>JAEVLN010000011.1:2008630-3214813 GCA_018350325.1 Globodera rostochiensis
CCGTCGTCACATCTTCCGCCGTCATGATGAAACCGAAATGAAAGTCCGAATGTTTTGGCCTCATTCGGGTTTTGCATGTACGGCATGCACTGGTCTGGCGCCCGGTATTCGATGCTCTGACTCATTTTCAGATGTTTTCCGGTAAGCCTAACGCTAAAATTTAATTGTTTTTTCTAAACTTTAAAATAATAACAAAAAGCCTTACGGTTTTGCGTCTTCATTTTGTCCGACAACGAATTGGTGCAATAACGAGCAACAAATGATTAACATCATCGGACAGCGCATATTGGCACAATCTATTTTATTAAATTAAATTTATTATCGAATTGTTTTGTTTAAATGTGAGGAATTTAGCAATGTTTGTATAAAATATTTTATTGATGTAAATGCTCAAATTTTCGTTCGGACGATGGGGACGGACAGTGGGACGGATTGTGATGCTGTGATTCATCAAAATGCTAATTTTTTAGATTTCATCGAAAATCTCTTCACATAATGAAAACACTGATTTTTGCACAATACGAACGGAAGCCCATTCCCGTGATATCTTTTTATTCACGTTCGAGACAGACCTGAAAAATTTACAGAGACTCGAGACCCGAGTCTTGACCCAGAGACTCGAGACCGAAACCCCAAAAAACACCAAGGCTTTTCGAGACCGAGTCTTGACCCAAAGACTCGAGACCGAAACCCCAAAAACCACCAAGGCTTTTCGAGACCGAGTCTTGACCCAAAGACTCGAGACCGAAACCCCAAAAACCACCAAGCCTTTTCGAGACCCGAGTCTTGACCCAGAGACTCGAGACCAAAACCCCAAAAACCACCGAGGTTTTTCGAGACCCGAGTCTTGACCCAGAGACTCGAGACCGAAACCCCAAAAACCACCAAGGCTTTTCGAGACCCGAGTCTTGACCCAAAGATTCGAGACCGAAACCCCAAAAACCACCGAGGTTTTCAAGACTCGAGTCTTGACCCAGAGACTCGAGACCAAAACCCCAAAAACCACCGAGGTTTTTCGAGACCGAAACCCCAAAAACCACCGAGGTTTTCTAGACTCGAGACCTGGGACATCGAACATCAACTAATGTTTATGCTCTGCTGTACATAAAACAAAGTTTTCACTCTGTATACGGCACATTTTCTTCCATTCCATCGACTCTCAATGATGGACAGAATAAGAAACTTTGAACATAAGGCCAAAAACAGGCATTAAAATTCATTTCCCTTAATTTTAGAGGCATAAATAATACATTTTTGTTTCTAAACCATTTCAATAAGCACTGTATAAAACAGTTCATTTTACCAAATTTTCGAATTCAAAATGTTTGCCGACATCAAAATTATCGTACTGTTTGAATAATTCAAAATTTTAATATTTAACGAAAAAACAGAATTATTGAGGAAGTCCATTTATTTTTATTTGAACAAAAATTATAAATAACAAGAAGAAAATGCAGTAAAAAAGTAGGAAAGAAAAAAAATTCAGTTCACATAAAAAACGAACAATTCAACTGCCCGAGCTCGGATTTTCTTCATTTTTTCGGACAAATTCGGCAACGGAAATTCCTCGTCCGATGGCATCGGCATTCCGGGATGATTGCTTCGGATGTGCTGTTTGCAGTGGCCAATTCCGTAGATTACGTATGGGAACTCTTTGCTGCAAAACGGACACTTGTACAGGCTTAACTTTAAGTGCCTAAATGTTAAGGAGAATCAGGCACATTATTATGGTGTGAAAAGCATTCCCTTTCGGTTTGGAGGAACAGCTCCCCCCTGCCCAAATACCCACGCACACCTTGCTGGTGAGCTCCAAAAGTCCAAATGATACAGTGGGGAAAACATATGGACCCCGTTCATTCCCATCACAAAGTCCCCGCCGGGGACATGCCTTTGGGGTCCAAAGGCAAGGCACCGACTGAGCCCCTCAGTTGGCAATTCTCGGCCATTTATCATCGCCGGAGGGGGCGCTTTCTCAAAGAGAATGTCCAAAACAATATTAGCGGGGAAATGCCAAATGCGATAAAGCGTGTGTGGGAGAGGGGGGGGGGCTTCCTCCTATGGACAAAAATACGTATAAACATTGAAAAACATAACAAAATAATTAAAACAAAACAAAAAATGAATAAGCACAGCACCCACCTCACATTGGTATGATGTAACCGAACAGCAGGAATGTCTGGAAATATGCCAGAGCATTCGGCACATCGGTCCGTTGACAGAATCATTCTTTTTGGGTCACTTCCGACTCCGACAACGGCATCCTGCTGCTGTGCCGCCGGCTCATCGCATTCCGTCTTCGGAATTTTTGTGCCGCTGGTGCCCGCTTAAATAAAAGTTTATACAGGGTGGCCAAAAGGCTATTTATTGCGGGTAATTATTACTAATTAGTGCCGATAATTATTCAGCAAAATTAAGTCTTAATTCTTTGAACAAAAATTGCCTTTTTGAGACAAACCAAGCAAGGCTAAGAGATTGATAAATTTTATATTTGTATTTTATAGCCGGGGTGACCAATTTTCCGGCAGTCCGGGAATTTGTTTCTGGCCACGTCACGGCAACATATTCCAGGATGAACCCGCAACATTTGTTACGTACACACCCAAAACTGTGGCGCCCTCACTTGCCTGCGTTTGCCGGATGATCGACATGAGCAGGCACTGGCACAATTAACGCATTGGCGGGAAATGACGCTAAAACCTTAAAAACAAAAGTTTTTTTTGTTTAAAAACACGATGGTTTCACACCTTACTCACACCGCGCACACAATCCTGGAATGCTTTCTGAAATGGGGACAAATTTTGTTGCCCGACGCCGACGCTGCCTGCGTCCTGGAAGCAAAGCAAGCGAATAATTTAATTTCCGGCCTTTTCTCTGTTTGTTAACCCGGTAGAATATGCAAAAACCCCCCCCCCCCGGCCATTTCTTGAAATTTTAGACCATTTTTCTTAACAAACAAAAAAAAAGATTTCACAAATTCGGAGCCTTTCAGAAAAAACAGACCCCTAAAATTTGCGGGTTTTGCCAAAAAAACCACGCAAAGGAATGGACTTTTATTTCGGTACCTCCTCCAATAAAACCCGTCTCGAGCTTCTCGGTCAACGAAATTCAGAATTCTCGATCGGTCCTCAGGTCCGGGTTCTACCCTCCAAGGCTAAATGCTAAATTCGTGCTGTACTCACCCCCCCCCCCAAAAAAACAAATTGTTCCTTTAAAAGTGAAAAGTGATCGATTGCTTTTATTTTTGCCCGTCCCCCATCTACCTGATCAACATGTAGCTGCTCCCCGTCCGAAATGTCCATATCAGTTGGCTCTATTTGCTCCTCCAACTCCAATTTACAAGCCGATGCGTCCAACAACGGCGTCATCCGTTCGCGCGGCGGAGTGGCGGTGACGGCACTGTCGTCGACGATCAATTTGGCCCGCTAAAAAAGCAAAAATTTATTTCATTAATTCAAAAAACATTCTCAAAATGCCAACTTCATTATCGTCCGTCGGCGGCACATTGTCGCCGGTGCCTTTGATGTGCGGATGCTGCTGCTTCATGCACTCGTCCAATGCGAATTGCGCCATTTCCTCGATGAACACATTTCTGGCGTTCTGAAATTAGTGCTATTGGTTAAATATGTAAATTAAGTTTAGTTTGTACCCCGGGGGTGTAATTTTAGTGAAATTTTATACCGGATTTTTCGCCAAAAGTTCCCGGAAAAATTTTCTTTAAAAGTCGTCAGCTTCAAATTCATAACTAAATTTGTAATTTAACCCACGAAAAAGCTGAGATCAAAATGTTCGGCTTTTTGGCTGTGGTCGAACAATTCGAGTGGCGATGTGGCGGCAAAATTGCAGTTTTTGCACTGGTGAGGCCGGTAGTTCAGATGGACGTGAATGTGCTTCAAAAGGTCGTCGGCACTGAACAGACGGGCGGCATCTGCTGGCGGGCAATCGTTGGCACTGGCACAAATTTTGCATTGGATTAAGGCACTGTTGTTGTTGTTTTTGTCGTCGTTGATGGAAGACATTTTTGGGACAATAATATTTAATTTGATTTGCTTTAAAAAAAATTACTAGAAAAAAGCGCGTTCAAGGATTTGAAAATGTTGTGCTTAGCTGGCGGTTATTACACTGTAGCAGGGTAATACTAGTACTTAGGCTGGAAAAATCTCCAAATAGGTACCTAAAATAAGTCAGAAAAAAATTCCGAAATTGGTACCAAAAACAGGGTTCGTGAAAAAATGTACGTAAAAATAATAATAATAAAGCTTAAAACTTGTGTTTTGTATAGAAAATTATCTTATCAGTAAGGCTGCTTCCAAGAAAAAAAACCCTAAATTACATTTTTTACGATTTCAGAAAATTAGTAGACCTTGGCAAGAAAAACGCGAATTTTATTGCATTTTTTCTAAAAAAATTTCAAGAAACTCTCAAATAGTGGTAAAAATAGGGACAATCATTTTTTATTTGAAATAGGGTTTTGCCCCTATTTTAGGTGGAAAATCCCAAAATATTTTTAGGTTCGAATAGGTGAGTTAAAACGACCCGACTAAACCCATCGTGCATAATAGACCAAAACAAAGCTGCAGAAAAAATAGGTAAAAACCTAAAAATATCAGTCCAGCTTATTAGGGACAGCTAATTTACGATCGTGGCCTAGAGACCGCATGGAGTCGTGGATCCCGTTAAGATTTTCTCGGGATCCCGCGGGATTTAATTCGGGATCCCGACACACCGGGATCCCAACCGTTGTTCGGGAAATATTTTTACCCTCTTCAATTTTGGATGGCGCCTTTGAATTTTATGGGAAGGGTAATTCATTCATTCTGCTTGTGATATTTACCTCCAAAATGCCTATTCATAGCCATCATTAGTGAAGAGCTCTTTTCCTCGCAGGATTTAGGTGCCTGCATTAATTTAGTTTACAATGCCCCGATCCCTCGGGGGTTTCAGTGTCCGGAGTCGGCCGGCGATGACCCCCAAAAATGTCGGGGGTTTGTTAAAATATAAGCAAATAACTAATTGAATAAAAGTTTCGGAAACGCAAAGTGAGAGGATTTAACATTCTTGGGGTTTTGGAAGAGTTAAGACAGAGGCAGAAGAAGATGGAAGGCCAAAAATCAATTCGCTGACAAATGAATGTGTAGCGAGGGGAGGGGGGGGGGGGGGGGGGGGGGGGGGGGGGGGGGTCCCATGGGGCGGGGGGGGGGATAAAAAAGTTAAATGAATAATATTCTAAAATTGTGCAACAATTTCTTAAGCTTTTAAATGAATAATATTCCAAAATTGTGCAACAATTTCTTAAGCGTTTTAAATGAATAATATTCCAAAATTGTGCAACAATTTCTTAAGCGTTTTAAATGAATAATATTCTAAAATTGTGCAACATGTTCTTAAGCTTTTAAATGAATAATATTCCAAATTTCTTAAGCGTTTTACATTCAGTCTCAATCAAATCGAAAAACGTGGAACCATCAAAAATTCTTAATAAGAGAAGTTATAAATTGTCTGTTGCTAAGCGATTGGACGATTCTTTCAAAAAAAAAATTTAACGATAGGCCAAAGGGTCATTTATCGGTAAATTGGTACGGTAGGCGAAAGAGCCATTTATCGGTAATACTGTATTGGTCGATGCCTGAAGAATAAAAATAATAATAAATGACTAAACTCAATCAACAACAGAAAAGGGTTTTTTCTACACTCGAGGCAACCCTGCAACAGAGGGGGGGGGGGGATTAATATGAATGGCCTACTTTTTTTTTGTTTCGGTCATTAAAATGCACTCACTTTTCAAAAACATATACAGTAGAGTGGAAAGAGCTTTTTCTTCTGGTGCCGCCGAGAAAAATTTGAATTTTTGACTCAATTTGTTAAGAAATTTTCAACTAAAATTTGAATATACAGTGCTTTTTTAAAGTTTTTAGGAATGGGAGGGGTGGCGGTGCCGATAGGCGCCGCCGGGGAAAATTTTTGATGGCAATTTGTTGAGAAAATTGGTCAAAAAATTATGAATGTTGCAAAAAAAGTCTACGCCACTAAATCGGATTAATGCGAAAAATGTTTGTTTACATTTTATCATCAGCCAATTTTTTTTTCAAAATTAAAAAATGGAAATAGAAATGGAATGATTGGCGTCAAAAATTAAATCGATGGAATAATATGGAAATGGGACAAGAAATTGGAAGCGAATTGTGAAATGAGTGACATAAAATTGATGGAAAGGCCAATTGAACGGAATGAACCCTTTGAATGTTTAAGCAGCAGAGATAAGTGAGTGAGGGGATGCAATTCGGAGAACTTTACACTGAATTTGAATTTGTTTGGGGAAAAAATAAAATTTATTTAAATTTAAATTTATTCCCCGCTTTCATCTATTCCTAATCCATGCAATTTGATTGGCTAATCTCAACAATTGTATCTCCGAAAACTTGGAATGAGCGATCGATGGGTTTCATTTAATTTCCCATTCTATTTTTATTTTACAAAGAAAAAATCACGGACATAGAACAAACAAATAAAAATCCCCCAAAAACAACAAAATGAATGCGAGCCAAGTGACGGAAAAAGGTAAACAATTGGAAAAGGGACAAAATGCCAAATTTAATGAAAGACATTTTAGCCCCCAACACAATTCAAAAGTTTTGCTTACGGTTCATTTGCTATGCGCGATTCTTTTTATCGTAGTTGATGCCGCCATACTTTAGAAATTGTTAAAATGAATCTTAACCCATGCTAAGTCAGTCGCGTACGTACGTATATTTTTTGAATTATTTTTGATTTTTTATTGACACGAAAACTTTTGAGGAGACAGGAAAACAAAAGGGAGAAAGAAAACAAAATAGACAGTGATAGAAGAAAACATCTGCTTTTTTGTGTGAAATATAGATAAAAATAGGCAAAGAAGCGTTAGAGTTTCTTCCACCGCCATTGTTTCTGCTTCATTATTTTTTTTTGTAAACAGCAGTTTCATCATAATAATGGAAAATTAACAAAAATCCTCATTTCGTCAATAATGGAAAACTCCAGTAATTTGTAACGGGATTTTTTAATAATACTTAAAAATTAAATATTTTTAAAATCGAGAGAAGCAGGCCTCTAAACAAGAAAGAGGTATCGAAATTTCGGTTTTCGACTGGGCAGTGGGTCTTGCCAACTTTTTGACAAAATTTCAATATTTTTTACATGTGTCGCCTTTGTAAACGGATAGCTCATTTGTTAGTGTTTTGTCTTTTCTATGTTGTGTTTTGGGTTCGAACTCGCTTCAGTGCGATCATTTTTTTAGCCTTTCTTCGGCCTTCACATTCTATCCCCCATTAACGGAACATTTTTAATGATTTTCAAATATTTTTAAACTAGAATGCGCACAAAAAAAGAATTTTTGAAATAACTTAATCACATATTCTTGAATTTTTGAATAACTTAATCACATATTCTTGAATTTTTGCTTTTATTTTCTTAACAAATTCATTTAATGTTTAAAAAATTTTAAAAATAATTTTCAAAAAACTTTTCTGCGTTCTAAATATATTTATCACAATGAATGAAATGTTTAAAATTTAGAATTTTTCAGGCAAATCGCCAATTCATTATTATGAAACGGCCATTATCGCTCAGTTAGTCGCCATCTCCGCCAAAATGCGTCCCACAGCCAAGCGCATTACGAGAAGCATCAAAAAGACTGTAATATATAAATAATCTCATTAAAATCAAAAAAACTATAAAATATATAATCTCATTAATTAAAATTAAATGATTAATCACCGGTGATCGATGGATATTTTTACCTTTTGAAATTTTGGCCTTTGTATTGCTTCCGTTCAACTCCAGCCGCCGGTTGCCCTAAAAACGTATTCATTCACTTTTTGGTTGGTCAGAAAATGTGTGAATTATCAAAAAGCATTAAATTGTTATTTAATAAATAAGACTAATTTGTAAGGGATTTAACAGGTCCTGGCCCTGGATTGGACAGGACCTGAATTTTGCTCTGGGATTTTTTCAAAAATGATCTTAATTAAATTATAATTTTTGCGTAAAATTCCCACCTCACAGCACACCAAGTCGTGATGCTTATTGCAACATTCACCGGCCGCACGGCCCTCCCTGGGAAAGCAACTTCCCCACCCGCAAGGGCATTGGTCGTCCACCAAATCTTTGCATTCGGCATTCACTTTCATCAAAGTGGATTTCTTGAAAAAAAAAATTAAAAAACCGTTCCCAAAAATCTTACATTCAGTGGATCATCTTGGACAAATGGCCGTCTTGCTGGCGCCTGTTATAATCCAGCAAAAGCATATTGCCTAATCAAATGAATTCGGCTTCCTTACCCTGGTACACTCATGCAGCGTGAGCCGGTGACAACAGCTGAATTTCTTATCGTCATCCGAATAGCTCATTTTCCATTTGCAGTCTGGGCATTTTGGAGAGTCTTTAGCGAGCTTGTCATCCGGTAAGTATGTACAACCTGGACTTGTCTGCTAAATTGGGGAAAGCAATTAAACTACCTAAATCATTCCATTAAAAGTATTTGTGTTTAAAGAGTTGATCAATTTTATTAAATGAAGCATTGGCATTTTTTACATTTACAAGCTTGGGGTTCGTTAGGCTTAGGCCTAAGCTAGCTTAGGTTTAGGCTTAGGCTTGGGCCTAAGCCACCCGGGCTTGGGGTTCGTTAGGCTTAGGCCTAAGCTAGCTTAGGTTTAGGCTTAGGCTTAGGCCTAAGCCACCGGGGCTTGGGGTTCGTTAGGCTTAGGCCTAAGCTAGCTTAGGTTTAGGTCTGCTTAGCTTAGGTATTACGTGTAGATTCAATTTCGTTCATTCTTAAAATTGTGAGATACGGTAAAAAAACTAAGTTGGCATAAACTGCGCAGAAAGAATGTAGAAAGGGACAAACAAAACAGAAAGTTATAAAGAAAAAAAAAACTTTTAGAATGAAGATTCGACAATTTTTCGTGTTAATTCAATTAAGATTTGTCGGCGCCGAAATAATATTCGGAGGAGGAGGAATAAAAGTGGTTGGCATCCACCACACACCTGTTGGTCATTTTGGCCAGAGAGATTATTGGGAGGCGGCGGCAGCAAAATTGGCCGCGGGGAGTTTCGGCCGCCCGCCGGGGCGCCTCAAATGCGCAAATGCCTTGGGGCGAAAAGGGAATGAATTTGGCACAATTTGAATAGCAAATTAAGCCCGTGGGGGGGGGGAGGCCAATGGCAGCAGATTGGCTGCGCTTTTTGTGCCGAAATGAATGTGAGCGGATGAAAAGGGATACGGTCGTGCCATGGCACCAATATTGGTCAAAATATCATCGGTAATAGTGCAGAACATTGGTCCCACAAAAAAAAAAAGGGGGTTTATGAGGGTTTTACGCAATTTTGAGAAGTACTCGGGGGTTATCGCGGTCGCTGATCACGGATATGACATCAGATTTATCATATGATATCATCTAATCTATGATTTCAGCATCTAAGATTTTTGAAAAAATCAAAAAAATTTTCAAAGTCGCTAAAGGGGTGTTTCTAGGGGTACTCGGGCCCGTAGAATTCCAATCTGAGCTCCATTTCGACCAGTTCGAACGCCGGAATTGAAATCGAACAATTTTCCAAAAAAATACAAAAATTTTCAAAAATTAATTTTGGCTTCAAAATCATTCAAAAAAGGCACAACAGTACAACAAAAAAGTCAGTTTGGAATTTTTACGGGCCCGAGTACCCCTAGAAACACCCTTTTAACGACTTTGAAAATTTTTTAATTTTTTTCAAAAATCTTAGATCATAGATTAGATGATGTCATATGATAATCTGATGTCATATCCGTGATCAGCGACCGCGATAACCCCCGAGTACTTCTCAAAATTGCGTAAAACCCTCATAAACCCCTTTTTTTTGTGGGACCAATGTTCTGCACTATTACCAATTTTTCCGCCCATAAAATTCCATACGAAACTAAATGATAAAATATTTAATTCGTAATGTTTTTTTAAATAAAACCGAGTATTGTTTGATGCCAAAAAAATGAGTGCTAATAAGCAGGGAACGCTTTTATAGTTGCTAAAATCTCCAAATATTATAGCTAACATTTTCAAAAATTTTTATTTTTAATTTTTTAGCAGTGCTTTTTTGATCAAAAAATGGCTAGTTGATTTTATTGTTATTTTTGTCTTACTTTTGACTAAAATAAGATTCCATTTTAAGCAGGGCTCCCAGATTTGAGGTTTTAGCTTCATTTTGTGGTTTTTTGATAGTCCGATGAGGCTAAATTTTTAAAATGAGGTTTAGCCTCATTTTGTGGTTTTTTGGAGTTTGATGAGGTTTTTTGAGGCTTTTTAGAAATTTCACTGATAAATGGTAAATTTCTACTAAATTTTGAATATTTGGCGTAATGTCCATCCATTTTTTCTCTGTGTGTTTCATTTTTAATGAAAAAGCGTGTTCCGGTTTGAAATAATTGGAAATTTTCTTAATAAAAAAAACCTCATTTCCCATTTTTTAATGCAAAAAAGCATCACATTTTCTGCAAATTTAGTTGTAAATCTGTTAACAAATTGAGTCAAAAATTCGAAAATTTTCTCGGCGGCGCCTATCGGCACCGCCGACCCCCCCCTCCCCCCCACTAAAAAAAGTATTTGGGAAAACCGCGCGCAAAAAAACATGATTTTAGCAAAATGAGGCCCAAACGCGGCTTTTTTGCCTGCCAAATGAGGCTTTTGAAAATTTTCATCTGGGAGCCCTGATTTTAAGGGATCTTTTTTTTTAGGTTTTTTGTTGTTGTTTTTGATCTTCTCCAATTATTACTCAATTTTTAGGGGTGGTACCTTTTTCAAAAACAGTCGATCTTTAGTGGTGCAATTTTGGTTTTACTTTTTTTAAAGTTTTAACAAAAAAACCCAAAATAGTTTTTTAAAACTATTAGTTGCCAGCAATAAAAACTATGAAATAGTTGCTAAAACTGGCATTGCTCGTTCACCCCCCCCCCGAACAATTTTTATCCATTCTTTGACAACCAAATTTTACAAATTTAATATCGTTCAAAAGCTTAAATGCTGTAGAGTAAATGATTAACCGGACTAAATGCTTCATTAGGTGACTTATGAGACTGTCAGAAAATAAATGTTCGAAAATTTCGACTTTTTCGTAATCCGTAGCCTGTAACATTTTTGCAAGCTGTTTGATCGATTAGCTTAGGCTACTACTTGCACAAATATTCTAAAGACTTAGAGATTGCACAAATATTCTAAAGACTTAGAGCTTTCGAAGTACTAAGATTTTAGAACTCGATTGATTAAGAACAGAGTTATGGTTTTTAAACCGGCCGGGGGACGGGAACGAGCGGGGGGGGGGGGCGGGAACAAAGCGCACCCGCTAAAACTCGATGAAAAACGATTGCTGCATGATTTATGCTTTTCAGAGCAAGGCGCGTTCGGAAAAAAATAGTTTAGTCACGTTCTCGAGTTTTAGGAATTTTGGCTTTCGCACATTCCCAGATTCGGAGCAGTTCATTTTAGTTCTGGAGCTGTTCAGTTCCGGTGCAGTGGAGTTGTTCAGTTCCGGTGCAGTGGAGCTGTTCAGTTCCGGTGCAGTGGAGTTGTTCAGTTCCGGTGCAGTGGAGCTGTTCAGTTCCGGTGCAGTGGAGCTGTTCAGTTCCGGTGCAGTGAAGCTGTTCAGTTCCGGTGCAGTGGAGCTGTTCAGTTCCGGTGCAGTGGAGTTGTTCAGTTCCGGTGCAGTGAAGCTGTTCAGTTCCGGTGCAGTGGAGTTGTTCAGTTCCGGTGCAGTGGAGTTGTTCAGTTCCGGTGCAGTGGAGCTGTTCAGTTCCGGTGCAGTGGAGTTGTTCAGTTCCGGTGCAGTGGAGCTGTTCAGTTCCGGTGCAGTGGAGTTGTTCAGTTCCGGTGCAGTGGAGTTGTTCAGTTCCGGTGCAGTGGAGCTGTTCAGTTCCGGTGCAGTGGAGCTGTTCAGTTCCGGTGCAGTGGAGTTGTTCAGTTCCGGTGCAGTGGAGTTGTTCAGTTCCGGTGCAGTGGAGCTGTTCAGTTCCGGTGCAGTGGAGTTGTTCAGTTCCGGTGCAGTGGAGCTGTTCAGTTCCGGTGCAGTGGAGCTGTTCAATTCCGGTGCAGTGAAGCTGTTCAGTTCCGGTGCAGTGGAGTTGTCAGTCCGGTGCAGTGAAGCTGTTCAGTTCCGGTGCAGTGGAGTTGTTCAGTTCCGGTGCAGTGGAGCTGTTCAGTTCCGGTGCAGTGGAGCCGTTCATGCCCGAAGCATTGGAGCCGTTGATGTCCAAAGCATTAGGGCCGTTTACGTCCGAAACATTGGAGCCTTTTCTAACCAAAGCATTGGGGGCGTCGTTCAGATCCGAAGTAGCGGAACCATTTATGTTCGAAGCAGTGGAGATAGACTCGTCAATGCCCAAATTAATGGCAATGCCGTACAACAGGAGCAGGCGCCACCAGCCAAGCATTTTTTTAAATGTTTCAGTAAATTACCTAAAAAAGTGAATTTAAATAAATGGTTAAAGCGGATGGCAATAAATTATATGACAAACAAATGAATAAAAATGGGGAACGGACGAATAATATTATACACATTCACATCCACCAATTCAATCCCAAACGAATCGTTGGCGTTTTTGGAATAAATTATTTTGTTATAAAATTCAATTAAAAATTCATTTTAAAACTTTTGAGATTTTAGTTTTTTTGTTTACAAAAAAATATATCTTAAGCAGAGATTTGAATAAATCAAGTTGGTTTTTTGGTAAGTTTTAGCACAAATTTTGTGTATATCAAATTTACATAAATTTTTTAATCCATAATAGCAAAAATGGAAATTATCGCAATTTTAATCAAAGCATCCCGCCTTCTTCTCAAAATAAGATTGCTGCAAGACATGCACCTAATTATATATAAAATATATATTTATAAATTATTGGGTAAATTAACAATTAAAAATTTTGCAAAATTCGGGTTTTTCGAACATATATATACATGCTCGATTAGCCTAACCGAGTCAATAAAATCGAAATTCTTGATTTTACGGTTCAGTGAATGCGCCAAGCCTAATCTCACAACCTCTATAAACAAAACGTAACCTGTTACAACTTTATTTGAATTTGAGAGCATTTTGGGGGTTCGGGTTAATTCAAATAAATAAAATATAATTACCCGGTACAATTTTGTTGGCTCAATTTCAGTCAATTTGTAATTGCTTTTCGTAACGGTGCATTTCACTTTGGGCTTTGGCAAAGCGCAAAGTTTATACGAAAGGCACGGCGGAATTACGTGGACAGGGACACTCGGATAGCTGTTAATGAAGCGAGAACAGCGGCGAATGGCATCAAAATAATGCATCGTTTTTGGCATTCTTTTAATCATCTAAACTTTTTTTGGTGCCATTCAATTTAAGCTAATATTAATCATTTGAAATTAAAATGATTATCCACATTTTGTCGTTTTTATTAGGTAAATATTGGCATTGGCTGTCAAAATCCAAACTTATGTACTAATTAATCTAAACATTAATTAAGTATTAATTTTACTTAATAAAATAATTTCTCACTTAATCGATAATGTGGTTAAACCAGAGAATGATTTGTACTTTATTTGGGGACCACTGTTTTTTAGCACTAAAATCTGATATTTTGGTTCCAACGTACTGATACCCCTGGGTTAAATAATAATTAAAAGCAAAATAAAAATTACCCCATTTATTTTGGATTTGTTAAAATAATCGCTTCCAATGTTTGACGTTGTCCAATTCCTTTTCGCTAACAATTTTTCATGATATTCATTTGTATCTTTATGTTCGATCTGTTTGATAAATATTTTCAATAATTGTTATTATTTTCTCGAAATTTATTTAAATTTCCAAAATCTTACTTCTCGGGAAATGTGCAAAATTAGCATGTAATCAGTTGACAATTGCACTGGTTTATGTTGTCCCCCGTAGTGATTAGTAAAATGGATCCAAAAAGCTTCAATTTTATCCGGTCGAAGCACAAGCTTTTCACTGTTGTATAAATTTTTGGTCAAAATCATCTCGTGAAATTGTTTTGCAAAATCTAAAATTGTGCTAAAAATGAAGAATTAAAAGTTCAAAAGATTGAAATAATAAAATTATATTTATTTAAAAATATTTACCGGAAGAATTATTTTTGTTGTTGTGTCGGGACAACAAAATGCCACTTTCGCGCTTGTTTATAAAGAAATATGGTGCCATCGGATAAGCGACCAAAGCGTCGTTTAAAGCGGTGATCAATGACGGAAATTTGGTGCTGATCAACAGATCGTCCAAATCCAACATCGCAATGAATTTGGCACTTTCGCGAAATTCATAGAAACACTCATGGGCCATGGCCAGCTGACCAGAATATTCAATTTGAAGTGCCGGGTCGAAATTCATGGATTCCAAAAACGGTAATTGAAGGCCCTATAACAATTGCATTTTACACTGCGGCTGTTCTACACCTTCGGGGTGTCTGCTTTTAAACTGGGTTTTTAGGAGACCAATTTATGGTTGAAAGAATTCAAAATGGACAGTTATTTAAATCAATTAAATACCTAATTACTTTACTTTTAAATAAATTGGCGAATTGAAACGCACATTTCGCACGGCAATTCTTCCCTCAGCTTCATAGGCTTTAATTAATTCATAAACTGCACTCAGTGCAGAAATGACGTGCAAAACCACCAAATCGACGCCAAGTTTTTTGTAAGTTTCCATTGCAATGAATAAAAGTTGCCATTTTTCAAATGCAAACAATCGACTTATGCAAATAAGCAAATTTCGAGGCGTTCGGTCGGCCATCCGTACTGGCAACTGAACAAAAAATAAAATAATTTTTTAAATTTAGATTCAAAAAGGCGGGAAATACTGATAAAAAGTGCAAGGTCAGATCTTTGAATCAAAACTATATTTTGGTCACTTTAGAGTATTCGGATCAGATCAGAAAAAATCTGTTTGTTGAAAGTCATTGGAATAGGAATCACCGTATGATAAATTGGAGCCGAGTATTGGTGAAGGTGACCATCAACCAACACTTGAATGCCCATATCGATCAATATGCCTTCGCCATTCCATTGATCAGTCCCATTTAACTGATCAGTCCCACTCAACTGATCAGTCAAGCCGGTGCCGTTTTCGGAAGAAAAATGGCAAAACGCCATGAACAAGACCAATTTGCACAGTCCAGTGTAATCGTAGCGCGTCAATTTGGGCACAACTGGTGCAAATGTTTTGTTGTTTATTTGTTGTCGTGCACAGCGTGCATTTGGAAATTGGTCGGTATGATCAGCGAGCATCAGCACCACAATTGTGTCTTTTCCGGTTGTGCCAAAACTGTGAATTCCATTTTTTTAATCGTCAATATTCAAAAGCTTTCTATTAAAATTTAGTAATTTCCGGAACGTCTCTTCCGAATCCGGGTTATTGGGCAAGTTTAAATTCCGGTTCTATATGCGGGAAAATAAATTGTCTGGGCACTACTGACCAGAGTATACATCGACAATTTTGTTCATTTAAAAATTCACAAATTTCCATTTAAAAAAAGCTCAACAAATTGTAACTGTACCTCGTGCTATTTTTATAGAAGAAAGTGGCGAAAATGATCACATCGCGAGTGATCGGTTTTATAAATGTTTCTGGCATTGGAAATAATGACGGCAGCAAACATTTTGTAGCATAAACACAAAAACAAATGGCCATTAATGTTGAAAATTTAAATTTTGTATTTAATAGCGCACTTTTTGCATCCATCCGATGAAGACAACGTAAAATTGAAAGAAAAAATCTTTGCATTTTAATGCACGATTAATCTAATAAAAAGTTTCAATTGTGGTAACGGTGATTATTAGCAAACAATAATCAAATTCACTTTTGTTCAACAAATTGTTTAGAAACGTGTGAATGATTTTTTTTTATTTTAAACGTTGAAATAAATTAAATCAATTTTAATATAAATGAAATTAATGTGAAAAGATTTTTTTTATCGTTTAACTCATCCATCCCGATAAGATCGCCCTCTGAATTCCAGTTTCAACCAAACCCAATTCTTCTAATTTTTTTGCATAAATTAAGGAGCTCAGTTCAGCACACTCTTACTTCAGATGATGTTGTGCGATGGCTAAAATTATTTAAAATTTCTAACAACAAAAAAGGAAAGGTTCTCTCACCAAATTCCAAATGCGATCAGTAATCTCTTTCGTCCAGTTTCTGCAGTTTTTAGTGAGAAAATTGTAGTCCACCCACATGTCGCGATACACACGCTCAATGTCCAGGAAAGACGTGTTCTTGTCGGTGACTAAGACCAGAGGCCGCTCATACGTTTTGGTGTACCGTCCAAATTCATTGTGCACATTTCCCGGCCCCGTGATCTCGTAAGTGACGTGCGCCTCATGACCACACGAGCGGCATTTGTACAGCGCCTCCAGTGCCGTGTGGGTAAGGTCTGAAACAAAATAGGAGAATGAACTGCTTGATGTCGATGGGCATTTTTTAAATATTTATATCGAATGCGCAATGCTGCCCAATTTCGTAACGATTCCCTTACCTCGGCCCAAATTTGGCGCTTGTTCCATAAATGTAACTGCGCCGAGAGCCAAAAAGGGACCAACGACAGGAATATGAACAAACTCGGAACGGGCAACGGCTGCTACACCCACACGATTAAAATTGGCCATGCCCACACCATCAAAATTGGCCATTACTTTAGAGTTCGGTCCATAAAGTCGCACTCGACTCGACGTATTTCGATACTGAAAAGTTCCCTGTTGCCGCAGTTACAACGGCGTTCCGCAACAAATGAACCGAATCTATGAGGGTCACGGGGCAAAAAATCCATATTTATTCTTTGAAGTTTCTGAACATTTATATGAAAAGGTCAATCTTAAATATTTGAAAATTGGACCAAAAAGTGAAGAAAAAATTGTGCCTAAATAAATGTGTATGATGGAAGAGTGCACAAAAGTTTGTCTTAAATAAAGCCCAGCCCCTCGGGGGAAAAACTGATCAGTAATGCTATTCAACAACAACAACAACGGATTTTTGAGCAAAGAAAATGTTGGCGCGATGTTGCCAAAGTGTGAGCGGTCGTTGTTTCTTTGTCCCAATGTTTTCACCTTCTTCCTGATTCATCACTAGGGTTGGACAAGACCGGATATTATCCGGGTCCCCCGGATAGCGGTTCCACCGGTTCCTTGACACCCGGATACCGGTACCGGATAGTAATTTATGCCCGGATACCCGTCCGGATACCGGATAATTCAATTTTTGAAAATAATAATTAAAATTTTATAAAAAATCAAATTTTAAGCAATTTTTTCCAAAAAGTAAATAAACGCATAAAATAAATTAATAAAATCAAATACAATTAAGTGGATAGTTAATTTCATTTGTCAATAACTCTTCTATATCTGAAACAGGCTACGGTCAAACCATACCCAGGAATTTTTGAGGGGAGGGGGCTGATTCAAAAAAAAAATTCGATTTTAAGTGTGCATTTTTTGCTTTTTATTGCATTTTTGTTAAGCAGTTTTTGAGAAAAATGTTCGATTTTGTAGTGGTGAATTTTTGGTATTTATTACATTTTTCTTAAACTTTTTTTTTTGAAAATTTAGATTTTGGTAAACTTTTTAGAATTTTAACTTTTTGTTATAAAGATTTGTATTAAAATTCGATATTTGCCGTCTCGAGTTTTTTTTTTGAGAATTCTGTTTTATTTTTGGGAGGAAGGGTCGGCGGTGCCGATAGGCGCCGCCGAGAAAATTTTGAATTTTTGTCTCAATTTGTTAAAAGATTTGCAACCATAAATTTTAAAAATATGGCAATTTTTTGAAGCTTTTAAGAATGGGAGGGATCGGCGGTTTCAATTTAGACAAACTCGAAATTAGCGCAATTATAATTTTTAAAGAAAATTTGAGCAATTTGTTGAGAAAGCCAAATGTTTTGTGAAATTAACTAATTATAAAAACTAATTAGTAATTACAGAAGCCCGTATCTCTCTATTTAATTTTAATAGGAAATGGCAAATTGTCGCGCAAAATTCAAAAATTTTATTAGCGCTAACACCATCAAAAAAAAATCTCTTCGAAAAAATACCACCATTAGGGGTGCTTAACCCGCCCGGATCCAACCCCCGGATACCGGGTATCCCGGATCCTGGACACCCGGATACCGGTCCCGGATAATTTGTCCAAAACACCCGGATACCGGTCCCGGTTCCGGATACCCGTTCTTGTCCAACCCTATTCATCACCATCCAACCCACCAAAAGTCAATTTATTATTATTTATCTATTTATTTACTACAAATGCCCCCAGGCACTAAAAGGGCTTAAAAAACATCGGCTGCAATACAGTATCAATCCCCTTTGGTTTTAATTCGGCTCTACAGCTGCTCTGATTGACAATCAGTGTTGCCCCCGGGTACTAAACTAAATGGTAGTGATGCTCGAGACCTAAAATTTATCGAGACTTGACCCCGAGACTCAAAACCCAGCACCAAAAAGCAGTTTTCGAAGACCCGAGACTCTCGCGCATCTCTACTAAATGATCACAAAAAATTTAGAAGAAATCAAAAGGCATCAAATTTCGAAAAGGTTTCCTTTGAAAAAAGCGTCTGAACTCCTCCAATGACCGTTCACCCAACGTCGGTCATCCGCCACAAATCGTTGACACAATGAAACCTTAAAATTCAAATGATTAATATTTTGGACAAAAACCCCGAATTCTCAAATGAACAAAAAAAAAATTATGATTTAATTGAAGAAAAAAAGGCAGATGAAAGTTTTCAAAAGCCTTATTGGAAGGCAAAAAAGCCTCAATTCTGTTTGAAAAAGCCTAATCTTGCAGAATCTTTACTTTAAAACTACTCAATCAATGTGATGATGTAGAAGCTGTCTAATTAAGTTAGCGCAGGCTTTCGATTGAACGGTGGGAGTCGAGCCTAGGGATTTGCTTCAAAAATAATCACATTTAAGTTTATGGCGGTTACACAGAACAATATTTTCAAAAAAATGTAAATTTGATAAAAATAGTTTGCGCTAAAACCAATCCGGGCCCTCACCTTTTTTAAATTATAAGTTCAATGAAAACAATACCTATTTGTTATTGCGTCCGAAGTAAAATCGGTTAATTGGATAAACACCGTGCCGTGCCCACTCAAAAAAGAACAACTTCTAGAAATTCAAAGAACAATCATTAAAAACATCAAATGTCAACTTTGAAATCCACAAAAGGCGCGAAGAATAAATTACATATTTTATTGAGTCAATTCTCTTATGATATTATGCATATGAAAGGCTTGATTATGATTAAGATCGGCGGTCTGGGATTGTGAACAATTTGTTCAAGGCATCCATTCATCCTCTTCAACAGGTCGCATCATTTGTGGTGACTAAACATTGAAATTTTTCAAGGCTTTATGGAAGACTGGGGAGTTTTTAAAAGCCCCACAGCGTCAATAATACAAAAATTTGGAGTTTTTATAGTAAAAATCAGAGATTTTCCTCCATTTAATGCAAATTCTCACTATATTCCTAATGCCATTTTCAGTGCTCATTTCAGCGGAGGCACTTAATCAATGCGCTCGTCCATCTTTTGCAGTTTTTGAAGACAAAATTTTGATCAGTCGACATTTCGCTAAACACATTTTCGATGTCCTCGTTGGTGTTGATCCCCGTGAGCTCAGTTGACGATGCGATGTTGGTGTACCGCCCGAATTCACTGCTCAATTCCCCGGAGTCCATGATCTCGCAGGTGACGTGCACTTCATGGCCACACAAACTGCCCTTGCACAGCACCTCCACGACAGTGCGAATGTTGTTGTTCTGTTTTCCTGTAAACAACCAATGGCACGGCACTTTTAACAGATTGATGGCATTTCAAAAATATGCTCACTGCGAGCAAAATTGGG
Source organism: Globodera rostochiensis (assembly GCA_018350325.1). NCBI lineage: Eukaryota > Metazoa > Nematoda > Chromadorea > Rhabditida > Heteroderidae > Globodera > Globodera rostochiensis. Next base: position 2,028,506 of record JAEVLN010000011.1, read on the forward strand.
TTTAAGGAATTTTTAATGGTTAATTTATTTTAAAAATGCTCTTTTTAATTTGGACATATTAATTTGTTAACATACATATGAACGTGTCAACTATAGAAAACATAATTTTTGTCAAAAAATTCTTTTTGTTTCTTAAGAGCCGATTTTGAAACTTAAACTCCCCCCACCATTATTCGGCGGATGAAAAAAGGCGGCGGCACTTCCAATGCTGGCCATCACACGCCAATTGTTGTTGTTCTCGACATCTTCAGGCGCCGCAGAATGGCACTTTACCTGAAACATAAAAATGGCAAAAATTAGCGCTTTTCTTATAGAAGAAATGCTAATAAAAAAGGTCCCATTATCCGACTTTGCTGAATTTGATGGCTCGCAGTTGAGAGTTTGGGCACGTGCATCGCGCCTCCTTCACAAAGTCTCCGGACCTAACCATTTATTGTGGGAAAGAAAAAAAATCTAAAAAAATGGCATAAAATGGCATAATTCAAAACGCATCATTCCAAATTTATGGACCCTGAGGACGCTGTTGACCATAATTTGAGGGAAATGCCTGGATCTAGGAATGCCCGCGAGTTTTGGCTCAACTCTCAAAAGAATGAATATGAATGGATACATAAAATGGGGGAGAGGAGTCCAAAAGTTTGAAAACATTCAAAGAAATCCGATAAATTGGAGGCTGATGTTGTTTTTGCTGCCCATTTAATGCCCGGGGCATTTGGAGTAAATAAATGGATGACATTTTGGGGGGTCGGATGGGAAGAAAACATTGGGGAAAAAGAAACAACGACCGCCCACCCCAAAGAACGTGTGGATCAACAGCAAATCGAATACATAAGTAAGTACACAGCAGTTGAACAAAAGAGCCAATTTTTGAATGTTGAGTATAATAAAAGTGCAGCTTTTATCGAGTGACCCGGAAAATGTGAAATCTTTTAATTATTGCAAATAAATATTAAAATATGTGAAAGAAAATAATTACAAAGAAAAAAATGCCATGCAGAAGTGTCGAAAAAGTTGGGGCTCCGTTACTGATCGATCGGGGGCAGCATGTATATTGGATGGGGTTGGGGCTAAAAAGTCGGCATCGGGCAGAAACCGAAGAAGAAGCAGTGCGGATGAATGTGGCACAAAATGTTTTCAAAATTACGATTAATTTATACATTTATTTCTCAACATAAAGTGCGCGGGGGGGGGTCCTATTCAGCGATATTTACCTCCAAATTTGTAAGCCCCAAGCTTGTGAACATTGTGCTGTGATCCAACATATTCTATTCATTTATTCGCCTCATTCGTCTCATCTTCCATCATTAAAATAAATTCCAAAAGTGGCTGTTTGGGGGGGGGGGGGAATTGTGCGGTGATTCACTCCATTCGATGTGTTCATTTCATTTGTTTATAATATTACGCTTGCTCCCGACGGATGGCTTTTTCAGAACGTTCAGTCACCAAATTTGAAGGATTGCATTTCAAATATTTAAGCTAATGAATTAGGAAAAAGGAAAAGCATATAAGGGGGGATACATCGGTTGTTACGCTGTTCAAATGTTCTGTCGTTTGCGTTTTGATTTCAAAGGCTCCCCGGTGCCCCCACAATGCTGCTGGTTGCATCAATTTTTCGAGGCTTCACAATTCCAAATATCGAAGCACCGCCGGCCGACCCGTCGACGACCATCGGCGGAGTTGGGGACGGATTGTTTGAAAAGAAATGGTTTAATTCACATCAATTTTTGTCCCACAAATTCCGATGTTCCGCCATTAGCCGCCGGCCGAATGATTCATCATCGAAAAAATCATTTAACTAGCCTAACGACTCGTCGTACACCATTCATTTTATTCATTCATTGTTTGGGAAAAATCAGCCAGCATTTTCTGCCATTTCCATTTTCTGTGTCCCACCCCCACAGCAAACAGTGCATACAATTTGTTCTTATAAATAATAAAATAGTAATTAATAAGGATTTTACGTAATTAAATTTGGGACCGATGTTTTTGTTCCCCATTAAATACCCCAGGCATTTGGATTAAATAATGTATAAATAATATAAATGGATGGGCATTTGGGTCGATTGGATTGAGGTGAATCAATTGGGAAGAAAAAGTTGGGGTGGTCAAAGAGACAACGACGGACCCACTTTTGCAATACGGACTCCAACATTGTTAATCACCTTAAACAACGTTCAGGATTGATGTTTCATTCCTCCCCCCATCTAATTGTTTCCCACTAATCTTTGTTCTTCCAGCAATTACCTAACAATTGTTCCCCCCGGGGCGGAACAGGCCAACCCTTCTCTCCCAGAGATCACTTTGGGTTGGCCAACCCAATTTTTGGAGGTGGAACCCTCCTGAGCGAAGTCACTGTCCCGAGACCAGTGTGGGGAGGGCCCAGCCCCAATAGCGGAACACTCAAATCCTTACATTACCCTCAAATAAAAGAGTTTTGTATTTGGACGTTGAATCGTCTGGGGAACAACGCCCGGGGCCTCCCTACCCCCCCCCCCCCGCTTTTGGGACTATTCACTCTCAAGAAAGGGTCAGCCACTATTTTTGGATTGGATTTTAGATCAGCACAACGATCGTTATGATATTTTGTGCCACGATCATTATTTAGTGTTGCTCAATGCTCAGCATGTGGCGCCTGCAGAAGCCGCTGACAAAAATGGGAATGGCACGTTTTCTTAACGCTTTTTGAGAGATAAATTTAAATTTTCTAACTTTTCGAAGTTTCTATTTTTGTAAATTGTGTTAATAATTGCTATTTTATAAATGTTTTAATTTTAGATGCCGATGCCGAAGTGAAAGAATTGCGTTTGAAGGTTGAGCAAATGGCGCAGGAAATGGGGCAGCAGAAGGAATATGTTTCTCAACTCGAGACGAAGAATCTGTTACTCGAGAATGAGAATAATGTGCGTTTTTTAGAGCATTTATTAATTTAAACATTTAATTCTAATTTAACTGAAGGGAGAGACGACGCTCGAGGCCAATGCCACGTCCATTGATAGTGCTTGCCAAAAAGAGGAACTGCAGAGGGGTGAATGAATGTTGATTGACTATTAGGCTTTGCCTCGACCCTTCGGGGGGGGGGGGGGGAATCGGGGGAACGACAAAAATGCCGGGGTTCCGGATGCAAGCCATACAGAAGCGGCATACCTTTGGCGCCGATCGAGTTTATGAAGCTCGGGTCAGGACCGAATCCGTACATTTTGACTTTTGTCTGATATTTTAATTTTTGGTCCTTTCTTTCCCACCCTCAAGATTGTTTATGATAATTGTCTTCGGATCGGTTGGATTTGGCGTGTTCAATTTGCTTGTGCAGTACATTAACATTCGCTGTCCGCCAAAGGATAACCCAAAATGGAATACGGTATTTGTCGGGATACGGTATTCGTCCATTGCGCACAATTGCTTTGTCTCCACTGTGTCTCTTTATGCATTTACAAACCAGAGGTAAACCCCGGGAATCGAACCCAGGACCCTCACCCAGACCCTGGGCAGGCTCTAACTCTGATTGAGTGAAACGATTGTTCAGTTCTGAGATTAAATTAAATATTTTAATTAAACCTATTTTTTTATTTTACACAAAATTCAAATGTTTTTGCCATTCCTGGCAGCACAAATATCTAAATATGTCTATTTACCCAACAGTTTCTCAATCGCTACCATCGTTGTCGCAACGATTTTGTGCTTCACAGCTCAAACATTACAGAAACTTTCGATATCTTGTCGTTATCTACTTTGGAGTTTTCGGCGCTTTGTACCAGTTTGTTGGCATTGACAACCTTTTGGCACCGTTTATCGCCGTTGTTTCCACGCTTCTTTATGCTTTGTTCTATTATTTTAAGGCTTGGGAATCCATTGAGAAAGTATATAAAGAATATTGAATCGCCATGCATCAGTGATCAATCATTGTCAATTTTAATCCTTGGGGATATTCATTTTCAATTTCCTAATCAATTTATCCAATTTAAATTTCAGATCCTGGCACATTTCCTCCGTCGGGAGCAAAAGCGTTATCTTTTATAAACAAATGAAATAAAATTGAAGCATAAATTTATTTTGGACAAAGATTCAATCTTGGAAATTTATACTTTTAATCGAACTTTTCTCCACCGCGATCGTAAAAAGCGCAAGCGATCAGACATCCGCCGACAAAGCACAAAAACCTTGCGCTTTGTCCCGAGACCATTCTGTGGGGAGAGCCCGGCCCCAATTGTTCCCCCATTTTTACCCTATTGCATTTTTTATTCACTAGTTGGAAGAACGCGCCTTATCGGAACGATTGGATAACAAAAAGTGTCCTCCATCGGATGAGCAATGACATTTAATTCAAAGGAAATTACACTAAAATAATTGAATTTTATTTATGTACGAAAAAGATCATTCAATTCTAATCAAAATACCATACGCTGATTAGAGTTAGAGTTGATCGGGACCGGGCAGGAAATTCCCGGTTTTTTGTATTCCGGTCTCGATTTTTTTGGCCAATCCCGGTTCCGGCGATGGGTGAATTTTTGAGGTTTCACAATTTTTTGGGCTTCAAAACGACGGTGTTCAATTGTAAATGCCTAGCGCCTTTAATTTTGCTACTTTTTCGGTGAAAGAAGTTTTGTTTTGATTAAAAGAATTTTGTTGTTTTAATGATTGACTGCTGAGGGGCATTGACTGGTGATTCAACATTGGGAAATGTCAATCAGTTTGAGTTCCATTTTAATGGATCGCCTCCCCCGCCCTCTCCCCCCGCATTTGAGGAAATAATTACACTAAAATAAACAAAAATTTTATTTAATCCTAATAAAATACCATACTCTGATTAGAGTTGATCGGTACCGGGCAGGAAATTTCCCGTTTTTTGTATTCGGCCCCGGTTTTTTGGCCAATCCCGGTCCCGGCGATGGGTTAAAATTTGAGAAGGATATGAAGCATCTAATAATGATCCTTGGTCTGTTTTAAATAAACAAAATCAAAAATATTGCATTTTAGATCAGCAAAACGATCGTTATGGCACCTAATTTGGCCACAATCCTTATTTTAGTTTTGATCAATGTTCAGCATGTGGCGCCTGCAGAAACCGCTGATGAAAATGGGAATGGCACGTTTTCTTAACGCTTTTTAAAAGTTATTTCGAATTTTTCATTTTTTCAAAGTTTTTAAATGAATTTAATAATTGTGCAAATAAAAAAGTCCTAATTTGCCAATTAAATAATAATTTGTTGTTAATCGAGTTAATAATTGCTACTATTTTATATACTGTAATGTTTCAATTTGAGAATTGGCGGCCGAAGTGAAAGAATTGCTTTCGAATATTGAGAAAATGGCTCGAGAGATGGCCACTCCAATCCCACCCTCAAGATTAATTATGCAAATTGCCTTTGGATCGGTTGGGTTTGGCGTGTTCAATTTGTTTGTGCAGTACATCAACGTTGCGTTCCCGCGAAAGCAAAACGAAATGCGGAATACGGTATTTATCGCGTTACGGTATACGTCCATTGTGCAAAATTGCTATGTCGCCACTTTGTCTCTTTACGGTTCTACAAAACAGAGGTAAGTTTTTTGTTGTCAAAGTTCAATTTTTATCATTTAAAATAAAACATTTTGGGTATTTTAGGCACATAACAAATATGACTGACCCCGATTTTCATCATTTACTCCATCAATCTATTGTAAATCGATGGCTTAATAGGTTTCGAAATCCTCGCCCGATGGAATCGAACCCCCGGACCTTCACCCAAACCCTGATCAAACCCCGGACCTTCACCCAAACCCTGATCAAACCCCGGACCTTCACCCAAAATTAAAATGTTTTTGGCTTTTCTGGACAACACAAATATCGAAATGTCTTTTTTAGTCAAGACTTTTATTTCATCTCACAGCTTCTTAATCACCACCATCGTTGTCGCAACGTTTTTGTGCTTCGTCGGTGTGTGCATAATTGCTTGGGCTTTTTACAATCGCTGCAAATGGTGTAGAAAGTTCGGTCTGAAGCAGCAGCTCAAACAAATTAACAGAAACTTTCGCCACATTCTCGTTGTGTACTTTGGCATTTTTGGCGGTTTGTACCATTTTGTTGGCATTGACAACCTTTTGGCACCGTTTATTGCCGTTGTTTCCTCGCTTCTTTATGCTTTGGTCTATTATTGTATTGCTAAGAACTCCATTGGGGAAGAATATTCGAAGGCGCCCATCAGTGATGATAAGCCATTGTCAAATTCAATCATTGGGATTCAATTCCAATTTTCCATGAATTGTTTCTGATTTAAAAGTTATAATCAATTTATCCCATTTAATTCAAATCATGGCACATTTCCAATTGATTTTCAATTAAATTTAGCTTTTTCTCGAAATGGATTTATTTTCGATGATAAACAGCGGCTAATGGCGGAACATCGAAATTTATGGGACAAAAAGTGATGTGAATTAACCATTTCTGATCAAACAATTTGGGTTTTTAAGAGATGAACCAGAATCGAGTTCTTTGCTCCTTTATAAAGTATACGGGTTCATAAGCAAAAATAGGGCGAAAAAATTGGTTTAAAAATAACAATAAAAGCATTAAATGTTTTTACTGCTAAAATTATCAATCAGTAAGGCTGCTACTTTTAGGCAAGAAAATTGCAAAAAGGCGCCTAAAAAGGCACAAATCCTAGAAAAATTCAACTTTTATTGTTTTTATAAGAAAAATTTTCAAATATTAGTGATTTAGCAAGAAAAATTCAAATTTGATTGAATTTTACTAAAAATTTTTTTAAAACGCACAAATAGTGGCAAAAATAGGGGCAACAATTCTTTTTTACTTGAAATAGGTTTGCCCCTATTTTAGGTGGAAAATCCCAAAATTGGTTAACTCGCCAAAACAAAGCTGCAGAAAAAATAGTTTTAAAAGCCTAAAGCATTGGAATTTGGGTGTTCCCCCCCCCCCCCGAGGGGCTACCATTTTGCCTATCTTTTATTATAAGCTGAAAAAGTGGGGCAAAATGATTGCGTAAATAAATATCGATTTCATTTCATTTCATTGTCAACGCAAATAATGCCACATCACTTAATAATTATGCATTTATATGCGCATATTGTCATTTCCATTAACATATCTTTTTTTACATTTGAAAAATTATATTTATTAAACATATAATAAAATGGCACTTTTTTGCCTATTATTATTTATTGCCATTGGCAGTTCTTTAGGGGGGCAAGCGCCGGATTCCGACGACTATATTCAACAAATGCTTAACGGTATCAATTAAAAGAGCCAAATTTAATAAAATTATATTTAAGCGGGCTTGGAAAAAGGCGGAGATGGGGCTGAACAACATGAGTGAGTTAAAATTCATTTTAAATTGATATAATTAAATCATTTTTTGAAGATCACTTCTCGTGTGGCTGCTTTTGAAAGAATGCGAAATTGTGGAAAATATTTTGGACAATGAACTGAAAGTGGAAGTTGGACGGAATTGCACAGCACTGAAAAGTGGCAAACCTTTAAACAGCCAAAGTATAATCAACGCTGAGAAAAAGGTGACATTGGCATTACAAAGAGATGGCCCAAAAATGGTGGCGTATTTGAAACGTATTGAAAAAGAAAAACAAATTACCGTTGACGGACAACAATTTGTTGCTCTGTTCAACATTCTACGCCAATTAGTGAAGGAAATGAGTGCCGGCCCGGCTAAAGATGCCATTGAAGCTGTTTTCAAACAAAAGTTGGTGCCGATGCCGCCGAGTGAAATGTTGCAATTTGCAATTCAAATTTGGCATATTCATTCCAATAATGTCCATGGTCATCCACAAAAACGCCGTGAACACCCGCGCAGACGAAGAAAACGCGCTAACGGCGAGAGTTTGTTGATCAACAGTTTGGCGTTTATCGTTGTCTGGTTCATCACTAGCAAGCTTATCATCGGCTCTGTAAAAAGCGGCTTAAGCGCAATTGATGAGACCTTCAAAGAATACTTCTACAGAATTGTCTTCGGAATTGCAATTATTCTGTTTTTCTTATTTCAAAACGCGCAAAATGGCCAAGGGCAAAGTTTCCAAAGAGCGATTCAATCGATTTTGTCAAAACTTAAAAATAGACGCCGCCACTGATCATTCAATTCCCACTTTTAAATTGCTGCTGATGTCCGACTTTTGAAATAGTTGTCGGCGGAATGAACAAAAAATGATCGGATTCAAAACCCATGTCACCTAAAATGTTGTTCATTCTGTCCAAATTACCTACATGTACTCCCGGTCCCGATTTGTTCTAAAAATTTCAATTTTTGCAACTCTTTTTCTATTTTTTTCAATTTTCATCAAAACTGTCACATTTGTCTTCATGGCTCGGAAGCCTAAAAAGTTGGAATATTATACATTTTGCTTTGTAAAATTTTCCTGCTTCAATTTGGTATAAAAATGTTGTTTTGGTTTTAATTTGTCGTTAAAGATATTGTTTTGATTCAAATTTTTTTGTTGTTTTAAAGAAAAAGAATAACAAACACAAAATTAGAGTTCGGGTCAAGACTCGGTGGTACTTCGGAGCTTTGTGCCATTCGGATAATCGACATCACGATTGCATCTGAAAGTGTCGCCCTTGCAAAAATAAATGGAATCGCATCAAATGATTCATATTGATGATAAATTTTAAATAATTATGTAAAGGTACGAAAAATGTAAAAATTGACCCTTAACCTGTGGAATTTAATTTATGAAAAGATTAAAAAATATTACAATTCAGCAAACGTAATAAAAATGATAAAGGCCCAAAACCGCAACTTTCAATCAAAAGGAGAAAACCAAGCCTAAAAATGACAAAAAAGCCCCTCCTCTCAACTAGAGATGGGACATGGGCCGGGGTCCATACCGGTTTTCAGGGCCCCGTGGCCGGTACTCCGTTTTTTTGGGTCGACACGGGTTTTCACCGGGTCACGGGGGTTTTAGCCCGTGTTGCCCTTGCCCTTGTAGGTCGGTAACCCTTGCCCGTCTTTTATGAAAATTCCGATCTCTACTCTCAACAGGGAATCGCTTAAACAAAAGTCAATTGCTCATTCCACCAAACCATTCATTCAGTATTTGCTTGAAATTCTTCTTTTACCCCTAAATGTGCCAAAACGGTGTCGGCATTAATTCGCCCCTAACTTTCCGAAAAAGTCGTCTACAAATCGGTATCTAAAAACTTGAGATTGAGTCAAGCGAAGACGCTCAAAACCATCAAATGCATTTATAAATGTGTATTCTTGAAACAATGAGTAGAGATTTACAGAAAATGCCAAAAATAATACAATTACTACTATTTAGCCATATCGAATTGTCTTTATTTTAAAAAAACAAGCAAAAGTTTAGCTGAAATCAATGCATTAGTTTCAAGCATTCAAGATGTGGATTCATGATCGTTAAAAAGAAGTCAAAAAAATATCCAAATTCAAAATCTTCGATGGCCACTCATCAACTTCTAACAGAGGCGAAGGATCAGCTCCGACAACAATTTCTTGCTGATAAACCCGTCGGCCATCAACTGGTCGATGTTTGCTTTGAAAAACTCACGCAAATTGGTGCTATTCAAACATCGCATAAAATATTGCTAAATTCACCCAAAAATAAATAAAATTAGTAATAATATTCTCCAAAGACACCTCCAATTTGTTGAGTCGATAGCGTTCGATCAATTGAAAACGTTCGATTGCCGGAATTTCTACGCAATGAATCAGATGGGCCTCGCATTGTTTCTTCAGCCAATCTACTTGGAAATAGTCGGCCAACTTGAGCAGGCTCACCACATTTTTAGCTGAAAGAGTATAAATTGATTTATTTCGGAATGCATAATCAATTTAAATGAAAATAATTATATTCACGATTTGGAAGAGTTCGATTGTGAAGAGCCGACATTGAAATTGCTTCCAAAAAGGACTTGAACTGCTCCATCTCGATGCCCAAACCATCCAAATTGAGCGTGCGCTCCCGCTTCTCCTTCATTTCCACGCTGAGCATCCGATTGACTACCGGTGAGACGGACATCAGCCAATGTGTGGACACCGTAATTTGACGGTCGCCGATGTGCACGCTCAAATCGTCGTTTGGAGAAAAGACCGGAGGGCATGGACTAGAAAAATGTAATTTTGTCATACTTTATTAAAAACATTACCCCAAAAAATCACTAAAGTTAAAAAGAGTATAAAACAAGGCTCCCATCGAAATTCAAAAACAGATTTTGGGTTCCAAATAAGAACATTTTTTAAGGGGAGGGTGGGGGGGGGGGTCGAGACGGTGCCATAAAATTTTTTGAAACGGGGAAATCAGAGAGATCAGAAACTTTTTGTGTTTATTTCTAGAATTCATTCGCATATTCTTTATGCATAGAGCACAAATGTAAAAATATGTAGCGAAAATAGGCGGTCCAACTAAAACAAAATTTCTAATTAATGTATTAAAATCTAATAATAAGAACAAACGAGAGTGCCCTGGGGTATATAAAACCATACTTATCATTCTCGTCTCCATTTTTGAAAATTGCGACTACAATGGAAGTCGCATAGGTCATCAATGTTTCAATAATTCCGCCCTTGTAGAGGCAGCCCCCGCTGAAAGTCAATTTTTACACAAACCCAGAGATAAAATGCCGGATTTGGCTCCAAATCTAACCGAAGAATTTGATTTTTGAGTTTATTACGAACTTTTTCTCATTCAGTGCCCGTTTTTTGAGGATTCTGACAACAACGGAAGTCCCATAGTTCAACGATTTCGTCTCAACATTTCCGCCTGTGTTAAGCAGCATTTTCTAAAATGTGGACGGAGCATTTTGTACAGCCGCTGGCAAATTCGTTTAAATGTTTTAAAGCGAAAGGGGAAAAATATTACAACGAATGCTTCCATAACAAAAAAAGGGGAAATTTTTGGTTTTAAACCAATAAAAAAGAATTGTGGCCAAAAAACGCCGGGCCTTTTTGATTATTACGTTTTGTATTTCCTGTGTCCCACCATTCCATTGCCACAAAACAATTTGTGCCAATGGCTCGGCGGCATTCGCCGATTGTGAAGCGTTGCCGATGTCCTTGATCGTCATCTTGTTTTTTGTTGAATTTATCTCAAATTCTCTAACAAAGAATTTTAAATAATGAAATGATTTAATTTTAGGAAAATAAAAATATTACAATGCCGCAAACATCGTCAGATCACTGAACGTTGTGCTCTGATTACATCGCTTTTTCATGTCAATTGCCGTTGTTTCCTCAACAATTGCATAATCGACATAAATGTCATCGTTCATCGTTAATAATAATCTAAATATTGCCAACCGAACCGATTTTATTTGTGTAAGGCAATTAAAAAGGTTAATTTGCAGGATATTTTTGGGTTAATACTTAATTTAGTAAACAAACTCAAAATATTTATATTTTATGAAAGTGAAATAATTTTTCATTTTTGCAAAATGCCTTTTCGACGTCGTCAAATTTGCATATGTTCAGAGACATCATTTACTCTATATCTGGGTCATATTCAATTTTTTTTTTTTTTTTTTGTTAGTTTCGGGCAAAATGTTGACCTAAATGAGAGGGAAAGGATGGGCAGGCAAGTCACACGGACGGCACAATGAATGAATGTTAAAGTTGTCGATAAATCAAAAGTTTTGTAATTTATTTATTTGAATTAATACAAATACACTTTTTTACCAATTTATTTGTAAAACAAAAATACGCAATTTATTTATTTGAATTAGTATAATACCTTTTTTATTCATGTGATATAAGTGCACAATTGTACAAATGTTAGTTTTAAAATGTTGCCTTTATATGTATCTGGTTTGAATTTAAAATATTTCTCTGACCAAAACAAGCCGAGAAGTGTACCCTCCCCCCCGGGCATGGGTTTTTAATCAAATTTGTCCGGCTCGAATTTTCGAAAAAAGCGAAATATTAAATAAAAACGTAAATTGGCAAAATATGGATTTATTTTCAAAAAGCCCCAAAACATTGATTTTTATTGACTTAAAAATTGTCTAATTCAAAATTTTTCTAAAATGACTGCTATTTCTGGCCTATTTTCGTCAAACCCTGTTCGCAAAAAAACTTAATAACAAAATCCGTTTCACTGAACAAAAGAGAAAAATTTTAGATTTTGTATGCTGGTGAAAAGTTTGACATCACTTACCAATAATTAAAGGGTCGCAGTCCCGGACTATTTTTTTCTGCACATATAAACAAAAAACCCCTAAAATAAAAAATTAATTAATAAAAAATAAATAAAAAAAGTTTGTCTCACTATTCTGGTGCTTAAAGTCATAAAAACCAGATTGGCGCGGTGTTCCTTCGTCGACATGCGGCGAGTGCTGCATTTGCGCATTGCTATTTTTGTTGCTTAAGCTCTCTTTTTTGCGGCAGGAACACATCCATCCCCCCGGGGCATACGCTCCCGAATTGTCCCGGAATTGGCGCAAATTTTCGTCGTCGTCTGTCTGCAGTGTTCGCTAATGCCACCTTGGGCGACTTGTTCATCGATCATTTACAAATCTCCGTCCACCCCGCCGTCCACCTCATCTTCGCAACAGGTTCTCCGATGTTCCGTTGCGAGTAAAATTTGGGGTATAATGCACAAATTCGGCGATTGCCACTTGGCTTAATCGTTTTTATCCATCTATATTAATGAGGCTTAATCGTTTTTTTGACGTATAATTAAATTGATTTGGAGCCGGTAGTGATTAGCGGGGGTTGGCGGGACGCAGAAGTGATTAGCAGACGGACGGACGGACGGGCGGATGATGACGAAGGAAGAAGAAAGAACGACGAACACATCAATTCTCCCGCCCATCCCGTCTCATCCCGTTCCGTCGTGTCCGTTCTATCGCTGTGTTGCCGTCGGCGGCATTTTTATGAACACATCGCCTGGGGGCTTTTTGTGTGATGCTTCAAGGCTTTATAAACAGTGGACGAGGACCCACAATCATCACAACTCAACTCAAACAGCAGCAGTAAGCATTTGCATTTAAGCCACTTCGATCCCTCTTCATTCAGCAATAATCTTCTGATTACTGTTTCCATAGTCTGATCATTGGGCATTTTCGATCTGTTTAGTTGAAGGATATTAGATCAAATCAATAGAAATTATCAAATCATCCCTCAAAATTTGGACCACGAAAACACTGAATCCCAGACCAAATTACCGTTTATTCATTTTAAAAATTCAGGCATTTCTCAATTTTTGCCCTCAAATCTTTTCTACAAAATTCAAAAGAAAAAACTAAACTTTATTGACTTTTCACATTTTAATTACTAATTTTTAAATTATTTAAAGAAAAGAACACAGCATTTTATTCTTTGCTAACCTTCAACAGAAAATAAATAAACACCGCGCACAATGAACCAAAATGTGTTGTTCGTCTCGCTGTTCGCCATGGTCGTGCTGTTGGCACTGATCGATGCCATCGGTCTTCCTCAGCAGAACAGCTGTTGCCAACAGCAGCAATGCGGATGCCAGCAGCAGAGCTGCGGATGTTGCTGCAGCGGCGGTGGCGGAGGTGGACTTGGCGGACTCGGACGCCGACGACGCCGCGGGGCCAAAGAGCTTGGACAGGTCAGTTCAGTTGACCGGCCATAATTAAGTGGAACGTCGAAGCTTCCCAAGAATTGATTTTTCGAGTTAAATTGTCTAACAATTTGATCAATCAATTATTCGAGATCAAATTTGGACCGAAAAAGATCGACCCACATTATCAATAGTTTTAATCATCCCTTAACAGGTCTCTGCTGCCATTCAGCCCCACTACAAAGCGGTGGAGACGCCGTGCCCTCAAACCGCCTGGCAAGAAATCTTGGAAAAGGTAAAGCAACAATTTTGTTTCGCCAATCCTTTTTTACAAAGCTCAAATTAAGCATCATTTCCAATTCAATCTTTTTTCAAAAAAAGCGAATAGCATTCATTCATTCATTTTCGACACCGTTCAGAACATTTTGCCGAGTGATGCCATCGGCTCAGTGAGTGCCATCCAGACTGGACTGTACGCGCGCTTCGGGCAAAAATTCCTGGTCACCTGCGCGGATGCCAACGAGACAAAGGACGGGTCGGCGGTGGCAAACCGCGTGCACTTCAGCTCCTCCGGCGACGGCTACTGCAACATGGTCAAGGAGAAAGTGTGGTGCCAAGCTGTTGCCATCGTGGCATGAAGCCGATGAAGAAGTGCGACGATAGAACGAATGAAGAAGTGATACGATATGATAGAAAGTGATACGGTATTATATTTTCAAACCCGAAATGGTTAGCCTCCTTCCTCAACATCCTTTTTTAGTGCAATGATCGAGAATTGTCGTAAATATTTTGACAAAACTTAAATGTTAAGTAAACTGGACTTTACATATCGTATATTTGAATTAATTCTTGTGGTGAATATGGAAAAATTTTCCATTTAAAATAAAAGTCAATTAAAAAGTTGAAAAACATCAATTTTATAATCCGAAAAAATTAAAATTCTAAATTTGTTTTCCAATATCAATTTAAGAATAAAAATGCGCGGAACAGAAGATGGTTTACGAGCGGAAAAATAATAAATCAAAAAAGGATATAAAAACCGGATCCGCTAACTAATAATTTGGGTTAGAGAGCAATCCGCGCAAACGCATAAAACGAAATCAGGTGAAAACGATAGGGGCGATCCGCTCGAGTTCATACCGGATTCACTGCACAAATCGCCATGTTGAGATGGCTGTTTTCCAGCTGAATGATCCGCGCGACCTCGGGCAGAATTGCTGAACGGACCCGAGGCGCCAATGTGCCGCCGGTTTAACGTCTTCGATCGGCTGATCAGTCCGCATGCTGCTTTTGATCAGATGGGGGGTCTATTTAAGCAGAGGTCGACCAACACAAATCCGGCATTTCCACTCGATTAAAACCTTTAACAGAAGTTCCCACCTTCTTCTTCCCTCTTTCTGCACAACTTTCCCTTTTAATGAAAATGTTCGTTTTTTGCTTCCAAAATTTTTCACCTCAGTGATCATGGGTCGTAAAAATAGTTTATCTGATCAACCGATCAAGAATCTCGGTCGAATCAGAATCGGCAATTAAAATATTGTAATTAGAAAGCCAGAACCTTTCCTAATCTTGCTCCGCTTTTTCAGTCACATACCCAACTAAACAATGTGCCGTTCCACATCTTTTTTTGCGCTGATCATCCTCATCATTTTGCTGGTCTCTGTTTTGCACCAGCCTACCAATGGCACCGGACTGCCACAACAACAACAATGTTGCTGTCAACAGCAAAGTTGTTGTTGTTGTCAACAGAGTTGCTGTTGCGGTGGCGGGGGCGGCGGCGGATTGGGCGGCTTGAGTTTAGGCGGACTTGGGGGAGGCGGCGGCGGGTGCTGTTGCGGTGGCGGAGGAGGTGGAGGCGGCGGCGGGTGCTGTTGCGGTGGCGGAGGCGGAGGAGGCGGCGGATGCGGAGGCGGTTGTGGATGCGGTGGTGGAGGTGGCGGATGCGGAGGCGGAGGCGGTTGTGGATGCGGTGGTGGAGGATATGGACGAAGAAAACGTCGTCAGGTTGTCACACAGAAATGTTTCGGGTCAGAGGGGAAGACACTTCGTCAATGAAACATTTCGCAAAGTTGTTGTTAAATCACGGAAACTTTTGGAAGCTTTTAAAATTCAAATTGAGCGACATTAACGACAATGTCGAAAAAAACCTATGCTATAATGCGTCAGATAGAGCCGCCCCCCCCCCAAAAAAGTTGTGGTTTTGGCACCCCCTAATTGTTTTCTCATTTATACGTCCAGAGTGCCATTCAAGCGCAGTACAAGTCGAGCGAGTCGCCCTGTCCTCAGAACGAATGGAAAGAACTCATGGAACAGGTGCTTTTATACCAGACAAAAATCCTTCGATTATATGGTCCGCAATGAGCATTCGAAGTTAAAATTTTTGATATTTCACACTAATCTCATAAAAGTTTTTGAGGATTAAACAAAAACAAATGCAATTTTCAACAACAGAGCATCACATCAGAGGACTCTGTTGGCTCAGTAAAGGCCATCCAGAACGGGCTGTTCAGACGGTACACGGGCCGCAAGTTTCTGGTGACCTGCGCGACCGCCAACGACGCGACTGTTGAAGCGGCAGCCGACCCGGCGGCTGCCAACAAAGTGCACTTTAGCTCCGGCGGCGACGGTTACTGCAATGTTGTGAAGGAACGCGTCTGGTGCCAAGCGGTCACGATCAGTGCGTGATCGACGGAAGGCCCAAATCGGAAATTCCAACAAAAAAATCATAAAACATGACTATCCTCAAATTTTTCTGTAAATTCTTTTAAAAATATTTGATAAATTATTTGTGAACACTGAAGTGTAGAAAGAAAGAACAACAGATCGACCCAACAAAAACATCAAACTCGATAAATTTAAAATTTTGATCGCCTTCAAAAAGGAGTATTCTTTTTAATTATCACAAATTTTAAAAAAATATATTTCAAAAACGCCAAATTTATAATTAACTAAAATATAAAATCATTTAACAGAGTTACCAATTTGCCCATCTAGAATCTAAAAAATAATTTAATAAAAAACTTATTTTAAGCAATTATTCTGTGAAAAGTCAGTTTAAATGTATTAATTATTTCTTTGTATCCCTAAAAATTAATGTTTTTTATTGTTAAATTAAAAATTTGGTAAAATTATTTGTTTTATTACACATTCTTTATTCACAAGTTGACAAGAAGACACATGAATTGTTTGCAACAATTTGGGTTTCAAAGCCCATAAATTTGTCGTTCGTTTTTGAGCACTTTCACAAACATTTCACAAAATTCAAATGCAACAAACACTCCGCCACTTTTGGCGCCGCAATTCGATGAGGCGTGACAACGGAGGAACATTTGCACCTCTTCAAAAAGCGGGTCATTCGCTCACTTTATGAATATTTAGGACAAATCCTTTCAAAACGAAATCGTCGTAGACTTACTTCATTCTCGCTTTATCTCATTAAAGTTTCATTTGATTGCTTCTAATTATTAATTATAGCCAGGGGGGAATTTTAAAACATAGTAAAACTGTTGTTGTACTCCTTCAAAAACTAGGTCTATAAACTGAAGCATAATGAATGACGTCAGATTTTTTTCAAAAATATCCTCAATGATCCAGACGATTCCGAATGTTTAAATATTCCAATTTTGGAATTGAACCAAAACGCTTGACAATGAGTCGACAGATTTGTAGACAGATTTGAATAACCCAGAAAACCAAACAAAAATGAGGCCAACCGATGGGGGGAGGGCGTTTTTGAATGGGATTTTGTTTGTGTGTACAAATCCCCTGCTGTTCTGTCAGTCCGGACTTCGCACAGCGTGCAGTGTGAGAGGAGGCCGCCAAAGTGGAACGACACATCAAATTAGGCGGCAAATTATTCGGCGATTTGCATAAAAAGCGGCAAATTGATCCTGAGGGCATCAGAAAGGCGATTTTGTTGGCTGATCACTGGTCACCCAATAAATTTTTTTGGGATGGATGCCGACGGGCTGGAGACGAATTTAAGCGCGAACATACAGCAGCAATCTGTATGTTCAGTTTCCTCAAAATCCATCCCAATTTTCAAGCGCTGCTAAACCCTTTGTTTCTTCAATTTTCTAATTTTCTAATTTTTATTTTATTAAATATAATTTTATATTATTATAGAAACTATAGTTCAACTAAAATGCAGCAAAAGTGGATCATCGCCTCACTCGTTGTACTGCTTGCATTTCTGTCAATGACAAATGCCATCGGATTTCCATCCGGAGGTGGCGGTGGATGCTGTTGTAGCGGTGGCGGAGGTGGCGGCGGATGTGGCGGAGGCTGCGGCGGTGGATGCGGACGCCGGAAGCGCGACACGGACGCGGTGCAACCGCACTTCAAGACGGACGAGACGCCATGTCCGCAGACGGCATGGAAGGAACTTCTAGAAGAGGTGGGTGGTGCTTGCTTTATAAAATACGAAAACAGAAAGATTGAATGTTGAATAAACTTCATTATGTTCAAACCAGATTTTAGACCTCCCATAGTTTTATTGATTATTTACAGGGTATAAATGCCGAAGACGCTGTGGCATCGGTGAACACCATCCAAACGGCGCTGTACCGCCGCTACGCGGACGAGCAAAAGTTCCTAGTGACGTGCGCAACTGCGGACGATGGCGCCAAAATGGTGGCCAACAAAGTGCACTTCAGCTCCGCCGGCGACGGCTACTGCAACTTGGTGAAGGAGCGCGTCTGGTGCCAAGCCGTTGCGCTGAGCGCTTAAAACCCTGGCGGCGATGTTCAGTGTGTGCGTGTTTTGAAGAGTTTAAATCAGAATTGGAAACACAACATTTTGAAAAATTGTATTTATGGAAAAACAATTGAATAGTTGGCACAAAGTGATGGCTCACAGCCATTCATCACATTTTGAATACCATTCATTCATTTTTTGTAAAATGGTAAGCATTTGTTCCTCCACATTATTTTATTTTATCGATAAATCCCTTTTTCTTAAACATATTAAATTTGGATATTCATTCCATTGTTTGGATCATCGGCAGAATAAAAGAAAATCCGGTTTCAGTCATTCATCCAAAGAACAGCAGGGAGGTAGGGAGGGCTCCTCTTCATTATCCATTTGTTCATCTCTCATTAATGTTTTTCTCGCTATTCCACCGGGAAGATGCTTTGTGCGCGCATGGTTAAGCCCCCCACCCAGCAGTTTTGCAGCTTTTTCTGCACGTTTTTGCATACCCTTGGGCAATTTGTTAAGCCAAAACTGCGGCATGCCCTGGGGCAACAAATGTTGAAACGCTTTATCCAAGCTTTTGGATAACGAGATTTATTTGTGCACGAATGTCCGTCCGCTTAATCCACCCACGCCGCCAATTGGCGTCAGGTGATGGATGGATGGCCTGTGACTGGTCGGTTGACAATTGTGTCGTGGAACATCGCCACCAGCGTCATCTTTAAACGTCTTATGATCAAATTTTGTGGTTTTTGTCACAGAATGTGGTGGATGGATTGTTGATCGGGAACCAGATTTTGTGTTCGGAGAGTGCGATTAAGAATCGGGGACGGGGAAAAACTTAATGCCACAATTCGGGGAAAAGCTCGAACCAGAATCACGGTCGGAAAATAAGTTTCATGGACCGGTGACTGTTAAACGGGCCGTGAATAAAGCTAATTTGAAAGCTGAAAATGTTGGGCCGATCGAACAAAACTCCGAAGTTATAATAAAAATTGAAAATTATGATCCCAATTGGTGTAGGAGAACTGGTGTTAAAATAATGATCAGATAATTTAATTGATGGATTTATGTGATGAATAAGAGCGATTTTGCGCATGGATCGCTGTTCAAAAAACCAATTAATTTTGATTAATGAGTTGAGTCACCGTTCGCGTGAAGTGAACGTGAAAAAGAAGGCAGCCTTTTAACATTAAAACGCCAACAAAACTGTAAACCTATAAAAGCCAAAACGATTGTGCAAAACGCCACACTGCTCGTTCACTAATCAAACATTACAAAAACTCCTCTGATTCATTATGACTCGAGTTCTAAACTGTTTGATCAGTTTGACTGTTCTGATCACCATGGCCTCTATCATTGATGCGATTGGCTTTCCATCCGGTGGTGGCGGTTGTGGATGCGGTAGCGGTGGTGGAGGCGGTGGCGGCGGCTGTTGCAGTGGCGGTGGGGGTGGCGGAGGCTGCGGCGGTGGATGCGGACGCCGGAAGCGTGAAGCTGAAGCAGTTCAACCGCATTACAAAGCAGACGACACGCCATGCCCGCAGAAAGCATGGAAGGAGCTTATTGAAGAGGTTGGATACAAACAAACAAAACCATATAAAATATCTGCGCTGCTATTTTCAGTCCATTCGCCCTGAAGATGCCACAGCTTCGGTCAGTGCCATTCAAGCAGCGTTGTTCCGCCGCTACGCGGACCAGAAATTCTTGGTCACGTGCTCGGCAGGGGATGAAGCCAAAAATGGTAATGCCAACAACCGAGTGCACTTCAGCTCCTCCGGCGATGGCTACTGCAACTTGGTGAAAGAGCGCGTCTGGTGCCAGGCCGTTGCACTGAGCGCGTGAGAGAAAGCATTCGTTGCGATGCATTTACCAATTTAAACGTTAAACAAAAAATGCTTTTTGTAATTTTGTGCAATTGTTTGTTAGTATTGTGAAGCCTAGATTAAATGATTCATTTTTTAGACGAATAAATTAACCATTTTGGCATTCCGTTTCATATTAAATTAAATTAAATTTAATTTTTAACTGTCTTAACTTTGTACAAAATGGCAATTATATCTATTTATAATTAATTTGATTTATTGCAAAATATACCTAATCGACTTGGACGATGTTGATTGATGGAGTTGGGCGGTAACAATGAAAGGATTACGATTTGTGATAAACCATAAACCTGATCAAAAAGCCTAAAGGGAAAAAAGCATATAAAAGCATTGCTTCAACAACCAACAGCAATCATTGTTTATTATCAGCTCATCTTATTAGGTTTAATCTCTTGCGTGATCTTACCCTTTCTTTATCGGTCGTCCGATCAAAGTTTGTTGGCTGAGAAAACAAATTCTCTGATTTCTCCATTTTTTAATTGTTATTTACTTTTCATTATAGTTTAACAAAATAAAAGCACCTCTGAAAAAACAAACGCCATGTCCAACTGCTTGAAATACTTGATTGTCTTGATCATTCTGGTGACATTTGTGTCGATGATCGACGGCATCGGCATGCCAATGCAATGTTGCCAACAGCAGCAGCAAAGTTGCTGCGGTGGCGGCGGAGGAGGCGGCGGATGTGGCGGAGGCTGTGGCGGGGGATGCGGCCGCAAGAAACGTGAGTCGGCACAGGCGCTGGCCGTTCAGCCGCATTACAAGGCGGACGAGACGCCGTGCCCACAAACTGCATGGAAACAAATTCTTGAGGAGGTAAAGCAAACGTATTGGTTTTCTTTAAATTTGGCCCAGCGTTAGCTCTGAATCGAATTAAGAGAAGCTTAATCAGAGAAAGACTTGATCAGATCAACTAAAAATTCCAGAACATCCGCACCGATGATGCCATCGGCTCGGTGAGTGCCATCCAGACCGGACTGTTCCGCCGCTACGCGGACCAGAAGTTCCTGGTCACTTGCTCGTCCGCTGACGAGGCCAAGACCGGCATTGCCGCCACCAACAAAGTGCACTTCAGCTCCTCTGGCGACGGCTACTGCAACTTGGTGAAGGAGCGCGTCTGGTGCCAGGCCGTTGCACTGAGCGCGTGAGAAAATGATAAATGCCATGTTAAATAGTTCTAGAATACACCACATTTGTATTTGTGCAATGATGTTAGCATTCGTAGAGTCTCAATTCATTGTTTTTGTAATTTTAGAATAAATTTGCTTTTGCTTCATCTCTTATGTATACAAAATCACAAATGTTGGCTATTTGACCGATGGCAGAGAGGAAACTTGCTCATGCCATTTAACTAAAACTGATTAATCTTAAATTGCAGTGACAACATAAAGCGATTGTTTCGGCTTCCATTCCCCAACACATTAATGATCAGATCAATCTTTACGCCCCCAACACTTTGATCAGCTCATCAATCCATTTACGGGAATGTTGAAAAATGAATGGCAGCCACCAAACTCGTTCATGCCCATAGCACTCTTGACGCTTGAGTTGCGAGCAATATAAAAGCGCGTCGTTGGGAATCCATTCGCCAATACTTTATGACCAGATCATTCCATTACACTCCAATCTACTCCCTCTTCCCCACAACATATTGAAAAGTTCGTCAAAAATCTTTCAAATTATTTGTTTGAGAAAAAAGGGATTAAGCTTACTGTTGCTGATTTAATTAATTTTTCGATTCAAACGCCATGTCCAATTTGGTGAACTGCTTGGTCCCCCTGATCATTCTGGTGACAATCGTGTCGATGATCGATTCCACTGGCATGCCAATGCAAAGTTGTTGCTGCGGCGGTGGTGGCGGTGGTGGGGGAGGAGGCGGATGCTGTGGTGGTCGCAAGAAGCGCGAGGCGGCACAGGACGCCGTACAGCCCCACTACAAGACGGACGAGACGCCGTGCCCTCAGACAGAATGGAAGCAGATTCTTGACGAGGTTAAAAAACTGAGCTTTTCAGCGTTTGAGCGAAATCTGAATAATCTTCCTGTTTAATTTTCCAGAACATTCGTGCCGACGATGCCATCGGCTCGGTGAGTGACATCCAGACCGGACTGTTCCGCCGCTTCGCGGACCAGAAGTTCCTGGTCACGTGCTCGTCAGCTGACGAGGCCAAAAACGGCACTGCCACCACCAACAAAGTGCACTTCAGCTCCGGCGGCGACGGCTACTGCAACTTGGTGAAGGAGCGCGTCTGGTGCCAAGCCGTTGCGCTGAGCGCGTAAAAGAAACTTTCGTTGCGACAAATTTCGTTGTCCAATGGTTAAAGAATGCACATTTTGTATTTGTGCAATAATGTTAGCATTTGTTGAGTAAAATACCGGACCTAATCAGCTCGGCGCCATTTGTTATAACTTAATCGTGCTAAGCATAAATAAAATTAATACCATACAACACTTTAATTTTTCGTGCCATTTTGCGCGCTGAGTCATAATTTTTTTTAGTTGAGGTTGGGTTTCCAAATGCTAATACCTAACTATTAAAAAGTTATGATGTTTTAAACTTATCGCTGACTCTTTTCAAAATCATTAAAAGCCTGATCAGATAAGATAGTTTTGATCTGATTCAGAAATTTGTCGTGGGGCTCATCAAGAGTATTGTCCACGGGTGTTGGCTTTAACATAAAGTTAAAATATTGTCCATGAAGTGTCGTCATCACCAGGGTTCGGATAATCGGCTTGAACTTGGTCGGGCTTTTACAGGTGGACATCGGGTTTTAGCTCAGATCGAACATTTGTTATTTTTGAAAATTTTGGCTGCAACCAAAAACATAAAATTTTGCTCAGAAAGCATTATTATCTGGGAAGAACTACGGCCATATGGAATATAAAAAATTGATTCGCAAACAATATTTGGAATAATATCTCAGAAAGCATTATTATCTGGGAAGAACTACGGCCATATGGAATATAAAAAATTGATTCGCAAACAATATTTGGAATAATATAAATCCGGCCCCTAATTACCTATACCCCTCCCCACGCCCCAACACCCCCCGCCCAACAAGTACGTGCAAAATAGCAAAATGTTCTCAATTTATGCGTTAAAAGTTTCAAAATTTGTCATCACAATTTAAAGAATAAATTAATTTCGACCCTTAGGGGGTGCATTCATTTTTCAGATTTTATAGCCATTTCTTAAGGATTGTTTAGCGCGCATTATGTGAAAAAGCCAAATGGCATACAAACAAATTATGCAATTTTTGATTATCCTGAAACACCGGCTTGAACAAAAAAGAAGAAGCTGAAGACGATTGATGGAGTGGAAAGATAACACGAACAATAAATGAATGGATGGGCTGTGATTGGACGGCAGATAGGCAAAACCTGCTCGATGCTCTCGATGGGCCCAAGCGAATATAAAAGAATTGTTCCGTCAACCAATCGCCAACACTTTTTTCCTATTCTCTTTGATCCTCCCCCTCCATTAGGCAGGCTTTTGTTCAACAAAGCTCCCTCCACCACCAATACACTTTGGTTATGTAAATTTTTGGAGCGAATTTAACTGCGCTCATTAAGCTCTTCTTTTTGCGTCAAGTTATTTAAAAAATTCCTTTTAAGTCCCTAAATCAACTCTTGACCAAAACGCCATGTCCAATTTCATGAACTGCTTGATCGCCCTGATCATTTTGGTGACATTTGTGTCGATGATCGATTCCACTGGCATGCCAATGCAAAGTTGTTGCTGCGGCGGTGGTGGTGGCGGTGGCGGAGGAGGCGGATGCTGTGGTGGTCGCAAGAAGCGCGAGGCGGCACAGGACGCCGTACAGCCCCACTACAAGACGGACGAGACGCCGTGCCCTCAGACAGAATGGAAGCAGATTCTTGACGAGGTTAAAAAACTGAGCTTTTCAGCGTTTGAGCGAAATCTGAATAATCTTCCTGTTTAATTTTCCAGAACATTCGTGCCGACGATGCCATCGGCTCGGTGAGTGACATCCAGACCGGACTGTTCCGCCGCTTCGCGGACCAGAAGTTCCTGGTCACGTGCTCGTCAGCTGACGAGGCCAAAAACGGCACTGCCACCACCAACAAAGTGCACTTCAGCTCCGGCGGCGACGGCTACTGCAACTTGGTGAAGGAGCGCGTCTGGTGCCAAGCCGTTGCGCTGAGCGCGTAAAAGAAACTTTCGTTGCGAAGATTTCTTAGTTCAAATGTTAAATTTGCAGTTCACATTTTGTGCAATAATGTTAATAAAGTAGTGATTCATTTTGTTTTTTTAAATACATATAAATGGTGTTTATGTGCATTTTATACTACTGTATTGGTCAATTATGAAAGTGCCAATGATGTTTTGAATTCTGACCGATGTCCTTTTTTAACTTTGGGCTCCATCTTTTCGTCTGCTAATCTCTTGAGCTTTCTTCACATATTTCCGCGACGATTGTTCGTCCAACCCAAACGTTTCTCGTGCCCAATTGACCACACTGTCAGTGCTAACTTTTGGCAAATGATTGCTCAAATGGTTGACGAGGACATTCAGTAATTTGCTGCTCTGAAATGTTTTTAACAAATAAGCATACAATTGTAATTAGATCTTGGGTCTTTGAAAAATTAAAGCTTCTAAACACAACAGCTTTTAATTGGTACCAATTTATTTATTCTCGTCGGTTTCAAAAACAACTATGGCACTTTAATCATTTTTTAGTGCAGAAAAAATTGTACGATTTTACCAGGCCCGGCTCCTCCTTTTCGCCACTTCCGGTGTCCGCCGATTCCGCCCCTCCGTCATCATCACCGCCATCATCCGCGGCCGCTTCTGTTGTCTCGCGCTGTGCCGTCCGCCCGCCTCCTGCCGCTTTGGCTGGAGGCGGGCGGCCCTGGGCCGAAGCCGGTCGGGACAAAAAGAACAGCAAAAGTGCCGAAGAGAGGAAAAGTAAAATTGGAATAAATTTGGTCATTTTGTTATTTTATTCAAATGTTGACTGAAAATGGCCAAAAAACTACATTGAATAAAAATCTACATCTCCGTAAAAGACTTTACTAAGCAATCTTAAATAAATGGTTTATTTTACAGCACAATTTGAAAGTTTACGATTTTATTACTAAAAATTAAATCTATAATTTTAACAAAAAAATTTTAAAGTTTAGGGTAATCAAACGCGAAGGTAAGGGGCCGGCCATTTAACTTAATTCGAATAAAGAGGGTAAAAATGCGAACTAAAATGGACGGAATGAAATAAAAGAGAACAAAATGGGTGATCATTTTATCAGCGGAATCAAATGGAACTATCAATCAATCTCGCACCAATTCACGCGTTTAAACACTGCCCACAATTTGGCGATCGGAATGAGTGATCAGACGGACGGTTTTTTGATTGGAAAACATTAATAATTTTGGTTTACGAATTGGGTGAGTAATAAAAAGACAATCATTTCTGGACCACGACGCAAAACTAAGACATTTTGGAAGGCATTCCATTTTTAATAATTACCGAATTTTTTATTCTGTTACCCAGACTTTAAGTGAATTTGTCATAAACTTTTAAATGCTCTGGCACATTTAAAATATTCCTGAACCGAAACGTCATTGAACACATCGCGTCTTCCGCTTTTCGATTATTTCCGCCCACTCAGCTTTCGGCCCAAAGCACTCATCATCTGCAGAGAAAAAGTTTGGTTTATGATAAGCCTATCTCAGATCAATCAATTTATATCAATTATGATCTCGAAATGGAATATAAGATCTCGTTACAAATTCCCGCCCTTTCTAGAAAAATGAGCAATGCAAAAACATCTTATAGATTTTGCAAATTATTATTGGTCCTGGCCAACCTGATGTGTGCTAACATCCGGCACTTTGGCCATTGCGTGGTTGCCAACAACGCGAAACAAATCATTGCTCTGCAGAAAAATTCAAAAAATTATTCAAATTAGGCATTCAAAAGCTTTACCAAACTGTTATGCTGCTGCGGCATAGAGCAAACATTGCAAATGTTTAAGGCCAAGACAATCACCAAAACCAAGGCCAAAATGTTAGCGATTGTCTTGGCCATTTTTGGGAATGATATTTAAGGTTAAAAGGAAAGGGAGTGATCGGATTGATTTTGGCGAATGACACAAATAAACAAAATCGACGCGGAAAGTGAAAGGAATTGGTTACCTTTTGGTGAAATTGGAAGTGATCAGACAAAAAATGAGGTCGCCTCACTCAAAAAACAGGTTTAAATCCCGGTCAAAAAAAGTGGGGCTAATGAACTAAAACAAAATCAAAAAAATATGAGAGGGTTTGCTGCTGCTATAACTCCCAAAAATTAAAAAAAGTTTACTAAAAAAGAGCCAGCATCGCGGAATAGTTTTGTTTAGTTTTACAATATTTATGTATTGTAATACAGTCTCACGGAAAAAAGAACGAAAATGTAAATGGAGATAAACTTTAGGACAGAATTTACTTTTGATCGTTAATGCAATACTATTCTGTACAGCTAAATTTGTTGCTTGGGTCAAAAATTGGTGTCCATAAAGGTCCGCTGGCAGCCGAATAAATTTTGTAAATATTCCTGATTATTTTTCTTAAACTCTCATAAGGAAAAATTCAATTATTATTTTTCAGAAAATTTTGATTTATATTGATTTTAAATTGAATAAAGCACCAGGCCCTTTGGTCACTGCTTTATCCGATTAGCTGCTATTAGCAAACAACTCACATTAAATGGCACCCGAACTTTTTTCGGGGCATTTAATACAAAACAAAACGACCTATTCACCAATCTGAAGATGCGAAATAAATATTTGCTCTTTTGAATTATACTTTAAAAGGGGGCTAAGAAATTACGAACAACAAAAACCCAATTTATTTGAAACAAAAAATGGGTCAATATGACAGTTGTGCTATTAATGCACATCGATAAAATATCGAAATGTTTAAGCTCACTCATTTACCATGGCATTTCAGCCTCTCATTCAGTTCAGGCACACTCTTACTTCAGAAGATGTTGTGCCATGGCTAAATTTTTTAGAAATTTAACAACAAAAAAGGGACCTCTCACCAAATCCCAGATGCGATCGTAATATCATCCGTCCACTGTTTGCTGTTCTTGTAGGAAAAGTTATAGTCCGTCCACATGCCGTGATACACATTCTCAATGTCCACGAAAGACGTGTTCTTGCCGGAAACTAAGACCAGCGGCCGCATACGTGTCGGTGTACCGTCCCAAATCGTTGCTCACTTCCCTCTCCCCCGTGATCTCGTAAGTGACGTGCACCTCATGGCCACACGAGCGGCATTTGTACAGCACCTCCAGTGCCTCGTGGGTGAGGTCTGAAACAAAATATTAGGATGAACTGCTTGTCGATGGGCTGCCTGACCAAAAGGTTTTGTTAAATCGAAAAATGTTCCGCCCGTTTCGTAACGCCTCCTCACCTTGGCCCAAGGAGCGCCCCTGTGCCGTAACTGCGCCGCCAGCCAACACGGGGCCAACGACTGGAATCAAAGCAAGCGTGGCAGTGCCAGCAAAACGATCGAAATTGGCTAAGCGCTTCAACGTTCGAGGCATAAAGTCACACTCGACTCGACGCATTTCGATGCTAAAAAGTTCCGAATCGCCGCAGTTACAACGGTGCTCCGTCACAAATGAACCGTATGTATGAGGCATATAAACAGGCATATTTATTCCTAAAATGAAAAATTCTAAAAGTTTTGGACATTAATGTACTGAAAAGGTCAATCTCGAATAGTTTGGAGTGAAGAGCAAACTGGCCCTTTAATGCTTATGCTTTATGAAAATGCTTGGCAGGCCAGTAATATTGGGTGGATGTATAAGCGTTTGCTTGCTGCAAATTTATTGCCCGATGGACCAACTCCAACACAATTTGAAATGAATAAATGCGAATGATGGAAGATTGCTCCAATTTTGTCTTAAATAAAGCCCAGCCCCTCGGGGTTGAAAGAAACTGATGAGATCAGGGCTATTTAACAACAATAACAACAACAACAACAACGGACAAATCCAAGGTTAGGGAGCAACAAAAATGTTGGGGTCCGTGTTGCCAAAGTGTGAGCGGTCGTTGTTTCTTTGTTCCAATGTTTTCACTTTCTTCCGATTCCACTACCAATCCGATCCTCCAAAAGTCATCCATTTATTATTATTTACCCATGTTTTACTATAGGGCTCAAAAAACATTGGTTCCTTCATCGAATCATTTGAATGACAACAATCAAAGAGTTCAGCATAAATCGGCTATTTTGTACAGCTGCTGTGCCCTTACTGATTGTCAATCAGTGTTGCCCCCACCCGGGAACTAAATGGTAGTGATGCTCGAGACCTAAATTACCGAGAAGCGCGACTTGATCTCGAGACCGACGAGACAACAAAAACCCGAGAATGACCGTTGTTCGCCCAACTCGGCCATCCGCCACAAATCGTTGCCCAGGTGTCCGTGGAGTTTGGAATGAATTTTGGTGGGTGGGGGGGGGGGGGGATACATTAGAACATCTCTGTGTTCTTAACTAAACTGTTGTTTGAAGCTTCATAGGTATCTCCTCTCTCCCCCGGGGGCGTTTAGCAAATTAGTTAGGAACCCGGGAGTGTTCTACTCTATCCACCCACCAAATTATTCCAAGACTTCATGGTCACCTTACAAATTATTTCATCCATTCATTCATCCCTTCCAGTTTCCATTTCAATTCATAAATTTAAATTCCAAACTCGACTAAAATCTGGATGGATTTGTAATATCCAATTTTATAATGTTTAATTTTTAAAAAGAATTCGTTTATCTTTTATTCATTGTCCTGCTTTGCTACTTAAAAATGTCGGACCACCCAAGCGTACAGCAACGTCACCTCAAAGAGATGTGAGTGTAAAAAAATTTGGATTAGTAAATTAAATTATTCCTTTTTTTAGCCAAGTTTGTGACGACGTTTGCCGAACAATCTTCGGATTCATTGGACCTGCCGACCTCGGGCTTAAATTGGCATTGGTCTGTTACCGATTCGATGTGTTGGTGGACTCGCATTTGAAGTCGAGGCGATGGACACTCGGGAGTTTGGAAATTCGACGAAAAAGTAATGGCACCGGCGCGGAATTGGTCAAATGGGAGGATGACGGCACCGCCACAAAATTGCCATTTGCGCAAGGGCTGCCACCGGACGGCGGCATAATAACGGGCTTCAAACGCCTATCGATTCGGTAGTTTTAAAAAATAAAAAATTAGTTAAATTGTTCAAAAATTATTGTATTTTTTAACCATTTAAAAAAATGTAACGGAAATCACCTTTAAATCGGCTGGCTGTCAGTAACTTTTTTCGTTTCCTGTTTTTCGTTAGTTTTTGAGCGTTTTCGTTTCGTAGAATTTTTGCCATTTCGTTTCATGTTTCGTTAATTGATAAACAAAATATTTTCATTTCGCCGGCATTTTTGTAAATGTAGCCTAAATTTTTTGGTTGAAAATTACTTTAAAAAAATATCAAAAAAAGGGGAATTAAAAATAAATGAATTTTTCAGTTACGTCGACGACATTGTCGTCGAGTTTCTTCGTCGTTTTCGGCGTCATCAATTTGAGTCTCCATATTAGAGGAATTCAAAGTTGGAATGCGATAAAAGCTGGCCTCTGCTGAATGACGGCTTCCGCTCTTCCGGGTATTTCAATACCAAACTCATCGCCCAGTTGCGTCGTCAAATCGCCACAACTGTCCTCTGCGACTGCATCAATCTCCGATCAATTTACCTCACCGATCGGCTTTTTCCCGAATATCCGGCCGACGATCGCGAGGGAACAACTGCTGGACAAGCGCTGTGTAAATGGTTGCACACTCCGCTTGAGAATGGTCAACCGAAGCTGTTTCGGACTCACTGTTGGGACACAATGACAATGCAGCCGTTGTTCAACCAACTGAAAAATGTAATTTTTAATTTTATTTCATTAAACATATAATTTTGTAAAGTAGAACCATTAAATTAAAGTTGGAACCCCGACGGTCGGGAGAAGGAGAAGTCGGAGACGAGTTTCTCGGGGGTTAAAAAGTGCGGGTCGGGGAATGACCTAAAAGTGTCGGGGCTTGTGCTCAAGGTGTCAACCCATCACATTAATTAGTATTTTGGGTTTTTCAGAAATTTAACGGACTCCACTCCCGTCAACTATTTCATCGTTTTTCCTGGTCTTGGATTTCGATTTAACGACGAACCGGACTTGGTAAACAAAAATGGAGAGCGGCTGACGAAATTCCGACACAAAAGCCTTGACTGGCACATGCGCTGTCCGATTGCGCGAGATGAGGAGAAATGGGCAAAATGGGAGCGCGAAGCAGTGGAGGAGGTGGACGTTGGACGTTGGGAGCATTTTGTCTACATGGATTTTGCCGACAAGGACATTGGGTAAGGAAGGGGCAAAACAATTTGACCTCTGCTGCTCATAAGCGAAACAGCTTTTGATTGAACTAAGATTTTGGGAAAATAGGTAAGTATTTTTAAAACAAAATTTATTTATCTCCATTTTCATTAATAAACTTTCCAAAACCCCCAAATTAAAACCGATTCTGAACACCGGCATTGGCCAAAAGAAAGAGAGTTTCATTCCTGCGAACACAAAAATATGAATTTCAAAATTTGCTTTCCATTTAAAATTCCCGTTATCAGGCCTTTGTCAGTCGCCGGATTGAAAGAAAGCAAATGAGCGTGCACTTTGCATTGGAATGAAATTAAAATCGGATTTATTTATTGGTTTCTGATCTTTTGAACATCTCTTGGAGTTAAAAATTATTTTTGTTTTCTACAAAAAAAAATATTTTATTTTATAAAATCAATTTTATATCGTTTTTGGTGTGTTCAATTTTTTATCTGAAATTTTTTTAAAGCCGGTCATCGATGCATTTGTGGTTGGTGATTTGTAATTTTAGTTAAGGCGAGCAACACCGAACCCCCCCCCCACCCCGAACAGTCCGAGACAAATAATTGCAACAATTTAAATGAATGATTTAGAAAAAATTAATATAATTAATATGGGCGTGTTTAACAATGGCCTCATCAGACAACAGGTTGTTGTCACCATCACTCATCGTGGATTCTTGCAATTCACAGAATTGTCATTGCCTTTGAGTGCGCACTCGTCGTCGCCACCTCTGTAAAATGTGCAACTCTTTTAATTTTTATTCAAAAATTCTTTATTCGAATGCCCTTTTGCTTACAATGGTAGTTGTAGTGGTGGCCGCAGGTGCAGTTGCGAATGGCTTCTCGCTCGTAGCATGTCTCGCAATGAGCGTGGCTAAGTTCACATCTCAGTTTGCGGACCGCGCTAACCGGATTCGGTAAGAAAAATTTACATGCACATTTGCTGCAACCCATTTGTTGTTTGGTGTGGTTGATTGATGATTGGCGATGATCAGACTACAAAATGAACTTCGAATGTCGGAGAGGAATGAGTGATTAATGCAAAACGTGTGGACTATGTAAAAAAGATTTATAAAAGCAGATTTGCTGCTGCCCGATGTCCTTAATTTATTACCCGATGGACCAACCGACATAATTTGCAATGAATAATTGCGAATGGTGGAAAAGTGCAGCTTAAATAATGCCCCTCGGGGACAAAGACATCGGTTCGAAGAAAAACAGATCAGTTATGGACTATTCAACAACAACAACATCAACGGACAAATCGAAGGTTAGGGAACAACGAAAATATTGGGGTCCGAGTTGCCAAAGTGTTAGCGGCCCTTAAAATTTGCACTTTTCTTATACTCAACATCTTTGTGTAGCCCCGTTGTGTCCTAATCTGATTGGCGATGGGTTGTACATAGTAATCGGCGGTGTAAATATTTGATCTGAACAAAAATTGTCTGATTTATTAAATTTTTTGGCAAAAATTCAATGAAATTAACAAATTTGGAGAACGTGACGACACCGATGCTAGGCCTTGACTGGCCCCGATTGTGATAGATGAGGAACAAGCAGTGGGCATTTATAAAAGTACAAAATTTATTTTTATAATTTCTGTAATTTGATGATGATCAAAATTTATTCTCACATTTCGATACCCAAACAATACGTAGTGTATGCTCGGAGACTTGACGGAGTAAATAAAAGATCGAGATCATTATTACACTGACGATGACTGACTGATTGACTGACTGGTGGTGGTACGGCACAGTAATTTAAAAACAAAAAATCTTTTTTTTAATAACAATTTTCTATCCCCACCAGCAGATCAGTAAAGAATATACAAAAGATCAATGAGAAAAACTGCTATTAGAGCGCCCTGCTTGCACTCCTCCGTCCTCAACCTGACAATTAGGGATTTGGATCCGGCCACTTTTGGCGCGCCTCCGGGCATCCGTTCATCCCCCCCCCCGTCCGTCATTCTGCACAGCCTCCATCCGATTCTAATGTGCTTATTATTATTTTATTTTGTTCCTCAGCAACTTATGCGCTTGAATGCCCAGGAAATTGCCCCCCCCCTGGTGCTGTTTGTTCCTCCCCGCCGGGCAATTCGCGCTTTTGTCTCCCTCCCCCCCCCCGCCTCCGGCAATCTTCTTCATCCGTACAATTTAGTCGGTTGTTTGCTGCAATAACTCGTCTTCTTCCTCCTCTTCATCTACATCTTCTTCCAACGGCTTCATCTCCTCTTCCACTTTTACTTGTCCTCCTCCGACGCTTCGTCCGCTCTTAACAGGGATTAGGGGAGGGCAAAATCCCGGCTGATCCCTGCAGCATATTCATTCGTTTATCTTCATTCTACGCAACTTCCACAATTCAGTGGCCCTTCCTCTTCCTTCTCATCCCCCCCCCCATTTTCTGTTTTATTCTTCCACAATTAACACGCAAAACCTTTGCGCGCGCGCGCGCGCTTTCATTTCCATTGTAATTATTGTACTGTTTTCACTGTGTCCAAATTCACTTCTTTATCATTATTAAACACATAAACACTCCTCGTCAAGGGCCGCCCATCCAACAAATCGCCGCACATTTTCTTCTCATTTTTACATTTTTTGGAACCCCCCGAGGGCACTTTTCTTTTCTTTCTTTTGGCCATCCGGTTTTATCGACATTTGTGTCACTTTTACGTTTGGCCCCCCCCCCCCCACTTCCAATGATTCCCTTTTAATCCCCCGGTATGTTTAAAGACAAATTCATCACAAAAATGAAAAACCCTTATCCAAAAGGCTACAGGATTCAGTGTAAATATTTATTTGTTCACAAATTAGCCAATATTTAATTGAATTATAGGAATCTTTTTTTATACGTAATGGGAATGGAATTTTCAAAATATAATAGAAATAATGAATTTGACAAATTAGAATCTTTTTAATTTTTTGAAAATCAAAATAAAGAATGGAATTCATCCCATATGTTTTATAGCGTCAAAATGCCCCCTCCCCTAACTATGAGAACATCTCTCTCATCAATTCAATTAAATTCAATTCAATTTGTTTATCCCCCCCCCCCTCAATTTACGCGCACATTTTCGTCTCCCTTTCAATGCGCGACTCATTTTTAAAAAAGGCGAGAAGAGAAAGTGTGGCGAAGTGTTCTCAAATTTAAAACAAGGTCACCAAGCAGCACCCGACAACCTGAAAATGAAATGAGGCGCCTGGGGGGAGGGGGGGGGGGGGGACTCATCCCAAACAAACTTCGGAGATTGGAACACTTACCCACCTTCCCCCCCCCCCTCCCCCAGCCACCCTCCCGCCTTCCGCTTCCTCGTTGAAAAGAAAATTGGTAAAATTATTTATATTGTTTATGGGATGGAAAGTTTAGATTACCTAAACCTATAAAAAAGGTGAAAGTGAAATTCGACTTGGTTGTAGCTTTTGCTTTTTTCTAAAAACTAAGCATCTAATGAAAAGCAGTAATCAACCCCTAAATAACTGTTCTTCGATTCGGATAACCATGTTCTTTTGCATCCATTGGTGGTAAAATATGCTTCATTTTGAATTCAAGTTTTTCTTGACGTATTTTTTACCACCAAAATTCCCCTCAAGGCATCTGACCGCCTTAGGAAACAACTTCATTAATCCGATTAAAAAGCACATCATTTTACCCTGCACTTGGATTAATCGCGGTTCAAATAAATGAAAGTAATGTTTAGCCTTTCGTCGTTAGACAATTTAAATTAAAATACCAATTTTCTAATAAAATTTGCGCTTTTTTGCGATGTTGGATAGGAGGAAGAGGCAGTCGACAGTCGCCTTGATCATCGCCGTCCTCTCATTATGGCATTGGCATTTGGTTGGCACCCAACAGCAGCAGAAGAGCAAGGAGAAGAAGGAGGAGGAATTGTTGAACAGAATTCCGCCAAACATTTACAAGTGGATTGAAGAGAATGCCCATATCTGTGAGTGATCAAATTGATTTTGATTTTGTAATCGATCAAGCGATCGGACCAAGTTTCAAATTACTGATCCGTTTCGACCATGGATTTGTAGAGGTACTCTCTGATCAATTCCATAATTTGATCAGGCGCGACCCGGTGATTATCCGGATTTAATCAGACTCGATCCAATCTTGATTCTTCTTCAATTTAAGCATGCCCATTCAATCCTACATAATGTTCTTCTTTCAATATTAGGCACAATTGTGCCGTCCAACGGCGAAACTCTGGTCAATTTTCTCTCCGAGGAGGAGGGTGGCAAATGCGCGCTCTGTCCCGAGCTTGGCGTTCGGGAGGTGCCCAGCATGGCCTGCGCGGTGGAAGTGTCCCCTAATGAGATTGACGTTGGCATCGGATGCCATCCAGGTTTGTGGTCTACGCCCAATGGCATTTTAATCAAAATTTTATGCCATTTTTGTGCCCGAACTTTGCGTTATGGAAATGAAGACGCGGTATGCCGAATTCTTCTCCACCGGACTCCCCGTTGGAATGCCGCTAGGACCGCCAGGTAAAAATATGGGAAAATTATTTCGAATTTTTAAATTCTTATAAATTAATCTGATTTGGAATTCAATTTATTTGAAAATGAAACAAAATTTTTCACAGAAAAGCACCATTTCTTTTAGAATTTATTTAAATTTTTTTTTCTTTTTAGGCCCTCCGGGCACTGAACGCCGAACACATCCATCGGAAGAGGACATCTTCAAGGCCACTGGGAATCTTTTCACACCCGATTCGAGTAACAGTCTATCTGAAAAAACGGAAGAACTCCTTGAAGAGGACGAGGAGGAGGAGGAGCAGGTAAATGAACGGCGGCAGAAAGGCAAGGAGCAGTCCGGCCAAACTACTATTCTGGAGAGTACCTCGCCAGTGACAACGGCGTCAAGCAGTACAACGACGTCAAGCAGTACAACGACGTCGAGCAGTACAACGACGAGTTCAACAACAACAAAAGAAGCAACATCAACAACAACAAGCGAGGTAGATTGTGCCAGAAATTTGAATTATGCGTTGTAGATAGTAATTTAACCTTTTTTTCAGCCTCCATCTACAACAACATTTATTCGTGCCAATGTGTTCGCAAGGCCAGGGCCCCAGGGTTTGAATTTTTATGGATTTCAAAATTTTAAAAAATTTTCTAAGGATTTCCGATTAATTTGACCATGGAGGAATTGCACATGCTGTCGCGGACATCAATGCCCCAAAACCAAAAAGGACTTTTGGCCCCTCCTCCAACGAAAAGCAAAGCTGGCGAAAAGGAGGAGGAAATTCCAACGGAGGTGAAAAGGTGCCGTAATCGGTGGGATGGAATTTTTGGGATTTATTAAAAGATTGGGGGGATTATTTTCTTCTTTTTATTAATTATAATTTAACCTAAATGGCGATAAATAAATGGTAATTAATTTTTAATTTTTCTAATATTTTACACATAATTCGTATTAGTGTCAATTATTTGTTACATTTATTAAAAAAGTTTTTTTATTTTACCAAATCTTAATATTTTGCACCTTTGTATTTTTATTTACTTTATTGGTATTTTGTTATGTTTGTATGCCTTAAAAATTCCATCCATTTATTTTTTTAAATTTTATAATACAAAAATTTTTTGAAGCGAATATTTAAGCCCGGCCAACACCGACACAATGTTTATGAAGAAGCGAGGCAAAGGGATGACGGGCAACGAAGTGGAGGAGGGCGAGGAAGAAATGGTGACGGAAACGGCCAGGCCATGTAAGGATCGGCACCAGGTGAAAGGGGAAAGGAAAATCGCCAATTCCCGACATTTTTGGACCCCCCCCCCCGATCCCGACACCTGACACGCGGCCCTCGAAGAACCCCCGAAGGTTGGAGGGCATTAGGATTGCCTGACGTCCCGGACCCCCGACATTTTTTGGCATTTGATAAAGAGCCATTTAATTTATCGTTAAATAGTTATGCTGCTTTTGGGCAATGTCCGGCGAATGCGACTCCAATCCCTTTTGGATGCGCACAAAGTGTCCGATGACTTGTGGCACTTGCGGATGCAAAGGTATGAGGTGAAATATCTTTTTGGATCTGATCAGCGGGAGCTCCTTGTTGCCATCAGTCATCTTTTTGATCAGACGTGATCGCGGCTTTAGATCACTGTCCGATCATTGATAAAAGAAGTAAATAAAAATCGTTTAAATAAAGTTCGCAACGCGGACAAATGTCGCTCGGTGGGTGTGAAGTGCTTGTCGACCAAACCCACTACACCAACGCCACCATCAACGACTACAACAACCACAACTCCGTCGACCACGACAACATTGGCGACGACGACTTCTGCTGCGACAACGCCAACTCCGCCTGCGACAGCGTCCAGGCGACGACCCCGTCCGACGGTGGCCAATCAAATGCCGGGCCATCGGCCGCAACGTCCGTGGCAACGCAGTCGCATCTCAACAACGGCAACCAGCACAACGGGCACAACGACGGTGGAGCCCAAGGTTTTTGGATCGGAATTAGTCGATCATATTGAGAATGTGCTTTGGCTCACCCTCCTCTCCGAGCTGTGCAAAGCGTATTTGATCCGTCGGCCTCTTCTGCTTTTGAATTTGCTGTTTTTTTTGTTTAAATGTTTTAATTTTTGTACCAATTTTGAGGATGATGAAGGTGAAGTGTCCCTAGACATGTCCGATTTGGTTACGATTGGGGAAAGTGATGATGTCAGTGGGGTATCTGATGACGATGAAGCGAAGTTGAAGCTGGTGTCCGGCCACTCCGGAAAGCGCGTGCCGGAAGAGCGCATCGATGCTGAGTCTCGGGGCCCCGTAACGCATCAGACATGGCTTCTGAGCGCGGTTGGGCCCGGCTACGATGAGACGGCGGAAGACGACGGCCCTTCTGAACAGCCAATGGTTGTTGTTGTTGTTGGTCCATTTTTAGTTTATTTTTGTTGCTTTTCTTATAAATAATTAAATTTATTTTGTGTTTTAATTTATTTTTTTGTAATTAATTTAATTTGTTCTTTTGTAAAAATTTTATTTGTTTCTTTTGTGTTTTATTAAATATTTTTTAATTTTATTGAATTTTATTTATTTATATTTATTATAATACCCATTTTAAACCTTCAAAATTGGCTTCCTCCAATCCCAGGTCCAGAGAGTTTTATAAAAAAAAATCGGTCTTAATTACCGTATCTGAATGATATAAAATTTTTAATGTCAGATTTTGAACACAAGCACCGCTGTGCCAACGACCACTGCCACGGACACGGACACTTGCTTTAACTACCACAAATTGTGCGACTTTTGGGCCAAAATGGGCGAATGTTTGGTACGTATTTTCCCTTATCTTTAATAAATGGATGATACGAGAGTTAAAAGTTCTTTAATCTACATAATTAATCGGCAAATTGTTACGACGATTAATTAAACAAACCGCTTTATATCATCATCAATGTATGGACCCCGACCTTCTGAAGTACTGGTGTTTGAAATTTTTGAATTTTTTGGGCGTAAATCCATTAACCGACGACGGAAGCCTCTGCGGGCCTCGGGAACCAGATAATCGAGTCAATCTCTGTCCATAATTTAATCTTAAAAATTTATCCAAGCACCCCGCCCCCCCCCCCCAACAGAATAATCCATTTTGGATGCGGCCACACTGCCAATTGTCGTGTAAATCTTGCGGCGAAACATTGGGCGACATTTCCACGCCACCGCCGCGGTCCGGTGAGCAAATATTTTTTGTTTATTTAATTTTTTTTTATTTCAATTTTTAAGTTGCAAATTATGCATTTTATTCATTTTAATATCAATTTTTTTAATATCAATTTTTAAGTGCAAATTATGCATTTTATTCATTTTAATATCAATTTTTAAGTGCAAATTATGCATTTTAATATCATTTTTTAAGTGCAAATTATGCATTTTATTTATTTTAATATCAATTTTTAAGTTAATTATGCATTTTAATATCAATTTTTAAGTTAATTATGCATTTTAATATCAATTTTTAAGTGCAAATTATGCATTTTATTCATTTTAATATCAATTTTTAAGTGCAAATTATGCATTTTAATATCATTTTTTAAGTGCAAATTATGCATTTTATTTATTTTAATACCAATTTTTAAGTGCAAATTATGCATTTTAATATCAATTTTTAAGTGCAAATTATGCATTTTATTTATTTTAATACCAATTTTTAAGTGCAAATTATGCATTTTATTTATTTTAATATCAATTTTTAAGTTAATTATGCATTTTAATATCAATTTTTAAGTTAATTATGCATTTTAATATCAATTTTTAAGTGCAAATTATGCATTTTATTTATTTTAATATCAATTTTTAAGTGCAAATTATGCATTTTAATATCAATTTTTAAGTGCAAATTATGCATTTTATTTATTTTAATACCAATTTTTAAGTGCAAATTATGCTTTTAAAATCAATTTTTAAGTGCAAATTATGCATTTTAATATCAATTTTTAAGTGCAAATTATGCATTTTAATATCAATTTTTAAGTGCAAATTATGCATTTTAATATCAATTTTTAAGGAGGGTGTAACAACGAGCACATTTTGTGCCCATTTTGGGCTTTTATCGGCGAATGCGCGCGCAACCCGCGCTGGATGAGTCTTAACTGTCGCGCAAGTTGCGAACTCTGCTGATCGTTTTTTGTCCATCAGTCGACGACATTTGGCCAAAAAATTGAAATTACGCCAAATTTTCGATAATCAATGATGTGTTTAATGCTTTAATGATGTGATATGACAAATTTTATAACTGAATTTGATTTAAAATTAAATTAATTTCTTTAAAAATTTTATAAATTCTAAAAAAGAAAAGAAATTTCGAAAAATTAAGAGTTATTAAAAAATTTAAATTTTTAACTTTAAAAATTGTATTGACCTGAACTGTTTGCTCGCTTTTTGCCTTTTCCGTCTTTTTTGATACTTTCCGCCCAAAGTGATCGCTTTCTTTGTCTTTCCCCCCCCCCCGCGCATTGCCTAGTAACTCTTCCCCATTAATCATCCAAATATTTGCATATATCCGCCCGCCCGCCCGCCCGCCCTTTGACTTTGAGCCAACAAATTTATTTTTATCGATAAATTGCTGATTAATTAATTATTGTAATTAGCGGAATTGAGTTTAGGGATGATGTTCGAAAGACCGGTATCCAGTCTGGAGTTGAGAAAAACCCATTTTCATAAAAATTTTAAATAATCCTGTCAAACTTGTTTTGTTTCGTGCTGTACAAAGGTTTTGTTGATTTAGAACTAAATTAATGGGCTAAAACGTTCAAATTTATTGTGATTTGCCATTAAATTTTACTGAATAACTTACCATATTTATGTGAGGAGTTGACGCGTTTTTGGATGAGAAAACATGCCAAATTCGGTTAGGTTTGGGTTAAATAAACAATGCGATGCTGGGTGAATGAATGAATGAGTTTTGCATGGCCATTTGAGACTTCAGACCAAAGTCAAAGAAAGGACAAATCCGCCCATTGTTTGCATGGGAATGATTAAAAATGGCACTTTTGCTTTTCAACAATTTTTCTTTTTAATTAAAAATGTATAAACGTTTATGACCGGTAAAATTTTTCAAATCCCAAATTTGGCTCGATTTAAACCCGAAGCCGAAGCTCTTTCTTTGTTAGTGCAGCTTCAAAAATTGTGTATTATATCCGAATACTGTAAAAAACAAAGCGTATTTATTATATTAAAAATTATGTATCGATCACTGCTTTGATTTCTCCTATGTACAGTGATTATTTTATAACAGGGCTTAATCCGATTTTCTTGCTTGATTAAGCAGATCGCTCGGCTTATAACGCCTTCGATCCCGCGCTTCACTTACTAAAGAAGATCCCCCCCCCCCAAATGTCACTTCTTAAAATACCCCCCCCCCCTTTTCCACTTATTTCCACCGACCGACGATTATTTGAGCTTTCCAACGGCGAAACTTTTGGGGGGTAGGGGGAGGGACTGTCAAACGGTGGCCTATCCCATCCACTCGACGGAACACACTCCGCTCGAGAGTCTTGAGGATGGTGAAGCCGCGCAGTTCTTTCTCCGCCCTCCCCCCCCGGCCATTGTTTGTCGTCCTCTCGACAGCAGCGAATTGGTCGGCGGGCGGGCGGGTGTGGTGGCCCATCTTCTTCTTCTTCTTCGTCGTCATTTTCGGTGAGTGACTCTCCTGCACCAAAGTTTGTGATACTACCGTATTGTGTGGCCGGTGGGGGGGGGGGGGGGGAATGGAAAAATGTGAAGAAATTGGGTGCGGGTGGGTGGGTCGGTAGGGACCCACAAAATGGAGGCGGACACGGCGATTTTCTCGCGCAATTCACTCTTTCACATCCGTCCTCATCCTTTTTCAGCTTTATTTACACTTTGGTGTCGGAAACAAAACGAATTTAAACATTACGTCATCTTCGATTTTGACTGATCTTCCCCGCTCGCCTCTCGGAACTGATCAGATTTTCGATCACCTTTTTCTCGGGCCTTTTTTTGCTTCTCCTCCCGTTCAATACCCGGCTTCATTATCGTTCTCGAGGTCTTGAGGAGTAGTCTCGTCCACTCCGGTTGAAGTATTTTAAGGTGAGTGCACCTTTTGTGAAGGGGTCTTATAGCCGCCATGAATAGATGGAATCCATCCGCCCTTAGACTCTTGAATTAATCACTCAAGACTCAAGTGCCAACTCTTCACCCCCGGAGGGGCTCATCAGCCGGACGACGACTGGGGATGTTCAACCCGCCGCCCGTTGACGTCCAGTCCTTCGCTTCCGCGGTGGCTGCCGCCGCAGCGGGAGCCTCTTCTTCATCATCTTCCGCTTCATCATCATCCGCGCCCACTTCCTACTCAATTTCCTCAACTTCAATATTCCACCATTCAAGTGCCGCCGCCGGCACCGCTGCCTCTTGTGCCCCCCAGCGCCACCACTTTGGGGCCGACGATGGGGCGCCGCCTTTCAACTCAAAAGCGCAGCACTTCTCAACCTCCGCATTCGGCGATGCATCTTCATCATCCGATGGAGCAGTACAACAGGGCACAATAGCAGCAGGGCGAAGGTGATCGTTGTTGATGAGTAGAGCCCGGTGTTAGGTTCGAGAACATCCGGTTGATAATCTCGACAAATATCGTCTCCATCCCGAGGAACCGGTATCCGGGTATTTGAAGGAATTTTTAATTCTTGAACAAGTTCATCAAAGTATCCGCCGGGTATCTGGGTGGTTAACCAGGTGTTATAGAACTAACCTGGATTCGGGAATACGGGTGAACGAATGATATTATCCGGTTTGGCCCGCCCTACTTTAAAATTAGTTTACATCAGTCCTTCCAACAACTAAATAATGATCTGCTTGCTGTTTAGCTCGTTCAAAAATGGCCAACAGCTGAAGGTCGAATCATCGCCCGAAGGCTTTTCATCTATTAGCAGTCAGCAACAAAATGCTGCAGGCGCAATTTATTCGTCCTATAATTTGTCCAACAACTTTTTTGGCCCTGTGGCAGCAGCACCGCAGCTAAGCAGCAGCTGTTCCTTACCTTCTGAACAGTTTTTCTTTAACAGTAAGTGAGTTAATGAACTGATCGGGTTTTCGGATTTAAAATTCGGAGGTTCCGAATTTGGCTATGATTTTGTGCATATTTGCTCATCCGCGTATTCTCAGTGAACAATGCGTTCAATATATTTGATTAAATATATTTTTATTTTATTAATATTGTTTTCCGTTTTAAAATGTTTTATATTTTACATTAATATTTTATTTTTTTCTACTTATGCAAGCAAGTTTTTTGCAGATTGTCCCACCCAACCGTTGCAGTTTGATCACGCTTCGTCCACCATCGTCCCCCCGGCGTCCTATTCCATCGGCCAACACCAGCAAATGCTGATGGGCAACGCGTACGGCACCGCCAATGCCATCGCGGCCGTCCCAACTGCGGCTGCGCACCATCAACATTACTTCTACCAGCCGACTGCGTCTGCCTTCCAGTATTTTTATCCGGGAATGTTGCCTCGTTACGGACTGTTTCAGCCGGCAAATGGTGGAGGGCACGGAGGATTTTCTGGTATTTTTTACAATTTTTTGGTTATTTTTTTAGAAAATAACTGATTGTGGCAATTTGATTCAGTGGAAATTTTCTGATATTTTATTATGTAACGGTTCTTTCGAGTCAGCAATATTTTAAATTTTTAGATAACGCAAATTTGTTGGACGAGGACAACCGACTTCCGTTGTTGAACACAGCCGAAAGTGAAAATTGTGGTGGAAAGTCAAATCAAAAAAGTCAAAAGCATCAAAAGTTAGCCAAAAAGCTCAACGGGGTAGCAGAAGTGCCATTGAATGTCGGGAGCACAAATATGACGACGACGGCACATTCGCTACTGGACAGAGCCATCAAAATGGAAGGGTCCGATCGGAAGAAGAAACGCAAGCGGCGCGTCCTTTTGTGAGTCTTCAGAAATCATGCATTTAAAAAAGATATAAAATCCAAATTCAATTTTAAACGAAAACATTCCATTTAAAATTGTCACAGTTCAAAAGCCCAAACGTTCGCATTGGAAGCAAGCTTCAGCAAACAGCGATATTTATCTGCAGCGGAGCGCGAAAAATTGGCACAAGAAATTCAATTGGCACCAACGCAAGTGAAAATATGGTAGGGAATTTGTTTAAAAATGCACGTTTTTTAAAAATTTGTACATTCCTTTAAATGGCTTAAGAAGTTTTTGAAATAAAAAACATATTCTGAAAAGAGTTGTGCTCTACGTCTGAATATTAATGTAATTTTGATCCAACAAATCATTTCAATAAATCTTTACCAATTATTTTAGGTTCCAAAACCATCGATACAAAGCAAAGAAATGTCCCAGCACCAGCGCTAGTCCGACCGACCATTATTCTCATCAGCAGTTGCAGCCAAACGGAAAGAAATTTGCCGATTTGTCGATGAGCAAATTGTTGCAGCAGCCGCAAATGTCGGCGGCGGCCTCCGCCACGTTGGCATTGGCAGGTGGGCACCAAAACGATGTTTTGGGAGAAACTATTTATTTTTATAATTTAAATCCAAAATGGCAACATTCTCTAAAATCTCGGGAATATTCTACGTGTTCTCGAGTTCAGATATCGTTTTTTCAAATTTTTCGATTGCTCCAATGCCTTTTCCTTACTATTAGTTAACAAATTCATTCTCTACCAGGTGCTGATCAGCAACTTCAGCAAATTGCCATGGGCACAACGGCACAACAGCAGCTGCAGCCTCAAAGCCGGACGACGACAATTCCGGCGGCACTTTATTCGCCGATGACCGCTGCCGCAACTTTAGTGGGCCACGCGCCGTCGATGGGCGTTGGAAGTTGCAGCAACAGCAGC
Organism: Globodera rostochiensis; assembly: GCA_018350325.1. NCBI lineage: Eukaryota > Metazoa > Nematoda > Chromadorea > Rhabditida > Heteroderidae > Globodera > Globodera rostochiensis. The sequence continues at coordinate 2,072,260 of JAEVLN010000011.1, forward strand.
ATCAATTCGTCATCAATGCCGTCGTCGATGTTGTCCCTTCCATTCCCGGCAAATTTCCCGTCCGTTTATTATGGTGGCGCCCCAATGTGGGGCACTTGAATTGTGATGGGCATATTATGAGAAATTGGATGACCATTTTATGGGCCAAAGTCTTTTAAACAATTAAAAAATTCACAATTTTAAGTGCTCCTTCCATTCCCACAGCCAATTTAGTGATTATTGCCCATAAAATTTTTCTTGATAAATTTGCATGTTCTTATTGATGAGCTAATTTATTTGTTGAAAAACTTTTAATATTTTGAAGGATTTTCAGGTCTTGTTTGGCTTTAAAAACAAATATTTCTCTTTTTTTATTAAGACATGAAAACTAAAATAGTTTAAAAATCAAAATAGCGCGTAGAACAGGGAGGGTCGGCTAAAGAGCAAAAAAAAAAATCCGCCAGAAGCTCTTCAACAGTGCCAAAATGTTCTCCTTGTACGTCTCGCCAAGCTTGTTTTTTGCCAAGATAATTGTGTAGGAAGCTTCTTCCAACGTGTGTACTTCCGCGCCTTCCACGTCTTCAACCGTGGCCGGAAAATGCGACACCAAAGTGCTGTAAAAATCGACAATCGCAGTCACTTCACTCATTGGGGAGGAATGTTTTTGAACCAATAAATGAGAGAGAGCCAGACGGCGAGAGAGAAAATAAATGGGAAACTCGCACCCCATCTAACAATTATTATAAAGGCAGGCAAAAATTCGAAGAGAAATAGAACTAATCGGCCACCAATGAGGTACATAAGCTGCCTTTAAGGTTGCAACAATTTTTGGAATTGTCTGATCGGACTTTAAAAAAGTGGATGGATATCCAAATTTGGCAACACATTTTTGTATTGTCAAAATGTTGAAATTTTTAATTGGCGTTCAATTTCCAAACTTTCGAGCCTTACCTTTTATTCGATTTGTGCGTTTTAGGCAAAATGAAAACAAAATTATAAATCTTGCCCCATAAATTTTAGTCATAATTTCCCAATTCACACATCATTATAATTTTGAAACAATTTTTTAATGGTCAAAACGAAGTGCGCCTTGCGAACGAAGAAAAATATTTTTACCATTTTGTCATGTTCTCAATTTTTAGTCCCTTTCATTTTAAAAATAAATGCAATGCATTGTATTTATTTTAATACTAAATTTCATAAATTTGAATAGACCAAAACAATGAATAAAAATGCATCTCTAAAAACGCAGAAGATAAGGGCTGGGGATTAGTTTATTATTTTGTGTTTAAAATTCACTCATCAAATGTTCGGTCGGGTCGTATAGGCATTGCGTGATCAACTAATTACAGCCACATTTATCGAATATTTATTTTTAGCTAATGATCAGAAATTGGGAATGCAAAAGAAGCTGCATTTAAATATGCAAAAAATGCCAAATATGAAAATAAATCATGGAAAAAAGTGAATTACGGTGAGAGAAATTTGGTGAGTTTAAATTAGAAACAGAGAAATTCGCCTTAGGGGAAATTGGACGAATTCCATGAGACAAAAGCAGCGAAAAATGATGGGAATTGAATCAACAAACGTTACAACACAAAGTCAGAAAACAAAACATGTGCGTTCTACAGGACAAAAATAAATAAAGTCTTGAGGCATCTCAGGGCACCAGAGCTGTGCAAAGACAAAGTTTGAAGCCGAAGTCGGATTAAAAAAAACAAAATATACTTTAAAGATTTTGTTGCTTTGAAGAATTAAAATTAAACAAAAAATTCTTTCAGCTAATCCTATTAAGGCAACAGTCCTGGCACAAAGTAGCGCATTAAGGTTGCCAATAAATGGCAAAATGTTTGTCAAATAGGCAAATCCTTTCGTTATGGGATATGTGCGTGGATTAATTGGATGGCATTTTCTCTATGTGTAGGCCAAATTGAGCGTGAACCATCGCTCCACCTCGCGGACGCCCTTTCGAGTTGTCGTAACCGCAAGCAACAAATTACCGATGGGAATGCTTGTGGCGGCAATTTGAAAGTTGTCTTTCAGCACCGCGTTGCCACAGTGCCACACTGCAATGTCCAGCTTGAGAGCGGCGGAGAGGGCGCAGCACGACGAGGAGGAGGGGTTGTGCTGCAAGCCGAACTCGCCGGAAAGCGCGGCTGATGAGAGAGAGTAGCAAACCTTAATGATTAAAAATACCAAAATTTAAAAATTCTAAATCGTAAAACATGGTGATGCCATGGCACCACACCACACTCACAACCTCCGCGTTGTAGGTCGGGTTCTGTGCGTTGCGCACCACGTGCGTTTTGCGCTTCCACTGGCGTTGCGGTGCGACGGTGCCGGTCCATCGGAGATAACTCTTCACGTAACTGTCCGGCGGTTGTTCACGACCCACCAGCGGCAAATTCTTCGCATGGCCAACAAAAATGCGCAGCTCACTCTGCGACTCGTCCCAGGCAAGACGCAGCAAAAGTTGGCATTGTGCCGACAAACCGTCGGCACAAGTTTCAGACAAAGCTTAAAAAATGTTTGGTTTAGTGAAGCCAAATCTCGCCTCGATCCGGATGCAATTACCGCTAAATTTGCGTGCCTCTGGTTCTGTATCCCGGTAGATGGGGTGCATGAACGTGTAGACCAGCTCCGAGTGGGCCACCTCGTCGGACAGTGCAAACAGACGCTGCAAAAAGTACTGCATGTCCACCTGACGACGGACAGCAACCGCGCGAATGTTTGTTCGGCCAAAGTTCACCGTGTGGCACAGTTGGGGGATGGCACGGCTGGAGAACCGGTAGCACAACTTCCAGTGCAACTCTTGGAACTCGGCAAAAGACCTGTCCATAGATTAACAAATTAACACAAAACATTTATGGAGAGATTTAGCTTCGCATTTTCAAAAACCGATGAATTCGCGTATTATTATTGCCTGAAAATCTCCGTCGTCACATTTTCTTGCTGCCGCTTCACCAGCAATTTGTACATCTGTAAAAGGAGCAAATATGGGTTTTGTTAACCAATTTATATTATGACTCATTATGGGTTACTGTAAAAGGCTCTATTGGGGATAGGGTACTTACTGTAAAGGCTCTATTGGGGATAGGGTACTGTAGAAGGCTCTATTGGGGATAGGTACTGTAGAAAATGGACGCCCTGTTCTAGGTGCAGCACGTACATAGATTTTCTCCGGATTCCTCCACTTTTGGTAGGAGTTCACATGCACGGACTCAATGCGCCCCTCACTCTTCTCACTGAAAGTAATAATTGAAAGAAATTTGCTATTAATTTCATATACTATCTAAATCAAATTTCTCAAAAAACAAAAAAGATTTTTACCCATCCCTGGTGCTTACTTGCACAGCTCGGAGATGAAGCTGAGTCTGTTCATATCCTCGCTTCTACCCCCCAGGGGATTTCCGCGAAATTGGGCCAATGTGTGGGCGAGGAAATTCAGCCGGGGGAATTTGCTCTGCAAAGACTCCTTGATCATTTGCGTGAAAAGCATTGTGGCCTGCGCATCGCTCAGATCAAACAGCAAATTGTTCTCCACAAAAGTCTTAAAAATTTTAAATTTACCAATTTTTATGATTTAAATTTTTGATCATTTTTAATTAAACCCTGTCAGATAAAAACGGCCCAAAATATATGTGAATTATCTGATCAAGATTAGAAGGCATTTAAATGATCAAATTCTGATTAACCCATTTCTAGTGGAAAGCAATGGCTCTATTATTCATTTCTGACCACGGAGTCCATGGACATGCCGGGGATGTCCGAGCAACTCAAGAAGCGCATGATGTTCAGCACCGTCTGTGCACTTTTGCGCAGCAAATTCAATGCCTGGCAACATTCGTCGACAAATCGTTGAAAATGTTCCGTGGAGCTTTGGCCTCCGTTGATCACATAGGCCATTTCGGGGGTGAACACGAATGGGACGCGATCTCTGCAATATGAATAAATATTGGGAATGTTGGGAATGTTATTTACACTCAAAAAATTAATCTTTTTAAAGCCCTAAATAATAGCATAAAAATTAATTTTTCACCTCTTGAAGCCGGCAGCCATTTGCCAGTCTCCCATGTACTTGCCGAAGTCGATGTGGAACACGTGGCCATTGGTGGTGACCAGAATGTTGTCGTTGTGCCGATCTCCAATACCCAGCACATAGGTTGCCACACACCAGCCGGCACAGGAACGTCGAAAATTTTCCAAAGCCTACCGAATTTTAAATTAAAAATGGCTAAGAGAATCTCCAGAACATTGAAATTGAAAAACGAACCGCCTTGAATTGGAATTCGGACGGATTCTGCCGGGCCAACCATTCGTTCAGCACCTCGTCTTTGAACACGCCGGCGGCACCCGAACTGACGATTTGTATTTCGCGCAACGTCTTGCAGTTTGGCACCAGCTCAATCTGCGTTTGGAATAAATAGAAAATTAAAATATTCCACTGACTCAGTGTGCTTGCCAAAATGCTAAAACGAAGTTTTTAGGGATAAATAGGAAATTTTAAAAATTTAGTCTTTGTAAAGTGCCGGCGGTTTGTTTAGAAATCCGGTCGATCGGCAGCAACAAATACTGGCAAAAACACTGGTCACTCTGATCACCAACCAGCCCCTTTTTGCTGCCGGTTGGCATGCATCGGAAGAGCACCATGCGTAGGTCGAGCTGTTCACTAAGCCAAATGTCGTTCATCGCCCGTACGAGCTGCAACACAACAGAGTCCTGCCGTAGGTCGTCACCTGCCTGAATTAATGTGAAAGGAATTCGATCACTTGATCATGAAACAAAAAATGCCTTATAAATGATGCCGAATTGTCCCCGTTTGCCGTTGATGATCAATTTTATTGGTTTCGTCAACGAGTTGAAAATGGCACAATCCGGCACTGAAATCGATCGGCATTGGAAGGCGGGAACGATCGGTATCCGAACATTGCGCATGTCCAACTCGTCCGACAACAAATGCAGCTCCTTGTGCAGCACTTTGTTCTGAAAAAGTTTTGAATCAGACCTTGATCTGTCTGATCAGTCCAATTAATTGTTACGACCAAATATTTTGTACTGGATTGAACTTTAAATTTTAAAGAATTGTTTATTTAACAGATTTTTATTAATCAGTATTGCTTTAAATATGTATTAGAATTAAAAAATAAATAAAATAATTCTATCTTGGTTTTTTTATCCTTTCGAGAATCGGTTCAATAATTTCTTTTTGTTTTACTATTGTTTTTGGACCATGTTTCCGTCGACGGCACTTTCTTTCACGCTTGCCGCCACTTTGTCAAGACGGTCCAGAAACAAATGTTGAAAGGCAATTTCGTTGTCCAGCGAGGGAATGCCCAGTTCAAGCAACATTTGTTGAAGGAGCTGACAACGGGCACCGAACGACGGGTTCTTGGCATTCGAAATGCGGGGATGGAGTTGCCTAAAAAAGAATTGGCAAAAATCCTTTCATTTTTGGCATCCTCATAAAATATTTTCAAAAATAAAAATTAAACCTAGCCATACCCTCAGGGGACTCTCAGAATTGTTTTTAAAATAAAAATATTTTTTAAAAGTTGGCAATTCTTAACGCCGTTTTTCATTCTCTTAGAATTTACTTTTTTATAAAGTTTGATTGATGAATAAGTATTTTTTAATTTTATGTAATTTCGCATTTTTACTAAACCCTACCAATAAAGTTCAAATGCATAGCGCCTATCGCGCGCACATTGTTCCAGTAAGAACAGGGCAAGTGCGGAGTTTTCAAATGTTTCGTAGCGTAACGCCTCCACCAGTTGGACAATAATGTCGAACAGAAACACGGACGATGCCTGGGTCAACCATCGACGGACGGCACACTCGCGCAGGACGCGATCTTGGAAGCTGTGAAAATTGGGCAAAATTTAGTCATAAAAGAATCTCGAGAATGGAGGCTGGCTCGCCCATAAAACAAAAAGCCGAATTTCGTTAGGATAATCCAATTTAAGCCCGTCCATGTCCAAGCTGATTTTTCGAACCCTACGAACTAGGGCAGGAGCAGTTCAACAGCAACGGCCGGAGGCAATTTGGCGCATTTGGCCAGCAGCGCGTAAATGTTGCCAAGACTGTACGGGCCCCAGGAGAAAGAGGAGGCCATGACGAGCGGAAACGCCCGCGGCATTTGCTGCAGGCAATTCCGTCTGGACCACAACAACTCCTTGTCGTCTTCGGACAAGCTGAAAAGCAACATAAGAAACCGGTACCACCCTTTTTGTTTTCAGTCGGTTCCTGGACTTGAGGAAATCGAGATATGAAATTTGATCATCCATTTATTCATTTTTTTGACGAACATGACTTTCGATCAATCAATATTTATTGTCGAAGAATCATATATGGGCATACATGTCAGACTAAATGAGTCAAAATGCCAACCAGGCCAAAAATGGCCAAAGCGCCAACCAGGCATTTTGGCCTGGTTGGCATTTTGAGCGGTTGGCATTTTGACTAGCGCCCCATAGCTAATGTCAAGTGAAGAGATTGAGGTGCAAATTTGTGTATGAATCTATTTGCCGTACGTAGTTTGATGTTGAGTTTCAATCAAAAAACCAAAGAATTTTTCACTTTTTTCTAACTTACTGATGGCTCACTGCACTGTCCACCAACGCGTGAAGTGTTTCCTGCTCGTCCTGTGGAAGTGAACCAAACTCCCGCTCACATCTAAAACAAACAGCGAATGGTCGCGCCGAAATACTCACTTTTTGTTTATTCAAATTCACTCTCTATCTGATCACTGCTTACATTTCGCCCGGCTCAATCGTCGGAAATTGGATACGGTAATCGTATTCCAGGCACTTCACGACCAGCACGAGCTCGTCCGGGTGCCGAATGAGCGGTCGCGGGCCCCACGGGTGCACCAAGTCTCCGTCCATTTTGTCAAGAGGTACAAGCACTCGGCCTTGCAGTAAAAATCTGTGCACAAATTATGTTGATTAATTATTTCCGCAATTTCGTCTACCCGTCCACGTTGTACAACGGCAGACTGGCGGATGCCAAACGATGAGCGGAAATGCCGAAACCGCCGGACTCGCTGGTTGCACTGCACCGTGCACTGGCATAGCCGCTGCTGTTGCCACTGGATGAACAGTTGTTGCTGCCGCCATTGTTGCCGATGACCTCTGCCGGCGGACACGGCACAGCTTCTTCCACCAACGGTACACCGCGCAGGATAAAGCACACCTGGGCCTCACGAGGCAGCGCAGAAATGTGCACGTCGAAATCGGCCTTTAAAAGATTGAGTGGGCAATCAAGATTTAATACTGATCAAATTGCATATAAATCTGATCGTCAATAACCAAATCGTACAAATCCCAATTATTAGTTAATTTTTTTAATAAACTACCAACACTTACCCAAAGTTGGATAGGCACATTGACGAAGTTGTACTTGAGCACCGCTGTACGCGCTGAACTTGAGCACTTCCCATACGATTTTGTGCCGTACATCAAATGCGCTTCCACAAAGAAACTCTTTAAAAGAAATTCGGTTTTTTGTATGTCATTTTAACGCTATCGTTGACGTGATTTTTGTAAGCACAGTGATTGAATTGATCAACCCAAAAACTGGCAATTTAAATTGTTTTCTGTTTAGTTTTGTTATTGCTAGAGTGTCTTTTCCGATCACCGATCAAAGTGACCGGTTAAGCCAAACTTTGTATTTGCTTATCCAATGGCCAGGAAGGTTGTGCACTGATTCGATGTTCAGCAGCAACTGCTCGTCACACATTGAGGAGTCCCTCATTGTCGTCGTTGGGACACATTCCGGCGCTTCTGCCTAGGGTTTATACGATCAGTGGGCGGGAATTAGCCACCAAAACTGGGAAATGGCTAACTCCTACCTCTTCCACCGAGGGTTCAACGACGGAAAAATCGGTGAGTGCGCAGCGGCAATACGCGCGCAAGAGGCGGAGCAATGCGGACACAATGCAAGAGATGGCATCGGCCAGCGATTCGGCACAATTTGCCGAAAACAGCATGTCGATGGCAGCCAGAAGGTCCAGCGGTTGGGTGTTGTTGATGAACGTCGTGATCATCCTTTTTTATAATTGGGACCGTATTAAATTATTTGGAAATGTTTATACGCATTTACTTTATACTTTGGAGCACCGGCTGACGAAGTCGTTTGTCCTGCGGGTTGGCCAAACACTTTTCCACGTGACTTTTTAATGTTTCGCAAAAGGTGCCAAAAAGTTCGGCATTTACTGTTGGGTAGGTGAGGGGAGGCAATCTGAAAATGGAATTTATTATCAATTCGATTTAGAATTCTCTGTAACCAAATTTATTGAATTAGGCCCAGTTGCTTATTAATAAAAAAAAATGCCGAAATTTGTGCCGTTCAAATTCTAAATTGCTCAAGTTCTTGATCACTACTGATTGGCCCAACGAATTCTTTGGACCCGACACCTTTTTGATGTTCCATTCGAAGCTGGGGTTGTTGGAAGTCGACTTTTGCCCACTTCAAGTTCAACATCACGGCCTTTAGCTAGCAGATCGCCGACGAACGGATGTTTCCCTAAAAATAATCAATTTGGTCCGTAAGGTTTCAAGCTTTTCAATCATTTCGTGAATTTGATCAAAATAGGTCCGTCCGTACCAATGGGAACATCGCGAACGAGGAATTCGTCCGACCCGTAAACTTTCAGGGCATAATCCCCTGCAGGGATTTTGTCTTCGTTTTGCGCAATTGCCTCGGGCGACAGCAAATCGAGCAACACTTTTTGCAAAATTTCTTCACTGGAGTTGCGCGCTCCGCAAGTGAACTCCAACCGCCGAGGCTCTTCCGGTGTGTCCCGTGACCATCTGCAAAAAAATTTGTTGTTGGCGGATCAGTGCTCTAAAACAATTTGATCGCTAATTCAGGTCCTAGATGAAATATCAATCTTGATCAAACTGATCAGTGATTTTTCGATTGTCAACCCTCAAAATCAACCGGATCAATCGAATCGTTAACGAAGTCTCGAAAAATGCTTCCTAAACAAACATTCCCCAGCGGTACCCAGACAAATGCGGATTTAACACTTGCGGACGACACTTGCGGACGACATTTGCGGATTGGACATTTGCGGATTAGGCGACATTTGCGGATGAGTCACGAGAAAACGTCATTTGCGGATCTTGATCTCTAAAATTAAAAAAATGTAAATACCAAAAAATTCCAATTTTGAATGGGAAAGGAAGGGTGGGCCTCGTCAGTGCGAGCCCTTCCTCATATCCCATAAAAGCTATAGTGTGTTTCGGCCCTTTTAATCGCAGACACACAAAACTAAAAAAAGCCACAGCAGCAACAAAAGAAATGATAAGCGTAAAAATTGCGTCAATTTTTTCAACTATTTATTCTGACCGCTTGCTCAAGGCGTAACAAGCCTATTGTGAGTTTTTTTACGCTTATCATTTCTTTTGTTGCTGCTGTGGCTTTTTTTAGTTTTGTGTGTCTGCGATTAAAAGGGCCGAAACACACTATAGCTTTTATGGGATATGAGGAAGGGCTCGCACTGACGAGGCCCACCCTTCCTTTCCCATTCAAAATTGGAATTTTTTGGTATTTACATTTTTTTAATTTTAGAGATCAAGATCCGCAAATGACGTCCGCAAACGTCGTCCGCAAATGACGTCCGCAAACGTCGTCCGCAAATGTCGGGGCAATCCGCATATGTCGTCCGCAAGTGTCGGTCCGCAAATGTTAAATCCGCAAATGTCAGGACACGTCCCCAGCCCTACGTGTCGTCTTGATGGACGATCAGTTTGATGGTGGTGTCTTCGTCGATCACAAAATAGTCCAACACCGGCGAAAGGAAGAACACATTTTGCTTGGGCCGTACAGCCATTTTTTGGCATTCATCGGCCAACAATTGTTTCTGAAGCCCAATTTCAATTAATTATTTTTTAGTGACATGGACTTAATAGGAGAGGGGACCGACCTCCTTGTGAAAGTCGCAGCTGAATTCTTTTGAAGCTTTCAGGTCATCACAACTCAGCATTCTGTGCGCTGTTCTGCTTGCCCTCCGCCTCTTCAAACGATTAAAATTGTAATAAATATTATACGAATTAATTTATTTTGATCAGCTGGTCTTAAGAAAATTTATTTTTGAGCGTCCAACTACCTTCCCTCACCCCAACTTGTTTCGTATTCAATCGCTTGAGACTGTTTTAAAATTGATCAGATTTTGATAAACATTTTCGGTCATTACCTTTAAATGTCCATTTTTATCCTCATTCTTTGCTTTGGCTGTATCTGCTGATTCCGATGATGAACATGCAGCTGTAGGACAACCGCCGAGAAGCCGAAGCTGTTCAGTGTTAGAGGACTGCAAATGGGTGTTAATGGCACTTTCTCCCTGCGCCGTTTTCATTTGTTGCAGTTTCACGTACAACGGGTCAAACTTAATTTGTGTATTTTTGTGAAGGTAAAGTTTGATCATTTAATAACTTCTTCAAGTGCCATCGAATTGGCATTTCGGGGCGATCGCAAATCGATCAAATCACCGTCGAAAGTTGCTGATCTGAACGGCACTCGAAGTGGCGGCGAAACAGCACGGAACTGAACAAACAGTTCAATTTTTCACTTTTACAACAATTTTAAAAATTTTATTTTTTTGTGGTCATTTTTTTGCTTGAAGATGTCTTCCGAATGAAAATCCAGATCTGATCATTAGTTTTCATAAATTAGCTTGCTGCTGATTAGATTTTCTGATAAAAGATAGCTTATCAAATGTTTCTAAAAAAACTTCCCCACCCCCCGCTATATAACCAACCGTTTTTGGCAGCTCTTCATTGTGCAAAGACAGTGACAATGGCGTCCCGAATGGGTTGGTTGTGTTGCAGAGACTGCTTGAACTTGTTGCTGCCGTTTGTTGAAACTTGGACGTGTTCGGGAAGGAAAATGAGCTTTGAATGTGTGAAAAAGGTGGAAGCTGCTGATGCTGAAGAAATGGTGGAAGCTGAACAGAGCTTGGACAGACAAAGTGCTGCTGGGCTAAACAAAAAATGGAATGGATGTCATCCATCCATCCATCCATCCCCTTCGGCGAAAACCCCTCCCATCGGGGGGTTGTTTATTTTGTTGAAAATGAACAGAAATCAAATTCCTATGTCTATTTATTCCGATTAATTATTAGAGCAAAAACCGCCCAAAAAAAGGGAATATTTTTGCCGGAAAAACGATTCGACATATTCATATTGTTAATTTCAATATATTACCCAAAAAATTTTCATAATGACATAAAATATTTTGTAAATCCTTAGCTGAACTTCATTCAGCTGCAATTACTTTTGTCCGCAAAGATTGAATTTTCTTAGAGGCAAAATCTGATCCAAAAAACCAAATTAATTTTATTTACCTAAATCAATCAATAATTAAAGTGACTAATTTCTTCGAAAATGTCCTTCCTAATTGGCTAACATTCTATCGCCGGCGTCGTCAGAGTTGCCGAAATAGAACGGGCGAGGACGGACTGTTGTTGTGGTGTTGGTGGAGGCGCAAAAAGTTGAGGCACCAACGTAATTGGGCAGCCATGAAAATGTTGGAATTGAACCGGCGTCGAGTTCGAGCAGTTCAAGTTCAAAAACGGATTTGTAGAGGGAAGTGCACTGTAATTTGATTAAAAGAATAAAAAATCTTGAGAAATAAATTAAAATTCTCAACAAAAAAAGAAGCGCCTGCCGGCACCGCCGGACACCTCCGCTAGAAATTGCCGAACACAGAAAAACGAACATTTTACTAACTTAAAAGATTGAGTTTCCAAAAAGACCAATTGTTTGGTAAACGGCTTAAGATTTCCCTAAAAATGCCCACTAAATGCTAAAAATACGACGCCTGGGGGCATAAAAGTTCTCAAAAATCTTTTATGTGTTAGACTCGAGCAAAATTAACCTTCCATTGCTATGTTGTGCCATCACCATCCGCTTGATCTGCTCAATTTGGTGATTTCGCTGAATGATCGCCGGATCTTCCACCACCATCAAATCGGGCAGCTCATCGACGACCATTCCACCGCCATGCCTTTTTGCTTCCTCCTCCATAAATGTTTTTCTATAATTAACGATTTTTTTTTAAACACAAATTTGTTGACTAAAAGTGAGTGAGCTAATTTACCCTCAGGGCATATTATTATAGCAATTTGATTTATGTTAGGTTGAATCACCAAGGGGTTTACTTATGAATGCCTGAAGGCAAGTTACACAGACAGCTTTCAGGTCACGAGCCCCCTCATTATGAATCGATTATAGCCTCAAGCGTATTCCTATTTTTGGATTAATGTTTTTAAAATATAATAAAAAATACTGAAATGCCGCTTAACAAAAAAAATAAATGTTAAAGTGCATCAAACATATTTACTTTCCCTTAGTATGGATAAGAAAAAAGATAAGTCTTGCAGCATAATATATGTCCCATATGTTTAATTAATTTTTGAGGGTTTAAAGCATTCCATTTGTTTAATGTTGTCTTTACCGATCATTTTTCCTCCGATAAACACAAATTGAATTTTTAAATTGAAAGCATTCCATTCCTATTATAAGCTACGTCTGTCTGTCATCGATCAAAGCCCCGCTGATCAACCCCGAATAATCGCCCACCTGCTCAGCTCCAATGCGATTTCCAGCTCCCGTTGGTGTCCCTCTTCTCGCTGAACATCGCCACCGATCAGCGTTTCATCCATTCGTTCTATCTCATTTTTTCCCGCTTTCTCTTCTGCTGATCATTATGGATGGCTTTTCTGATTTGTCTGTTCGTCTGGATCAATTGAAGGGGGAGTTAAGAGGAGTTAGCATCATATAGGGGGAAATGTGCAGCAGAATACCCAACATACGAATGAATGATGCTTGAACAAAAAACGAGTTTTGCATTATTGAATTTGGAAGAGATTTTGTTAGAGTGGTTGTTCAGCTTTATGTGTGTGTTCGTCATTCCAAATATAGAATTATTATCGCAACGAATTGCTTGTTGAGAAGAAGTAAGCAGAGGAATGGGAAATAAAAAGAGGACCGACCGCAAAAACATTTAATGAGCAAAACACGAAAAACACGCCCAAAATAGTGATACAATTTATGATCAAAACCATAGGACACATTTAATCAGTGGATGTACACACAACACTTCTCACTTCACAAAAATAACCAAAAAAACTCCAATTAAATATAAATATAGCTTTAGGACATTTTGCAAAATCAGCGAATCGTGCGATCAAAGATCCATCTGATCTTTTAAAATGATCCCAAAGATTTTTGACCAGTGCAAGTTTTTTTTGTTACCGTTGGCTAGTCTTCAAAAAATTGCATTATTATTAGGGAACGGATTTATAGTTCAAACATTGTTCATAAGCATAATGTATTTTTAAACAAAAAAGTTGCATGTTCCATTCTTTATGTTTGTGTTTTTAAATAAATCTGCTTGGAAGTCACAATGTGTTTTACTGAAAAAAATACGCCTGTTTGAACAATAATGATGAAAATAACCAAAAATTGTTCATAAGCATAATGTATTTTTAAACAAAAAAGTTGCATGTTCCTTTCTTTATGTTTGTGTTTTTAAATAAATCTGCCTGGAAGTCCCAATGTGCTTTACTGAAAAAAATACGCCTGTTTGAACAATAATGATGAAAACAACCAAACATTGTTCATAAGCATAATGTATTTTTAAACAAAAAAGTTTGTTCCTTTCTTTATGTTTTAAATCCGCCTGGAAGTCACAACGTGTTTTACTGAAAAAAAAATACGTCTGTTTGAACAATAATGATTGAAAATAACCAAACATTGTTCATAAGCATAATGTATTTTTCAACAAAAAAGTTTGTTCCTTTCTTTATGTTTGTGTTTTTAAATAAATCTGCTTGGAAGTCACAATGTGTTTTGCTGAAAAAAATACGCCTGTTTGAACAATAATGATGAAAGCAACCAAACATTGTTCATAAGCATAATGTATTTTTAAACAATAGTTTGTTCCATTCTTTATGTTTGTTTTAAATTAAATCCGCCTGGAAGTCACAACGTGTTTTATTGAAAAAAAATACGCCTGTTTGAACAATAATGATTGAAAATAACCAAACATTGTTCATAAGCATAATGTATTTTTAAACAAAAAAGTTGCATGTTCCATTCTTTATGTTTGTTTTAAATTAAATCCGCCTGGAAGTCACAATGTGTTTTACTGAAAAAAATACGCCTGTTTGAACAATAATGATGAAAACAACCAAACATTGTTCATAAGCATAATGTATTTTTCAACAAAAAAGTTTTTTCCTTTCTTTATGTTTGTGTTTTTAAATAAATCTGCCTGGAAGTCCCAATGTGCTTTACTGAAAAAAATACGCCTGTTTGAACAATAATGATGAAAATAACCAAAAATTGTTCATAAGCATAATGTATTTTTAAACAATAGTTTGTTCCATTCTTTATGTTTGTGTTTTTAAATAAATCTGCTTGGAAGTCACAATGTGTTTTACTGAAAAAAATACGCCTGTTTGAACAATAATGATGAAAATAACCAAACATTGTTCATAAGCATAATGTATTTTTAAACAAAAAAGTTTGTTCCATTCTTTATGTTTGTGTTTTTAAATAAATCCGCCTGGAAGTCACAACGTGTTTTACTGAAAAAAAAAAAACGTCTGTTTGAACAATAATGATTGAAAATAACCAAACATTGTTCATAAGCATAATGTATTTTTCAACAAAAAAGTTTGTTCCTTTGCATAATGTATTTTTAAACAAAAAAGTTTGTTCCATTCTTTCTGTTTGTTTTAAATTAAATCCGCCTGGAAGTCACAATGTGTTTTACTGAAAAAAATACGCCTGTTTGAACAATAATGATGAAAACAACCAAACATTGTTCATAAGCATAATGTATTTTTCAACAAAAAAGTTGCATGTTCCATTCTTTATGTTTGTGTTTTTAAATAAATCTGCCTGGAAGTCCCAATGTGCTTTACTGAAAAAAATACGCCTGTTTGAACAATAATGATGAAAATAACCAAAAATTGTTCATAAGCATAATGTATTTTTAAACAATAGTTTGTTCCATTCTTTATGTTTGTGTTTTTAAATAAATCTGCTTTGGAAGTCACATGTGTTTTACTGAAAAAAAATACGCCTGTTTGAACAATAATGATGAAAATAACCAAACTTGTTCATAAGCATAATGTATTTTTAAACAAAAAAGTTTGTTCCATTCTTTATGTTTGTTTTTAAATAAATCCGCCTGGAAGTCACAACGTGTTTTACTGAAAAAAAAAAACGTCTGTTGAACAATAATGATGAAAATAACCAAACATTGTTCATAAGCATAATGTATTTTTAAACAAAAGTTGCATGTTCCATTCTTTATGTTTGTGTTTTTAAATAAATCCGCCTGGAAGTCACACTGTGTTTTACTGAAAAAAAATACGCCTGTTTGAACAATAATGATGAAAATAACCAAAATTGTTCATAAGCATAATGTATTTTTAAACAAAAAAGTTTGTTCCTTTCTTTATGTTTGTGTTTTTAAATAAATCTGCTTGGAAATCACAATGTGTTTTACTGAAAAAAATACGCCTGTTTGAACAATAATGATGAAAACAACCAAACATTGTTCATAAGCATAATGTATTTTTCAACAAAAAAGTTGCATGTTCCATTCTTTATGTTTGTGTTTTTAAATAAATCTGCCTGGAAGTCCCAATGTGCTTTACTGAAAAAAATACGCCTGTTTGAACAATAATGATGAAAATAACCAAAAATTGTTCATAAGCATAATGTATTTTTAAACAATAGTTTGTTCCATTCTTTATGTTTGTTTTAAATTAAATCCGCCTGGAAGTCACAACGTGTTTTACTGAAAAAAAATACGCCTGTTTGAACAATAATGATGAAAATAACCAAACATTGTTCATAAGCATAATGTATTTTTAAACAAAAAAGTTTGTTCCATTCTTTATGTTTGTTTTAAATTAAATCCGCCTGGAAGTCACAATGTGTTTTACTGAAAAAAATACGCCTGTTTGAACAATAATGATGAAAATAACCAAACATTGTTCATAAGCATAATGTATTTTTAAACAAAAAAGTTTGTTCCATTCTTTATGTTTGTGTTTTTAAATAAATCCGCCTGGAAGTCACAATGTGTTTTACTGAAAAAAATACGCCTGTTTGAACAATAATGATGAAAACAACCAAACATTGTTCATAAGCATAATGTATTTTTAAACAAAAAAGTTTGTTCCTTTCTTTATGTTTGTGTTTTTAAATAAATCTGCTTGGAAATCACAATGTGTTTTACTGAAAAAAATACGCCTGTTTGAACAATAATGATGAAAATAACCAAAAATTGTTCATAAGCATAATGTATTTTTAAACAAAAAAGTTGCATGTTCCTTTCTTTATGTTTGTGTTTTTAAATAAATCTGCCTGGAAGTCCCAATGTGCTTTACTGAAAAAAATACGCCTGTTTGAACAATAATGATGAAAACAACCAAACATTGTTCATAAGCATAATGTATTTTTAAACAAAAAAGTTTGTTCCTTTCTTTATGTTTTAAATCCGCCTGGAAGTCACAACGTGTTTTACTGAAAAAAAAAATACGTCTGTTTGAACAATAATGATTGAAAATAACCAAACATTGTTCATAAGCATAATGTATTTTTAAACAAAAAAGTTGCATGTTCCATTCTTTATGTTTGTTTTAAATTAAATCCGCCTGGAAGTCACAATGTGTTTTACTGAAAAAAATACGCCTGTTTGAACAATAATGATGAAAACAACCAAACATTGTTCATAAGCATAAAGTATTTTTCAACAAAAAAGTTGCATGTTCCATTCTTTATGTTTGTGTTTTTAAATAAATCTGCCTGGAAGTCCCAATGTGCTTTACTGAAAAAAATACGCCTGTTTGAACAATAATGATGAAAATAACCAAAAATTGTTCATAAGCATAATGTATTTTTCAACAAAAAAGTTTGTTCCTTTCTTTATGTTTGTGTTTTTAAATAAATCTGCCTGGAAGTCCCAATGTGCTTTACTGAAAAAAATACGCCTGTTTGAACAATAATGATGAAAATAACCAAAAATTGTTCATAAGCATAATGTATTTTTAAACAATAGTTTGTTCCATTCTTTATGTTTGTGTTTTTAAATAAATCTGCTTGGAAGTCACAATGTGTTTTACTGAAAAAAATACGCCTGTTTGAACAATAATGATGAAAATAACCAAACATTGTTCATAAGCATAATGTATTTTTAAACAAAAAAGTTTGTTCCATTCTTTATGTTTGTGTTTTTAAATAAATCCGCCTGGAAGTCACAACGTGTTTTACTGAAAAAAAAAAAACGTCTGTTTGAACAATAATGATTGAAAATAACCAAACATTGTTCATAAGCATAATGTATTTTTCAACAAAAAAGTTTGTTCCTTTCTTTATGTTTGTGTTTTTAAATAAATCTGCTTGGAAGTCACAATGTGTTTTGCTGAAAAAAATACGCCTGTTTGAACAATAATGATGAAAGCAACCAAACATTGTTCATAAGCATAATGTATTTTTAAACAATAGTTTGTTCCATTCTTTATGTTTGTTTTAAATTAAATCCGCCTGGAAGTCACAACGTGTTTTACTGAAAAAAAAATACGCCTGTTTGAACAATAATGATTGAAAATAACCAAACATTGTTCATAAGCATAATGTATTTAAACAAAAAAGTTGCATGTTCCATTCTTTATGTTTGTTTTAAATTAAATCCGCCTGGAAGTCACAATGTGTTTTACTGAAAAAAATACGCCTGTTTGAACAATAATGATGAAAACAACCAAACATTGTTCATAAGCATAATGTATTTTTCAACAAAAAAGTTTGTTCCTTTCTTTATGTTTGTGTTTTTAAATAAATCTGCCTGGAAGTCCCAATGTGCTTTACTGAAAAAAATACGCCTGTTTGAACAATAATGATGAAAATAACCAAACATTGTTCATAAGCATAATGTATTTTTAAACAAAAAAGTTTGTTCCATTCTTTATGTTTGTGTTTTTAAATAAATCCGCCTGGAAGTCACAATGTGTTTTACTGAAAAAAATACGCCTGTTTGAACAATAATGATGAAAACAACCAAACATTGTTCATAAGCATAATGTATTTTTAAACAAAAAAGTTTGTTCCTTTCTTTATGTTTGTGTTTTTAAATAAATCTGCTTGGAAATCACAATGTGTTTTACTGAAAAAAATACGCCTGTTTGAACAATAATGATGAAAATAACCAAACATTGTTCATAAGCATAATGTATTTTTAAACAAAAAAGTTGCATGTTCCATTCTTTATGTTTGTATTTGTAAATTAAATCCGCCTGGAAGACAGAATGTATTTTGGTCAAAAAAGCGTTTTCAGGCCATAACTTTTTTGAAAATTTGGTCAATAGCTTAGCTTTTGCCTTTGAAAGCTTCTACCCAGATGGTCGTCCGATTTCCATAATTTATTATAAATATTTCACTAAATTCATTTCAAAATTGATTTCTGATAAATCCATAGCTGAAACAGTTCGAACAAAAAGGGGCTCGCTCCCCTATGGTTTTGACCAACTTTTGATAACTGTAACTTTGCTTAGAATCACTAGCGGTGCAAAATTTTGAATATTCATACTCAACTCGGTGAGAGTAATTGATTGAGATATATATTTATGGGTGTGGATCTAACAAATAAGTCACTCCCGTAAAAGATAGAATCCGTACTTAATGTAAGAAAATATTTTAAAATTTATTTACCTTTTTTTGCTTCCCAAATTATATTTTAAAAATTGTTTGGTTGTTGGACGGAAAAGAAAAGCAAATTAGAAAAATATAATCGACGACCGACCACAAATTGACTTTAAATGGGATGGGCAGAGAGCGGAGAGGAAAGTCCAAAAATAGAAACGCAATTTTTAACCAAACCAAACCATCACCTCCGCCGCATTCAATCAGCATTATAGTACACCTGATTTTCCTTCCTACTCCAAACTTTTTTGTTATTTCTTTGACTGCCCTTGAGGGGGTGTATTCTCCACTTAGCATCATATTCAAAATCGATTGGTTTCCATGCTTCCCCCGCCGGATATATGTACCAAATTGATTGGTTCCCATGCTTACCCCCCCCCCCCCCGGATTTATTCTCCACTTACAAATTAGTATTGCCTTGCCAATAGCCAAAATCGATTCCCCCCCCCACCCCACCCCACTTAGCCTCGCATTAATCATCGACCTCAATAACTTGTTGTATTCTATTCTTTATGTTATGTGTCGTCTTCGCATCCCACAATCTCTGCAGCAGCAGCAGCCCCAACACATACAAATACAACACGTTCTTCGCTCTCTTCTGCTGGTGACTAATCCAATCCCTGCAAAAAATGCTAAATATGGGCGTTTTGTACGCACATCTGCACAAATCATTCTTTCGGAATGAAAATTTGAAAAATGACGAAGAAAGTGAGCAATTTTTTGAAAAATATAAAGGAATTAAATATCCTCGCTTAAAGCCAACGGTGAAATTTTCAAATATTCACTTTTTGGAATAATTTATGTTTATATACCAAATCTTTGGTGGATTATGGAGAACAAAAACTGCATCATTCTTGCTCGAGATTTGGTTTTGCACATTATTATTATTATTATTTAGCATTTTGCCTCGGGCATGTTCATTCCTTTATCCTTTTTCACTATGCATTTTGATCATATTTTGCCTCAGGCATTAGTTAGTTTTGATCACTATTCGTTAACATTTTGCCTCAGGCATTAGTTAGTTTTGATCACTATTCGTTAACATTTTGCCTCAGGCATTAGTTGGTTTTGATCACTATTCGTTAACATTTTGCCTCAGGCATTAGTTGGTTTTGATCACTATTCGTTAACATTTTGCCTCGGGCATTGGTTTAATTCTTTTTCTTTATTAGTATTTTGCCCTAGCACTGTTCTGAAACAATTGCCAAACGCTGTGCCGATCTCTTCAGCCCCCAGGCGACCAAATAAAATTGCTTCTGTTCCAATGAATTCCCTCCTTAATCGGATGGTTGGATCGGCCGCTTCGCTGGTCAGCTCGTCCACGCAAACACTACTCGCCTCGCTTGGCCAGAACGGCGCCACCGGCAGTGCCTCGGGCAGCAATTCGCCACCGCTGATGAGTGGGCCCAACTGTTTGCTAAGCCCTCAGGTTAAAAGCAGAACGATTCGGGGCACTTAAGAGATCGGCGCCTAAATCCGATCAACTGAGAAAATTCCTAGTCAAATTTTGAAAAACAAAAATGTGTCCCCTGAAGGACCGGCGTACTGTGGACAAATGCTATCGATGCATGGAGACGGTGATCCGGCAGTGTCAGCAACCCCGGCTGAACCTGAAGAACTCGCCGCCGTTCATTTTGGACATCCTACCGGACATCTACAACTTGCTCAATTCCATCCTCGCCAATGAGCCGGCCATTTTGCAGGTTCTGAAAGTCATTGGCATGGTCCCAAAGGGACCCAATTTTCTGACAAAATGCCAATGAGCCCAGCCAAGGTTTTCTGACAAAATGCCGAGAATTTTTGCTAAACTGGACAACTTGGCACCAGCCTGATTAAACCGCTACAATTACTATAGGTTGCTTGAAAAAAATAATAGGCTGAAAAGCTTACCAAAAGTTATTAATTTAATTTTGAAAAATAACTCAGGAAAACCTTTACCTGCGTCTGTTCATCTCCAATTTGACGCTGAAGTGCAAGCAGACAATCAAACTGTTCAAGTCGTACAGAGACCAAATCTTTGAGGAGGGCACCAGCGGGCGCAGGCATTTGATCAAAAATTCACTGATCTTCGCGCACATGCTCTCCGAGTTGAAGGCCCAATTCCCCGAGCGCAAATTTGTGGGCAACAAATTTCGCATAACAAAACGGCAGGCGGAGGAGTTCTGGCTAAACTCGTTCGGGAACAGGTATAGCAATATATATGGTGGAAATGATCGAAATGGGGCGAATGTTTTGCTGCTCTGCATTTAAATTGTTGATCCTTCCTTTATATTGGGAAATCCAGATTATTGATCCTGTTAAAATTCGGGCTAAAAAAATTATAAATCACCCTTTTTTCATGAGAAAATGAATTTTACAAATTCTCCACTATTCGGATTCTTATGTTCCGCAAAAATTCGTTCATTTCAAAAAAGTATTGGCTTCGAATTCACAAAAAAAAACCGAAAAAGACAAATTTCCCATTCAACTTTTTTGAAAGGACTGAATCGCTTAGCTTTTGCTAGATAAACAGATCTTTCAAATGGGAGAGTCCTTGGGGAATAAGAGAATTTGGTTGCCGATCAGTCCAGTCAATAGAATGAAACTGTCAAAAGAATGTACATAGACCTGATCCTCAGGACAATTGTCTCGTGGGAGGAGTTCCGATCGGAGCTGAACAATGTGCATCAGTTCGGCGTGGGTCTGGAGACTGCTGCCCTGAAAAACACCATCGATTTGACCTGCAATGATCACATTAGCAACTTCGAGTTTGACGTGTTCACCAGGTTGTTTGTTGTTGCAGAGATCCAAAATGTTCAGTCCGATTGGGCAACATTCAAATGGAAAAAGGAATAAATTTGATCAGAAAGCAATGAAACTTTTACTGATCCTTTTCGAACTTATTCAGACTATTCCACCCGTGGCCTTCCGTCATCAAGAATTGGCAACTGTTGGCCGTCACTCACCCCGCTTACATGGCGTTCATGACCTACGAGGAGGTCAAACAGCGCCTACAGCAGTTCAGCGGAAAACCCGGAAGGTCCAAAAAATTTTTAAAAAATCCCTTAAGGCAACCCCACCAATTTAGAAAATAAATTCGCAACAAAAAAAATGCATCAATAATTTGTGGGGGAGTTTCTGAGAAATTTTATTTTTCGTAGGGGACTAATTTCATTTCGAGGGGCGAATTTTCCAAGGAATAAATTGACAATTATTTGTTTCTGCATAAGCTAAAGCCAATGGGCGGGCGGCCTTCACCTTCGTCATTCGCCAAAAGTGAATAAGACACTCTCATATGATCAAAATGTTAAAGTAATGTCGAAAAGATATTTGAATAACTGAATTTCTTTAAAAAGATGGAATTAATTGCCTGAGATTTTTGTTTTTTAAATATTAGATTTTTAATTAAAATGCTGGGTTTATTGGATTTTGCGCGATTTCAGTTATCTGTTCCGCCTGAGTTGCACTCGACTTGGCCAATGGGCAATTGGATATGTGGCGCCGGATGGAAAGATTTATCAAACAATTCCTCAAAACAAATCGCTCATCCAATCATTGGTAATGGACGGAAAAATTGGAAATGATCATTAAACTCATTTTTAAAAAATAATTTAATAACAAAAAAACAGTGATCAGTGAGATTAAGCAAATTTCCAAGAACTTTCAGGTGGACGGAAACAGGGAGGGCTTCTACCTGTACCCGAACGGCCGGAACAAGAACATGGATTTGTCCTACGCGCTGCAATGCCCCGCTGAGTCGGGCAAAGTGCAGGTCGCTGTTTTAATGATCAAAAACTTTTTGCCAAAATCTGGATCGGACATGAATTAATTTATGATGCTTTTTGTCGTGATCTGTTCAAATGACTGATTCGACATTTGAATCTTACGAAGCATATTTTGAGCCGGATAATGGGACCACACACGACTAAATCGTACACAATAATCATGCAAAACTTTTGGGCTAATATCCTGATCCGACTCTTTCGTCATGGCCTGATCAGAATGATTGACCCTGTGCCCTTGGGTCGTGTGGATCCTGCACCAATCAAATCATGGATTTGAGATTTTCGAATAATGATTATTAATTAATTGTTAAGTTGCAGGTGTCGTCGGAACAGTACCAAATTTACTGTGAGATGGGCACCACATTTGAGCTGTGCAAAATCTGTGATGAACGCAACAAAAATGTGAAGCTGGAGCCGTGCGGGCATTTGCTGTGCAAACTTTGTCTGCTCAGCTGGCAGGTGAAAAAAATTTCTTAAACGGTGGCCACATATTTTTAAATAAAAGAATTTTATTAATGAATTTACTTAATAATTTAAAGTATATTTTAAAATATATTTACATTCTGTGCAGGCGAATGGCCATTTTAAAATATTTGAATGTTAAACTTTAAAATTCCTAAAATTTCTATACCTAATAGGCCCAATTTTAATGACAGAACAAATACAATTGTAGTGCTACGTGCTTATCAGTACAAAATCGAATGTGTAATCAGCAATAATTATTAGTAACCTTTTGTGGGCGAGATGGCCGAGCGGTCTAAGGCGCTGGTTTAAGGCACCAGTCTCTTCGGAGGCGTGGGTTCGAATCCCACTCTCGTCATAACTTTTTTTTTGAATTTATTTTAAATATTTTTAGCATTTAATTTTTTTTTTGTTATTTAAGGAAAAGGCGGACGGGGAGAAGAATTGTCCGTTTTGTCGGTGCGAAATTAAGGGCACCGAAGGCATTGTGATCGAGTCGTACGATCCATGTCCCCCCGCCTCAACATTAAATGGCACCAATAAAAGGAGCCGCGAGCAGCAGCAAAATTGGAAGGCTTCTTCACCGGACACGCAAAAAGTCGCTGCCCCTCAGCCGCCGCCAAGGCGTACAATGGCGGCCAACCAATGCCATCGGTGAAAAATTGTGGCATTTTTTGGTTCACCTTTTTGCTGCGCCGCCCAGGCTTATTAAAATTTGGGTTTTTTGTTAAGCAATTTTACCCATTTCTTTATGGTGATCCCATTTAGACCAATTTTCGGGAGTCCGATGGTGTCGTTAAGCGCCGCCGAATGTTTAAAAATTTAACGAATATTTTTTTAAAATTAATGATTAATCGTTTACGGGTTTCTCTAAACCCCACTCATGCTCTATTATTTTTATTAATTATATATTTATTTTGCAAATTTTCGTTTCAGAACGTGTTCCACCTCGTCCACCGTCTCATCACCGTCATCGCCGCCGGCACCGCCGCCAATTCCGCCGAAGCGTTCCTCTCACTCGCCGCCCGGCGACACGGCCGCTGCCGCCGGCGTGCAAAGCATCAACAACAGCCATCAACAAATCATTGGCTCGCTAATGGAACGGCGCGGCTCATTGCTGGACGAAGTGATGGCCGAGTCGGACAGTCGCCGCCAATGCGATGGCGGCACTGACGCGTTGGCATCGACGCGTGGCGATGATCAGCAGCGGCAACAGTTTGATGACTTCATGTGCCTGGACTTTGGCGGACAACAGACGACGACGACGACGGAACGTCATCTTAATAATAAGCATTCCGATCAGAGCACCAGCAAAGCAGGAGGAGGAAGCATTCACTGATCAATTGTTGTAGATCATGCACACTGCCGGTGTCAAATTTGGGTTCCGGAACTAAAATTTTGAAATTGTATGGTTGGGGAATTTTTTGAAAATTTTTTTAGGGATTTTTGAAATTTCAAACGACTTACAAAATCGACACTTTGACGGATTTTGATACATTAGGAGTCGAAATTTCAACATGATTTATCGACATTGTGCTTCTCATTGTATTTATTTGCTTATGGTACTTTTACGTCTTTAATCACACATCTTTTTGTTTTTATTTTTAAACAATTTTCAAAATATATATATATAAATATTCGTTCTTTCATGCTCTCACAAATTCCAAAATATTATTTAAATCAAAATTTAATTTTTTTTTTACATTATTTTTTTGTAATTGAATCTTTATTATACTCGCTTTGAAATTATCATTTTGTTTAAAAATAAATTTTAAAAACAATTTTTTTTATATTTATTTAGAAGAAATTGTCTTACAATGGAAGTTTTGAATATTTCTTATTTCTATCAGTAATCCCCCAAGGGGGCATCATGATCTAATTAATGGATTATTTTAACGATTTAAAATATGTTGTGGTCGGTAATCTTTTGTTCCCTATTTTGAGCCACAAAATAATTTAGTGAATAGTTTGGTACCAAATCTCGCATAGTTTGATTGATCATTGATCACATGTGATATTTAGAGCAAAAATTCTGCTTGCTTCACAAAGGTCGGGGTGACAAGATCGCGTAATGTGATTGTTATTTTTGTCATTCATTCGCATTAAATGGGGCAGCCGGGATCGGACAACCGATGCCAAGATCCCGTCGAGAGCAAAACAAATGATCAGCAGCAGCAGCAGAAACATTCTGAGGCTCTGTCGAAATTACGTCAATGGCAAAGCCGAATCTCGACCGGCATGGATCAGGTGATCGCTGATCAACGCCTTATTCTGATCTTTAAAAAGCCACCAATGCACAACTAACAAATAAGCAAAATGTTGTTTAGATACTTCCTGGACTCTTTGTTGGCGGACTACGGTAATTTCGATTTATCGAGCCCGTGCACGGGATTTACAAGCCTTTAGCCCAACTTTTTTGGGCCGACAAGCGCTTTCTACGAGTTTTACGGGGGTTTAATACGCATAGTCCTTGCCCATGCGGGTCGGTGGCCAGCACCCGTATTTTTGATCAAGGCACTAATGAGTTGATTATAGTTTTAAACAAGTGCTTCGTCTCAAAACAATCAAATAAATGTCGAAACAATGATTTTTCATTTCATCTTTTAATTTTATTTTAAAATTGGATATTTGTTTTCGGTGAAAAATTCGATCACGTTCTCCCGATTAACCGGTTTCTGCAGTTTCGGATCAATTGCCTCCAGTTCAAACTCAGCCCAGCGCTGATCGTCCCATTCAATCGGACCCCGCCTCAACAAACACAACGATTCATAATTGTCAATGGGTCGGAGTGTCAGTCGCTCTTGAGTTGTGCCATTCTCGAGCTCAAATGGCTCACAACCGAGCAGCCGAATGATGTAGCTGACCGGCGAAGACGCCTCGAGAAAGTGCTAAAAAATTAGAGAAATTGTTATAAGGAGGCATCACTCCCTAATGCTTGTCCAGCAGCCGGTGAAAAAGCAATTTTTTGAGTGTATTTTTCTTAGTGCCCGACAAAAGTAAAATATCGGGATTCGGGACTGGAAAGAATGGACGGGCGGAGTCTCGGCCAAAAATCCCGATTTAAACGCAGGCGCACCAAAAGTCCGGACTTTGGGACCGGGCAAACAAACGCGCGACCTTCTTGAAGTCGTCCACTTTGGCTTTTACTTCTCTAGAAAACATTCCGCAGCTTTGGGGCCCATGCACAAGACGGCAAGTGAGCAACAACTTCGGGCGCCCGTCCCCCCGGGGCGTGTGCAGCCACTTGGACAAAGCTTCGGTAGGAGAAGAAGAGGCGTCGTCGTTGCCCAACGCGTTGGGGAAGGTGTAGCAGAGAGCTTCAATTGTTTGGAGGCGTTCACAGTCGCGCAGAACGGTCGCAGACACGACTTGTCGCAGGGTGTCAATTGTTTCGCAGTCCAACGGCATTCTGCGGATGTTTGCCGCCATAAGAGGCCACACCTCGCGCTTCATTGCGGACCAGACATCGCGATCTTTGCCGCTAATTTGAATGCGAAACTCAATGCCGGAGGCGATTAGACGATTAATGCGGTGGAGAAAGGCAAGGACGTTGCGATCGATATAACTGAAGAAAATTCAAAAATGCAATCGATCAGTGACCAAAGGAACAAATTCCGGAGAAAGCCCACTTTTTAAGGAAATTAATACGATTATGACCTACATTTTGTTGGCATTTTGGAGTCCCAAAATTACCTCATGCGAATGTATTTGAAGCCGCTTACAGCGTCGGGAAGTGGCTCTTGTGGCATTGACATTCCTTTTCCACTTTTATCCTTTGGCATTGGCACTTTTGGCAGTGGCACTTGTGGCTTATCATAGCGGCACTTTTTTCTGACCATTTCTGATGCGGTGCCGTCCTCTCCGTGTTGAATTTCCCATGCTTCCAAAGTCCATTTGCCCGCTCCTCGAAAATGTTTGGCCACCAAAGCGTCGAAGCGGGCACTGAGCGGCGCGACTTTCAGTCCGAGCAGTGCACGCCCAAGCCATGTAAAAACGCCGAACCAAACGTCGTCACAAACATTGCTAAAAAACAATCAATTTTTTAAATTTTATTGAAAAATGGCACTCACATTTTACGATTGTGCCGTCGTCGCTGTTGTGCCGCCGCCGCCTTCCCCCGAGGCAAATTGTCCGACAACCGAACAATTCTTTTGTTAGCAATCCGCGCACTTTGGCGCCGTGTGCCGTCGGACGAAGCAATTAAGCCCAATGTTTCGGCCGGACCAAGAAATTTGTTCTTTTCCTTCGCTGGTGGTGACTTTTTCATATCCGCAAAAATTAACAAAAATTATCTGAAAATTTTTGAAGAATAAATCGGTGCTTTGTGAATTGTTTTGCATTTGTGTGAGACACGAATACACTTTGGCCATCAGAAATGCCATTTAAATGCTATAAATGCCCTAAATTATACATAAAATGTACTATTAAAGAAAATCGATCGCTTAATTTGTTGCCCTGTGACAGAAATAACGGACGGAAAATGAAGCAATTCAAAATGGGCGAGCGTTGGGTGGACGGAGGGGACTCCGCCGCTCTCTCCACCCCCCCCCCCCCCCCACTCAATCCGACTCCGAACAAATTGATGTCCCATTCCCATCTGTTCACCCTCAGGCCCAATAGACTTATGGGTTTGGCATTTATCTACTCAAAATTTGAATAATTTAAATTTTTGGTCAAAATGCCGTCATTAGGGAGGGGTGCGTTTTTAATTCCGTATTATTAAAACACAGAATCACCCAAAACCACGGAATATGTGCGGAGTACGGAACAGAATCCCACCACTCCCATCGGCTCAGGCAGGGTCTGTTTGTCCCGGCATTTTATTCAAAATTTTCAAATAATCAGCCGATCAAGAGTGATCAGATTTCCCTAAAAATAAATGGTCTCTAGCCTGGTCTGATCAAGAATGATCTGACTGATCAAATTTACCATCAGCAGAATTGAAGAATATCATTTACACGCATATTCGTGTTTGCTATTCTCAATTCCCGACCTCGTCAAGAATTATATAATTTGGTTAATTATCAGAAAGTGTGCTGGTCCATTGTTTGGCCGGCGTCAGTCGAAGTGTGTGCCTGTGCTTGGCCTATCTGATGACAGTGACCAATTTGGACTACCCAAACGCCTTGGACTTCGTTGGTCGTCGTCATTATTGTGCCAAGCCAAATTTTGGCTTCAAAATGCAACTGATCAAGTTTGGTCAGCAGGTGTTTAATTCCACTCATTTATTTGTTTTTATTTTTTGTTTAATTTAACAAATATATTATTGCATTTCTGTTAGTAAGTTTGAAATTTGTAAATTGGCCATAATAAATTTATATTCTTAAATTTTACTTTTGATTTATTGGTATTAAATTTTTCAAACTTTGGTTCATTTGTCATAGTTGCAGTTCAATTTTCTTAATTTGCCATTTTTTACAGTTTGTCCAACGCGAAAGACAACGCCTTTTCGCCGAATTTGGCCATTGCACGGACCAATTGCAAGAGCTTTTTCGGAACGATTGCATTTTCACCAATTCTCTTTTTGTCTGCGGCACTTCCACGACGCTGGGCAATGCTTTTGCCGTTGCCGACCGTCAAGAACGACCGCCGCCGCCGCAGACGGAGGAGGGCCGGCGGCCGGACGACGGCACCTCCGGCAGCAGCAACTCAACTTCAAACCCCACAGAGACCGGTGATGGCACTGCGCAGCAGCAAATGCCAATGCCCTTTATGGACGACGAATTTGAGGCCGATGATTTGCACAGAAAGTGCACTGCCGCAGACAGCTGCTGCTAATTGGTGCTGTTTTGATTGGGTTGGGTGGTCCTTCTCAGTCACCGTAAAGCTTTTTACCACATTTGTATATCTCTTAATTTGTTTTTTTTATTCTGTGCTCTCTGATCAACGTTTTCTGAACATAATTTTTGCAATCGAAAGCATATTAAATGGCCATGATCTTAGCTAAATGGTGCTAGCATTTTTATTTTCCATGTTTTTTTCCTCACAAAGTTTCATTGTGTCACACTGAATCCCGACCCTTTATGACCGACCATTCATTCATTATTACTTTATAACAAAGGGATTGAGCGGAATTTCATAATTTGAATTAAAAAAAAGATAATAAAAACAAATGAGTGAAAATTTAAAATTTAAGATATTATGAATGAAAAATTCCGCCCAACCTTTTAATTAGGTGCCGCTGGGCGGGGATCCCCCGTCAAACCGGGGAACGGGGATCCGTTTTAGTGTCCGGGGGTATTTGGAGTAAAATGTATAAATAATAAATGGATAACATTTTTTTGGTCGGATGATTGTGAAATGGAGAAGAAGAAGAAGGAAGAAAATATTGAGGACAAAAAGACAACGACCGCCCACAATTCCGACTTCCGAAAATTTTTTGACAATGCGGACGGAATTCGAAGTAATACCCGAGTGAAAACTCATTTTATTTTTTAAATTTAATAGTCTTTTTATTGTTTCTTAGTCATCGCTCAAAAAAACCTTCATTTTTTTTTTGCAAATTAGAAACATTTCCTAATTGACTTCACTAAAACTTAAATTTTTCCCCCGGTAGCGCCTATCGGTACCACCGGAACTCACCCATTCCCAACTTCAAAAAAATATCGTATTTTCAAAATTTTGGTCTTAACAAAATTGAGTCAAAAATTCAAAATTTTCTCGGCGGCGCCTATCGGCACTGCCAACCCTTCCCCTCCCCCAGAAGTGAAACATAATTCCCAAAACCCTGTATTCCTGCCTAATTAAAAAAAAGCAATGAAACCCAAAAATACATTCCTAAGAAATTGAACATTTTTTGAATTCCCTGCGGCGCCTTTGGTCACCCCAACAAAAACCCTTAATAAAAATCCCTAAAATTTTCAATTTCACGAATTTTTGAACCTAAAATTAAAAAATGTTCAAAAACTTATTTTTTGCAGTCAAACTTGCAATTGTTAAATGTTTGATTTTTTAGTGTTTTTAATTCGTAAATTGATTATCAAGTCAAGGCAACATATTTAAGAAAATTTTTAAAACTTCCGAATTCCGAGTTCCGAACATTTTTGACAATGGAATTGCGACTTTCGAAAAATTTAAGTGAAATAAACTAATTACAAATTTGAGAAAAAAAATGTCGTGCAGAAGTGTCGAACGTTGGGGCTCCGTTACTGATCGATCGGGGGCAGGCCATCGTCAGTGGCAGCATGTATATGTACGGGGTTTGGGCTAAAAAGTCGGCATCGTGCTGAAACCGAAGAAGAAGCAGTGCGGATGAATGTGGCAGGGTTGCCGCGGGTTGAGAAAAATGTCGGTTCGGGTTTCGGATCGGGAAAAAACCGGGTTTCTTTCCACGGGTTTCGGGTCTTCGGGTTAAAAATTTTTTTCTTCAAAATTTTAACCAAAAATCAAAATCAATATGTAAAATCATAAATTGGTAAATAATGGTGCCAAACAACAATTTCCCCAAGCTTTATCAAAGGGTTCTTCAAATCTGTGAAGTATTATACCAGCCGTCGAAAACAGCCTCTTTTTTTTGAGACTTGCTTTTCGTAAAAGATTTGCAACCAAATTTTAAAATATGGCAATTTTTTGAAGCTTTTTAGGAATTGGAAAGGCCCGGCGGCGCCGATAGGTGCCGCCGGGAGAAAATTTTGAATTTTTGTGTGGCACATTGTTTTCAAAATTACGATTAATTTATACATTTATTTCTCAACATAAAGTGCGCGGGGGGGGGGGGTCCTATTCAGCGATATTTACCTCCAAATTTGTAAGCCCCAAGCTTGTGAACATTGTGCTGTGATCCAACATATTCTATTCATTTATTCGCCTCATTCGTCTCATCTTCCATCATTAAAATAAATTCCAAAAGTGGCTGTTTGGGGGGGGGGGGAATTGTGCGGTGATTCACTCCATTCGATGTGTTCATTTCATTTGTTTATAATATTACGCTTGCTCCCGACGGATGGCTTTTTCAGAACGTTCAGTCACCAAATTTGAAGGATTGCATTTCAAATATTTAAGCTAATGAATTAGGAAAAAGGAAAAGCATATAAGGGGGGATACATCGGTTGTTACGCTGTTCAAATGTTCTGTCGTTTGCGTTTTGATTTCAAAGGCTCCCCGGTGCCCCCACAATGCTGCTGGTTGCATCAATTTTTCGAGGCTTCACAATTCCAAATATCGAAGCACCGCCGGCCGACCCGTCGACGACCATCGGCGGAGTTGGGGACGGATTGTTTGAAAAGAAATGGTTTAATTCACATCAATTTTTGTCCCACAAATTCCGATGTCCCGCCATTAGCCGCCGGCCGAATGATTCATCATCGAAAAAATCATTTAACTAGCCTAACGACTCGTCGTACACCATTCATTTTATTCATTCATTGTTTGGGAAAAGTCAGCCAGCATTTTCTGCCATTTCCATTTTCTGTGTCCCACCCCCACAGCAAACAGTGCATACAATTTGTTCTTATAAATAATAAAATAGTAATTAATAAGGATTTTACGTAATTAAATTTGGGACCGATGTTTTTGTTCCCCATTAAATACCCCAGGCATTTGGATTAAATAATGTATAAATAATATAAATGGATGGGCATTTGGGTCGATTGGATTGAGGTGAATCAATTGGGAAGAAAAAGTTGGGGTGGTCAAAGAGACAACGACGGACCCACTTTTGCAATACGGACTCCAACATTGTTAATCACCTTAAACAACGTTCAGGATTGATGTTTCATTCCTCCCCCCATCTAATTGTTTCCCACTAATCTTTGTTCTTCCAGCAATTACCTAACAATTGTTCCCCCCGGGGCGGAACAGGCCAACCCTTCTCCCAGAGATCACTTTGGGTTGGCCAACCCAATTTTTGGAGGTGAATCCTCCTGAGCGAAGTCACTGTCCCGAGACCAGTGTGGGGAGGGCCCGGCCCCAATTGTACCCCATTTTTACAGTAAATGGGACTCGAACCCACGTCCTCCACCCAATCCGTGGAAGCTCTTCCAACTGAGCTACCGGGGGCGTCCCATTTGCTTTCTTCTTTATGGATGATCTTTTGCCCCCGCCACAGGCGTTTTAACCGTTCGCTTCCAACTAGCGGAACACTCAAATCCTTACATTACCTCAAATAAAAGAGTTTTGTATTTGGACGTTGAATCGTCTGGGGAACAACGCCCGGGGCCTCCCCCCCCCCCCGCTTTTGGGACTATTCACTCTCAAGAAAGGGTCAGCCACTATTTTTGGATTGGATTTTAGATCAGCAAAACGATCGTTATGATATTTTGTGCCACGATCATTATTTTAGTGTTGCTCAATGCTCAGCATGTGGCGCTTGCAGAAGCCGCTGACGAAAATGGGAATGGCACGTTTTCTTAACGCTTTTTGAGAGATAATTTAAATTTTCTAACTTTTCGAAGTTTCTATTTTTGTTAATTGTGTTAATAATTGCTATTTTATAAATGTTTTAATTTTAGATGCCGATGCCGAAGTGAAAGAATTGCGTTTGAAGGTTGAGCAAATGACGCAGGAAATGGGGCAGCAGAAGGAATATGTTTCTCAACTCGAGACGAAGAATCTGTTACTCGAGAATGAGAATAATGTGCGTTTTTTAGAGCATTTATTAATTTAAACATTTAATTCTAATTTAACTGAAGGGAGAGACGACGCTCGAGGCCAATGCCACGTCCATTGATAGTGCTTGCCAAAAAGAGGAACATGCAGAGGGGTGAATGAATGTTGATTGACTATTAGGCTTTGCCTCGACCCTTCGGGGGGGGGGGGGGAATCGGGGTACGGTATGTCTGTTTGAGCGGGGAGTGAACGACAAAAATGCCGGGGTTCCGGATGCAAGCCATACAGAGGCGGCCTACCTTTGGCGCCGATCGAGTTTATGAAGCTCGGGTCAGGACCAAATCCGTACATTTTGACTTTTGTTTAATATTTTTAATATTTGGTCCTTCCCTTCCCACCCTCAAGATTGATTATGATAATTGTCTACGGAACGCTTGGGTTTGGCGCGTTCAATTTGCTTGTGCAGCACATCAACGTTTGCTTTCCGCCCAAGCAAAATCAAAACTGGAATACGGTATTTGTCGGGATACGATACACCACCATTGTGTACAATTGCTTTGTCTCCACTATGTCTCTTTATGCATTTACAGACAAACGGTATGTTTTTGTTGTCAACGTTGAATTTTTATCGGTATTTTTTCGTTAGGATTCTCCTGCAAAAATTTACCCCGGATCTTCACGCAAATTTAAAATGGTTTTGGCTTTCCCACAGTTTCTCAATCATTACCATCGTTATCGCAACGATTTGTGCTTTGTCGGCTTTTGTCTGATCGCGTGGGCTTTTTACGCTGTCTGCGACTGGAAGAAAAAGTTCGGGATGAAGCAGCAGCTCAAACAAATTTACAGAAACTTTCGCTATCTTGTCGTTATCTACTTTGGAGTTTTCGGCGCTTTGTACCAGTTTGTTGGCATTGACAACCTTTTGGCACCGTTTATCGCCGTTGTTTCCACGCTTCTTTATGCTTTGTTCTATTATTGTATTGCTAAGAACTCCATCCGAAAAGAATACAAAGAATAATCGAAGTAAGCGCCGCCATGCATCAATGATCAATCATTGTCAAATTCGATCCTTTGGGCATTCAAATCCTCCCATTGTGTCCTTCTCTCATCATCACTATATCAGTTTCTTATTTAATAAGTTATAATCCATTTATTCCATTTCAAATCTTGGCACCTTTCCAACGCATTTTCAATTAAATTTAGCTTTTTGTCGGAATGTTTAATGCATCATTTAATCTATTGGATTATTTCTCCTAATTGTTTAAGTAAAATACTTATTCTTCTTTTTCTGTGAGTTATTTTATAAAAAACATTTCTCTTTAAACAACAAAATTCCATTTAACGAAAAAAATTAAAAGCGCTAGGCATTTTGATGGCACATATAGCCCACTCTTTGTCAAGCCTAAACATGGCACTTTTTGGCTTGAGGCGACCACCAGCAGCATTGGGGACGCCCGGGGGGGGGGGGGGTCCTTTGAAATCAAAACGCCAACGACAGAAAATTTGAATTCTTACGGTGTAACAGCTACCGAGCACCCCACAACCCTCCCAACAATCATTTTTGTAATAGGTAACAAAACAATTCTTTCGGTTAAAATTGAATTGAATGTTTACCGGTTCTTTTTTCGTTATGCTTTCTCCTGCAATTCAGAATAAATGCCATTTGGGGGTTTTGGGCCTATCAAAAGGACGTGTCACCTTTTTCGCCCCTTTAAAGAAGAAGCGGCGAATAAACTTGCCTAGACCCCCGGCGCCTAATTAGATGATAATGATGACTGTTATTTTCATGATCAGAACTGGTCAAAAGGCCCAAAATGGTAGAAACTTTCGCTTTTGTGTTATTATTTGTGTGAGAGAGAGCGCTGATCGGCCTTTGATCAGTCAGCCGTCAGCCCGACAACGACGCTATTTCCGTTCCTTTATGTTTCTTGCTCGTCCTCGGAGCATTTGTCCTGGGGGCCAAATACCTGCCCATTGTTTGGGGACAACAAAATTGGGTCATTTGTTATCGAAGGAGTCAGTCTGATCAGTCTTGGGCGTCGGTCGAGAAATTAATCTTTGCTAATCATCCGTCCGTCTTTCGGTTGGCTGAGTTTCACAACAAAAAAGGAGGCCGCCTAATAGAGAATTGAGTTGTATGATTGATTCAAGGTTTCGGTGACCTTTGGGGTTTCGGTGATTTGAGGTAAAACCGGTTGTTACACCGTAATAAATTCAAATTTGGGAAAAGTCAGTCAGCCATTTTATGCGATTTTCATTTTCTGTGTCCCACCCCCACAGCAAATAGTACACACAATTTGACTTTAAAGATTTTTTTACTAAGTTAAATTTGGAAGTTAGAGAGGGACAGTTAAAATCGTCATAAACAATAAATTATTATTTCTTTGAATAGAGATTTTTCTAGGGGTTGTCCAAGAATAGTTAATCCTCTTGAACAACGATCGGGATTGAGGGTCAAATAAATTGGAGCCGGTGTTTTTTGCTCCCCCAGAAAACATGGACAAAGAAACAACGACCGACCCAATTCTGCCGAAGGCTAGAAAGTGTGATCAACACAGATCGCCAATCAGATAAAAACATAGCAGCAGCTGAACAAAGAGCAAAATTTTGTATGTTGAAATCAAAAGCGACCCGATGAAGAGCCGATGTAACTTTTGGATTTGTCCGTTGTTGTTATTGAATATATAGTCTTATCTGATTTATCCCCGAGGGGCTGGGTTTTATTTAAGACAAAATTTTGTTCACTTTTTTCCATAATTCTCGTTTATTCCATTGTAAATAGTGTTCCATCGGGCAATAGGACATCGGACAGCAGCAAATGCTTTTAAAAATAATTTTGTTCTTTTAAATTAAATTAAGTCCACGCCCCAGCCAATATTCACTTTGATTAGCCTGCCAGTAAAAGCATTAAAGGGCATTACTTCACCCACGCCCTTTCATATATGTTTAAAAACTTTAGAATTGTTTTATTTTAAATTTATTGAAGAATAGAAATGGTTTTTAATCCTCGTGGTTATGGTTCATTTGTGCCGGACCGTTGTACCTGCGACAATTCGAAACTTTTTACCTAGATAAATAGCCGATTAAAATATTTAAATGTCCATCGACCTCAAGCCGTTAGTTCATCTCCTCTTTATTTGTTTCAGACTGCACCCACACGACACTGGAGGTGCTGTACAAATGCCGCTCGTGTGACCATGAGGTGCACGTCACTTACAAGATCTTGGACAAGGGGTTGTGCGCAATGATCCTGGACGGTATGCCAATACGTATGAGCGACTTTTGGAGTTCAGACGGACCAAGTCTTTCATGGACATTGAGCGTGCGTATCGCGGCATGTCGGTGGACTACAGCATGCTCTATTACAACTGCAAAAAGTGGACGGATGTGATTACTAGAGCCCGGACTTGAGCTTCGAGCGAGACTCGAGACGAGATTCTCGTCTCGCCCGGGCTCTAGTGATTACTACTCGCATCTGTAGTTTGGTGAGAGATCCCGCCCTTTTTGTTGTTAACTATTTCTAAATATTTTAGCCATCGCACAATATCTTCTGTTGCTTGAACTGATTGAGGGTCGAAATGCCGTGGTATGAGCTTAACATCGTTGGCTTTTCATATTTTTATCGATGCGCAAAAATAAGCACTGTTAACTGTCGTTCTAAGAATGTTATTGACATATTTTTTGTCTTAATAAATTGGGGTTTTGTTGTTCGCTCTTTTAAATTATAGTTAATTAAAATAGCAAATTAATTATTTCGGAACTTCAAATTGTTAATTAAGTCATTTGATTTTGTATTAAATATTTAATGTGAGTTGTTTTGCTTTTCCAATTGTAAGGCCTATTACTGCTCAATCCAGCGGCTCTATTGAAGGCGCCTTCGTGTGGCTGTGTCCCGCAATCGGCCCGATCAGCCGAGGACGTTGTTCGAACTAACAAAAATAAAACAGTTTGTCCAACGTGAACGACAACGCCTTTTTGCCGAATTTGGTAAAGATAAAATAAAAAAATTTAATATATTATGATTGGAAAATTCCGCCGAAAACTTTTAATGTCAAACATTATTTTAATAAAATAAATTTAATTTATAATATATAATCAAAAAGCTAAATCTGGGCTCGGCCTCTAAAATTTTCTTTCTTATTTCTGTTGGGTGGCCTATTGGGCCGTGCCGTGCCATTGTCGGCAAATTTGTAATTCCCTGAAGAGTCAATGACCAATTAACACACGCAATTTGAATGCAAATCTTTTAATGCTTTTTTTGTTTTGTTTGGCCTTCGACTTGTTTCACCGGATACGTGCCACAGGTCAACAATCAACGCGTGTTTTGCGCTTTTTGAAGGTTCCAAAGTTTTTTGTTCCATTCATTTTCCGTTGGACGGATTTGTCATGCCCAAAAATCTCCGCTTTATTAACAAGCAGCACACGCAATTGGGGGGAAAGAGAAACCCCACATTCGTTTTTTTCCAATTTTGTTGTGAATGAAAGCGCCTTAGGGGCTAATGAGTTGGGGGAGGGGGGGAGGGGGGGGGGCAGTGAGTGGCAAGTTAATCCGGAACCTTTATTTTTCTCGCTGAGTGCGGGTAGTGCCTGTTTCAACGCCCTTTTGTTGATGAACAATGTGTGCCATTGAGGACGACGATGTTAGCACCGGAAGGAATCCCGCCTCGGGCGCCATTCGTTCCGCCCTCCAAAACATTTTATTATTCATCTTTTTGGATGGAATCACTGTGCTAACTAACATAAAAGCCGTTTTGTGCCGAGAATTCTTCCGCATTAATTTGTGCCATTGTCCGAAAACACATAACGTGTTGCCATAGTGCTGGAAACCACAGTAATTCTGCTGGTGAAGGCTGGCTTCTCAAGGCGTTCAATTTGGTAATTCGGATAGTCTCTGAATTTTACTGAGCCTCATAAAAACAGAGTTAGATTCCACAAAATACGGCTTTGGAAAAATTCGATAAACGTATTTGAATATTTTGAGCATTCGACCCGTTCATTATTCATCAGAGATGCGGTCAAAAATTTGTCCCTGTTCTTTCCATTCGCTTCATCTCCTCTTCCTACTCGTCTTCGTTGTCCTCCTTGTACTGCTTGCACCCGATGCCGAAGCATTTGTGCGTCGTCCCAACAACGGCTTGATGAAGCTGTGCCCGCCCGGCGGTCAGTCGTTTGCAGCCGCGTGGGAAATCACTTGTGGCATGCGTCGCCGAAAGAGGGAAGTGTTGGCGCCGACAACGACGGACAACAACGATGTGGAGCAGCAACAGAGCCAGCAGCAGATGACCAACAGCAATGATAAGAGCGCTGGTGAGAGTTGTTGTTGGGTGTAATGTGGACACTTCGATTATTTAAATTTTCCCACCAGGTGAAGGGGATGGAATGCCGAAACAACGTCCGGCAAATGCCACCGCCGCCATCTCCAACGCAACACCCAAAACATGGTGGAAGTCAATTGGTGACATTCTTTTCGGAAGGTCCATAATTGGGACGCCTACCGAGGACACTTTGGCATCGAACGACGAGGACAAACAACTCTACCGGCCCCCGTCGATGACCGAGATGATGTTGGTGAGTGAGTGTTGTTATGTGATTTATGGATACACAAACAGAAATGGGTACTTTGGTATTATAAGAAAATGCCAACTTGTTGTAAGAATTTGGCAGCTTCAACCTCAAGATTTGTGGATCAAAAAACGTCGGTTTGGGCCATTTAATTTAAATGTTGGGTGGTGGGGGGTTGTATAACACCAATACGAAAAGCTGCCCAGTGATTGATTGGATCATAAAAAATAAATGATTAACTTGCTTCTGAACAAATTGTATCGGAAATAACACCAAATTATGCATTTTTGAAGTTTTGCTGCCGATTTGGCTGTTCTCTGCGCGACTTGATGCCGTTCTGTGACCCATTCGGTGCGTGGGACAGTTGAACAACTGTTGGCAATAGGAAGGCGAATGAATGTTATTGAAAACAATAACAACGAATTTGTAATAAAAAATGCGCAAATGTTATGTAATGTGAACAAAGTTTTAAATAATAATATGCGCAATTTGTAAACAATTTTGCTTGAATTATTTATTTATTATGACGTTATTAAGTGTGTGGTAGAATGAAGAGAGTAATAAGCACAAGCAAAAGTTTGAGGAAGAAAAAGAAAAATATCATTACGTTTAGGAGTGCAACTTCAAATATATCCCCCCACCCAACCCCTCCAGGGATGACTGACGCCGCGGCAATAAAAAGGGCGGTTGAGATCGATCAAATTATAAGTTTTAGGAGAAAATGCTATTTCTGCACTATGCACAAAAAACAGGCAAATGCCTCAAAATCCCCTCCCTAGTGATCTGGTTCAGCATCTCGACCAACTTTTTACCTCAATGTTAGAAAGGATGGAATCGGCCAGGCCACCGAATCCTAATCACTCCAAAATGCTATGTAAACAACTTAAAATCTGCGGATTTTTTTACAAAAACTAGAGCTCAAAACCGGGCAGACATGACTCGACAATAGGACAGCAATTATTTATCATGGCCATAAATCAGCAAAAAAAAAATTTGTGAAAAATGTGATTTTGTCAGAGTGCAATCGAAATGTTAAAACACAAAACGCCCTCCCTCATTAGAACTCGTACGCCTTGCCGTTGACTGAGTGTGCGGCGCGTCTATCCGGTAAAATCGTCGTGATCAAAAAGAATCTGGTCATAAGACTGCGCAGCAATCTGAGGAACAAAACGATCAGAATGAAACAAACCACCAAACTTTTCTCCCTAAATCCGGCTCCGGTACCAAACGGAACCCGAGGGTTACGGTTACAATCCCCCGGTCCCTGCATTGTAAGTAATACTTACGGTGCGGCCGTCGAAGAAGCGTCCGTCGATTGCCTTTCGCGCCTCCTCCGCTTGCAACGGCTCGGCAAAACGCACAAATATTTTCACAGTGTGCGACTCTTGGTCCTGCACAATGACGACCTTAAACGCCGGAGGGGGAAGGAAACGACATAATCGATCAATGAATGGTTTGAATCCTCCTCGCCCCCCCCCCTCACTCGCTTGCACCCGCTCAAAAACCCTGATTTGGATCCGCCTTTGACCCCCCCCCCTCGCTTGCACCCGCTCAAAAACCCTGATTCGGTTCCACCTTTGACCCCCTCCCCCTCCACTGCCGTTACATACATCAGTCACTTGGCCATATTTGGAGCACTCCTCCCGAATTTCGTCCTCCAGGTGCTCGTCGATGCCCTCGGGTGTCACCATGTTGCGCATTACGACCACGGACGAACGGTTGGTGCGCATCAACTTCTGGATAAGCAGGTGGCGCGCGTCGTTGCCACGGATTTGGACGTGCTCCTGAAAATGGGAAGGTGATCAGACAAATGAGTGGTCGGACAATTTTGGGCTCAATCTCAAACCCAAATTTTGGGCCACAAAATTTAGATTCAAAATCTTTGTGTTTTTTGCATTCCAAAAATCGACTTTTTTTTTTTAACAATCAGGGAGGAAAATTGAGCAATTTTTTGGTTTGTCCACCTGAGATGCTAGCGTGGCTTCATCGTTCTTGTCGTTCTGTACCGACAGCTGATCACTGAGCACACCCGCCAGATTGGCAGCAGCGATCTTTTGCGCAGTGTTCAGCTGCAAGAAAAGCCAATAGGTAAATATGGTAAGCGATCGAGCCGTACATGGACAGCAAGGTAAGGAGTTGAATAGCGCTGCCGGAAAACCCAATTTTACCAATTTGTAAGAACTTTTGTCCTAAATACCATTACAATAAACCGTTTTCATAAAAAAAAAAATCCCCATTAAATTCAAGAAACCAGATGATTAGTTCTTGTTCCAACCAATTAAAAATATAACAAACCTTTGGCCCCGACGACAGTTTCGGCTTCTTTGTCCGCCGCCTTTTCGGCGCGTTCGGATCCTTGGCGCCTTTGCCCTGGTGCTTGCCTTTGGCAACGGTGCCTTCGTGCTTCTTTTGCACTGTGCCGCCGTCGCGCACCGCCAGCGCGTACCACGAGTCGGTGCCGCCAATTGCCAACGTCACGCCTTGCTCTTCTAAAAAAAGAAGCAATTCACAATTTTTTTTTTGACCGATGGAATGATCATCCATCTTTTCTTGCATTAAAAATGTTCTGAAAATGTACCGTCAGAGTCCACCGCGTTCGGGTCCTTCGGCGCCACATTTGGGTCCAACGGCGCAAACGATGCCGGTTTGCTGGCATCAAAAGTGCCAATGTGTGCCTTCTCACCAATCCGGTCCAACATATTGCGCTTTTCCTTCTTCGCTTTCTTCGGCACATTTTGTTGCTGTCCAATTGATGCCGACGGCCCCCCATCCGCTAGTGCAATTGGCGCCAACGTTTTCGTTGTTGCTGTTTTGCCAGATTTTGACGACGATGCCGCTTTCTTCTTGTATTCAAAAGAGGTCGGGATCAACTGCTCGAGCAGCGAGACGCCGCCCGTAGTCGTCGTTGGTTCGGTAGCAGCGATTATTTTCGGCGGTGGTGGCGCAAACTGTTCGTCCTTCAGCGTCGAGTAGAAGTCGTCGATAGCCGGATCCTAAAAATTTGAATTTTGTCAATTGACAGAATTATTACGCATACAAACCCATTGTTTCAGCTCCAACATTCTCACAAAACTTGGAAATTTTGGACATCGGAAATGGAAGTTATAGCCGGAGTTTAAAAAAATCAGGGAAAAACGACCTCAGTTTTCATAAATATTTAAATAAATTGATCACAAAATACCTCCTGAGGAGTTGACACATCAACAGAAGCAGCAGCAGCAGCAGCAGTTGTAGTAATTGGTGACGCACCGCCGCCCAGTGTCGGGATCACCAGCTGAGGCGCAAAAACTGTTGACATTGCTGTTGAATTTTCAACGCATAATGTTGCTGATGGTTGCACGACGCCGGCATCAAATAGTTGTTGTTGCTGTTGCTGCTGGCGTGGGGATTCCGAGCCGTCCGACAGCGCCTGGGGCGTCGTTGTTGTAGCCGGCAACGCCTGGACAATGCTCGGCGGTGGCATTATGGCAGTGCCGGCAAATCCACCAAAGCCTCGACGACGTGTCGCCGTCGGCCTGGACGATGTTGGTGCTCCAACAACGGAAGCAGCAGCTTGGGACAAAGTCGTTTCAGTAGCAGCAGCAAATTTTTGTGCTTCCGTCACGGGAGGAGGCGTCGGCGAGGAGGGCGTTTGATACCCGGACGGGGACGAGCCGGGCGACGTTTTTCCACCAATCTGAGGAAGGAAATGTTAAAAAAACATAATATAGTATAATGTATCAAAATTAAAATGATTAAACAATTGCAAAACAATTTTAATGATTAAGTGTACCCCAAGGATTTCCTGGGCTGTAATTCTGGCAGTCGCTTCAGCTGCAGCTAAAAATACAAAAAAATATATTAAAAATTATTCATACGAAGCCAAAATCGTTTACCAATGGCGGCAGCTGCCGGCAGGGCGCTGTTGGCATCCGAACGGTTGGCCCCGCTCAAATAATTTATTGCATCGGGTGGCGCAACGGCGCGCCCCACCTGAAG
This sequence comes from Globodera rostochiensis, assembly GCA_018350325.1. NCBI lineage: Eukaryota > Metazoa > Nematoda > Chromadorea > Rhabditida > Heteroderidae > Globodera > Globodera rostochiensis. The sequence goes on from JAEVLN010000011.1 coordinate 2,114,273, forward strand.
AAATTGGCCGCCCAAGTCGAAGCCGCTCATGCCCTCAATCGCCTCATTCACCGAATTGGCTGCCCGAAATTCGATGTAACCAAAACCCCTGCAAAAAGCAGACATTTAAATATTCCTAAAACGATGATTTTAGGTCCAAATCAGACCTGAACTTTTAAAACAAAACGAAAACCTGTGCCCTTTGCCGGACGGATGCCGTGCCAACTGACACTTTGTAACCTCGCCGAAAGCCATGAACACACTGCGCAGATCCTGCTCCGAAATGTCAGGGTGCACCGACGACACGTACACCCGGTTGTACTGGCGTGCCTCGTTCATCACCATGTCGATGATCGGCTGCGCCTGGGGCATTGTGTCTTGGCGACCGACCTAAGAAAATTAAAGGATTTTTAGTTTCCTAATACAAAATATATTTCAAGCTTCGATCTAACAATAAACAAAAGCGGAGGGTCTGTTTTCTTTCAAAAATTTTGAGGGTTTCTTTTGAAACTGAACGGCCCATGATTTTTAAAAGAAAAGCCGAATCACAATATTAGCACAATGAATGCTTTTAATAGCAAAGAAAAAATATTAATTCACCGGCAAAACTTTGATATTCCGACCGCCAAAAAGTCGCCCGTTCATCGTTTCGCGCGCAATGAACGCCCCCTCCGGCAGCTCAAACTCTATAAAGCAAAAGCCTTTATGGTGCTGAAAGGGGAGAGGGGAACAATTAAAATTTTATTATTCATTGAAAATAATCTGAGCTTTTTTTTAATCTCAGATTCATAATCCTGCCTATTTTCGATGAAATTTGCACATTTATGGACGTCAATATTTTGCCCAAAAATACGGTTAGCTCAAAAGCGGTAACACAACCCTCACAATAAATAAACACAAACATTCGCTTACGTTTGTGCTTGGGTCGATGGACATGTTGATGGTTTTGATGGGCCCAAAAACGGCGAAAGCATCGCGGATTTGGTCCTCGAACACGTCGAAGTTCACCGAGCCCACGTAAATGCGAGACATCAGCGAAAGCGCTTGTGAATAGAGCGCCACTTTCTGTTGCTTAAATTAGAAAAACAAATTTTTTTTTGAAAAATGAGACAAATTTTGCAGGAACTGCACCCACCCATTTTTTCATGTTTATTTTAGTGAAAAATGAAACGTGTTGCTGTCGCGCCTGCTGCTGCTTTTGCATCACATATTTAATGGACTGGTCCATGGCGTACTGCTCCGCGCGATGCAAATCGTCCAACTGCGAGGAGCGCAGTTTACCCAAGCCGATGCCGATAATCTGTGCCTCCTTTTTGGCACCGGCACCGACAAAAAGCTAAAGGGGAAAGGTGTAAATTTTAAAGTGCTTAAACATTACAAATTTACGAACGTAAAAATTTGAGGAAATTTAGCAACGCGAATAAACGTCGTCAAAAAATGTTTGAAAAGAAGTCAAAAATTTTGTCGAACTAACCTTGCCGCTCTGCTCTGGTGGTGCCAAACTTGCGTTCGGCACTGCGATCGCGCAGTCCGAATCTGATTTTTGGCCTTCGCTACCATTTTGTTGAACATCAAGTGGTCCGGAAATTAAACTCTCTTTAATTTCCTCTGACATTTCTGATCTGAAATGAGGGAGTCAGGTGAAGTGATTGATTAGCATTTAAATGGGAATCTTGAACAGTTTAAAAAGCGAATACAAGGCGACGATATAAAAGCTAGTCGATTCGTCTTTGATCGCAAATTGTAGCTTAAAAGGTGTAAAACCCGGGGGACCCGGAGAAAATTTTTAGAAAAATTGATGTTTTGTTAAGAATCGATCCAAATCTCACAAAAACCTTTGTTATTTTTTAGCACATTATGCCAAATATTCAAACTTTTCGTTTTTAAAATTTTTTTAAACCCATTTTTTCCAAAAAACCACAAAAAATCCACAAAAAGTCCATAGTCCACAAAGCTCCTGAACCCAAATAGAATCGGCCTTTCAAAAAACCACAAAAAATCACAGCCTAATAAATTCCTTATTTTTTTAGGAATGTATCGAAAACAGGACTCCCTCGAGCAAGGCTTGGTTACACCGCCACCACCTCCTCCTTGTCGGCTCAAAACTGGCAACAATTTTAGGTAATAAAAAAGAAATAAAAATTTTATATATTTTTTTAATGGGTAGTAAGTTTTTGGAAGGTTTCAAAAACAATTTTGCCTTTTTATCCCAATTTATTACACCATCGTCTTCATCTCCATTCGCTTAGATTGCCCGGCGACGGCAGCGGCAGTTGTCTTTCGCGGGCGCCGTTTGCCTCATTGATTGCCTTCCTTTGCTGTCTGTTCGGCGTCCTCCTCTTCGCTACAATGATGGCATGGGCTTTTGCCGCTTCTGTTGAGCAAATGCGCAGGGCACTGCGCGTCAACAATTTGCCATGGTTGGACAAGGTTTGGTGCAGCCGGAGTAGCAAGCCCATGGGTTCCGGGTTGGGCTACATGACGAAAAACGTCCAAATTTTCTGACCGAAACAAATGCAAACTTTACAAAAAAACGTTACAAAATTCAGGTCCATTTATTGTTCCTTGTCTCTGCCTGTGTGATGGTGGCCGTGTCGTTGGCCTTTTTGCTCGTCGGCGTGCTTAGCACCGGGCGTACTCGCCAGTCCGTGTTCGGTCGACCCGCCGACGACGGTGCGCGACGTGGCGGACGCATTTCCTGCGTTGTGGCCATTTGCCTTTCATTTGCACTCAATTTGCTGTGGACAATAGTTGTGGTTTGTCCCGAGTCCCGGGATCCCCGACCTTGAACAGCCCGAGATTCGGCATCGAGAATCCAACGAAATTCCAGTCTCGTATTTATGACCTCTGATTGTTTAATTGTGAATTGATCGTTTTTTGTGGGGAATTTTGGGCCTAAAAATGATCAAGCCATCTATTTTTTTCTTCAGATTGTTACAGCGATTTTGTGCTTTATCTACACAATTCTGTTAATGCTCTGTTCTTCGGCCAATGATTGCCTGGATTTTGGCGTTTTTAGCCCGTTGTTTAATGCACAAAATAAGGTCGTATTTTTTATTTTATTTTATTTGTTTTTTGAATACCGAATTTAGACCCTGAAATTTTGTGGCGGTGAACTTCAACAATTTTGCGCAGTTACCAACACAGTGAGCAGAAATGGGCGAATTTATTTTAAATTTGTCGAAGTTTTGTTGAACATTTAAGAAATTTGTTGAATTTTGAATTAACTTTTTTAAAAATTAATAAAAAATTATAATATGTATTTTTTGGTGATCGTCTGGTATTTTGTCGGACTTTTGGGCTCTGCCATTGTGTGCGCTGGACTTGTCCAATTCATTGCCAGCCATGCAGCAAAGTGAGTAGCAGAGACCCAGCGGGGATGTGACCCCCCCCCCCCATTTATTCAAATTTATTTTTTTTTGCAATTTTCCAAAATCCCACCGTATACCATCAACAAATGAAGCTTTTTAACACATAAATTAAATTTATAAAAATAAATGTGAGTTTAGCTATGCCCACATTGGCAGTGAGGCCAAATATGCTGAACTTCGGCATCTTTTCTACTCGGAGATCAGCAACATGCCGTTGGACCAGTTCAGCATCGATCGGTGCTTCAACAACGGAAATGCAAATCATCATTACCAGCAACAACAACAATCATTGGTATTGCATAACTGGATATTTTAGAATTAAAGCATGGGTGAGCGAAAGGCTAACGAATAAACCAATTCTTCTAACTGAAGCCGGCCAACAGCGGTGGTAGACGCTGGGGTTACACGCCAAATCATCGGGAGGACGGCAGAAACAGTATGAAGAAGGTTCCGAACGAATGTCGACAGCTGCAAATTGGTGGGAACTAATTAATTTTGTATCGACAAAAACTCTCCCCTCGGGGGGAAAGGGACGTTTCGCTCCTGCCGGTTTGCTCCCGGGGACGTTTCGCTCCCAAACATTTTCTATTTCTATTATAAACTGGTAAATACTTTTGACAAAGCTAAAATTTCACATCGTTGTCGGCGTTCATTTTTTGGAAATAAAATGTGTGCCCTTCATACGCAATTTTTTCTCGGTCTCTTTTCGTCAAAATTGGCTGATTTTCCATAATATATTCTAAAACAAAAAATGTTTTTATAACAAATCTAAAATTAAGACAGGTAGAATGCTCATTAACTCAAAAGTGAAGCAGAACAAATAGAACAAACCGCTCGAAATACCTAACTATCTAACCCCAACTCTATTATTTTTAAGCTGATAGAATGCAGCAGTCAATAAAAACGAAACCTCTAAAAATTTTTCCACTTTTTCAGTGAATTTCATTTTTTCATTATATAGAATAGCCTTTAAGCCTAGGCTTAAGCCTAAGCCTAGGCTAGCTTAGGTTTAGGCCTGAGCCTAAGTTCAGATGTATCACATTAAAATTAAAGAAATGATTGTTTTACTTCATGTTTTTGCTGTTGAAGTTACATATGTTTGTTTTGCTTTCAATTTTGGTTTAAGAAAGTTATATTTTTTTAATCATATGTTGCTTGGATTTTAATTTGTGCTTGGATTTTAATTTGTAGGACACTCAATTAAAAACTTTTTCCTTTTAACCAAACTCAACCGTACAGACTCAAACGATCCCTACCGAATTCATTATAATAGAAATAAAAATGTTTGGGAGCGAAACGTCCCCGGGAGCGAAACGGGTCGGGAGCGAAACGTACCCCACTCCCCTCGGGGGATGAATTGGTTTAAAACTTTACACCCCCCCCCCACTTTTTGTTCCCAACCCAATACACAAATCGGGATCTCCGGCGGTTGCTTCTTTTCCATCTCAAGAATTTTGGAGATTAGGAAGGAGTTTGGATACTTTTAATTACCCCCTTTTTGTGTTTTTAGAGAGACGCGTCGAAAAGCGAAGTGTCGGTGCAGCAGTCGGAAATGTTCGCCGAAATTCCTACCAAAATTCGTTGCATGGCAGCAACAATTGGCTGAATTATGCCGTCGACGTGGACCCTCCGCCGTCCGCTGCTGGCCATCATTTTCAACAAGCACAACAACAACAACAGAAACATTATGCCGTTGGACGAGTTACATACTGACTGATAAAAGAGCATTTTGAAAGGGCTCGAGAATCGCTTCCAGTTTTTATATTATTTTTTCTTTTATAATTTTTGAGGACTTTTTATCATTCATTTTTTATTCGTGCAATCTATGCCATAATTTTGTATTGTATTTGTATATAGTGCCGTAATCGATGTTCTTCATCCACTTAAACCCATTGATCACTTCTTAAATTTTTGCAATAAAACAAACCAACAAAATTTTTGCGTCATTAAAAAAATAGTTTGGAGTATCGCTTATTAATTTGTTGTCTATTTTTTGCACATTCCGTTTCACTTTATGCCAAATCCATAGTCATATCAAATGCCGTCGAATCAGCAGCGCAGGGTCCATGTCAAAGGTCAGTTTTTTCATTTCTCATTTTAAATGCGAAAACAGCGATTGAATTATTTGGATTTCAATGTTTTGGGTCGCTCGTAAAAAGTTCACTCCTCAGCGTGGACACATAATTTTGGGCTAAAATATGCGTAGAGATCTTGAATCGTTCCATCTTTTGGAATGTCAATTCATGAACTCACGATTTCGAACAGCTGGTCAAAATCTGACTGATTGTTGTTGCTCGATAGTTTTTCATAATATTTAAATTACCAGTAATGAATGATTGGGTTGTTTTCCAGGATCAAGGCCTCTGAGCAAAGCGGACAAGTTGAAGATCAGGCAGAATCGGCTGATTGCACGAAGTCATCCCGATTTTTTGGAGGTGGGCACTCTGTCAAATAAGGGGGGGGGGGATTCCAAAAATTACTTTTGGGTCATTTTTGTTTAATTTCATGCACTTTTCAGGAACGGCGAAGCAAGCGGAAGCAGTTTCTGGACGAAGGATTTGTGCCACGGTCGGATGATGACGAAGAGGGGGCCGGAGCTGATCAGCTGTTCGGTGAGATTGGCATGGACCGGGGCAAGAAGAAGAAGAGCAAACGCGGCACGGCCGACGAGCAGGCGGAACAGCTCTTCCGCGACATTCAAGGAGACGAGGACGACGACGACAGTGTCGGAAGTTTGGATGAGGGGGAGGAGGGCGTAGAAGACGACGATGATGGAATGGAAGAGGACATGACATTGGGAGAGGGTGAGGAGATGCAAAAGTGCCCGGACCTTTAAACCCCGGCGGGCATCGGGATTCTCGAATTTTGGTCCAATTTAAACCCCGACACAATTTAAGTCGTTCTGTATGTGATGGCAGACAAGAAAATTTTTTTTTGGCAATTCCGGCTCTCCAAAAATTTGGTTTTCAGTTGGGTCTGAAGCGGACGACGATGATGAAGATGAAGATGGTGCTCCTCCGGACGAGTTTTCATCCGCCCCTCCAAAGTTTTTTGGTTTGGAGGAAGAAGAAGAGGAGGAGGAGGAAGAGGATGGATTGGGAGCTGAAGAAGTGTTGGATGTAAACAAAATTATTGGCTTTTTGGATAGTTTTATTCAAAAACATTCAGAACGTCGAGTTGGGGTCGAAACGTCGAAAATTGTCGAAGAAAAAGAGGGACGCGTTGAAGAAAGTGGAGAAAATTGGCGCTGGGACGTACAGAGTGCAGATGGGGTTAGACAAATTTTATATTTTTATATTTTATGATCGCTTTTTCAAATGGCCAAATCCGATCATAAATTTCATTGACTGCATTTTATGACCCTTTGAAAACTAAACATTTTTTTTGCACTTAAAATTTTGAAATAGGCACTGGAGACCGGACGATCGAGAATCTTGTCGAGAATTTTCGGGACTCGAAATTTTACGGGATTTTTTAGTTTAACCAAATTTAGGCCTTAGGGTGTCGAAGGATTCCGTCCTCATTTGATCCGTTTTGGACTGAAATTTTGAGTTTAGTTATTAGTCCTTTCAACAATTTAAATTTATGAATTAAACCCGATTTTCTTGTTTAATCTCTCTAATTTTTTTCAGGGGTGCTCAATTTGAAGTCGTTTCATTGGAACTTGGCAGCTCAACTTTTGCTTCTGATCAGTGCGCCGACGGGTTTCCCCCGCTGCCGACGGTCGCTTCCGCTGGGCGAATTCCGATCACTTTTCGAGAACAACTTTTGCAAATTTCCACCGCGAAAAAGCGGTCCAAACGGTACAGAATGTCGGGCGACAAACGACAAAAATTTGTTAAATCTTAATTTGCTATGTTTACATTTCGTTAATTCAGCAAAAAATAAATTCATTTTGCTAATCATGCAATTTTTTGCCTGAGATATATGGGCTTGGGGGCAAGTTAAATCGGAGTTGAACTTGATAGAACAAGGCATTCAAAAGATGCGTTCCCATAAAAAGTTGATTTTTAGGGGTGTGAGTTTTACCTTTTATATTGCAAATTGTTAAGGAATGAATTTTCAAAAATGCAACTTTTTTTTGTGAATTCTGCTTCTTTTGGGGGCGCGGGTGGGGTCGGCGGTGCCGACAGGCGCCGCCGGGAAAAATTTTGAGTTTTTGATGTAATTTGTTAAGAAAATTGGTCCAAATTTGGCGAAATTTTTGAAATATATCCAATAAATTGAGAGAAAGTCCATTTGAGGCAAAACCGTGGAAAAAACCCTAAACGCGGAAAACGTGACAGCTTTAAAAAACGTGGAAAAACCGTGGAAAAAACCCCAAAACGTGGAAATTTCCATGTTTCCGTGGTAAAATCGCAACCCTGACGCAGAAATCATATGTCATATGTGCTGTTTCAATTAATTCTTACCGATATGATATCATTCTACATATGATTTCTCTCATTACCGTGACCAATAGCCCTTTTACGGAACTAATACCCCTTTCCAAATCCGAAAATGTGATCAAAAGTAGAATTTGGGTAGTAGAATTCAATTGACTTCCATTTCAACCAATTTCGAACCCCTGACCCGAATTCGAACAATTTTTCGAAAATTCAAAATTGTTTTTCTAAGGGATTTCTACGCCATAGAATCCGAATTTGACCTCGATTTCGCCAAATCAGAATTCCGGACCCGAATTCGAACAATTTTTAGAAATTTTCCAAATTTTTTTGGTACTTTCGCATTTTGCGTCCCCCTCCCCAAATTTGCTGAAAGCATCTATATAGAGTTTTCAAAGGTGCTGATCACGAATCTGACAATATTTTTAAGATTTGACAACATCTAAGATTTTGAAAATCTATGATTTTTTATTTATTTTTTAACCATTAATCACACAAAAGATAGAGACTTAGGGGTTCGTTAGGCTTAGGCCTAAGCCACCCTGGCTTGGGGTTTGTTAGGCTTAGGCCTAAGCCACCCTGAGATTAACCCCTAAGCTCTGGACGGCTTAGGCCTAAGCCTAACGAACCCCAAGCCAGGGTGGCTTAGGCCTAAGCCTAACGAACCCCAAGCCATGGTGGCTTAGGCCTAAGCCTAACGAAGCCCAAGCCAGGGTGGCTTAGGCCTAAGCCTAACGAAGCCCAAGCCAGGGTGGCTTAGGCCTAAGCCAACGAATTTTGGCCAAAAAGGTCCCCTATGGTTTTTCAAATTTTGGGTTAAAAACCGGTTTAAACGCTGAGCCCTCTAAAATTTTTGCATGTTCCATTGTTTTCAGCACCTAAGAAAACCTATATAACCGGTTTTGTGTGATTAATGGTAAAAAGATAAATAAAAAACCATAGATTTTCAAAATCTTAGATGTTGTCAGATCTTAAAAATATTGTCAGATTCGTGATCAGAACCCTTGAAAACCCCATATATGATGTTTTCAACAAATTTGGGGAGGGGGTCGCAAAATGCGAAAGTACCATTTTTTTAAGCTTTTTTATAAACAGTTTAATGGTATAAATAAAAAAAGCGAAAAATTTTTTTTTCGAAAAATTGTTCGAATTCATGTTTGGGGTTCGAAATTGGTCGAAATTATTAGGATTCTATAGCCTAGAAAGCCCCTATAAAAACTTTTTTTTGAAAAAACTGTTCGAATCCCGGTTCGGGGTTCGAAATAAAAGTCAGATTCGAATTCTACGACCCCGAAAACCCCTAGAAGTGTGTTTTCAACACTTTGAAAAAAAATATTTCAATTCTAAAAAATCACCGCTTTGGAGCGGATAAGCCGCGTATGATTTCTGTAAGGGGACGTGTCATGGCGCCATGTCATTTGGGCACAAGTCATTTGGGCACGAGTCATTTGGGCACCGAGTCTTTAGGGCACCGAGTCATTTGGGCACTAATTCCGGATTTTTTTTTAAATGAAACTTTCAAAAAATAATTTGTTTTTTCTAATTCGATAAAAAAGTGTTTCTATGGGTATCCAGGGGTGTAATCATAAGAACGAGGTGATGGTTAAATAACCACGAGCTCAGGGTTATTTAATTTTACTGTCGAAATTGCCCACTGTCGAAATTACTTACAGTCGGAATTACCGGACACGACCCCAGGTGGTGTAAAATCCGAATCTGACTTCCGTTTCGACCAAATGCGAACCCTGAATCCGGAAGCTCAAGACTTTCCAAAATTGTTCGAATTCGGGTTCAGGGTTCGCATTTGGTCGAAACGGAAGTCAGATTCGGATTCGACACCACCTGAATACCCCTAGAAAAACTTTTTTATCGGCTTTGAAAAAAACAAATTATTTTTTCAAAACATGGAGCGCCCACAAAGCACAGTATTACCCTATTTCGTAATGTATTATTTAAAAAAAATCCGGAATTAGTGCCCAAATGACTCGGTGCCCTAAAGACTCGGTGCCCAAATGACTCGTGCCCAAATGACTTGTGCCCAAATGACCGGCTCCGCGTGTCATATCCTATTTATGACACGCTTTAATTGAAACACGCGCACGATATGCGGTACACATCATTTCAGTGCCCGCACTTCAGAGACGCACACTTCAGTGCCCACACTTCAGTGCCGGTACACTTCAGTGCCGGTACACTTCAGTGCCAACATTTTTTTCTGAAAAAATGCAGGAATCGCATGCAATCAGATCAATATTTTGTAAAAGTAACCAATAATATTTTTAAATACACCAACTCGTTTTTTAATCAACTCGTTTTTATTCTTAAATTTCAAAAGAGCTTAGGTGTTCGTTAGGCTTAGGCCTAAGCCACCCTGGCTTGGGGTTCGTTAGGCTTAGGCCTAAGCCACCCTGGCTTGGGGTTCGTTAGGCTTAGGCTTTTGTCCGATTTTGATCATAAATGCATTTGTTACTAAAAAACGAGTCTCGGTCGGGATCTCGATCTCGCCGGGCTCTAATTTTATCGTTTTTGCTTCTTATGGATTGAATATTCCTCCATTGCTACAAAAATACAATTTGTAAAAAGATTCAAAATGTTGAATTCTCAATTTTAAAAGTTTATGACAAAGTTTTTGAAATTAGACCTTAAATTGTGCACAATTTTCTTAACTTTACTTTCGCCGCGGGCACTATAAATTTGTTTTGACGACCAAAAATGCTCCAAATTCCACCAAATTGGTTGGACTAATCTGGCGTCATTAAAAGAATGTCTTCAAAATTTCGTCCTGAAATACAATCGCTGAGCTGTGTTATACGGCCTCGAAAATTTAGAAAAATTCAATGGCTGGAAAAAACAATGTCTAACATCATTCTGTCTGCCGCGTCATTAGAGGCTGTCTGTTTATTTGTTTAAATAATTTGGCGTTATGATTTGCACAAATGAATAAATAAATTCGCTTTTTTTCGCCGTCCAAAGGAATTGAAATAAGGAGGACTCAGAAATTTGGCACTAATTGAACTTTGTCCTTTCTCAATTTTAGAGAGTCGAAAAAACAACCATTTTGTGGAGAATGTTTCTTGGCGAATGTCATTTTTCACGTTGTTAAGTGTCGTCTTGTTTTCTTGGATTTTTGTGCTTTTCTCCGACTTTTATTTGCGCTATTTTAACTCACAAAGGTAAAAAAAGGGAGAGGGCACGGCACTTTAAAATACATATAATCCATTTTTGTCTTTTAGATACATCAACTTTTTGGAAAAACATCGCATTTCGGTCACTCCATTCCAGGCAAGTCGACTAATCTTTAATAAAAAACAAAAATTATAAAAAAAAGGAGTTAGGGCTTCATTAAATGTTCAAGAACGCCATTCTGAGATTGTATTGAATTTTTACAAAATTGACTTTTTTTTTTAAATTTCTTGCTCGCCTTACCTTTTAAATTTTGATTTTAAGGTGCGCGTATATTTGTCAAATTTCGAGTCACATCCTCGACTGACATTTGCTCTGTTAAAATCCGTCGACCGTTGCATTCTTGGCTTGCGCAGGCGCAGTTCGCGATTTTTGGTCACTTCTTTTACGGCATTTTTTTGGTTTAAAATTTATTCCCGGTTTTGGAATTTGGGAAAAATTGTTTTTGGCATTCCTCTTGATTTTACATAATTGTAAAGAACATAATTGCTTAGTATAGTAAATTTTCAATGCAAAATTCGCCGAAAATGTCAAAAAAGAAATAAAAACGCTTTTTGTAGGCTTTTTGGTTTACGGTTGGTGCTGTCGTTTCGCTTTGTTGTTTTGTGCTTACGCCCTTTTACCTCTTCCGCCTTTTGCTTGACGAGTTCGGCGCCGTAATTCATGGACCCCCACCCGTACGGCATTTGCCGACACATTTTAATCCGGTAATTTAATTTCCTAATTCTCATAAAACATTTATTCCATTTTTTTAAAAATGTCGTGCTAATTTTTTGTGTTCAATTTTGGCAATACAAAGCCTCCAAAAAAGGAACTTTCTTTTCAATAGAAAAATTTGAATATGGCTTTGGCATTTTGTTTGAGTTCGGGGAATCGAAATTGGTCAAAACGGAGGCCAATTCGAATTCTGCAACCCGAAAACCTATAGAACTTCGCTTTTTCCCCACAAATGTCGCAACTTTTTAAACTCAAGATTTTTATAAAGATGAAATTCGTGGCTTTTTGAATTTATTTTTTTCTCAATCATTAGCAAAGCCATGCCGAACCGACGGCGCCCATCGCTGTGCCTTCCCACCATTCACTGCTCCAATTCCCCGTCCGGGAGCACTTTCATTGTAAATATTTGTGATATTTTGATTTTTTTACTTGTGATTTTCAAACTTTGAATTTCAGCTGGCATTATGCCAATTTTCCCGGGCCTCAACATCCCATTTTCGCACATTCCCATTTTTGTCACCGTTCTGATTCTGTCCAGCATTGTCCATGAGGTGAGTGAATGTTGCTGTTACTTCTTGAACAATGTTTGACTTTGAGTAACGATGGTGGTGGTGTACTTTTTGTAGTTGAGACATTTTTTGTTGCAAAATTTCAGGCTGGCCATGCAGTTGCAGCAGCCAACGCCAACGTACGGGTGACCGGACTCGGTGTCTTTCTGTTTGCCATTTATCCCGGTGCTTTCACGGAGGTCGAGCCGGATCAATTGGGTGGGTTATTTACTTATCTTCAAGCAGTTCAGGTTCTGGATAAAGAGACTATTGTTTATGGAAGGGATATGCGGTCTTTACAAACCAAAAATTCAAAAAATGTTCGAAAATTATGTCAGTCCGATTGATTTCCGATTTCCCACAGAGCGTTGTTCATGTGCGCAGAGGTTGCGCATTTTTGGTGCCGGAATTTGGCATAATATTGTCCTTGCACTGCTCGGCGTTCTCGTCCTTTTGCTGATCCCCGTCCTTTCTCTCCCATTTTACTCCAACAGTGCGGGCATTGTGGTCGTAGGTTTGTGTTTTTTACAATTAATTTTTTATCAATAGGAGAAAAAATGCGTTTGGATTTTGAAAAATTCTTCCCAGATGTTGACCCAAAGTCGGGCCTATACGGGCCGACCGGCCTCCGCGCGGGCCACCACATTCAGCGGATCAACCAATGCGAGGTGCGCAACGCGAGCGATTGGGCCGCCTGTTTTGGCCAAATCTGGGAGACGTCACGGCCGCACCCAGCCTACCAAAAGGGCTTTTTGGCACAGTTCAAAGCGGTGGCACAAATGACCGCCTCCAACGGGCACATTATTCAGGTCGGTTGGTTACCCATTTCTTTTTTTTGGGGGGGGGGGGGTTCGTACGTGATCGTTTAATCAGGTTATTGTTTTGATCGGATTTTGTTTGGTTGGTCATTTAAATGTATTCCAATCAAATTCAGGCCCAAGCCGACGGGGAAGTTCAGTGCTGCAACGAGTTCAACGTCAGCAACACCACACACATTTGCTTCCGGTACTTGGCCCCGCTTTCTGCTGATGTGCAGCCGAGCAAAGGCAAGCGAAGCTGATGGATTTGGTGGAAGCTTTTTGAAATTATTTTTTTTACGCGGAAAAGGAACTTGGTACGATTGGACAATTGACTCAAAAAATGGCTAACTATTTTTCTAAAATGAAATAAGAAGCAAAATCCTTAGGACCGTCTGCTGAACAACAAACGGCCACACCAAAGCCGATTTTCCCCAAATTTCCCGACTTTGACGCGGAATTCGGTGTCAAATCGGACGGAAGTGCTCTACAGCGGGCGCAAGCAGTACATTTGAGGAGGAAACGAGCCAACCTGAAGATGGTATTAATGGATTTTGTTGAGGATCTTGCCCTTTTTAAAAAATATTTTAAGCATTTCTTTGCACAAACAAAAGTGCCAAATTCTGCCGGGCACCAAAAGAGCGGTTCCAATGCCATCGGTGGAGTGAATCTTCCGCCCGCTGATTTCGGCATAAATGCACGTTCGCCGCGCAAATATTCACACGCTTGTCTGCCCGCAATGCAAAGTCGGCACACAATTTGGGGGGGGGGGCTGTGCCGTTTCGTTTAAGGGGATTAAAATTTAGTTACTGAACATGCTCTCTGCGATTCCCCGTCGTCATCGTCCTCCTCTTTCGGCATTTTGGACGCTTCTTTAACAGCGGTAACGTCTGGTGTTGGGGTTGAACCCTAATTAAAACATTTCAGACTCTCCCGTCCGGTTATGTCTGTGTGGTGCCGGCACTGTACAACGACACGGCACTGCTCCGCTTTCTGGTCACGGGTCAGGCTCGTCCCGTTCTGTTCATTGGCTATTTGAATGAGGTGTTCTGCTTCCATTTCGCTATTTTTTGATTTAAAAATAATAATTTCCCGAATATTTTAGCCCCTTCACATGGTCGAAGTGGCGGAACTAACGCCCCGATTCGGTTGGTCATTACCACAATCCGTCCTTATTGGGAGGGCATGGGAACCCGCAATTTTTCCAACATTGAAAAAGCCCCCCCCCTTCCACAGTGTTTGGCGATTGTCGTGGTCTTTGGCTTTTTAAATTTCAAATTACTCTTTCAAATGCTTAAAAATGATTTTAGGCTTAATTCCCTGGTGGATGCCGCGAGTGGCCGAATTGTTTGCGCGTTATCTGATCACACTGTCGTTGGCCATGGGCATTTTGAACGCTGTGCCCTGCTATGGACTGGACGGACAGTTCATCGGCACCACCGTCGTGGACTATTTTTGCCAAAATTGGCCACTGAGGTGCTCGCGACATTGTCATTAATAATTTGCCAACACTGAGATCCTTTCGCGTGATCCGATCATTACTGATCGGTGTTTGGGGTGATTACCCGAAGAAATTTTTGGGTTTGATATCAAATCGAAGAACCGGACAGATATAATTCAGTTCGGGTAACTGAATTTGCGGAATGCTAGATAACTTTTTTTCTTATAATTTTCTTTTTTTAATATTTTCCACTTTGATTTAATGATATATTTTGATTCTCAGCGTTCGGAAGCGGATGTCCAATATGCTGGTGACCAGCGGAACAGTCATTTTTTGCTCCAACATTCTGATCGGATTTGCCAGATCGCTTTTCAACAATCATTGAAATGATTGATTGATTTTGCCTTTATTCTGATGGATTTGTTTTCCCAGAATGGTTTTTTCCCGTGTCCGATTTGATTAATTCTCATTCTGTTGTGACCCGTTTTTTCTTTCGGTGATTTGATTCCGATCAGATCAAACTCCAGTTTGTTTTTTTGTAACTCCGTTGTGCCAACAATCCATTTTTTTCATTTGTTTATATTTTTTTTGTGCCACATGATTTCATCATTTTTCATTTTAAGGCTGCTGAAATGTTAACTAGAAGTTGTTTTTTCAATTTTCCCGCAAACGCCCATTTATCACACATATCTCTTTTTATGCTTTCACTTTTTTGTTAATTCCTTTTTAATGTGTTTTGTTGCTCACGCATAAATCATTTTATTACTCTTTTATTGCCTTTGAAAATCGATCTTTTGTTTGTTGGAATGAACCGGTTACATTGATTTAATCAGATGGACCGGATGATTGTACTGCCGAAAAATTTATTCTCTAAGGAAGCATATAAATTGATTATCCCATTTAAAATATGCATTATAAAAATTTAATAAAATATATTTTTTACCGTATTTTTCCTATTAGTAGCCCCCTCTCTATTTGAAGCCCCCTCTCGAATTGTAGCCCCCCCTCGAGGGGGGGGGGGGGGGGGGGTTGAAAAATAGAAGCCCCGGGGCTACTAATCGGAAAAATACGATAACTATTATAATTTTAAAAAACATTTATAAAAACAAATTTTATTTTAAACTAAAATAGGCCATTTGTGTTTTCAGCTTTTAGTTTGTTCGTGCAAAATAAAATCTTATTTACTAAATTTCTGCTAATGTTGATCAACTCTGCGCCTAATCACTAATTGCGTGTCAATGATAAGACGGCGATCAAACAAAAAGTCCCATTTTGTTTAATTATCGTTTAAATGGAAAAAGCTACAAATCTTTTTTTAAATGCTAACAACGTTTCAATTTCACGCGTTCAATATTTCGGGCATTTGTATTGCGAGACGCATTTGTTGGTCTTCGGGTCGCGCACCAATCCCTTCACGCATTGGCAAGTCGAGCAGTTCATTTTGGTGCAACCGTACGGGCTTGGCTTGTCACAACTCGGCTCGCATCCGTTACATTTCTCCGAACCGGTCTCCTCGTCTTGAGGGCACTGAACAAAAAAATTAATGTTTTTAAATTTACTTTAATTTGTATTTTTACCTTCGGTGGGCATTTGTATTGCGAGACGCATTTTTTGGTCTGCGAGTCGCGCACCATTCCCTTCACGCAGTCGCAGGAGCACTTGCAGAACTTTGTAGTGCAAACATCCGGCTTCGGATTCTCGCAACTCGGCTCGCATCCGTTGCAACTCTTCTGACCCGGTTCTTCATTTGCAGGGCACTGATAAATAAATAAATAAATTAATTAATTTCCAAATCATTATTTTTAAAAATTTTAATAAATTATCTTTAAAATAGCGCTTACTTTGCAGTATTTGTCATAATCTTCTGCAATTGTTGACGCAATGCAAAGGACGATCAAACAAAGAATTTTGAACATTTTATTCAAATTTATTAATTAAAATTAAGAGAATTAAATTTAACAGATAATTAAACTGAGAGATTCCACGGGTTTAAATAGTGCATTTTGATTGGGAGAGGCAGGCGATTATTTATTATTAATTTGTATTTGGCCATTCAATGTAATTAAGAAACACTTTTTTTTTTGCTTTTGCGGGAAAAGGTGAGCCGCTAAAAAGGAACGAATTGGTCTTGGGCGTGGCGGGAACATGAAAGAAGAAACTATGCGCACTGCTTACAAAAACGGAGGGCAAATTGAGGCTAATTGGTGGCGGTAATTTTTGGCCGATTTATGCAAAAACTGTGACTAATGGGCCGGCCATTACGCGAACATTGGTGGGAGAGAATGATCGGAGTTAACACCTAATTAGAACGGGAGTAAAGATTAGATCGATTGGAGTTAACACCTAATTAGTACGGGAGTAAAGATTACAGATCGATTGGAGTTAACACCTAATTAGTACGGGAGTAAAGATTACAGATCGATTGGAGTTAACACCTAATTAGTACGGGAGTAAAGATTAGATCGATTGGAGTTAACACCTAATTAGTACGGGAGTAAAGATTACAGATCGATTGGAGTTAACACCTAATTAGTACGGGAGTAAAGATTACAGATCGATTGGAGTTAACACCTAATTAGTACGGGAGTAAAGATTACAGATCGATTGGAGTTAACACCTAATTAGTACGGGAGTGAAGATTACAGATCGATTGGAGTTAACACCTAATTAGTACGGGAGTAAAGATTACAGATCGATTGGAGTTAACACCTAATTAGTACGGGAGTAAAGATTACAGATCGATTGGAGTTAACACCTAATTAGTACGGGAGTAAAGATTACAGATCGATTGGAGTTAACACCTAATTAGTACGGGAGTAAAGATTACAGATCGATTGGAGTTAACACCTAATTAGTACGGGAGTAAAGATTACAGATCGATTGGAGTTAACACCTAATTAGTACGGGAGTGAAGATTACAGATCGATTGGAGTTAACACCTAATTAGTACGGGAGTAAAGATTACAGATCGATTGGAGTTAACACCTAATTAGTACGGGAGTAAAGATTACAGATCGATTGGAGTTAAGACCTAATTAGTACGGGAGTAAAGATTACAGATCGATTGGAGTTAACACCTAATTAGTACGGGAGTGAAGATTACAGATCGATTGGAGTTAACACCTAATTAGTACGGGAGTAAAGATTACAGATCGATTGGAGTTAACACCTAATTAGTACGGGAGTAAAGATTACAGATCGATTGGAGTTAACACCTAATTAGTACGGGAGTAAAGATTACAGATCGATTGGAGTTAACACCTAATTAGTACGGGAGTGAAGATTACAGATCGATTGGAGTTAACACCTAATTAGTACGGGAGTAAAGATTACAGATCGATTGGAGTTAACACCTAATTAGTACGGGAGTAAAGATTACAGATCGATTGGAGTTAACACCTAATTAGTACGGGAGTAAAGATTACAGATCGATTGGAGTTAACACCTAATTAGTACGGGAGTAAAGATTACAGATCATTCACATTTATGCATTTTGTGTTCCCCGACACATTGCCCAGTGAGAATGATGGCATTTGCTTTCCTTTGACGCCCTGAAATAAAACATTTTGGTGCAAAAATGTCGCCTTTGTTCATCAACCATTTTTCTCGTTCCGGAAGGAACACGCATAAATAAAATGCCTTTAAATGTTTATTCATTTTTCCCCCATTTTCACGGCTTACCAAAAGCAATGCTTTTCATTAATGCTTTTTAAAGCTTACCTTTTTTGGAATTTGCCAAATGGTTTAAATGAGCTTTTCTTATTTATTCGCTGCATTCCTTTGCATCTTCTCTCACAGTGTAAATTATCCCATTTTGTTCCCTTTGATTCAAATCCATTCAAAATCATCCCCTATAAAATTGTCTGTTCTGTCCCAATGCCAAGCCATCGCTTCATATGTCAAACATCCCCCCCCCCTTTCGTGCCACACTATTTAAGCTCGCCCCAAATTCCCATTTAGGGGTTTGTTTGGACGTTCAAATCGTCCCAAAAGACATAAACCTGCGACACAACAATAACCAAAAAGTGCGGATTATTTTCATTAATCTTCTAATGGCACAAAATAAAATATGAAAAATATTTTAGGTATTATTTACTCAACTGACTCCCAAAATAAAATGCGGGTTGACTAAACAAACTTAAAATCTGTTGATTAAAAGATCTTTCATAATTTAAAATGGTAAAAAATATTTTTGTCCACAAAAATGGAATTATAAACGCATTAAAAATCATATAAAAGGCTAATCTTTTGGGCAATATTGTGGATTATTTTGTTTATTTACACAGTCCGTGATGAAAATCCATCATCAAAAATATTTATATGTAGGCTCAAACATATTTTTTTAGTGCCTATAAATGCGTATTTTTGGGGTTTTTTGGCAAATAAAAGCTTTGTTTTTAATGGAAAATGTCTTAAGAAAAATGCAATAAAAAACATTTAAAAAATTTATTTTATTTTCCGTTGTTCCATTAATTAGTTCCACCAATTGGCCTCAATTTGCCCTCCATTTTTGCAAGCAGTGCGCAATGTTTCATCACCTTCCCCCGCACTTTTTTTGCCACATTAAAAAAGGTTATTTATATTTGAAAATATTAATTTGCTGCTCCTCCAATCAATCCATTTTTTTAAACGGAAAATAACTCAATAAACAAATCAACCAATTTTTTTTTGCTTGCAACACATAATAAGGTCGGAACTGGAAGTTCGAATGCAGAAACTTGCTGATTTGTGAGTGATCAAATGATCTCTGCTCCATTTCGTCCGCCCATTTCCCGTTTAATAATAAATTATACAAAAAACTTCCAGTTCCAATCATTTTTGCGCACTGGCCCATCATTATTCATATTTTTTTAATTATATATAAATAATTGCATTTCACTGTTCATTAAATATGTTGCCAAATATGAATTTTAAATTAGTTAACTCAGTTAAATTTTAATTGAATAAAAATGTTCAAAATTCTTTGTTTGATCGTCTTTTGCATTGTGCCAACAATTGCAGAAGAGTATGACAAACAATGCAAAGTGAGCGCTATTTTAAAGAATTTTTAATAATTTATTAAAATTTAAAATAATATTTGGAAATAATTTATTTATTTATTTATCAGTGCCCTGCAAATGAAGAACCGGGTCAGAAGAGCTGCAACGGATGCGAGCCGAGTTGCGAGAATCCGAAGCCGGATGTTTGCACTACAAAGTTCTGCAAGTGCTCCTGCGACTGCGTGAAGGGAATGGTGCGCGACTCGCAGACCAAAAAATGTGTACCAAAAAAGAACTGTCCTTTAAAGGTAAAAACAAAAATTAAATTAAGAAAACAAAATTATTTTTGTTAATTTTTTATTTAGTGCCCTCCAGGCGAGCAGCCCGGTTCAAAGAGATGCAACAAATGCGAGCCGACTTGCGACAACCCGAACGCGCGTCCTTGCACCAAAATTGGCTGCACGTCATGCGACTGTATCCAGGGAATTGTGCTAACGTTGCGCAACACGAAGACGAACAAATGTGTGGCGCAACAACAATGTCCGAAAAATTGATTGGGAAATGCATACAGAGAATTTGGGAAATTGTACTTTTGCATTGTTTATTGGTTTGGAATTGTGCGATGTCACGAATGCCGGGATTTTGTCGTGATCCCTTTTCTTAACAAACATTGTTATACTAATTTCACCACGCCGGACCTCGACATTCATTTTATGTAACCAAAAATGTTCGGAAAACAAAAGCCGTAGTAAATTATTTTTAAGAGTCATCGGATGCTTATCAAATTATAAATGCTTTAAAAAAGCGCCAGAAAAATCACAATTTTTATTAAATTGTGCACAATTTTCTTAACTTTACTTTCGCCGCGGGCACTATAAATTTGTTTTGACGACCAAAAATGCTCCAAATTTCACCAAATTTTGGTTGGACTAATCTGGCATCATTAAAAGAATGTCTTCAAAATTTCGTCCTGAAATACAACCGCTGAGCTGTGTTACACGGCCTCGAAAATTTAGAAAAATTCAATGGCTGGAAAAAACAGTGTCTAACATCACTCTGTCTGCCGCGTCATTGGAGGCTGTCTGTTTATTTGTTTAAATGATTTTGGCGTTATGATTTGCACAAATATTAATTTGCTGAGGTTTAATTAAAAGTACAAATTTTCGTTTTTAAATTTAATTTTAGTTCAAATAATCATTTTAAATCAGAAAAAAATGCAATAATGGGCGAGCGATGTGGCAAAAGAGACGGCGGCCCCTCAGATGGCTCTTCTCCGGCGGACGTTTTCTCCAATTGGCATTTGCATTGTTTTTTCTGTTGATTTTTCTTACAATTTTTGTGACTTTTTCATCAAAACGAAGCATCGATTTGAATATTCCGTGGAATGGGTAAGTGTAAGAAAAATGTTTACGGATTAGGGTACCTTTTATAAATTTTCCAAGACGGGTTGTCTGTCGGTTCCCCCAAAAACTTACGGACACTAAACATTTTCTGGCCCAGGGCTACCAGAAAATTCAAAAATTTGCCAAACATTTTTAAGAAGGCATTCTTTGCGCTCGTCAGCCGAAATTCGATCACAACAAAATGCCGCCGGCGACGGCAATTTGGCACCTTCAAAATGTTGTGAATGCGGCGGCGGCGGTTCCAAAGGATGGCGCAGTCATTTTGTGCCCGCTGAGACGGAGGCCCGCGTTTTTCAATCCGTCCGACGGGAACATATCGAATTGTTGGGGAAGTTGGACGAGGCACAGGCCAAACTGGACGCCATCGACAAGAAAATACCCGAAAGAGGTCGTGAGGTTTTTTTCGTTGAAAATTCTTGCGAAATTTAAAAATACCTGAGAAAATCAAAAAATTTTAAAAAGGAAATTCGGCGCGTGCAAAATTTAAGTAAATGCTGAAGTTGGTCACTAATTGGTCCAAGCTTGTTTTTTTTGGCAATTTTTGGTTGATTTCAGAGGCCGAACTTGCCAAGCTGGAGTTGCGTGTGGAGGAGCTGCAGTTGTTGCGCAAGGAGTACAGTGACAGTCGCAGTGTGCGCGTCCAACTGCCGCACTTCCCGCTGATGCGACGTGCCAAAAAAGGGGCGGAGGACCGAAAGTCGGAAATTGCTGAGCAACAACAATTTGAGGATAATCACTTCGATTTCAGGTTCTTTTTATTGACACAATTTCCAAAAAGCAAAAATATGGCAAATTTTATTTAAAAAATTCACAGCATTTTTATTTTTAAAAAATAAAATTGGCCTAAGAATTGTGCCAACGGGGAGGGGGATTTCAAACGAAAACGTCGGCGACTGAACCAATTTTAGTCGGTGTTCCATCACCGACCCGTCGATGCCGTTGTTCGTTTACCCGCTGAACACGCCGACGTCTTCCCTTTTGGCCACACATTTCCATCGTCAATTTGTCTCGGGCCAACACATCGCGTCGATTACCACAACACCGGCACGGGCATGTCTATTTGTGGCCATCATTGATCAGCAAAATGGAACAAATGCCGGCACTTTGCCCTTCAACCGTTTTGGCACAACCGAAGGCCGAAACCATTTGGTGTTGGATTTGCACGGACGGTTGGGTGCCGTGGATCAACAGCGCCAACATTTGGGCTCAGCGGTGTTGATCACGCCTCGTTCTGATCACTCGACAATTCGCAGGTCGAATGTGATCAGAATTGTGTCTTGAGGGAATCGAGTTTGGCGTGCCCGCTTCCACCCGATTCCGGGCTCTGAGGATTATTATTATTTTTTTGTATCCGAGACATATCTGACCGATAGATACATTATTTATTTAAAAATATCGGCCATATTTGCTCCTGGTTTCTGATTTTAAATTGATTGGTCTTCTAAGCCAATCGATCAGATTTTAAAACCGATCATACAAAAAAAAAATGAGATTTTTATGCAACAATTTTTTATAAAATTTAAGTGGACATTTTGTATTTCCGCTTCATTTGGACGTGCCGGTGCCGAGTGCCGACCGTTGGCGAACGTTTCCCGCTTTATTGCCGGTGATGCGCAAATATTTTGTCAGTTTGGTAACCAATCCGGCACTGCTCAATGAACGGCAACTGAACGATTTGGCCGAACTCAAAAAATCGCTGGTGGGCCATTCAAACCGATCAAAAGGGGCGTAATGTAATCGGAAGTGATCCATTTGCAACATTTTATATTTTATTTAAAGGATTTTTTTTTGAATATATTCGCTTCATTTTGCCATCTTTAGGACTCTTCCCAAGACGCGCATTTGATCGATTTGGAATGTCCGTTGGGCAACAATTCTTCTCCCTTTCCTTCTGATCACTTTTGTTACGCGGCCGAGGACCGATTGCGCATGGGTCGTCAGTCCCTTTTCACCATTTTGTTCCCCGAATTGCCTTTTTTCCAACGTCTGAACATTTTTTTCTTTTTTGTTTTAATTAAATTGAAAATTTTAGAATTATTCTACGAGTCTCTGGCGACCGGTTGGTTCTATTTTATGCTTATTTTTAAATTCTTTGGTTCCATCCATTTTTTGTTTAGTTACATATTTAAAATTGAGTTTTTTCAATATTTATTTTAGGGATGAACTCCCCCGTTCGGATTTTTCTAGTAAAAAAATACACCCATTTTTCCTCGGGGGTTTTTGAATGGGAAATCCCCAACGTCGGGATTTCAACCCCTAATTTATTTTCTTTAATTTGTTGCCCTTTTAATTATTTCCCCTAATTTTAAGGCTCCATTCCCGTCGTTTGTTCCCATCGCGCGCCCTTTCCCTTTGGGCGTTTAATCGACTGGCGTTTGGCCACCGTTCGCATTTTGCCCGACCGTTTCCCCGAATTGCACTTTATTCTGCGCGCCATTCCGTCCGCCGATTTGATCGAATTGAAACGAAAGGGACGCTTTTTCTTTGAACATTTTTTGGCCGACACAAAAGGCAATTTAAAATTATTTATTTATTATTTGTTTTTTTTAATTAAAATCAAACGATTCGATGCAATCCCTTTTTGGTTGAACCTTTTTAGTTGTTGTCCATGCTATTCTGTCCGCCATGCGTGTACTTCTTCAACTTCCCGGAGGGGAGCAGCCCGAGCCGGAAACTGTGCCTTTGTACAGCAGCAACTCCAGTTCAACATTTCCATCATTTGTTTCAACGTTCATCAAACCGCCATACGATGACGAATATTTGGGTCCCATTGAGGTCCAAATTTTCATTGTTTTTACTAGGGTTGAGCGGTACCGGGACTTTTGGAAAAACCGGGACCGGGACTAAATTTGGTCCCGGTCAAAAAAAACCGGGACTGCTGGACAAAAACAAGAAAAAAAATCATTTTTTAAAAACCGGGACTTTTATAGTGGGATTTTAAAGGATTTTTGAAAAACCGGGACCAAAATTTCAGTACCAAAATTTGAAAAATTGACCATTTCAGTACTGGTCCCGGTCCCGCTCAACCCTAGTTTTTACTAAAAAATCGAACGATTCAAACTGAACGTTTTCAGCTTCCGCTCGAATCTCTTTCATATGTGCACAATTTTACCGCCTTGTCATTGGTCAGAATTTGTTGTTTAATTTTACATTTAATTTAATTACAGTATTCCGACCAAATTTGGAACCATTTTCCGATGGCCATTGGCACTTCGCCACGTTTTCTTCCATTTGCGCACTTTTTGCCGTCGGACGCCGAATTTGGCGAGGACACGGCCTTTGGCATGCGTCCAATTTTGCCCGGGTCGGGCCAAGAATTTGCGTTGGCATTGGGCGGCAACAGACCTCGGGAGCAGTTCACCGGTTCGTTTTTCGAGACAATTTAAGAATTTTGAACATTTTTTACAGTTATAATCCTCGCTTATAATCGGGAGCAAGTGTTGTTGGTAGGTAAATCAAATTGATTTGATCCTGATCATGTCTGTGATTTGTACATCTCCCAGAACACGTTGGAACGTTTGAACAATTTGCCACATTTGAACCGGGTGATTGTTGTCTGGAATGATGTCAACCGGTTACCTTCCATTCCTGCATGGCCTCGCCTCCATGTGCCCGTGCTGTTCATCAACGGCACACGGAATTCATTGAACAACCGCTTCATCCCATACAAAGAGATCGAAACCGAGGCAATTTTTTCCATGGACGACGACATGGACATCAAGCAGTTCGAGATTGTGTTTGCCTTCAGGCAAATTTTAGGCTTATTTCAAATGTCTTGAGGCAATTTTCAATTCGTTTTGGATTCTTCCATGCATTCTTGGGGGAGGGAGGAGTGCCATTAGTTTTTTGTTCAATTATAATAAAAATGAAATAATTTTCGATTTACAGAGTTTGGCGAGAGCACAGAGACCGGATTGTCGGCTTCCCGGCACGGTTTCATGCCCGGTTTGGCGACGATAACTTCTACAACAGCAATCACACTTGTCAGGTTGGGGCATTTTTCGATCGGAATTATTTTTTGGTGGAAGATTATTTTTAATTTTGTTGATCAGAAACCGGTTTGGTTTTTCAGTACAGCATGATTTTGACGGGAGCTGCCTTCATTCATAAGGTGATATATATTTAATTGCATTTAAATTTGAATTGTCTTTAAATTAAATTGCATTTTCACATTTTTATTTTATCGAATTTTAAGTTTTATCTCCACGCCTACACTTATCATATGCCCGCGATCATTCGACTTACGGTGGACGAGTGGATGAACTGCGAGGATTTGGCCATGAACTTTTTGGTGGCCCATTTGACGCGCAAAGCACCGATCAAAACAACCAGTAAATGGACGTTACGGTACAAAAAAATTAATCGATTAAAATAATTATATTTAAAAACATTAAATTTAAAACAAATAATTAGCAAAAACAAATTTTTTATATTTTGCAGTTGTCCTTCATGTCCCGAAATGTTGTCAAATGACGAAACGCATTTTGTGGAGCGTCACCAGTGCATTCGCTTCTTCACCCGCGTGTACGGCTACAACCCGTTGGTGTTCTCCCAATTCCGTGCCGACTCCGTGCTGTTCAAGACGCGAGTGCCACAAAACCATCAAAAATGCTTCCGTTACGTCTGAGAGGCTCTGGCTATTCTCAGTCTGACGAAATAGAGAAAAACAAATGTTTTAGCCAATTTTTTTTTTGAAAATTTGTCATATTTTTGAAATATGGGTGTTATTTTGCAATTAATTTGACAAATTGTTCCCTTAAATCTGATTTAAAATTTATGCTGTATTTATACTCAAAAAATTTGATTTGTTGATCTCTTACAATTGTTCTTAATTTGCTTCCTCAGAAAATAATTGCTATAATTTTGTAATCTTTACAAAAGGTGCTACATTAAATTTATATAATAATTTTGTCATAATTTACTGTTGCAATGCTTAAATATTTAAATGTTTTTTTCCGATTAAAATTTGTACAATTATTTTTTATTGCTGAACATAGACAAAATGGACCAGACTTTCTTCGCACTTTCACGGGTACATATAATTTTTGAAGCATTTTGGAGTCCTTTCTTCCTTTTCCCGCCCCAGGACAACGCGGCGTTGCTGACCGAGTTGAATTTGTGTTTCCCTCCCGGCGCTTTCGAAGACGTCTCGTCGCATCGCTTTGATTGGCAACGCGGGGAATTCTGTGCCTTTTTGGTCCAGCAGGTGGCGTCAGGGCAGAAAGTGTTCATTAGAGGCCGGACCGATTCGAGATTCTTGATTGGTCCTCAAGCCGGGTTCTTTCAAATTGCGCCATTAATTGCCTGAACTTCCCGAGAATTGAGGGGTTTTTGACCAGAAATTTTTGAGCATTAACTATATGATTCCGGGTTTGGAATTGGTTTGGAACCGGGAAGTGAATGCCATTGCTTGCAGTTCACGTCCACAAGTGTTGTTCGGCTGATCTTTGGTCGAGACGTATTTGGACGCAAATCGTTGTGCTGGAGGGTTATTTCGCGGCAATTGCCAAATGGCAACACAACTTTTTGCCCAGAGGGATGTGCCATCGACGAAAATGGGGACGACGGCGGCGGTGGCACTTTCCAATTGTCCGTTCTCCCCGGCCGTCTCTCTGATGGAGAAAATGATGTACAAAAACAATGGAAATGAACACAAAATAAATGCGTGCACATAAATCATTAAGGACACTGACGGATGGGAGGAAGTGCCCCCGGGCAACATCATTCTTCTCACATTGCCCCCATTCTCCACGCTCAAAGTGCTCGAGGGCATTTCGTTCATTCAATTTTCAAATTTCCCGCCATTTTGAGACCGTTCCAAATGCCAAAACGATCCCTTCGACGACGACACTTCTCGACCTGCACTGCCATTTGCCGTCGATGAACGCATTTCTCTCCCAAACGCTTTGTGTCCACACCTTTTACCCCCACGATTATGTTAACGAAAATTGTCTCTTCAAGACGTTCAAAGGCTCAACATTTACAACAGCAACTGGGGCAGAACACATTTTGTTGGGCGTAAGCAATTTTATGCAAAATGGCACATATTTTCTAGAAATTCGACCCAACTCGATCCTTGATCGCTTCAGGGGCCAATCATAGGCCCAGCAGACCAGATAGGACGCCAATGCTTTTTGAAGAGCATTAAAAGTGCCCTTTGTTCTTCAGACTTCTGAAATCGGCACAACAGTGACGGACTTGCAGGACAATGCTCAAATTAGTGCCGCAACTGAAGAGTTTGTGAGCCGATTTGCCTCAGCCGTGCAGGGCATTTTGTTGTATGTGCCACGCCTTGTGGACAGTGCCAAAGGCGACGATTTGAATTCCGGATTCGATGTGTCAGTTTTATTCTCGGGTGGCGTGGACAGTCTGATGGTGGCACTGATGGCGGGCGAAGTGCTTTTTCAACGACCAAGCGGTGCAATGCTATCAACAAAACATGGTGAAAGCGGAGAACAGCAACTTCAACAACGTTGGGCCATTCGCTTGTTCAGCGTTGCCTTCGGGGACAATGAGAAGGTCGACATGGATAAAGGGATTATTCTCTTTATTCGGGAAGGAGGATGAAGCTTTCTGAATTGTTCAGGATTTATTAAAAATTGTGATCAGTTTCATTGCCTGGCTAGGCTTCATTGATTTCGGATTCTGATTAAATTTTAAATTTAAGAAATCGAAATGATCACCGCATTCTTTTAGGACTTCAACGAGGCAACTGATCGGGCACAAAGCATTGCTGCCTATGAATATTTGAAGAGTCGAAGCGTGCAGAAATACGGTAGAAATTCAAAAAATGCTTTGATAAAGATTATTTAATGGGTTTAATGTATAAACATTGACTACCGTCAAATAGGACCCAATTTTAACAACAGGCTTTCAATTTATGAAAATATTTTTTACGTTTGCGCAGGGTTCAATGCCTTTACCCTCGTTTTGGTCAATGTGGACAGAGACGAACTGATCGAATGTCGTCATCGCCATATTGCCGAAGCGATCGCACCCTCCAAAACGGTGAGCACATTTTTTTGATTAAATTTTATTTGAATTTAAATTTAATTTATTTTTTGGTATTGGATGACTCCATTGGCTGCGTTCTGTGGTTCGCCTCGCGAATGAAAGGCGTCGATTTTGATACTGGACAAGAAATGTAAGTGATGGGCCATGGTTGGACGTTCATCAGACCAAATTACCGTATAATTACGGAGTAATTCCTAATGGGCGTAATCGTACCCCTAATTACGTCTATCCCTGCTCGTGTGAACTTGGCAATAATAAACGTTTTTTATAATAAAGAAGAAACGATTTTTACTGCAAATTTGATTAGAGCACGACTGTGGACCTCGAGATTTTATGCGAGAATCTCGAAACTTTTCGTTTGAAAATTTTGAGAAATCTCAACGAGATCTCGATCGATCAGTCCGGGCTTAATTTTGATATTTTTAGCATTGACAAAACGCCGTTCGCTTTGGTTGGGTCTGGCTCTGATGAACAACTTGGTGAGTAGAACGGACAGAGTCCGAGTGTTTGCGAAGGATTGCTCGGTTCAACGAATTGCTATTTTTTAAAACTATTAAAAATTGTTTAAAATGTTACGTTATTCAAAGGTGGCTATGCTCGGCATCAAACGGTGTTCAAAAGGTGTGTGGGTACATAAATTGTGAACAAAATTTTACTTTTATTTTTTATTTTTAAATATATTTTAGCAAAGGTTTGCAAGGGCTCGCGACTGAATTGTCAATGGAAATGCATCGGATTGGAGCGCGAAATTTTGGACGCGATGACCGGATTGGCACCGCCAATGGGAAAAGCATTTTGTGCGTTTTTTTTTTGCTTGTTTAAAACAGTTTTTTGATGTAATTTCTTAAACTGAGTTTTGAATGTGTCCGAAATTGAAAAAATTATTTTTGTTTTATTTCATGCCAAAATCTCGCGCACGCATTTCCCTTAGGGCGCCGTTTCTCGAGGAACCGTTCGTCCGTTGGCTGAACACATTGCCAACCGCGCTGAAGACGGGCTTTGGGCTGCCAAATGGCGCGCCCAACAAATTTTTGTTGCGCAACGCGCTCCGCTTTTTGGGCGTGCCGGAATATTTTGTACAACGCCCAAAGCGAGCAATGCAATTCGGTCAGAGTTTGGTCGACAAATTTAAAGTGATTTGATAGATCCGGACTTTCTATTGATCAGATTTGAGTTTTTCGGGTCTGATCAATGTTCGGTTACATCCCGGCATCGGTCTAATCGCTGGGTCAGACAATCCGTTTTGAACTCTTTTATTAATTCCCCCAATTAGGCACAAGAATGGTCAAAATGGAGGCGATTGAGAGTGGCGGCGCAAAGTTAAAGGGGCACCAAATGTGCAAGAAACTGTTGCCTCGGAATGGCAGTGCCAATGCCAACGACGGCGAAGGGCGGGTGATGCCTTTATCCGACTAAACAAAATGTCCTGCCAATATACGATTAAATTGTTTAACATTTTTTGTGAACTTTGTTTCCAAGTGTGTTGCCAATTTCGCCATTGTTTTCTTTGCGAAACATTAATTGTGTTAACGTTAAAAGTGCACTTCCACTGAAGATGCCGATAAAGTGCCTCGGAATATTAAAGGTTCAAAAAATTAAAGAAAATCTTTCGGAGTGCGGTAATTTCAAGATACACGCTAATTCTGAAATTGTTAGAAAACAAAGTGTTGGGAGAAGATGAATGTCAGAACAGACAAGGCAGGCGGCCACTTTGGGGACGAAAACGTGGCCAATTAACTGATAATTTGGGTATCTTTATTTGTGAGAACTCTAAAAGGAATGAACTTTTGAACCGTTTGAAGTTGTCTCAATTCTTCTACCGAATGTGTATGATACAAACAAGTACAGTATGATTAATGGAATTCAAATAAATGAATGGGGGGAGGGGGGGGGGGGGTGTGAGACCAATTTCCGAAATTTCGTTATTTTAAATTTGGAAATAAAATACCTAACCGGTAAATTCTTTATACAGTTTTTATTATTGGAAAATCATTTTGTAAGGATGAACGAACATTCATGCGGCCTCGATGGCGAAACCGTGTCCTCTCCGACCGACGTTTCCTCCAATTGACATTTGCGTTGCTTTTTCTGTTTTTTCTTACAATTTTTGTGACTTTTTCATCAAAACGAAGCATCGATTTGAATGGATGAGTTTCGGCAATAATTTTTTTTGTACTATGCCTAACAAAAAGTACAAATACCACCAATATACGATTTTAATTGTTTAACATTTATTGTGAATTTGTTTCTTTTTGAATGTTTCCAATTTTTCTATTGTTTTTTAAAATTTATATTGGTTGCATAAACAAAAATGCGTCGCATTAATTGTGTTGTTAACGTCAAAAAAAGTGCCCTTCCACGGACTGATGAAGTAAATACTTTTCGCTAAGTAAAACATTTCTTTTCCCGTTAATTCCAATTTAGTCTCGGCCTTTTTTCATTACAAAGCCGAAAAAGGCATTCTCGGGGGGCCAAACAAACATTCGCAATCGTTAATGGCCCTAACTTTATTAAATATACCCTTTATCAACTGAAATTTCAGGGAAATACTGTGAAAATGCCTAAATATTTCAGATTTAATAATTTATTTTATTTAATGAAATATTTTTAATTTCTAAACTCATTTGCTTGCTCAACCTTTTACAAGTTTTGCCTCTTTTTTAATCCAGCAGCTGTGAATTCGTTCGCTGACATCATATTTGGAAATATTTTCAAGAAAAGAAACAATTTTAAAAAATATTTTAATTTCCTTAATTGCTTTTATTATTTAACCTATTTCTAAATTAGGTGTTGCAAAAGTAGTTTAATTGCATTTTTGTTTTTATTGCATTTTCTTAAGGAATTTTTCCCAAAATGCCAAATTAGGTGCTAAAACCTCGAAAGTGCCTAAAACGGGCTACAACCTTTATTTAGGTTTTAAACCCCCGAAATCCAAAAGAACTCCCGAATCTTTCAAGTTCCTCCACTTACATTTTATGTATTTTTAATTTGGTCATGAAAAAACAGAAGGAATCAATTAATTTTGTTTCACTATTATTTAATACAAATCCTACTCGAGAAAGGCGAGACTGAATGTGCCGGCACTGAGACATGCCGCGCCAAAGAACCGCTGGTGGGGGGATTCGTTTCCCCCCCCCCCCCCGTCCGCTCTTATTTGTTAGCCCCCCCCCCCACTCATTTCGGCTCCTAATCAAATATATATTCCATCTGTTTCTTCTCACAAATAAAATCCATCTGCTGCGTCTTCCGACCCCTCTGGGGATATATAATGTTTTGTTTGTTTTGTTTGTCCCAAACTCCGTCATCAACATCACTGGTCAAATATGTAGGTAGTCAGTCCAATGGCACTAATGAATTACATTAGCCACCACCCGCCCCAGGCGTTTTAATTTGGGACAGAATTATAATTATGTTTTCGTATCTTACAGTAAAAAGCTAAAAAATTATGAAATTAATGAAACATTTATCTTTTTTTTTTGAAAAAAACCGGGACCAAACAAATCCCGTTCAAAACCGGAACAAAATAAATATGTTAAAAACCGGGACCTTTAAGGCAAAACTGGGGATTTTCAGTCTCAAAATACGGGCTCACAAATCAGTCCACCGGTCCCGCCAACTCTGGTAGTTTATTCGCAACCTTTCGTAACATTGGCATTCTGTGAGGGCTAAAGTCGACGTTGTCACTTAGCGATCATTTGTAGGTGACGTTTTTAATGGTCACGCGACATTTTTTTAGTTTTAGTGCCGTATTTAAAGTTGGCATTTTATGCCTAAATGCCATTTAAAAACCCATTTGATGTATTCTATACAATACAAAAATGTGAAAGTTTATTTCTAGCAAACTATTCAGTTCTAATCTGGGTCTAGAGCTGTATTTGAGCCCGTTTTAATTTAAGATTCAAAAAGTCTTTAATTAATAAAGCGCTCTATTGGAGGATGGCGGTGCCCGGCACATCGGTCTAGCCAGCCGATGACGCTGTTCGAATTCAGCCGCCTGACCCTCCAATAGCAGCTAATCGGGCAGAGAGCAGTGATCAAAGGGCCCGGCCGCTTTTCAAAATTTATATTTGATTTCCAAATTTGGCTAATCCTATAGTCCTTATTAAAGTGCCGTCGTCTTATCTTATGCAGTTAAATATAAAATTTTATTTTTCCAAATTTAACACCCCCCCCCCTCCAGCGCTTTGGACAAATGGGGGGAGGGGGGGGGGGCATTAGGGCGCTGAATGGCCACTTTTGATTAATGGCGGCGGATTCAGCAAAAGCAAAGCAAACATTCATTCATTCTTTGTCCCGTTGTAGTGCGTTTGGCGCTGAGAGAGACGGCGAGCGAAATATTTTTTTAAAATAAATCTAATAAAAAATGTGCCACTAAATTTTGTGCAATCCGATTCGGAAAATTGATCTCATCAAACAATTTCTTTTTATTTGAATTCGTTTTGGTCCCTTCCTTATAGTTAGGCACTCATTCCAACCCAACCCAACCCAACCCATCCAAATTTAAATAAAAATTTTAGCGTTTGTTATGTAAAAAGATAAAGAAATTTTAGTAAAATTATAATGAAATTTAAAAAAATCTTAATTGTATTTTTTTTGCCAAAATCGACGACATTTTGAATAATACACGCTAATTTGGTTAAATGTCGTCCTTAAAATTTATACAAATCCCGTGACATTTGTGGGCAAATTTTATCTTAAGAAAATTATTTTGTTACAAGATTTGTCCTTATTTCAGGTCTTCGTCCTTTTTTTTCTTCTAATTTTCAAAGATTTTCATAAATATTTGTCTTTTCTATTAATTTTTTTAAATTTAAAATGACGGTGCTATTTGATACATGCATATAGTGTGAACGCAAGTTTTTTGCAAAGTTCTTCTACAACGACAGCAACTTTATGTTACGTCCAATTCAAAAATTTTAATGGGATTCAAATAACAAAAGAAAATTCCATTTTTACTTCAAAGAAAAGAGTAAACGAAAACATTTTTTTACAAATTATAATTGTTTTACATTACAAAAATATCATTGGTGAATTTTTGGAAAAAGCCAAATAGGCTTAAAAAGGCTCAAATTCTTTAAATAGGCTTCACAATTTTGAAGTGAATGATGTGCATGCCGTCCGTCCGTCATAATTTGCCATTAAATGATTTTGCAAAAGAATGCCAAAAAGATAAAATACATTTTCGGCGCCGCCCGCCCAACAGTTGTTTCTGTTGTCCTTCCCCTTTCCGTACGCTTTGTCACGTCCCCGGGGGGCATTTTCATTGTTCCGACATTTACAGCCCATGAATTTGTCGGAGCAGTTGTTGGGGGGGGGGGGTCTCCGCGGATTTGTTCCATTCAGTGAAACAATTTCCCCCAACTTCAATTTGCTCAAAAAATCACATTCATTTGTCTTAAGTTTTTGAAGTGGATTTTTTTTCTAAATTTTGTTTTTAACTTTTTCTTTTTTTTCGTAATTTTGAGGGCCAAATCCAACAATTTCCCCACCAATTCTAAAGAAAATTGCTTCTCTCCCCTCCCCCCCCCCCCAGAGAGGAAGACAATAGAGGCGCCCCGGGGGAGTGATTGGCCACGGCTTTCGCCTTGGGGAATAAAAAATTTATTTTAAAAATAATAAAGACAGTTTTAAAGAACAATATTTCTTTGTTTTTATAAAAAAATCATTATTTTTTTTGGTGTTCTAAATTTATATTGAAAAAATCTTCATTTACACTTTTAGGTAATTATTTTTTTGGGCTAAAATGTTCCGAACTTTTACCATCAGAGTGGGGGGGGGGGGCTCTGCATTTATTTGCAATTGGCATTTGCAAGGGTGTGCCGTACTTCGGCACGCCTTCTTTATCAAAATGTGCCGTTTTTTGTCCCCCCCCCCCCCCAATTTTTCATTATCCATTCCCGCACATCCGCCGATGTTAAAGCGCAAAAAGTTGAACATGGATGGCATTTCTATCTAATTGTGTACAGTGTATTAAATATTTAACGAATTTTTTACAAAAAAAGGCCCAATTTCCTTGGCGTTTTGCCGGCCGCCGCCTTCCATGCCATGCCGTCGATGTGTGTGTCCTTCCCCCCCCCCCCGGGGGCCAATGAAGGCAATATTCCCGCCTTTTTTTATTTAATTCCCGATTAAGTAAAGACGCTCATCTGAAACAAATTGTGCCAATTCGTTTTTTTCCAAAGTTTTATTTTTTGTTTTCCCCGGCAAGGAATGGCAGCGAATAAAAGTTTTAAGTAAAAGTGCAAATAGAATCATTTATTTAATTTTATTCGCATAAAAAACGCCTCCAAAATCATAAAATGTAATTTTATTATTGAAAATTTGAAACAAAAATATTTTGAGTTTAATTTATACAAAATTAATCCTTTTGGTGTAAATTATTAAAAGAAAATAATTTTTTTTTAATATTTTTTTTTTGAATTTTAATTCATTTTGGCAGACCAAAATTATAATTAATGAAATTGTTTTCTTAAAAATAATTTTTTCCATTCTAAAATTTGTTAATCCATATTTATGCCCATATTCTGCAATTTAAGTCGATATTAAAGCATAAACTTACGCCCACTCCAAAAAAAAAAACAAATAAAAGTCACACCCCCCGGCTTTTAATAAATAAATGCAAAAAATTTTATGAATAAAAGTCCCATTGGAAGAATTTTATTGAAAGAATTTGCTAAAAGATTTGACGGACACTGACGTCCGGCATTTGCTTACAAAATTACTAAATATATTGTTTACAAATTCAATCTATATTTTTTAATTTAAAAGCAACTACAAAAATTGGCGATCTTCCAAGACTTAAAAAAGCAAAATTAAAAACTTTCCTTAACAAATAAGTGCTTTCCATCCGGTCATTGAGCATTCTCTCACCCGTCGCCCCTCAGGGGACGTCAATGGAATGCGTTCTTTGACTTTACACCTCCCGCCCAAAAGTCTTTTCATTTATTGATGCTTAAAGTTTCCCGGGGGACGACCCTCTCTAATGGGGGGGGGGCTAACATGAAGATGCATCTTATGGACGGCAATCTGTGCCGGACAGCTCACACAGCATCCGGACCGGCAAGATGAGAGGGCTTTTAGTAGTGCCAGCGGATTAAAAGAGACTTTTAGTGCCAACCGGATGAACATTTTTGTGTTTGTCGATGTGGACAAACAACGCAATGATATTTTATCCCCCCCCCCCCCCCCCGGCGTTTGGCTTGGCCATCACTTTTCATTAAGCCGAAATGTTCATCTGCTTGTCTGTCTGGCATTTTGGCATATTCATCCGTTTTAAAATCGGGGAAACGGATCTGTGTTGTCCTAAAAAGCATTTTGAATTTAATTTAACTCAATTTCCAAGAAGCTTTATAAATTGCAAAAAGTTTTAGCTGATGGACCAAAATTAGAAGTGTAATTAATTAGTCTGCAAAAAAGTTTCGAGATTAAGCCGCTTAAAGCCTTTATGGGACCCGTTTTTTGCCCAAATTTTGCCGTCATTTTCATTAGGGCTCAGATTTTGAAAAATTGGCTTAAAATTAGTTACACTACATATACTTCCGATGATTTATTGTAAGCTTGCACTCTATACATACAGTAATCTTTTGTTTATTAAATTTTAAAATTTTTGGTTGAATTTTTAGACCGAAATTTCGCCCAAAAATTGGGGGGGGGGGAGTATGGCCGGCGCCACCAAACAGCCGTCGCCGTTGGTTAGTTGGATATTTTATCCAATTTTGTCCATCATTTTTCATTATGAATGAAATGGGCTGTCATCTGTCAACAAGAGTTCCATGCACTCAGAAAAAAAAGCGGATGGCACCGAAAAGTGCAATATCAAATTCATTGGCAGTGCCCTTCTTGCGTATTTTTTTTTATAAAAAAAAATATAATAATAATAATATTAATTTAATTATTTTGAAACAATTTAAAAAAAGTTTATACATTCTGCCGACACTATTCGCGCAATTTTAAACCCTTTTCGACAGATTAATGCAACGCAAAAATTCATCCCAATGCGCGCCATCATTGTCGCGCAGTTTTGCTCATTCGCCCAAATAAGGCTAATTCCCTGCGGGGATTTGGCCAAGCAAGAATGTTTGTTGTATTTCCCCCGAGGGCTCGTTGCTTTTCCGTGTATTGTCCAATGATTGAGAGGGGGAGGGGGCTGTGGGGGCGGGGCAGAAAGTAATTTTATATTTATATATTTAATTGACAAATTTGATAATCACAAAAAGGACAAATTTGGCATCAGAAAACGGTAACATCCCCCGAGGGGCAGGCAAGGAATGCACGGCAATTCAACAGGCTTCCGTAGACAGACGAGGCGGCGATAGGCGGGGGGTGGCGCGTGTCTCCGTAGCAACTTGAAGTCCAAATCTGCGCGGTTAAGCTAAACTGTTTATCCCAATCGTCGAGAAAGTCACGAATTGTGTCGTTTCACCCGCCCAATGCCTTACACCAACCACTTCTCCATCAAACTCAATTAATTTCCTCTGTTTTAGAGCAAATTAATGGATTTTTACAAGTTTTTCGTATCGAAATTTTCAATAATTTACTTTTTTTTTACATTTTGTAAAATGTAATTTAATAGGTTTTCAGAAAATGTACACTGTTTTTTGAGTTGTTTTTTAGGGGGTTTAAATGTGTTTAATTTAACATTTAATTTCTCCATTTTTTCTTTTTGGAACATATTTTTGGCATCATTAACCAAAAAGCTCAAAATATTAATATGAGAATTTATTGCGCTTGTGCAAATTTGAAATTGCTTTTTTTCCCATCCTTTAATTTGCCTTTGTATTAATCTGAGAAAATTTGTTCTTTCCATTTTTGGCCTAAAAATCAGCTGATAAATGTCAGAAAACTGTGAATTACATTTAATCAACAGAATGAAATGCCAAAAAAAAGCCATGTTTAGAATATTAAATTCATTTTTAATTTTTTTTTAATTTTTTAATAAAAAAATTTACTCTATACTAATAGAGATAAAGTGCAAAAAAGTTTAAAAATATGCAGTGATAATGCTAAATAAAATTACTGTTAAATTTAGATTTAAATTTTAGGACCCAAGCGGGATCCGGGGGCCAAGTAAAATGCCCGGCACAACTCTATATGCTCCGTGTATCACTCAACAAATGCCAATATTTTTGGCTATTTTTGACTGTTGCGTATGGACCTTTTCAAATTCATTTGCTCATTTTGGCTCAATTTCTGGTACCATTTCATTTTGTGCCATTCATTTCGCTCATTTTGCAAAATCGTTCTTAATTGCGCTTAATCAACTCCCATTCATCGCGTGCTCTTTCACATTTTTTGTGCTAAAACATAACCAATTTTTGGGATTTTATTGTTTAATTCATAATTTCAGATGAAAAATATTTCGTTCAATGAACCGACAAATTTTGATGGCACAAAAACACAAAACGGCACCGAATCAGAAGATACCGACGGCATGGATTTGGTGCCGCCCCAACATTTGTTCAGTGACTACGTGGAAATTGCCTATTTGGGCCTTGTGATCTGTGCCGGTTTGGCACTGAACATTTCGGTGCTCAAGCGGTTGCTTCTCGAGCGGAGACGGGCCAAACGTGGCAACAAAGGCATGGTAAGCCCCACAAAGGCATGGTAAGCCCCAGCCTAATGTTTAGTCGCCTAAAACCTTAATTCTATTTATAAATTGGAAAATTTGAATTTTCAATATTTTCACTCGGAAATACATCACTTTTCAGAATGGCTTTCTGCTGCTGAAGCTGAACCTGAACGTGTCGGACATCCTGATCTTGCTCATTCACGCCAGCGGCAAGCTCGGCTGGCTGATCACCTACGAGTGGCGGTTTGGCGACTTTCTGTGCCGGCTGTTCAACCTGCTCTCCATGTTTACGCTTTACCTCTCCTCCAACATTGTGATTTGCATAGCTTTGGATCGACTGTTCACCGTTCTGACGGCACGGAGGATGGACCTGGGACAGCGGAAGGTCTGAACATTTTGCGATTTAAAATTTAATAAAAATATGGTTTTTGCTTATTAAGCTCAACTTGGTCCGGCTGATGCTAACATTGGCCTGGTCATTTTCGCTTCTGTTCTCACTGCCGCAGCTCTTCGTGTGGACGACGTACAATCCGTTCAAAGACACAATTTCCCGCGGATGGGTCCAATGCACCGATGTGAGTCGCGCGCATACTTTTTGCTGAGGCGTTTGCCCGATTGATAATAATTAGAGATGCTCGAGAGTCTCGGTAAATTTCAAGTCTCGAGCATCCCTAATAATAATTATTGCCGAGGGGGACAACAAATAATGCTGAAAAGACAATGTTCACAGATTTGGAGCATCAATCGCTACGAGCAAAATTTGTCGGGCGGCCAATCGGAGAATAAAAATTCGTCTGATGGACCAGCCGAAGAGAACAGCGGCAGCAATTGGACCCAGCTAATTTTAGGGCCGATCATCCAAAATACATACGAACTAAGTCATCTGGTAGAGCATTTTGGCATTTTTAAATAAAGATCGGACCAAAATTCTTGATTAAAATCTCTCGATAATCGAGATCTTTCGATTTCTTGATCAAAACCTCGATAAATCTCGATCAAGACTTTTCGAAATTCTCGATCAAAACCTCGATAAATCTCGATCGCGATTTTTTGAAATTCTCGATCAAAATCCCGGTAAAGTTTGATCAAGATCTTTCGAGATTCTCGATCAAAACCTCGATCGATCCGCAAGTCCGATCTTTACTTTCAATATCCAACGGCTTAGAATCCAATCAATCCTTTTTTGTTATTGTTGCAGTTCCTCGTGTTCTACGGCCCACTGATTGCGCTCGTCGTCTGTTATGTTGTGATTTCCAGCCGACTCATCCGTTTTGCTGCCAATAATCCATGCTCAACCGCACACACTGTTAAGGTAAGTAATAAAAACGGTCGTTTGAGTCTTTAAATAGAAAAAATGATCAAAAAATTAAGCTGCCGCAGTCCAAAGACTATCAGCCGACGGCTGTCACTTACAGCAGCGCTGAGCGGCGCCAGAAGTTCAAAGGATCGGCTGCCCGGACAATGCCGTCCATGCGCATGTACGCCCCGGGCAAGTGGAGACGCAAATCGCAGCACAACAACCAGCTTGCCCTTCTTCACCATGCCCCGCTGATGGACATTGTGGAGCTGTCCTCAACAAGAGCAGAGGAGCCGAGCAACAGCGCACCGAATGATACGAAGGTCGTCAGCACGTATCAGTACCAAACGGTACAGCATGAGGCGCCTCAACAATCAGAAGCAGTGCAAGGAACAATGACGGAAACGTTGCTGGTGAACTGCTCGCGAGGGAACTCGGCCATTTCGTTGCCCGCCTTCTCCAACTGCGCAGAAATGCGCCCATCGGTCTCCGCCGGTCAGCTGAACAACGGCACAGCGATGCCATTACCGGCATTCAGTCACGGTGCCACGCCGTCCCATTCGCACCATTCAATTTCATGCTGCTCCTCCTCCATGTCGTCCTCACACGATTTGAAACGATTCGGCGACCAACCCGTGGATCGGTACCAAAAGTATAAAAAACAGCTACAAATTCACCCGCAAAGAGAACGAAGACGACAGATTCTGTCCCGAATTCGCGACTCATTCCGGGAATCGTTCGGCAAAAGGGTAGGTGGCATTTTGCTTTTTGGAAATTTTGGAGAGTTTTTCAAATTAATTGTCTAAAAAATATTCATTTCCTATCCAATAGAATGTGCGTCGGCGTTCACGGTTGGGCGATACTGAACTGACGAATATGCAAAGTTTGTCGACGAACAGTCTGTTTGATGGAATGAATCAATGCGATCGGTTGGTTGGGTCTTATTGTTTCAACCTAACAATGATCAAAAACTTCTGTCTCAGTGATCGGAATGGCACTTTGCCCGGATTTTGTGCGTTCCTCGTCCAATGGATGGATCGTTTGAAGCGGGCACAAATTTGGAATTTGTGCCGTAATGGGCATGGAAAACAGCGAATGTATGCAAAAAATTCGACATCATCATCCATCGGGGCGCGGCATTTTTGCTCGACGGATATTTTAGAGGGTAAGTGTGTGGAATAATTTTAAAAAAGATGTAAAGCAATGTTTGCGATCTGATCCATCATTTTTACAATTGGAGGTCATCCCCGTCCTAACAAATAAGTCCATTCCAACAATTTGTGTCTAGGACGGGATTGGCGGGACGGGACGGGACAGGACGAGACTTGAATTGCCTATTTTTTGTTTTATTTAGGGGCCTTTGTTTCGTCGAGTTCCCAGCCGCGCCCTCCGTCCTCATCGTCCAATAAAACCCACCAAAACGGCGATGTCTCCAGCGCCCAATCGTTTCACAAATCGCCCTGGATCTCGCGGAATCACTCTGTCCGCTCCTCATACTCCACGACCATTTCCACACTTTTGCATCCAAACGACGGAACTGATCGGCCACGTCCGGTGAATAAAAAAATTTAAATTTTTTTGATGGTCAATTATTGAAAATTAAATATGCCCCAGGTCATATGGAAGAAGTACTGATGCTCAAGGAGAATTTAAAATATTATTTTATCAACTGCAGGTTCCCTCCGGAAATTTGCTTTGGCGCCACCGCTCTAAGGCATTTCGCACAACGCTGCTGGTCATCCTGGTCCACATCCTGTTGTGGAGCCCGTACAACGTATACGCGTTGATGAAGCATGTCAACGAGCGGTTGTATGAGCGGATGAACGAACAGGCGAACGTGCTGAAGGACATGCAGTTTCTGATCACTCTGATCAACCCTTTTTTGTACGGCTTCGGACGGATCAGCGGAGGCGGAGGGGGCCGTGCGGCGGTCGGGCATCAGGAGACAAAACCAAAAGCGCGGTCTGCCGGCGGGGAAAAAGCGAGTTGAATGGAGCCGCAGCCTGTGATTTATTTTTTGTAAAACGGCATTTTGTTTGCGCCTTCCATTGTTCGTTCGTTTTAATTAAATGTTTGTGGACAAATAAATGACATCACTCAAATTCGCTGGAAGGGCTACCGGTCCGAATCCCACTCTGATAGTGAGCCGGTTCAGTCCCGTCTGAAGCTAAATTAAGCCTAGCTTAGGCCACCCTGGCTTGCGGTTTGCTAGGCTTAGGTCTAAGCCTAAGCTAACTAAACTTGGCTTAGACCAAGCTTAGGCTTCGCCTAAGACGTTGAGAGAATTCGTGAAGTTTTGTCTTGGGCCTAATAACATCCGCCGTTTGGTTTTGATATTCTGGTCCGTGGTCTGATAAAATAAAATTTTAATTTTATCGCCCGGAAATTTAAAATGATTTTTTCTTTTAAGAAATTGATTAAATTTAAAGAACTTTCAACTTTTTGTTCTACCAGGCGCTAACTGCTTTTCAAATTATTGGAGTTTAACAAACATTTCTTTATCCAAATACTATGGGATATTTAATTTAAGCCTTTTATATAATATTTAAACCGGTTATTAAAAGTAGGGTTGCTCCTCGAACCCCGCCTTTTTTTGGTCGGGTTAAACGGTTCAGAAATTCAATTTGCAAAATATTGCATTAAATAACAAAAACCATAGTTGTTGGCTAACAGAGACATAACGTGATTAGTTGCATAAA
This sequence comes from Globodera rostochiensis, assembly GCA_018350325.1. Lineage (NCBI taxonomy): Eukaryota > Metazoa > Nematoda > Chromadorea > Rhabditida > Heteroderidae > Globodera > Globodera rostochiensis. The sequence goes on from JAEVLN010000011.1 coordinate 2,155,654, forward strand.
AATAAATTCATGCTCGTCCCTGGCAGATGCTTTTGTCTGATTTGGTCTACCGGACGGACCTTTTATTCTTTTCCCTATTACCGTACATTTTGTCCGGGCCTACCGGACCTTTTGTCCTTTTCCCTATTACCGTACATTTTGTCCGGGCCTACCGGACCTTTTGTCCTTTTCCCTATTACCGTACATTTTGTCCTTGCCTACCGGACCTTTTATTCTTTTCCCTATTACCGTACATTTTGTCCGGGCCTACCGGACCTTTTATTCTTTTCCCTATTACCGTACATTTTGTCCGGGCCTACCGGACCTTTTATTCTTTTCCCTATTACCGTACATTTTGTCCGGGCCTACCGGACCTTTTGTCCTTTTCCCTATTACCGTACATTTTGTCCGTGCCTACCGGACCTTTTATTCTTTTCCCTATTACCGTACATTTTGTCCGGGCCTACCGGACCTTTTATTCTTTTCCCTATTACCGTACATTTTGTCCGGGCCTACCGGACCTTTTATTCTTTTCCCTATTACCGTACATTTTGTCCGGGCCTACCGGACCTTTTGTCCTTTTCCCTATTACCGTACATTTTGTCCGGGCCTACCGGACCTTTTATTCTTTTCCCTATTACCGTACATTTTGTCCGGGCCTACCGGACCTTTTATTCTTTTCCCTATTACCGTACATTTTGTCCGGGCCTACCGGACCTTTTATTCTTTTCCCTATTACCGTACATTTTGTCCGGGCCTACCGGACCTTTTGTCCTTTTCCCTATTACCGTACATTTTGTCCGGGCCTACCGGACCTTTTATTCTTTTCCCTATTACCGTACATTTTGTCCGGGCCTACCGGACCTTTTATTCTTTTCCCTATTACCGTACATTTTGTCCGGGCCTACCGGACCTTTTATTCTTTTCCCTATTACCGTACATTTTGTCCGGGCCTACCGGACCTTTTGTCCTTTTCCCTATTACCGTACATTTTGTCCGGGCCTACCGGACCTTTTATTCTTTTCCCTATTACCGTACATTTTGTCCGGGCCTACCGGACCTTTTATTCTTTTCCCTATTACCGTACATTTTGTCCGGGCCTACCGGACCTTTTATTCTTTTCCCTATTACCGTACATTTTGTCCGGGCCTACCGGACCTTTTATTCTTTTCCCTATTACCGTACATTTTGTCCGGGCCTACCGGACCTTTTATTCTTTTCCCTATTACCGTACATTTTGTCCGGGCCTACCGGACCTTTTGTCCTTTTCCCTGTGTTGGCCTACTTGATCTTTTGGTGAAATTGATTTATCCTCTTTCTGAATAGTGATTTTGACGTGAAGGACGACCGAATGGCCCAGACTTTAAGGTTTAAAAAATACAATTTTTTTACAATGCGATTTAGTAAAAGACGGGAACAGCATTTGCAAATTGCCTACTTTTGTTTGTTTTTCGTCTTAATCTCGGTTTTTCACGCAGTCGCCACGCGCTTAGGTATTGTTTAAATGCTTCGCAGTTTGGGGTTTAAAAGCATTCTCGAAAATCAATTCAAAAATTTTTTTTTTCTTACATTAATTTCCGTTTTCGATTTTCCAGTCTCGCCAGGAAATGGGAAAAAATAAATTGAAATCTAAATTCCCTCTTTTGGCATCCATTTTTTGGTATATTTTGGCCTCATATTGTCTACAGTTATTAAAGCATTTATATGTAAATAGTGCCGTGCAAGTGCCCCCCCCCCAATTTTATAAAAAATAAGAAAAAGTAAAAAGTCGCAAAATGCCTTTTGGGGGGATTCTTAAAACTCGACTCGGATCTTTCGCTTCTACCACTTCCGAGCCAGGCCACACAAAAATTCGAACATTTTACCTTAGAAACTCTCTATAAAAATAATCTTTTGCCGCATTCAAATAACAAACCTGGCTCGATTTTTCGATGAACTCCAAATTTGCATCAATTCGTGACCACTTTGTTTTATCCCAAATTAAATTTAGTTATTATTTTATTCTTTTAGGAGTCCTAGGGAAAACCGCCAAAATTGATTCTCTTCGTAAAAGAATTTAAGCATAAGTTCGGCTTGTCTCTCTCTCTCTCTCTTTTTATTTGTTCCGGCACTATAATGCCATAATGCTGCTTTCTTTTGTCCTTTTGCCAATTTCAATCTCTTCCCCCTATTGAATTACACACCTTTCCCCTCCGGGGAAGTTCCCGTCCAACCCAATTAGCGCAAAATCGCCACTCATTGTTCTTCCCCACCGCCCTTTTTTGTCATAAATTCCAAAACATAAGACTCAATTGACCATAATGGCATTGTGCCCTCGGGGCCTGAAATAATGCAATGCCGCCTCTGGGCATGTGAAGCTGTAAAAAGTCCAAATTTGAATTTTGGACATTTCTGAAAGACGGCGCTTATGACGATGAAATTGAGTCATGCTTTCCGTTCATCGCTCCCAGACTTGGCAAACATCCGTCGAAACGGGCACATTTCCGGACTTTTCTCATTTGGAGTCTGGGGAGGGATACTGTAAACATTTCTGGATGAAATTCTGGAAATAAATTTTTGTTAATTTATTCCTGGAATATTTTCGGGAATGGAATGCCCACCCACCCACCCACCAATCACCTGTCACTAAACGCCATCATTTCAATGTTTGTAATGCAATTAAATATTCTCCCACCCATTTTCCTCCCCCATTTTATAGAAAAACGCTGCCTGCTTTTTTCGACGAATTTAATATCGTGTTATCAGTGTGTAGAATAGTAAATGACATTGTTCTGAATTCGGAGGCCGCCCCTAAACATTCCCTCCCTTTCATTTGTGGCTCAACTCAATTAGTAAGTAATTCAGTGCACTAATTGACCTTTTAAGCAACTCCACCTATCAGTGGCAATTTGTCCCCATTATTTATTTTGCTTATTAATTTATGGCAAATGAATGAATGTCCTAAATTGAGCACAGTTATTAAATGCATTTTAGGCGCTTTTCATTTATCGGTTAGAGCAACGAAACTAATGGACGGGACGGCATAAGCAAACAAAAAAGTTTCTGTGCGGACGTTCGTTTTGAGATTGATGGGAAATTAAAGCCATCAGACATTGAAATTGTAGACTTTTACAGAAAGAAAGGCCAGAAGCCGCAGTCGTTTTTTTAAACTTTGAGTTTTAAAATTTTATTATTTTAAATCCATAAAATGTTGGCTGACAAATGAGCGAGAAGCAATAATAATTAATCGCCTACGGCAAAAATGCATTGCTCACATTCACTTAAACAGCGTGACTATTGGCATTCGCAAGGCCTTCAACACCTTTTTTCGTGCCACTTTATTAACACCATTCAATCGTCCGCCCGTCCCCTTTAAAGCCCGGATTTACGTATTTATGCCATATTTACACACCAAGTGAATGTGATTCAAGCGGATTATCTCCCCCCCCCCCCCCCACCCCCGACACTTTGCGCACTTCCGAAGGCAAGGGGTGGCACCGTTTGGTTGGGAACCACAACTGTTACAAAAAAAAACCTTTCGTACGAGCAGAAGAATATTTTGTATTCATAACAAAAATATGTGAGAGACCTAAAAACTTGGCTTTAATTTAACGAAACTTAAATAGCTCATTAGACTTTCGCAAAATATTTGTATTCTTTTATATACCTAAGCTTTCAATTAACAATAATCATGCCATCTCTGATGTACACATTTTAACATTTATATTGTATTACATTGAACCCCCAATTTGTTAGCAACAATTTATTTCTGAAACAAATAATCATCGTCACATAAAGCTCATGAAACAATTTTTTTGCTGACGTTCCAACGGCCAATTCCGACGGTTCATCCGGTCCCCCCCCCCCTCCCCTCCCCCCGGCGCTCTCTCCGCAGTCTCAACTCATTCATTACTCCTTGGAGTTCAGCAGCATCCCGCTGAATCCCGTGCCAATGTTTGCCAAATCCATAAAACAATATTTGCGTAAGGATCTCCTCTCCATATCAGCAAAAATTCATTTGCGTCAAAAAGCTCAAATAAACTCAAAAAAACTAAGTCAACCTTTTTGAAAATGTCCAAAAAATCATTTTAGACATGGTAAAACAGTTTGCATTTTTATTAACACAAATAAACATCGATTTATAAAAAATGCTTTTATTTTTATAATTTAAAGACATTTTAATTTTAAAAAATACATTTTCCTTTTTTCAATAAAATTTACATATCTAAATTAATTTTAAGGGTTTTTTATTCGCTTATTATTATGAACGACACAACCGCCGGCGGCCAACAACAGCTGCACCCGAAGCCAATCGCAACTGAACGTGAACTGCTCGACATTGTGGAGATTGTCTATTTGTCGTTGAGCGTTTGCATTGGCACTTTGCTCAATTCGATGGCCGTCTTTCGCCTCGTCCGCTACTCCAAGTCAGTGGATGGGCTCATAAAGTTTAAAACTTGCAATTAAGTAAATAATTTTCAGTTTAAAATAAGAAAATGTTTCATTAATGTTGGTTTTCAAGACGTCCTTCGGCCAACGCCAAGCAACATTGTCCGATCCGTCCCTTCTACATGAACGCGTTCGCCATGTTCAAATTCAACTTGGCCATCTCCGACTTTGCCATTCTGTTCATCCACGCACTTGGCAAGGCAAGTTTAATCAATCCACAACAATCAAACTGAAACTGGTTTAGGCATACAAACAAATAAGACGTTGATAGAGGAAAAGTTAGCATCGAGTCTTGCGATCAAAATCTTAAATTTAAGACTTTCTTAACAAAAAATTTGGAATACGCTAATGGAAAAAACTATTAAAAATTGGAAGCCTGGTATCGAGAATAATTTCTGTGAATTTTCTGATCAAATCTATCAAACTCTTGCCATCTAACAATCAGATAAACTTCAACAAGAATTGACCTTACGCGATACTCGAGAATAAGGCGTTTAAAATCAAAACTCTCGATTGGTCGAGACTCTCGTCGATTTTCTTCATTATGCCCCGTTTTAGATGGTGTGGCTTCTCTCTTATCGATGGCTGTTCGGTGACTTTGGCTGTCGGCTCTATCAGTTTCTGTCCGCGTTTGCCTACTATTCCAACTCCAATGTTGTTGTGGCCATCGGCTTGGACCGGCTAAAGGTTCGGAGAGTTTTTAAAAAATATTTTTATTCAAATTTACTTTTAATATCGCGCAAAAAAATTTGAAATTAATTTTGCAAAATATTCAATGACCGAAATTGTTAAATACAATTTTAGTTAATTATTAAAAAATAAAAAAAGCGTTTCAAAATTTATTTAAAATTGATATGGTCCATAAATCAATTTAACATTTTTGACAATGGCAGAAAATAATTCAAAGGACCAAAAGTTTTAAACAATTTTTGCCCCATTTTGAGGTGGTCTATTCGGGCCAAGTGCAGGGCGCGTCCTCGTCAACGCGTCGCGTTCGCATTTTTTTGACCATCGCATGGGCGCTGGCCGCAATTTGCGCACTGCCCCAACTCTTTTTCTGGACAAACTTTGAGTTGGGCCTCGGCTGGTCCCAATGTACGACCATTTGGCAGGTCGAATTCAGAGAATTTACATCTGATGATTAATCATTCAATAATTAAATAAATTAATTTAATTAATTAAACGTCGTCTGTCTCCCAATGATAGCAAAATTGTGAAAAAAAAGTTTTCAGATTGCGGAATACTCTCGAGCGTCCAACATAATTTCGAGCAAAAATTTATCGATGGCTGCCATGTCGTCGACTATTTCACAACAACAACAACAGCACGCGGATTATTCGTGGAGTGCCAGTGCCAACACTCAGCTCGTCTACGAGATATTACATCAGGTAGACAACAAAAATATACTTCATTTTGTAATTCCTAAATAAAATTGTTATAATGAAATAGCTTCACATACTTTTAAAGCAGGGGTGCCATTTATCCTTATTTATAAGATTTGTCCTTATTTGAAGGGTGCCAATCTTATAAATGTTAAATGTCCTTATTTATAAGATTTGTCCTTATTTGAGGCCTTCGTCCTTATTTTGTGAAGATTTTTTTCCAATTTTGTGAAGATTTTCATAATATTTTGATACAATTTTCAAAATTAGAAAATTTCGAAGCGAATTGGACCAATTTTCATTACAAATTGAGCCAAAATTCCAAAAAATTTTCGCGGCGGCGCGTATCGGTACCGCCGACCCCCCCCCCCCCCCCCCCCCACTAAAGCAGAATTCGCAAAAATTGCTTTTTTGAAAATCCATGGGAGCAATTTCCAAGCCCGAATTGTTGAGAAAAATTGTCGATGTCGAAAAATATGATTAAAAAACTCACATTTTATGCAAAAAATAAATTGCATTATGAACATTTTGATTTTTGAAAGCAAAATGCCAGCAAAATCTTATTTTTGACCTTCACTGTCCTTATTTTGCAAAATTTTCGATGGCACCCCTGTTTTAAAGTCTTTTAAATAATTCCAAATGACCACTTTAAGTTAAGTGAGGTGTTTTACAATTATTATAGCGCTTTTAAATAAAACCCACTCATTTGACCCCAAAAGCCTTTGTGGGGGGGGGGGCAGCCGCCATCTCTCCAATTTGGGGGGGGGGGGGGGATACAAACGAATCATTGGCAAAGACTGCGGCGGTCGATGAATTAGCGAGGAGATTCGATGGGATCAATGCATCGATTTGCACAAGGCACACTTTTCCCTATCGGCCCGCAATTTTCGTCCGGTCGATGGAATCAATTTGTGGCGGGAGCAGTGGGCAGAGCAAATCGATGTATCGAACGAATGAATTGAATTGAATGGGGGGGGGGGAATTTGGGTGAATGAATGGACTTGGCTCGTTTATGTACCTTTTATTTATGCATTTTTTCTTGGGGGATAGGCCGAAAAATTGATTCGTACAAGCCTTCTGTGCTTTCAATCGGACCGCGCGGCGGGTTCGAGTGGGGACGTCGAGCGATTCCTCGCATTTAAACCTCGAAATATTATGAGATTTCGATCGAAACATCGCATTGGTCCGATCTCTAATTACGATTTTTCAATGCACTTATTCTGAGTGGCTCATTTGTGAACAATCCGAAGAAAGTTCCGCCTTGGTCCTTGAATTAAATTAAGGCTGAAGCTTTTTATATTTTGATAGAAGAATTAGTAAAATTTAAAAGATTAAATTTTTGGCATAATGTCTGTCCAGTTGCTCAAATCTCAAGGAGCTTTACACCGGCTAACATCCCTTCTCTGTTGTTCTCCAGGTGATCGTGTTCGTCATCCCACTGATCTCTCTGACCGCCTCCTATGTGCTGATCGTCGTCCGCGTGCTGCGCTATTCGCTTCGTCCCCCGCCCAGTTCCAACCTTTGCGCCTACTCCAGCTTCAACTTTGCAGACCAATGGGTGGATGGTGGCCAACCGGGCGCGGACGGAGAGGCGCCCGAACGTGCCGGAAGGTGGTCACGATTCGTCCGGAACAGAAGAAGTGACCGCTTGAGGCAAGAAGCATTGGCATTTTCTAAGATTTTAAATTTGGTTCAAAAGAACTCATAAAAAGTCCGATAAACACATCGATATCTATTTAAAAGTGTTTTTTATTGAGCATTTAATTAAAACCAATTTTGTTAAAATTTTTGGCAACGGAAAAAGGACGGGACACTTTTAGTTTAAGACAAAACAAATTATTTTTTACATTTAGAAATTTTCTGCAGCGATTGCATTTGCTTCGTTACAGTGGCGATGACCATCTTTTGCAGCCGTCCTCCTCCACCTCGTTCAGCAGGACGGTTCAGCACCAACTGTCGACCACAAATGTCACCAACAGTTTCTATGGTCCACCATCCTCACCACCAACCATCACAGCCAACAACAACAGCAGCAGCGGGTGAGTTAGATTCAAATACAGAACAAATTTTTATAAATTGGGTATCATTGACAATGTTTTTTGTTTTAATGAAGCTACAACAAAATTAAACCATTTAAACCCCGCTTTTGGTGGCCCAAGAACGGGAAATTTGCGATAAAACGTTTTCTCAACACGTACCTAAGAAACATAGATTTTTGGATGGATGGAATGAACTCTTTTCACCAACACCACCAATTTAGTAAATGCCGGCACTGTACTGCTCCGCCTCCGTCACCAAACACTATCGTAACCAATGGGAACTCCATGCACATAAATAACATCAGCGGCAACAAAACAACCAAAACATTTACCAAGTTTCCGTATTTTGTTGCTGACGATTATGCCAACAATAATTCGTCGCCGTCTCAGCAGCCAATCGTTGAATCGGCCGCCGATCGGCTGCTGCTGTTGACCAGTATTAATTCATCGACGACCGCGCAGTCGATGAAGGAGCAGCAACCCAACTGCAGAAGCAGCTGCAAGAGGCTCAGCATCGAGCTGTACAGCTTCCCGTAAGCGTTTAAATCTGGTGATGTTTCGAGTTCATTACTGCCTCAATCGATTCGGGATCAACTACCAACTAATTCATGGCAATATTTCGCAGGGAAATTAATTCTGCCAAAACAATACATATGTTCAAGCTGTAGTATCATCGAGCAAATGCTTCAGGCATTACCTTCACTATCGACCAAAGCGTTGCAGTCTGAACCTGGTCAACTTCGTGCCGTCGGCGGTGGCGGCGCATGACACGTCATTCTCCGCTACCGCACGTCTGCTGATGCCTCGCAGCGGTGTACGCCCCCAATGTTTGCCTCAGTCTGTCTCCGATTATGGCCAATGCGTCGTCGCCGCAAGGCACAGAATATTATTCGGCGGCAAGCCGTCGTCTTTCGCGTCGACTGCCGCGCCAATTTCGCCGTTGTGGCGCCGTCAGATGCGCTCCAAAGTGTTCATCCGATCGCTGCTAATTGTTATTGCCCATTGTGCCTTCTGGCTCCCGTACAATTGTGAGCCTTTATTTTAGCCGGGCGTTTAGATTTTAAAATCGTCAATTTGCCCAGACAAATGTTTTCGACAAATACTTTTGGAATATTTTGCCCAATCTGGTTTTAAAGATATATTATTTATTTTTATATATATTATTTATTTGTTTAATTGTTCAAATGTTAATTAATGATCATAATTATGGGCACTGTTCTCTATTTCCAGTACTCAATCTACTCCGTTTCACCAACGAATCTTTGTACACCCAACTGATGGACCGGGGAGCACTTCTGGTGGAGGATTTGATCGTAATGAACAGTCTGATCAATCCGGTGCTCTACGGATACGGCAAATGATGCCGTCGTCCAATGTCCAACTTAATGTAATAATCTGCTGCTGTATATTCCAATTTCAATATAAAATAAATGTTTTAAATTCGTAAGAAAAATGTTGAAAAAACATGGCACGACGCAAAATGGTCAAACGGCGGCGAGAGGAAGCGCCCGCAGCCCCCCCCCCCCTCCCTCCTCCCGTAATTATATAACCGATTTAAATATTTTAGACACAAATTCATTAACATAAATATTCATTTTCGGTAGAAAAAAGAAAGAAAAATCGGGACGCTTTCCATTCGCAAACAAAGGAAATTGTTACCCAAACAACGACTGACTGATAGCAAAACAATGCAAATTGTTTATGATTCGTATAAAAAAAAGTGGAGAACAAAAATTTGTCGGATTTCTGTCGACATAAAAACAAAACAAAAAAATGTGCGCCCGCCCGCCTCTCGGCAATGTGCGCGCTGGCGCCTCTTCATCGGCGCAAATCGTCGTGATCAAAAACGGTCTGGTAGGGGTCATATGACTGCGACACAATCTGTCCAAAATTGATCAAATCAGGATAAATGTATCGGTATTTGGGGTTGACTCCCATGAAGTTTATTAGAAAAAAATTATTTTCCTCAAAATAATATTTTGGGGTTAAAATTTTCCCATTCGGGAAGGTCAATTCATGTTATTTTTTAATCAAATGGAAACAAAAAAAAAATGAAATAAAACATTGGCCGATACTTTTTGGAAAATTGGGGGGGGGGGGGGGGTACACTTCCCCCCGCATTGAAAGTAATACTTACGGTGCGTCCGTTGAAGAAACGTCCGTCGATTCGCGCCTCCTCCGCTTGCAACGGCTCGACAAAACGCACAAATATTTTCACAGTGTGCGGCGACTGTATTTCCTGCACCATTACGACCTTAAAACGGGGGGATTGGGTACGGTAAATGGGCCCCGAGGCCGGCGTTGATTTTTTTTTCGGGAATTCGTCAGATCAGAAACGAGAAACTCGGATACAGGGAGCTCAAATTGCCCTCTTTTAGTGCCAAATGACATTTTTGGAAATTTGCCACTTCTTTGCCATATTCCACACTTGCCACAATTTAGCCACATTTTGACCTTGTAAAAATTTTTGAGAAAAAAAGATTTTCCGAAAATAATGGTCCTTGATTCGCACAATTTAAAGTTCAAATCTTAACTAGACCAAAAAAACAATTTCTTATACTATAAAAACATTTGAAAACAATGCTAATTAAAATATTGTTTGTTTCTATTTTTAAAAAGAAAAAGAATTCTACTTATTAATGTTTTAGTTTTTCCGCAACCAGCTCTTAAAAAATTCCCGAAACCCTCTTCCCCCGCTCCAGAAAAGCTGTTTTTGCAAAAAACAGATACCGTGCCACAATTTGGAGCCGGTTTCAATATTTCTCGCAGATTGAGCTGAGCGCCCTGCTCGGATAGGATCGTCCTAAACCCCCCCCCCCCCCCCCTCCCCCAAAGGGTCACATACATCGGTCACTTGGCCATATTTGGAGTACTCCTCCCGAATTTCGTTCTCCACATTCTCCACCCGGAACTCGTCGAGCCCCTCGTGCTTCACCGCCATTTTGGGCAGCACGATCACAGAAGAACGGTAGTTGCACATCAACTCCTGGGTGAACAGGAGACGCGCGTCGTTGTCACGGATTCGGACGCCTTCCTTAAACATTAACGGAGAGTGATCAGACTATCGTAAACAATAAAATTTGATCGAATGTTTGAGTTTTTGAGCACACGATTTCCTTGGATTGAAGGAGTGATCGGAAAAATATAAAAAAACATCAATTTCTTTCATCTTTTTTTAAACTATAATAATATGCAGATTATTAATAATTTTCATCAGCGGCTCCTTTAAAATAAGTTTTTTCTTTGTCCCACTGATTCTTTTTTTGGGTATTTTATTTCTCATTTGTCCACCTGAAATGCCGTCGGCGTGGCATCCTCGTTCATGTCATTCTGTACCGACGATGGGTCCTGAAGTGAAATTCCTGATAAATTCTTAACAAAAATGTTTAAAATTCTAAAAAAAAATTCTGACGCCGCCGTCAAACCCGTTTAAACGAAAATCCAAAGCTAAATAGGACCCTAGTCTCGGGTAAAACACTAAAAATGACGCCTAAAATTTTGAGAATGTTTTCCTTCTGGAAAAAATCTTTAAGAAAAATGCAATAAAACCCTAAAAATGTACCCCCAAAATCTTTTTTTTTTTGAAAAAACGCGAAACAAAAATCCATTACCCCCTCGCACAAAAAAATTGGGGTGCATTCATTTTAAGGCAAATATTATTATTATTATAAAAAAATTGCCGGGACCCCTCCCCCATGCCTTCGACTTCAAACCTCAGCGCCAATCAGTTCCTTGAAGAGGTCAAAACTCATCGGCTTCACACAGCGGCCAGACTCCTCGTCGACATTCGTTTTCTGCTGGTTCTGTAGCAGTTCATCGACAACCTTCTTGGACGGCAAATGGAACTCTTCACGCAGTTCATCGAGGAGTTGGTAGAATCCGGGCCGGTCCTGCACAAAGAAAAGTAATGATTTGTTAAATTCGGAAAATTTAGTCAAATGGTAAGTAAATAGAAATTGCTTGAAAGATTTGCCTGCAATTTCTGCTCCAATTCCTTCTCCCAACGCGGCTTATGAACAGTGCCGCCTAAACGCAAATTGGTGCTGGCCCCCGACCGACGGGAAGGCGTATCGAAGAAATCCATCGTTAATTTAGCCTTTTTGTTTAGACAAAAACTTTGAAGAGAGAAGCTCAAAAACAGCTTTTCGCGTTAAGGCGTCTATTTCGCGTATCTCTCTGTTTTCCCCCCGGACCTTACAAAACCATAAAAATTAGAGACCGGATTTTGTGTTAATATTGTTATGCAGGGCTGCGTTCGTATTTGATTGAAAACTTGATTTCGAGGCAGAAACGCGGTTAACGATAAAAATGCTATTCCTTCTTCTGAATCATTTTTTGTCGCTTTTTTGGCTTTTTAAAATATATCCAATAAAGTGTGAGAAAGGCTATTCAAGGCCAAACCGTGGAAAAGCGTGACAAAACCCCTAAAAGATGGAAAATCACGTTTCCGTGCATAAACAGAAGCCGGCTACCGGTCCGAGTGTCGAAAGGGTTTTGAGTGTCGAATGCTTTATAACTTTCTACGGACGGAGGACGATTCGTTCACCCCCGATTCGTTCCCCTTTTCAGAAGTTTTTTCGTTATAACTTCTTTCAAATCTAACCAAATCAAACTTTTTCGATATCATTCGAAAGCTTACAACTAGTTGAAGCTTACAAAAGCAAAAGCTAAGCGATTCGGCAAATTTAAAAGAAGTTATGGCCAGAAAACGCTTTTTTGGCCACAATTGGCCATAACTTCTTTTAAATTTGCCGAATCGCTTTTGCTTTTGTAAGCTTCAACTAATTGTAAGCTTTCGAATGATATCGAAAAAGTTTGATTTGGTTAGACTTGAAAGAAGTTATAATGAAAAAACTTTTGAAAAGAGAACGAATCGGGGGTGAACGAATCGGCCGGGAACGAATCGTCTTTTTACCCTTTCTACAACCTAAACCCATTAGGGTTAACATTATACCAAATGAAAGCTCTCGATAAACTAAGCGATCTGATAATTATGAAAAAAGGCCAGAAAACCTCCAAAAATGGCCATTTTTGGAGTTTTTCCTTTTTTGGCCATAACTTTTTTAAGCATTGTCCAATCACTTAGCTTTAACTTAGATAACTCTAACTCATCGCAAGCTTTTTGAATTTTGATTTGCAAATTCCTTTAAAAAAACTCATCCATAGAGCATACCTTGCTTCAAACTTAACCGATTTAGAAAGTCTTAACGCCATTCGATAGATCTCGAGGAGCTGAAGCTAACATTAAGTTAAAGCTTTGCGATTGGACAAGTTTCAAAAAAGTTATGGCCAGAAAACCGCCCAAAAAACGAAATTTTTAAATTTTATCAAGTTTTTTGGCCATAACTTTTTTGAAACTTGTCCAATCGCAAAGCTTTAACTTAATGTTAGCTTCAGCTCCTCGAGATCTATCGAATGGCGTTAAGACTTTCTAAATCGGTTAAGTTTGAAGCAAGTTATGCTCTATGGATGAGTTGGATATGGATGAGATGGGCATGAGTTGGGTATGGATGAATTGGGTGGGACCCCTTTAAAAACAAAATTTTCTCAACGGCGCCTCACCTCTTCTCAAATTTGTTTAGAAAAGCCGACAAAACCAAATTAGTAACATATTTTATAATGTGAGAGCGGTGTGGTAAACAAAATTTTAGTTAATTTTCTTCGCGCGTTTTTATGAGGTGAGTCGGAGGTTAGAACAGAGGGTAGTCAAATGTGAACGAGAAACAAAATATGTTGGCGATATTTTGGTCAGCAATTTATTCAAATAACAACAAAAAATGATGGAACTCAAAAGCAATTCATAAATAAACCCTACAAAATTAAAAAAGATTATTTAAAACATTCGGAAGAAAAGGATAAAAATGCTTTGTGGAAGGGCGTGCCAATGGGAAATTGGCCACTCGAACTTTCACAAATTTGCCCGTTGTTCTCCACACAAATTGCACCGCCGTTGTCCATTAACTGCAGCGTAAATTTTGGCGTTTTGCCGTACACCCACTCATTACTGCGCAAATTGGTCAGAATTTCATCAAAACCTGTCGTGGAAAAAATGAAAATTATTTAAATAATAATAAATTATATTCAATTTTTGCCTCGGAGTTTGTCCATTTCACCTCCCCAGCGGACCAATTTGCTGCTTTCGTACTGCAAAATGAATGCTCTGAGCACACAATCCGTCACCTTTCATATACAAAAACATTACTTTTTGCAAACCGTCGGGGGTTTTTTAAGTGAATATTTATATTTGTTTGAATTGGTTGGAAGCGTTAGAAATGGGCTAATCTTCAAAAAAAAGATACCTTTTCCACCAATTCCTCCGTGCTGACCAAATGGTTTGTGCCGCGCTTTATGTGTTGTGCCAAATTGCCCACCGATTTTGCGGGAACGCTTCGACTTGCATTTGTCTCAATTCGATTCTTAATAAATTTTCATTGCATTTAAAAGAATTCAAATTAACTATTTTTTTACGGTTCCAACCAGGGACGTAGCTAGAAAAAAATTTCGGAGGGGGGAATTGATCCATCTGAGCGCGGCGCTCAGCTGGCATTCCCATTTGAGCGCCAGGAGCGGCCCGGTGGTGCCGATAGGCGCCGCCGGGAAAATTTTTTTGATTTTTGATGGCAATTTGTTAAGAAAATTGATCAAAAAGCTGTAAAAGTGTAAAACAATAGGGTCCCCCCTCTTGTTTTTTTTTCTGAAATTTCATTTCGGGGGGGGGGAGGGAATTCCCCCCCCGCCCCCCCCTGGCTACGTCCCTGGTTCCAACAGCCCTAAAACCATTTCAAGACTTTATGAGTAAATTCGTTCATTTAACCAACTTTGAACGGCGAATTGAGTGAGTGCCGAAGTGCGTCCATGCCGACATCGACCAGCAGAGTGAAGTGGTGATAGGCCCGGCCACGCGCAATTCGGGCGGCGGTGCCCGACACTTTGGCGCCTCCATTTGGCGGCTTCCCAATAAGCAAATCGTCACGCGAATTTGCGATCAGCCTTGAAGTGCCAATGCCAACATCGTCGGATGGGCGGCAAAGCAATTCGGCATTCAAAAAATGTGCCAAAATTTGCAAATTTCTTTTGCGCGAATGTCCTTCATGTGTGGTCAGCAAACTGATGTTTAGGTTGCCTGAAAAGAAACAAATTGGGGAAATGAGAGCAAATTGAAACAAAAAATGAAATCCCATTCCCGGGCTTTGTCTGATTGGCATCAAAGACGATGGACCTCCATTATTGCAACCGGATTTAAAAATGATTGTTTTATCTACAACTTCCCCTCCCCCCAACAACAAAAAAACCTTCGTCGTGGTAAACGGCGCCTCCCCCGCTGTGCCTTCGCGCCAGTCGTATCCCATTGGCTTGGCAGAAGTGCACATCGCTTTCCAACCACGGGTTTTGATATCGGCCAATCACAACTGCTGGGGAATTCCTTGGGCAATCGTTTAGCGAAAAAGGCACAATTAAAGAGGGTTCTGTCTACTAATAATCCGGGAACTCATTTTTTGCTTTAAAAGCGTCAAATTTACGACAATAAATGCCAATTCGATCGAACCACGAAACCAAAATCGAACATTTAATGAACTTTTTTAAGGGTAGAAAATACTTTAATTTCATTAAACATTCGCCCTATGCAGTCAACCTCCAAATCAGAAGAGAATCGCCATTGCTGCACATGTTGTGGTTTCGAAAAAGCCATTCTTCAAACGCGAGATTCTCGAAAATACATCGAGAGGATGACACAAAAACAGTGACCAAGCTCAAACTTTTTGTTCCAAATGCCATTCAGGCATAAAAAGTGCAGTCAAATGATTTGAATTGAACATTTTTAATATTTAATTTCAAAAATTGACAGAAAAAGTAGTAGACCGGAATTTACAGTTTAACCTATTCTTTATTTTGCAAAAGGGTTGACGAGAGAAGCCAAAAATAGCATTCATTTCATGAAATTGGATTTTGCAACTGCAAAGAGTTAATAATTTTTGAAATTGCCTTTACATTAATGGAAATATTATTGAGAATGAAAATGAAAGGCGTTTTTTTCTGTGTTTATCTATGCCAATTCCGCTTGCTCCCTTTTCCTTCTCTGCCACATTGTTTCGTTTCTTTTCCGCAGACATTGCACACACTCTCTCTCCCGTTTCTGTGCCTCTCTAACCGCAAATGTACAGACATTGCACACTCTCTCTCTCCCGTTTCTGTGCCTCTCTAACCGCAAATGCAACCCATCAAATAATTTACTCTCCAATCGTCTCCATCCTATAAAAGAACAGTGCACTCGACTCGTTCCATTGGCGAACATTGGTCTGATGCCGTTTCCTGCATTCGACTGGAAGGCTCACCAAACTGTTCTCGGATGGCATCTCAAATGCCCAAGCGAGTCGAGTCGACCGACCCTCCGTGCACGGAGTCTCATCTCCCATCACAAAAGCGCCCTAAAGAGGCAGCTCAATAAAACTGGCCACGGCCAATGAAACATGGAGACAGTGTGATGCCACCGACTGAGTGCAGTTGCATCCGGTTGGAGTCAGACCCCGCGATGTTCGCCCAATTTTTTATATTTTTTAAAAATATCACTTGGCTCGATTAAAATAAATTTTTATTTAAATAGTCTATTAGCCAGGGAAACTTATAATTGCAACCACATAAGTACATAATTCCTTCAAATTTGTCAAAAACAATCATTTTTTCACCTAATTGAGGGTTACGGTACAAGCTTTTAATGCACATCCGGAGTGTTAAGTAAGTCTGCTTTTGATTTTGGACAAATATTTTTCTGATCCCAATTTGCTACGCAAACTCAGAGAATTAACTAGCGTCTTCCACTAAGCATTTGGCAAATGCCAACTTTGCATTAGAGCAGCCGTCCGTCCCCATTCCATTAGGGCAAGGCACCTAATCACACCTCACTATTCGACATCGTCTCAAATGAATGCCGTAAATGTCGCTGCTCCGGAAATTTCTTTTTTCCCTTAACCCCCCCCCCCCCCCCCCTCCTCCCCTCCATACATCAAAGTTTAGTAGAAATGCGAATTTAAAAAAAAGAAATTGAGGAATTGAACAACAAGTTTTGAATCTTTTTGTGAAGAGGTTGGAACGTCCGTCGTTCACCATCATGCTTCTTCCTCCGTCTCCACCCTACCTTTTCGAGCTGTTCCTGCTGCTGTTCATCATTTCATCGCTGCTGCCCCTTTCGGTTGTGCCAAACATTGTGAAAATTGCGCATCTCCAACCCAACAACCCGGCCATAATGCATGAGCCGCAGGTGCTGAAGTTGTGCGCGGCCAATTTGAAGGAGAAGAAAGTGTTGCCGGATGCAATTAGCCTTGAGTGAGTAGTTCACATGGACTCAAAAATGGAAATAATTGCAATTTTTGTACCCGGTTAAACACACAATTATATTTTGCGTTGGGCATTTCTCGTTTTTTAAACTTTCGTCTGCTGGCGGTAGTTCTCGATCGGAGACAAAAAAACAGGACTTTGATGGCCACGAAACATTTAAAAGTCAGAATAAAAATCGGAAGATATGTTGTTTAATTAAATTAAAAAAGATATCACCACGTTCGTTCTTCTTCCCCAGAATTATCACGATGGAATCGTGCAGTCGTTTTAGCGGAGTTGAGCATGCCGCCTACCTGCACTATCTGCGCAACTCCAGCGTGTACTTTGGGCCCGGCTGCAACAACGGTATTCAAATAACAAAAAATTATTTATGATAAATTTTTAAAAAATTTAAAAATGCCACAAAAAGCATTCTAATAAAAAAAACTCATGGGGCAATTTGTTCAGAAATGCTCGTCATCGGTCGTCTCGTTTCACGCTGGAATGGTATTTTATAAGGGTATTAAATGCCCGTTTTTACATAATTCAAAATTCAGTCCCTATTATTGCTCATTTGTCCGGCGATGACGCGCTCTCCGATCGATCAGGTTTTGCTTTGTCCTTGCTTTTACAAATCCGCAACGCAACCGGATCAACTCATGACGTTTTGATTTTTATCTGTCAAATGATTCCCCCATCAATTTCAGTTTTTGACACTTTGGGCTCAGTTGCCCTAACATCCGCAACAGAAATGGCCCGGGCCACATTGACCTTTCTTCAACTTTACGGATGGAAACAGGCGTGACTACAAATTTCAAATTTTAGCCAGTTTTAAAATTTTTTTTTCCGGAATTAGGTCGGCCTCGTGAAAGCCAGTGTGAACTTTGATCGATTGTCGTTGCACTCGCTGAAGGGCTATTTGAAGGATTCCCAGATCGAAGTGAACGTCGAGATCGAGCTGGACCCGTTCATGACGCCGGACGAGATCATCGCCACTGGAAAGCTGAAGCAGCTGCGAAACAGAGCCAGAAGTACGTCGTGTCCACTAAATCGGATGGCTTTTTTTAGAACTTTCTGTGCCAATTTGTACCGAATCTTTCCCTACAGCAAATGATTTTTACAGTAATCATCGTCGAGATGGGGCTGGACTTGCACACATCGCGCTCTTTCATGGTGGCCATCGCCCGATCTCAGATGAAGAATCCGGCTGAGTACGTCTACATCATCCCGTGGCTAGCGCATGTACCCATAATTTAAAAATTAATTATAAATAAAAGTAAAAATAATTATGCTTTTCAACCACCACGACCTCTCCAACAAAATGAATGTCAAAACTTTAAAATTATGTTTTCTTGCTTGTAATGTCAAAAATTGAGCTCCCCCCCCCCAAGATGCACGACCATTACCCATGGGAAGCGAGCAACATCGACAAATTGGAGACCCGGATGGCATTCGACGACACCATCGTGATCACCGCCCACGGCTATGACAAAAAATTCATTGAAGAGTTCGAACTCGGCTTCTCAAAAGTGACCGGAGTGATTAGCAGCCATGTGAGCGGGAATAATAAAATATAAATTGTTTCATCTTTTTGGAAAGATTAGTTCAAAATTCCACCCGATCAAAATGCCACCAGCCAGTTGGCTTAGCCGTTTTAGGCCTGGTTGGCATTTCGTCATGACACGAAAATCACCCACAAATTTGCTAATTGTTTTAAATTTACAGTATGCCACCCTCTCTTACATGTCCCTTTACGATGCGCTCTATCTGGTATATTTAAAGTTGAAAATTAAAAAAGGCTTTACTATCATCTACAGTATGGCCTTGCACTTCGAGACGCTTACGAGGAGACTAAAAATGAGAGTATTTATGTGGATGGAATGTTTTTGTGGCGAAAAATGATTGCCCGACAATTCATCGGTTCGAATTACTTTGTTTTCTGAATGCAATTGTTTATTTTCAAAGCTTTTAGGCGCAACAGGCCAAGTGTTGATGAACAATAAGGCCGTCCGGGTGCCCAGTTATGCCACGTATTTGACCAAAAATGGCACAATGCGCATTGTTGTCGAGTTGGAAGCGAGGCTGGGCGACAAGCTCAAGTGCGCATTGTCGGACAACGACTGTTCCGAACACGTACGTGGGTGGGTTTGGCACGTTGTATAGGGAAGAAAGTGCCCTCCCAGCTGGTCGGACGGTTAAGACGCCTCAGGGCAGGAGCATAAAGAGCCTAAGAGGGACGAACAGCCTCTGGTGGGGACGCCCGGACCAAAAGGAATTAGGCAAATCAGAGATTTTGAAATCAATTTTTATCGGAATTATATTTTTGAAATTCGTTTACTTTAGCATCTCTCTCAAACCTCACTATTGACTTAAAATATTTCTTTATCATATAATTTTATCTAATTACAATTAATTTATATTTCAAATTTAAGGTGGCCCACGAGGTGAACAGCCATTACTGGATTACCTATGACGGCCAACTTCCGGTCGATATGCCGAAGTGCGGCTTCGACGGCAATCTCTGCGACTACTCCACGCTGTACATCGTGCTTGGCGTGGTTCTCTTCTTCGCGAGTGAATTTTTGCAAAATTTGTGCAATTTTTGAAATTTTTAAGTCATTGTGCCCTTGGGCTATTTGCTATACGCCAAAGAGTTTGTGGTTTTTTAAATTTATTTTCCAACAACCTTTTGAACAACTTTGCGTGACCAGGAAACAACGAATGCTCTACGACATGACGTGGCGAATCCCACGGGAGCAAGTCAAATTGTTGGAGGCAAAGAACCTGCGATCGGTAGGAACAAATCGTTGGCAAATTTGAATTCAATCGGACTTTGACTAAAATTCGCTGTCCAGAGAAACGCAAGCTTTTGTCCGTTCAGCGCTCTTCTGGCTCTTTTGGCAAGTCAATGACCAGTGCCACCGATTCGTTCAGCGTCGGCTCCGAGACGGCCAATTCGCGTCTGTCGGCCAAGCAAGCGATGGCCAACGGAGTCCGCTGCTCGTATAAGCGATTCCAACAGACGCGCAACCTCAGCTTCAACAAGGAAGAGCTGTCCCATCTAAAGGAGGTTGGTTCAACACCAGCAACCAGTTCACGTTGGAGTTCGGGATGGAGAAAACGTTTTTGAATAATCCAATTGCTAAAAAATAAAATAATTTTTAAATGATGTCAACGCGGCCAAATGGATTTAAATCTTATAATATCAGTTAAAAATGATGGAATTCGAGAACTTGAACAAATTCTACGGCATCTCCTTCAACCAACAAAACGAACTGATCGTTTTATGGATTCTGTGCCAACGTGGCAGTCTCGAGGTGAACAAAGTTTCAACATCGGAGCGTTTTCCATTTGATCGATCCTTGGGGAGATGCACTCATTCTCAGATCAATTCCATATTATGGGCAAAACACGCGGTCCATATGCCCAACGATATGGAATTAAAATAATGATTTTCCGAAGCATTGTTTATGTTTCAGGATGTTGTGTTCAACGACGAGCTGAAGATCAGCCGGAACTTCCAAGTTTCATTCGCCAAAGACATCGTCAAGGTACTGCTCGCTCTTCTTTCTATTTAACTTGAAAGTTTGTTTCACGCGCGATTCCGAGTTGAGCATTTTCAAATTTAAAATGAATTCTTTCGCTCAACAATATTTTAATCAAATCATCAATTGAATAATTTGAACGGAAGTCTGAAATGGGAATTCCGCCCCATCAAAACTGTACAAAGTCGTGTTTGTTTCTTTGTTAAAGGGGCTGTACTTTCTTCACAATTCGCCCATCAAATACCATGGCTTTTTGTGTCTGCAAAATTGTTTGGTGGACTCAAATTGGTAAGAGAATGCCAAAAATTCGAACATAATTTGGACAAAAAATAAATTATTGCGGCAACAAAAGTATGTTTTGTGTATGTTTCGTTTATTAATTTTTTGTTTTTTAAGGAATGTGAAATTGACCAATTTTGTGACGGAACAAATTGTCGGGGACAAGCTTCGGCACAACGAGCTCAAATACATGACGGAGTCGAGGCTGAAGGCGCACAAAAAGGCAAAGAAGCCGACGGTCAACAAGGACGAGGAGAAGAAGACAACGGCGGGACGAAGAGAGGACAGAGAAGAGCGAGAAAAGGTCAGAGAGAGAGAGGGGTGGAAGAAAGAGAAAAAAGAGGCAGAGAAAAAGAGAAAGATTGCGTAAAAAGAGAGAGAGAGAGAGAGGAAAATAAAAATGAAAATATAAAATGAATTAGCAATGATGAATTGAATTGCTAATTCTTGACCCAATCCAAAGGATCGAGACCGTGAACGAGAAAAGCGGCGCCGGAATCGGGAAAAGGAGCGCAGCGGTGCGGACAGTTCGGAGGACAGCCGAAGCGTGACGGACGAGGAGTTGGAGCAGTCCAAGAAAATTTACGAGAAATCCCATTTAAAAAGTTTGTTGGCAGGCAGCTTTTGTGGGCGAAATTTAACAACAAAACTACACACCAACTGTTTGAATGATTGCAATTTAAAAAATTGTGCCTTCAGAGTACATTCAACAGGCGCCGGAGATCATCCGCGAGTTCATTTCAACCAAACATTTGCCTCCGGGCAGTCAGGCAGCGGACGTGTACAGGTGGGTGTATAAGCAAAATCTGTAGCTTGGTTGGCGTTTATCGATTTTATAATCCGATCGGGATCACCAAGCCGACAAAGTCTAAAATAAGAATTAAAATATATAACAGCAGCAAAGTGGAATTAAACAGGTTTAAGCTCGAATTAATTCGTTTTTTTCATTATTTGTAGCCTCGGCATGGTCCTCTACCAGATTCTTTTCAAGTTGGAGCCATTTTACGAGCGAAATATGCAGCCAAAAAGTGCAAATTTTGAAAAAAAATTTAAATTTAAAGCAAAATTTTTCCGTTTAGAAATAATGGAACGAGTTGCGCTTGCCAACGAAGACGAACAAATCATCCGTCCCGCCTTTCCCAAGCAACAAATTTCGGCCACCGAAGAAGCCTACAACTTCCAACTCTTGTCGGTATGCCGCAATTTTCGAAATACAGCATTTGGGTAGACGATACTGTATAATCCACATTTACTGGTTACTGTAATTGTTTCTTTAACTTGGCATTGGTGTGGGGGGCACTGATTGATTTTGACGCAGGCCCTGGAGGCTTGTTGGCTGGAAATCCCGGAAATGCGTCCGAACATCAAACGGATGAAAACGATGGTCAACGCCAACCTGAAGTCGACGGGAAGTGGCAGTTTGGTTGATCAGATGATGAAGATGATGGAGGATGTATAAAAATTCAATATTAATTATCTAGAGATCGGAAAGCTTGAGTTCTTAAAATTTGATCAAAAATACTAATTAGTAATAGACATCGAACAAAATTTTGATTCCGAAATTCACAGTTCCTCCTGCTGAAGGGGGAATTAGGATGGAGGAAACTTTTAGATTAATAAAAAATTTAGTTTATAAAACTCTTTTTATAAATATTCAAATAAATGAACAAAATTGCAATTTGAATTTAATCCGATCTCTAATTCGACTCGTTCGTCTCCAGAAAATTACATTTTTTTTCAGTACACAACAAATCTTGAACAATTGGTCAAAGAGCGGACGCAATTATTGGAAGAAGCACAACAGCAGGCCGACCGACTGTTGAAGAATATGTTGCCACAGTCGGTTAAATTATCAAATTTTTTGTTGTTGAAAATTTCGAGCCTAAAGATCGATCGCGGAGGATCTGAAGGCGGGCCGTCCGGTGGTGCCCCAATATTATTCAAATTCAACCGTTTTGTTTTCCGACATTCGCGGCTTCACGCGCATTGCGTCAACCTCTACTCCAATCCAGGTCATATGCAACAGAAATGTAACCGGATTCCGGTTTCTGAATTCCTGTTTTCGGACATTTTTGGGTCCAGAGTTCCGGACTTTTTTCACAAAAACCAAGCCCAAATCCGGAAATTTACAAAAATTGGCATTCATTTCCACTCGAAAAAGCCAAACTTGAAACTCGACTCGAACTAAACTCGGGGCAACCCTGTTGGTCAGTATCTGATTAAACTTTTTGAACTGATCTGTGTGTCATATGATCGGGTTAGAGATCATTTTAGGGATCTGTGCAAACACTAGAGGACCAACTGCTTGAGTTTTCCTGATTAGAGAATAAGCGACAGATCAGAGCCAAATTATAATCCGTTCTGCAGATTATTTGAAATTTTGGTTCATGAAAATTCAATTTTTATTGACGCCCATTCTCTAAATAAACAAAACAACTCGTCAGGTGGTCAGCTTTCTCAACGATTTGTTCTCCGGGTTTGACGCCATCATTGCCAAACATGACGCGTACAAAGTGGAAACGGTGAGAAACATAAAATTGATTGAATTTGAGTTGATCCCCGACCCCGAAAATTGAACGTCCCCGACCCTGTCCCCGACATGGCTAACCCCAACCTCCCCGACTTTCCCACCCCGAAGGTCCGGGGAGTAACCTTAGTTTGAACCCTGGAAAACTTCTTCTTTTTTGGTTTTTTCTACATTAGTGGATCAAAGAATTCAAGGAATAGCCGCTGATTGGGGAACTAAAATAAACTGTGGCCTTATTGAGTATAAATGCACGGACATTTGGCACAGATTGGCGATGCTTACATGATTGTCAGCGGCGTGCCGCGCGAGAATGGCAATGCCCACGTGCAACACATTGCCGAAATTGCACTCAAAATGCGCATGGTTAGAGAAGTTTAAAATGTTCATTGCCTTCTATTGGTGTAAAACAATAACAACCAGTTCGTGACCAACTTCAAACTCGTGCATAAGCCGGAAGAGATCAT
This sequence comes from Globodera rostochiensis, assembly GCA_018350325.1. Lineage (NCBI taxonomy): Eukaryota > Metazoa > Nematoda > Chromadorea > Rhabditida > Heteroderidae > Globodera > Globodera rostochiensis. The sequence goes on from JAEVLN010000011.1 coordinate 2,179,609, forward strand.
GATGGTCCGCATCGGCTTTCACAGCGGACCGGTTGCGGCTGGAGTTGTACGCATTTCTTTCATTCATTTAAAAAATAATAATGCTCTTCAAGGAGTTTAGGCGTTTAAAAAGTTCAATTTTGTTTAAGCAATTTTTCCCAAGTGCGTAAATTCAAATTTGGTCCTCAATTAACGGTTTTCGTCGATTACAGTATCCCCCCCCAACCGAGAAAGGTTATCAAGCAGTACAACCCCCCCCCCCCCCCCCCTCCCCCACCGAGGAGGGTTATCAGCAGTACAACCCCCCCCCCCCACCCGAGGAGGTTATCAAGCAGTACAACCCCCCCCCCACCCCACCGAGGAGGTTATCAAGCAGTACAACCCCCCCCCCCCCCCACCGGGAGGTTATCAAGCAGTACAACCCCCCCCCCCCCACCCCACCGAGGAGGTTATCAAGCATACAACCCCCCCCCCCCCACCGAGGAGGTTATCAAGCAGTACAACCCCCCCCCCCCACCAGGAGGTTATCAAGCAGTACACCCCCCCCCCCACCGAGGAGGCTATCAAGCAGTACAACCCCCCCCCCCACCCCACCGAGGAGGTTATCAAGCAGTACAACCCCCCCCCCCCCCCCACGAGGAGGTTATCAACCAGTACACCCCCCCCCCCACCGAGGAGGTTATCAAGCAGTACACCCCCCACCGAGGAGGTTATCAAGCAGTACACCCCCCCCCCCACCGAGGAGGTTATCAAGAGTACACCCCCCCCCCATTCTTTTCGTGTTAATGTTTCGGCCTCCTTTTGAAGGTTGGTTTGGCCGCGCCACGCTACTGTCTGTTTGGTGACACTGTAAACATGGCGTCGCGAATGGTTTTGTTTTGTTGTCCTCCTTTAATAAACATTAAAATAATCTAATCTTGCTTTTAAGGAATCCACTGGAATGGCGAATAAAATTCAGGCAAAAATAAATAAGGTATTATTATTTTAAACTAAATTTATTGACAGATCAGCGAAAACTCGTACAATCTGCTCAAGTGCTTCTATGCCCAATTTGTCGTGGTCGAAAGGGGCAAAGTGGACATTAAGGCGGGAAATATTTAATTTAAAAATTAACAATAATAAAGTCCCCCCCCCCCCCATTTTAGGGCAAAGGCGAATGCACAACCTATTTTTTGGAGGGAAAAGAGAATCGCCGGGGGCTCTGATCCATTTGTCGGCGCTTACCGAAGGGATGGCGGCGGCTTGCCGATGAAAAATTACGCATTTTTCTAATTTAAAAGCTCCCTATTTTCGCTGCGCATGAAAAGCATTTTTCGTTGGCCCGTCGCTGAGCAAATAATAAGTCCCAAAGAAAGGCAATTTCGAGTGGTTTTGTGTTAACCACAAGTGTAATAAGCTCTGCATTCATTCCCATTATTACTTTGAAAAGATTTGAGTTGACCAGACATATCGCTGACACTAGTTCAAGTTGACAGGAAAGTTGGGGCTAAGGCTTCACGAAAATAAATCATTTCGATGTTGGACGAAAACGAAACGAACAAAAAAAATAGATACGATTCGTTTTTACAAAACGAAATTATTCCGCGAATCATAATAATATAGATCAAAAATCATTTTCCTTTAAAAACAAAACGATAAAATATTTTTTTATAACAACAAAAATGGACGAAACAAACCCAAGAAAATAAATAAATAAATAAATAAATAAGCAACCAAAGCAAAAACACTTTGCCCATCAATTTCAACGGAATTTGCACTCCTGCTCAAAAGGAATCAAATTCTAAAATAAAAAACTGAAATCCCCTCACAAATGTTGCATTTCCGAGCACCTTCAGCATGAGCTTCTTCAGCTTCTTCTGATGCATCTCAATTTTCTTCTCAATTATCTGCAACTTTAAACAACAACATTTTTGAATTTAAAGATTAATAAGCAAGAGAAATTTAAAAATTTTTATTTTAAAATATTTCTAAACGTGTCAAAAATTGTACTCTTCAGCATGAACTTTGGTCAGTACCAAGCAGTACACCTCACCCCCCCCCCCCCATTCTTGCCTGTTTGATCCGGCTCAGTTCGCGCTCCTCCGACTCCATTGTGGCCAATGCGCGTTCGTACTTCTCTAAGAGGGCGTGCCACGGGGCCATCTTTTGATTTACGATCTAAAATTCACATTAAATCGATCAGCAATTCCAAGTTGACTCTGATCTTAAGAAAGCAAATCGCGACATCCTACTTCAATCACATCATCAACCCAATCAGCGAACACCAGAATCTGAAACAGCACAACGGCAGCGAGCAGTGCACAGATGGGATGTCGGGAGAAGAACAAAGGTGGAGGAGGGCCCATTTGAGCAAAACCAATTAAAAAATATGGCTCATCACCCGTGAGCTAAGATATTGTCTTGAGAAAGAGGACCGAGACTTCGTTCAGTTTCGACGACTCGGACATTGACATTTCGGAACTGTACTTGTGAGTTGGGAGGGTTGGCTCAGGATCAGGAAACTTTGTTTGGTTGATTTTCGGCCGATTATGGAAATGCCAAAAAATGTTATTTGGAATCGGTGATAAAGTTCTATTCGATACCGCGATCAGATCATGATCAAGTCGGAGATGAACCCTACAAAAAAATAAAATTGGGAAGTCCTTTCTGATCAAACACTGGAGGGAGGGAGAGGGGGAAAACAAATAGAATCGAGCAGTCCATCACCAAAATTCCAGTCGGATGGACATATAAAAACCGCATTTCCTTCCTTTCACATTCCTTTTTTGGACATTACATAAAACTTTTGCACATTCAAATCTGTTGGGCTTTATTTAAGAGTTTATTACATAGAGAGGAAATCCACCGTCCAAAACGGGGAATGTACCGAACGACGGGGAGCCAGTTTCGGGGAATGTGTCGAACGGACATTCCCTGGCGGGGAGTCCCCGACCCGCTGCAACTGACGCTGACAGAATGTTTGAAAATTTTAAAAAAATGTATAAATTTGTGTGATGGAATAGAATTTATTGTGGCGAAGCCGTACAATGATCCGATTTGAAATTTAGTGACTTAAATATGTATTTGCAGGTTTATTTTGAATTGATTGCAAATCTCAAAAAAGTTTGTCAACCCCTCTGCAATTTTTTTAGAAAAATCGCCGGTAAAAATTTGTTTCCATATTAATGACGGGCTCTGAGATTTATAGCCACTTAATGTTTTCGTTTTCGGTGACTAAGCCACAATTTGTTCGCGTAGAGAAAAGAAGAAATGAAAAAAAGAACGGGGCAAAGGACCCCTGCAGAAAACGTCGTTGTTGAATCGATGGAGGGGGGGGGGGAGTCGACCGCCGCCGTTCAATAACCCTATCATTTTGGAACAGCAGGGCTCGCATTTTTATCCTAATTTTGAAAAATTCTCAATGCAAGCCTTGGCCAAAACGCCTATTAACATTGGCTTCTTTAGGCTTAGTTCTTCAAATATGCTCGGGCCGAAATGGCCGTTGCCGAAACGTCTTTGAAGCGATGGAATGGAATTGTTGACGTTTATTCTCCCTCCTCCCGTCCCAATGCTTGCAATAGAGCTAAAAAAATGCATTGATTTTCGTTTTCCTTATAAATGATTCATTTTTCTTTTGAAAAATATTTGATTTTAATTCCAGAGATGAATAAAAGGAATTTCCTTTTTAATTTTTAAAATTAAGAAGAAAATGTTTCTTTCCCATTATCGAAAAAATAGCCGACGACTTATTGCAAAAGCAACATTTTTTGAATTCTATCCGTTTAATTCAATTAAAATTCTCCAATTTATACTTTCTTAAAATATATTTTTAATTCTTTATTTGAATGCGATTTCTTCGAATGATCTCCCCCAAATCGCCAATGGTCGTTCAAAGCATCTTTCTCATTGCGCTTGTGCATCCGATTGGAACGAGATTTTTGGATAGAAAAGGTCCTAGATGAAAATTAAACATTTTAATTTATAAGAAGACTAACAATTTCATCTAAAAATGATTGGAACTCGATCAAGTACAAGAATTGGTTCTTTTGTTACATTTCTGGTTACAAACAATTGAAAACTTTATTTTGAATATTTGCTTAATGTTGCTTTTATGAGGTTTGTTCAATTTCCTAACAAAAACTTTTTTCTGAAAAAAAATATTTTCTCGGCGTTGCCTGTCGGCACTGCCGGCCCAAAAGGCGGGCACGAGGCTAGAACTTGGAGCCGAATTTTAATAAATTTAAATGTTTCTTGCTTTAGTCGACAATTGCTTCTATGCCCTCCGCCACCGTGGCACTGCGTCCGCTGAACTTCTCGCCAAAATGGTCGAATGGAAAATGGAGGATATTAAGCAAGGCAACCGTCCGAACGAGCATGATTGTCGTGGAAATTTTGCTGGATGCCAAACCTACTCGTGCCTTGATGGTGGGGGGGGGGGAATAATACCTCGGGTAAAGCTTCTTGTTGGGCACCGGGGACACTCCGGCTTCCCCCGTGATCGATCACTTTTCCACACTCATTTCTGATCATCCACTCCGCCTCCGGGATATTCAGTCCCGACCTTCACTTGTTGATCCAATTTACAAATATTTATTTTTATACAAATTTATTCTCCCAAGGAGCCGGTGCCAACATTTTTGTGATCAATGCATGTGCACCGGACGGTGGCAATTGCACCCACGGCGACTTGGACCCGTTTTGCTCGGCTGAGATTGGAACGCCGAAATGCGAAATTTGCCACAGGGGCCTCTGCAACAGACACAAGGTTGAGCTGACGGCAGCAGCAAACGCATTGTCGGTGCCGAACTCTTCCAGCAATGCCAACGATACGGACGAAGGCGCAGTGGAAGAGATCATCGAACTTTGATGCTTATGAGAAAATATTTTATTTATTTATTTAAGCGTGTCATAAAGTGATTTTATTAAAAAATTGGCTTTGATTGCCAAGTTTTATCTTGTCATTTCTTCATTTTCAATGTTTCGGAATAAATAAAGTGCCAGAAGAATGTGGCAGGTCGTCTCGGGGAGGTCAGCAAATGGCATCGGCTTGGAAGACAAAGGGAAACCGCCGCCGATGGCTTATTTGTTGTACAATGAGCTCATTAAAAATTAGGCATCAATTTCCGGGTTATTTTGTCAAAACCAAAATTAACTTTCAATTTCATTTATATATTTTGCATAAAATGAAACAAACAAAAAAGAAAATAGGGAGAAAATAAAGTATGGCAATATTATTCAAAAATTGGATCCGAATTTTGGAAGAATTTTCGTCGACAGCCCGGAATTTTGATGTCACGATTGCGCTGGTTGACCGCGTCACGCGCCTGCTCCATCCAACCGTGCCGGTCCTCAGCAATAATCCGCGAGGCGCCCAATTTGCGCAATGTGTCTAAACAATTCCAATTTTAATAAAAAAAATAAATAGGAAAAAGAAAAAACTCTGCAGATGAGGGTAATGAAGTTTTTTTCCCCAAAAAGGCAGAAAATTTGGCAATGGTAACGAATTGCGGTCCCGACGAAAAATTCTTACCAATCCAGAATACATTTTTTCTAGGGAAAACTGGGTAGAACACGAATCCGAATTCGAACAATTTTCAAAATTTCAGCCACGTGAAAAATTATGCATGAACCTAAAAAGCAATCAACCCCCAAAAAAGTTGCATTGAACTTCTGAAAATGTTCGCATTAGGGTTCAGGGTTTGACATTGCAAAATCCAAGCTCGGATTCGTGTTCTATGCTATGCTTATTTTTACTCTAGAAAACATGCATTTAAAATTATAAACATCAAAAACATTTTTTTTAAATTTTCGTCGGGACCGCAATTCGTTACTATTGCCGAAAATTTTCAAATTCTCCACCCCCTCACGAAAAAGTGCCAACCCAAAAATGTTTTCCCCTGCGGCACCAATCGGCGTTGTCAGACCCCTACAAAAGATAAAAATTTCAACCAAAAAGACCGCTAAATTCTAAAACTGGCGCAAAGTTCAAAAAATTAAAACTCACCATAAAACACTTTGGAAAGGTCCGGTGCCAAAGCGTCACGATTTGAGCGCGACACGGTCTTGCCCTCGGACAGAATGTGAAAACGGCACAGAAACTCGGGGGTGAACAGCGCGTCCGCTGCCGCCCGGCCACAATAGCTCGGGTTGTGCAGGTACAGTGCAATGTCCAGCTTGCACAGCACGCGCTCCGTGATGTCCTCCTCTCCGTGGTATAACTTAACAATGAAATATGAATTACTTTAATTGAAATAGAAATGTTTCAAAAACCGAAACTACTCGTTCCCGCCCCAAGCGACTTTCGACGCCTTTCAAACGTCATAACTCCTTTCATTGACAACCAAATTTTACAAATTTAGTAACATTCAAAAGTTTAAGCGCTGTCATTTTTGTTTCGAATGGTACTAAAATTTTAGAACTCGATTGACTAAAAACAGAGTTATGGTTTCTCAACCCGGCCAGAGGGGAAACGAAGCGCACCCTTCAAAAACTGCCGTCACTTTGCTTCGGACAGTCAAAAATTCATTAAATATTTCGTCTTACAATGCGCGTCCGCGGGTCTTCTCGACTGACGCGAACAGTGCCAAGCATTTCGTTACGGCTCAACTCACAGATCGGCACAATCTGGTCATGTTCATCCAGCACCTGAAAAAACAAAGTCCAAAAAAAGTTTTCCAAAGTCTCTCGCTCGTCTTTTTTTTCTTTTTGAAAAAAAACCTTTTGGTTTTTGAGGGCAATTTTTAGACCAAAAACTTAAAGACAGCGGCGCCCACCAGCCAATCAAGTGCCAACTTTGACAAAATATTTGGGTCGGCATCTTTCAATGTCCTGTTTGCTCTGCCGCATGCGCCGTCGTTTGCCCAAGGACAGCGGCTGCCCTCCGGCATGGGCCACCGCCTCCGAATGTGCCAATGCCATGCCGTCGTCGTCCTCCACACCTTCGCCGTCTTCAACGGCAATTGGTTCCCGTCTGGAGAGTGCGCATTCCCGTCGCATTTTGGACACGTCCTTCGACAGTTTTTCCAACGAGTCGAGCACAGTGGACTAAAATGGTACAAATCTGGTATGTTTTTTTATTAAAAAGTGCCCAATTTTCTTTAAAAAAAGCATTTAATTTTATTGAATTTAAACTTAAAAGCTTAATAAGATAAAAAATTAAAAATAGCCAAAAAATGACCATAATGTCACCACCGTACGGCTGAGCAAAATTGCCTTCCATCGCCTCAATTGTGTCCTGGTCCCAGCCAAGTTGACGCCCAAATGGCCGATGATGCTTCTCCAAGTCCATTTCCTCTTCATCACATTTGATGAACACCTCCGTCCCGTCGGGGCCAAACTCGGCCGACTGTAATAAACGCAAAAATAATTGGCAAAGCTTTCTGATTTTTAGACAAAATTTAGAATCATGGTGATTCGGGCCAGAACTCCAACCACCATTTCTGATTTCAGTTAAAGCCCTAAATTCTAAACAAAACCTCGTTTTGTTGATGGACCATCGGCCGCCCGTCAGCCATGGCCGAATATTTGGCAAATGCGATGGCATCGGCCGGACGTCCGCGCAGTTTTTTGCCAAACTGTGACGTGCCGCGTGTGCCATGCGCGTTCGTTGCCGCCGTCGGTGCCAAAGTCGGCGGTGCAGGCACAACGGCAAAAGACGAACACGACGGCACAGCCGCCATGGGAATTTGCACATGGCTGCGGTCCCTGTCTGCACAAAGAAGCGCGTCCTCAATGCCGTCGGGACAACGATTGTCGTTGTTCGGTGGTACCATTCTGTGGGAAGGAAAACTTTTCTGGCATTTATATTCGGTTCGGCAAAATCAAAAAACTGGTGTTCGGGATCCCCGACTAACTCATACTTTTCAAAAAATGTTTTTCTCTTTCAATTTGGGTAAAAAAGCAGTTTTAGAGGAATTTTTGAACACACGGGTACACTCTTAACACACACACCGTTTTACAAGATGGAGCAGCTCATTGCAGGCCCGATCGGACAGTTCAAATGTTTGCGCAATCGAAACAAACTCGGCACAAAATGTTTGAACATCCGTGCGGGAACCATCGAATAGCCGACGCTTCGAACTTGCCTCATTGACCCGTTGGTGTTTAACAGGCACATCGTTTTCTTCAATTTGGTCATCAAATTCTAAAAATAAGGATGCTTAAATGTGGAGGTTTTTAACGGTTAAATCCGAAGCACCTAATTGATGATGTACTTGTTGATGTTGACTCAATGCATACTCATGATCAACACAAACACCTCCTCCATGTTTCTGAAGAAAGTGTTGTGGCAAAGTTTGTTCAACGCCTCCGTCATCTTCGCTTTGATGCTGATCTGGATCAGGGTGATTATGCTGTTGCGGTCGAGTTTGCGAAGTAGTTGTCGACGTATTTTTTCGAAGAATCATTTAAAAAGAATAAAATACCAAAACAGTTAAAATTACGAATGATTGATTGCACAGCAAACGTAGAGTATAAGCTTAGTGGTGAGCTTTAGGCCTGAGCCTAAGCTTAAGTTGGCCTAGAGGCCTAAACTCATCTTAGAGTGGCGTCCCTGACTGGCCCAAACGGCGGGCCCAAACTTCCCCAACTCCAAACAAATGCCAACGAGGTATTTGGCATTTTGACCGTATGCAAATTTCAAAAAACACTTCAAATAGTGGCAAAAAATCGAAAAGTCAGTTTCGCCTAAAATATCCAATCCGCGGATTTCAAAAAATAAAAGCAAAAATGTTCCAATTGAAAGAAATTTAGTCCAAAAATTTCGCAGAGAATTAGCAGGCATTAACAATTCCGGGGGCGGGGGGTGGCGTGGGGAACAGGGATGGGCGGAAACCTATTTTGAAAAAACGGAAATATTTTAAATTAAAATTGATGTAAAACAAAAATCATTAAAAATTTGATTTTAATGAATAGGGCCCGGATTTATAGTTGCCAAAAATCTCCAAATAGTTAGTTTTTTAGTTGCTTAAAAGTCCAAAATAGTTTCTAAAAATGAACTACGTTTCTAAAAAGTTCCAGAATTAGAGGTGTTTCTTAAGGACTTTTCCGAAAATGGCCAAAATAGTTTTTAAAAACTATTTTAGTTGCTAAAAAATAAAGAAGAAATGTCGAATTTGCGGATTTAGGCATCAAACGAGGATATTTTCACGTTCTGCTGCTGCTTTTAAATATTTGGAGATTATCCTGGACTAAATAAAGAATTAATTTGTTGATATTTTCGAAAAATGCCGAACTTACTGTTGCTGCTGTTGCCAGGACAGCGGGGAGGGGGGGGGGGGGGTGGGAGGCACGGCATACGAATGAATTTTGCTGTGCTTTCGCTATGTTGAAAAAAACTATTTTCGAGAAAAACGCGTCCATCAATGTGGGGATGACGGCCATACGTCAAGTTCAGATGCTGAATGAGCGGCGCTGTCCGGAGACAAATCCTACGCATTTTGGGGTAACATTTTATTTTTAAATATTGTTTAAAAAATATATTATTTATTTTGGTATGAAATTGGTAAAACAATTTTTAGGAGTTTCTGGAGCGAGATGATCTGCCGTCAGCTGGTTGCGAGAAATGGCCACGGAGCTGAGGAGCATCGACCGCCGGTAGTGTTGGTAAACGGTGGCATTTGTGGAACATGATGTAACCGGAAGCTAAAAAATAACCGGAAATGGAATCCGGGAATTTCAAATTAAAAAAAATTTATGAAAATTTCCGATTTTTTTGCCAAAAGGCCGGAAAATAAAATGCATGCATTTTTAAATGTTTAAATACTGTGAACTACCTAGCTGTTTTCAATGTTGTTTTTCAACATTTTTTTTCTGGTTGCAGAAAAGAATGAAACCATTTCAAACAATGATCGCCTTTTTTCTAAGTCAACTAATTACCAAAGATTAAAATCATAGTTACACATAAATTCATTCTTTTGACACACATGGGTGACAACAACAACAGCAACCGCAACTGGGACGTGCAGTTGGCACAGCTGCTGAGCAACCGGCCCGCTGGGACACAAAAAGTGTCCGCACAAACGTGAGAATGATTTTTTTATGACGACAAAAATTTTGTCTTAAATTAATGGGAGCCCATCAATCTTTATTTATTTTTACTAAGTCAACCAATTCCCATTAAGATCATATACCTATTCATTCTTTTTAATAAGATGAGTGACAGCAAAAACTGTAGCTGGTACGTACCTGCTGCCCCGGCAGATCAACCGGCAGCTGGATGGGCAACAAAAGGCCTGCGAACGAACGTGAGAACGATTGACGACAAAAAGTTTTTGTCCCCTAATTTAATGATGTGGGTCGGCCGACTGTATTTGTCAGTCCGAAGTTCGATGCCAAAGTGAACGCGGACTTGTTGCGCAAGGTGATGAAGCGAACTGCTGGCAGCGACAAAAGCATAACGATCCTCAAGCCCCTGTTGCTCAAGGAGTTGAAGAGATGCGCGGCGACTTTGAGGATCTGATCATCGCGTTAATGGAACGTCCGGAAAATACGACGCAGATCAGTTGCGCCGTGCGATCGAGGCCTGTGAAATGAGCCCAAAAACCGAGAACTTTATTTTTTTCAATTTCAGGGCCGTGGCACCAACAAACGCATCTTGTTGATTGAGTGCGTTTTTTTCGGGGTTTTCACTGGGAAAGTAAATAAAATTACATAATTTACAGGATGATGACCACTCGTTCGAACAACCAAATCAATGACATCAAACTCGCCTATTGGTGAGTGATCGGTGTGTTGCTTTTAGGTGCTTATTGTCACATTTTTCAGCAAAATGTATGGCACTGAGCTGAAAATGGACATCGAAAAGAATGCGTCTGGTTACTTTCGACGTCTGCTCATATCGTAGTGTTCCGGTGCCCGCGATGAGTACACCTAAAACATCAACCAGACTAAGGCTCAGGAGGTGTCCGAATCAGTTTGAGAGAAATTTTGGGAAAATGTGATTGCCTTTTAGGTTGCTCGCCGATGTGGCGCGTGGGCGAAGCACTCTCAGCACCGATGGAATCACTTTCAAAATAATCTTGCAGATTCGTCGACATGGCCGCCATTTGCAAGGCGTCCAAGAAATGTACAGCAAATCGTTGGGAGCTGCGATTGCCGACGATCGGGTGCTTACAAGGCTTTAGAATGGCGAAAAAAATAAAAATTAAACTGTTTTAGCTTGAAAATGTTCATTGATTGATACTGTATATAAATAAAGACACGATTGTTGATTGTTCGAGTCGTTTTTTCGCCCTGCAAAAGGGTTTTCTTTTTATTTTTTGCATTTTGCGTGCCGTTGAGGAGGCTAAAATGCCGGCAGATAGAATGTTTTATGCATCTCTTCTAATTTCTTTTGGCCCCCATTTCACTTCCTTCCTTTCTGTTGCTGCGGACAATCGCATTAAATTTGCCATTCTTCACATCGGACCCAAAACTTTTCGCAATATGAAATTTTGCATTTATTTTGCAACGGTGCCCACAGATTTTATCTATCCCGCCTTTTTTTATAAAGAGCATAAAATACAGTAAATTTAATTCGAAACACTTTTTGAATGCAGTTCTATTATTATTTTTGCAAATTCTCCCAAAATGGCCACTTCGATGTTTGTCAAACGGTTGTTGGCCAATGCCAGCTGTTTCGGCCTTTTGCTGCTCTATGTAATGCTGGGTGGGCTGCTGTTTTTACGCTTTGAACGGGAACAATCGCTGCGGGAGAGGGACGATTTGATTCGGCGTAAATCCGAATGCATTCGACATTTTCTCCGAATGTATTTTGAATCGTTATTTAAATTTAAAATAACATTAAGCCATAATCGTATTAAACATATTTGAATGCTCAGATCAGCCTGCAAAAGATCGTTCTGATCATTGGGGGAAACGGAAATGAAAACACACATTTAAATGATAAAATTTTTAAATTTAAGCGAAATTGCCCCCGACAGCAACCGCAGCGGATCACCAACCTCCTCAGCTGAACGGATCACAGAACATTGTCTGTTCGGCATCGTCGACCCGACGGAGGGTCGGCGACGCCAATCGTGGAACTACCGGAATGCCCTCCTCTACGGGTTTGGCATTTTGACAACATTGGGTAAGTCTCGCGCATACCGGATTCATTTTATTATTAAAGAGTTATGAAAAAATAATAAATATTTGCGCCTCTTCAAAGACTAATAAATAAAATTTAATTCATGTAATATAAAAAGACCCTTTTCGCGCTGTTCAAAACATAGATAAAAATTTCAAATTTTTTTTTAAATTGTGTCATGCCCTCGGGGGAGCTTCCGGGGATTCTTTCCGCCTGAAGGATGACGAAGTGCTTGTTCTGTGTTGTTGGGGTTGAAATGACGAGGTGCTTGGTCGGTGATGAAGCTGAATGGGCGCTTCACCCCCGTCGAACATTTTCTTCAGCTGACTGACCGGCTTCTGAATTTTTTTTAGCTTTCTTTTTTTTGCATTCTTTAAAAACCCCGCAGGCGTTTCCTTTTTTCATCTCTAAAATTTCGTCCTTTCTTCTAGGGTTTTTCCTAATGTCGTTTTATAAATTGCCTTTTTCAATGGAATGCCCCCCCCTTTCGTGTTTTCCATGCTCGAATTTCTTTTTCCCGATTTTTCCAGTTTTCTTTTTGGGGATTATTTTTTCGAGAATTTTCGCAAGGTTTTCTCTGCTTTATTTATTTTTTTAAAACAATTCTATTCAGCTTTCGACTTTTTTTGTCGAGAGTTTAATTTGTCCACCTCCCACCTGTTTCTCGGCGTGTAACCCGTCGTACGGGTCCCAGTCCACCGACTCGTCCGAGGAGAATTCCTGCCAGCCCAGCATCGCCGGCGCCTGGTCGCCCCTGGAATGTGAGCGGAACGCGCGTCGGATCCGACGCCGAGCTTCCCGAATTCGGGACCCGTGGATTTTCTCGAGCTTCGGGTTGATCTGACGAGAGATTGGTGATCAGACCAATTCTGACAAATGAGCGTGCTCTTTTGCTCAGAGGAGAAGGCCAAGATGGAGTTAGGGCGGGCAAATTAATTTTACGGATTTTTCGTTTAAATTTTTCTCTTTATTTTAATATCTCTTCCAATCCCCCAAAAAACTTTAAATTAACGAATTGCTCAAAAATTCAAATGCTAAAATGATCAGATAAGTCTTAAAGAAAAAAATCTCAAATTAATTTATAATTAATTTTCTTATTGGACAGCACAAACGATAGAATGATTCAAGTGGACGGCACGGCACTTATTTGAATGCATTTATTTGACTGATATTTTTATATGACAGAAATTTCACTAAAATGTTGTTGAAACAAAACAAAAAAGTGTCTGCGATGCGTAAAAAATGGAATGAGTTTGAGGGAATGAATGTGCGCGGGTCTCCAGACATGCCCATAGCCTGGGCATAAATTTTGAAGTTTCAATTTTTTAGAGAGAGAAAATTGCCTCATGAGTAGAGTTGGGTTGTCGTTTTTAGATCGGAACCCGAAAAAACCAAGAAAAATCGTTTCCGGTGAACCGAGGCGCTCGGTTTCGTTTTGGCTTTTGCTCATTTTTGATGGAACTTTCGTAAGCAAATTCAAAATCTGATTTTTTTTTGATCATAAAAATTGGTTGGATAAGGGCGTTCGTTTCCAACGGAGCAGTCCATTTCAGTGCCCACACTCCGGCTTTTTTAATTTCCGGATTTATCCCGAAATTCCCTCAGGCACAGTTATGAAAATCCAATTTTGCCAGACATTAATTGTTAGACATTTGGTATTTTTGTTTAAAAAAATAATCAAAAGTACATTGATCGGTTTTCAGTCTCGTTAACCGAGGAAGTATCAGAAACCGACCGACAACCTCACTCATGAGCATTCCCATCTACTTGAATCATTCGATCGGAAGAAATCTCCAAAAATGGAAAGAAACCTAATTAATGGCTATGGACCTGTCTGATCAACAAAAAAATTAGTTTGGCGTTGAGCCGGTCAGCAGATCCAAGTACAATTTAAGCGGGGCGTACAATCGCTCAACTTGGCCTTCCCGGAATCTGACCTCGTCAGTTTGCGCCTCCGCATTCGTTAGCACGGGAATTGGCGTTTGGATGCGCTGATTCTTCACCGATTTTTCGTCCGTTTGCGTCACTCCGTCAAAAGTGCCGGCCAAAAAGAACGTTTGAATCTCTTCGTCAAGACAAATTGGGCGCTCTGTTTGCGTGTCCACACTTTGCCCGCTCGGCAGCAGCCCTAAACTTGGGGAAATAGGCTTAATTATAGAACTATAGAGATCTGAAAGCTCTAATGTCAGAAGCTTATCACCCGTGAATCCCGATCACCAGTCAGAATTATGCCAACTAAGGCCAGTCTGATCATCCCGATCACAAGTCAGAATTATGCCAAACTATAGCTCAAATCCCGATCACCGCCCAACGCACTCGCTGATGTCATTGTGTGTGCCTCACGTGTGCTCACTCGAGCCGTCTGAATGCCCTGGTCCGTCTGTATGGCACCGTCCGTTTGCTGTTCAGTGTCCACCCGCTTCATCTTCGGCATTGACAGCGACAAATCCGCTTGCACTTCCATTTCGTCCACCTCAATGCCAAGTGTTTGGTCGTTTTTGTCGTCTCTTAAAGTTTAAGCCATTTGAATTTTCAAAAAACGTCACCCCAAAAATTATGAGGCCCAAAAGAGTGATTTAATTAACTTTTACCTTCCGATTATCTCCGTTTGCGTGTGATTTTCGCGCTGATGTAAGCTAACCGACCGGTCCCGCGTGCTTGCCTCAAACGATCGCTGTTCCATCGGCCACAGAATGTCCTCAACGATCGCTGATCTGGCGTCTTCATTGTCAGCCATATCCTAATGATAAAATTAAAAAAAAAGAGCCAATAAAAGACAAAAAAAAAAAAATGCTCAAAATTGAAGAAAAAATGCCGGCTCGATCAAAATGAACCGGCGGTTCATTTCAGCAGACTTTTCTTTCCCTGCGGCGGACGCCTCCGCGAAATAATTTTTGAAAAAGAATATAAAATATATTTTTATTTATTCTCACTTTGTTAGAAATTATTTCGTCGAGAGTTTCAAACTCAAAAATAGGCGGAATTTCGATGCCCGACTCTTTTGCTTCCTCTTGCACTTGCTGCATCACGGCACGTTTTGTGCTTTCACTAAATTATAATTTATTTTTAAAAATACTTTTGAAGAAAAAAATTGTTCGGTTGGAGCTGATGGGAATTGAACCCACGCCTTCTTGCATGCTAAGCAAGCACTCTACCACTGAGTTACAGCCCCTGCAAATTCACCCCGATCAGTTGATCTTAACAATTTGTGGAACTCTGATCAGAGCACCATAATTCCCTTATGAAGTGAACAATTCGTTCGAGGAACTTCATAATCGGAGAATTGCAAAAAAATTAATAATTTTAAAAAAATGGAATTGTTATTAACATTGATCATTTTTAAATCTTTGCTTTCGTTA
Source organism: Globodera rostochiensis (assembly GCA_018350325.1). Taxonomy (NCBI): domain Eukaryota; kingdom Metazoa; phylum Nematoda; class Chromadorea; order Rhabditida; family Heteroderidae; genus Globodera; species Globodera rostochiensis. The sequence goes on from JAEVLN010000011.1 coordinate 2,194,993, forward strand.
AAATTTAGGATCTTTACGTACTTCCGCTTATTTGCGAATTTACTTGGTGTCTTTGTTTGTGGTCTTTTCTTTTTTAAATGATCAAAAAAGAAAACAAAAAAATTGGGCTTGTTTTATAAATACTCACAGCGGCTCAAAAAACGAGATGTGTGCCAATAAATAGAGAGTGCGAGAGAATTAAACAAATTTCCTTTCTTTCTCTAACTTTCTCTCATTTGGTGTTTTATCTCACCTTTTTTAATATATATTTTGACCATCCCGCACTTCGATACTCATAACTTTTGTTCTATACTTCAGATCCTTCTCAAACTTTCACCATCCCTAGAAAACAATATATTGCATTTATTAATAAAGAAAGTTTTTTAATTGATAAGTTTATTCTCGACTTATATTCAAGATCGTTAACAAATTATTTTAAAAGATTTTATGGGAAAAAAGAAAATGATTATGCAAGAATAATTGTTCGAATTTAGTACCATTCGAAAGCCCTTGATTCGTAGGAGCTATTTGTAAGCAAGAGCTAAGCGGTTGGATAACTCTCGAGAAGGTTATGCCCAGAAATGTTAAATTGACGAAATAGTGTGCAAAAGTGAGAGGACGGTTAGACACACTAGAGTAACGAGAGAGAACATGTTACACTGGAGGTGTATCCCTGCAGTAGTATGAAACCCATAGAACTTTTTATTCGCTTTCTGGGGAACTGACGAATCAATTCAGCTAAAAATAATAATTGCATTAGAGGGACTCGAACCATTGCCTCTTTTTTGTTGAAAAGCTCACATACCACTAGGACAAAATTTAAATCTTTTCCGAACTAGAGCCCCAAAATTGAGCCGTTGTGTACTTAAAAAGTTTTTTGAATTTTATATTTTAAAACAAAAAAAAGTTGCTGGAGCTGGTGGGAATTGAACCCACGACTTCTTGCATGCTAAGCAAGCACTCTACCACTGAGTTACAGCCCCTACATGTAGAGCGCCCTACATTTTATATTTATTCTTAATTTTTTCACCGCATCAACGGAACCAAAAATTTTGCCGCTTTGCTGGCCCCCAAAGTTTTGATCATTCCGATGGACGCATTCTTATGGCTCCCATCTAAAATTATATTATTAATATATTTTGATTTATTACTTTTTTGGAAATTTATCCTGTTTTTGGATGTTTTTTTGTATTTCTAAAATATTTTAAAAAACTAGAACCCAACGTTTGATTTTTAAAAAAGCAAAAAAGATTTTATATAAACCCATTTTTGGACCTTTGTTCAGTGAAGCGTGATAATCCGCGAGCACTTTGATCAGCATTTTTCGGTAAAAATCCTCCAGCGAAGATTGTATCACGTTTATGCACATTGAGACGAGCGAAAGGCCGATGATGACAAAGATGAAGCATAGGACCATCTGATCAATGATCGAATGGAATTCCATAAAACAATGAAAACCCCCACCAAATCTTTTCGATGGACATTCACATCGCCCAATCCAATGGTCAATAGGGAGATGAACATGAAGTACAGCGAATTCCAATAAGTCCATTCCTTAAAAAACTTTCATTTTTGTGTGTCAGGATATCCAGATTTCCTTAAATCAGTTCAAAACTTCGACCAAAACATTGATCAGGCTATCTTAATTTAAATATTTTGAGGTTCTTTATTTTCCCACTCGAATTCATTCATTCATTGATCGTCCATGATCAGAATATGTTGGTTGACCAATTATTTTGCTTTCATCAAATCAACATTGTTCCCACCTTCTCCCACAACTTGAACAGTGCGGCACAGAGAAAGATCCACGCAAAAGTGGTCACTATGGCCACCATGACGTGCATTCTGGGGGCATCGTTCTGCTGCTGCTGTTGTTGCTGATACAGCTTGGACCTCTCTACAAAGTTCATTTTGTATTAAAAGTTTAAAAACTTAATATAGTTTTAATAATGCAAAAAAGTATAGTTTGATATTTTAGGAAGAATAGTAATCGCTGAACAGATAATTTCACAGTCTGGATCAGGAACGTGGCCAGCCAGCCGTCCACTCACCCTCTTTGTATCCCCGATAGTTCTGCTCCTCCTCGCCCTCTTTGTCCTCGTCCTCACTTTCTGTTGCCTCCTCCATCAAAATGCCAAAATCGGACGTTTGCGTGCTCCACATTAAATTATTGCTGCCTTTATGAACGGAAGTTGGCGAATTGCCATTGCCCGGCATTGACTTCTCAGAAAGGTCCGTTTGCGGGGGGTCCTCCGTCGAATTTCTGAAATCGTTTAAGTTAATATTAATTAAGAATTAAATTATTATTTAAAGACCACTCACAATCTGAAGCTGACCGCCTTCAAGTCCTCCGCGCTTTTTTGATTTGCCATTTTCTGGTTCATCTCCAACTCCCTGTCCATCTCCACGTCCCCAACCGGCTCCTCGGGGGACGATTTGGGTGACGATTGGTTCAAACATTTGCAAATCTTTGGCAACGCTTTGCATTTGCTGTTCAGCATGGCAATGAACTCGTTGATTGTTTTGTAGAGAAATTTGCCGAGCTCGTTCAGTGTGATTAGCATAAGCGGAATTCCTTTAAAAAACTGCAAATTTTCTTTATAATTTATATTTTTTAATAATGTAAAATTGCTAATTTCGAGTTTAAATGCCATCAAAAGATTTATCTAATTTTTGGCTAACACAATGCCAACCTAAAATTGCATATGCAACGGTGGCCAATTGACCAAGAAATGTTTCACAAGCGATGTCTCCGTAGCCAATTGTGGTGAATATCGTCCCAGCAAAATACCTGAAAGTGACGTTCTTTTGTTAAAATCCAATGTCCTAAATAAATGTTTTTAATAATTCATTCGAAGGTTTCGTTAAATTTTTCTCGAGTTTTCACGAAATTCACAATAGACTCAAAAAGGATGTCCAAAATGATGATCATTGATCAGATGTGTTGTCTGTTTCTATTCCCCTCTCTCTGTTTTATGCCTAAATACATTGAGGTCAGAAAGGTCCATTCCGGCCCGGGCGGAGGTGGCCCGTGGCCAAGTTGGGTTCTCAGATGGTCCACCGCTTCCTCCACAAAATGTCGCCGTTTTGTGGAATTGGGCGGTGCCGCGCTGTCCACGATGATTTCTTCGACCCGTTTCACGAACATAAGCCTTTCTTCGGCATATTTGGAATTCCTGAAATCGATAAAATGTTTCAGAAAATCCCACATATTCCATATAATGTAGGGTAGTTTGGGTCTTGAAGTACTGATCAAACTTTCGTTTCCGATCACTCGGACTACCTTCTGATCAATCGATCACGCTCAGTGGCGGTTTCTATCCAAAAGAACACAAAGGCGCCGAGAAGCATGTACAGTAGGACGAAGATCAATGGGATCAAATGCTTCAGATGCCGTTTATGGTACACATTCTTTGCCAATTTGAGAAATAGTTTTGGGTTCTAAAAACGAATGAGTTACTATGTACTGTATTAATTGGATTGTACAATATTTGTACATTTTTTAGCAGAAATATTTTACTCTTTTGGCATTTTTTTGTTTTAATTTATTTGAGGGGAGGCTTTTCGTGCCTGAATGTATTTGTGCAGGGAAGAGCCCTTATGTCTGAGGCGAATGATCGAATGTCTGGCCCTAACGCTTCCGCGGTGCAAAAAAATACTGCCGCGTTGCCTCAGGCGTCGTCCATGGCCCGGGGCGCCCTCGATAACGCCAAGATACGGCCTGAAATTGTTGGGAAAATTGTAAATTGCTTTAGTTAAATTCAATTGGCGAAAATTATACCTGACTTTAAATCACTCAAAATATCATTCTTTTAGGTTACCTATAATTGACAATGAAAGATTTTGCGCTAACCCGGGAGGTTTAAAGAATAGGCAAATTAACAATAACAAAAAGCATGGAGGTTCATGCCCGGGGTGGGCCGGTATTTGAATTTTGGGGAAATATTTGGTTTACATTATTCGTTCTTACGAATTACAGCTAAATTAGCCGAATCCGGGATGCTATTCGGGTGTTTAGGGCGTCCGGGGCGGTCCGGTATTTGCCTCTTTTTGTCTTTGCCACTTTGGGCAAAGTGAAAAAACGAAAATTTGGCACAAACAAATTGAATTTTCGCGCAAATTTACTTTTCTTACTTTTGCTGGCCTCCAATTCGTTGTTGGGAGCCAAATGAACTGCTCGATTGGCTGAAGGCGGGTTGCCTTTGCTGATTGTGCTTGAATATCACTGGCATTATGCTTCATTAAAAAGAAAATTTTTAATAAAATTCTTTATATTTATACCAATCATTGTTTGTTTTCTGTTTCTGCTTTTATATGAATGGGTTGATAAGATTTTGATTAATATGTTTGCAATTTTTGGCATAATACAGATCCAGAATTGAAACGATTTCAAACTTAACCAAGGTATCCAAATTCTTGAATAGGCATTTTGACGAATTGGCATATGCCAAAAGCCGGTTCTGTTACACACAAAACTCTTTCAAATTTCTGGACCAATCCACCAGCATAGTTAAGCATGGACAAATTGATCGTGATCGATCTGAGTGCTTCAAAAGTGGAAGGGGTTGGTGGGCAAAGGATGAACGAACGTTCGTCCGTCCAACTCGTTGTTGGCCTCCCTAAATCCATTCCCCCGCCTCAGATCGTTCTGCTGTTCTTTGCCTTCATTTTTTTGCCCTTTTACCCTCCCCCCCCCCCCCCCCCCCCTTCGCCCCCAAAGGTTCCCTCTTCAACAATTGACGTTTGATTTTGGGACAGGCAAAGAATGATCGAAAGAGGAAAAAAGTTAAATAAATGAGAAGAACCCCCGGGGGGAGGAGGAAATGCATTTTCCCGTCAAAATCCCACCTGTCCTCCCTCCCATTCACCCCACAATTGTTGTCCATATGTATGAAGTTTGAAAAGATGGTTTCCAACTCCGATATTTTTGCTTGACGAAGGTGGGGCCGGCCGACGGGACTGGAACTTCCCACATCATCTTCTGATCACCTCCAAACCTGTCCCAGGATGTGATCAGACCTCACCCCCCCCCCCCCTTCTCTCGACGGCCTCAGAACTGAGAAGAAGCTTTGTGGGTGGTGATGTCGTCGTCAACGGCAATTGTCCGTGAAATGGGAGACCTATTCGATTTGAGGATAAATGTTTCAATCGAAGTTAGAGAGAAAAATGTGTTTCGGGGGCAAAAATTATAATCAAAAATATGTTAAGCAAATGTTTACTTGTTCTAAACGGAGTTGGATTTGAAAAAGCAAAGAATTTGGACGAAATTTGATCTTGATCAAATTTGGACTGAAAACTCTGACTTCTCCGGAATCCGGATTACTTCAAATCCGCCGATTGATTTGTTACCCACACAACCCACGAACGGAGTCAAAAAAGAAAATATAAATGAATGCTTACGGGGAAAGACCGATTTAATATTTTTGGAATTTAGGCTATGGCAAGATCGAGCCTGAAACCATCCAGGTATTATCGCAATGATCGAAGTCTGAATACTTACAAACATTTTAAAATTAATACGGGTCGTCGTCTAAAGTTAATAAAAAACATATTTTTTAATTTGGCTTAATTTCTCGACAACTTTTTTGTTTGGTGGGGCAGCCCAATTTTTAAAATTGTGCCTGATCAGATTTGTCCAAAGGCTCGCCTGTTCACCGTCGTCTGGGGCTTCTTCGGCGTCCCTTTCACAGTGATAATTCTCACAAATTTGGGCCTTTATATGCGACGCTTTGAACGGCACATTCGTCGCCATTATTGTCAGAAAAGGCACAGAGAACGCATTGCCGGGGGCATCCGACGGCTTTTTCGGTAAAAATTTCGAAAAATGTAAAACTGAAGTTCCGATTTTAAATTGGTTGGGGTTTCTAATATTTGCAAGTATCGTCTTTAGATACAGTATTCTTAAGGCGGGGCGAATACGGTGGACGTTGGAACAGTGAGGAGACCATTTCCATCAACCCGTGGTTCTACGAGGACGAGGAGTTGGAGGACGCGGCAGCGACCAAGCAAATCTCACCCTTCACGATGGCCGCAGTCGTTTTGGCCTATTTGGTCCGGCATTTTTTAAAAAATTTTAACAAAATGCCCTCAGGCTCTTGGTGCCCTTTTGTTGCCTTTGCTTAAAGGCCAATTTGACTTCATCGACGGCCTCTTCTACTCGTATTTGTGCTTTACTGCAATTGAATATGGACATTTGATCCCCGAAAAGTGAAACATTTTATTCTTTAATTGCCTTTCTGCTGAATTTATGAGTTGAATTCCTCAGGCGATAAGTGTTAAAATATTTTAGAATTTATAACGTGAAGTTGATCAAAAAAAAACTGCCCCAAAAAGAAAATTCCAAATGCCTTATGTAGTAAATAACTTTTGTAAAAATGCTCTGAAAAAATTGTTAATCGTTTTATATTTTGTCAGTATTTTTTAATGGATGAATTTTAATCCCACAACAATTCCCAGCGTTACATTCATCCCAATCGTCCTGCTTTACATGTGCGTCGGGTTGGCCATGTCGACGATTGCTTTGGGTTAAAATAAAATAAATTTTAAAAAATGATAAAAATTTATGCTTTTTTACAGACATTGGATCGAACTATGTGAAAAAGCTTTACTATTTGGGAAAGCGGGCCACAACAATTGCTCATGCAAATTTCTTCTACGGCGGAAAACAGTTTTAAAGGGGGGGGGAGAGCGCGAAATTTTGATTTTTCAGCGTTTCTGTCCGCGATCTTTTGACGGCTGTCGGTATAATTCTTTAAGAAATTAATTCAAAAAAGAAAATGCCAAAAAAATGTTTGAGGCCAAGCGATCGGGATCAGCGAGGACGCGCTGGAAAAGGTTGACCTGGACCGGATGGTCGACGATGCCATCGCGGTCAAGAAAGGTCAACTGGACAGAGTGCCACAAAATTATGTTTTTATGGTGCGTTTTAAATTGAAATTTTTGCTTCGTGCAATAAAAAGAATTTATTTTCTAGCGATAAACAATTTTGAAAATCAAAATGTTAGTTTTTTTATAATAAATCCGAATTTTGTTTTATATTCAACCATTAAACATTTTAAAAATTCAAAATGCATTTATCTCGCGCACTTTCATAGGAGGGCATTTGGCCGCCCGAGCTGATTCCGCTCTTCCAGCGGGAAGGACAATTTCCGGAATGGGCGGACGCGGACGAATTGCGCCAGTCCATCCGTACGACGGGCAGCAGCATGTACAACAACAATTTGGCCATGGAAGTGCCGGCACTTTCGCTGTTAACCTTTGCGGACGGGCGACTGCACCGGTCGCTGCACTCGACCAGTTCAACAAGCGGTTCCTTGAACAGGCCGTTGCAGAAAAAGGACCGGAACAACAATACCAAACAGTGATCAAACGAATTGGAGGGATGAAAATGATCAGAGGGGATCACAGCAGATCTTTTTTTGATGATTAGAACGTGGAACTATGATCAGAGATGTCCAACGATTTTTAACCAAACAAATAAACGGAAAAAATTGCGCACGGATTCTGAAAAAATACAGAATTATGTTGAAAAATGGGAGATGAAATTTTATTAATTTTCTTCCATAATTAAAAGTGAATTTCAAAATTGCTGAAGTTTAATTTTGTTTAAATTCCTCGCATTGTTCTGATCATTCTGGAAAAATACATTGATAATGTCATCAAAACTTTTATTATAATTGGAGCTTTAACAGAAATTTTAAAATTTCCCTGAGGCAAACTTTTAAAAACGCCGAAGGCGACTCAAAAATGTTGGGAATAATTTGTTTATATTTTTGGAATGGAAAAGCAATTGACGCGCAAAGTAAAATAGAAATTATTCGCAATTAAAGGCAATAAATGCCAATCCAAAAGTGGCATTTATGGGAAAATCTGGCATATTATTACTGAGAGTTCCACCAAGCTGCTGATTTCTTATTCCGCTTCATCTAAGCAATTCCTTCCTGCCTTCCTTCTTCTTTTTCCGTGCCCAAAATCCAATTTCGGTGCCTTCGCGGAAAGACTCCTCAAAAAATATGAGAACCCCGGAGGGGGAACAAATGCCAAAAAGGGAAAATATTGAGGAGGGAATATTTAATTGAAGTCGAAATTGGCATTGACAGATTCTAAACATCGATGACAAAGAATGTTGTAGGAGATAAAGACCGATTGAAAGTGAATTTTGCCATACCCCATTAAAAAGGGCGAAAATGAATGGAGTAAAACAGAAAAATGAAAGCAAAAATAGTGAACAATTTTTTGCGATGAATTTAATGGAAAATGGGGTAAAAACTTAACGAAAGTCCGCTTCCTTTTGTCCTTTTTTGCAGGCCTCTCATTGTGGATTATAATGGCATCACAGAACCGAGCAGTTCAAGTTGCTTCATTGAATGGTTGGCCAGCATTGGTCCTTTTCAGAAGAGATCCACGCTTTCAGTCCTTATTTAACCCGGAGAACACCACAGGCACGCACAACGGCCTTCACTGGGAATGGCCCTTGACGATGGCGATCAGACCACGTTTAAAACAGTTTAAACAACATTATTAAGCGATCCTCACACTCATAATCAAGCATGACATTCTGCCTTTATTCATATACATATAGCAGCCATATACAGTATCAATAAATAACCTAACATTTGAATAAACGGTCCAGTGGAGGACTTACACAATATTTTGATCACCCATACAATAGCATCAGAGAATAACACAGGCACACATATTCCCTTCATTCTTCATCCCCTTATGCCAATCAGACCACGCTGAAACAGTTTAAACAAGATTTTAACTCGCCTTGTAAGCACGGGAGCAGTCGTGAGCGATCGCAGCTTCCAACGATTTGCGGTAAATTTCTTGATACTCCTTGCGAATGTCGGCCATGCCAATTTCGGAGCGAGTGACCACCAAACGGATGGCGATTTCATCGGCGCCGAGGCAAGGCTCGCCCGCACGGTGCATACGACGAGCGTCCTAAAAGTCAATCACATTTGGCCACCATTACACTCAAAGCGATTCGAACGGAAATCACCTCCGCGGCTTTGACGGCGTTCGTGTTTTGCATCCGTTCGTCCCGGCTTCCCGAACAAAGCGGAGCAACATCGAAAGTAACCGCACCTATGCCAAATGGCGGACATTGCCTGTAGTTAGAGACAGGGCCGTAGCCAGAAAAAATTTTTGGGAGGGGGAATTTGAACCATCTGAGCGCGGCGCTCAAATGGCTTTCCCATTTGAGCGCCGAGGTATTTTATTTGAAGGAATTTTCAAAAAAGTTTCAAAAATGCAAATTTTTTTTTGATTTTTGATGGCAATTTGTTAAAAAATTGGTCAAAAAATTGTAAAAGTGCAAAACAAAAGGGTCCCCCCTCTTGTTTTTTTTTCTCAAATTTCATTTTGGGGGGGGGGAATTCCCCCCCCCCCCTTCCCCCCCCCTGGCTACGGCCCTGGTTAGAGATATTACATAAATACAGAGAAATCGTTTCGAATCGCTGAAATTCATTGTTTAAACAACGAAAAAACCGAGTGGCAGACAGCGTGTGGTCAGACATAATATCCCCACCATTGAATTTCCTTTCGGTTTTCGAGATCGTGTAACACAGGCTAACGTTTACAGTTCGTAACCAAATTTTGTAGACTGCTTCTAGTGCTCCCTTCTTACCCCTACCAAATTTTGGTAGAGTTTGAAGAATTTTGAAAAAATGGTTTAAAGAATTTAAATGTTTTTGCTTATAACTCGAAAATAAACATATCAATTAAAAAACGGCTTTATTAACGCATGCATTATTTTGTTTTCTAAGGTTGGTGAAAATTTTAGAAAAATCTGTCCAGCCAACTCCGTCTCAGCCATTAATTTTTTTTTTCTTCAGATTTTCGGCGGTATTTAGATTGAGAAACATGAAAAAGGCCCCGTTTTATCGAATTTCAAAATCAAATCTAAAGAAGCATTTTAGGATTTTGGCACAAATATGTGTTTCTAGACCTTGTGCACTTTTTATTCATAAAGGCCTAAATGAGGTCAGGCTCAGGCCTAAACCTAAGCTAGCTTAGACCTAGGCTTAAGCTTAGGCTTGAAAGCTGTTCTATTAATCTGCTATTGTGCCGGATTAACTTTTCTAGTTATCTATAGTACCCCCAGCCAAAGGAAGTAGAGTTGGCAGGGATCGGATTTTTGGGAAAACCCGGGATTGACAAGGATTGTGAAACCCGGGATGACCAGCATCTCGAACCGGGCGGGATTTTAAGTTTTCGAAACCCGGGATCGGGATTCTAAAATCTGGGATAATCCCGACCGATCCCGGCCGACCAACATCTGGAGCATCATGCTTTTGTCACAGCCAATTGGCTTCATCATTTTACGCAACAGATCAGCGGTTGCCCCCGCGTCGAAGTTGGGGCTGGCAATGATCGATGGAGTACCGCAATCCTTAAATTAAGATAAAATTTTAGTCGTCATAAATAATGATTCTCATATTGGTACGCACACTTTTGGTGGCCCATTCGGCCCCCTCAAGGAGCTGAAAGCGAAAATGCACCATATGAAGCGAGGAAGTCGAATTTTTGGCCCGAAAGAATTGAAGCTGAAGAAGAAGCCATTTATGAAAGAGCGACCAAATTAGTCCCAGTCTCGGTCCCGTACTACTCCACTCTCGAGAGTATAAATGGTGTATTTTCGCTTTAAAATCCCAATTCCTCTCAACTCAAGTATAATTACAGCCATTTTCGAAAAGAGATTCCATTCTCTGATCGAAGTTTCCACAAATGGTTAAGATCAACTGATCGGTGTGTCATTCGCAGGGGCTGTAACTCAGTGGTAGAGTGCTTGCTTAGCATGCAAGAAGGCGTGGGTTCAATTCCCATCAGCTCCAACCGAACAATTTTTTTCTTCAAAAGCATTTTTAAAAATAAATTATATTAGTGAAAGCACAAAACGTGCAGTGAAAACCTAGACTGCATTTCTCTGCTCAATAGTGTCATAAAATGCAGAAAGCCCAATTTTTCTTAACAAAATTCGTTAAAACTTTTTGTAAAAATTTTCCCGCCGGCGGCCTCTTCCATTCCTAAAAATCTTCAAAAAAATTCCGTATTTAAATTTTTGGCGCAAATTGTTAACAAATTGAGTCAAAATTTTCTCGGCACCGCCAACCCCTCCCGCCCCCCAGAAGTAAAGAAAATTGTTTTAAAAAAAATTGATGATGAAAATTGAAGTTGAAGATAATTTTTTTTATTATCGATAGTGCAAAAATTTCCCTTGAAAAAATTTCGGGTTTCGGATTCCGGAAAAAGTTCGGGATTTATGTGAAATCGGATTTCGGATTTAAATCCTTTCGGATTTTGGTTTTCCGAAATTTCGGAATTCGGAATTCGGATTTTGGATTTTATTTTCCGATTTTGCCCATCCCTGTGATACACTTTGGACCTCTCTGCAGAGTCACAATTTTGGGTTCTAAAACGAATAAGTTAACTACTGTATTAATTGGATTGTACAATATTTGTACGGTCAGATTTCGCGTAATCCGGGACTTTAGCAGATTTTAATCCATGTTTTTAAAGAATAAACAAATTAGCAACAACAAAAAGCATGGAGGTTCATCAATTTTTGATGGTTTTGCCTGGGGCGGGCTGGTATTCGAATTTTGGGGAAATATTCGGTTTACATTATCCGTTCTTACGAGTTACAGCTAAATTAGCCGAATCCGGGATGCTATCCGGGTGTTTAGGGTGTCCGGGGACGGTCCGTTATTTGCCCTTTGTCCCGCCACAACAGTAAAAGTCGATAATGATAATTTGTTTAATTGATAAGAGACTTGGGCATTTTGGTCTTAATTATTCTCCAGAACATTACTAATTATTTTTGTTTTTTATTTTTCCATAGGAACTCTCTCCACCAATTAATTCTCTTCAACAACAAAATTCCCATTAACGTTGTAATGTCCCCCCTCCCCCCCACTCTATTTTTCCATTTCCATTCTTTTCGTCCCGTCCCGTCGATTTTACAATGTATTGATTGAAACTTTTGACAATTTCCATTTTAGAAATTTTGTTTTTAAATTTTTAGTTCGTTTTCAATGACATCAATTAAATTATTTTGAAATCTCCAGACTGTTTTTTTTAGAATTTTGTAATTTGCAATTTTCTTGATCCCTTTAAAAAGACAAACAGTGCTGGTGGGCAAATTGGAAATTTTGAATTTTATTTTTTTTTGTCATTACCCAAAAATGGCCAACAAAATTTTGATTTTCGGTGGGACGGTGGTAAACGATGATCAGATGCTGCGAGCCGATGTTCTCGTTGAAGACGGGAAGATAACGTAAGTTTTGACCGGAGGTGTGGCCGGTTACTGTATTTTTAGAATAAATAATTTTTAAAGAACCGTTAGGACAGCTAAATTCATCAATAATTCTTCAGAGCAATAGATCCCGGTTTGGCCTCAATGTTAAGTGTAAATACGGATGGACAAATGAAAACGGTCGATGCCAGAGGGCGATTAGTTATGCCCGGGGGTATGTTTTTAGCCTTTTAGGCAAGTCCTGTCGCCTTTGTGAAGAAGAGGTTTTGTTCCCGGCTTACCGGGGGCGACACGTCGGGGATCCCGGTTGAATATATCGGGGATTCGGGGTTGAATATATCGGGAATCCCGGTTGAATATATCGGGAATCCCGGTTGAATATGTCGGGGATTCGGGGTTGAATACATCGGGGATTCGGGGTTGAATATATCGGGGATCCCGGTTGAATATATCGGGGATTCGGGGTTGAATATATCGGGGATTCGGGGTTGAATATATCGGGGATCCCGGTTGAATATATCGGGAATCCCGGTTGAATATGTCGGGGATTCGGGGTTGAATATATCGGGAATCCCGGTTGAATATATCGGGAATCCCGGTTGAATATGTCGGGGATTCGGGGTTGAATACATCGGGGATTCGGGGTTGAATATATCGGGGATTCGGGGTTGAATATATCGGGAATCCCGGTTGAATATATCGGGGATTCGGGGTTGAATATATCGGGAATCCCGGTTGAATATGTCGGGGATTCGGGGTTGAATACATCGGGGATTCGGGGTTGAATATATCGGGGATTCGGGGTTGAATATATCGGGAATCCCGGTTGAATATATCGGGGATTCGGGGTTGAATATATCGGGGATCCCGGTTGAATATATCGGGGATTCGGGGTTGAATATATCGGGAATCCCGGTTGAATATATCGGGGATTCGAGGTTAATATTTCGGGGATCCGAGTTGAATTTAAGGTCAAGGCTCACACAGCATTTTAATTTAGGGATCGACCCGCACGTAAATTATGAAGAATTTCTTCAAATTATTGCTGAGACTCCCCTCAGACGCACATGCAACTTCCGTTTATGGGCACCGTGGCGGTTGACGACTTTTACCACGGGACAAAGGCGGCACTTGCCGGCGGCACAACAATGGCAAGAATTGATTGGGTTCAACTCAAACATAAAATTTGATTTTATGAAGAAATAAATGCAGCGAATTTGTTTAAAAACTTTTTGAAACTTATCGCCTTAAGCATTTAAGATAATTGACTTTGCGATTCCGAACAAACAACAGACTCCGCTTGAGGCATATCACTTATGGCGCAATTGGGCCGACCCGAAGGTTGGCATTTCCTGCCGATCTGTTTTCCCTGATTTTTAAATTGGGAACAAAATTGATCAGAGATCAAGGAAAGATAAATGATTTTGGTATTATATAACTTCTAAGGTTTGTTGTGACTATGGTCTATCAATGGCGATCACAAGTTGGAATGAGCGGGTGAAGGAGGAAATGGAAGCGCTGGTGAGACCGGACTACGGTATAAAGAGGGGGAATATAATACGGTAGGGATGATGACAGAGTGTTACGGTAACACCATAAAGGTATCAACTCTTTCAAATTCTTCTTGGCCTACGAAGGCGTGTTCATGGTGAACGACAAAGAATTTTATCAGGTGATCGTTTCGGGTTCTGCGGGGTCTGTCGGTAGTAAATAGACCTAATCGAGAATTGCCGAGAATGGCAAAACTTGGTCAACGCGTCGTTACCGAATTGCCAGATTGAGGAAAATGATTTATTACTTGGCACCTTTTTTACTTACCTAATTAAATTCCTCCACCTTTTTTTAAAATAACGAGTTAATGAATAGAATAAATTTTGGTGGAATTTCAGTTTAAAGTCGGATAATTTTCTTTTTTTACAGGGATTGAAACAATGTGCCCGGTTAAAGGCATTGGCACGAGTTCATGCCGAAAACGGCTCAATTATCGCTGAAAAGCAAAAGGAATTGCTGACCTCAGGACTGACGGGGCCAGAAGGTTGGGTTTTTTTGGAAATTTTTAAAATAAAATTTGTTTTTTTCTAGGCCACACGCAATCGCGTCCTGAGGAGGTAAAAGCCGTCATTTTTGAAGTCTTTAAAATGCCTTTTTTGACAGCTTGAAGCCGAAGCAACAAATCGGGCGTGTACAATTGCGGAACAAGCGAATTGTCCCCTTTATGTTGTGCATGTTATGACCAAAGGTGGCTTGGCTTAAATAAAAATTGGAAATTTAATTTGAAAAATGGCAAAAAACGTGCTTATGCTTACAAATTAGGGTTGTCGATCTTTGAGAATTCGATTATCAGAACTGAAAAATCTCGATTCTTCGGTTCGGTTTGGAACCGACAACCCAATCCTACTCATTAAGAACGCAAATTCAAGTGAAAATAAATTGATTAAAAGGTGCCGCGAAAGCAATTGAAAAGTATCGCCGGCGGGGATTGGTTGTGTTTGGGGAGCCAATTGCAGCGGGACTTGCTGCGGACGGGCGCCATTATTACAGCGAAAATTATGACGAGGCGGCCTCCTTTGTGCTTTCGTAGGGATACATTTTAATTTCTTTTTAATTAAATAATTTAAAGGCCTCCGCTTAGCCGCGACCCTTCCACCCCTGAGGCGTTGATGGACCTTTTGGCCTGGTGTGTTTACGTCATTCGTCCACCGATCAATTATTTCATTTTTATAACTAAAATGAAATTTAAATATTTTAAAAACCTTTTTCTTGCAAAATTTTCAAATTACTTTTTTATTTTTTAGCGGTCAGCTTCAACTGACCGCAACAGACAATTGCACATTTACCTGCGAACAGAAGCGAATGGGCGTTGGGAATTTCACCAAAATTCCGAACGGAGTGAATGGCGTCGAAGACCGAATGTCCGTCGTGTGGGAGAAGGGCGTGTGCACGGGAAAATTGGACCCGATGCGATTTGTGGCAGTGACCAGGTAATGTAAATTAATGCTTATTTTTTGTCGAAAACCAACAATTTGGACGACTTTTTTCGTGGATTTTTAGCATTTTTTTTTTGATTTTTAAAACGGAATTTCTTTTTTTACCATTTCGTTTCATTTTTGGTGAGTGAAAGACAATTTGGACGACGGAAATAAATAAAATCTGTTCAGTTCGACGGCAGCAAAAATCTTCAACATTTACCCGCGTAAGGGGCGCGTCGCGGTCGGATCGGACGCGGACATTGTGATTTGGAATCCGAACCGGACGAGGACAATTTCGGCAAAAACGCATCACCAGGCGGTGGATCAGAACATTTTTGGTAATAAATGGGAGCCGGCCGGCACGTAATGTTTGTGAACGCAAGCGACAGTTTTTCATCAAAATCATTAATTTGACGGAAAAGCATTTTATTTTTGAGATTTAAGCAATTTAAAAATGTATGGGACACATTTTGCTGGTGGTTTCCCCCTCCGCTTGTTAATAATTGAATATTATGCCCAGAGGGAATGGAAGTGCGCGGAGTGCCGGAAGTGACCATTTCACGTGGAAGAATTGTTTGGGAGGAGGGCACGTTGCGGGTGCAGGCGGGTGCCGGAAAGTTTGTGCCGTTGCTTCCGGACGCGCCCGTTGTTTTCGGGGCCCATGCGCAGAAGGAAGAAGTTCAAATGCAGCCTAATTATTAATTAATTAATTTATATAAAATCCAATTTAGTTTTGTCAGCCGAAGTTTGTGAAACGTATTTGATGATGGTTTTCTGCTGGTGGAGATGGCCAAGACATTTTTTCACTAATATTTTTTCCATTCATTTACAAATTTTGGAGGAATTCCAAAATTGTCATGCCCATAAATCTAATTTTTAATTTTTATTAAGCCTATTGTTTCCATATGCAATTAAATAGATAGGTAAATGTGGCAAAATGAATTGCGTTGGCTGTTTGGGGGCATGTGACTGACTAACAAACATAAAATTTGCATGGAGGCGGGCGAATTGATTTGCCTATTTTATATATTTACATTTTATTACAACAATTCCCCCATAATATTAAAAAATGAATAAAATTTGCTACATAAAATCCTCCCCTCCCACCACAATGAATAATTTCTACCGTATCCTAATCCTTTTTGCTCTCTCATTGGGTTTACTGTACCCCACGGTTTCGTCGGTGCCCAAAAACTCGGATTCTGAAAGCAAGAATAAGCCGGGTTCTCAAAGCAAAAACGTTTTCACACGTTTAACTAGTGGACTCTATTCTGGTAGAAGAAATGACTCCAGCTCAAAACAAGAACAAACTAATCCTGGAATTCAAACATTTCCAAGACGTTTAAATGCATCATCTGATAATGATGCTCACGAAAATGCTCACCGACGGAGTGGCGTCACTGGAAGACAAAATACCCTTGACCCTACCTCAACTCCAAGAAGTTCAAATGCATCAGATCATGATGTTCGTTACAGCAATATCGGACAACGGCACAGTGCCAATGAAAGACAAAATGACAATGCGCCGCGACCTTCTCGTCGAGAGGAAGGCCAAGCAGTTGACCAAACGCAGCCAGAACGCCGGCAGAGTGAAAGCACTAATGAGCCCAATTCTGAAAGCGACGATTTTCTCACACGTTTAACTAATGGAATGTTTGGCAAAAAAAAAAAATCAAGCTCAAGGCAAGAACAAACAAATTCTGGTGCAAATGGAAGACAAAATACCCGTGAACCTACCTCAACTCCAAGAAGTTCAAATGCATCAGATCATGATGTTCGTTACAGAAATATCGGACAACGGCAAAGTGCCAATGAAAGACAAAATGACAATGCGCCGCGACCTTCTCGACAAGAAGAAGGCCAAGCAGCTGACCAAACGCAACCGGAACGCCGGCGGGGTGAAAGCACTTCTGATTTAGTCAAAAACGTGGCGTTGTCAAGCGTTGAATTAACGACTAATACGGCAAAACTGGCGAAGAAAACCGCGGTTTGGGTACATAATAAAACGGCAAAACCGGACATAAAGAAGTACACACACACAAAACACAAATTCGTATATTGTTTAGAGTTGCGCAGGGTCAAGAGTTCTCGGAAGTGAAAAGACCAAGACCGACATTGTTTTTTATTACCAAACTTATGGTTGATCGGGCGGGATTCAACATTTTTTCAATTGAGATTGAATCAATCAGGCAGGGTTTAGGCATTGATCAAATCGAGTTTAGGAATCTGGAATTTTGAGAACAATCCAATCCGGTCCCGTTGGCACCGGTCGGGGTCCATTGAATTCTGAGCAACTCTATCAGCAATAAAATAATAAATGAAATCACTTTTTTACTAATATTATCACTTAAGGGTAATTGCTTTGGCTCAAGCTACAGCTTCATATGTCGGCACCGCAGCTTCTCTTGGTGGGGAAGTGGCAATGTCTGCTGGGTAATTATTAATTGTTCGAATGTCTAAATTCGGGAAAACTTTCGTTAGTTTGGCATTAGGGGATGTAAAATGTTATTGGAAAATCGGAAATACCTAATCAGATTTTTAGGCATATCGGATTTCGTAATCATTTATTTTGGAAACAATTGAATTTTAAATTTAAACTAATTTAATTCAGAAATTTGAAATTTACATTTTTAAATTTAAAGGTCGTTTAATGAAATGCAAAACAATAGTTTTTAAATCTTCATAATTCAGTAAACATTTGTGGCCCCCCGTGCGCAGAAGCACCAAAAAATACATTTTGCCCACCGTCGCCGTGCTCGGTCGTCACACTGTGCCGATTACAATGGCATTGGCCAAATCGGCTTATTCCAATGCTAACGCGTTGAGACCCCACGTCGGCCGAGTGGTCAAACCGGCATGGCGAGTGGCCCGAGACCGGGCGGTCAAGCCGAGTTGGCGCCTGAGCCGTGAATTGGTGGTGCGCAACATAAATAACTTACATAATGCTTTAATTGGGGAATGCTTTTTAAGCGAAGAACCGAAAATTTATTTTTGGAATTAGTTTAGGTAATTCTAAAGGTTTAAACCAACCCCTAAAAACAAAAAGCCGGATATTCTCTCTATCAGATTGGTAATGTAAGAAGAAGTAGGGAATTTTAAATAATTTGAGACAACTTAGATGAAGCCTCTTTACAATCGCGCTGTTCTGCCGACGATGAAGCGTGGGGCACAGAAAGTGTTGCAATGGAACGAGTGGGAGCCGGAGCTGGAACAACAGCAGCAGGGGCAACAACAGCAGCAACAGAACGTGGACGCGTTCAGCAGTGCCGCTGAAGAAGAAGAAGAAGGCCATAAAAATTCGGGAAGAAAGGCGACGACGAACGAACCCAACATTTTCGATAAATTGGGGGACGATAAATGGGCTCGGCGACGTAAAGACTGATCTGATCTGGCTGAAACTGTCGAGTGGAAAAATTTTGGGAATGTTCCAATCTTTCTGTTGTTTTTTATGAAAACCCGTTGTGTATTTTTGTTACATAAAATAGCAATTACAAAAACCAAGCAATTCATGACTTAGTCTATAAGATAGGTATACGGAATGTTTACCGTATACCCTCTTTTAATCCCCCACTCTCTAAGAATCCCGCCCCCCCCACTCGGCTCTTCGAAAAAGCCGCAATCTCGACCTCTAAAACGGCACTGAGGCTTTTGCATTTTAATGGCGTTTTTAAGTCAAAAAATCTGGAAGGGTTCAAAACCCCTGAAATCCGGTCCGGTAACGGACATTCCTCTTATTATGTTGCAAAAGTATTCATGCCAAAAGCCCTTGCGGCGATGGTTTGATGGCCAACATTCGACAAAAATTTATCTGCACGGTTAACAGTTTGAAGCAGCCAACAGCGCGCAACCTTACCCCGAATTTTAACCATTTGTCAATTATTTTTTAATACATATTATTTTATTGTTTTTAAATTTTACAAATTTTTTTATTGGCAAAAATAGTGGCGAAAAGATTCTTATTGGGTTGTAATTTATTGGTATAATAAAATGCAACGAACATTAAATTTGAATGAATTTTAACCAGTTTTATTGAATTAGATTATTTTAAGTAAAAAATCCTTTTTTTAACTCAGACAAAAACCGCCCAAATCAAGATAAAAAGAGTGCTCTGCTGGTCATTCCATCAGTTTACCCGAAACACTCCCGATCTATGTAATAACGAAGCTTACATCAATCTCGATCTGTTAAAACTCAGGCGTCATTTATTTCATAATGCCAACATAAAAATAAATATAATAATTATTACGTAAATGATTCCACCTCAATTACGCGCATAATTCTATGCCAATGGCACATCATCCACGTCGTCCCCCCCCACCCAATGCCAATTTTGCCACCAAATCATTTAAATAAATCGGCACTTCCCATCCGAAACGAGCCCCCTCATTTTTATTTAATAAAAATCAATAAGTTCCCCAATTTATTTTATTAAAAATAATTTTTAAGCTATTAAGGGGGAACATTTTAAACGTAAAATTCTGACCCACAAAAAGAACAATCTGTAAAAATGCATTTTGTTGTCGTTGTTGTCACTGCCGTTTTGCTGTCGATGTTCAGCACCAGCACATTTGTCCATTGTGGAGGCGGCGATGTTTCGTCGGATTCGTCGGAATATCATTCGCCGGAGGCGGAAGATCCTTCGGAGCGACGGCCCGTCGAAAGTTCCACCGCAACGCCTTCGACCAGCGGCGGTGGGGCAAATGATTGTGGACAAAGAAAATTCAGTTTCAAAGCCTTTGCAGAAAGTGTTCAAAAGGCCCGGTGAGTCTGGCAAAATTTGGGGTTTTAAATCTTTAATTGAGAATTTTGACAAAATGTTGGCAATATTTTAGCAACAATGTTGTGAATGGAGCGTCACGTGGGGCCAGAGTGGTGTCAACTGGAGTCGGCAAACATGTTGTGCCAACTGTAACAACAGCAGCCGGAAAGGTTGCCGGGACGGTTATGCCAACTGTAACAACAGCAGCCGGAAAGGTTGCCGGGACGGTTATGCCAACTGTAACAACAGCAGCCGGAAAGGTTGCCGGGACGGTTATGCCAACTGTAACAACAGCAGCCGGAAAGGTTGCCGGGACGGTTATGCCAACTGTAACAACAGCAGCCGGAAAGGTTGCCGGGACGGTTATGCCAACTGTAACAACAGCAGCCGGAAAGGTTGCCGGGACGGTTATGCCAACTGTAACAACAGCAGCCGGAAAGGTCGCCGGGACGGCACAACGTGGCGCAACGGAAGTGCGCAACGCCATTGAGCCGAATGTAAAAAAAAGCTTCTGGACGGCGCGAGAAAAGGCCGCTAAGCCTGTGTACAACAATGTAGTGGTTCCGGTGGCACAATTCATCTCCACGCATGCTGGAAGAGTGACGGAGTGGCCGCTGGAGAAGGAGCCGGAACAGGGAAAGGCGAAAAAGGAAGAGGGGAAAGCGAAGAAGGAAGAGGGGAAAGCGAAGAAGGAAGAGGGGAAAGCGAAGAAGGAAGAGGAATGATTAGAAAAAGGAAGAGAGGGAAGCGAAGAAAGAGGGTCATTAGAAGAAGCGCGATGAGTGGAAGCGGATGAAGCCATGGGAATGTGATGGGACATGGGAAGAAGCAATGGGCGGGGGGGGGAAGAAAGAATTCATTGAAAACTCAAACTCTTTAGGGAGACGATTATATGCAAAAGCATATTTTAACACTTTAAAAATTTGGAATGTTTAAATACGTCTCTAAATGTTTTTTTGCGTGTTTTTGCTTAAAAGTTGTGCCTAACATATAAATTTGAACCCTAAAAAATTGCGGTTGGTGAGATAAATATTTTATCGCTCAATTTATGCTCAATCCAAAGCGTTATTTGATCTGAAAATGTTTTTTTCTAATTTATAGACTTTAAAAAATTTAATTATAGACCAAAGACTGCAGGACAAAAAAGTGGCACCGACAATAAACTCAAGGACCGAAATACGAAAATCGAGAACCGGCATTGAGAAAAATAAATGTTTTTTAAATAAAAAATAAATTTACTCATTAGAGTTGCCTATTTGTATTAAAATATTTTCCCATTCCATAAAAGTTGGCCATCCTAAAAAACATTGTTCTGGTAACGCATGACAATGTCTAATATAATATGTACAAATGAATATAAACTAATTACATATTATGAGGAGGAAATGAATGCTTTTTGGTGTAATAATCTGTGAAATATTCCCCCCCCCGCAAAAAACTCCGA
This sequence comes from Globodera rostochiensis, assembly GCA_018350325.1. Taxonomy (NCBI): domain Eukaryota; kingdom Metazoa; phylum Nematoda; class Chromadorea; order Rhabditida; family Heteroderidae; genus Globodera; species Globodera rostochiensis. Next base: position 2,216,403 of record JAEVLN010000011.1, read on the forward strand.
TTTTTGTGCTATTTTGAAAACTAAACAAAATGCAAGGGCTTCCAGTTATGCGTCGTTTTTTAGAGAATTAGGGATTTAAAAAAAATAAAAAGATTATTTTTTTTAAAGAATGTACTGCTTCAGTTTGTTGTACTTTTTTGTGCTGATTCTGAGGCTCAGAGGTGTAGTTTTTGCCAATTTTTTTAACAAATTCCATCAAAATTTTCTCGGCGGTGCCTATCGGCTATCGGCATCGCCGACCCCCCCCCCCCCCCCCCCCCTCTAAAAATAAAGCAGAATTCGCAAAAAAATTGTTGACGGAGATAAATATGAGAAATGAATGACCTCAAGCAAACAAATTTTGATATTATTCAAAAGCTCTAAGAGAGTAGAAGCTAGTAGTAATTTATGAAAACCCAAATTTTCGGCAAAATTTGGCCATTCTGTGATGATGTCGTTGGAATTTAACTGGATTGATCGATTGAAAAGAATTGGGGCATTGTCATTCGCTCTCATTAAACAAAATCCATTCATTCACATTACATTGTAAAACTCAGTTTATTTTGAATATTACTAAAAATTTAAATAATTTCTTTAAAATTATACGGCAAAAAATATGCCGCCAACTTTCATAATGTGCCTTTATTGTTGTTGTGCACTCTTCGTCCTCCAACACATTCTCACGACCGATGCCGTGCCCATTGCTAATGCCAATGGCGCAAAGACCAAAAACCACAAAAAGAAAACAGCGTCAAAGAATGAGCACAATGCCGCTGATACTAAAGACTACGATGCAAATACAGTACTCACGACTGCTGACAATGGCACTGATTCTTTTTTACCCACCAATACGGTGGCTAATGACCAGGCGGCAAATTTGGCGGCGTTGGTGACGGCACTTCCCACGGCAAGTGAACTGCTAGAAATGTGTGCCGACATGGGGCTCCAATTGGCGTCCCGCGGCCTTGCCGAGTCGGGCAAGCTCATCGAGAAAGCGGCACCTTACGCCAAAGCGGCAAGTTTGGAGGCCGGCCGAGCATTGTTTGCTGGCACCAAGGAGGGCTTAAGGCAAGAAATGTGCTTTCTATGGATGCCCTATGATTCAAAATAATGATGGTTTGATCAGATCCATTCGGAAAATCCTTTAGGCTGACCACAAACTATGTGGTGATCCCGGCCTACGAACGTTGGATACGCGATCTGGTCGGGCAGTGTGCCCGTGAATTGTTGCTGATGATGGACCCAAATTGGAAAATGAGTGAGGAGCGAGCAGCAGAAGAAAACAATCCGGACCAAAATCTTCCGGAATCGGATGCATCGTCACCAAAAGCTTCGTCATCATCGTCCTCCTCAAATGTTGTTAGTTTCATGCGCTGATAACCTTCCTAATTTTCAAAAAAAGTCTTTTGCATAAATTTTCAGATTTCGGAATGGAGGCAAAAAAATGCGAAAAAAATTGCGAAAATCAGGAAACAGCGCGTAAAAAGCGATCAGCGCAAAGGAAAAGCCATTTTTATTGACGAACAACGGGCACAACAAAAATTGGCATCGAAAAAAGTCCAACAAAATAAAAGCACCAACGAAAAGCTAAAAGCAATTGTTGAATATGATGAAAGTGAAAGTGATAGTGATTGACAATTAGCTAAAGTGATGATGACCCCAAATGAAGATGATTAAAAGGGTTAGGTCTAAAGAGTCAAAGACCCGCCGGTTTCTCGAGTCAAATTTTCCAATTCTCGACTGTTTACGCAAATATTGTTATTTATTGTTTTATAAAATCCACTAATTCGATTTATCAACAGCTTCGCCCCTTTTTGTTAGCTTTTTTATTTATTCATTTTGTTCTTTAACTTTGACCTTTCATAAATATTATTGGATAACGTGGAAAAGCTTCTGATCGATCGAAATGTTGGCATCCGTCCGCGCGCATCAATCCAACATAATATTATTATTATTTATAATAAATATTTATGAATATTTTTAAACAAATCTTTCTTTTTCCAATGCTGCACTTAAAACTAATCTCCTCGGTGTGCTTCTTTCACATTCTCTTATTCCAAAACGTTAATTCGCTGGACGACGCACCGGACACCGACAGTCAATCAGCAGCGAATTATGCAAATAGCAGCACCGTAACCCGACCAGCAGAAGCATCGTACACCCACCGTATCATCGGTTGGATAATTCATATTACACAGTGTACACAATAGCCATACCGTAACCGAATTCTCTAAGATGCCATCCTCGTTCGATGCCTGTAAAACCTATCCGCCCTCCATTTTTTGACAGATGATCAGCAGGCACAAAACACAGCAGCAATGCCTTCCACTGCTTCGCACACTTTGATCTCGGGCGTCGGACAAGTTTTGGCACCATTCGTGCCGGCACAACTACGCCAACGATTACTTGGACGTCAACAACGGGGCCAGATTGTGCCGAAACAACCGGAACTAATTGTGCCCCAACAACTAACGCAAAATGTGCCAGGGCAACCGGATCAAATTGAGCCACAAAGTCCACAAAAGGCAGAAATATCGCCATCAAATGCATCATCGTCAACTTCCGTACGTACATTTTGTATTTAATTGCTCTGTTCGGGAATGAAATTTGCCCAGGCTTTCGGCAGACGCCCCAAATTGTTTAAACACAAAACTCCTCCCCTTAAATTTGTTAACTTTTTGATCAGAATTTGAAGGACAACAATAATAACATTTTGTTGGATGTAATAATCCAATCGAAACAAAAGCAAATTAACCCGCAGCTCAGACAGAGGAAGAAGTTCAGCGCAAAGAAACCGGAATGAATTGATTGAGTTGGCGAAAAAGCCTGGGAACTGAAAAAAATGGCAGACAAAATGATGAAAAATTTTAGATTGATTTAGTGAAGTAAATTTAGGATCGAATAAAATTCGTTTAAATCTTAGGGGGGAAAAGTTTTGATATTTATTGGATAATTAAATATTGGCCAAAGTACCGCACAATTCTCCATATTTACTGATGCACCAACAAATAACTTTTGTTGATTTGAAAATGAATTTGTTGATAAGGAGGAGAAGAGGTGAGAGACCTTTCATTTATAGAGATTAATTAATCGGTGCATTTGGTCGTAATTAATGCTTTTATGATATGTAAGTGATAAGAAATTTATTCGTAACGGGCCGGACCATCTTTGATCACAAATCGCCATTTTAAGTCAGCACATTTATTCGGTTTGGTCGTTTTATTTTAATTCAAATATTAAATGTAAGCAAAAAAAAAACAATTGTGCACCTGTTTGACAGAGTAATTTTAACTTTTTTTTGAGTTTTTTTTCATATTTTGATATCGGAGACAAAAACAAATTTGTTAAGGTCTGAAAAATAAGCTCCAAAGCCAGAGCTTTATTTCTTAAATTATTTAAATTTCAATTCGGCCTTTTTGATTATTTACATACGAAGGAATCCTCTCAATCAAGGAATGTTTAGCGTAATTGAGTTTCAGAATATTAATCTCTGCCAGCAGCATGGACGTCTCGCTCTCCTTGAATGGACTTGGAGGTGATTTTGGCACAATTTGATGCCGATCATTTGCCCCCCCCCCTTTTTCTGTTAAGCAAAACCATTGGTGCGCATCGCCGACTTGGCCGACAGCAAGAAGTACTCGGCGGAGGAGATCGACTGTCGCAACAAGTTGGCCTCTTTGTACCGGCTGGTCGACCTGTTTCACTGGAGTCAGTCCATCTACAACCACATCACGGTCGGCACAAAATGCGCTTAATCCCGAACACGGATATCAAAATTGTGTCAACGGCATCGCTATTTAAACTTGCGACAAAAACCCAAAAATCCATTATTGCATAGAGTCACTCACTCAATCTCTTTAAGTCCAACCTTTCGAAAGGACAATCCAAAAATTGTTGCCACCGTTAAAGACAGCCCAAGTGCCTCGAAAAATTGCCAACAGGGGAATATTGTTTTGCTTTTTACCTCTCTTTTAAATAAATTGTTAGATAGGGTGCGTATCCATTTCTTTTCTCGCTCGCCGTCTGACCCTCTCTCATTTATACACACTATTTCATGTAAAGATAAATCAACTGCTTAGGCGTCATTGTCTCTTCAAAATTTATTGAGTTTTGTGTAATTAATTATTAGAAGGAAGCCTATTTAATTAAGCATCTCTCCCAGCGGTTTATCGAAATAATTGTTTCAGCTCCGTCTGCCGGGAAAAGAGCACGAAATTCTGATCAACCCTCTGGGCATGATCTATCGCGAAGTGACCGCCAGTTCATTTGTGAAAATTTCCGTGGACGGACGCATCGTGGATCCCGGATCAACCCCACTCGGTTTGTGACATACAGCCACAATTTTACACACAAATTCTCAAATTTACCCTTAGGGATCAACCAGGCCGGATATATGTAAGTGATCAAAACTTAAAAATGTTTATTGCTAAATTTTTGTTTTCATTTAGAAATAAATGAAATAAATTTAAAAATAATTAAATTTCTGTTTTTATACTTAAGTTTACTTTAATATTTGCTTAAGCAAATTTTTATTCTAATTTTTTAAATTAATTTAAAATGCAAATTTGGCCAAATTCCATTGCGTTTGATTGGATTTTTTAAGACTTCATACGGCCATTCACGAGGCTCGCCCCGATGTCCAATGCGTGCTTCATCTGCACACCGCCGCGGGCGCCGCTGTTTCCGCAATGAAATGTGGACTTTTGCCACTCAATCAAGGTGGTGGTGATGGATGGCATTTTAATGAAAATTTGAAAAATATTTTATTTGGCAGAATCGATGGTCATCGGACCTGTAGCTTACCATGAATATTGCGTAATTTTTGCAGAATTGTGTCGCTAAAAGATTAAACGAAATTTATCCTTTAAGGGAATGCTTTCGGCCGAAGACGAAAAGGCGGAGATTGTCAAGCATTTGGGTGATAAAAAAGTAAAACCCGCAATCATTTCGATTCCAAATGATAGATTAGACGACCTTAAAAGTTTGGATCAGATCGTTTTGGAGCAGACCTGGTCATTCAAAAGGCCCAGAACGCACAATTATGATCAAACTTATTCATACAATAATGTTAAAACTATCGTGATCAGAACCTGATCGGAATCAACAAATTAAATCATTTTGGGTCATCTTCTTGCGCAACCACGGCTTTGCCGCCTGCGGCGCTTCCGTGGAAGAGGCACTCCATTTGGCTTACCATGCGCTGATTGCCTGCCAGACACAGGTGGCCGCGATCGCCGCGGGCGAGAAAAATTTGGTTTATCCAAACGAAATTGCGAAGAAGCGCGCTTACGACATCGCACAACACGGAGGTGGGGGGTGGGGGGAAATTTTGGAATTTCATCTTTTAAGCATACCGACGACCAACAAAAGCAATTATATGAAATTTTTATTACAATTTAAATAATTTTTTCGTGAATAATTTTTTGAAGTGGAAGAAAGTTGAGCAAAAAAAATTAAACTTTTTTTCTTAAACAATTAGAATATTTAGCCAACGGAATGAATCGAACAGCGTCAGGCCAAAATGGCTCAATGGAGCATACGTATGAGCGAATGGGCGACATTGAGTGGGCGGTCGGCGAGTTGGAGTGGGAGGCGTGGATGCGTCAACTGGACGGGGCGGTGCGTTTTAACATTTAATTTGACATTTTTGGGTTTGAAATTTAAAAATTAAAAAGCAAATTCCGGGAGGGACTGACTACCTGCTGGGGGGGGGGGGGTAAAATAAAAAATAATGCGAAATTTGTCTTAAAAAAATTACTGGCTTAAAATATTAAAACTAAATTTATTTATACGCTTCCATTCAAAATTTGCGGCTTTATAAATATTTTGCAGGACTATCAGACCGGACACAAGTACAAAATGCCCGCTTTGTTGGAAGCCATCAAAAAGGGAAAATAATAGGCAAAGACGAAAGAAGCCTTATCGAATCATAAAAAGACTGAATTACGGAGTCAAAACAAATATATTTTAAGCCTACAACAATTATTATTTATCATATCCTAATTGATTAAAATAAACGACAAACAAAACTTTTGTCTAAAAAATTTTGTATTGAAATTTTTTGCGCGTTTCTGAAAGAAAAAAAGCGACATAATTCGGAAGCGGTACGGTTGAGTCTGGAAACATTTAACACGTCATAAGTCTTTTCACAGCGAACCAATCTTTACAATCTTTATATCATTTAAAAGCTCTAGGTGATTCGAAGATATAATTCAGCATGAAAGAGTCAATTCGATGCAATACTAAAAAGTTATAAAAGAAAAAGTATGTAAAAATCAGGATTTTTCATGTTTTTTGGCAATAACTTTGTTGACTATTTGTGCAAAACGCCAAAATCATTTAAACAAATTAACAGAAAGCCTCTAATGACGCGGCAGACAGAGTCTGCACGTTTAAAAAAAATCGAACGGACCCCAATTCGTTTTTGGCCAATTCGTTTTTTACCCAATTCGTTTTTGGCCAATTCGTTTTTTACCCAATTCGTTTTTTTAGGACGATTCGTTTTTTTGGGACGATTCGTTTTTTTTGGGACGATTCGTTTTTTTGGGACGATTCGTTTTTTAGTAAGAAAAAAGCATTTATGAGCGGAAATTGAAGGTTTTATGCAATTCTTTAAGTGTATTCAGTAGAGCCCGGACTTGAGCTTCGAGCGAGACTCGAGACGAGATTCTCGAAAAAATCACGAGTCTCGAAAAATCTCGAAAATTCAGATTTATTCGAGACGAGATGTCGAGATGAGATTTTTCGAGAATCTCGAATCTCGAAAAATCTCAAGCCAGAACAGTCGAGACTCGAGATTTTTGATAAAAATATAATTTTTTCCCCAAAATTCTCAGAAACTCCACCAAATTTTGGTAAGGATAGGAGGGAGCACTAGAAGCATTTCTGCAAAATTTGGTCACGAAATATAAGAGTTAGCCTGTGTTCCAAGGTTTTGAAAATCAAAAGAAAATTCAATGGTGAGGGGATAGATATAGTGTCTGACCATATGCTGTCTGCCGCATGGCTATTTTTTTGAATCAATAGAGAAATTGCTTAAATTTTGGCGTTTCGCTTCTGGGCTTGACCCATAGTGGGGTAAGAAAGAGCCGGTGAAAAAATTGTTAGAATTTTTTAAACATTTTTTAAAGAAATTTTTCAAATTGAGAATTTTATCACTTTTGGGAGTGAGCGGCGGTGCCGATAGGCGCCGCCGAGAACATTTTGAATTTTTAACTCAATTTGTTAAGAGATTTGCAGCCAAAATGGAGTATGTCCGGCGGTGCCGACAGGCGCCGCCGGGGGAATTTTTTACAAAAATTGGCAATCTTTGTTTAAAAAAGGACTGTTTTCATGAAAAATTTTTGGAGTCGAGATCGAGAATCTCGAGCTTCTTTCGAGCGAGACTCGAGACGAGATTCTAGAAAAAATCTTGGGTCTCGAAAAATCTCGAAAATTCAGTTTTATTCGAGACGAGATGTCGAGACGAGATTTTTCGAGAATCTCGTCGAGACTTTTCGAGATTTCGAGACGAGATCTCGTCTCGACCGGGCTCTAGTATTCAGGGGTTACTGAGGTAGCTGATCACGAATATGACATCAGATTTATCATAAGACATCATCTAATCTATGATTTCGACATCTAAGTTTTTATAAAAATTAAAAAAATTTTTTTTTCAAAGTTGAGAAAAAGGTGTTTTTAGAGGTATTCGGGGGCGTAGAATCCGAACCCGACTCTCTTTTTGTAATTTCGTGCATTTCCAACGATTTTGAGCTATAAATGTGATTTTTGAAATTTCGAAATCGAATTCGGGTCCGGGGTTCGATTTTGGTCTATATAAATATCAGATTCTGATTCTACGCCCCCGAATACCTCTAAAAACACCTTTTTCTCAACTTTGAAAAAAAAAATTTTATTTTTTATAAAAACTTAGATGTCGAAATCATAGATTAGATGATGTCTTATGATAAATCTGATGTCATATTCGTGATCAGCTACCTCAGTAATAGAGTGCGGCAAAACGGGTTTGCGGATCCCGCTGCGGGATTACAAATCAAAATCTCGTGCGGGATCGGATTTGCGGGATTAATCCCGCAAATCCCGCATTTTAAATTTGCGGGAGCGCGGAATTGCGGGATTTTTAAATTTTACCAAAAAAATCAAAAACACCTTTCAAACTGGACCGAATTGTTCAATTTGTATCATTGAAGCTCTTATTTATCCAAGACTACTTGTAACTAGGGCCGTGACCTGGATTTTTTGGAAAAACCGGGATTGGGATTAACCGAGATTGACAATGGGGGGATTTTTTTTTTGTAATGGTCAAGGGTGAACCAAATTTTTTTTTTATTATTCAAAAGTATCTTCCATTGTCTTCAACTTCGATTGCCTCAGCATCAAATTTTTTGAGAATTCTGGCTTCAATTCTGCTGCTGGGGCTGAGGAAGGGGTCGGCGGTGCCGATAGACGCCGCCGGGGAAAATTTTTGACTCAATTTGTTAAGAGATTTGCAACAAAATAGGGCTATTTTTGTTGACTCCATTTAATTACCATTTCGTCCAACCAAAAAATGGAAATTCCAAAAAGTTGTAAAAAGCCGCCCAAAAACTTTTTGAAAATCATAAAAATTTAATAAATTGTTTCCTCCACACAAATTCTCACCAAAAGACATAAAATGCAATTTGAACAGTCGGGGGTTGAATATCCACCCCCAACACTTACGACCTACACCACTCACCACTACACCAGACGATCTTAGAATTTTTTATTAAAAATTCATTTCTTATCTCCACTTGTGTAATTTGTGAGCATCGAGTCTTTTTAAATTTAAAGATTTGGCAAAACGTCAATGCTAATTTTGAATAAAAAAGCATTATTCACTAACAATTTTCAATCCCGCACCTAAATTGCGGATCCCGCTGCGGGATTACCAATCAAAATCGCGTGCGGGATCGGATCGCAATCCCGCAAATCGCAAAAAATGCGGGATTGCGACGCGGGATCCCGCAAAATCCCGCGCGGGATCAATCCCGCGCCGCACTCTACTCAGTAACCCCTGAATACACTTAAAGAATTGCATAAAACCTTCAATTTCCGCTCATAAATGCTTTTTTCTTACTAAAAAACGAATCGTCCCAAAAAAAACGAATCGGGTCAAAAACGAATTGGGTAAAAAACGAATTGGCCAAAAACGAATTGGGTATTTACTAGAGCCCGGTCGAGACGAGATCTCGTCTCGAAATCTCGAAAAATCTCGACGAGATTCTCGAGAAATCTCGTCTCGACATCTCGTCTCGAATAAAACTGAATTTTCGAGATTTTTCGAGATCCGAGATTTTTTCGAGAATCTCGTCTCGAGTCTCGCTCGAAAGAAGCTCGAGATTCTCGATCTCGACTCCAAAATGTTTCATGAAAACAGTCCTTTTTTAAACAAAGATTGCCAATTTTTGTAAAAAATTCCCCCGGCGGCGCCTGTCGTGTCGGCACCGCCGGACATACTCCCTTTTGGCTGCAAATCTCTCAAAATGTTCTCGGCGGCGCCTATCGGCACCGCCGAACCTCCTCTCACTCCCAGAGTGAATAAAAATTCTCAAAAAATTTTGAAAAATTTATTAAAAAATGTTAAAAAATTCTAACAATTTTCTGACCGGCTCTTTCATACCACACTATGGCTCAAGCCCAGAGGCGAAACGCCAAAATTTAAGCAATTTCTCTACTGAACAAAAAAATAGCGATTTCCTTTGTAACGTCTCTCTTTTACAAGTGACAGAACGCCAAAGATTTATTATTACCAACAATTCGTTCAAACATTATTCACTTTTTTTGTTTTGTTTTTCCGTCCATGTGGTGGTCATTTCAAGATAAAAGAATGTGTATGCCGGTCTATAATCTTGACTTATGTACAATAAAATGCCATTCATACATAAATTAAATGCAGAAATTCCATTAAAAGGCGCCCTTGGTTTGAACAAATTGAAAAATTTTCAATGAGATTTTTAAAAAAATTTTTTGACTTTTTATTTTATTTTGAGGTGCGATTGTTTTGTAGAAATAAAAATGGATATGTATCTGCTTCATCATCACACTTTCCATTTTCCATCTCAACCAAAACATTTTAATTTACAGATGGCGATTCCTTTCCTTCCCCAAACATTTCCTTCGTTCACAGCGTCGTCGGCGTCTTCGTTGCTGTTCATCGTCACTCTCCTCTCCCTCAACGTTTACTGCCCCAGTCTGGCGGATGTTCTTTCGCTGCAGGGCTACGCTTGTGCAAAGGCGGGCGCTGAACTGCCGAAAGGCTTCTCACTGCTGAAGGGCGAGCAGCTGTACGTTTAGCCAAAATGTTTTTTAAGGCTAAGCTCAATTTCTGTTTTTAGTATGCTGGATCCGACGGCACTGGGCAGCGAAGACACCGACCGAACCATTAAGCCGCAAATTCGTGCACTTCTAATGAACGCTGAGGAATATGACAAGCTCCGCTTTGCAGTCGTCATCATTAGAAGAAACAACGGCAGTGCACAAAAGGCGCGCGTTTCAAATCGATGTTGCAGGAAATTCATCATTAATCACCTAATTGTGCCGGAAAATGGCAATTGTTCGTTTGGCTATGAAATGGAAGCGGTAGGTTTTTGTTATATAAATCTTTCGGCATAATTTTTTTCATTTTTTAGAAGGACGAACTTCAGCAGAAAGAATGTGTTGAAAAAGCCGTCAATTGCACTTTTTTGTCCGTTTACTGCAGCTTTCCGATGGGTCAAGTTGAGAATTTAACAAATGTTCGCCATTTCTCAATCAAAATGTGGGCGCCCGTCGATGGCATTCCATGCAAATGGAAAGCGATCATTGTGAGCAAAATTAAAGGCTTTGAATTGAAAATTTTCAAAATTCAGGAGGGTGTTCGTGTTCTGGTGAACGTATCTGCTGATGACCCAAATATTGAGGAAAAGTGCTGGGAACAAACTCCAACTTATTTTTGGTCCTCTGGCGTGTTCATCTTCAGTTTAATTGCTGTTGTGGTTGTTATTGCTGTCGCTGCAGTGGTGGTGACTTTTCTGTTGTGTCGTCGTCAACAACATGAGGAAAAAGAGGAGGAGAAGTCAGTGTATATGGAGGAGCAACCGACTTCAATTGCTGAACAATTTGGCGCGATGTCAGTATCGATGCTATCGGGTGGATACGACGATGATGAAGAGAAGAAGCCGAACTATGTCATTTCAAGAAGTGGAAATGTCGGCGTGGAGGTGCCCGAATCTTCTTATTCAAACGAAGAAGAAGAGAACCCGTACAATAACAATAAAGGAGGAGGAAACGCAAATGCACCATACGAAGCGAGGAAGTCGAATTTTTGGCCCAAAAGAACTGAAGTTGAAGAAGAAGCCATTTATGAAAGCGCGACACGGGCAGTATATGAACTGGGAGTGCCGAAAAGCGCTGAGGAGGTGCCGCCGAGCAGAGCCACTGAAAGCGACATTTATAATACTTATATGAGATAAACAAAATACGATGACGGATTGAATTTTTGTTGTTTCATTGTCTGTCTGTTTTTTGTCCTTTCTTTGTTGTTAATCATTTGATTTATTTTTATGTACAATATATGTAAAGTCATTTATTTCTGTGTTGCATATTACGAATTTTCCCAGCAGGCCCAGACGAAATTCAATTTGTCTAAAATAGTTAATAGCCTAAGAACGTGAGTTTGGACAAAACGGCCCGTAAAAAAGTAAATTTCAAAGGATTTCTGCTCATCGTGTGTAGATTCAATATTTTCTATAGAAAATGGCGCAATTTTGTAAAAATACGTCCTCTCAAAACATTGGATCTTTTGATATTTTCAATCTTCCCGTCATGTCAATTTCTTAACAAAATTTGTTAAAGTCATAAATGTTCAGCATGTCTGCCCTTGGGGGCATTGGCTTTACCCGATCGGAGCCCTGACTAAAACTCAACTAGGGTGCCACGGGACCGAGACCGGTACTAAATGTTCTTTTTTCCATTTTTTACTGAAATTTGGTCTTGATAATTTTTTTCTTTTATTTGTGCATTAGTCCGGGTTTTTTTGAGCAGGACCAAATTAGTCCCGCCGAAAGTCTCGGTCCCGTACTACTCCACCCTCAACTGCACAAAGTGAAAAAGAGTATAAAATAATGTTTTGATCACTGATCAGTCAGTCCTCCTTTGGTAACTCCACTGTGTTCAAAAAGAGCTGGACAAGTCGCACCGATTTTTCTGTAAAGAAGTTGACCATTTTTGGTTAATTGTTAGACCTACCAAATTTTCAAAAACTTGGATTTATCCAAACACCAATGCTTAACTGTTTATCCGCTCAAAAACGGGCAATGTCCGTTGGGGAAAGATGAAGATGTAGTAGAGGATGAGCCCGATAGCCAGCATGACAACAGTGTAAATGATGATGAACGGATTCTTCCTCGCCGAGATCACCAGCATGGATACAAAAAAGCACAGGCACAGCAGCGGAAGCACAATTGGGGTGCGCAACGCATCCTTTCGCCTGTGGAAGTCGGACTCGTGCTGTCGCATGTACAGCAGCGCCACCACCGTAAAGCTCTTCTGCAGCCACAGAGAATACGACCTGAAATTTTGTGTTGTTTGAAACATGTGGCCATATTTTCTACAATATTAGTACACATTCAAAAGCAAAAATTTTGCATGTGACAGGGTTCGAACCTGCGCGGGAAATTCCCTTTGCGACCCAGCTCGCAACGCCTTAACCACTCGGCCACACATGCGTACAAATCCCCTAGGCATTATTTTCTACGTTTTGTCCACTTATGTCGGACAGTCCTTCACTGTCCGATTGTCCATTTATGTTGGACTGTCCTTCACTGTTCGATTGTCCATTTATGTAGGAATCTCCAATTGTCCACTTATGTCGGACTGTCCTTCACTGTGCAATTGTACGGGAGCCTTTGTTGGCTAAAATTTATAGCTGCAAAAAGTTCGCATGTGACAGGATTCGAACCTGCGCGGGAAATTCCCTTTGCGACCTAGATCGCAACGCCTTAACCACTCGGCCACACATGCGTACAAACAACCAAATTAATTACAACCAGAAACAGGAAAAGGACAACTCAGCGCCAGAACTTTCGACTCAATCGATAACCAACACTTTTTGTTCAAATAATCCATCTGTTTTAAATGCGAATCCGTTTATGATTTGAAGGCGAATGCGACAAATGGCTTAAAAACACGTACATATAACCGATCAGATGTTCCAAATCTCCGACGAATGAAAGAACGATCAAAGACAGCATCTGAAGTTTTTGGTTGATTTTCACACATCTCCAACAAAACCACACCTCATAGAGCACGGCGACCCTGGGACTCATCGAACTCGAATGGACAGTGCTCAATGCCGTGGGCATAATGCCATTTTTTGCACCGGCAAACAAATAACTGAACATTTAAAAAAAAATGAAAAACATTTGTTAAAGCTGTTGATGTACCGTGACGAGGCGAATATGGAACTGTTCAGGTTGCCCAACAGCAAAATGGCGACCAGAAAAGGAACGGCACGTGAAAAAGTGCCCAAAGTTTTCTCAGCAAAAAGCTAAACAAATGTGTAAATTTAAATTCAATTTTAAGTAGCAACCCTGTTTAGGTAGCACTAATTAAATTAGGTAAGGCACTCAACGTTAATGTGTTCCGCTAATTAATTAGTGTGTTGCCCTCTATCAGTGAATTACAAAATTAAAATTCAATTCAGACGAACCACAGCCACCGCTTGTGACTGCTTGAGCTCGTCAACAGTCATCACCGAGAAATAGGCAATGTTTATCAACACATAGACGAAGCCGGAGATCGCAATGCCGCAGAGAGCACCGATCGGCAACACACGGCGCGGGTTCTCAATTTCCTCAGTGGCAAAGTTCAGCACGTCCCAACCTTTCACAATAAATTAAAATTTTAATTATAACATTTTTCCCTAAAACAAAAAAGCGATTTATCGAAATTTAATAAAAACGCATTAATTATCATTTGCCTTCTCACCGTTATAAGCAAAAAGGCTAGCAAACATTCCCAGCACAATTTCGCCCACATCCGTTTTTGTTCCCGCAAAAGTGTTGTGGAAATTCTCCGTTCTCTCCCAAATGATGATCTGCTCTGTGTAAAGTGACAACTCTTAAAATAAAGCGATCGGAAGAAATTGGGGGAAAATTGGAGACCAAACCCCAAACTAATTCAATAAAAAAAACTCTCATTAAATTTGGTATTGAATGATGAGAACTCTTATAAAGGAATTTCAACATTTTTGGCCATTTCACCTGATAAAGTCCGACGAGAATGATCAATGTTATGACCATCAACTTTAGCACAGTTAAAATCACTTGGAAGCGAGCGGCAATTTTTTGCTAAACGTGTGATAATTTTATTTAAAACATTTTTTAATATTTGGAATTTATTTTTATTCATTTTTTACCAATGAAAAAAGGTTGATGAAGCTGATCAGCCAAATGGCCATGTAACCGATTAGCCGCTTCAGCACACCGGCGATCGCTTTGTCCTGCTCCAACGACGGCCAAAAGGGCCTCAGTCCGTCGAAGATGTACTCGCCAAAGGTTAACGTCTGGATGGCCATTATTGCGGGAAAGGTCAGCGTGGTGCTGACCCACAGAAAGGCGGCAGCGAACGGATGCCTTTGAATGTTGTTTAATGAAGTCGATGAAGTGTCAATTAAATGAAATAAATTAATTGTTCAATTAAATTTAAATTCGCTGAAATCCATTGAAATCATAAAAGCGAAATCATCAATTAAAATCGTAAGAAATTTGGTAAAATTTCTCAAATTTGTCAAGATGACAATATGTGATTTTGATGGTTGATTAAAATTAATTTATTTTGCATATTTTTTAATTTTATGGATTAAAGTCCTAATAAAATCACAAGAACTTGCCATTTTGCATGGCTAAGGTAAGCAAAATCGCAGCCCGACTTTTGAATCGAAGTGCCTGTTAATGAAATATCTTAATTTATTTGGTGTTTATTCTTTAATGCATTCTGGACATATAATTGGTAATTAATAGCACCATAAACTTGCGGGATTTTTTAAACCATTTTTTGGCTATTATTGACTTGCCCAACTCCACGTAAACCATCGCCGCGCAACAGGCCACCACAGCGCCCGCCACCCAAACGCACAGGGACATGCCGACGGAGCCGGTGTGTTGGAGGATGGAAGTGGGCGAAATGAAAATGCCCGAGCCGACAATGTCGCCGACACAATAAGCAATTGCCTTTAGGCATAAACAAAATTAGAAGCATTACGTGATATTTTCGGCTCCAGCATTTAAGAAAAAAAAGAAAATGAAAATTTTATTGATAATAAAAAAAATAAAAAATATAAAACAAATTTAATAATACAAAAACAAAACATCGCAAACAAACCTCAAAAACGCCGATTTTGTTGCTGTTGCTAAAAGTTTTGGAAGAAGAGGCGGACGAAGAATGTGAGGGGGAGGAAGTTGACATTGAATTTACAAAAATGGCAATAAATATTTTTTAATACAAAATTAAAAATAATTAGGTTTTTGCATTATTAAATGATCGGGCATGGGAAGAGTCGGGGTCGGGCGGAGGCTCAGAAATGTTGGGGGCGTCGAGATCGGTAAGCAACCCTAAGTTTGAAGTATTTATTCGCTTTGATGATGCCATTTTTAGTTTAATTTAAAGCATTCCTTACAATTTTTTTGTGTGAAATTGTCAAAACTACAAAATGATAAAGTTGAGGAATGAGCGAAGGGAATGCACGAGAATGGCTGGCGCCAGGGATGTCTTCCGGGTTAAACAAAAATACGGAATGCCAAAAAATACGAAACGGAATCCCGGGAATGAAAGAACCCACCAGACTCACAAATCAACTCTCCCAACCAACAAAATGAACGGTTATCGCAAGTTCTTCCCGTCTTTCCCCCCCCCCCCCCTCCGCCCAATTTGCCCCAAAAATGACGAAACTTTGAGGGGAAAGCAAACAAAAAAAAAGAAAAACTTATCAGCGTCTAATGAGAAGGGTTTGTGCTTAGGTCAGCAAAAGGCAATCGAAGAACAAAAATTGGAGAGGTTCTCAAAAAAAGCATTTTGAATACATTTTCCCGGCCATTTATTTGCCCATTTCGCGAATACTGTTTTTGAAATTTAAAAGTGAAAAGAATTTTATCAGAAAATTCTTTTTTTTTTTGCAAGTATGGGGCTTTGGAGGTCCAGGCGTTGACATGAAAATTTTTCAAATTTTATCATTTGTGTCGGAAAATACTTTAACGATTTTATAAAGATGCCCAAAAATTGAAATAACGGGTTTAGACTGCTGGGAGACAATGAATAAATTTTAAAATTTTTTTTGCCTGCTTTAATACATAATACTTCAAAAATTTTGCATGTGACAGGATTCGAACCTGCGCGGGAAATTCCCTTTGCGACGTAGATCGCAACGCCTTAACCACTCGGCCACACATGCGCACGAACGTGCCAAATCATTTCTTTTCCAAATAAACATTCATTCATTCAGTGCCAACATAATTCAACGCCGCCAACACATCAAACGATCGCCCCTAAAATTTTTGAAGAAAACCTTTTGGCAATCGCCCGAAGGGTCGGGGCGCACCGAAGAAAAAAAATCAAAACTCTGTCACTTTGTTTTGGTTTAGTTAATGAGCGTTAGGCCTAATACGGGCGCCGGGCCAAACAGAAGTTGAATTGAAGACCGAAGGGTTGGACTGCTCGCAGTTGGATTTGGAAGATGAATTCAGATAATACAAACGGCAAATAGAAAGACGGAACATCCGACCTCTCTCTCTCCTCAAAGGAACATCGCAAAAAATTTATTGAACAAATTTTTAAACGTAATCAACTGCTCATTTCTGAGTTCTTATAATTGAGTTGCGCGGCTGATCTGAACCGGATGGATGCCGCGACTTCGTAACAGCTAAAGGAAAGATTATTTATTTGTTAGTAAAAAACGGTAAATCGCCAATTTGACGATTTTTTTTGAATTTAAATTGACTTAAAGCCCCCGCACCTCTTCAAAGCTGTCATCTGTCGTCGATTGCGCTGTCGCTGTCTCTCCGTTCAATTGTTCCCTTCCGGCGGTATTTGCGCCGGCAGCGAACTCGACGTGATGCTGCTGCCCGCCGGAGCGGGCGCTGTCACTTCCGTTGCCTACGGCGGATGGGCCTTTCAGCGATGAACGAGTCGGTGTCGCGCGCGAGACGTCACCAGGGCACTGGAGTTCTAACGACGACGTCGCATTCGTCGAGTTCCAGACCAAAGGGGAGCCAATGTTGGCGGTTTCCTGATTAACGAGTTTGTAAGAATCATTTTTTACATTTTAATATGAGTATAAATTTGATCATTTTAGAAGAAATCATAGACTGGATGGACAACAAAGTGATTGATTCTCACCAATTGTTGTTGCCTCTCGGCATGGCCGGTGCCGTCAGCGCCCGGCGATGTTGGGGTGCCCGCAGCTGTGCGCGACACAGTCTGTGCCAACGTTCTCACGGTGCCGGCCAACAGTTGGGTGACTTTTTCGCCGCTGTGTCGTCGATCCGTCAGCGGCGGCGTCTCCTCTCCTCCGGCGATCATTTCCTCAGGCTCCTCCAGCAACATGTTATGAATGGTTGACGGATTGATCAGCAACCGCTCGTCCTGTTCAAAAGATTGATTTGGATGCTCTTACACAAATTTGCGGTTTATGTGCCTGGTAACGCCTGCATGAGTTGATAAGCTCCATGACATCGTCGTCCAATGTTCGTCGTCTTGATTTCTTTTCGGCTTTATGAAAGTCCGCCAAAGACAGTGGAGTTGCCAATCGTTCGCTGCCATCTCTTGGCGGCGTCCCCAGAGTGGTTATTGCACTGATTGGTCCAGGGCTGTACAGAGTAAATGATTAGAAATTTTCATCAATAAAAAACATCCTTATCTAAACCCAAAAAGACAGAAAGATTGGCAAAGTGATCACTAGGATCAAAAATGAATCTCGAAATTTAATGGCTGATCAAAGACCAATTTTTATTGGTAAAGTAAACGCTTGATCTGATCAAATATCGACGAATCAATCACCTGCCGGCAGCACCTGCACCAGAGCGGAACGGACCACCACCGGCACCCGCTGCAGTTCCGCCCATCACGGAGAAAGTCCTCGTGAACCTTGCGAATCCACCGCTGGCGCCGCCGCCGGCTTGGCGTCGTTGCTGCGGCTGGTGACTGCTACAGATAATTGTGGACAGTTCCGTCTGCACGAACGCGTCCTTGCGCGGGTGTTGGCAGGTCGGAGAGCCCGCCACGCTGTTGTAGTTGGCCACGTGCAGCGAGGCAGTCCGGGTAGGGCAACTGACCGTAAAACTGAAGGGCTTCCATTCGAAAAATTTGCTTGTTTCAGCTTTAGTCAGGGAGGGACGTAACACAGGAGGTTACGGATTTCAGGGGACGGGGCGGGGCTATATTTTTGAATATTTTTTAAACTGTCCAACGTCCAACGCACTGACCCAAGCGACAGCGATTGGGAGCTGTTACGCGTTTTCGAGGAGGAGAACTGCTTGCTGTCGTTGAGTGCCTGCGAGTTGCCGAAATGGCATCTGATCAGTTTGGTGGTGGTGTAGGAGGAGCGCACGTTCTTCTCAGGCCGAAGTAAAATGATGAATATTTTTGGGAAGAACAGCAGACACAGAGCGATCGAAGCCGAAAGAGAGAAGGTGAAGCTGGCCGTCAACGCCTGGGGGGAAACAATCCCATAAAATCCAAATTTCTTGACTCAATCGTCTTGTTTACACACTTCACTATCCGTCGTCTCTCACCTTATTCACCGCATTCACATACAGTACGACGAATGCACCCCAAGTGACCAAAGTACAGTACCTTAAACGGAAAAGAATAGAAAATGCGCAACAAATGTTTGAAAACATGGTGAATCCGATGAATTTGGCTTCGTTGAAATTTTCCGGAAGGTTACGCGTTTTGAAGGCGTACAAAGTGCAGAAGAGAATCAAAATGAAGTTCCACACGAACGGGGCCAGAAAGGCTCGGGTCGAATAGGTGCAAATCACAACCATTCGGCGCTATTAATGAGTTGTCTTAACACCTTTCGGCCAACCAAAACTTACGGGCATAAAATGGGGGTCATGGCCGGATTGTGGCATCTCCTCCATCACACTGACGGCCACAATTGCGCATTGGACACCGACTAAAGCCCAAGTGATGACCACCTAAAACAATTAAAAATTATTTTCTACGTACGATTAAGTTATGGTTGATTACGCATGTTGATCGGTTCCGTTTTTAGGGGCTAATTTCATTAAAACTTAATTGCACTAAAAATATGCAAATGCATATAAATCCGGCCCCAAAATATATTTATGGATTCAATTCAAATCATTGTAAGGACACCTGACTGAACGTGCTGAGGAAGCGCGGCTTTTTCGTCAAAATTCGCTTTTTGCTGCCGGCCAAAATGCGCGCAATTCGATTCGTTTTTGTAAACAGCGCGGAATAAATGGCGGAGAAAGCAATCGGCGGCACTGTGCGAGTGAAGAAGCAGACGACGTCGGAGGCGGGGGCAAGCAGTACGTACGTGCACAAGTAGCAGACCACGATGCCGCCGAGGATGATGAAGGACAGTTCGCGGGTGGTCGACTAAATTAAAAAATATTTTAATAATTAATTATCGATATTTAATAGAGTTGATGGTTTATGTCCGTTATTGAACCCGTGAAGGTTTGAAGTTTACGTATTTAGGGGACTATTCGACTAATTTCTGCCGCACAAATTCTGTTTTACCTTCACAACGGGCGTCGAGTTGAAGTTGACGAACACCAAAATGCACAAAAAAGTGCAAAGGATGCCGACACTTGCGAACGCAATTGCGGCCATTTGTGCGGGCCCGGCCATGCTTTGATATTCGTTATTAATTGTCTTACAGCCTTGGGGTAAAAAATAATAAATTTAAAAGTTTCTAATTAGTGCAATTTAAAACTTTGCCGATGGCTCTGCTCGGGCCATTGCCCCAGGGGGCAGTCGTTGCATTCGCTGGTGGACGCGTTGACAAACTGCGTTTCCAAGCAGTCTTCACATGTCCAACAGCAGGCCGTTGATTGTCTAAAGAGGGGCACAAACCCTTAAAAATGATTTTTATTCCCCGTGAATAATTTTAATATTTTATTTAGGTTAGGCCAACTCACCTCCGGTGCTGTCCAATGCCACACGGTTTACTGCACACGGACCTGAAATTAAAATAAAGATCGATTTCTCAATATTGAAAAAGCTTTAAAAATGCGCGCCTCAAAACCGTGGACGATATTCATATTTTACCATTATTAACATATACTCTTACTGATCTGATCATCCTTCAGGGATCAGGATCAGCTAAAACACTGCTCAAGCGAATACAGCCGCACTTACTCGGGCATCACGTCTGTTTTGTCGTAGAACATCAGCTTTTTCTGAAGCATTCGAAGCCGATGTGAGCCGTCCGATGTTTGTCGAAAATCGCCGGCCAATCGGAAATGATCCCCGCCGACATAATTCAGAATGTCGTACCTATTTAAAGGGGGGGGGGGAGAAATCATTTAAAAATCATTAATCAGGCTCATTTTAGCCTTGCAAAAAGTGATATTATGATTCTAATCCAGACATCCGGATAGATCAGTGATCAAATCACTTTATTAATGTTTCCTATTTCCCATGTAAAGGCGGACCAGGCTGGCGGGTCGCCGGAGGCGTCGAAGGAGATTTCCTGCTGGAATTCGTCAACAAAACTGACATTCATCATATACCTTAAATGGACAGCATAATTAACCTAACAAAAGATTTTATAACCGAAAAAGAAGAGTTCCATTAATGGTTTCCATTTCGGGACAAGGCGATTCAAATTGGGCATTTAAAAGTGCACTGGTGGACACATTTTGGCGGGAGGAGGGGCATTTGTCGTTGTACATCTCCCGGAGGGCAAAACTTTCGAATAAATGCGTTTAAATTGTCGCGCATAAACTTACCCGACCACTCTGATGGCGTTGATCACCTGAACTGTTCTTGATCTAAAAGCCCTCTGATCCATTATTTGCTTGCCTGGCTTAGCTTTGGGTCCTGTTCGTACCCGGAGGCCAAACTTTCGAGTCCGGTGCACTGGCGGCTGACCGTGTCGTCCTTGGGCACGGTCAGAAGGCATTTGAACTTTTGTTGCCAAAATTCGCGGAACCACGGATTGCGCGTGTGGTTGTGCGGGTTTAACGCAAAGTAATAGGGCTCAAAAGTGCGCACATTTGGCGAGTGAATTCGAATCGAAAAGCTGCCGGCCGCCTCCTCCTCCACGCCCTCAACCTGATCAACAAATCGATTTGAGAAAGTCTGATTTCCCTTTAAAGCTATAGAGAAAACAATTAATGATCTTTAAAATGTTGGCATTCTATTAAATAATATATGTATTTACTATAAAATAACTAAAACTTTTGCAGAAATTCAAATCCTTTTACAGAATGCCATCCCCCGACTACCGTACCACGTCCAGCCGATCGGCCCATCCGTCACTTCCAATCCACTGGAATTCCCTTTGATAATACCGGCGCTTTCCCCTCCCTTTTATTCTATTTTTGGTGGTATTATTCCCATTGGCTGCTGCTGCACTTTCGGATGCCTCCAGGCGAAGGGCTTTTTGTGCCAAAAACATTCTTTTCAATGCCATTCCTTCACAGAAACAAACAATCTGAACGAACATTCATTCTTTGGGCGGCCATTTTCAATAACTTCGAGAGAGCAACCGATATTTTCTCACCCATTATTATTATTATTATTATTATTTAGAAAACCTTTTCTAAACAATTCTCGAGGCTCTCTTCCCGAGAAGTCTTGCCCAATTAATTAATTAATTATTAATCCATTTCCCCAATATGCCGACCACTTGTGGACGCCGGCTCAGCTGGTTCAGTGCCCGAAGGGCGTTTCTGTATTCCGTCGGCTCCCCCAAACTCTTCACTTTTTGGGCGTGTGCAATGCAAACGTCGCTGCCCCCACTTCTGGTCAGTCGTTCCATCGCCTCAAAACCTTTTTCTCCATAATTTCCTGAACAAAAAATTCGAATTTTTAAATAGTCCTCCTTCAAAGGCATATTTTTATTCTTGATTTAAAGGAGACAATAAATGAACAAAAAAGTGCAAAACCATTGAAAAATATGAAATTATTTAATAGGATATTTTAAATTATATTTATTTTTACCGGCACTGTACACAACGGCGATATATGTCCAATTGAAGTGCATCAGCAGCTGATTGATCGTCATTGCTTGCCAGGCATCAGACGGAACGACCCTTAAAATTTTTTGATTTAAAAAATGATTTTCAACTTAAAAAACTACCTTAAATAGTATCCGAACTGCTCCTTGTCGCTTAGATCTGTCGTTGTTGCGGAATAGCCAATTTGGGGAATCCGAAACACTTGGAGCAAATTTTGGACGGCAATTGTCGTGGACGATTTTGCCGGCCCGACAATGGCCACTACCGGATTGTCTTTCTTCTGACAGCCGGCCGTCTGGCAGCACGAACATTGCGTGACGCCCTCGCGGAGAAAGGCAATTGTCTGTAAGGAAAAAAAAGAAAAAATCAAAAGTTGCGTTCACTCAAATTAATAACAGAAATCGATTCTTCTTGATCAGGTCATTTTAATTGATCTGAAACACTCGGCACCGTATTTCCGGTGGTATTTTCTGATCTCTGTTGGTGGTTGACCTGCTCCATGGCGATCCGTTCTGTCCAACACGAGTCGCGAATGCTGATCCCTAAGCGAAATGGCAACACTTTGTTCAGCTCCTGCACCGTCAACATGGCAATCTCAGCTCGCTGAATCCCTGGGGGGGGGGGAATTTGCAAAATACAGTAACTCTTCTTTCAGCGTTTTTGAATAGGCTCTGATCAATACGCAACGCAATGTACTGCTTGCGAGTCCAGAATAGCCATTGGCATCAATTACTGTAAACTTACCGTATTGCTCCCATATGGCACCGCAACCTTCGGAGCCGGCAATTTGGCGATGCATTGGAAACAGCGCGCCAATTTGAATGTCCCCGGGCAATTCCCCCACCAGCATTTTGGCGGATTGTTGCACCGACGTTTTGGTAATAACGTCCACTACACGGAGCATTAGCAAAGTGACATGACTGTACAACATCACCGGAGGGGAACAATTTGCGGCGGCAATTAATTGGATTAATTAATTTTTGAGTCAACCACGAAAAGAAGGCACTGTACCACTAAAAGACACAGGAAGTTAAATCAGAAATTTGGCAAATGAAATTCGATTAAAATACATTGATAATGTCATCAAAACTTTTATTATAATTGGAGCTTTAACAGAAATTTTAAAATTTCCCTGCGGCAAACTTTTAAAAACGCCGAAGGCGACTCAAAAATGTTGGGAATAATTTGTTTATATTTTTGGAATGGAAAAGCAATTGACGCGCAAAGTAAAATAGAAATTATTCGCAATTAAAGGCAATAAATGCCAATCCAAAAGTGGCATTTATGGGAAAATCTGGCATATTATTACTGAGAGTTCCACCAAGCCGCTGATTTCTTATTCCGCTTCATCTAAGCAATTCCTTCCTGCCTTCCTTCTTCTTTTTCCGTGCCCAAAATCCAATTTCGGTGCCTTCGCGGAAAGACTCCTCAAAAAATATGAGAACCCCGGAGGGGAACAAATGCCAAAAAGGGAAAATATTGAGGAGGGAATATTTAATGGAAGAAGTCGAAAATTGGCATTGACAGATTCTGAACACATTTTGGATCATCAAAATTCAGGAAAGGCGACTTTCTCTTTTTGCATTAGAGATGACTTTAGTGGCGGAATCTGAAGAAAAAGGCCCTCAGGTGAAAGGCAATTATGAAAGTGTCCGTCGGATGCCAAAGTCAAAACAAAGGCAAAGAAATGCCACGGCATTTTCAAATTTATAATTGTACTTTTTAAACAAAAACAAAGAAAAAGCAAAACATCAATGACAATGAATTGAAAACATGCTCAATCGAAAGCCATTCAAGCTGTCCAACCAAGTCTTCTTTTCCAAATACTCCAAGCCAACTGCAGTTTTTTGGGAATAGCAGAAAAACAATGTCTGGTCTTTACGAGTAATAAGATGTGTAAGCAAAAGTCTCGGTCTGTGGAACTCGATTGGCATTAAAGCTTGAGAGTCTCGATTCATGAATCTCGATTGGCATTAAAGCTTGAGAGTCTCGATCCATGAATCTCGATTGGCATTAAAGCTTGAGAGTCTCGATCCATGAATCTCGATTGGCATTAAAGCTTGAGAGTCTCGATTCATGAATCTCGATTGGCATTAAAGCTTGAGAGTCTCGATCCATGAATCTCGATTGGCATTAAAGCTTGAGAGTCTCAATTCATGAATCTCGATTGGCATTAAAGCTTGAGAGTCTCGATCCATGAATCTCGATTGGCATTAACGCTCGAGAGTCTCAATCAATGGATCTCAAAGTGGCATTAACGCTCGAGAGTCTCGATCCATGAATCTCGATTGGCATTAACGATCGAGAGTCTCAATCAATTGATCTCAAAGTGGCATTAACGCTCGAGAGTCTCGATCCATGAATCTCGATTGGCATTAACGATCGAGAGTCTCAATCAATGGATCTCAAAGTGGCATTAATGCTTAAGAGTCTCAAATGAATTTTGCAGCAAAAATGAACGGAGTAAATCTGAAAAATGAAAGCACAACATAAAAAGTTTTGCGACGAATTTAATAGAAAATGGGGGAAAGCTTACGAAAGTCCGGCCCCTCGGTGCCCTCAAAAACGCGCCTCCGAATTTGAATGCCATTTCTCGTCACAAATAAATCCAATTTGTTCTCTTTGGCTTTTTTTTGACTCGCCGCCTCTCACACTCATTTATATGCGAGAAAGGACACAAAAATGAATGCTTTTGGTGAAAAGTTCGAAAAGTGCCAAAAATCGAAAAAGTGCCTGACTTTTTTTAGCAATCTTCGCTAACTGTAAAATATTTTTTTTTAATTTCATTTTTTTAGTTTTTAGAAGTTTTTTTTTTGAAAAAAGCTACAATTATTAACCAATCACAAAGCTCGTTATTACTATTTTTGCAAATATACATTAGGGGTTTAACAGATTTAGCTGTATAAAATTGATTGCATTGCCATGGATGTATTAGGTAATAAATAATTTCACACATTAAAATATCAATTAAACATAATAATAAATTTATATATTTCTTTAGTTGTTTATAGCATTTTTAGGAGAAATTTTCGTTTTAATAAATCCCAAATTTTTTTAGCTTTTCCAACAATAAATCATATATTGCTCGACAAATAATAATATTATAAAATGAAAATAAGAGTGCCCAAAGTGTTGGTCAACATTATCTATCGGCAATTCTCCAAAAAAAGTGATTTCGTTAATCAAAGTCTTAATTTTCAGCAAATTGTGTATTAAATTGCATCACAGAACTAAGCAGTTCAAGCAGTTCATTTTTATGCTCAAACAAAAACCATTTTCAGGCCCCGGAGATTTTCCAATATTTGTCGTCGATTTCTTTCTTCAATTTATAAACATTTGCATTAAAATGCCTCCCCTCCCCCCAGGGGTTTGTGTAAAAAGGGTGTGGAGGAGAGAGACCATTGGCTGGCGATGTTCACAAAGTTTAAAAGTAATAGAATTATTATTTGTTAGGGCATCCATTTTGAATAATGTGAAAAACTAAAACCATTGGGACAAAGAAATCTTTGGCAACAAAGCGATCGGACATTCCAAAGATCAGATAAGAGAGCCAAAGCACACTTTTCCCCGTCCTCTTCTTCAACAACAAATGCATATGGGCAAAAGTACCCACCATAAACATATTTTGAAATAAAGCATTTTATACGAATGCAGCGGCTCGGGTTTTAGAGTAGCGAGCGAATTGTGTCGATTTCCGATTTCTTTTCCCCCACGAAACAGTTTCTTTTCCATTCGACAAAAATGTTACCGTTAGGGGTCGGACATGACCTGGACTCTCCAGGACTTTCTGCAGGATATCCTGAAAACCCCAGGATTTTACCGGCGAAATCCCGATCCTGGTCATTTCCAAAATCCTAATCCGGGGTTTTTCAAAAATTCGGTCTCTAGTTACCGTAACCTCCTCCCCTCCCCCCACAGTAAAAACAACTTTTCGATAATTTGTTTGTAAGAGAATAGGACAAAATCTGAAAAACCCACGCGATTTCTAACTTTACTTTTTATTGTTCTCTTCTAAAAATGACCTAATTGCAGTAAATTGAAATCTGAGGACCCAAAATACACCGAAAATGGAGAGTAATAAATTCGGGGACAGGCCTCTCAACTCATCTGCGACAAAATATGGCATTTGCCATAAAAATAGGGCATTTTGAGAGCCCTGTTCGGGGAATAAGCTCTGCAACTTTTTCCCGACGACTTAATTTGGTAAAGCTAATTTCGGTATTCTGAGACGTAATAAATTAAATAGCCGTTAAATCATTAGGCAATTCATTTTAAAGTCTTTTTCACTGTTTAGTAAATAAAAACGGCAATGTTATCGATCATCCCTTATGGCCTTAATTTATTCTATCCACGCCAATTGAATTAATTATCCTCCTTTTCGATCCTAACTGACATTAATCGTTTTTACTTTGATTTTTCATTCATTTTATTTTGGGGTATATATTTAAACCCTTTTTTATTTTTGCATTTGGGGATTTTCAATCCTTTTAATTTGAGCTCATCCTTTTGATCAGTGAGTGACCAAATTTACGTAGTCACAAAAACGCGGACGGAGCCCGAGCCGTTCTTTGTTTACGTCAAGTCAAATAAATTTGGAAATTATGGCCTGATTATAAATAAATAGTCACAATTTGTTTAAGCGAAATGTTTTTGAGGAAACGTAGAAAAAAAAGAAGTCAAAATTAGCAAATTTGTCAGATTTAGTCGGCTTGAAAATGATGGCTCAAATTTTTTATTTTATTTATAAAATAACCAAGGCTTTGTTGACTCAATTGCTAAACCTAACCATGGAACCACCATCCGCCAAATTGCTGCAGTCCGCAGACAATAAGTACAAAAGCAACGCTAACATTGTGCTCCAGGTGACCAACTTCAAGGAGTTTGCCCAAGGACCTCAAGGACCCCAAGGACCCGGGTTGACGAAGGAAAGTGACGAGTTCGTGTACATCAACGGACTCCCATGGAAAATCGTCATCAAACGTTCTGACACTTGCATTGGCTTTTTCGTGAAATGCTGTGGCGATTTGAATGGTAAGCGGTGATCTGTGGGAACGGTCCGATCAATCTGATTATCCCCAGTTTTTCAAGATTAAAAGGGTATGAACAATTTTCTCACTATAAAGTCCCGGTTTTCTAATCCCGGTCCGATTTTCTTAAACTCCCGATCCCGTTCTATTTAATAACCCATAAGTACTCACTTCCTTATACAAAACCTTCAAAATGTTTTTTGGGTACGTCCCTGGTCATTTGTCAGAGACCACTCGAAACAGAGATCGATCAAAATTATAGAAAGACAAACCATTAGGAGAAAAAGAACGTTTCATTTCACCACGAGCTCAGCAAGTTCAGTTCACCTGTAAAGTTTTAAAAGTATTTTAGATTTGGCTTGGTACTGTAAGGCGAAGCTGAAACTTAAAATTGTTTCTTGGTTGGAAAGCGGCGGGTTCCCCATGGAGAGGGAATGTCCGGACTTTTGTTTCAATGCGATTGACAATGAAATGGGACTTCCAGAGTTTGTAAAAATTGAGGTGAACAAACAAAAATTATATTAATTAATTTAGCTAATATTTTGTTTTTTTAGGAACTGATGGACGAAAAGAAGGGCTTTTTCAAAGAGACGGAAAACGCCGTGCTGTTCAATGCGCATGTGACCGTAAAGGAACCGCGCGCAGTGCCGTGAGTTTGTTTACTGTTTAAAATCGAACATTTTTTTACTGTAAAATTTGAATTTAACGTTTAGCGATCGGAAAAACCGGGGCCGGGATTTAAAGTTATGCAATTGTGGTTAACGAAATAATTATTTTAGCGGTGTGCGCTTTAAAGACACTTTGTTAGTCCATGGAAAAGTGGTGTACGTTAACAAATATGTGCGTGCATTGTTTAATTACATACTTAATGTTTGTTTGATTTAACACTTTCAGCTGTTGGCCACCTGTTCGGAGCATTTCAAAAAATTCTTTTTCGAAAATCCAGAGGAAGAATTGAAGCCTGAGGGTGTTGAGGATGCCGCGGCACATTTTGAGCGGCTCATGTGCACAATGTTTCCGCAGAACCAACCATTGGATGGTACCCAATTTGTCGTCATTTTCTGTCCTTCAACAATAAATCAACATAATAATTGCAGATGACTGTGTGGAAGGCGTTTTGGTATTGGCACATCAATATTTGATAGATGACGTTGAGAATCGTTGCGTTGCATTTCTGAAGAACGAAAGTAAAAAGACGGCCATTTGCAAATTCAGACTGGCTCATCAGTGCCATTACGTGGGCCTGAAGGTCCGTCCGTATAAGCAGAGATCGGACTTGAAGACCGATTGAAATTTCTGTCGAGAAGCTTGATAAATCTGGACCGAAAACACAGAGATTTCTACCGAGAAGCTCGAACGATCAAAAAACACCAAGATTTCTATCGAGAATCTCGAACGATCTCGATTGAAAAACACCGAGAGTTTGATTGAGAACTTCGATCGGTCCGATTTCTAGTGTATGAACGCAAATTTTTCCTGCACGGAAATTTATTTTCCAAACCCATTTAAGAAGCACATTTTGAAGAACATGACGAAGGAGGACTTTTCAGTTAGCGGACAGAATTATATGGCAAATTTGTTTGAGGACTTCAAAATGTCAGAAGAGGCGGTGGACGAACTGGGCGAACGGCACACGGAACTTTTTCGCTCCACATAAAAACGGAGAGAAAGAAATCTTTATTGATAAATCATTCGATTTTTTTTAATCGTTTATCTACGAAATTGAAAGTTAACTGATTAACTCAATAAATGTTTTTGTTGGGTGCATTGGGAAAGGGGGCTAAAGGTCGATTGATTCCCATCGATACATGCTGTATTGACGCCACCGGATTTGTAATAATTATTAAAATAATTTCAAAAATCCCCCCCCCCCCCAAATACTTGCTTCAATTCAAACACCGCTTTTTAATTTTGTCGGGCTTTACACATAATATGTCTCTCTGTGCTGTGTTTTTGTTTATTCCATTTTCCATAACAAAACGATTTACCCTAATTCTGTGCCCGGTGATTCACATTTAAAAGTGGAGAGAGCTATCGCTAAAATGAGAATTTTATTTCATTGGAAATGAATTTTCTTTCAATTTGTTTCTGTTTTTTGTCCATCTTTTTTGTTCTTCCTTTTTGGTGCTACGGTAACGATTTACACTTTTAAATGTTTTGTTTTTCATATTAAAGCATTTTTTAATTTTAAAAGGAATACTTGCAAAGATGGGCATGCCTTTTGGAATGGGTAAGGAGGCGTCAACGACGTCCCCCACGGCGTCCCGGACACATTTTGTATAAGACGATAGCTTGGGATATTAAAGCATTAAAAGCTGTTAGCAAGCAGAAGCTATCGAATAGACAAACTCAAAAAGGTTATGGCTTTCCAAAACAGATTCATTTTGAAATGGCGTCCAAAACGTGTCTAAGACGCCGTTGGGGACACCGTTGACCATTTCCGTTTTGTATAGAACAACAAAAATGACACATGGCCCATGTGGTCATCAACAATATTGTTCCCAGGCCGTCTGCGCAAATAAACCAGAATGGACAGGTAGCGAAATGCTGTCGGGTCTCGGGGGCGTCGGGGATCGGCGGGAGCTACCCTAATTTATGCATTATGTAGTCTTTATCCTTCCTTGGCTAAAATGGAACAAATATTTTCTCTGCAAAATTATAATTTTAAAAATGCCCTAACTCTTTATTTTTCTTGTGGGATTTTTCGAACTGCTGAAATGCCAAGGAAGCCCTTAGCTTAAAGCAAATAAAATTAAAGGTTCGGAATGGTTCAAAGTGTGGCAATGTTACGAAACGGACAATTCCGAAAAATGTTCCAAAGAAATGCAAAAGGCTTTAAAAGGCGAATTTGCGAAAGCGACGTGCCTTTGCATATTTGGCGAAAAGGGAAAGGACAATACGACCAATGACCTGAAGTTTCCGCTGGAGATAAAGCAGAAAGGTGGGAGGGAATTCGAAATCATTCATTCTTTTTTAATTGCTTCTCAAAAGCTCTAAGAAATTAGAGAACGGACCCACCGGATTGTCCCGGAATTCGCCTTTTGACTGAAACCCGGATTGTCCAATTATTCCGGAATTCGCATTTTTATTAAAACCCGGATTGTCCGAATGTCCCGGAATTCGCATTTTGATTAAAACCCGGATTGTCCGATTGTCCCGGAATTCGCATTTTGATTAAAACCCGGATTGTCCGATTGTCCCGGAATTCGCATTTTTATTAAAACCCGGATTGTCCGAATGTCCCGGAATTCGCATTTTGATTAAAACCCGGATTGTCCGATTGTCCCGGAATTCGCATTTTGATTAAAACCCGGATTGTCCGATTGTCCCGGAATTCGCATTTTTATTAAAACCCGGATTGTCCGATTGTCCCGGAATTCGCATTTTGATTAAAACCCGGATTGTCCGATTGTCCCGGAATTCGCATTTTGATTAAAACCCGGATTGTCCGATTGTCCCGGAATTCGCATTTTGATTAAAACCCGGATTGTCCGATTGTCCCGGAATTCGCATTTTGATTAAAACCCGGATTGTCCGAATGTCCCGGAATTCGCATTTTGATTAAAACCCGGATTGTCCGATTGTCCCGGAATTCGCATTTTGATTAAAACCCGGATTGTCCGATTGTCCCGGAATTCGCATTTTGATTAAAACCCGGATTGTCCGATTGTCCCGGAATTCGGATTTTGACTGAAACCCGGATTGTCCAAATGTCCCGGAATTCGCATTTTGATTAAAACCCGGATTGTCCGATTGTCCCGGAATTCGCATTTTTATTAAAACCCGGATTGTCCGAATGTCCCGGAATTCGCATTTTGATTAAAACCCGGATTGTCCGATTGTCCCGGAATTCGCATTTTTATTAAAACCCGGATTGTCCGAATGTCCCGGAATTCGCATTTTGATTAAAACCCGGATTGTCCGATTGTCCCGGAATTCGCATTTTGATTAAAACCCGGATTGTCCGATTGTCCCGGAATTCGCATTTTGATTAAAACCCGGATTGTCCGATTGTCCCGGAATTCGCATTTTTATTAAAACCCGGATTGTCCGATTGTCCCGGAATTCGCATTTTGATTAAAACCCGGATTGTCCGATTGTCCCGGAATTCGCATTTTTATTAAAACCCGGATTGTCCGATTGTCCCGGAATTCGCATTTTGATTAAAACCCGGATTGTCCGATTGTCCCGGAATTCGCATTTTGATTAAAACCCGGATTGTCCGATTGTCCCGGAATTCGCATTTTGATTAAAACCCGGATTGTCCGATTGTCCCGGAATTCGCATTTTGATTAAAACCCGGATTGTCCGATTGTCCCGGAATTCGGATTTTGACTGAAACCCGGATTGTCCAAATGTGTCTTTCAATCGTTTCGCATTGCCTAATTCTCCCACAGAAAGGACAAAGGAAACGCCGGAGGGGATCATTACAGAAAGGACAAAGGAAACGCCGGAGGGGATCATTACAGAAAGAACAAAGGAAACGCCGGGGGGATCATTACAGAAAGAACAAAGGAAACGCCGGAGGGGATCATTACAGAAAGAACAAAGGAAACGCCGGAGGGGATCATTACAGAAAGAACAAAGGAAACGCCGGAGGGGATCATTACAGAAAGGACAAAGGCAACGCCGAGGGGCATTTTATTCGGTCGTCAGAATTTTACTTCAAGCCTAAGCATACGCCACACACTTTCGACGCTTTGTGCGGTGTTTATGCATTTTGGTAATTTTTTGATGCCCAAAATAATTTATTCAAAAAAATGAATAATTCAGGCAATTTCCATGCCCTTTTTGTTGGCTGGACATAATTATTTGATTGAAGCTTAAAGACGAGGCCAAATGAAAAATAATTGTATCATTTATTTACTTACGCACTCCATAATATTCGCATTATATCCCCGTAATTTGAATAAACGCAAGTTTTTGAAAGTGTTAAAATTTGATAAACGCTTTCCCGTTAAATGGCCTCGCGCCCAAACTTTAAAAAAAAAAAATTATATGATTTTAAAAAACTAATAACCATTTAAACAGAAGTTTAAAGGTTTGTCGAAAAATGTGAAAGAATTTCGAGAGGAATTAAATTATTTTATTTATTTAAATGCGTTGTGAAATTAAAAAGTCCACTATTGTCTTTTTCAGGGGGCTTTTACTCCAATTTAGCTTTTAGTTTCCCCACCATTTAAACATTTGTTAATTTTGAGTTTATGTCCAATGATTCATTCCAAAATTTTGCATTTACATTCATTAAAATAGCAATGCTTTCGCCAATTTTGTTACTCTTATTTCTTTTTATTCACATTTATATTAAACTAAAAGAGAATTTCTTTTTATTCAATAAATAATCCATCAAATTATAAATAATTAACAACGATTTAATAATTATTTTATTTATAAAGGTAATTATTTAACAATGAATTTTTTTCTTTCAATTTTCTTCTCTCTGCACATCTTTTATGCCCTTCCCCACAGTTGTCACGGTGATAATTCAATTGTGTTTAAATTTTAATTTTCAACGTCAGACAATTGACGCAAAATTAATATCAAATTAAATAAACACTCTTAAGGAATTGAATAAGAATTTTTTTTTAATGATATTTTTGATTTGCCAAATTTTATTATTCCGCGTTCAGTGCCCAATTGACCAAGAGTGCCTTTTGTCCTGGCGCTTTATTTCAGAAAAGATTATGCCAGAGAAAAAAAGAATTTTCTTATTTAAAATTCGATTTATCTTAAAAACTTTTTGGAATTTTTGGGGCCCGAAATCGTTTAAAAACCCCCAATTATATTCTTTCTTAATTTGGTAATTTGCAATGTCCAAAGGAGTCAACTGCAAATTTGGACTTGCCTTTTCAAATAACACCAACAAAATTGAGTCGGACAAATCGTGTGCCCACGACACTTCGGAGTATTGTTTCGCGTCCATTTGTGCAAAGGAACCAAAATGGGCCGGTAAATACAAAAACATTTAAAATTTGACACATTTTTCAATTTGTTTTGTGTTTAAACTTTAAAGGCTCGTCAAAATGGCTCAAAGAATGGGGCTTTGTGCGCAGCAACGACGCCAAGCAGTGTGCCGTAACCGCGAAGCAAATAGCAGCCGATGTTTGGAAAGACGCGTTGAATTATTGCATTTGTGTGGTTGGGAAATGGGGGGCGCCTAATTCAAATGCCGAAGTGACCTTTCCGATGGAATTGCCCGAAGGTTTGTCGGGGAATGGCGCGGCGCCGTCCGCGACATTTTTTGCCGCCAACCAATCAATCAATGGCAATTCTTTCAATTTTTATTTTAAATACCCCAAAACGCCTCACATTCATTTTTTACCCAATTCTTTGCATTCAAATGTGTCCTGGACACCGGGAATTTGCCGGATTTTTGAGTTTTCCAATGACAACCCGGGGTCCAACTACCAAACTAAAAATACTTTCGCTATTTACAGTAAGTCGAAGCATTCACGCTGTCTGGCCGCCACCCTTTGTTATGCTGATGATATTTTTGAATAGAATTTTATTTATGCAATTTTTATAATGTGCAGTAAATAAGCTGGACGAAAATTTATGAACATTACGCCTGCGCCTTCAAGAACATTCCAACCGCCAGTAGGCCCGCACTTTTGTCTCAACGCTACTACTGATCGGAACGGGCTCTGATCAAATTCTACACCATGGGGCGGACAAGTGTGGGAGGAATTTCTAAACTCGGAATAACAAATACCTAAATGATTTTTTTTAAATCGGAAAACCCAAAATTGGTTTAAAATGTCAAAATATAAGTAATAAATTCTTTATTTTGAATTACTTAATAATGAAATATTAAATATTCGAATTTAAAAAATAAAAATTTACTCGCTGATTTAAAAATGTTCCACAAAATTGCTGTGTGGGCGAACACGGAGCAGAATGCACATAAAGCATAAGACATGGAACGGAAAGCGCCCACATAGACGGAAACGTTGACGTCAAACTGCCGTGAGGGATACAGTATGAAAAGGAGTGCATTTCATTTGGTATTATTACGGTAGTCAGAAGAAAATAGACAAAATTGGGCAGCAAATCGAGCACAAGTTCAAATAGCACGCAATAAAAAACCAGATGATCACTCTGAAAAGTTTTAAAATTAAATCGTCTCAATTTCTTCCAATTTTACCATTTTCCGCGAATCGGTGTTGTTGATCTCCGCTGTATTTGTGGGCGTCAAATTCGAATTCGTCGGCACCCCTTTGTTGTTGGACCCCCCGCTAATTCTCTCCAATCGGCGCCGGAAAGAAAAAAGGGCGGCCAAAAAAGCGGTGCCCGCCAAAAAGTTTGGCAAAGCGACCGCCAAACGATTGAGCGCATAGAATTGGCGGGAATCGTCGGAAGTGAGGCAGCCAAAGGAAATGCATTCTAATTGATCATTTAAAACATTCCTTTTTTGACAAATTGATCACCGCTTACCCGGACGCTCCGTACTGGGACGATCCGACAAATTAAAGACCAAATGCATTGTAAACAACGAAATGACACTGATTAGGCTGAACGCGGCCACCATTTGTTTGATGCTTTGACATGAATTGTACAGAATCGGCTTCAAGATGATCAGCAGCCGGTCCAGTGAGAGGAAGAAAACACAAATGGGCGCGGCCGGGATCAGCGAGCTGGGGACGAGGCCAACCCAAAAGATGAACTGGGTCGGCGACACCAAGCTGTACAAGTACGTGTTAAAGATGGTGGACAGGAAGAACAGCGTGTACTGAACGGTCAGCGTGACACAGCACACGCCCAGCGAAGAGAGAAAGACTGAAATTGGACACATTGATGGCGTTAATCTGTTGATGAGAAACTAGGTTTGATCGAAAGCCAAATCCGTCTAATTTTAATGCTCGGAAATTGTCGGAGGTGGCACATTTAAAACTGTGAAAGTCTGCCGTCAAAATACACCAACAGTTGTTTTCCCAAAAACAATTCTAATTGAAAATGGCCCAATTTAGCAAAAATAATATTTGGGTAATGATCTGGCAGACCGATCAGTGACGGAGCCGCGTTGAAATTGCGATTTTTGTTCAGTTTGTGCAGCAAAAACAGTGCAAACGCAGCAATTGCGGTGGACAAGGAGCAGAACAAGATGAGCAACAAATACTCGGCCACGGTGAGGATTAAATTGTTCATTTCCATAATGAAAGGTGAAAAGCAAAAGGCTCTTCGTATTGAACGAAAAATTGTATTGGGACTAAGAAACAAAAAAGATTTGTATTGAAAAACAAAAGATTTTCTTTATTAATTACAATAGAAAAAGAAACTTGAACATGCAATTGGCAAACTGAAAAAAATGGCAAATTGCGTGAGCTAATTAATGCCAATGTCGGCA
Organism: Globodera rostochiensis; assembly: GCA_018350325.1. Taxonomy (NCBI): domain Eukaryota; kingdom Metazoa; phylum Nematoda; class Chromadorea; order Rhabditida; family Heteroderidae; genus Globodera; species Globodera rostochiensis. The sequence continues at coordinate 2,251,964 of JAEVLN010000011.1, forward strand.
AAATAATGAATTTTGCGCTTTATCGCCTTCTCACACAAAAATATACAAAAGAAAAAGGCATTGCGCGTCAGTCTTTGGCTCTATTCAGACAATGCCCCGGGGGAAAATGTTTGAATTTGCCTCAAGATTTGGAGGAGAAGCTGTCCGTACCGCTTTAGCCGGGGTAACTCAATTAGCAATAAGAAAACGAATGCCGCTTTGACCTGTCGGTTTTTGTGTTGTAACGGTTTTGGCACTCAGCCCGTTGGAGAAGCTTTTAGCTTCTTCTACAAAACTTGGCCTTATAAATTAGCTTTTTCTGCTCGGATTCTTTGAAAAAGAAATATTCTTCGCGACTGAAACTGGCTGGCGCTATTTGAACTGTGCCGTTTGAGAGCGACAAAAAAAGGAAATTTAGTCGGAGGGGTGCGTGCCCTCCGGCAGTAATCATTGAAATTTGATTAAAACATTCAGACATAATGGCTTAATTGAATGATGATTGGAAGACAAATGCCAATGCTGAGAAGGATGAAAGTAGGCAAATATGCTTAAAGTGAGGGAAAGAAGTAACAAAAATTGAATTACCCCCTCCGGGGGTAGCTTAAGTCGTTAGGGGAGTTCTATAACTCTTTTTAAAGTAAACTTAGGTCTATATGACATTATGAGTGGTATTCAAGGTCTACTCCAAAAGAAAATGATCTTTGGATGATCGGGCGGGCCCTAATCATCGCTTTTTGGGTTTAATCCGGATCCAATCTAACGCACAGGACCAGGATTATCTGCAGTTTTATTACTTTTCGCTCGATCAGCTATTATTATTTTCATTCCCTTTTGCTAATTTCTATCTATTTTTTTAATTTTTTATAAAAATGTTAATTATGAAATAGAAAAGTAAAAAGATTGTGTTAAAGAAATGGCAGGGCTGTTGTCTGTCCTGGTCGATCAAGTTGTCCTAGCCAAAGATGTAAACGGCTTCTGGTTTCCGGACGTTAGGCCGCGTGAATCGGTTTAAAAATATAGTAAAAGCACTGAGTAAATGCGCCAAGTAATTGTAAAGCAATCGATCGTTTAAATGTATCGTTGTCCCATCACGAATTCAAATTGCGCTTGTACTTGATCAGCTCAAAATGTGATCGACTGATGTGTTGGAATTGGCAGCTCGTCCGTCCCGGACAGAACCCTTCAAGTTGGGGCAACTTTGTCGAGCAGTCCATCCTCGACGCTCTGCACGACGAGTTGTTGTTCTTCGACTTTGACTCTCTCCAGCTGAAGTTCCATTTGTTGCGCTCCCGCGACTTTGTCCGATTCCGTCGCGTCAGAATGCCAAAAACGACATCTGAAAGGAATTGTGATCCAATTTCTGAAACATCATGACCATTTTCATTTAATTTTTTCTTTATCTATTCTTTAAGCTACCTATTTGAATTCATAATTTGGACAAATTGGAATAGCATTTAATATGTACCATTTTACTAACCATTCCAAAAGGGATTTTGAAAATGAATTTGGCTTATTCTGAATTTAAATTGCTTTATTGATGTATCAAATAAGGCAATTTTCTTACATTAAACATTAAAAATTTCAAAAAATTTTTGCTTTTCAAAAACCGTTGCGGTTTTCTTTTGGTTTATTCGGCCACGCATGGGCGGTGGTAATGCTAAGGTTGGCACCCCGACCCCGGACCCCGACATTGAGAAAATGGAAATTCATTTTAATTTGGAGTTGTATGAGTTATGTATATTGTGTTATTTATATAAATAACTTTTTAGACAAATTGAAATTAACTAGTTAAATAGTTTTGAGGTTTTTTAAATTAAAAAAATGCACGAAAAAAAGATTGATTTGATTGCCATTTTTAAAAATGATGCATGCGCAGTGCGCACCTCTATTATCACGATCGTCAGCAGCACATTTGCAACAAATTTGCATTAATTTTGCCATTAATATTCTTTAAATGTGCCAACCTGGTCCATACTCGCTGAACTCGGAGTCAATACTGCTGGATCGGTTTCGGGGACGACGAAAAATTGGCGTCGGCGAACGCATTGTGCCGTCGCTGCAACGTTGGCGGAAATTGGTGGAGGTGGCGCCCACCGTGAACGTTTTGTTCAGCGAACTCTTCTCGAGGTTGTCGAGCCGACGCGGGCATCGGACGTCCGCCGACGGTGCCGCCTTCCGTTGCAACGTCTCCGTCTCCCTAAACTCGACAATATTGGCGAGGTTAAAATAATGTGTGATCAATCTTGAGCTGATTGTGGATCAGATAAGGCGGATTTTTTCATACTTTTTCTATAATTTAATCGGATTTTCGCACCTTTTCGGAGCCTCCGGCACTTTGGTTTGACTGAACTGTCGTCGTTTTGGTTGTTGTTGATGCTGTTTCTGCGGTTGTTGTTCTTCCTGCTTTTGCCGTTGTTTAGGCTGCTTTTTGGTAATTGATTGTTGTTCATTTTTCATTGCCAGAGGGGATGCCGAAAGGGCCATTTTACCCTCCGCCGGTAAGAGTGGCGAATGAGGAAGAAATGCAGCGGAAATGCCTTTATATTCTGCCGCTTCTTGCAAATGACGGCATTTTCCGCTCAAGAACATTTTTTCAAACATTCCTTTCTTAGCACTTTTGTCACTGATGGCTTTCCGTACGTTCAGAAAGGGCGGAACAGAACGACTTAGCGCCGGGACAATTCAGTCCACTGGCGGTTTTGGTGCACAAATTGCCCTCGAAAAGCCTCGCGTCCTTTCAGCACAATTTCCCTTTGTATCTCTGTGAAAGGCTAATGAAGGTCCCGTTGTTGGTGCGCTTTCATTAACTCATAATTATCACCACCCTAAGTTTGGTGGGACTGAATCGGTCCCGCTGAATTGTGCTCTAAAATCCCCTCGGGGGCTTTTGCGCAAATTGCCTTCGTCGGCATAGTGAGAGGCTAATCCGCTCGGCCGTTCGTGCGCGCATTGTAACTCATATAATCGGCGGACGAACACTGTGGCGAACAGATGAAAAAGCCGAAGAACGCCATGACAACGACGACACCGCAGGCGTTGGGCCGAGCGAACAAATTGGGCGATTGAACGGGGGGGGGGGTGTTCGTTAGCGGTGAAAAAAAGCAAAAGATTATGGGGGATTATGGAAATCGGCGGTTGTCGATTAAACAAAATCCAAAAATTATTTTTTGTTGATTCAATCAAACTTCAAAAATCAAAGTTTTATCTTACAAATTAGAAACAAACAAACTATACAAATAAATTTTAAACTAACAAAAAGCGTATTCTTCACTAAAATTTTCAATTTTATCTCAGCGGACAAATACGGGGAATAAAGAGAAATCGACAAAATGTCCATTTGGCAACACAAATGGGACAAAATGCCATCAAAAATGCCACACTCCAGGGGGGGGGGGGCTTTTCCAAAAAAATGCAAATCAACAAGACAACAACGTCAATAGACACTGACTGACCAAGGCGACTAAGAGGAAGAACAAACGTCCATCAAATCGTCCATTGACGAACATCCGGCAACAAAAATAATAAAATTATGTTACATAACTAATTTATTTATGCATCAAAATCAACATTGGCTCTTTATGGCGTAAAATGAAACAATGAAGACAAATCCACTGAATGACGGAAGTCATAAATTGATTGAAAAAATATTTATGCAAAAATGCATAATACCCCCGTATATTTTTATTATTAGCATACCTAAGCCAAATACGTTAAATTTGCTGTTTTGTGTGGATTTTTAATTTTAAAATATGAACAATTGTTGCGCAAAAAAGTTGCTTGGCTTTTCAAAATTCATTCATTTGCTTTTGCTGATTGATTTGTTTGATCAAAAAGCGCTGGCTGATGATCAAAAATCGGAATGCCGAAAAGGTAAATTTAATTCAAAAAATAATAAAAAACAAAAGAAAAAAACAGATTTTAATGTAATGGAATTGGTCAATTCGGCTCCCTCTGTGCCCAATGGAAAAAGAACAGAAAAATGGCTTGAAAAAAATGCGTTTGGCGCAATGTGTTGCCTAAATTTTGAACCAAAATTCGATTCAAATTCTTTTGAATATAAAAATATTTTTAATATTTACGAGCGTTTGGCTGCCGCTTCGCGGCACCCAACCGCTCTTCATTGTCTTTCATCTTTTGGTGTAAAACTTTTCCTCTTGATCTCGACTACTTTGACTCTTGTCTTGTTTTGGCTGTCCTTGACTCTAGGCTTTTGATTTACACTTTATTTGCGTTAAATCTCGACTTGCCTTGATCTTGACTTTCCTTGCATTTATTTTCAACTCGACTATACTTTAACTCTTTCTCTTGTTTTCACTTTTGACTTGCATTGACTCTTGACTTGATGACTCTTAGCTTGCATTGAATCTCGATTTGCGTTGACTCTTGATTTTTGCCCTGACTCTTGCCTTGATTTGACTCTTGACTTGCCCTGCCTTTTTACTTGCGTTGAATCTTGACTTGCTTTGATTTGTGACTTGCGTTGGATCTCGACTTGATTTGCTTTGCCTTGCTTCTCAACTCGACTATGCTTTAACTCTTTCTCTTGTTTTCACTTTTGACTTGCACTCTTAGCTTGCATTGAATCTCGACTTGCATTGACTTTTGACTTGCGACTAACTGCATTACTTCTTGACCTGTCTTGTCTCTTAACTTCTCTTGACTCTTGATTTTTGCCCTGACTCATGCCTTGATTTGATTCTTGACTTGCCCTGCCTTTTTACTTGCGTTGAATCTCGACTTGCATTGATTTGTGACATACATTGAATCTCGACTTGCTTAGTTTCTTGACTTGTCTTGCCGTGCCTTGACTCTTTACTTCCGATGACTCTTGTTTTTTGCCACGACTCTTGCCTTGTTGACTCTTAGTTTTGCCTTGAGGCATTGCACTTTGATTAAATTTATGATAAATTTGTCCTTGTATTTTAAAACAGGGTGGTCCTGCTGTTGGGAATGTAAAACGGAAACAACTTAAAGAAGCTAAAGCAAAAGCATTGTTATATCGCCGTATATTTTTCAAAAATTGTTTGTTTTTTGGATGTTCTGGAGAAAAAAATTGTTTCAATTCGTCAGGATACTCTTCAATCAAATTTCCAAGAAAATGAAGACGCCCATCCTTACAACAATTAATAAAACCGCCTTCTTTCGTTAAGCCTGGACGCTCTTCTCTAAAATGTAATGCAGAACATTTTTGACACTTAAAATCAAAAGAACTAAGAGCGTAAAAACTTGCATTGCTTGAGGCATTAGCTGCAAGGTAAAACTTATTTTCTTCGGTTTTCCTTTTACGCCAAAGTTGTGCCCTTTTTTGCTCACTCTCTCTAAAATTTTGTAATTCAGTTTTAGTCTGTTCAGTTTTTCTTTTTCGCCATTGTTCTGCTATTTTTTTTTTGTTTTCTGTTGTTGTATAAACTGACGTACTTGTAGATTGTATATCTAATAAAGTGATTGGATTTTCTTCTTCAGATTCATCCAAACTTATAATTAAATGTTCTTGTCCTTCACTCATTAATTTTGACCGCTTTTTCAAGGAGCTTTGAACCTTTTCAACAGTTTTTTTGACAGCTTTTGTAGGGAGCGATGAACCCTTCTCACTGGTATCAATTTCAGCCACATAATTTGAAGAATAGTCGCCTCCGCGCGGTTGCTCAGAAAAATCTTGTTTTTTCCGAACCATTAGTCAAAAAATATAATATTATTGTGTTCGCTTAAATCAAATTATTGTTACAGCTAAAAGTTAAAAAGATATTTAGCAAATAAAAACTACTTTTAAATTTATACTATAGCCTTGGATATGTCGAAATACTGTTTACAAAAAATGTGAATAAATTTATACTATAGCCTTGGATATGTCGAAATACTGTTTACAAAAAATGTGAAATTGGTCAAAAGCAATGGCATTGCTTTTCTTTTCATTATCAACAATGATGCTATTTTCCAAACTCTCTCTCTCTCTCTCTCTTGTTTTTCTGTTTCCACTAAGAGTTTCGTGTCAATAAAAAATCAAAAAAGATTCAAAAAAAATATTCGTACGCGACTGACTTAGTATGGGTTAAGATCAAAAAATCAAAAGTGATTTTTGCCGCGAATTTGGAAAAGAGAAAAGCATGGAAATGGCGGCACTCAAAGTGCAAAATTCGGCGATTAAATTTGCACAAATTTTGGAAGACAATCCAAAAATTCGCGAAAATACTCAAAAAGCGGAAGAAAATGCCAAAAATGACGCCCAATTGGACAAATTTGAACTGCTTCAATGGAAAAGTTTACTTTTCAAGAACAATTTAACAAACGTCAAAATTGATCGCCTAATGGAAAGTGTTTATTTGGCATTCAATGGATTCGTCAAAGCGTTAAACGGCAAGAGAATTATTGGGAAATTTTTTTTTAAATCTCAGAATTAAGAACCAAAATGCCAAAATATTCGTCAGCTCTGCCCCATGGCCATGCCGGCAACCACCGGGCGAAGACGAAGACGGCAGATGGACACCATTCGTGGCACCTTTGGCATTGAACAGCCGCCGCAAGCCCCCCAAGGGCACGGTGGGCCAGAAATGTGTACTTGCGGATGGTGTCAATTTGTTGGACTGCTGGTGCTCGGCATTTTGTCATTTATTTCAATAATTATTGGTAGGAATAAAAACAAAAAAAGTTTCTTTTTTTTATTTTCTATTTATTTATTTATTATTATTATTTAAGCCTACTCCATGTTGAAACATAACGCATCGCACCAGAACATTTTGTTCATGTGCGGTTCGGTAGCCGTCTTTCTGTGCAGTGTCGGCGCGTGGCTCAAAGTTTACACGACGCTGTGCAACAACTGCTGCGCCAACAACAACAACAACGTGTAATCGGAGAAGAAAATGAACGAATTGCCTCCTCAGAGAAGTTGAGAGAGAGAATGTAAAGTCTGAAATATGTATATGGACTAAAGATTGTTAATTTTTTCATAAATATTTTTGCAATAAAAAATGTTGATTTATTTGATACAAAAACAATGTCCAATGAATGCCATGTAATATCGGTATCGAACAGTCGAAATTTTTGAGCTTTTATTTCTATAAAAATGAAAATGAAATTTTTCTAAAGTACCCAAAGAGACTGGCGCTGATGGTGCCAATAGGGCGGGAAAAATTTTTAAATTAAATGAAATTTTTTACAATTAAAATTTACGATAAATAATGATCAAATAGGTGAAAAATTTGGCAATGGTGGAGAATTGCGGTCCCGACGAAAAAAAGTTTTAAAAATTCAGACTGCATGTTTTCTAGGGTGTAGAAATGCGTAGAACACGAATCCGAGCTCGGATTTTTCGAATGTCGAACTCCGAACCCGAATTCGAACATTTTTTGAAATTTTAGCATGTGAAAATAATTTATGCATGAACCCAAAAAGCTTAAAACCATCATAAAATGCACGAAAATGTTTGTAATAATAAGAAGACAAAATAATTTAATCGTTACGGGGTCGAAATGTGCAATATAAAAAATTTGGCAACCCAAAAAAAAAGTTGCATTTTGAAATTTCGAAAAATGTTCGAATTCGGGTTCGGAGTTCGACATTCGAAAAATCCGAGCTCGGATTCGTGTTCTACGCATTTTTACACCCTAGAAAACATGCGTTTAAAATTATAAACATCCAAAAGAATTTTAAAAAATTTTCGTCGGGACCGCAATTCTCCACCATTGCCAAAAATTTTTCCTGAAATTAAATAACAATCAACTCCCCTCGCTGGTAGAAATCGAATGGGATTAAAATTTTGAATGGGAAAACATTCTGAGCCGAGATACAGCTCCTCAAGGTTGACAAAACCATAGGGGTAATAACCTTTTGGTCAAATTTGTCGAAAATATTTTTATTCCCCCCCCCCCCGCCCTCTATGGTTTTGTCAACCTTGGGGAGCTGTATCTCGGCTCAGAATGTTTTCCCATTCAAAATTTTAATGCCATCCGTCGACGAGGGGAGTTGATATATAAATTTAAGAAAAACAACTTTAGGTAATACTGTGCTTTGGCCCGCCCCATTTTAAAAAAATACAAACTTTTTTAAAAGGCATATAAAACAAGTTTCCAGGGGTTTTCGGGGTCACTGATCACGATTCTGACATTTAGAACAATTTTTCGAAAAAAAATTTTTTACAAAAAAAAAATTAACATTTATTGCCCACAAAGCACAGTATCACCCAATTATATTCCTTCAATTTTAGCAACTAATTAAAAATACCAATTTTGCTCAAAATTGAGATGAGAGCAGAAAGCGTTGGATGTTGTGTCAAATGTACCGACACAGTGCCTGTGTTCCATATATTCTTCTGGTCAATTGGTTCACGTCTTAAAACCGGTACCAGCTAGGTAAAAATCTGGTTGGTCTTGAGTCTGGGGACTGCGATGGAATTTACCGATGATACAGCTCTCCGAGATTTCGAACGACACTTCACCTACCTCATTCGCAAGAATCTATAATCAAAGTCTTATTCGTCAACAATAAAACAAATCAAATAAAATGAACGAAAGCAAACAAAATATATGGTGAAGTCAAAATGTCTGGAAGTTGATAGAGAACAAAAGTTCAAGGAGGGTGGAGAGTCAAAAGGACGTCATGCTTAAGAGATCAATCGGATGATCGAAATAGACGATACAATCCGACTCAGTCAACTTCCTCCATTCGAGAGGCCTCCTCATCGGCGCCCGCAATTTTCTCCGCAGTAGTGGGCTCGCCGGATGTGCTCGGTTGTTCTTCGGTGGGCTCCTCCTCATCGGTGATGTCCAACCCGAGCTTCACCATGCGGTAGATACGAGAAGCGTGCTGTTGGGGGTCCTCCAGTGAAAAACCGGAAGTGAGCAGCGATGTTTCGTACAGCAACACGACGAGGTCCTTCGCCGTTTTGTCGTCCTGATCCGACTCAACGCGCTCACGCAGCGACCTGAAAATGCGCGCCACGATTATCGTTGCTACTCGCATATTTAATGTTCAAAAAACATCTACATTTAATTTTTTTTCTTTCCTCACTTAATGATCGAGTGGTCCGGGTTGATCTCCATGTTCTTCTTCGACGCCATGTAACCCATTGTAGAAGAGTCGCGCAGCGCTTGTGCCTTCATGATGCGCTCCATGTTCGCTGTCCATCCGTACTCGCCGGTGACAATGCAACAAGGAGAGGAGACCAAACGGTTGGACACAGACACCTTTTGCACCTTCTTGTCCAGAATGTCCTAAAAAATGTATTTTGAAATCAGTAACTATGTATCAGTCATTTGCAACGACAAAAAAAGGTCTTGCCCTTTAAGTCAATATACGAAACATAATTGCTTGCCTTGACGACTTTGCAAAGCTTCTCGAACTTGACTTTGTCCTCTTCGAACTTCTTCTTCTCCTCCTCACTTTCGGGCAGTTCAAGGCCCTCCTTTGTCACGCTGACCAGCTTCTTCCCATCAAATTCCTTGAGCTGCTGCACGCAGTACTCGTCGATCGGGTCGACCATGTAAATGACCTCAAACCCGCGCTTCTTCACTCGCTCGACGAAGGAGGAGTTCTGCACCACATCCTTGGACTCGCCGGTGATGTAGTAGATGCACGTCTGGTTCTCCTTCATCCGCGATACGTAGTCCTATAAGATGTTAAATTCTCATTACATTGAAAAAACGAATTTTTCAAACAAATTCTGTTTCACCTTAAGACCGCACGTCTCCTCGCCGGATGCAGAAGTGTGGTAGCGCAGAAACTCGGAGAGTTTCTTCCTGTTCACGGAGTCCTCGTGGATGGCTAACTGTAGGGGAAGTTGCAAGAAAAATACACAGGAGTAAATTAGTTGGAAAAAACTGTCAGAGCCGATTTTACAAAAAAAAAACTCTCGCATATGATTTATTATCCTTATGTAAAAAACGGACCTTAATGTTCTTGGCGAATTGCTCGTAAAACTTCTTGAAGTTTTCCTTGTCCTCGGCGATCTCTTCGAAGAGCTCCATGCACTTTTTCACCAAATTCTTTCGGATCACTTTGAGGATCTTTGACTGCTGCAGCGTTTCGCGCGATATGTTCAACGGAAGGTCCTAAAATTTAGGAGTTGGTTAACAACCCAACCGAGAGAATTGCGAGAAGTTTTGGCTTAACAAATCAAAGTCACGTCCAAGTTTTGAAATTGCGGAAGAGGCAAACCTCCGAATCGACAACGCCCTTGACGAAGTTCAGGTACTCCGGCATAAGCTCCTCGCAGTTCTCCATGATGAACACTCTGCGGACGTAAAGTTTGATGGCATTCTTGCTCTTCTTGTTCTCGAACAAGTCGAACGGAGCGCGTTGAGGCACGAAGAGAAGAGCACTGAAATGGTACCAACAACAGTAACAGTTCATTTCTTAAGAACGTGAGTCAAATAACCAACCGGAATTCGAGTTGTCCTTCAACGCTAAAGTGCTTGACTGCCAAATGGTCTTCCCAGTCGTTTGACAAGCTCTTGTAGAATTCGGCATACTCCTGCAAATTGAAACAGAAATTGATTGGTTTTAATGTCAAGTGCAGAATCATTAAACTCCTACATCAAACCCTTTCCCTAAACGAAAGCCATAAAATGAACTAATTTGTAAATGCATAACTCTACAATCTGATTTGACGCAATTGAAAAAAAGTGTAGTCATTAACACACCTCGTTGGAGATGTCGTCCGGGTTGCGAGTCCAGATCGGCTTCGTCTTGTTCAGTTCTTCGTCTTCGATGTACTTCTCCTTGATCTTCTTCGTCTTCTTCTTTTTCTTGTCTGCACTCTCCTCCTTCTTTTCGGCTTCGTCGTCTAAATAATTGACATTTAAAAACACAGTAATTTTCGAGGGTAAAAATGGAAACCCAGCCAAACATCAAAGATCGGACCTGTGTATATAAACCAAACAACCCGAAATGTTGGTCTATGCTTACCAACCCCAACATCCCCGTGTTAAATGACTTTTAAATTCCCGACCTGAGACATCGTCCTCTTTCTTTGCTTCCGCCTCCTTTTCGTCCTCTTTCTTCTCCTCTTCCTCTTCCGCCTCATCGTCGGACACCTCCTTGTCACGCTCCTTCTCCACCAACAGTTTGATGGGGTAGCCGATGAACTGCGAGTGTTTCTTCACAACTTCGCGCACACGGCGTTCCTAAAGTTTTGTTTTCACATTGGTACAGCCTAATTAAACCAAAAAAATTCAGAGAAACCAAAATCAAACCTAATCCAAACAATTCCGAAAAAAATTTCAGGCTTCTTCCCAACCTCCAAATAATCCGTCTGGTCCTCCTTCAGGTGGAGCGTAATTTTGGTGCCACGAGTGACTTCCGGATCAGAACACGGACGGATGATGAATGAGCCACCAGCCGAGCTCTCCCACTGGTAGCAGTCGTCGTCGTTGTTCTTTGAGATGACCGTGACACGGTCCGCTATCAGGAAAGCAGAGTAGAAGCCGACACCGAACTGACCGATCATCGAGATGTCCGCGCCGGCCTTAAAAAAGACACCATTGTAATTTGCTAACTTTTTCAAACATGCGCCTCATGAATCCCTCAAAAAGAAGTGAAACAAAGTAAACCTGCAATGCCTCCATGAACGCCTTGGTGCCGGACTTGGCAATGGTACCGAGGTTGTTGACGAGGTCGGCTTTCGTCATGCCAATGCCAGTGTCAATGATGGTAAGCGTTTTGTCGGCCTTGTTCGGCACAATTTTGATGTAGAGCTCCTTGCCGGTTTCCATCTGAGTGGCGTCAGTCAACGCCTGGTAGCGGATCTTGTCCAGGGCATCCGACGAATTGGAGATCAGCTCTCGGAGAAAAATTTCCTGAATTTTGTTTAAAAAATTGTCGTTGGAGAGAACTATTCCAAGTGGAGCAGACAGGATTTTGGGCCCGGGCAAACAACATTCGTTATTTTTTTGCACATCGCCATAAAAACATTTGATTTATAAACATTTTGAAAAACCCGGCCGACCGGTTCTCTGGAGCCAATGAAAGAGCAAGAAAATTGTGTGCCCGGCCTGGCCTTTGCAAAATCCCGAACTCCAATTTTAAAGTTCAGAAAAAATTAACACACCAAAAAACTTCATGCCTTAACCCAAAGAGAACGGATCAAACTTAATAATTATTGCAAAACTAAACCTTGTTCGAGTAGAACGTGTTGATGATCAATGACATCAACTGAGCAATCTCAGCTTGAAAAGCAAAAGTCTCTCCAGTTTGTTCAGACATTTTGCTGTCTATTGAAATTGACGATAAAGAAATAGTATGTCTAAAAGCAAGCAAACTACATTTTCAAAACGAAGGCGATTAATTGTCGACAAAAGCAGCACTGTGAACATCCAAAGTAAAATTTAACAAAAAAAAAACCGAGTCCTGGACTTAATGGAACAACATCCACTTCGGATGTCCGGGTCTCGCAATCACAGTCTTTCCAAAAATAGTCTACAAAGTTCAATTAGATATAAAATGTTTTTTGACGGTTTAACGGCTCTGACGAAATTAAAAGCTGCTTGAATTCTTATTTCGATAGACGCTGAGACTACATTTTTATCGCAACCACAAAAACAGTGCAATTATTTAAATGGAAAACATTGATTAACCCTACGAAATGGAAGGGCGTTTTTTACTTAATGCGAATGCTTACGAAATTATTAGAATTTAGAAAAATCACCCCACGGTTTTAGTCCTCCATAAGAATAAAACGAGAAAGCTGTATGTAGAATAAAAAAGAAACAAAAAATGATTTGAAATTCCTTTGCAATGTCCAGCTTATATTTCAATAGAACAAATGCACGCTCTTTCTAGAAGTGGAAAGTTCTAGAACAAAAAGAAAAGATGGAAAGTATTTTGGACAACTAAGCGCCAATACAATCCGTTTCATCAAAAACCTTTAATAATTGTAATTTGATGCACTATTAATTTGAAAAAAAGAAATTGTCAGCTCCTGAGCTTTCGAATGTATCAATTTTGTTCATTTGTTTGATTAGAAAATGGTTAGTTTAAGCAATTTGTCCGTACATAGCAATGCCCGCCGCTTATTTGTTTGTTGGCGCTGAGTTTTCACAACGAATGGAAACAGAATGCCATGCCAAACAGAAATTTGAATTGAATGCAAAATTCAAATGTTTTAGTGTTATCGTATCCATTTCATTCGACTGCTGGCGTTTTCTTTCTTTCGGCAGTGTTTACGCTTTTCTTTTCCTTTCAAACATTAAGCATCACATGATGCTTCTTCTAGTGCTTGTTTTCGACGTCCATTTCTCAATATTGAGCTGTTTAAGCTGTCTATCCAGTCTTCCCAAATTTTATCTTTTTTTTTTTTTGGAATAAATTTGTCGAATTTTAGCAAATCTTTCATAATGGGCAATGTCAGGCCAAAGGGAACAATTTATATGGCCGCGCAGAAAGGCAAAAAGGGTCAAAAATTGTCCACTTCAAGCGCATCGTCCTCCCAAAACTCACAGATTAAACAAGTAAAATATTCGTTTTTGAATTTTGTGGCACAAATTAATTATTTAATTTTGCCTAAAAGGAATTGAAACGACGCACAAAAGTGGCGAACAAAAAGAATAAAAAGGCGCCGGCGGCGGTGGGAATGTCCGGCAATGGCAGGTCCCGTCGGTGTCGAAATATTAAAACAATTTTAAAATTTAATTTTAATTACAGAGAAAAACGGAAAGAAACAAAAGGAAGGGACCGCTGATTTGATCTCTCCGGCTGTGCTGTGGTGCTTCATCATCATCAAATGTTTTTGCCTAATGACAGTCGTTGCCCGGAGTGGAATGGCATTGCTTTTCCCTGACAAATCCTATGAATCACATCCATCGCCCGAAAATCGCATTATTTCAAACGATTTATTTGAAATAGGCCCAACTGAAACGGTTAAATGAGCGCTATAACTTTTCTTTTAACCGATGCCCCGTTTTTCCATTTGATCAGTGATTTTGTGACCGCCCATTTGTTAAATGCTCTCTAAACTTTCAATTATTTGAATTTTAAAAAAGCCCGATTCATTTAATTTCTAAAATGAAATAATTGATTTATTGAATAAAACATTTTAATTTTTCATTCATCGGAAATTTAACAATTCCTCAGACAACAGACAAAAGACTGCGTTTACGTTGTTTTCTTTGCACCATTTCCTCCTTTGTCTCAAAGATTTGTTGAATGCTTAAATTTGTGAAAATTCTATCAAATCTCATCAAACAAACTGTTAAATGGTGGAGGGATGTGAAAGAGGCTTCTTCTTAACGAAGAAACTCTCATCTTTATCTCGGTTCCGGCATTTTCAGTGTCGAGAACGACGAAGTTCATTGAATATGGGGGCCCTTTAGTCCCTCACCTGTCCGATCGACGGAATGATTAGCAATTAGGCACTTGTTTATTCAATTGATCATACAAAAGTTCAAGGACGTTGGCTCACCGATCGAAGTTGACGATGCCAAATTGGGCGGCTTTCCCAATATGTGAACGAACTGGTTGAGAGTCCTTCGCACCCAAATTTAGCCAAATCATTGGCAAAAAAAGATGCTTTCAACTCCACTTTTTCCCCAATTCTTTGCTCTTCTCCTGCCCCCGTTGTACATCGCCACGTTGGCCCAGAGCAGTTTCATTCAAATTGGCGTTCTATTTGAGTCATTGTGTAAGATTTTGAGATTAATTAACGACAAAATTTTTTAATGAAAAGGTCCCGACTCAATCAACTTCATTCTCGGCCCACTTTCTGACGCAGACGCGAAGTTCAAGCAGCACATTCAGCTGGAATTGGTACCGTTCGGGAAGGCAACGATTCATGAAGTGGGGGAAGGGGCTTAAGACACGGCACGAGTTGAATGTTTTGTTGTTCAGGATGGTGAAATCACTTGTCAACATGGGAAATATGAGTGTCAGATCAACAAATTTCTGGTACTTTCTACGGGTTTGGCGCGTTCAGAGTCCCAGCCAATTTTTGGGAAGGCGAATTTCCGAGAATGGCAAAATCGGGACCAGAAAATTCGACAGACTTCAAAAGTTTAAACATGCTTTGTACACAAAGGGAGCAGCCAAAATATGCCTCAAAATACGGACCGCTCCCCCCGGGGATGGGCGGAAATTTAAAACATTTTTTTAGGGAAATACGGCCAAAAAAACATCGGAAAACGGAATTTCGGCCATTCTGGTCACACTGAGCCAAAGTTTTTATTACTGTAGAAAAGCTGAGAATGTTTAAATTTTGCAATTCTCCCTGCCCCCTTCTGTCTTGCGTGATTCGTTACGTTGAAAAACCGTTGCCGTACATCGTTTGCCTGGAGGGGAGAATGGTGCGTGGTGCTGATCCCGACGATTGGAAGCAGTTGGCCCAAGATTGCTATCTCCATTTGGACATTGATTCGGAAACGATCACCAAGACCAGGCAGATTCGATTTTACTTTTCTTTAAATGATTTAATTCTCAACCTGAACCAGTTAATTTTAAATTATTAAAGAAAGTTATGTTCAGTTCCTTTTTACTAATTAACTCTAATTGCTTCTTCTTCCAATCAATTCTCCATCCTTTCTTCCTTCCAGGACTTGCGCGAATGGCCCTGAAGGTGACGCTTTGCAGCGAGTGGCGGGCCAACGAACGTATTCCATCGAAGCTGACCCGGTTTGTTGTAGGCTTAGGCATTCAAATTCATTCAGAAAATTGACATTTCTTCAAAAACAATACAAAGTGGCGATTTTTGAATCTATAAATTTGGCAAAGTTCAAAAGCCAGTGCCAATTGTAAACCACCAAAATCACAGAATATATTTCTCATTCGATTTCAGATGACTTTTGTGCCTTGGATTTTGTGGAACAATGGGAGCAATGAAGAAGTGCAGAAGGAGAGCCGAGAGGACTTGAAGCCGTTCATATGTGGACACCTTAAAAAGGCAAACATTGATCAGGCAAATTGTGCATAGAAATGTCGGAACAGAACAAACCAAAGTTGAACAGACCGTTTGATTTATAAACATTTAACAAATGTTAACTTAAATAAGATTGGACTACACAAAACTCTCTCAGGATTTCGCTTCCAGCACTTTCAACAGTTTATGTAGCTTTCTTTCTTTATCTGGCGAAAGGAAAAAGCTCATTTGGATGCTCAATTTATGTGTTCATCCTTTCACCATTAGCAGTTCCCTGAGGGGCAATTTCGTTTTCCTCATCCCCTGAGGGGATATTTATGCCGCTAATCTTTGATGGGTAGGGGCGGGACAGCAGGGGAAATGGGCAATTAGTGCGCGAAGCGATGAGACGATGAGACAATGGTGACGGACTTTCAACAAACGGTTCAGTCCCGGGAAATTGCCTTAAGCCTATTTTTGTAAAATTAATATTTAAAAAAAAAGAATTGTGGAGTAAAATACGCTTTTGCTCCTTATTGCGAAATATCTATATTTTGTATGATTCTATGAGTTAATGGTCGGCTGGCAGACAAATAAAGTCTCAATTCTGAAAGACTGAAATGTCCCGACCTCAGAGGGGAGTCCGTTTCTGCCGCCCGCCATTTCTGTTTCTGTCGGGGAAAGTGTTGGTAAAGCAGCCGTTGGCTGCTCTTCTGCAACAGTTTATTACTTCTCCGATTTGTGTCGTCTCGTCAACCAACACCCGTCCGATGCGAGGAGCTTTTACGAGAAAATTTGCCTCTTTTTATACCAAAATCCGTCCGGTAAGTGTCTGTCGTCGTGTCGGTTTTATGTCGCCCGTCTCCAACCCTTCCCCCGTCAGCGGCAGAACATTCTTCCGTAAAAGGAAAGTTCGAATTGTTCAGCTTTACTTATTAAAAACCACAGGAAAAGCTTCCACTGACTTTGCTAATTTTATTGTTTAGTATTTAGGGGGTTCGACCCCGACCCGGATCGGGGGTATAACGGCCCGGGGCACAGCATTGTCGGGGTTGGCATGAAAAGGTCGGCATCGGGATCAAACCCTTTGATGTAAGAGGGAGGCATAATTCAAAAGCTTTAGGTGAGAAGAATCATTGCAAAACGGTTCATTACGTTTTAAAAAACTTAAATCGGGGCATTTCAAAGTTTTATGGAAATGAAATTTATCTTTTTAATTTTGTCATGGCTTACTTTTAAAAACTTGGAGCTTTCAAATGGCATCTAGTTTGTTCAATTTGGTTGAGTTTGGAAAAACCTTTCAAAATTTATTGGCACGAAATTCTGTCTTAACGTCATTTTTTCGATAGTTTCCAAATGTTAGAATCAAAAGATCGGAACAAATTCTTGCACAACCTAATTTGCATAATGTTTGTTTTCCAATTCAAATGAATCATCGCCAACATTTTGCGAATTCTTCCAAATCGCATCCGTCCGATGAATGCTGCCTTTGTGTGTCCGTGCACAAATTGTCCCGCTGACCTTTTGTTGCCCCCCCCCCCCCCCGACTCTGTCCGTCGTCCCCGTTTTTTGCCCCTTTTTGTTGTCGGCTGTTGCTGATCACACCAATTCCCTAATTTCTGCTGCCCTATTATAATTTTGTCACTTTCAGCATTTAATTGATGCCTTTTAGCGCCGATAAGGCTGAAAAATGCCTTATTTTCTGGCAAAATAAAGAAAATTAAATTGAGCCAGCCCGACTTGTTCGATCATAAATCGGAGGTTTCACGCCCATTTGTATGCATTGAAATTTATACGATTTTACATTTTATTTTTACAAAATAAAATCAGTCTTTGCTTAATGGTCACAAATTAATAATCAATCCACCGGCTTTCTTCCTCTGCTCTATGATCGATCAAACAGTTTTTGAACAATCAAAGAAAGTCCCATGGTTATGATGACAGAATGCGTGTGTTTATGTTTGTCTTCTGCACATAATATGTTTTTTGGGTGGCGGCAATCTCTTCGACAATTCTTCTCGCCCCCTCCGGCGTCCCCGTCCAATGCCATTCCCAACTTTTTTCGTTTTTTATTGCCCCCCCCCCCCTTGGGAACGATCTCTTCCATTACGGCAAAGAATGGACGGGAAGGGGGCCGGGCCGACCCTTCAAACGCACTTGTTAGCCCCCTCCCCCCAAGGCATGCCAAAAAAGAAGTGCCGAAAATGATGAAAACTGTGGGTGGCGCTTCTTCTCAACACAAGTTACCGCGCCCTATCACTAATTTGTGCCCCCTTCTTAAAAGGAGTGGGGGGGGGGAAGATGCCCTTTGGACGACGCCATTTGTACTTTTTGAGGATGATGAATCCGTCGCCAAAAAAGCCTTCCGGGGCGATGGAATTATAGAGGGGATTGGATTGAGCTAATGTCTTCTAACAAATCCATTTGGAAATAGGCAGTTTTGCACTAGGGTTTGCTGTAAATTTCGTGGCAGATTTGATTAAACCCATTATGTGGCATTACAAGAGCTAAGGAGTCCCGATCGGAGCTTGTGTACAATTTTCACCGAATC
Organism: Globodera rostochiensis; assembly: GCA_018350325.1. Taxonomy (NCBI): domain Eukaryota; kingdom Metazoa; phylum Nematoda; class Chromadorea; order Rhabditida; family Heteroderidae; genus Globodera; species Globodera rostochiensis. The sequence continues at coordinate 2,270,308 of JAEVLN010000011.1, forward strand.
CTCGGCTTGTCCATCCCGATTCTTGATGCTGATCCCTCTTGAATTCAACTCTTTGGAATTTGATTGCTGCTAATTACAGGAATTATTCCAATTCCATTCCCCAAGTACAGCTCGACGACGCTGGGCTTAATCATCACATCATTATTACTCACAGACAATGTTCTGCTGGCTGAGGATGAAGTGCTGCTGTTCTTACAACACGAGAAACTCTTCTTCATTCCTTCCGTTCCTCGCCTTGTCCTTCTCCTCTGTCTTCACATTGGTCATTATTCTCGTCTTTCATTTTAATGCAGTTAAAGCGCAACAAAATGCAAATGAGAAATGGTCGAACAGTGACGTTTGTGAGGTGAGGAACATCAACGGCCAGCAGCCCAAAAGTGTTTATGTGATAAGCTTGTGATCAGAACATTCGTTAAACGGCTTTGTCTGATCTGATCAGTAGAGTTGGAACATTTTAAATAATCGGATCCGGTGAACTTGCACATTTTAAATTAGGGCCAGGTTTTTGTTGAAATTAAAAGTAATCTGATTTGATCAGTCAAGTTGGAACACTCGAAATGATTGGGTCCGTTGATCTCACGTCTTTAAGATCGGGTCAGGTTATTTTAAGCTTATGCTTGTGATCTGGGCATTCGTTAACCGGTTTTATTGAAATTGAAAGTGATCTGGTCTGATCAGTCGAGTTGAAACTTTGTCCTTTAATCCAAAATTATTTCAGCTTCCGCTTAACCTCGGGAATTGTACACGGAAGTCCACCCGTTTCTACTACGATTCGTCCAGACAGCAATGTTACAAATTTATCTATACGTATGTTTAGTTGTTGTTTCTTAGGCTACCAATCCTCTGAACACAAACCGGGGCAATAACCCATTTTTGCATCTGAAATGGCGGCACATCAAAGGATGCCATTATTTTCCGCGTTTTCTGGGGAATTCTTTGAAAGTTTCCAAATTCTTTTTGAAATTTTATTTCTCACTTTATAAATAAATGTTTAAAGAAAGAAATCAGCGACACATTTCAGGGGATGTCGCGGAAATTCGAATCGGTTTCTGACCAGAAACCAGTGCAAGCGAAAGTGCCATCCAAATTTTCGGCACATTACCAAAAAGACGCGACTGTTCGCCATTTTGCAGTCGGAGCGACAGAGTGGGCAAATAAAAAAAAATATTATTCAATATTTTTATTAAATAATAAATAAATACAAAAAACAGATGAAAAAGATCAGCAACAAAATGCTTATTGCATGAAAAATTGCACCAATGGACTCTGTGGGAACGGCGTTTGCCAATGCAAAAGCGGCTACGAAAAAAGGGACGGCCAATGCACCGGTTCGTTCGCCTCAATACTTTTTAATAATTGACAATTTATTTTAATAAAATTATTATTTTTTAATTACTTAACCGACGAACAGCTCAAATATTTCAAAACAAAAATTGGAAAAATGAAAATAGCTTTGTAATTAAAAAGTTAAAAAATTGGTAAATATTTTGATCAAATTAATTAATTAAAATAATAATAAATTACGCTTTGTTATATTTCCACTTTTTTGTCAATTTCCGGTGATTGATCATTTCTCTGATCAGATTTGAATGAATGCGATTGGATTAATTGTGCAAAAAATGCGAAGTGCACGAATTTGCCCGGCTCATTTCGTTGCGAATGCCGCAAAGGCTTTGCAGGGGGCGGCTTCAATTGCACAAAGAATCGGCGTAAACTTTTTGTTGCAAAAATTGGATTTTATAAAGTTTAAAGCTGCACAAAATCGTTTTTGGTTTTTCGGGTTTTGATGAAAATGGTTTTGAAGCAGTACAGCCAGCCAAATTATCCGGGAGTTCGGGTAATTGCCTAATTATGTGCCATTAAATTTGTTTTTCGTATAAAGGAATTTGTGCCCAATCGTTCGACGGTCGCTATGAACGGCAATGTCAGCCCGACCAACGGTGGGTGCCGCGCTTTTACTTCCATTTGCACTCGGCAGAGTGCCGTCAGTTTTGGTATGGCGGATGCCAATTCGGCAGCAGTCAGAATTTCTTCCAGGATCAAAAAGTACAGTTTTGGCACGAAAAAAACACCGGCGGAGTGGCAGAATGTGTGCCATTTCACTTTGATGGAAAGAAATGGTAAAATGGCCCTGCCGGCGGTGTTTTTTTGTTTTGTTTTTTTGTAACATTTCTTTTTTGAATAAACAGAGCTGTGAGTCCGTTTGTGGTGGCTATTCGCATGAACAATACTTTGCCGCAAAAATTGCACAAAATGCGCAAAGCGTTCAACAGCAGCAGCAGCAGCAGCAACAGAAGTTGTTGGACGGTACGGCACCAAATAGCATTTTACTTGGCACTGATCAATTTTAATCCCCCCAAAAGATTTTGGTGGGTTTGACAGACTTGTTGGAATCGAGTTGAGAAAACAAACCCTTTATGGTGCTTGGTCAATTGGCATCAAAACTCGAGACCTCGAGACTCTCGAGCATTTCATATTGAGATAAACGCCTGGAATTGAGTCTCAGTACAAAACCGCTGGTCAGTCTCGGGGCGATTGAACGGGACTTAAGTCTGGAATATCGCGTTTCGAGCACTTATTCATCTCCAAAACAGACCCATGCATGGACCCATTCGATGAGACACTTCGCCAGCCCTGTTCCGAAGGCACTTGGAAGCGTCGTTACCATTTTGAACCGTCAATTGGTCGATGCCGCGTTTTTTGGATGGATGTGAGCTGTCCGTCGGCGCGTTCGGAGCGCAGCCGGTCGCGCAACATTTTTGTGCATGCGCAAAACTGTCGACGCGCATGCGAAGGGGAGAAGGAGGACATCGGACACGAAGGGGGACAGGTAACAGCAACATAACAACAACTTCAACACCAGCGTGTTTGTTGATCAGAGCAAACAGATCAGATCAGAAAGAATTTAGCAATAGGATATGTTAAGGACGAGTTTTGGCGATGGCGCGAATGGGAGGAGGCCTGGAGTAGCAGCAAGAACAGAACGACCGGATTCATCCAGGCAAGCTTTGCGAAGAGCACATTGCCGACAACGAGCAGCACAAGTACGGCTTCAACTTGAGGAGTTTAGCTTATTTCTCAAATAAACTCTTTGGGCATTACCTGTTTATTATTTTTTGAATTTTGGCTTAACACTTCCGCATAACAGCTACAGCAATGGCGGCATCAACTTTGGCACCCGTGTCGACGTTGGGCAACGACTGCGCACTCGTCCTGATCAGTGATCAGCTGGCACTTGCAAAGACTGTACAGGAGAAGCGAGAACGTCTGGCACGGCTGAAGACGAAATTGGGAAAGAAGGGGCCGCGCAAGAACGAACAGAAGCAATTGCAACACAACACCGCCAACAAACATGGCCAAAGTGGTCAGAAATCTATAGCTCTTTAGCTTTAGCTGAAAAACGGGGTATATCCCAGAATGTTGGCTCATCATTCTCTTAGAAGCATGCTTCGATCAGTTCGACTGGAATTTGACCAAAAGTTGCGGGAGGATTCGGTGGAGGACGCGCTTTTTTTACGATGTGCGCCACGGAAAGTGCCGACCATTTTGGAATGACGGATGCCCGGGCCGAACCCGGAACCATTTCCGAGAAGAAGCGGCGTGCCGGAAGAAGTGCGAGCGGAGGCAGGACGACATGACACTGCCGCAAGGGAGGGCGACGGCACAAGAAGTTCGAGCAGTGGTCGAAGGTTGTGCACAAAAATTAGGAAAAAATTTAAACGCTTCATAACTTACAATTTTTAAGAAACACCATCGTCTTCTTCATCGTCAATTTGTGCGCAACCTTTTGACGACGAATACCGTCGCGCATGCAACAACGGCAGAAGTTGGGGACGTAAATGGTACTTTGACGCGATGAACGGATTCTGTCGACACTTTTGGTCAAATTTGGAAGAAACATTTGCGTTCAAAAAACAAAACTTTTTGAAGGTACGACGGATGTACCGGACGGTCGCGGAACATTTTCGAGGGGCTCAAGCAGTGCATGGACTTGTGCGTTCATGACAACGGTCGGTGTGGCTTTTTTGGCATTTTGTTTAGTGCCATTTTTGGTTTTGGCCCAATTTTAGTCCAATCTTTGCTTATGCCAATTTTTTGACAGACTTTCTCCGACCGGACCTTACGAAGCGCGTAAAAGGCCAACAAAATTTTGGGTTTTTTGGCTCGGCACCATCGACCGTTTTAATTCCGTCAAAAAATTACTTAAAATCCTCCGAAATTTTGTTGAACGAGGAGCAATGTGCCGGATTTCACTACAATTTGACCGGGAAAGCTTTATTGAGCGCCTTTTTGTGCCTATTGGAGGAGGGCGGAGGCTGCCAACGGACGGTGAGGGATAATTTGCGATTGACTCGAATGTCTCAAATTTGTGCCACAAATTGGCTTTTAAAAATGGCATTTTTCAGGTCCATTGGGCAACAAACGGTGCTGAGAAGTGCCATTTTGGACGTCCATGGCTGAGGGGACGGCACTCGTACGTTTAATGATGAAGATTTTATGGCCCTATTCCAGAGACTTCTAATCCTCAGATTGCGATTTGAGAATAACAATTTTTAGGTCCCATTCCCTCGAAACAAAGAATGGCATTTTATTCAAATTGTCTGAAACCCGCAACTTCCAATCCGCCACAAATCATATTTTGGTCGATTCTAAAAATGTCCATGTCGTCAGATACGCCTGGTTTTTCACTCTGGAGAAGGGACGTCGCCCCCCAGGGGACGAATCTTCTCCCACTTCTCCGGAGCAGTCTCAGACAAAACGTCAATCAACCGATGACGACGACGATCAATCGCCGACAAACTCTACAATTAATGATCGGGATAATCGTCGAGTTGAAGCGCCCCGGGCAGGGACAGCGTCGGCTGTGCTAACCCTTCGCCAACCGCAGCAGAACAACACCGCCGACACACTGGACATATTACTCGTCCCCATCGAATTGTTTGGCCAACACAATGAAACGATGGCTTTTGTGGAACTGCTCCCCTCGCCCGTCGACCAATGCAATGCCAACACAAAATGTTGAGGCTCGAGCGACAATGGCATTCTGATGATAGCAACACAGAGATTCCATGGTCTGAAAATGTTTGGAGTGTGACTTGAACTGATCTGGATCGATACCCACCACGACTTTGATTAGTTTTTGATCGCATTGAATTAGGACTATTTTTTTTATGGTCAATCAGTTATTTTTTGTGATCTGATTGGTCCCAATTTATATCTGATCCGCTTTTATTATTCTGTATAATATCCGGTATTCTTTTATCTTTCCACTAAATATTTACTCATTAATTTTGATAAAATTTCATAATACAAATCTGTTGTTTTGTGCTAATATTTGCCATCATTTTCTTCTTTCCTTTTACACTTTTTGTCGTGTCATATTAGCAAAACCGTTTAATCTTTTTAACGCAAATATATTTAAACAAAATAAAAAGTCGCGTCGGAACAAAAAATTCTTTTTGTCCGAACATTTTCTTTTTTTAATATTTTCTGCGATCAGAGCTTTGGCCTGTTCGTGTCCGCGATGATGCGCCGATCCAGCCGGAACGGGCTGACGTCAATGTGTGACGGAGTGTCCTCGCCGTTTGCCCATTCCGCCAAAACGGTGCCAATTGTTAGCGCGAATTTGAATCCCGTTCCCGAAAATCCTCCGACGACGAACACATTTTTGTGGCGAGGATGGCGATCGACAATGAACTGTAAATCGTCGGTCATCTGAAAAAAAGGCATATTTTCCCAAAAATTATTTTCAATTTACCGTATAAATGCACGTGTCTTTAATGACGGGTGCCGTGCAGTCGACGTCCGGAAAATGTCTGGCCAAATGTTGTGCCACCAATGACTGAGCCCATTCCGGCGGTTCCAATTCGGCCCTCCGCTGCAAGTCATTAACTTCGACGCCCAAATGAACAGCAAACTAATTTTGAAAAATTCTAAAAATCCAAATTTCTGGTATCGATCGATATCCCCGATCGGAATCTAAACCCCGATCGATATCCCCGATCGGAATCTAAACCCCGATTGATATCCCCGATCGGAATCTAAACCCCGATTGATATCCCCGATCAGAATCCAAACCCCGATTGATATCCCCGATCGGAATCCAAGCCCGATCATTCGATAAAACTCCAACTCCATTCCTATTAATTATACATAAAATAAGGTGGATCTTTTTTTAATCATTTTGCAGAGCAAAATTAATTTTCGAAAATTGACGAATTTTGTGCCTTGCCTTGATAGTGTTCGGATAATCAGTGCCGGGCAATGCGAAAAGTTCTTTGCCCGTCTCCAAACAAATCAGATTTGGCGAGTTCGCCTCCGCTTGGAACAATTGCGGGTTGGAAATGACACGCCAGAAGTTGACGCCAATCAGATGGGGTTGTGCCCGCAGGGGCAAATCAGGCAACAACAGACTTAGCCAACCCCCTGCGGCGACGACGACATTTTCCGCAAAATATTTCCCTTAATTTCAATTTTTTAAAGGGTTCCACTGGCTCAGATTTCATTTCTAGGGTTGTTGGTTTCTGAAAATTGTCCTCTGTTAACCGAAATCGAACATTTTAAATTTAAAATTAGCCGGGACCAACGGGAATAGAAACTTTGACCAAAAAATCGGATCAAGCTATCGATTCTTGATTTAACACAAAACTTTTTGTCGTTTGAACTTCCACAAAAGATCGTTGCCTCTCCGGCAGCGGGTGCTCGTCGGAATTTGCTGCCGTATTGCCTTTTCCATCGTCCGATGGGTCGCCGCCGTCCCACGGCACAAATGCCAACACGCGCTCATTGTCTTGAATTTTGGCCAAACTGTTCCCAAGCCGCAGAAATTGTTTCTGCAAACATTCGGAATTGTCTTTTTGAGGACGTTCAGGAGTTCTTGAATTGTTAATTATTTTAGTTTTAATGAAATTTCTGTGTGAAAAATTCCCAATAAATTGGAAATAAGTCCAGATTGTCCCCGGGCGGAATAATGACTTGGACTGTTCGGAGACAATTTTCTGCGAGTATTGTGCCACCGCCCGGCTCGTACAGCGCCGACCACCGCTCGTCGTAATTGTGCAAGTGCGGGAAGCGTCGTTGGATGGCGCTGCCTCCACGAAAGACTTCGTGCGGCACACCGAACAGCCCGAGGGCCGATGCGCGAATTCGGGTTTGTGACCAGTCGTTGTCCATCGTCAGCAAACCGTTCCTTCTAATCCAAAATTGTTAAATGCTAATTAATCCGAATTGTGAATCCGATCCAAAGCTGGTAAATATGTTCAAGTTTGTCTCCGGCTCCGATTTGAAGGAAGGCTTACAATCATTAAGGTTTTGAATTGATTTGAATTTAAATGACAAACCCTTTCATTTTATTATATATTCAGAGATTTTGATTTGAAGTAAATTATTATTTTAAATTAGGATTAAACACAAAAGTTGTGTCGTAAATAGTACATGTACAAAGTGTCACCGCCGTCCAACTCGTGCAGCTGATCCCATTCTTTGTAAGCGTCCTGTGCAAGTCGAACCCAATGCGGCTGACTGTGACTCAATCGAATGATTCGCGAAGCGCCGTGCGAAGAGCCAAATTTGTGGTCCAATGGGAACTGTTTGTTTGTTGCTTATCACTTAGCGGTCAGCAGACCTTGCCCAAGTCGTCGGGCAACAAACATTAAAGCAGTATCCCGTAGATCAAATTTTAATTAATTTAATTTACTTTTGGTGCTCGAAACATTTTCTCATTTTTCTTAAATCGATCTCGTGTCTTTGAAATGCGGGATTTAGTGGGATTAATTCTGCGGGATTTCGCTGGAATTAATTCGCCGTACAAAATTTGGCAAAAATGCTTTGTCTTTGGGAGTTTCACCTGTTCCAGAAGCAAAGTCCGCCGTCCAGTCTTCGCTATTTTGTAGGCGCATGCACTGCCCACAATGCCCGCGCCAACAACAATTGTATCAAAATCCAATTTTTTTTTATTTTTGTCGTCCATTTTTTGGGAGAGAATTGGGGACAAAAATAACGGAGAAAAGGGCGGCGGGGTGAACGAACGCTTTACCCAAAAACTGATCAAATTCGATAAGAAAAGAAGAAGAAGAATAACTGCTGAAGATGGAAATGATTTAAGATTGGAAGATTGATGGGTTATGGGGGAGATTGTGTGATAACAATTTAAATGGTTTAAGGGGGGGGGGAGAGATAACATTTTGAAGTGCACTCAAAGAGAAGATGATTTGAAATGACTTTTTACAGGTTTTTCATGTCATTTAAATGGAAAAACGGACGTTTCACGACTCAGACATTTTACGTTCAGCAAATTCGTACATTTCTTTCATTGGTCCAAATTTTTATTTTGACGTTTTAATTGATTCTGAGAATTTTTGCGCATACATAAATAATAAATAAAGAATAATAACTGAATAGTTTTTGTGACTAGAGTCTTGAGAACCAATTATACATAATAATCCAAGGGTTAACTCAGCATTTTTTGTATCAATCTTATCTTTTAATTCCAAACAATCCATCCATTTTCATCTGTCAGCAGCCTTTCTCTCCCCGGAGGGGCCGATCATCCATCAAACTCATTTTTAATTGCAATAATAAACAGCTTTTGCCCTGCCAACTTCCACCACCACTCACTCCCCCCCCCCCCCCATTATTCTTCGTTTTTGCACCAGCAGCGGCGGCAGCAGAAGAGAATTTGAGGGGGGGGGGGGGAGAGGGGGGGGCGGGTGGCGGCGGCTCATTTGCCATAATATATAAATGGGGTGGTAAAACGGACGCACGGCGGCGGTGGATGGGAGGAAGAAGGATGGGAAGGTTCGTCATCCATCCGCCGGAGGAGCCGGGACAGCCAAATCGATAACAATGGATGTGGGGGGGGGGAGGGGGGAGGGGAGGGAAGGGGAGGGGGAGGGAAGGGGAGGGGGAGGGAAGGGGAGGGGGGGGGAGAGGGGAGGGGGGGGGAGGGGGGGGGGAGGAAAGGGAGTAAGAGGAAAGTGCCTGCCTTCCTCTATATACTCCAGTGAGAGATGCACTGCCCTCGGGGGATGGAAAAGAGGTAGCAGACACCTGAAGGAAAGGAAAGCATTGCCGGAGGGGGAATGGAAGAAGACTAAACGGGGACGCATGGCTAAAAAGAATGAAGGATGTAGAGAAGAAGAGCATTAAGCGCTGGAGGGGAAAAGGAAGGAAGCAAAGCATAGCTAAGAGGAAGAATGTGGAACATTTTGCCGCGGGGTGGGGGAAAGAAGGAATTGCCTTCCCTTGAGGGGACAAGGAAAAGCATCGAATTGCCTTCCTCACTCACTTTATTCCCACATTCACCTCTCATTCTTCGTCCCCACTTTCCCATCCTTCTCCCATTGCCTCCCCCGCCCCAATTGGCCCCAAATTTCGCTCATTTCCCTCCCGGCGATGTCGCTAATGCGACTGGGCCTCACCAAAACAAAGTGCCATCGAAGAGGAAAGGCCCCGGCACAATTTTATGCAAAAAAGAAACTAATAATTGTTTATGCCTTTGTTGCTGCGCCATTCTCTTCCGAATTGCCACACGACGACAACGACGACGGAATCTTCAACGGAGCGGCGGAATAATTGATGCACGAAAGGGTTGGGGATTTTGGATTTTGTGATCAAAAACCCCCACTTCTAAAGCTGATCAGTGCTTTTAAGGAAAACAATCAAAATTGGTCCAAAAACTCAAAAAAAAATTTTAAAAATTTTTGAAAACCCACAAATGAGGGTAAAAACCTCAAGATCTGGAAGCCCTGGTTATTAGTGTTCGGCAAATGGGGTTTTTCGGTATTCGGTATCGGTATTTCGGTATAATACCGATACCGAAAAAAAACCGAAATCACACAATTTTTTCGGTATCGGTATTTCGGTAAAATACCGATAAAAAATACCGCGGTAATACCGAAAAATACCGAAAATACCGCGGTATTCCAGTCAGAGATATCTTGGTCGGTATTCGGTATCGGTATTTCGGTATAATACCGATACCGAAAAAAAAACCGAAATCCCAAAATTTCTTCGGTCGGTATACCGAATCGGTAATACCGAAAAAAATACCGCGGTAATACCGAAAAATACCGCGGTAATACCGTACCGTGCCGAACACTACTGGTTATGGGGATTCAGCAAAAACTTATTCCCAAATGTCAGAAAATGCTTTTTTTAACGTTCAATTTGAAGTATAAAATTTTGTGATAATCTTTTGAAACAAAATAGTTCATTAATAGATTTTCCAAGAAACTTTAAATTAAATTCACAATATTTAAACAATTTGAATATAATTAAGCAAACAAATGGGAAGGACCCATAGGCGCCGCCAAAGTCGTCGTTGCCGAAACCGACGTCGTTGTAGTGAAAGTGAATTGTGCTGCTCCACCCCCGTGCGGATGGGTAACCTTTTGAACATCCGCGCCAGACATGCCCGAAGCCAAATGCGCCACGGCATCAAACTGTACCAGCAGCAGAACCCGCAGCAGGCCATACGGCAGTGGAGAGCTGCCCTAAGGCAATTAAAGTGCGAAAATTAAATTATTTTTAAAAAAAGTTAGAAACAAATTAACTAAATGAGAATTTAATTGGCCAGATCAGTGGAGGACAAGTTCATTACCATTGGCTACATTGTTCAAGCCTTTTGCGATTCGGGCGAATTTGAACAAATGCTTTACGCCGTAAGTGACGCCGCAGGGGCGGGGAAAGTGTTTCACCAAAACGACTTTAAGTCTTAGCGATTTGTTAGTTTAAATTTTGAATATAACATCGGAAAGTTGATGCCGTTGGCTTTAATTTGTTTATTTCAGGCAGTTGAGCAGGTCGATTTGGCCAACGGGCATCAGGACGACTTTATGAAGTCGGAAGCGCTGTTGAATTTGGCCAGGGCAAACGAACGGTTGGCCGACTTTGAAAAGGCCATCGGATACGCGGAAAGCAGCTTAGAATTGCCGGGCATTGACCGAAGAAGTCCCGGATATGCTCATCTTGGTAAGCGCATTTGTGGCGAGAATGCCGCAAAATTTAGGAATTCATAAATTAATTGTGCCGAAAAGGATTTTGAGTTTCTTATTCCGGCTTTTGAAGTTAAAAAATTGCTGGCTTAGGTATTTCAATTGCGCTTTTTAACAGCGAAAAAAATAAATTTGCCCGGGGGTGGATTTAAAAATATATTTTTCCAATCATTTAAAATATTAAGTGATGGCACTTGCCCACATGGGACTATCCAACTTCCAGTCAAGCTTACAGCAATTTGAGAAGGCAATGAAGATAGCCAATGCGAACGCAGACAAACTGTTGGAGTTGCAGTTAAGCCTCGGGCTGGGCAACCTGTTCACCTTGATGAGGTCGCGCTGGGGACATTTAGCGGGAAAGGGGCGGCCAACCGACGGGTTTAAAAGGCCGATGTCTAACAAAACAAAACGCGTCGGAATTTTACATTAATTTTACTCGCGATGATTGCTGGCCTTTATCATGATTAAAAAAAGCCGTTATCGTGATCTGTTTTTTGTTTGCTTTATTTTTTAAATTTAATTTTCTAAGATTTTAAAAAGTTCATGTCCGCCGCTGGTTTGATTCAATCGCTAAAATGCAATATTGAAAGATTCCAAAATTAAGCAATTTTTGAGTGGTTTTAATCTTGTCTCGCGAGATCACACAGATTGTGCCCCATGCTTAAGAACATTTTATAGGGACCTGAACAAGGCTTTGGTGTTCCTACAAAATGCGCTCGGGATTCTGCAGGGCATTGAGGCCAATCACGTGCATGCCAAGTACAAGTCGGCCATACTCTTTCAGTTGTCCGTCATTTTGCGCCTTAAGGGACGTTATAGCGGCAAGTATTTATTTTATGTAACGCTTTACTTTACTGTTCCGGAGAGAATTGCCCATATTTTCTACAACACTTTTCGACGTTCAGAAGCCCGCGAGGTTTGCGAGGAGTCCATGGACTTGGCCAAAAGTGTGGGCAACAAGCCGGTGTTCGCGAGGGCATTGGCCAGTCTGGCGGACATTTGTCGCGAGTTGGGCGAAACGGAGGCGCGTGAAACGATCACAGTGAGTTAATGATCAAACGGAACAAAATTTGATTGAGCGTAAAGACCCAAAAAATTGGTGAACTGATCAAAACTGATCCGCGGATTATGTCGCACACTCTGATAGCAGCTGTTACTGATCTGGCATCATTTGCAACTTTGATCCCATTCATAATCGTGTAAATTCGATTGCTTCTCCGTTTTACAGAAAAGTTGGGCCCGTTACGAACAAGCTTTTCGTCTCCTGCGCAAACTCAACGATCGATTGGGCCAAGTGACCGTGTTGGCACAGGTACATATACAATAAATTCAACTGAATGCAATGGAATAGTGCCAAATACTATCAAATTCCCTTTCAGATGGCCAAATCGGCTGCCGAAAATAAAGGCGTCCATTACGCGGGCCGTTGCGAATGTCAGGCAATTCAATTGAACAGAAAGTGTTTGGAGATGGCCAGCCTCATCGGTGCCAAGGTGTACTTTTTTGTTGGTTATGACGCAATTCCAGGGCACGGGTTTTACCAAAGCTATAAATTAAAATTTTGATAGACTAAAGCTTTTTGAAATTTAAATTTTTGTTAAATTTGATTTTAATTCTTGGATTTAAGCATCCCATGATGGAGTGCCATCTTCGGCTGCAGGAACTTTATGTGTAAGAATGCTTTTTTTTTTAAATTGGGACTAAAATTAATCATTAGAGAGTATTTTTGTTCAATTTTAACATCGATTATTTTTTGAGTATTTAATTTGGATTCATTTTCAGTCAGTTGTCGGACAACGAGAATGCGGAGCAGTCCGTGCAAGCCCAGTGCTCATTGGTCCAGGAGATGGAGCTGTTCTGCAACTTCTGCGGTCAACGCTACGGCGAGGCGGACGAGTCCCTGCAGGCGTTGTCATGCTCACATATTTTTCACGAAAGGCAGCAATATTTTAATTTACTTTTTAAAATTATAACTATTTTAGATGCCTTCAAAAGATTTTTGTACGCATCGGCGAAGGCCCAACAACATGCCCAAAGTGTCGGTCACGGGCCTCACTGATGGAAAATATATCATTGTCCTCCTCCAACGCGCCGACTCCGGCAACTGAATCCCGTACATTGGGGGGGGGAGGGGGGGGGGCATGATCGTTGTTTGATTCAAGATTGGTTGATTGGGACGTAATTGCCGTTCGAGAGTCTCGAACAAAATTAGCTTTTCCATTGGGACGTACAATAGTTGCCGTTCGAGAGTCTCGAACGAAATTAGCCTTTTCAGTTGCGGAATTTATTGGATTCCCTGTGCCGGCTGCTGACCCGTGCACATCGACCGCTGTCGCAACTTCTGCAGCCCAAACTCAGCACCCGCCCATCCCGGTTGTGCTTTGTGAACGCAATTTTGTTAGTCACTTAAATCTGTTCAAAGTGTAAAAAGAGTTAAACTTCAAAGGATGCCTCTCGATGGAATTCGATTTCGCAATTTCCCGGCGCCCCGTCGTCCTCAACCACGACAACCGAAATGGAGTCGGCCGAACGGCGAATTTGCCTGTCCACTTCCACCGTTTCTTCGACCTGTTCAGCTTCTTTTCGGCGACAAGTTACGGGTGATGGCAGCTCTTTTGGTGGACGATCAAAAAATGGGCAAAATGGGAGACAAAAACAACAGCAACGACCACCGATCGCACTCTCGACATTTGCCACGAGCACACAAAAAGGTGCGAAAAGATCACTTACCCCGATCAGTGATCAGAAAGACTTTTTTCGAAATGTAATGGGATTTAAAGCTTAAGCCATATGCGCACAAAAGCCATCACGCACATTTAAAGAGAATGCCTTTCAAACTGAACACAACGACAAGGACGGCACAGTGTGGCGGAGTGAATTCGAAGCGGACAACGGCGCCGGAAGCGCGGGCGGCGGCGAGGGGGCCGAGGAGAACATATCGCAGCCGCTGAGTTCGCTGGAGGGCGGTGCCAAATTAAATCACGTGGAGAGTTGCCGGAGGCGAAAAAAGACGGCGGTGCCGTCGTCGGCAAAAGGACTTTTGGCGATCGGAAGAGAGCGAATGGCGGCGATCAGTCCGGTGGCAGAAGAGGAGGAGAGGGAGGAGGAGGAGGAGGATGAAGCTAAAGATGACCGCCGGAGGGGTCGGAAGCCGACGACGACGAGGGAAAGGGGAGTAACCGAACTATAAGGAGACGGGCACTAGACGATCACAGATCGCCGATGTTTCAGATGATGGGTTTGTCGGTCTCCAGTTTGAACCAATTCTTTCGGTTGCCCCCAATGGGTTTTGGCTACAGTCAGCAAACAAACTTTTTTCCCATTCTTCCATACCCCCAGGGGGGGAGGGTTTTTTCCCATTCTTCCATACCCCCCGGGGGGCCGTTTTTGTCATAAAGACTGAGGATAAAAAGGGGAGAATTTTTTGACGCCTAAAAGTTAAATTGAAACAAATTCAACGAACACATAGCAATCAGAACCCTGAATCTGAGCCTGAAACCTTTTGCTTAAGAAGCCCAATTGAGACAATTCCATTCGATTATTCTTTTCTCGTCCATTCAACCATTTCAATTTCTCACTTTTCTGCATTCCATCACATAAATATTGTTGTTCAATTTATCATTAAAATCGCCCATTTAATTATATAAAATTGAATTTTATGCATTATTATGTCAACCAATGAAATTATTTTGTTCTAATTTTTTTTTGGAGTACAATGAAAGAAGCGACGACAAAATGTCCGGTAGCGGTGAAAACGACAAAAGGTCCGGCAAATTCTATGGAATTGCTATTTACGTGGTTTGAAAATTTTATAATAATAATTTTTCGAAAATATTTGAAATGAATGCAATTTTGGGCCTCTCTCAAATGAAAATAATTTAAATATGAAAAGGTGTAAATGACAATTATTGTACTATGCTTTTGTGAACTAAAATGCATTTATTGTCCGGTTGAAATTAAAATTCACAAATTCTTACACCGAATTTGACTCCGATGATCCGTCGGAATCCGTTATAAAAAGGGGGGGGGCGTTGATCAGAGTGATCAGAAACTAAGGTCCTTCAGCATTTTTGCCTGCGCGTTGAAGCGATGTCGAAAAGGAAATTGCGATTTGAAAATCCGGTTTAAATAATATTGCCAAAAAAAGACGATTACGATATTCAATTTAAAATATTTAAAAATCTATTATTTCCGATATCAGCAGATAACAAAAAAAAAGCTGCATTTTTTTTTGCAAAAAAACAATAGGAAATATTGATTGTACAATAAGCATTTTAACGATGTAATTTATAATAAAATGGTCTAATTAATTTGTGTTATGACATTTTAATAGCCCAATTCTCATTTAACGCATAAAACATTTAATAAAAACAAATTTTAGCGCATTTTTTAGGTTTGTTTTCCAAAATTGGGCTTTGACTGTTAGCAAATTTAGCCAATTTGTCCCTCCCTCGGCATTTTGCCTTTTCCTTCTCAATTTCAATTTCAATTTTGGCTATTTTAATTTATTTATCTCCGCCCCCTCCCCAATTCATTCATCCATTTTTCTTCTCCCAAAATTCGCATCGAATTACCCGCATTCATTCATCTTTCACTCCCCCCCCCCCACGTCCCCGGAGGGCAATCCAATTCATAAATTACCCCCAATTCTTCGGCCCCCAATTTGCATAATATTTTTATTTGTTCCCCACCTCATCGCCTCTCATATTGCCCGGATTGTGAACCGCCGCACATTCGGCGACTTTTGCAGTGACACAATGGCACAATTTTGTTGCTTTCATTTAGATTGGCATTTGCCGATGATCCCCCAAAGTCATGGGGAATTTAAAAAACATTGCCCCATTTTGTATTTAATTTTTTTGCACTAAATTCGGGGTTTAGATTTTTATTTAACTGTAAATTATTTTATATTTTGATAAAGTTTTTTCAATTTCCAACATTTGAGGAGCTTCCACGGAGAATGATGATGAGCTTTTGTTCATCCCATCCATGGCACTACCGTTTCCCGCCCCCTCCCTCAAATTCATCCCCTCGGGCCAATCAGCCCACATACCCCGGGGGGATGTGCAACTGTCGGTCGGACATCGCTTTTCCCCCGGGCATTGTCATCATTTATTTTTAACAATGGGCGACTCCACGGCCCAAATGCCAAACAACTTGTTCAGACCGCCGCAAAATCGGATAAGGCGTGAGGGGGGGGGGGGGGGGGGGGCGGGACGCATGCCGGGGGGCCCCAAAAGATTGCCCGAGAGATTAGCAGCCCCCCCCCAATTCGACATAATTTAAGCAGCATTAATTTCTCCTAAAAGGTGTAACGTCCAATTTTACATCAGAAAACAGTTTCTTTTCGAGGACAACTTTTTTTTAAAAAGGTTTGACCCAAAAACTTTACGCCCCCGGTGGGATTTGTTGTCGACCTCCACCTCTCTATTTAAACAAAGAAGCATTAATTAAATAGTTTTCATCGTTTTGAGGATTAACCATTCAAATTTGTATGCTTCAAATAGATTTTTGTTGTTTTTGACAGGATAGGGATAGGCAGTGGGATGGTGGGATTATCTGGCCAATGAGCTCAAAAAGCAAATTTTGAATTTTGGATTGAGCGATTATCTGCTCTTTTGGCACTTTGGCTTCCCATGCATTCATCTTATTTCCCGGACCCATCGCATCCCCCCCTCTTTCTTCAGTTTGCCCCCCCCCCAATCGGTGCCAATTCCCCACGGGGTGATCCGTTAAATGTTTTAGGGCCATAATCTGCTTACCCTTGCCCTCTTCGCCCACCAGAGAAAATGCCAAATCCCGAAAAAGTGCCAATGTCCCCTTTTGCAGCGGCACTTCCCCTCCCCGCCGCTCCGAACCTCCACTTTTTAAGTTAACCCCTCAAAAGTTTCTACACATACTGTACCCAGCTATTTACGTTTGCCTATAATTTTATATAATGGTATTTAAGTGCCAAAAAGGGTTTAGTCGAGAAAGGTACCATCAAAAGCACAAATTTTCACGTTTTTATTAATTTATTCCATCAAAAAGCATTCGCTAATCATTTTTTGGAAAAATTTTTTTTTTCCAAATATTTTAGTTCGTTTTTCAAAACGATCGGATGTCTGACTGATCTCCTTTTTTTCATTGTGACAAAGAATGGAAGAGCATACTGTATTCTGTTGATTGGCTGTTCCAAATGATAATTTTCCCAATTTCTTCTATAAAAACTTTAACTCTAACGGAATACTTAAATTAAAAATAGATAAACATATTTTGGGTTTCAAAAACCCGGCGAAACCCCGGAAAATTTAAATTACCAATAAATCTTAACAAAAACCCTTTCTTTCTACTTTGTTAAAAAGTGCTGAATTTCTTCAAAATTATTTGTGGTGACAGAAAATAAAATTTGACTTTTATTAATTAAATGTTTTTTTTGAGTTGGAAAAGTGTCTTTTTGCTTAATCCATCAGCCACTAATCGAAACAAATAAGTCGGGGGATATCCCTTTGATTATTTATTCGCCTCAAGACAAATCTGCAAAAGTGGGGGGGGGGGGAAGAATTAGGCGATCGACCACCGACTGCATTAGTTGATCAGAGATTATAAGGGTGGGAAGAGTGCCCGTCCGATCATTTAAATATTATTTATTTGTTTGGATCAACTTTTGTCAGAGTTTACCTTTTACATTTAAATTGCTCTTTCAGCTTTTGCTAATTTGTAGTTTTGGAGCCTTTTTTGATGATGGACTTTTTCCCCCCGTCAATTAGCAACGATGGCGAACCGTCGCCACCGCTGCTGCAGCTGAACCCGTTGTTGTTGCTGTTGAACCTGCAGCAACAACAACAACAACAACAGCAACAGAATGCCACGGCGCCGAAGAGCGGCGGCCAAAGTGAACAATTCCATCAAACAATGCCGTCATACTCAGCAGCCCTTTTGGCCTCAATGATGTCCAACACCAGCAACCAAACAACAAATTCTATCGCCTCTACCCGTAGGCATTTCTTCGATACTGATTGTGTCCGCCGATATTGGACAAACGGGCATTTCAGAAATTATACGGATTTGAATCAGAAAAACGCCAATCAATCAAATTCAATCAATAACCCCCTTACTTACTGTATGTGCAGAACCACCGATGGCTAGCAGTCCAAGCAGCAGCTCCGAAGAATGTCTGCTGAATGTTACGAATTCGTCGACAATGTTCGAACTCGCCGAAACGGACGGCGGCTGCTCGACTTTAACGCCTCCCCCGCAACTGCCACGCTTTGACGAAGACACGCAACAGCCTCAACATTCCATGCCAAATCGGGTGATTTGCTGTTTCTTTGAATATTCAGCCGATCATTGACACTGCGGCATTTAAATGATCAGACATTCAGAAGAGCTGAAATCAATGAAAGCTTCTTATCTTCTTAGTTAATTTATTGCTAATTTGATCGTTTCAGCAGCTGATCAATGGATGTTACAACAATCAATTTGCTCAGTTTGCCAACTTTGGAGTCGATCAAAATTTGCACAACAACCAATGCCCGTCACTGACGACTTTTCTGGAGCGATTCCTTCTCCAACAAAATCATCGGACATTTGCAACAAATGTTTTGGCAGAGCAGCAAAATCGAGAACAGGAGCAGCAGCAGCAAATAGAGCACACGGAAAGCCCAAATTCGAGCAGTTTATCTTTGATGGGACAACAGAAGGCGGCAAACAAAGAGGACAGAATCGGAAAGTCCGGTGAGTTCTTTGGCCTTCAGAGATTCCGTGGCCTCGGAATTCACAGATTCCGTATTTTACCTCTACTAATTTGAGTGCATTGACGGGAATTTGGGTCCCATTTCTGACAACAAGTTCTAAACGTATCTGAATGGCATAACAAAACATTCAATTAAACTCAAACATAAACATTTGATTTCAGCCATTAACAACTGTTCACTGTCCGAGGCGGCGAAAAGACGTCGAACGCGGACAAACTTCACCAATTGGCAACTGAACGAGTTGGAGAACGCGTTCGAGTCCAGTCACTACCCCGACGTATAAAATAAACAAAAATAATTTTAAATAATTCAATTTTTTTTTGTCAAATTTTAAGGTGTACATGCGAGAAGCGCTTGCAATAAAGCTGGACCTGCTTGAATCCCGAGTGCAGGTGATCAGCATTTTTAATAAATATATTTCCAATCAACATTAACAATCGGATTTGGTAGAATTTATTTTTATGCAAATTTAATTCTGTGCATTTTTATTCCCCCCCCCCCCCCCACATTTCACTCATTTGGAGTGAAATGTGTTTGAAGAATGATAAATTCATTCATTCATTTTGATGGGTCTTTAATGGATTTAGACGGGAAGAGTTATGAGTGCCGAAGATGTGCCACTCAGATAAGGGAGGGCCAATTTTGGCCACAAATAATCGAATAATCCAATTGGACCCCCGGGGCGAAACAATCGCCGGGGGGGCAAAAGGCCGTCAAAGAGAGGGAACGGACGGACGGAAAAAGATAAAATACTTTTCATAAATCAGAGGGTAATTTGGCGGGGATTTGGGGGGTCATTTGAAGGGTGAGCCAAATGAGAAGATAAAATGGCAATTTGAAAATGCCGGGGAAACAAATTTTGTATTTTTTAATTGCTTTTTTAACTGATGAGTCCAGCAGCATATCCTAAAACCAAAAGCTCTAAGCTTTTTTTTTATTTCCCAGGAGTTTTAATTGTTAAAAAATACATTTTAAAAATCAATTATCTACATATTAATTATGTGTAAGTTGTTACCAGCGGCTTTCAATTCGGAACTTTTAATTAGAAAACTTTTAAAATTAATTGAATCCCCAATAAATTAGTAAAAATAAACTTCAGGTGTGGTTTCAGAATCGGAGGTCAGTAAAGAGTTTTTAGTTTAATTTATCGCAAAAAATGATTAGGGCTAAGTGGCGTAAGAAGGAGCATTGTGGACACGGACTCGGAGATGATCAGACGCAGAAATGCCCCGGGGCAACTGGAGATCAGCGGGACGAAGTCAGCAGCCCCTCGGGTCTAATGAGGACGGACGGCAACGGAATCTCTGGCAAATTGGTGCCATTCTCCGTCGAATCCTTGCTGGCAGCATCAAGGTGAAAATATTAAAAATGCCATCCCCCCCCCCTCCCCTAATGACTGAATGATTGGACCCTGAAAATTTCAGAGTGCCTCGGGGGCGACGTCCGAATGCCAAATACCCGCGGGTGCAGGCATGCAAAGGCATCTCGCCTTTCATGTTCCCGGTGTTTCCGATTACGCAACCCGTCGGCCAAACCATTCGACAGGACCAGCGGCAGAAGGCGGCCGATCAGCGGGCCAAACTTTCGCATTGATCAGAAATTTAAATTTTTTGAGAATGATCTCAGTTTAATGATCCAGTGAAAATAGGTATATATTTCAAGACATTTGGGACCTGGTCACTTTGTATGTGCTGAGTTTCTTCGATAGGGAATTAGTCGCTTTTGCTTTTTGATCCAAAAATTGGAATGTTTTGTTGCCATATTTTGTTCTTTCCCGATGATTATTCTGCTGCTTTGTGAAGCATTTTTTGGCCGAGCCCGTTTTTGGTCTAATTTTGGAAAAATCAAATCGGAAAAAAATATTTTGTTCGATGGTTAAAAACGAATCACAGTATCTTGAAAATAATTAGTTGGAATGTGATACTGTATAATGTTCAGTTTTTGGTATATGCCGGCGTTGGAAGGATCGGTCGGTCGGTCGGTCGCAATGAATCTGCTGGATGATCTCTTGGCTCGTTCGTTTAGTGCAATTGCTCACTTCCGATATATAAACGAGATCATTTTTGTGTTTCAACAGTTAAATAAAAACAAATTGGAGATGTTCAATTAATGAATGAATTGGTGGGTGGGTGGGGGGTCTGTATTGTGTTTAGGTAAAGAATAATGAATGGGTAGTGGAGGGGGGGGGGATTTGATCAGTGATCAATGATTAAATTAGACCTCTCCGAGTGGCTTGTATGATCACTGCGTTTTGATCAGTGATCAAGGATTAAATTTGCGCTAGCCTTGTTTTATGGAAGCAAAAAAAGAAATTAAAAAATGTCCGCCACTTTGCCGAGGTCTAATTTACACATTTTCCCAAATTTTTTCTTTCAATTCCTTCGCATTCGCTGATCCTCTTACTCAGTATGGGCCCGGTTTCATGCCAAAAACATGCAGTCGTCGTTCACCGGGTCCAAATACGCCTCCGTTTGGCATGCCGCCGTGCCGCCCCGCAAACGGACGCACTTTCCGGTGTGTTTCTCCACCTAATTGGGTTCAAAATATGCCATTTATACAAAATTGGGTTGTGCCGTGCCTACCTTTTGCACTTTGATGGTGCAGGTCGTCTTTTCTTGGCTCTCCCGTTCTGTCGCAGAATCGTCCGGCTCATCTTCAGTTCCTGCTCGTACTGTTCGTCCTCCTTGCCCAGCCGCTTCGGCGCCGTTCTTCGGCTCCTTGTACGTCTGCACCCAACCGCCCGCGCTCTTTCTGATCTTTTGCTGCTGCTGCCCAAACGCCGACTCAATTCCGCGCAACTCCGAAATTGCACTGGCCGCGGCCATCTTCTGCTGACTGTCAACGATCAGCATGATCATCACAAGGGAAAGCGCGAGGAAAAGCCAAAATTTGTTGTTGTTATAATGCTGGTGAACGTGGTATACTGTAGTTCCTGCGGCCATGATGCACTACGGTAGAAGGGATACGGTAATGCAACGGAAGCAAATGTGCGCGCAAAGCAGAGACGATAGTCGTAGTAATTGAATCTTTAAAAGAAATGCCATTTATTTTGACATATCCAAAAGCCGGTAGTGTCCGAAAGCCTTACATTTCTTGTCCGGTTTAGTGCCACCCTACCCAAGTGAATGAATGAATGTTTGTGGGTGGTATAAATGTGGCGGGGGGGGCGGTGTCGAAGATACTTTCGCCTCGGGGGGCGGGGAAAGGTGCGCGATGACATTCAATTTGCGCGGCTGTCAATAATAATGACGACAATTGTCAGCCGATGGGCGGGCGGCACTTTTTTTGTGGCGCCAAATTAATTAGTTTATTTGTTCCAGCAGTAAAAGTGTAATAATATATTTATGATCATGAAATGACTGACCTATGGCCAGACGATGTTTTTGTCATTTTTTGGCAAAAAAAAGTACTGTCCACGGCTAAATTCTTCAAAATTTTACTCAAATTTTAATTAAAGAGTGAAAAATTTTTTAAATTTACGGACTGATCAAATTACGCCAAACAAAATTTACCCAAAAACGTACTCTTAGGAATGCGCGACGGGTGACCAACTAAAGCAAATTTTGCCCGTGATTAAAATGTAAAGAAACACTTTCTCACTCGGTCCCCCCCCCCCCCCCGGAAACGCCGTTTTGGCCGTTACTCTCTCCCGAGGGTTGCCCGAGGGAAAAACATTTGGCCTCCGGCAATCTTTTGGCCTTTTGTTTCCGAATTTATTAATTTAAGGTGCGCCGCCGCCGCCGCCAGCGCCGCTTTTTCCCAAACCCCCGCCCCGCCGCCCCCCCCCCCACAAAAACCCCCCG
Organism: Globodera rostochiensis; assembly: GCA_018350325.1. Classification (NCBI taxonomy): domain Eukaryota; kingdom Metazoa; phylum Nematoda; class Chromadorea; order Rhabditida; family Heteroderidae; genus Globodera; species Globodera rostochiensis. The sequence goes on from JAEVLN010000011.1 coordinate 2,292,841, forward strand.
CACTCCGGCATGGGAAAATGACAAATCGTGGCAAAAAGGTGAAGCCGACGTTAGGCGTCATTCATAACAATTCTTTCTAAAAACCGGAAGCAATTGTTTTAACTGTTTCGCAATTCTCATAAATTATTAATCAAAAGTCGATATAAAAGATAAATTCAAAAAACAATATCTAATTTTGTAATGTTTTAGTTTTGTGACTAAACTATTTATTTAGAAAAATTAGGCCTGTTTATTTGGCCTAAATAGGACAGAAATCCGTGGCATTTTGTAGTAACATCGGGCATTTGCCCCGCAGCGTTTGATTCTTGCCAAGCAACAAACGAATTTCCTTAAAAGACCCTTCGGCGATGGGGTGAAAAGTCCAATCCCTTCGGGGGTTTGTGTCTTTGCGTCCAATTAACCCAAAGTCGTCATCGCCATAATATAAATTGGGTGCTTCTCTCAAAACGGACTTTTGTCACACCAATTTTTCCCACGTTATGCGATTTATGGAATAAGCCAAAAGCTGAAAACGCCGGAGAGTTTTTTGGGAGGCGGCGAAAAGTGTGAGAAAAAGCGGCGGAAGTTGCGCACTTTCCGCCGGTGGGAATGGACCAAAATTTGTTAATTTTGGTTTCAAACATTTCAAAGTTTGCTGAATCCTAAGAAAAGCTTTTATTTCATTTAAATTATTTTTGAAATAAATTAAAATCCCTTTTTAGTCCAATGATGATAGCCCCGTTTGCAATTCCAGGCGCTCATCTGGGCTAATTTAGCCCCCCGGGGGCCCGCATTTGGCTGAAAAAGTGCAACATGATGCATTCTAGCGACACTTTTGCGTCAATACATTAAACCCAAATTAACCGAGAAAGTGTTGGCGGTTGGTTGGCAGCACCATTTCTGGGCACTCCAATTACGAAAAAGGTCATTAAAAATAATGGAGGTTGAAATGCGATGGTCAATAGGCGCCATCGGGCGAGAATGGCACATCATTGGCTTCAGAATTTTGTGAGGAGACAGATGCCACCCCGTGGAAAGTTCTGGGAAGTTTGGGGGGGGGGGGCAGGTGCTGAATCCCCAAATGCCATCTTTTGTTGAGCGCGCAACGGCACAAAAAGAGTCGTAGGTTGGGGATTTAAAATTTGATTAATGGCACCAGACTGGTGAAAGATGCCTCGGGGGAAGTTTGGTAACTTCCTTGTTGATAATGAACCTGAAAATGGGTGCCGAGGCTTAGTGACGAAAATGGGGAAATATCACAACGCACGAGGAGAACACCTTATTTATTAATATGAGTCCCTAATAATTAGAAGATTGCCAAATCTGGATTACGAGCCGTTGTCGTCGGGAACAGATTTTTTGGCATTAGTGAACAAACAGAGACATTTGTGGATTTGTTGAACATCAAATCAACGAGATGTGTTAAGTCTTGTTAATCTTTTGAAGTTGGCTTTAACACGTACCAGTATATATTAGAAAAATTGAGGGATGCCGGACTCGGACATTTTTTGTGCCGGAATTTCGGCTTTTGGAAATTTGGCTGCAAATTTTCTGAACGAGTGAAAAGGTTCCATTTTTGTTGTTTGATACGTGACGAATTGCAAATGCGGCGGCATAAGAACGAATTCCGGCGGCTGTTTATTTAACACTACCGGCGGGGCAAATGGAGACGGAATTGGCACAGAAAGTCCGATGGAAAGCGAAATGGGAAGGACATTTTAAGAGCATATTTTGTGAAGTTTTTAATAAACACAAATTGACTTGCTAAATCCGGTAACGGCGAGAACGAGTTTAGGGCCAATTATGTTCCCATTATTAGTAGCCAAATAAAAGCCGGACGGCAGACTTGGCCAGAAAATAAAGATTCGAAGCAAAATTTGAGAATTTTGTGCCTATTTGATCAAACCGCTTAAAACAGATAGCCAAAACAGACGCTAAAAAAGTGCCTGAAATGAGAGAAAATGCCAAATAAATACCCTTCTGATCGTAAATAAATTAGTGAAAATGTTATTTCAATCGCTAATAAATCTGTTTATCTCCTCACTCATCTCTGTCCCTCCCCCCCTTAACATTTTGTGCGGCACCGTTTCTTCGGTACTTTAAACGATGTTTATGTACAAAATATAAAGTGCGCAAAAACTATAAATCCTCTACATTTTGTGACTTCCTTCTCACTAAGTGCGATTTTGCAATTAAACAGAAAGTGAATGGCACATTAATGCGAGTGGGTGGCGGAGTTAATGAATTATTCACGCCTTCGGAGTTGGGCGGGCGGGCGGCATTCATTGGATGAATGGAATGTGCCGTGGCACCGGACATTTTACAGAGAGCTACAGAGGCTGCTGCTGCTGTTGCTAATGAGTGTGGGTCGGCAAAATAATGCGGAAGGTCGCGCGTGCCGGGGAAAATAATGTGATGGGTGGCACCGAGAATGGCAATTGGCAGACAACGGAAGAGGGCAAGAGGCGTCCAGCTGTGCACAGGGCGGCTCTGATCAAAGCAGTCAGTCATCAACAAACTTTCGTTTCTTCTCGTTAAGCTTGACCCAATTTGGGTATGTGATTGGGGCAAGATAAAAGAAGTCAATCAAATTTTGAAGAGTTGGTGGAGGGCATGGGGAAAGCTTTCTCCCCGGAAGGGCACGTCTCCTGAAGAAAGCGGCAAAAAAGTTCAGGAAAGCTAAATGCTCGGGCTGTAACGGACGATCGCTTAAGATGCAATAAGACTGAAAAGCAATCCTAAAAGACAAAGAAACATTTTATAGGAGCTCTCCCCGGAGGGCCAAGTTGTCAGAATGAGACACAAAAGCATTTCGAATGAAACTGTCCGAGAAGGGAGTCGAAGAACACGTTGAGGAGTAAACGTTCCGGGAACAGCTCCCTTCCCGCAGTGTGTTCCTCAGCAGAGGATTCAGATGGAAAAGCATCCCCCGGAGGGGCGACTCTTGGCTTAGACTAAAGAAAATTTTAAGTGAGTAACAAAGTCCGCAGAAAGAGACGGATGGAAGCCCAGCTTCCCCTTAAATAGCCCTCCTCCTGAAACAAATCCCCGGAAGGGTTAAAAGGGTCGACGCCGACATGTCACACTCAGTGACTAAGTGAATCTTTGCGATTTTTACTCCGGACGCGCGGCATTTACTTACGACGGGCCAAAACGGGACGAAGAAATTGACCCGGCACTTCCGCTAATCGGCGAAATGGCTCAAACAGAAACAGAAATTAGCCTTTAGCATAACGCCAAATGGATGATGTTGGTTGACTTTTTGTTTGAAAATGGACTGTTGGTTTGGCGTTTTGTATTCGCTTTACCATAGCATTTCCGCGCGTGGAAAAAGCGAAAAATGAGTGGGAAACGGAAAAAGGCTTAAAACGCTCAAATGTGGGCGTGAACACGCGAATTTGAGAGCGCGGTTTGGATGGGGACACCCGCCTCAAATTTCTTCTTTTTTCTCACACATTTCGCCAAAATCTTGCGGCAAATTCCGCAAAAAAGTGGTCGGAAATGGAGAATTTGTTTATTTATTTATGTGATGTAACGCCGCCGGCGATGTCCAAAAAAGACAAGGCCCGCAAAAACATCTAATGGAATTTGAAATTCAAAAAAGAACGAACGAAAGAAAGAAAAAATTTTAAATTTATTTTCACTGATTTAATCAATTATTTATTGCCCAAAAAATTGAAAATAAATTTAAAAATGAGCCTTTTTCGTGGCTATTTCAATTTTGTAAAAATGCCTTCCGACTAAATTGAACTGTCGACAGGTTTTGTTTGTTAGGTTTTGCAAATAAAACAAAAATTTGCGGTCCTAAAAATCGTCGACGGGAGACCAAAAATTGTCAGAAAATTAATTTCAAAACGGACGGCGGACGGACGCCGTTTCATTTGGCAAGCGATGTGAACAAAGAGAGCAAAAACAGCGGCAGAAATGTTTTTAGTTTTTGTCCCCCCCGGCGTCTCGCGGCCTTGAACGTGTCAAAGTCAATCAATCTCTCCCAATCCTTTCCGTTTTTAAACCAAATAAACGTTTCGTCTGCCAAAAAAAAAACATTTAAAACTATTCGAAGCATTTTATATTATAAATTGTAATTGTTATAAGTACATAGGCAAGTAAAAATAACATTGGGGTTTAAAAAAGTTTTCAAATATTAAATTTTCTCAAAGAATAAACTTTATTTCGGATTCACCACAAATAGAGTGGGCCATTTCTGGAGAAAACCCGGGACCAGGAACAACAAAAAAAATCCCGGTCAAAAAAAGGGGGGGGGGCTAGGTAATCGACAAAAGAAAATAAAATTTGTAAAAAACCGCGACACCAAATTCAGTCTCAAAATGGAAAAAGTGGAAGTTTCAGTCCCAGTCCGGTCCCGTCTTTCTCTAATCAACGGGCCCGGCGGGAACGGGATTTCCCGTTAATTTGGGCTCAACGGAATATTGGGGCCGGGAAAAGGTGGAAATAATCCCGCCACGTTCCCGCTAAATTTTGAGAATTTCTTTTTATCGGACTCTCTTTTTTGAATAAATTAAATCCTCCAAATGTCAAAAAGGGGCCCAAATCAAATTACCAAAATGATTCAATTCTTTTTGCCTTTGGCATGACTAATTCATTCATTTTCCGTTTTTGTTTCCTTTTTCCAATCGATTTGTTCGACGAAAACCATTCTTTCCATTTATATATTTACATCTCTTATCATTTGAGAACAAAAAAAAATTAATTTTTGCGTTGATTTTAATTAAAATTTAATTTTAATTTCTAATTTTGTTGCATTATTTCCCGGGTAAAAACAAAAAAGATGCATTGGAAAAGGAAAAGCAGAGCCCCCAGGCTAAAACGCAAAAAAAAATAATTAAAATGAAAAGAGCGGTCATTTTATTCAAATTGTTCCAAAAGTGTCACATGGTCAAAATAGAAAAAGATTGGGCTTTTTAAACGGCTTTTTAATTTTTTGACCAATTTTTCAAAATTTTGGCTTTAAAGGCAACAAAAAATGGCATTGGCATCTTTCAAAGGGCGCCTCCTATCGCTGTTAGCGCTCGTCGCGATGTTGCGCTCTGTGAGAATGGAAATGGGCCATGAAAGCGGCGGCAAAGCATCGGTTTTTTTTGTTGCCTCCCCCCCCCCCCATTTAAATTCGATAAGTCCAAATTACCTTTTTTTGTCATTTTTTGTATGGTTATCAAAAGCAACATTCTTAAGCTTAACGCTTAACTTTGGAATTGCACCGCTTTTCTAATTCATTTTCCCGTGTCTTTGATGGAAAACAAAAACAATTAAGCCAAATTAAATCCATTTTTAATTAATTTATATTTTAAAGAGAAAAACTTCCGTGTCTTTGATGAAAAACAAAAACAATTTAGCCAAATTAAATCCATTTTTAATTAATTTATATTTTAAAGAGAAATTCATTTTATGAAAGTAAACAAAAGTTGTAGAATGGCCAGGTTTTCTTTTCTACAACGAAACAATGGAAATTTTTGGAAGCCGCTTTATACGCATTTTAAGGGATGCCAACGGCGTTATTCGCAGGGTCAGGACAGTTTCGTTTGTATGTGCGATGCTTCGCATTGCGACACTTTTGATGGGCCGGTGGGCGACGTGCCAAACGGCACATTGGTGGCCTATGTCAGTGATCGGAAATGGAAGCGATTGGAGCGACAGGAAGTGCCCTTAAGGACCAAAAGAGCAGTGCCCGGTGAGTTACTGCTTGAACATCCCGGTAATTTGGTCCATTTTCTGTGTCTGACCGTTTCCTTGAGGGTAGAAAAAGCAGAGCATTGATTAAGTCTAGAAACCCGATCATGATCTGAGCTAAAGTCGCGCAAACCCCAAAAGACACATTGAATTCGATTTCCGAAAAATTTCTGAGGTCGTCGGCGCCCATCCCCAATGGATGGATGGCAGGCATATGGTTGAGGTTCTTTAGATTTCAAATTAGTTAAGAAAACAATGTTCAAAATTTGTGGGTAACGAACGTACTGTAGTGGGGTGGGGGGGGGGCGTGAGAAGCACATGCCTCGCGGCATTGACTACGGTACACATTTGGAGTTGGGGCATCGTATGGACTTTAAGCATTAAGCATAGCTTATTTATGGCTGTGAGGTGTGTGTTATGTTGCAAAACAAAAAACATCAATTAGAGGCTTTATTTTTGTGCTCTCAATGCCCAAATGGAAAGGAAATGCGCGGCAAATCGGGCGGGGAAAAGGAAGCAATCTTTTGGATTTGTGTGTAAAATGAAGCCCACCAAATGACTAATGGGAGGATACAAAGTGCAAAGTAAACCAAATGAACATAATGATGCTGCTGATGTGTGATGAGAAAGTGATCATAACACACACAAAATGGGAGATATGTACAAAATGATTGAATGATGGATCAGTGAGGTTGGCATTTATATGAAATGTGCCAAATATGGCCATAAAATATGTACAAAAAACTCAAAAAAGTTTTTTGGGGTCGAGGAATTCGAATATGACCTTCTTTTGGACCAATTTCGAATCCCGTACCCGAATTCGAACAATTTTTGTCAGTTTTGGGTAACGGTGTCTTTTACTGGTCCCGATTTTTTTTAAATGGAAGTTTATGCAATTCTGAGAAGTACTCGGAGGTTGTCGAGGCCGCTGATCACGAATATGGCATCAGCTAATCTATGATTTTAACATCTATGATTTTTGCAATTTTTAATTTGTTATCGTCTCTTAAGAATGTGTTTTTAGGGCTTTTCGAGGGCCTAGAATCCGAATCTAACCTACTTTTCTTTCAACAACAAATTCTAACTTTTTTGAAATTTCAAAATCGTTCAAAATCGCTTTTGGCCTCAAAATCGTTCAAAAGCATGAATTTGATCATTATGCTTTTTCGTTGTAATTTTGTGTTTTTTGAATGATTTTGAGGCCAAAATTGATTTTGGAACAGAAAATCATAATTGCACCTGAAAATATGAATAAAATAAAAATTATGACAAAAAACGCGAAATTGGAAAAATATGGCGCTTAACAAGGGCTGTCGCGAAAGAGAATTTTGCCCCTAAATCGAATTCCTACAAAAAAATTGGATAATTTTTTTTGCTAAATTTAACTTTATAGTGTTTGTACATCAAGAAAGCGACCCGTCCGACAAATTGTTGCGAATTATCGTCAACCCATTCGAGAAGTACCAAACCATTCTCGGCTTTGGCGGTGCCTTCTCCGACTCGTCCGGCATCAATTTGAATGCTGTGAGTGCGCCCGTTCGACGGCATTTGCTCGAGGCGTATTTTCATTCCGAAAAGGGTTAGTGCTTTACACCGCCATTTTCTCCATTTCCCCCGCAGGGATTCGTTACACAATTGGACGAGTGCCAATTGCGAGCACCGATTTTTCCACACGCGAATACACTTATGCCGACAAAGAAGACGATTTTAATATGGACACTTTTGCACTTGCGCCCGAGGACTTTGAAGCGAAAGTTTTTGGATTTTGAACTTTTTAAAAAGCATTTCTCCCTCCCCAAAAGATACCATTCATCAAAAATGCTCATCAGTTAAGTGGCGAAAAATTACGGCTGATCGCCTGTCCATGGTCAATTAATGCAAAAAATATATTTTTAAATTTGAATAATTGGCATTCCTTTTAAATTAAAAGATTCCGGCAAGCAAAGATTTTAATTTTTGATTTTACAATTATAATTTATATTATAAGAAATATTTATTGTAATTATGTTTTTAGGACGGCTCCGGCTTGGATGAAAACCAACGGGCGCCTGAACGGCGACGGGGAAATGAAGGGCGAGGTGGACGGCACTTATTTCAGAGCTTATGCCAAATATTTGGTGAAGTAAGCAAAACTATAAAGAAATGAATGCCATTAGATGTTATGCCAAAGTCTCGACAAATACTTTTATGCCCAAACCCTCCAAAGGTTCTTCGAGGAGTACGCGAAAAGTGCCATAAACTTTTGGGCACTGACCATACAGAACCAACCGCAACGGGTGCCGGACGACTTTCCCTTCCAGGCCATGTACATGAGCAACCACACGCAAAGGTGCCAAAAGATGCCAAAAATAAAATCTTTTTTAATTTTGGAGAAAATGGCTCAAAAATTAAGGACAAATTGAGCCCCGGTAAATTGTAAATGTACCTTAAATATATACCAACCAATCTGATCAATCAATACACCAAAATTGCTGATCAGAGAATTTGCCATTCGCATTCTTTCGCCACTTCTGAAACAATCGCCGCACACTTCACAACTGAAACTGCTCGCATTTGACGATGTGCGCGAGTACTTCTTACCCGCCCTTGCTGAGGTAAAGCCTATTCATTCAGTCTCTTCCATTGTTATTCAACTAAACTAAAAATGAACTAAAAGTTACAAAATTGGGGGTGCTAATGATTTTATATTCACATAAAAATTGCTTTTTGTTATTTCCCAAAAAGAAATACCTAAATAATGCATTTCTTTTAACTAAAATTAGATTAATTGATGAATATTTTTTTGGCTTTTATTTTAGTCCAGAAAATGTCAATTTAGGAATCTTTTTAAGCGAATTCCACCCAAATTATTAGCGTATTTCTCCGAACAGATATTTGACACTGAACGTCGAACGACTTACGACATTTTTTTGTGTCATATCGGCCGCTATTTGAGCCCGTTTTTGCCTGGTTTTATGTCGATCGGTGTTGAACGGGTCAGTCACTTTTTTTAAATATTTAGGCTTAGTTAATATAGCAACATTTTAGTTTTTCGAATGTCATCAATCTTTTGAAGACACAAAACCGAGTGATCGGAGTGTGATCGACGGATTTGGATCGCATTGGTACACTCTGGACGGACATGCTGAACAAGACGTATTCCATGAGCAACATCCTGACAAGATCATTTTGTCCACCGAGGCAATGTTCAAAAATGAGAAGAAATCCTCTGATCGGATATTCTTCTTCTTTACACCTTCAAGGCGTGCACCGGATTTGTACATCCGGACGATGCCGGACCTCGACTTGGCAATTGGACCCGCGGTTGGCAATACGGATGGGACATTGTGCAGAACTTGCTCCATTGGACCGGCGGTTGGGTGGACTGGAACCTTTGTAAGGCCCGGAGAATATTGTTGCTATGGCACGGCCGAGCATGGCATGAACTGCTCGATGTTCGGGTCTGATCAGTGATCTAACGGATGGGTCAGGAATTTCTGATCAGAACCGATCCCTAATCGTCAAGCCATGATCATATTTGGTTCGGACCATAGCACGGCCCAAAAATTTTGGATTACCGCAAAAACATTGAATTAAAGACAATGTTATCGTCAGATTTGGACATGAATGGAGGCCCAAATTGGGTGCACAATTACGTGGATGCCCCAATAATTGTTAATGCCGAACGAGATGAATTCTACAAGCAGCCGATGTTTTATTTTCTGGCACATTTTAGGTGGGTTAGGCGTTAAAAAAAAATTTTAATTTAAACAATTCACAAAAAATAAGAATTACGTTTTCTGATCAAAAAAAAATGCCATTATATTCAGCCGATTTATGCCCCCTGGCGCTGTTCGTATCGGTTCTCATCTTCGTGATTCGGCAAGTCAGCTTGACATTGATCATGATCATCCTCGCCATCACATTCAACATGTTTCCGCGATCACTCCGACTGGCCAAAAAGTTTTGGTACTGATCAATTCAAGCACTGAGACGGTTAAAATACGTGTTGAAGAAGTTGGGGCAGAAGATTTTGAGGCAGTGATCGAATTGGGTCCGGAATCGATTTTGACCGCAATTTGGTCGTGAAAAATTGTTGAATTTGTTGTTTTGGGTCATTTCTTTTACATTTTATTATGGTAAAAAACATATTTTAAAAAAATGTTTATACAAAATTCTGTTGTCTAATTTAATTCAGATGATGTTGGTATTTTGTATTCACTCTGCTTAGTTTTAGTGCTCTATGGTCTACAATTTTCGTGAATGTTCAAATTCTATTTGATTTTTGTGACATTTACTAGTGATGCACGAGACCCAAAATTTACCGAGACTCGAGACTCGATACCGAGACCGAGACTTAACCCCGAGACTAAAAACCCGAGACTTTTCTCGAGTCGAGACCCGAGACTCGAGACTTTTTTGAAATTTTTTTTACAATTCACTGAAAACGTTTTATTTTAACTCCTAAAATTTTCAAATTATAAAAATCGTGTTTAAAAATTCAACCGCAATTTCCGAGGCAAACCTTAATCATTTTCGAACCAATTTTCTTAACAAATTCCATCAAAAAAGTCAAAACATTTTACCGGCGGCGCCTCTTGGCATCGCCGGACTCCTTCCATTTTTAAACACTTTAAAAATTTTGAAATTTGAAAAAAAAATTGCGTACGAAAAATGTAATAAACCCCCCAAAATGCACCCCCCTACGACTTTTTTTTTTTTGCTTGCCCCCGAAAACTTTTTCTGGCTACGGCCCTGCCCGTGGCTCTATTTAGGCCTATTTTTCTTTTGAGGCGGGTGGGAGAGGGGGGGTTGGAGGCCAGAAGCATTTACGACCCCCGGTTTTCGGCTTTTGGGCCAAAAAAGCCGGTTTTCGGTTCGGTTAACCGACCGCCAACAACCCTATTAAGAAATATTCGATTTTTCTTGCGGATTCTGCTTTACATTGGCGGGGGAGGAGGGGGGGGGGGGGGGGGGGGGGGGGGTCGGCGGTGCCGATAGTCGCCGCCGAGAAAATTTTAAACTTTTTGACTCAATTTGTTAATAGATTTGCAACCAAATTTTAAAAATGGGTAATTTTTTTTTTTTGAAGCTTTTTAGGAAGAAGAATGGTCCGACGGCGCTGCTGGGAAAAAATGAAAGTTTTAGTGAATTCAATTAGGAAAATGTGCCTAAAATTTGCAAAAAAAGGATTGTTTCCGTTTAAATTACCATTAAACTATCATTTCTCTGTCACTTCACTTCCGTCTCTTTTGAATTTGGCATTTCGTCTACCCGCTTCAAAGTGCCGTCCTCCTCCAGAAAGCGTTCCGGCTTGAACAGACGCGGCTCCGAAAATACCTTTTTGTGTGACAATCAATACAAATCTCTGATCAGATCAAATCGCTGTTAAAATTACCTTTTCATCGTACAGAACACAGCAAATTTGGGGAACAATTGACGTGCCTTTGCGCAACAAATGCCCGCGCACTTTCACATCCCGCACATTACGGCGCGCAAAATTCTGCGGGAGCAAATTGGCAATTTGCATAATTTCCTGAAGCAATTTTTGGACAATAAACTCACCGAGATTCTTATGAAATTAGGGGCAAGGCGAGGGGTTCGTTCATCCCCGGCGAACTCCACAATCCCCGACTTCTAAAACGCCGAAGGGGCAGAAACGTACCCCCAAGTCCCAAATGTCCGGCCACTCACATTGACCACGCTGTTGGCGTACGGCAATGACACTTTGTCGAACAAAGTGATCAATCTGTCCGTCCCAATCACGGAGTCGAGCTCGGCATGCAATTTGTCCTGCACTTTCGGACTGTGGATTATGTGAATGATGCCCCAGTTGAGCGTGTCCGTAGTTGTCTCCTGCTCAATGTTTGATTGGACCCGTCTGATCATAATTGATTGATTGATTGGAATCTGATTGAACTCCAACAAAAAAGAATCCGGCGATCTATGATCCTCCTCATCTGATCAAATATATTGCCAAGTTTCTAAACATCTTCCTGCTGAAGTTTTTTTTCATCGATGTGAATGATCCTTGAGTAGAAATTGTAAAAGAGCAGCAGCTGGAAGAGGGCGAGCAGTACAGCGAGAAGCAGAAAAAACATTTTAATTTGTTCCATAAAATTTGTGGTCGACGCGTGAAAAATAATAAGTTATTCGTTCCGTTTTCGAACTTTTTACTTCCCATTTAATTTGATTCGCGTCACTTCGCGTCAACGTCAGAGCAGACGAAGCCAAAAAGGGCAAAGAAAGTGAAAGAAAAATAAAAACATTTCACAATTTTCATCAAAAAAACAATCTTAAAGCCGCGGAATCCGCTGGTTAGAAACAAATATTTGCTGTCTTTATAATAAAATAAAGAAAATAAAAAACATCTTCTCGTTGTACTGCTCGCCCTCTTTCAGCTGCTGCTCTTTTACAATTTCTACTGAAAACGGCACAATTTGCCTCCAGGCTCATTTTCTACACGTTCAGAATTTGCCAACCTTTTAGCTCGTAAAAGCTTACGAATTCCAATTAGCTCGAGGGCATGTTTTGCATTTTTCAATGCGGCAACTAACCCAAAAATTGACACTTAATACGTTTTTAGCACCCTTTTTAGTCCATATTTTGGCATTGGGGATTTTTTTAGTGCATATTTTAAGTTTATAAATTTATCAATATAATTATCCGTAAACACAATCAGCAGCTCACCAATAAACATTTGAAAAGCTTTGCGCGGTTTGCGCATTTTTACCCAAAAGTATTAAAATGTCCCGAGGGCATTCGCCCGCCACCAATAATTATTCTCTGAAAAAGCAGGAATAACCGGTCTGCTGCTGCACAAATCAGTGCAAAAACAGCAAAAAGTCGGCTGAGGAAGAAATAAACAATTGTAGCTTAATTAAACTTGCTGCTTCAACCGCCGGTGACCGATCTGACTGATCAGGGCGATTCAGCGCCAGACAAATTCAGTCCTCTGCAATACGAGCTAATGATTTGAAAACTTGAAAATTTAAACGCAAGGTACCTATGACTTTTCTACAGCGGTAGACCATTTGTCCTCACGAAAATTTTGAGGATTGTCAAAGCATAGCTTACTTTAATTGATTGTGATAGCTTTGCTTAAACGAAAAATGTTCAATACAATTCAGCATTGAAAGCTTCTCACTTCTCCGACTTAGAATTTTCATGGAGTGAGTTTTTATAATAAAATCCATCCACATTAATTGACGCTGAATTGTTCATTGCGGATGCATCCGCCGGCGGGCGCGCGACATTTCCCCCCCCCGGAACTAATGAAGAAATGCCCCGGGGCGTTGTGATCCAGTTTAGAAGAATTTGGGGGGAAGTAAATGCGACTTTTCCGCCTTCTCCATTCTGCGCGAGTTGCCGCGGCGGCGTATAAAAGTTGCTTCCATCCAAATGTCGGCTATCAGTCGTTGGTCGGTCGTCAGCTCTTTACTCGTCAGGTCGGTGGTGATCAAATCCCCAACAAAACCAAAAACTTCTTCCCGTGCCTTCAGAGTGCGCTGACTTTCGCTTGTTCAGCGCCCCGCCAGTGTCTCCACTCGTCAGTTACCAATCGCAAAGAGTAATTTAATTTTAATGAGGGGCAATTAAGCAAAGACTTTTTTACTTTCTCAGAAAGACGCCCCATCAAAAGCTGTGCAAGGAGTGCCGCCCCACCCACACAGCCCAATGGAACCCCAAAAGCAGCCGATAATGGCACTTGATGCCAACGGCGAATCGGAGGAGCACCGTCAGCTCCGCCGGGTCGCCTTCTTCTCCATTGTGATCTCCACCGCGGCGGTGATCGCCTCCATCGTGACACTGCCGATGCTGTACAGCTACGTGGCCTCCTTCCAGAGCCACTTGGTCCAGGAGACGGACTTCTGCAAGACGCGTTCGCGCGACATGTGGACCGAGATGAGCATTCTACACCAGTTCAGCAACGGCGGCAGCGAACAGCACTCGCGCGGAAAACGGCAGTACGGACAGCCGGCTGCCGGCTACCAGCCGGTGGTGGCGGCCGCCGCCCCGGAACAGTGCTGCCCGTGCCAGCAAGGGCCGCCGGGTCCGTCCGGGCCGTCCGGAGAGGATGGTAAGAAATTTGAAATTTTAATATTTAATTGACAGAAGTCGTGTTCATAATGCAATTTCAAAAACGGGCCCTGTTTGACCGGATAATGTCCAACGAAGTCAAATAGGGGTTCCGGACAAAGTGTCTAAAATTATTTTAATTCATCAATTTTCACAGGCCATTTGGGACCGGACGGAAAGGACGGTCAGGACGGAATCGACGGCAGAGATGGTCAAGTGCTGAAGAGCGCAATTCCGCACGAGCCGTGCATCATTTGCCCGCCCGGACCTGCTGGAAACCAGGGAGCGCCCGGACAGAAGGGACCGCGTGGACCAAAAGGGCAGGCCGGAGAGCAGGGCAAGAACGGAGACAAGGGCACTCCCGGATTCCAGGGACCGCTCGGACTTCAAGGACCTGGTAAGACGGGCTTTTTAAAGCTCGGCGTTTGTATTTCACGCGTTTAGTTGGACCTCCCGGACCGTCGGGCCCACTCGGTGCTCCCGGACGTGTCATCCAAGTCAACGGACCAGCCGGTCCCCAGGGACCTCCTGGTAAGCATTTCCGCGTTTTGGTTAAATAAAATATATACAAATTTGTCTTTTAAGGAGCACCCGGACCTGCCGGCAAGAAGGGCGTGCCCGGCAAAGACGGCACCAATGTTGGAGGAGGGGCTGGACCCGTCGGCGATAACGGCCAGCCGGGCCCGGCCGGCCAACCGGGCCCACCGGGTCCTCCTGGCCCGCCCGGACCCGCCGGTGAGCCCGGCGCTTGCGACCATTGCCCGCAGCCGCGCACGCCGCCAGGCTACTGAGCGACGCCGGAGGGGAAACGGAAGGGGAAACGATGAGGAGAAAGGCACGGAAAACAGCAAAAAGGGCACAATTGAACAGTTTTGGGTGGTGACACTTTTCTTTGCAACAATGAAGTCAACAACAAAAACACCAACAACATGTGCAAGGTGTGTCAGCACATAAAATCTTATTTATGTCCACCAATTTCCAATTTTCCTATTTTCAGGGAAGTTTTGATGCGCGTATGCAAATCGGCAACAATTCTTCCCCTGAGGCGATTTTAACCATATGAGCAACAACATCAGCTCCCCTGAAGACGACGACGACGACGATGAAATGATGATGAATAACACAACACACACAACACGCATTTGGTCCATAACATCGGACAAAACGACGACTTTCTTACCCCCAAACAAGACCCCGGGGGGCATGGAGATGGACAACGGCGAGCGACCTTTGGTCGAGGAGAGGTGAAGAGAAGATCAGAAAGATGGAAAAGATCAGGCGAAGAGTGGAGAGCGGAAGACCGACATCCGAACACAAAAAACCCAATCATTGTGATCACCCGATCGATCCCCAATTGGTGTGATTTGAGTGTTTGGGCCAATGACAGATCGATGATAAAGGCAACGACTGACCAAAATTCTTTTGCTGTTCTCTCCAAATCTTCTTACTGGTCTAAAATCGAGAGTCCCGAAAATAGTAAATTCATAAATTCCAAGAAACTTGGCTACTGGCGGTTCTCGAATGTTTTATAACTTTTGCAATTCTATTCGATATTGTCGAATTCGATAATTAAAAATTTCACCAAACAGAAGCTATTCGATTGGTCAAAGCTCAAAAAAGTTATCGCCATTAAAGTCCAAATAAGAAATTAATAAAACATTGGACATTCGGAACGGAAATTCATTACGGCTTTTTGGCGAAATGTCCATGTCATTTTTTTGTTCTTTGATTTAACAAATATTTAATTAATTAAGCGCCGCTAATCACTGTCTCTTTATAGCTTTTACAGCGAATTGCTTAAAATGGTGTCATTTTTTCTCCCACCAAATTTTCAAAATCAGCTTAATTCTTGACAATTCTCAAAATCCTCACGACTTTTAAGGCCTCTCTCTCCCCTCAATATTAATTATCCAATTTCTGTTTTTGTGCCGAAAGTTTAGCCTTCGGCGGATTTCGTTGCGGGTTTCACGACGGCTTTTTGAGGGTGGCGGTGAATGGGGAAGTAAATGTTTGGCTTGGTTCTTCTTTGTTATGTGTCAACAAAAAAAAATGTTTTTTAAATTAATAAAAAGCTGTTTATAGGGGTTTTTGGGGTCGTAGAATCCGAATCTGACCTTCTTTTCGACCAATTCCGAACCCGAACCCGAGTTTTCAGGGCCATATTGCGGGAAATGGCAAAAGAGGAATTGGTTGTCCACCCCATCTCTCATTATTTTATTGCCTTTATCATCTATTGTAAAGGTCAGCGAGATCGAGAGGTAAAGGTCATTTAACTTTGTTATCAATCTGGAGTCAACAACAAGCAAATATTCGTGCATTGCCTCAAGTCCTGCTGAGAACGAACGGATCGAATGGCGTCAAAATTAAACGCAGATTTAATTTAAAAATGCGAAAAAAAATTTGTATAAATTTGTTCGAACTCGGGTTCGGGTTTGGAATTGGTCGAAAAGAAGGTCAGATTCGGATTCTACGACCCCAAAAACCCCTATAAACAGCTTTTTATTAATTTAAAAAACATTTTTTTTTGTTGACACATAACAAAGAAGAACCTTTGGCTTTACAAATGCAATAATTATAAATGAATAAATGAATAAATAATAATAATTATAATATTAAGGGACTTCTTTTGCAGAGCAAATACTAAAATTAATAACAGAAAATAAGGTGTTTGTCTGCATTGATTAGTTTCATCTGAAATTTTCAAAACAAAAAAACAATGAATTTTTTAAGTTAATCATTTTCCTAAAATAATATACAAATATTTATTTATTTAAAAAACATTAAAATGCTTGAGGCGAAAAAGCACAAAAATTGAGTGGAGGAAAAAGAAAATGTTACAAAGATAAAGCTACGTATCAGTCGATCGTGAGATCAATACATATAACGAGCATAACAAATGATGATCAACCCGATGCATTGATTGATATCGTCTTGATCAGCCGCTGCTCCGGAAGCTCGAGTTCCGATCACGCATCAGAACCCGTCGAAATGCCATCCGAAAGTCGCGCGAAAACGCCGCGTATAACAAAGGGTTCAGCGCAGAGTTGGCATAGCCAAGCCAAAAGGACACCGAGAACAGCCAGTCCGGAATGCAAGTGCCGACCGGACAGAGGTGGAAAGCCTGAGATCCGGGAAAATATTTGTAGGGGGCACATCGAAAAAGGGTTGATCGATCGATCGGTCTGAGATCTCTGATTATTTCAAGCCTTCAACGAAAGCAAAAACCAAAAGAGCCCATTTAAATGTGCTTCAAATATTGCTTACTTGGAGCACGTAGATGATGGTGAAAGGGAGCCAACAGCAAGTGAAACATCCGACAACCACTGAAATTGGATTGGTTGTTATCCATTGAACGAATTTATGTAAAAAAAACCCTAATTTGTAACTCATTTACCCTTACATCCAATGGCATTTCTGATTTCCCCTCAAATCCAATGGCATTTCTGGCAGACTCCCCCCCCCCACGTTATGAGCAAATTATTTATGCCAACCTGCAATTGTGCGTGCCACTCGCATCTCCGTGCGCAACGAGTTCTTGGCGAACTGGTGAATGGTCGGGTAAAGCAGCAGCCGCTCACTTTGTCGTCGATAAATTGTGGTTGACTGTTTAACGCCGGCGCCGGCGAACAACGAAGTTACCACCGCCGGGAACCACACGGCACGGTCGACGGCTCGTTCGGTCACCGACCGCTGCTTGCGGACGGCGGCGATGGAGCGCAACCGGTGCTCGTGCTCCATCAGAAGCCGCATGTTGTTCACCAGAGAGGAGGAGCAGCGGAGTTCCGAGCACGAGCCGGCGGACGACCACAACCGCATGGACTGGCAGAAGTAGCTGCTGCTGCTCTTCTGATGCTGAGACATCTCTGAAAAGTTGCACTCATTTTGAGAATGGACGAGCTTTTGATCACTCACTGATTCGCTTGATGCGGTTCAGCCAAATTTGCCGCACGGTCTGCTTGCGCACGTCTGGCCCTCCAACGCCCCCCAGGGAAGTGCAGCCGCCGCTGCTCTTCGGCGAGTCCAGCGACGTGCTGAATGTTTCGCCTCGAGCGCCGCCGGCTCCCCCACAAATGCCTCCGGCTATGCTCAAGTCCAATGTGTCTTTGCGACTGGAAGGCAGCGATCGATGGTGGTTGTTGTTGTCCATCGAGTTGCGGGAGACGTTTTGCTGCACGACTGAACTCGCTGAACATGAGAGAGGATTTTTGGTATTCGCAACAAAATTTGATCAAAAATGTTTAAAATTTATTTTTGATGACAGAAATTGCTCCTCCCCGCGCTAAACAAAACATTTTCTGACCATGAAATGCGGCGGTGGAAGGCAGCGACTGTTGGTGGACGAAGGCTGTGGGCTTTGTCCTCGATTGGAAGTGTTGAATGGCATTCGACCCCAACGACGACTTTTTCAGAAAGAGCAGCGAACGATGGCACTTCTGAAACAATTGGAAGCCAAATAAATTAAATTAGGCAATTGATTAGTGTTAATTAGTGTGGGGGTGCGCATTTATTAGTATTTTTTTAAATGGACTTTTAGTCATTTATTTGCCACTTTGTCAGAGATTGCAAAAACCGTAACGCTAAAACCGTTTTGCGTCATTTGCCACTCAGTGAAAGGGCATTCGGCAGAAATGCCTTCGGGGGTTATGTGGCAGAAGGCGGAAGTCCGTAATCTAATGAACGGAATGGAAAAAGCATTTCAACATCAGTAGAAAAAGAAAAAGGATTTGGAGGCTCCATTAAGGAAAAATTTATATTATATTTTAAATAAATTTTATTTTTGGGGAAATTGCCATTTTTATCGTTCAAAAACCATTTAAGCCAATTTATTTATTTATTACTTCTTTTGATGAGATTGTGTGGTGCCAATTTGCATCAAACGGGGCGCCGGTTTTGCTCAATGTTCGGCAGCTTCCGCCCCGGTGCACGCGCAATGCTTTTTCCTCCTGCGCGTCCAGCAAATGTTGCTGCTTTCCGGCACTGACCGCTGAAGCACTTCGGACCGGAAACGACGTCCGAGACAACTTCCGCTTGGAGTCAAGCACTGTGCAGAAGATGGAGACGTTCAGAGCAACCTTAAAATGGGAAAAATTGTTGGGACGAAGGCGCCGTTAAAAAGTGAATTAATAATTGCTTCACGATCGATCGATCGATCATCTCAAGAACTGAGTCAATGTTTCCGATCAGAGAGTGTCTAAGTAACTACAAAAATTTGAAAACTTACCATCAAAATCATGGGCAGAATGAAGGAAATGAAGGCGGAGAAGAGAATGTACGGGTCCGAGTTGGTCACCGGCGTGCACGTATTGGCCAACTCCAGAATGGCGGCCGACGAGTGATTGGTGTTCAGCATGGCGTTCATCTCCATTTTGCTGGAGGCGGTGACCAGGAAAAGGTCGGACAGAAAAGGCGGCAGTGCCAACACAGCCGAAATCAGCCAAACCGTGGAAATTGTGAACTTGGACAGTCTGAAAGTGTTTTTGAACCGGTCAAAACTGGTATAAGGAATTGTCTTTAAGACGTCCTAACATTGATTTGTTTGGCCTATTCTTCAACGTTATTCAAATCTTTAGAACCCATAATATTCTCTGATCGATTGGCTATCGGATAATTTTTAGAGGACCTGCTGGACGAAATCAATCGGCCGTATTTGATGGGCTGTTTGACCGCCATGTAACGATCAAAACTGATGGCCAACAAATTGTAGATGGAGGCGGTGCTGAGCAAAATGTCCAGTGACAGCCAACTTTTGCACAACAAAGTGCCAAAGTGCCAAGTGTTGGAGAATTCCTTGAAACAATAAATGATAAATATTAGGCAAAATGGCATTTTATTGATCAATCGATCAGAACCCACCTGAATGATGGAGAATGGCAGAATCAGGCACCCCAGCAGAAAGTCGGACAGTGTCAGGGAGAAGACGATGCTGTTGGTGGAGGTGTGCAGGGCTTTCTGACTGATCAAAATGTACAGGACGAATACGTTGCCGCACACGACCAACAGGTTGATAGTGCCAAGCAGCACTGGAAGTGCCACGGATGCCATCCATTCGATGGTCGTTGCCGACATTGGCAAATGCCGCAGCGATTTTAAGAGAAAATAGACAGAAAATTGTCTGAGTCAAATTAAAATTTAATTCTAAAATTTGTTGGAGGCATGGAATAATGAAATAGGTAATTATTTATAATTAGAACGGATAAATTTGAGTCGGAAAGAGAGTTTTTTCGGTGAAATAAACAACAAAAACAAAAATAAATTAAAATTAAATGCCAAATGGCGGGCTTTTTGCCGGCGAAAGGACTAACAATGTCTATTAAGGGAACAATTAATTAATGCCCCCGGTGGGTATTTGCTGATTATTACCGTCAAAACAAAAATCGGAAATCAAAAAACCATAAAAAAAGTTTGTGTGGTAATTAAAATTCGGCCAAAGGACCTGAATTTCAAAAGACACGTTAAAATTCAATTTAAAATGGTCGGATAAAATAAAAAAATTCATTAAATTTGCCCAGCAAAACGCCAAAGACCACAATTCATAAGCCAAATGCGTTGTGGAGAAGATGCGCTAAACTTCCATTGAGCCTATTATAAATTTTTCAGAATTATAATAAATTTCGTTGGCAAAAAGCTTCTTTAAGAAGCGCCCGCCCATTGGACGATGAAAGGAAAGTGCAAATGAAAATGAAAATGAAAATGCTGCGGGGGTTATGGCCGTCGCCCGGGGGGGGGGGGGGCGGACGACAGCAAACGGATAAAAATGTCGGGGAAGGAGTGATGCATAAAGCATAACACCACCCACCCATCACAGATTACACATAAAGAAGACATGCTAAGCTAGGCCAAGCCAGGGGGGGGGAGGCGTTCAAAAGCAGCAACACCTTTTTTTGTGTAAAAACGGAAATGTTTGTCGGCCTTTTTAACGCCGAGATTAAACAAACACTCGCTGATAGCAGCAGAAAGTGTCTGACGGCTTTTTTTAAAAGACGGCCAGCCTATTGACAAGTCTCAGCAGCCGTTTTTTTCAAATATTTTAAGAATTGAAATGAATCCCGCGATATTTAAAATGTTTGGATTGTTTTGGTCGGTTGGTTGTGCTGCTTAATGTGTTCATTTGCATTTGAACAAACGACGCATTTCCTCGACATTTACAAGCAGTACATAGCCTCGTCAATGTGCTTTTTTGTTGTACTCCTCGCGTTTGACAGTAAAAAGGGAACAAAGAATAATGATGAACTAACTGCGCACACGGATTAGCTCTGTCGACGGGCGGATGAGTTGCTTATATTATGCTCATCATCAAAAAGATTTGGATGGACAATTGAGGAAGTGTACCCTCGTGGCCTCCCCCCACCCCCCGAGGCAAACAATGAAAACGTTTGGGGGCACAGACAATGTGCCCTCAGGCAGAATGCCGCAAAAAGTAATTGAGCCGTTGGGTTTTTGCTGAAAGCCTTATTATTATTATTTTTGTTGAACACTTTAAGGGCTGTTTGTTTTTGAAGGGAATGGAGCTAATTATTTGCTGCAATATTTTTATTATTTTTAAGGAGGCTAATTTTGGATTTCTTGCTTTTGCCGGAGTTGTGGCGTCTGTTGCTCAACCTTTTGAAAGCGTAAATATGCCAATTTTTGCCATTTTAAGCAAAAAATAATTAAAATGTTTTTTAACCGCGATTTATCGCGAAGAGACTCGAGCGTTTGTAGCCCCAATTAAACAAAGTACGCCCGAACTATTTAGAGGGGAGTTTTTTGTGTTAATTAAAGTTTAAGCGGGGAAAAAACGATAACAAAATGAAAAAGAAAAAATATTAAATGTATAAAAAACAAAAATTGGGATTCGTTTGATTTATTATATATTGCTTAAAGCATCTTTAACCGATTTAATTATAATTTGTAAATTATGTAAAATGGCATTTACCCATAAATAATTGGACAAACTTTTAAGATGACGAAAAAAGGGCATTTTTAGATACCTTAAAAAAGAATAAAGAAAATGATAATGGCAATTAGTGGTTTTGGCAACGGCGGAAAGTGAATGAATGAATGCCGCCGCTAGTGAGTTTAAATGACTCAAAAAAAGACGCATTAAAAGGAACAAATGGCATAATTATTTGTTCTAAAAGAGAGTCGGCAATTGCGAAATTTCGAGAGAAAAGGAATTGCGACAAAATTATTCATCGGAATTTTGCTAAAAAAAATTGTCCCAACCCTTAATCGAGATTGTTGAACAAAGCATATTTTGTTTTGTTGGGGCTGAAGAGCCTTTGCGTTGAAGACCAGAGAACCGAAAGGGCCATTCATCGAAAGCCCTCATAATTGTGAGCAATTGCTGGCACAAACGTCCAAATTGGCCCAATTTGGCAATTTCCGGTCTGGAAAAGAATGGGGCCAACAAAAAGTGCCGGTACTCGCCGCGCTTCTTCAGCAAATCCCACGGGAAATGCTTTTGTCATCAGCAGAAGAGAAATGTGTACAAAGTGCCAAAAAGGGCGGGCAAACTTTGCCCATTTAATGAAATTATTCAAATCATTGGACGAACATTTGAAAGGTTGGCCGGCCAAATACGCAACAAAACAAAGTGAATTCGTTTGAATAAAAGAATTAGACTAATTTTCTTTAAATTATGCACAATATAGCACAGCGAAAGCCTTTAAATTTCGGAATTTAATTTAATTTTAAATTGGCTATTAGCACTTTTTCTTAAGCGTCGCATGGGCGGGCAACTCGAAAGGATCAATTCGCTCGCTTATTTTCACAGTTTTGCCCCAAACTCTCGAGCTCAAACAGACAAAACGGAGGCGCAAATCTTCGGGCATCCGCCGTTTAAGCACAATTATCGCATAGAAACAGCAGAAACCTTTAGAAAAAGGCGTACATTTTCTTATTCACATTGAAAATGAATGTGCTTTTTGCATTAATAGACCGGTCAAACCGATTTTTGGGATCGGCACCCCGGCTAAATCCCGATTTCTATCAATCATAAACAATTAAAAATGCAGGATCCCGACCAAATCCAAGCCCTAATCATCGCGGGAGGGCATCAAAATTGAGAGAATTTAAGCAAAACGAGGCAACAACTTTTGGCACGGACGGAAAAGCGTGTGTCGGCACTTGTCACAAAATTAGCCACCAGTGAGCAAAGGCCAATTAAAATAGAAGCAATTTAAGTTGCAAATAATAATAAAAAATTAGCGGAATTCTGTCCGGAAATGCGTAAAAACTTTAAAAAATAATTCCGCAATTAGTCGGAATATTAACGCGAAACTTTGCCGCGCGTTTTAAGCAATTGAAATATTTGCAAATTTTTTGAGGGATTAAATAAATGTTTTCTTTCGTCACAAACTTAATAACTTTCCGAGAATTTTCTTTTGGACCTTTTAAATATTTGGGGAATGGATTTTGGACCAGCGAATTTTTTAGGAAATTTTCAAATTTTTTGAAGAAATGAGAGCAAACAACAAATGTGTCAATTTGAGTGGAATAATCGGGTGATTGGCCACTTCCTTTTCCGTCCCCTCGGGGGGTCGGTCCTTCACAAAGGGGCCACCTGTTGCTCATTCATTACTTCCCATATTGTTTTGGCATTATGCCGACCCTACAGCGACCTTTTACGGCGTATTATTGCTACTTAATAAAGACAAATATTATTTTACTCTCAGAGAATGGTGAAATTGCGGCAGCTGGATGAAATGTAATTGGACAATACATAATTTTTGTTGCTTTTAATAATTGACAAAAAGGCTAATTAAGCGCGAGCCAAACACACAAGATTTTAATTATAGCTTATTTGGGCGGGGTGTCCTCTAACTCTCGACAATTTTTGGCACTTTTAAGGGGGGGGGGGTAGTCGTGACGCTTTTGGTAGTTTTTGACGTGACTTTACACATTTCATTGAGTCATCGAACTTTTTTTGCTCCAACATTGCCCTTTTAACATCACAACTTTCGCGTCACAAACCTTTTTTAAGACATTATTTTGCGAGTGCCGGTGAGTGAGTGAATGAAAACATTCACTGGGGGGGGGATTAAATTGGTGCCATATTTACGGGGGCGGTTGCCAAACCGCCGACGACATTGGTGATGAGCCAGTGCCGTAGGCCGGAAGCAGCAATTTCAGCAATGAATGGAAAAGAAATGCCAATCCGATGGACGACGGACGAACGGTCGGACGAACTCTAAAAGCATTTCCGGCACGTGACAGACGCTGTAATGTGTTAGCTAATGATAAAAGATTAGGGGAGCAACCGATTTGGAAACCGGCCAATTTTCTAAATTTTATTTGAATTTTCGCGAGTTGCAAAATTTGGTTATAAGCAGTAAACGCAGGCACCGAATGATTCCTTTTTTTTTTGAAAAATAAAACCAATTGAAACCGATTTAAAGCTAAAATAATAAATGTTACGCGCATTTAATGTAAATGAATGGGATTTTTATTTTTTGTTTGGATAAATTTTTTATCGATTATTGTAATTTTAATGAATTGTTTAATTTTTGCATTTTAAGTGAGAAAATGATAGATAAAACTTTCAACTAGTGAAATTATGTGCGTACAAGCTAAAGCCTTAAACTTATTAGGGCTTATTAATACAATTTGCTTTTTCTGATCCAAAAATAAGAATTGAACGTCGGCCCAACACCAAACGGAAGCAGAATCCAACTTTTGCAGAATTTGCGAGTCCCATTTGTTCTCTGATGCACATTTCGTGGCAATACAATTTGAGTAGGGGGCGGGGGCTTTTTGGGTAATTCTGAGCCTTTTTTGGCTTTTTATTAACAATTTTTGCCAAAATTTGCATCGAACAAATATGTACATCCCCCAAATAATGTGATGACTTTGGTGAAGTTCACAGATAAGTGATTTGATGATTAGGAATTATACCGCTAAAAGAAGAGAGGAATTTTTGAGGTCCCCCGAGGCGATCGGTTTGAGAGGAGAAAGTTTTTGGACATTTTGAGACGCGCCGAAACAAATGAATGAAATGTTGGCAGAACGCCTCCGGATTTGGCAAAATGAGAGGCAATTATGCGATGGGGCAAATTGAGGGGGAGAAAATGAAAATTCATCCCTCCGGGGCCGTCCGTTCGACGGCCTTTGCTCCCTATAATCCATTTGCACAGATTATGTCCCAATTTTGTATCAGTGGAATTTTTGCCCCCCACTAAATCCTGCGTAATCCCTCGAGGGGAGGGAAGGAAAGATGATGAATTATGGGAACGGCGGAAATTGGATGAACGATGGACGCGAGAAGAGGTGGGCAAGAAGAGGAGAGGCTGATGGATGGATAATGGAAAAGCATTGGAGGAATTAAGAAAGTATTTTAAGCTTCTGGGCGGAGAAGGCGGAGGGGGAGCTTTGAATTTTTAATGGAATTTGTTATTAAAAACTACAGAATTTTGTCCAATTTTTGTTTAGGGGGGAGACATTGAATTTATCGTTGAAAGGGTTCTTCAAACGGATGCTTTAGCGTCGAGTCTTCCATTTCGGCGCCCACCAACAGTCCAAACGCCGTGCCCATCACTGTCGGCTTCACGTGGATGAACTGGCCGAGTCCGCTGGTTGCTTGTGGACGCAATTTGCCGGCCGCCTCATCGTCGCCGTAGGCGGAGGATGGCGGCACATCGTCCGGGGGCACGGAAAGGGGCGGAAAGTCGGGCGGTTGAAGGGGCGGAAGTTCGGGCTGAAGCGGGCTCAGAGGGCGCTGTTGGAGAAGCCGGATCAGCTGGAACTTGGCGTCCAACTGCTGCGGTGTCAGCATCTTTTCGGAGCTAAAATGGAATTTCCCATTTTTGGACAATAAATTCTTTTAAAATTTTATCAATTTTATCGCTCCATAAAAATGCTTACCCCCAATCAGTCGTTGTGCTTCTTCGTCTCCTCCGTTCTGTTGGGCTAGACGAATTCTTCTTCGATTCAACAACTATTTTTGATGGCACCAAATCGTTCAAATTGGCACTGCTGCTGTTCGAAGCGTTTGAAGTGCCATTGGTGGTATTTATTGTCATAGGGAATATGCCTAGAGGGAGTGAAAGATTTGAACAAATAAAAATTGATTCTTTTTTGGTTAAAGCATTGAAGTCCACTAAATGCACTGCTAAAATTTTTTGAGCAATTTTAAATTCTTCGTCGATTATCCATCCGTTCCCATTTTAACAACAAAACAAACCGCCGCCCAATTGCAATTGTTGGCAACCGCCACAGCCGCCGCTGCATTGTGCAGCAACGTGTGAAGACCCCGGAGAAAGAATTGAGGAAAGTGGCAGCAACAACGGGAGGAAGACAGGGAGAAACTGTTGTTGTGGCTGTTGGTAGAAGGTTGCCAACATGGACATTTGCTTGTATCAATTTGTCTGCTAGTCGCAAATTACATAAAGTGGCAAAAAAACTTCTCCACTAATTGTCAAATTAAACCTCGGGCAGTTTTGGTTATCATAAAACTCACAATAAATATGGGGCTTAGAGAATGGGTCAACCAACGGAAAAATCCTTTTTTTTTGTATTTGATTAGAAAGAACTCCGTGACCGGTCACTGGCACTGTGGGGCGAGCGCGTCCATTATTCGCTGATCTGCTGGTCTCCACTACGCATTCCCATACAAAGACACAGTTTCTGGTGATGAATTATAACTGGACAGAAAGAATTGAAGACGAGACTCTTGCGGGAATGACTGACTATGAGTGTTTGCACAACTTCCAACGGAACTGATCAACTGCTGATCAACAAATTGAAAGAAGTGCTACCACAACACCCCACAACCCGATGAAAGGCGTGTGGCCAAAATTAAGGGGACGAACGGATGGTTGGGCGATGCAATCCGGAAAGAACAATCGAAGAAGAATTTGTTGTAGGTTTGGACAGAGACAATGCTGTCCACCTTCTCATAGGATGATGACATGACCATTATTGAACAGTGAGGGGTTATCTCAACGTATTTTTTTGCTCGGACTCTTCGGACCAATCCAGTTTATGATTATGAAGAATCAACTCCAATTCTTATTTGTACTGCTCCAACTTGTTGCGCACGCACCTCTCTGGGTTGGCCGATGTTTCAGTCCGGATTACGGAATGGAAGACGAGGCGAGTGACTGTGGAATAAGTGAACAATTGAATACTTTTTGTTAGTTTGTGCATTGTCCCTGAGATTTTGCGTTTTTTAATGGACGGCCATCCCCAAAAGGTCGTCCATTGTTGGAGTCGTGCTGTGGGTCATTTAACCATTTTGTTATTATTTCTCCCACACATTCTCCCAAATGGAACATTCGTCCATCATTGTTTCTCTGCAGTTGTTTCTGGTACTGCTCGTTCTCCACTCCTCCGTCAAAGGTTCCTGCTGTTGTTGCTGCGACTGTTGTGGCTGTTGCTGTGACTGCTGTTGCTGTTGTTGTGGCGGTAGTCGTAACAGCAACAATGCGGCCGCAACAACGGCTGCCGCAGCCACCGGTCTGGCCATCGGTTCGGCACTGCTAGCAAGCGCCGGCCAGGCCGCCATAGCACCGATTGACGCCGCCCAAGAAGTGAGAATTGTAAATAAACTATCGGGCTTTAATCATTTTTTTGTGTATTCATAACGAAAGTACAGAAAATTGATGAATTACACAACAACAAACTTAGCAGATTGAATTGAAATTTAAATATAGACACGCTAACATTATTTATCTTGCGCAGACCGCGCTGGGACCTGAACTGTTTCCGGACGGTTCAACCGGACGCCGCAACGGACAGCAACTGCTGGTAGAGATTGAACGTGGTGGCACTGCTGGCGGCGTGTTTTTCCCTGGACGACGACGACGGAGGAGGACCCGACGATTTGGAAAGATGGACGGAATCAATTTTGGTAAGAAAAAAACAATCACACATTTTGCATGATATGATGTCAGATGACGGAAGCCCCCCCCCCCTGAACGGCATGAATAGATTTGGATCCGGTATTATCCAATCATATCCAATCGGATTAAGAGTGTGCCCGAAAAAACTCTGTTCTTATTGAGAAGGGTTTGGCATGTTCCCTCAATGATCATAGCCTGATTAGTGGGGCATCCATCTTAATCGCCATTTTAGATCCAATGTTCCCTGGGGCAGGAGGTGGGCAAACCCAAAAAAGTGTGTTCGGCAATGAGCCCCCAGGGCTGGGCCCCGGACTGTTGCCCGACGGGTCCACAGGACGCAAATCACAGCACGACGGGCACAACAACGACTTTTTCGACGGTATGAACTTTGACGGAATGCACTCGCCGGCGGCACAACGGCGGCAAAGACAAACGCATAAATTGGACAAAAGGCATTGTGGTGAGTGGCGCCATTTCTTCGGCTTTTGAGGAAAAGCGGCGGGGATTATTTACGTTGGCCTTTTCATCTTTAGGTATTTGCCCTGCGAACGAATGTTTTTGTCGGCAGAATTGCGGCGAGGCTTTGAAGTGCCCAACAAAGTTAAAAGTGATCGAAATCGACTCCGATTCACTTCAAAATTACACCGTCTCGCGCTTTCTTCTTGGCCTAATCCCTAAGGAAGTTGTGCAGTCGAAAACGAAGAAATCCGGAAGGGCTTTTCCGGAAAAAGTCGACGCCGAGCATTCGTCACTATCCGCAGAAATAGACATTACGTCACAACAATCATCGGCATCATCGACTTCTGTTTCTGTTGAAGATAATTCATCGTCTCCAACCGATCAGAAGAGGTAGAAGAGGCGGGGGCCATAGACAATAAATCAAAAACCCTTTTTGAACAACAATAAAATAAAATAACGATAATCGAATGAATTTTTCCAAAGATTTCGACCAGTGTCTGCTGTCGATGATCAGCAGCAGCAGCAGAAGGCGGAGGATCTGATCGCCAGAAGGCTTTTTCTTATCCCTCCCGTCGGATCGATCAGTGGACGGATGAAAAGAGAGGCAGCGCCTCTCGGCACGTTACCCCCACCCCCACTCCAGTTTTACAAGCCGACAGTGCCAAACCCTGAAAATGCCGACGAAAGGCTCGGAGTGGACGATTATGACTGAACTCTCTGAACGGAACGGGTGGAGGAGCAATGATCGGTGTGAAAAGAGAAATTGTTGTTACAGTTTTTGGAGGACAAATTTATAAAAAACAATCATTTTGTGGCAGAATGGGTTGTAATTGTATTGTAAATAAATATAATATCATTAATTATTCGATAAAATGAAAAAAATTCGTTTCAAAAGTAAAATGCCATTTGGAAATTTATGAATATTTAAGAAAAATGTGATAAATGAACTTTTCTTTTTCAATTTGCCTTCAAAGCGTGGGACAGCATTCCATGACATAATTCCGTTCACAGCAAACGCTCGGCGGCGCCCCTTTCTTCCAAATACATTTGGCCCAGCCGCACTTACAATTAGCACTCTTTCCATGGCACTCATTGCCCACATTCAACGGCGGACCCTATATCAGAAATTTTTATCTGTATATATAAAAAAGGGATAGTTTGAAAATTTTTAAAATACCGGCTTCCGGAAAAATCGGAATTTCTGCCCAAAAATGTTGAGAAGCAGGAAGAACCCCCATTTTCTTAGTCCAAAAACGCCCGGTTATGTCAAAAATGTTGAAAAAAGTTAAAACAAAATCAAAATTGTTTTTCGTCCATCAAAAATGCCTACCGCTGCGCAACACTCGAACTTGTACTTTTCCTGGCAGCAACTTCCCGCAGCAGCCCATCCTTTCTCGTAAACACAGCGCCCCCAACCGCACGAGCAGTTCAGCTGCTCCCTTTTGCACTCCATCAAAAGTTTCGCCCTGTTGGACAATGAGGGGGCCGCAGCCGCGGCAACAAACAGAACACCCGCCGTTGTTAATAAAAGGAACAAACTGCGCGAGTCGCTCATTTTCAGCGGCACAATGTGCATAATGGAATCGCTTTAGTCCTAATTGGTATTATTACCGCTCCTTAAAATGCCGACCGTTTACCCTCTCCCCCCCCCAGGACGTGGAAGGACAAATTCCAACAAAGCCTTTTTTTGCACCGAAAAAAGGGCGTCAGAGCGATAAATATTTTGTGTTGACAGCCAATGGAAGAAGCTGCCCGAATCATTGCTTTTAGCCAAAGCAAAAACGATCGATCATCAGCGAGGTGGCCAAGGAGGGCATCGACGGGCGGTCGGGTTGGAAATGGTGATTTTTTTTTCTTTGATTTTAATCTCTTTTTTCGCCAATTTCCTGTAAAAACACTCGCATTGTGTGGTCTGATGGAGGTCCGATGAAAAGCCAAACAGTCCCAACCAATTTCTGATCTGTCAATGATAAGAAAAAACTGATCAAATGAATAAATGTATTAAAACCCATGAAGAAGCAGCAAACAAAATGGAAAAATTTTCTTTAATTAACAAATAAGTTTAATAAATTTCGGCGGTGCCGTCGGAGACGGTTAGCCCGGGGGGACGGGCATGCCAACCGATAATCGGTTTGCCAATTAATAATTTCACAAATTAAAGTTTTTTGTTCCAAACTAGAGCCAAAATATCGTGGAATGGTTGAATTGTGTGTGACGTACCGTTTTTGCTAAAGAATCAAAATATGCCCATGGCCATGGGGGATCAAATTGAATTGATGTGAAAATGGCCAAAACACCGAGATGCCCTTCTATGTAGCAAGTTAATCTTTTGTAAGAGTATTTTAGCAGGAATACCGTATCCACCAGCACAACAGTAACTTTAATTTCGGCCCATTTTATTATGTGAAGAGATATTTATATCGCAAACATAAAATCACATTTTTATTTAGAGAAAATATTTGAAATTTCTGTCTAGAGCAAAAAGCCAAATCGGGTAATCTTTTCGCAAAACAATGTGTCCTATTGTTTTAGCTTAAATTCCGTTTTCATTGGCATTCGTTTTTTGGGGGAAGAATTGTTGAGACAATTACATAAACCCCAAACAAAAAAAGCAATTAAAAGTGTGCCACTTTTGCGTGCCTTGGGCCAATTTTCTGTTCCGTTGAGGCCAAATTCACAAAAGAAAAGGCCAAAGCGACGGCACTCACAATTGTTGCGTGCGTGTACAAGCGCCACGTCGTTTCGCATTTTTAATTCAACAAATTTAAATTCTCAGTCCGGCGCTATTAGGCGGGCATCCCTTTCCATTTTCCCACCAAAAATTCGAACAACAAAATGAAATGTTTATTTTCCAAAAACTTCATTGGTGGGAATCCCGGGATTCAGCCAGTGGGTTATCCGATACCCGAGAGCCGAAACCCCCGAGGGGTTTTTTCGGCCGTGCCCGACCCGAAATATTTATGCCGGTTGACAGTGTATTTATTTAAACCCGGTGACCCTAAAAACCAAAGCAGGACTTTTTTTCGACCCGACAATATTTTGCCGATTCGTTTTCATAATTTGTGGGAATATTATTATTAATGATGGAATTGGAAGCTTCCCCAAACCAACACACAATTTTGTGGACAACAATTAGTTTTCCCACATCGCCGCATCAAATGGCACGCGTCAACTCCAATTTTCCCGATTCTCGAAATGCTTAAGTCCTTTTGTTCATTTTCTGCCTCTTTTTGTCCCCCAAAAAACTTTGCAATTTGGCAAAAAAAGAATGAATTTTTTCGGCTTTTCTCCTTTTAGAATTTCCTCCTTCTCCTAAAAAGGTATTTATCTATTCGAGATAAATTATTTTATAATCTTTTTTTTGATGAAATTTGGCTTTGAGTTTTAAATACGCCTGTTTTTTCACTAAAATTGAATGAATTTTAGGAGAAATGTCGTGAAATTCGCTGCCGATTTTCCCACTTCAAGTTGGCAACAAACCCTTTGGGCACATTTCTTGGCCAATTCCAATTGGCATGCCGTCCACCGCCCATCTGTCCCCCGCCCGCCTCTGTGCCCTGCTGTTGGCATTGTTCCAACAGCGAAAGTACGCGGCCAGGCCGGTACTGACAATGTACGCGGTACAAATGCAACTTTTGCTGCCGTTTCTGCTCCGTTCCGGCGCCGTCGTCAACACTTCCGCGCTGCTGCGACCCTTTCGGCGAATGTACGCCAAAGGCGTGGAGTTCGACGCGCACACGCTGCTCATAATTGCGTGTGCCTGATGGATGGAGATCGGCGAATTAACATTAAATTTTGTTCAAATAACCAATATTCATTTTATTATCGCGTCCGATAAAGCTTTTGACTGCCTTAATAATCTCATCCCCAAATTGAGAAGACCTTTTCTTGAACCGGAGCGAAAACCCCGGGATTTTTTTTGGGCCACCAGGGCCGATGATCAGGTCTCAAAAAACCGGTTAAAACCGTTAATCGTAAAGCTTTTACATTTTTTTGGGCTTTTTCCTCTGCTAAAAATAACATACCTAAAGGATTAATTAGATAAACGACGATGGCCTCCCACACATTAGGAAGGCATACAAAAATAATTTGTCATTTGAGAGTTTTGGTGTATGAATTTAGTGCATTAAATCAGCTAACAAATTTTTGATGGATGTAATTACGGAGGCTTTTTTGTCAGGTAAGGGAAATTATGCCCGGAGAGGAAAGCCGTTGAAAGGTTAGATGATGTATTTGTGTGCCGTTTTTGATGTAATAAAAAATGCCAACTCTTTCGCTTTCGGAGTTTTCCAAAGGTCAGCAGAATAAATAAATTTCTTTCGCCAATTTGGAGGCTATTTAAGGCATTCACAACACACATTTTTAAATGAGTGCATAAGCAAAACCCAAAATAATAATAATAATATGCAAATGATTCCACCCATTTAGCTAAATTTAAGTAAAACGCCGGACAACCTTTAGGCATTATCTGTAACCTTTCCTTCGGTTCCACTGATCTGATCAAAGACGCGGTCGGTGATCACTGATCAAATCTAACCCTTCAAATTGTTGGATCGGCACACCTTTTATAAAATGTCCTGGCACGTTTTTAATTTGTTGACCATTT
Source organism: Globodera rostochiensis (assembly GCA_018350325.1). Classification (NCBI taxonomy): domain Eukaryota; kingdom Metazoa; phylum Nematoda; class Chromadorea; order Rhabditida; family Heteroderidae; genus Globodera; species Globodera rostochiensis. The sequence continues at coordinate 2,325,451 of JAEVLN010000011.1, forward strand.
ATATTGTCCAATTTATTTCATTTTTTAATTTTGTGGGTTAAACGACCTTTTAATAAAATGTAAAAGCTCACTCTATCAATACAGTACAAACACAGCTCAATCCAACAACAATCTGTGCTGTTAGGTAATTCGTTTTTATTGGAGCTTTTGAACAATTAATAATATTTTCTGAAAATGATGTTGACACAAAACTTTGGTGGTAAACTAAATTATCATTTTACAGTAGGTTAAAGTATTTGCCAAACGACTTAAAAGTTGGGGTTGCTCCCCGACGCCCCCGGCCGCCCCCGAAAACCCCGACTCTCGACTCTCGAACATCCATTAGTGTTTAATCATTGCTGCTTCGTTTTCTTACTCATTTATTTTAAATCAATTTAAATGTTTGGCAAAATGTTTTGCCATAATTTTCCCCAACATTATTCGATTTAGTGCAGTTAGCTTGTTCTAGCGCCCAACCTGCACCACCAAACAAACACCTTCGAGTTAAACTAATTTTACCACAAAATAATTTTGTGCTTTCATTGTTATTTTTCAATTACTTTAATTAATTTAATTGAACATTATTATAAATTTAATAAATTAAGAGAAAAGTATAAAATCTGTTGCGGAGACCGAACATTTGCATCATTTGTAATTACATCTATCGGTATTTTTCTCTAAATGTGCCCAAGTCCATTTGGGGGTTAAATTGTCCCTTAAAGGTAATAATTTGACATTATTTTATGATAAAGAGGAAGTCTACGGCGGATATATTTCTTAATAATTAAAAGTTTGGCACATATTTGGATTCAGCGCCAAAGGGCACTTTTGGGGGTGGGCCTTATAATAATTAATGCCTTACGGGGACTTATTTATTTTGCACTAACCCATCGGACATTTATTTGGAAATGCTTCGCTTATTTAAAGCATTTGAATTTAATTTTGGGTTTAGTTTGGATTGAAATTTAAATTGTCCATCGGCATGTCATTCGCGGCAATAATTATTTTCGCAATTGCCGCCGCTGTCTTTCATGTTGTGCAAGCCATACCAGCAACACAACCATCATCAACAGCAACAACAACAACACGAATTGGGCATCGTCAGAGGCAATTAAACTATAAAAGATTGGAAAATTTAACTTTTCCAATTCAGAATGCACCATATTCGGCTAAAAAAGCAAACCGGTAAATTTTCGGCATTGAAGAAGCGACTGATCCTTTATCCGAACATCGGGCTGCTGGAGGAGCGTCAGCAACATCAACAGAACATTCAATTGCCGCCGTTCGGTTTGAGCTCGACCGCCAGCAGCAGTACAAATCGGACTCGTGGACAACAGAACCAGAACGGAGTTCGATTTCGAGGCAATAACAAACAGAAAATGCGCAATCGCTTGTTGTCTTCTGATCAGCAAAAGCAGCAGGGGGAGTCCTTTCAAATGTGCATTTTCTTGAGAGTCGGCTGCAAAAAGATCAACCGAAGCAACCACTCCCAACAGTTGAGAGACTTTGTGAACAGAATGCTTGTGCAGGAGAAGATCCAAAACGGACTGATCATCCATCGGAAACCATCCGAACAATGAAATTTTTTTGCGATAAAACTCTTCGATTTTACTCTACGATCAGACCAAAAAGTGTGAATATTCTGGTCTTGAGATGCTCCATAAACATTATAACAAACCAAGATTCCGATAACCAGAACTTCAAAACTCACTTTTATTGGTTTATATTTAAAAAACATTTTGATTCGCATTTGCTGTTTGTGTTTGTCCTTATCATTCATTATTCTTTGGACTATTTGCTTGCTCACCTCACCTTTTTACGACGTTTTTTGTTGGTTTTCGCGATCTTTGAATGAATGGTGGGCGGCCGGATGATTAGCATTTTGCTAACATTAAATGCTTTTGTATCGGCGCTTAATTCAGCACATCGCACCAATTTTGAAAAACTAATCTGTTTTAAATTTACTAAATATATTTATTGATTTACTTATGTTATTTATAATTATACTTTTCGTCCAATTGCCCTTTTTGGCCGCTGCCGCATTTCCAGGTGAAAGAAGGACGCATTTTTGAGTTTAGTAGTCCCAAAAATTTAGTAATAATTCAGCAAATTGATTACCCATCGTAGGCAATTCTTAAAACGCAGGGAAAGCGTAAAGAATGTCAATCTATCACATCTGATAACTCTGATCAAAAAGATTCTACTGATCCAGACCCTCAGAATGGAACAGATCGGCGATCAGCCCTTTTTGAACCAAACCTAAATCAGTTAAAACCTTGAAAGATCATGCAATAAATTTGCTTTAACAACTGCCTAATAAAAATTGATCAAGGAGGAACTGAAATTGGCAGTGATCAGCACGAAAATCGTAACAATAAATCGTCAATTGAGCCAAAGGACAGCGACGGCGACAAGCGAATCATTGAGACTGGGACAGAGGAAAAGGATTTTGATGAACGCGATGAAGCCTTCAACGAAGACGACATCGACGTCGACATAAATGCCATTTTGGGCACTGTCGGGATGCCGAAGTGCATCGGCCATTGCATTAAGTCGCTGAGCGCCGCAATGGGCCGTCTTCTCCAATTCAACAAAACCTTAGACAAATTCAACGACATTTGCAAGTAAATTTGGGCCAGACATAAAGCAATCCCAGAATTTAGAAAAGCCGAAGTCCCAAATATGATAGCTTCTTATAGGGATGTTCGAGAGCTCAACATTTACCGAGACTTTACCTCGAGACTCTTAAACATTCCTACTTATTATGGCTTAATTTGAAGTAAAAGATTTTTAATCTTTCAAACTTCAAAGCAGATACTGTAGATGAGCAATTATGAGTTTTATTTTTAAATATTTAAAAATTAATTTTTCGATTTAAATGAATGCTTCAGCGAATATGACGAGGCTGTCAGGTGTATACACAAAAAGGTGCCGTGTTTGGGCGCAAACATTTTCGATGTGATCACCCGCGGAGTGGACAGTCTTTGCATGGGCCCAAAAAAGCAATTCGTTCAAAAGAATAAAGTTTGCCTGGGAAAGCATATGGACAATGTTTCGCAGGGTAAGTGGAAATTCAAACCAAAATGTCTCTTAATTGGATTAGTGAGGAACGTTACGAATAAATTCACTGGTTGCCGTAATTCGATCGAGAAAATCCCAGTTCATTTATTTTCAGATATTTATCGAATTATCGCTTGAGAATTCTTAAGAGCGGGAATACTATTTTGAATCACAGTAAATACAGTAATAGTAGAGAATTCTTTTGAGTTAACCGATGGCCGTTTACCAAAACTTGCGCAAATTATTCCATGCAAAGGTTGTGATCGTAAATGTCATTTTGCCCGCGCACTCGCCCAATTCTCCCATCGTTCGGACCTGCGCGGTGTTGGCCTTGTCCATCTTTTGTCTGTCATCAACGCCGACTCGGGCCCCGTCTGTGCCTCTGCCGACTGTTTCCTCCACTGTTTTCGGGAGGAAATGAATCGCAAGTGCGCTCATTCGGGTGGAGTGATCACGGTGGGATCAGCCACATGATCAAAGCGATTGGTCAAATAAAATTGATAAAACGAAATTCGTTTAATTCAATTTCTAAATGGATTTTTTGATATTGCTTAATTTTAAACATTTATTCGAATTAAGGATGGCCTTCTGCGACCATTCTACTATTTGGCCAATTTAATTCAAAAAAGTGGTCTCGCAATTCGTGACTTTCTGGAAAAGAAATTGCCAAAAGAATGCAGATATCTGACGAAAAAAGAATTGTTGGATGTATTAGTGAACCCAAACAAAGCATAAATATTGTGTGCAAAAAAAAGTGATACTTGCAAATACACATTGTTAAGAAAAAATTCCCACAATATTTGTTTTTTTTCGAATTTGTCTGCTACAGTATTTAAAATTCTAAAATACCTAGCTGAGCTTTTTTTCGGAATCTCAAAAATGTTTGAAAGTCAAATCAAAATGCCAACCAGATAATTGGCGTTTTGACCATTTTCGGCCTTTTTTGTTTTTGTATTTTTCTTAAGACATTTTGGGAAAACGCCTAAAATAGAGACTAAAAACCCGTGAAAATGGCGAAATATTTATTCTCAACCCAAGAAAAAAGTGTTAGTTTTAGAAAGTTAGCTGTTGCCAGAAAAAATATTTAAACCAAACAATTCATACGTATATATACGTAAGATTCGAAAGATAATGAGTACGAAATCGGATCCAAATAAGCGATTTTCACCTTGGGAAACTTTCGAATGGTATTTCATTTTATTTATCAGAATTTGGCAAGTTAAAAGTTGTTGTTAGATGCTTTCTTTTCAGCAATCAATTTTTGGTTGTCACTTTAATTTCACAGAACAATGGCAACTGCAAAAAAGAAGACGCGAAAGCTCAGAGGACACGTTTCACATGGCCACGGGCGTGTGGGCAAGCACCGGAAACATCCGGGCGGCCGCGGTAACGCCGGGGGACAGCATCACCACCGCATCAACTTCGACAAGTACCATCCTGGCTACTTTGGCAAGGTTTGCGCGCATTTTACTTTTGTTGTTGGGACGGTGCTTCTTTTGATAAAAATAAACAGAAATTGTAGAAACAAATGCGTGATTTCTATTGTTTGTGCCCTTTATTTACGGGACAACCATTTCCATGTCACGCAAAACCAAAGAAACAGTCGAGTTTTTCGCTAGCACCTGCTTCGTTTTACACAAATGGCAGGAGTTTGATAGTAATTCTCGACACATCGATCCTAACAATGTCAATATTGGGGTATAAATTGTTTTGCCGGGACTGCAAAATTCATTAAAATATAACAATTTTACAAAAATGTTATTTTGCTTTTCCCTCGTTCAGGTCGGCATGCGCAACTTCCACGTGCGCAAGAACCACTACTATTGTCCAACCATCAACTTGGACAAACTATGGACATTGTGCACGGAGCGGACGCGCAAACAGTACGCTGAAGTGACGGACAAGGCGCCGGTGATCGACGTGGTTCGGGCCGGATTTCACAAAGTGTTGGGAAAGGGACTGTTGCCGAAGCAGCCGATGATCGTCAAGGTTTGGTGGGGTGGGTGAACTGAAATCCACCATCCCTTCGTCAAGGCCAAGTACTTCTCGCACACGGCGGAGGAGAAGATCCGGAAAGTGGGCGGCGCATGTGTTCTGGTCTCGTAGATGGCGACGAGGGGACGTTATGAGATGTGTTGTTGCTACAATATTTAATGATGGAATTTTGTTGTTGTTAAAATTTCATTGAAGCTTTATATTTTCAACGATTTGAGGCATCAAACTGTGAATGCTTCGACCTTAAAACTTGCAAAAGTCTTATGTTTTGATCAATTCTATTTCCAAAACTGGGAATCGGCTCACATGCACAGTTTGGTCCTCGTTGTCTTTATCATTGGGTTTTTAATCCGAAGGAATGTTATTTTGAATTTGTTTATTCATTCCGTTTTAATGTTGCGTCACTTGACAGGATAATTGAGCATTCACAAACAAATGGCATCCAACCAGGAGCTTGCTTGCATTTACGCGGCTTTGGCCCTCCAGGACGACGGGGTTCCCATTCAGGCGGAGAAGATTCAGGCAATGGTCGAATCTGCGGGTGTTTCGGTTGAGCCGTTCTGGGCGGGGCTGTACGCAAAGGCCCTTCAGGGCGTTGATGTGAAGGTGTGCGTTAGATCGAAAGGAACTAATGGAAGGCAATGGCGGAGAATTGGGTTCCGGACAAAATTTTTCGACCAAATCCCGGCCCTAATTCGAACAATTTTTCAAAAGATCTAAATTTTCCAGATTATTTTTGGCCTTAAAATCATTCAATAAGCACAAACTTGCAACTAAAAAGCAAAAAATGATCGAATGGGTTCGTGCAGAAATTAAACGTGCATTTAAACTAATTTGGGTCTGGGGCCGAAACATTGAATGGGCAAATTAGCATAATTAACTAATTTTGTCTCCAAGGCACTGATCTACAACATTAGCTCCGGTGTTGGCAGTGCGCCCGCGGCGGCGGCGGTGGCGGCTCCGTCGGCGGGCGGTGGGGCGGCCGCCCCGGCAGCGGTCAAAGAGGAGAAGAAAAAGGAGGAACCCAAAGACGAATCCGACGATGACATGGGCTTTGGTCTTTTCGACTAATCACACAATGTCGTTCCAATGTTCTTTGTTGATTGTTAAATATTTTGGATGAAGCAAAAAATTTTGTTTGCGAGTTACATTTGGACGGTTTTGGCAGAGACGGGCGTGAATGGGACCTCGAAGTGTACGGGATCTGGGCGTCTCTGCCATTAAATTTTGCCTCATTGAATGTCTAGAACCACCAGTTCTGGAATCTCTCCAAGGTGTCCCAAAATTACAATGCGGTTTTAATTCGGGGAAAAGATGGCTAAGTGCGTGTGAAATTCTTTAACGACCGTAAATTTTTGAAAAACCCAATATAAAATTAATTGCGTTTAAAATCCGATTCATTCGTTTTTTTCTCCCTCTGTTCCATTTTCATCGGTCGGCTTTATGTTCTTTGTGAGCAGTTCAAATGCCTCCTGGTCGGTGTAGGAATCGGCGTCCAATGGTAGAAGCATCGGATGAGAGTGCACCAGACACGTGGCCAAAGGCAGCCAAAAACGCTTATCCTTCGGGATGTCTGCCGCGTCTACCTAAACTTTTTTTTTGTTAAAAATTGCCACAAATGTAGAAAAATCCGGTACAGGCTTGTTCGGAGGGGGGAATTGAACCATCTGAGCGCGGCGCTCAGATGGCATTCCCATTTGAGCGCCAGGAGCGGCCCGGCGGTGCCGACAGGCGCCGACGGAAATTTTTTTTATTTTTGATGGCAATTTGTTAAGAAAATTGAACAAAAAGTTGCAAAAGTGTAAAACAATAGGGTCCCCCCTCTTGTTTTTTTTTGTCAAATTTCATTTCGGGGGGGGGGGGGGGGGGGGGGGGGGGGGGGGGGGGGGGGGGGGGGGGGGGGGGGGGGGGGGGGGGGGGGGGGGGGGGAATCCCCCCCCCCCCTGGCTACGTCCTTGGGCTGGACCTCTCCCATTCCCAAAAGGCTAAAAAAAATTGACGCATTTTTTAAATTTGGTGAAACAATATTCTGGTATACGGCCCTGATCCAGTGGCGTAAAAATTCCACCGGGTACACCTCCTAAGAATCGGTTCTTTTAGGATACCCCACCCCCCACTGAAACCCAAGGAGGTCTGGCACGCCTTTGTCCTATACCAGTTGGTCGGCAGAAAAGCGAATGGCGCGCTTTCGAAGAAAGAAATTGTAATGGACAGTGGTGAAAATCTAAAAAATAATAATTAGAAAAATTAAAATTGGTGGGTTTACCCGATCCTTGCGGTTGAAGAACACATTCTGCACAAAGCGTTTGGTCAGCAGATGGAGCAGGAGGGGCGTCATCGCGAAGAGGACGAGAAACAAATTGGCCACTCCGGCAAAGACCATAACAGTCGGTCTCTCGGCTATCGGTTCCCAAAGAACGGAAGTGATAATTGGGACCATAACAAGACCTAAAATTAAGTCGGAACACTCTAAAAACGAGGGGTGGGATAACGAAAGGAATTGCCCTGCCCGTTCGGAGGAAATAGTGAAATGCGCAATTTTATATAGATATTAAAATAAAATTCGCAAAAAATTTCGTCCTTAAAAAAACTGTGGTTTCAAATTGTTATAGGCAACTACAAACTACAACATTGAAACAGTGGTATTTTAAACCACAAATCTAATCAAAGTGTTGAATGCTTTTCGCGCATTCAGTGAACCAACCTAATGTTGAACTTCCAAGAGAGCAAACCTGAAAGTATTGAAAAGTAATCGCAAAAAATTATCGGATTTTCCACAATACAAAAAAAGCACCAAGCTTCCCCTCCTCCAAACCAAAATTCAGCAAAAACGAGCGTGTTTTTACACTTTCTCCGGAAATGACGTGGCGCCATGATTTTTCCTTTTATTTTTTGCCCGTTTTTGACCCCCTCCCCGAGTCAGCAATTTTACGATGGATCTATGCGGACCAATCCGACCGACCGTCCATTCTAAAACCTTTGAAATTAAAACAATCCTCTGTGTTGATCTGTTGGCCTCCGGATGGAGAATGGAAACGCCGAGTTCATCCTTTGGAATTGCACTCAGAGGACAGAGTCTGCTGCTTTTATTGATGCCGAAGTTGGAAGTAATGTCAGTGGAACTTGTTGTTGGCGAAGAAGAGCACAGAAAACGAGGCTTTTGCCCACGAAAAAGGCGCTTCAGACAAATACTATCCGTAAAAAAGGAACGCACTGCGAACGGAGACAAAACTCTCCAAAACATCCGAATTTATGGCTGTTAAATCACCATTAAAGAAAATGTAAACTGATCATTTTTAAATTGAAGTAAATATCTAAAAGGTCGGCCTGGCGTGCTTTTTGTCCGCAATCAACCTTTGGTAATTGGTAAAATTGGCAAAGAAATATTTTTGGGGAAAGAAATTTATCATCAAATTAATGAAAAAAAAAAAGTGAATTCATTTGTTAATAATTATGCCATCACTTTGCTCTTCCGTTTCCATCCCTTTGACCAGAAAATAGAGGTCCGCAAAGAACACCAAAGTCGCCAGCACAAGCCCAAGCAGCATTCGGGTGGCCACGTCCAATCTCAGCTGCGGATAGGCAAACTCGACGCCGAAGAAGCCGAAGGCAAACGAACCGCCTGAGGGGAGCGGAAGGGAAGCAAAGTGCCATCAATATACTAAGAGCTTTAAGTTTAAATTTAGTTCTTGAATAGAGCAATAAACTTCAATTTGTGTTCATACCGACAGTGATCAGCGTATTTATTACAGCAACCAATTGACGATTTACTTGCCTCATTTCCTGAAAAACTATCGTGTAACAAAAAGGATCACTTAAAGATGAATTTTTACACATTTTACAAATAAAAACAAAATCATTTTCGCCGGTCAAAGCTTTTACAAAAATGTGTGTCATACCAATTCCAAAAACCAATATTAAAAACCTTTCCAAAATCCTGCATTAACGGACGTTTTGTTCGACTGGCATCGACGGATTTCGTCATCTCCGCATATTTCAATGTTTCCTGAAGTAAAAACAAAATTAGTTTTGAGTTTTTTGTTAGAAAGTTCAGACGGGAGTTGCAAAACATGACAACTCATTTAAATTTCTGTTTCCTCGACTTTTTTTTCACCTGTCTTTCGCGCAAATGTTCCAACTCATCGCGAAAATTCCTTTTCGCCTCCCGCTGTTCTTCACTCATTCGTTCCTCCATTTCTTCGATAGCTTCTGCCGATGAACAAGGCTGAAGCACTTCGACAAACCGAAAGTACTCAGTTTCGGGGGGCAAACTCGCATAAATTGCTGACACATCGGAAGCACTCAAACGCTTGCGCTGTTTAATTAAAAAAATAATAATTTAGAAAAAATAACAATGCTTTTCAACCTTGCAGATTTCCTCAATAGTCTCCGCTTTGTTGTTTGGTGGAAGTGAAACCAATTGGCCAAAAAATTCTGTTGGGATAACCTTTCGAAGAATTGCTCTCTCCCTGTCTGTCAAGGACCACATTTGTCTGTAACCTAGATTTTAGATAGTCAACGAAAAAATATTAATTTTACATCAAGGTTTTGTTACATATTATTTGACGGTGTCCGGACATTTCGCCCGGTAACGAAAAAACAGACGCCCGGTAGTGAAAAAACAGACGTTTCGCCCATTAATTTCGCCCCCCACATTTAATAAAGCTTTTTTCAATAAATTTCAAAACAAACTCAAAAACACAATGCCAACATTTGGTCTGAAGTAGAGTGCGGCAAAATCAAATTTGCGGATCCTGTTGCAGGATTGGAATTCAAAATTTTTTGCAGGATCGGATCCTGCGGGATTAATCCTGCTAAGGGCAAGTCGGGGGCGGGGTTAGCCATGTCGGGGATTGGGGACATCCAAATTTTTGGGTTGGGGCAGGCACGTAGGCAGGATTTTTTTCCGGGGGGGGGGCAAAAAGTCGATTTTTAGGGGGTGTATTTTTCGCTTTTTAAAATCGATTCTTAGGGGTATGTTTTTCCGTTTTATTGCATTTTTGTTAAGCAATTTTTGCGCAACGATTTTTAAGGGTGGTCGGCGGTGCCGATAGGAGCCACCGAGAAAATTTTGAATTTTTGGCTAGATTGTTAGGAGTTTTCAACCAAAATTAAAAAATCGGCCTTTTTTTAATGTTTTTTTTGAATGGGAGGGGTCGGCGGTGCCGATAGGCGCCGCCGGATAAAATTTTTGGAAATTTTAATGAATCTTGTTAAGAAAAGTGTAAAGTACAAAACAATAGGGTCCCCCCTATGGTTGAAAAAAAAATTGTGGGTTTTCATCAGATTTTACAAAATCAGAAATATTTTTTATTTTAGAAATTGTCCTCCGCTACAGATGCTCACTGAAAGTTCTAAGAAATAATTTACATGGTCGGGGGTTTGAACCCCAACCAAAACCTTCCCACCCATAGCATTAACCAACTACACCACAACATTATTGGATGTAAAATGGCATTATCCTTTACTAAATTTAATACTTGCAGGATCCGCAGTCAAATTTGCGGATCCTGTTGCAGGATTGGATTCAAAATTGTTTGCAGGATCGGATCCTGCGGGATTAATCCTGCAGAAGTGCAGGATTGCGGACCGGATCTTGCAAAATCCTGCGCAGGATCCGGTCCTGCGCCGCACTCTAGTCTGAAGAATTTAGACGTTTTTGACTAACTCGAGAACAAATGTATTAATCCAAAAAGTGATGTATTAACGGATGCATTGTTTTGTTCTCAAGAGATGAGAAAGTTTGAGAAGGATCGGCCAGAGGGAAAAAAAGTTTTCCAGAGCGAAATGCGGGATGGTCAAAATATTATAAGGTGAGAGAGAACGCCAAAGGAAGAGAACATGTTAGAGATAAAAGGGAAAGCGAGATAGTACAGGGGGTTTTCTCTGCTGCTGGGACCCATAGTGAACCGGGTTGTATCAAAGATCCAGGTTAACCGAGTACGAAATCATAAACCCGGGTCCCCAAATCCCGGTTTAAAACCGGTTTTTGTCCAACCCTAAAAACAAAATCAAAGAATATTGATACTATTTATTAGACAGCTTTAATTGAGTAGAAATGTTTCAACAAAGTTCGGTTCAAAGCAAGGAAGTTATATTTCCGAAACTGCCAAAATTGAGATTTTAAGTTTTCGAACTTTGCGTATAACTTTCTTGATTTTGTATTGTTTTTCTTTTTTGGATTTTCTTTTTAGATATTAAAATATTTTCGAGTTAAATAAAATTATTGTCTTCTATAAAGCGAAGCGAGGAATTATCGACTGCGTATGTTTCTTCGTTTTGTTACTCTAAGATTGTGAATTTTTTCAGGATTCTCAAGACTTAACCAAACTGTTCCTGTAAAACATGGAATTGGGAGGGCGGGCCTCATCAGTGTGGTCCCTCCCATCCGGCTCGAACCACGTCGATCACCGGCGCCTTGTCCGCCACTTCCGCGTACTGTTTGCGCGTCCGTTCCGTGCACAGTGTCTATAGTTTGTCCAAGTTGATGGTTGGGATAGTAGCGATTCTTGCGCACGTGGAAGTTGTGCATGCCTTTTAACAGGACGAAGACTCAGGGAACGCCGTAATACGGCGTTCCACGAGTCCGGTCATGCCGTGGCAGCATATGTGCTGCCGAACACCATGTTGGTGACGGGGGTAGGCTTTTGCCTAGCCAATTTTGATTTTTTTTTCTAAAAATAGATTACGTTCATTCCGCACTGCACGGGCATTGGGCACACAAGCGTGCGAGCCAGATGCACCAAGAAACCGCCGACGTCATTTGCATGGCGTTCGGTCAGTTTTACTTGTCTTTTTTAGAGGGGAAAAACCCTATTTTTTTAGCGGGTGGCGCCGCTGCCAAGCATTTCACGGGCGCGTGGCCTGGGTGCGAGCGGGACGAGTACGTGGCCAGAAGCATGGCAAGGGAGCTGGTGTTGGCAACGCCCAGGCGTCGAGTTCTTACAGAACAGCACTCACCGCCGACGTCGATAATGTCCTTAAAATGAAAAAAGCCGCGCAAAGCGGCTAATAAGCCGTAACACATGGCGAGTTAACCGCTTGGCGCAGACATTGCTCGACCGGGGAACCATATCTGGAGACGAATGCTCCGGTTACCACGGGGTGGTCATGCCCTCCACAGGGCGTAAAAAGGGTCAAGTTAGTCCAATGTCTTAGAATTAGAGTGCGGCGCAGGACTGGATCCTGCGCAGGATTTTGCAGGATCCGGTCCGCAATCCTGCACTTTTTGGGTTTTTGCAGGATTAGCAGGATTGCAGGATTTGCAGGATTAATCCTGCAGGATCCGATCCTGCAAACAATTTTGAATCCAATCCTGCAACAGGATCCGCAAATTTGACTGCGGATCCTGCAAGTATTAAATTTAATAAATGGTGTAGTGATTTGTGCTATGGGTTGTAAAGTTTTTGGTTGGTGTTCAAACCCCCGACCATGTAAATTATTTTTTAGAACTTCAGTGAGCATCTATAGCGGGGGAAACCATTTATAAAAATAATAAAAAATATATCTGATTTTGTAAAATCAAGTCAAACATGATGAAAACGCACAATTTTTTTTTTCACAAATTACAAAATCGCTATTAAAACATAGGGGGCCCCTATTGTTTTGCACATTCTAAATGCAGGATTAGCAGGATTGCAGGATTTGCAGGATTAATCCCGCAGGATCCGATCCTGCAAAAAATTTTGAATTCCAATCCTGCAACAGGATCCGCAAATTTGATTTTGCCGCACTCTACTTAGAATGCAGAGGCAAAGACCCCGATAATTGGCGCTCTGTCACTTCTTTAAATTGGGTCAACTAAGGCTGCATTTTAGCAATTTTAAAAACTTGAATTAATCTTAAAAATTATTCACTTTCGCCGGGCATATTGGGTACGTTTGGGCGCTCATGGTTGGGCGCTCACGTTTGGGCGCCGGGTACGTTTGGGCGCTCACGTTTGGGCGCTCACGGTTGGGCGCCCGGTATGTAAGGTAGGCTTGTCAAAATTTTTGAAAAATTTTTTAGTTTTATTAAGCAATATTTTTTAAGGCTCTCATATAAACCTAGCTTAGGCTTTACAATTTTTTTGAAGAAAAAAAAGTTTAAAAAGTCGATAAAAAGGGGTTTCTAGGGGTATTCGGGGGCGTAGAAGCGCATTCTGACCTCCATTTCGACCATTTCTGAATCCCGAACTCAATTCGAACAATTTTTCGAAAACTCAAAAAATTTCAAAAATTAATTTTCGTCTTAAATTGTTCAAAAAGCTTGAATTCGGTCGTTACTTGCTTTTTCGTTGTTATTTTGTGTTTTTAATTATTTGAAAAAAATAGTGAAAAAAAACTAATTCAAAAATGTTCGAATTCGGGTTCGGGGTTCGCCATTCACAAATCCAAGCTTGGATTCGTGTTCTACGCATATTTTTACCCCTGAAACATGCATTTCAAAATTTTTAATTAAAAAAAAATTCACCCGGGACCGCGCCTATTTGCATAAGCTTCACGACAAAATGCTTTTTTAAGCCTCCACGCATTCCCTAATTACCCAACAGAAACATTTTTAAAAATTAAAGTTGTTCTATAAATGTTTTTGATGTGGGCGCCCAACTGATCCTTTTATAACGGGCGCCCAACCGTGAGCGCCCAAACGTGGGCGCCCAAACGTACCCGGCGCCCAAACGTGAGCGCCCAAACGTGAGCGCCCAAACGTGAGCGCCCAACCGTGAGCGCCCAAATGCGGTAGGGGACGACTCTGGCCAACTGAGTCTGGGCCAACTGAGTCTGGCCGACTGAGTCTGGCCAACTGAGTTTGGTGGCCAACTGAGTCTGGTTGGCAGGAAAAAAGTTTTTGAGCGGCATAAAAATTAAAATTCAAGCAACTTATTCAAAAAATATATAACTTTCTTAAACAAAATTAAAGCAAACAGACATAACATATTCAACAACAAAAACTAAATAAAACAATCATTGATTCATTCTTCATGTAATAATTTTTTGGAAATTTTGGCAAGACAATCGGTTATTCTTTCAAGGGCATATTGATGGTCGCCCAAAAAATGATACCTGGGGTTCGTTAGACTTAGGCCTATGCCACTGGCTTGGGGTTTGTTAGGCTTAGGCCTATGTCACTGGCTTGGGGTTTGTTAGGCTTAGGCCTAAGCCTATTAATGTAAAAACGGATAACAAATAGAAATTTTTCAAAAAATCCTAAATGTTGAAATCATAGATTGGATGATGTCAAATGATAAATCTGATGTCATATGCGTGATCTCCGTTCTCGATAACCCCGGAGTACTTCTCAGAATTACATAAAACTGATTTTTTTTAAAAAATTTGGGGACCTATATAAGACACCATTACCATTTTTTGTTTAAGAAAAATATTTTTTTTAGTATATGTTTCTGTCTTTTTATTTTACAAAATTTAAGTTCAACATTTTTTTCCTGCCAACCAGACTCAGTTGGCCAGACTCAGTTGGGCAGACTCGGTTGGCCACCAGACTCAGTTGGCCAGACTCAGTCGGCCAGACTCAGTTGGCCAGACTCAGTTGGGCCGTTCCCCCCAAATGAACGACTCCCTGTTTTTACATACATAACGCCAAAGATTTACAATAATTCGTTGAATTTTTTTAATGGCATAACGCCAATTACAAAAATTCTTCAATATTAAATCGTTTTTTGACGTCCACGCAAAAATGGCGCGCGTACAACTCGATAGTGGACAACTTGGCACCCTCTACCGAGTTGTCCATACCCCGCTAAAATCGACCATGGAATTCTTCGGACCCGGACTTTTCCTCATAAGTTTGTTTGTATCCATTTCCAGTTTCCCACTGTTCCATGATTTGTTTGTTTTCAGCAATAAATATGTATTCAAAGCTGTTGATTTTTGCATTTTTGTTTTATTTTGTTGTTTCTCTTACGTTTGCTGTGGATAGAAGTAATTTTAAAACCTGCGAGCAGTCGGGCTTTTGCAAGTAAAATTTCAACTTAAAATTTGATTTGCAAACAAATTTTTGTATTTAGACGGCACAGAGCCAAAAAGGACAATCCCGTTTACAATGTACGAGTTGAATCGGTCAAAGCCAATGAAACAGCCATTGAGGCAATTCTGGAGAGTTCGGCCAACAGACTTAGCATGGTTTTGGCACTTTTGGATGACGATCGGTTGAGGCTATTGATTGACGAAATTAAACCGATCAGACAGAGGTTTCACCCCGTAATTGCACTCGATGGCGAACCGAAACATCGGAGGTGCGGACTGGCGTTTTAAATGCCAAATTCATTTTTTGCGACCTTGGAAAATGTTTCTTTTTTAAGCTCTCTAAAAAAAATGGCTTTCCGAGTTATGTAATTCATCAAAAGTATTAAAATTGTTGCATTTTTCTAAAATAGTTCCAATGTCCCTGCGTGGTTATTTGGGGATTTTCAAGAATTATTGGAATTTTGTCTATTAAAAATTAATATTAATTACTAGATTGTTGGCTGCCGAGTTGGGTGTCGAGTCCGCCTCCTTCGTCACGGGAGACGGGAAGAAGTCGACCCCCGCCTACAAAGTGCTGCTCAATTACCGACCCTTTCGCGTCGATGTGTTCACAAACTCCAACACCAAAGAGAAGGAGCTGATCGTCAGCATCAACTCACGCCAACTTTTCAAATTTGAGCACTTTCGTCCGCCCGCCAATCGGAAGGACGGCGAGGATGGAGAAGGTTTTTGGGAGGAGACGTTTAAAGGGCACACCGACACCAAGCCGCACGGGTCCAGCTCTATCGGACTGGACGTGTCGTTCATCGGGTTCAAGTCCATTTACGGACTGCCCGAGCACTCGGATTCGTTCGGCCTGAGGAGCACAAAGTACCGGGGATTATAAATCGAACAAAAAAATGTTTTCATTTTAGCAGTTATGAGCCGCTTCGTTTGTACAATTTGGATGTGTTTGAGTACGATTTGCACATTGGCATGGCACTTTATGGCACCATTCCGTTTGTTCTCGCGCACGGAAAACAGCGATCGGTCGGCGCACTTTGGTTAAACGCGGCCGAAACTTGGGTGGACGTGCATTCGTCGACTGCTGATCAGGTGAAATTCATGGGTCCGTGATCAGACCACGACAAAACGTGACCAATTCTTCAAAAAATGTTTTAAATATTTGAATTAATATTTTAGACAATTCAAATTTAGGGCGTTCTCGCAAAAATTATTGACCAATTCCGCTCCTCGAAGGAAGTGCCGCAAGTGGATGTTCATTTTGTCTCGGAGACTGGCGTTCTCGACCTTTTTCTGATGCTTGGCCCACGGCCAAAGGACGTTTTTCGACAAAACGCGGCATTGACCGGAGTGATGCCATTACCGCCGGTTTTTATTTATATTTTTCTCAACAATTGTTCATCCGTTTAGCTGTTTGCCATTGCCTACCACCAGTGCCGTTGGAACTACAACGACCAGGAGGATCTTCTTGCCGTTAACCGTGCCTTTGATGAACATGACATCCCCGTCGATGTACTGTGGCTGGACATTGAGCACACGGACGGCAAAAAGTACTTCACCTGGGACCCGGTGAAGTTTCCCAATTCGCTTGAAATGGCCAAGGAAATCGAGTCGAAGGTGCTGTAGAATTGGTTCTAGCGGTTTATGCGTCCCATGAACTTTTATGCGTCCCATAAAACTTTTATGCGTCCCATAAAACTTTTATGCGTCCCATAAACTTTTATGCGTCCCATAAAACTTTTATGCGTCCCATAAACTTTTACGCGTCCCATAATGCCGTGTAAATGTTTTACTTTAGAAATTTTTTGGTAAGCCTAAAGAATGAGGGTCCCAATTTTTTAATCAAAAAATGAAAACTTTATTAAGTCGTTAGAAATAGTTTCTAAGGTTTTTCTGGGGCGTAGAATCCGAATCCTAGAATCCGAATCTGACCTCCATTTCTACCGATTCCGAACCCCGGAGGGGAACATGGAGTATTACCATTTTTTAAAATGGTGGGGGTACCAGCTTTACTATTACCAAAAATCAAGTACTTGATGAAAAAATCTTAGACATGACAAAATCTGATGTAGAACTCCGTGGGACGCATAAAAGTTTTATGGGACGCATAAAAGTCTATGGGACGCATAAAAGTTCATGGGACGCATAAACCGGACTAGAACCGTAGAATTTGTTCAAAAATGATTTTTTGTTTTAAGGGTCGAAGGGTGGTGACGGTCATTGACCCGCACATCAAAAAGGACGACAGTTACAACATTTACACGGAGGCGCGCGACAAGGGTTTTTTTGTGAAGAAGGCGGACGGCCAAGGCGACTACGAAGGGCACTGTTGGCCTGGCGCGTCGATGTGGTTGGACTATCTGAACGCGGAGGTGCGCAACTTCTGGGCCGAAAAATTTGCGCTCGACCAGTACAAAGGGACCACCGAAAATGTAAGAGGTTAAAGTGACCAGAACGTTTTGATCACCGATTCAAACATATTGGATCTCAGCCCAAATGCAAACCAACCTTAATTTTAAGATGTTTACGTGGAATGACATGAATGAGCCGAGCGTGTTCAGTGGCCCTGAAATAACAATGCACAAGGACGCGCTGCACGCCGGCGGTTGGGAGCACCGGGACGTGCACAACATTTACGGATTTATGCAGGTCTAACAAAAAATGACTGTAACTTTCTGAATATCTTTTTCAGACAATGGCCTCCGTGGATGGCCTTCGGCGCCGTTCGGGGGACCGACTGCGCCCGTTTCTGCTCAGCCGTTCTTTTTTCGTCGGTTCCCAACGCTTTGTGACTATTTGGACGGGTGACAACGTGGCCGAGTGGACTCATCTGAAACAATCCATCCCAATGCTGCTGTCTGTGGCCATTTCGGGTAAAAAAAACAATGGAGGGGCTTCTAATAATGGCGTCAGAATAAAAATATCAATCTCTTGATAATCCAAAAATGCTTAATTTGGTTTTTCTCTATTTTCTGGCTTGCCAAATGTCGGCGCAGACGTCGGTGGCTTCTTCAAAAATCCGGACGCACAGCTGTTGGTTCGCTGGTACCAAGCCGGCGCTTTCCAACCATTTTTCAGGGTTTGTTTTTTGGTTTGCAAATTTTGTTATTACTAGTAAAGGCTGCTCGACAATTTCATTAATCAAATTCAAAACGAATTTTATTTTTGGATTTTTTAAACATTTTAGGCGCATGCGCACATTGACACAAAGAGGCGCGAGCCGTGGCTGTTTGCCGATCGCGAAAAGGCGGCAATGCGCGACGCGATACGAAAGCGCTACGCCTTTTTGCCTTATTGGTCAGTAATTAGGCACAGGGCCGTAGCCAGAAAAAAATTTTGGGAGGGGGTATTTGAACCATCTGAGCGCGGCGCTCAAATGGCTTTCCCATTTGAGCGCCAGGTATTATTTGAAGGAATTTTCAAAAAAGTTTCAAAAATGCAAATTTTTTTTTGATTTTTGATGGCAATTTGTTAAAAAATTGGTCAAAAAAAAATTGTAAAAGTGCAAAACAAAAGGGTCCCCCCTATGGTTTTTTTTTCTCAAATTTCATTTTTGGGGGGGGGGAATTCCCCCCCCCTTCCCCCCCCCCCTGGCTACGGCCCTGATTAGGCAGTTTGTACATTTATGTTTCTTTAAAAAGCTGGCCTTTTATTGACGTAAATTCTGTTTTCAGGTACACTTTGTTCTACGAGCACACAAAAACGGGTGTGCCGCCGATGCGTCCGGTGTGGGCCGAATTCCCCGAGGACGAGGCCGCCTTTGACGAGGAGCGCGAGTGGCTGGTCGGACCGGGCCTTTTGGTGCGTCCGGTGGTGGAGCCCGACGTTGAGCAAGTGTCGTTGTATTTGCCGGGCAAGGCACAAACATGGTAAGACAACAGCACTTGGACAGAGCCCGTACCGGTAGATTTTCAAAATTTTCTATCGAAAAGTAACGAATACGAATTCTCGGATTCAGCAAACTTTGATCACTGTGCGTGACCTCACCCCTTCCCCAGCTCCATGGATTTTTGATTATTTAGGTTCGATTGGGACACTCATCGCATTTACCTTTCGCCGGGTGCAATTTATACGGAGACGCCGCTGGAGAAAATTCCCGTCTATCAGCGTGGGGGCACTATCATCCCCGTTCGTTTCATTGACCACATTTCCCTTTAACGATTGGATCTATCAAATTTCCGCTTTCAACAAATCTGAGATTTTTTTTCCATTGAGTTTTCCGTAATTATGTGAACCCCAAAAAATGTGCAGTTGCGAGAGAGGCCGCGCCGTTCGTCCAAAATGCAACGCAACGACCCAATCACTCTTTACATCGCTGCCGAGGCTGACAGGGAATTTGCTAATGGCACTCTTTACTTGGACGACGGTGAAACGCACAATTATCGGGACCACAACGAGTACCTCTACTGGGTAAGCAATTGTTTACAAAATAACTTTCTCCGGCGCCTATCGGCACCACCGACCCCACTGAATTCGCAAAAAATTTGCATTTTTGAAATTCTTTAACCAAAAAAGGGAGTAAAAACAAAAAATGCACCCCCTCAGGAACCGAACATTCCCCCCTCTCCCGAAAATTTTTTCTGGCTACGCCACTGATTGTACCCCAGGTTTTGAAATTGATTAAGTGACCGGAGATCAATCCATAAAATGAGCGGTCTTCAAAATTGATGTTAATTTACTTTTCCAGGGATTCACCTACAAAAAAGTGAACGACCACACCTACTCAATCATCGCGAAGAGTTTGGACAATCGCGGCACTTTAGACCCGGATGTTTGGGTTGAACGCATCGTTATCCGCGGACTGCGCTACTATCCACGCAATGTGCACATGTACTACGAAGGTCGTTCGATCGTCTCATCCCTTGTCCCAAAAGATTCGAACATTCCAACAATTTCCATAAATCTAAGAAAGCTCAAAAATGATATCTTATATAGCAGCTCGGTTTCTGCTTTAACTCTTTCTTGACACAGATTACACACCGGACGACCTGGAGTTTACGCATGACCGGGAAAACCGTCTTCTCACCATTCGTAAACCGGGCGCATATGTGTCGCGCGAGTGGCGCATTGACATTCACACTTGAAAGGGCGAAAGTGACTGGACGCATGGCGGACGATTATTTCATTTTTCTGTTGTTGTTTTTTTTGTTCGAAATATAATGGCTATTGTACTCTCCCATCAGAAAAGAATGCCTTTTGTTCTGGTCATTTTAGGCTCCAGAATCTCTTCTGTTTGATTTTTAAAAGAGCGACCGTAACATTCTGATCTGATGGCGAGGCTTGAGGCATTCATTCCTATGTCTAAAACGTCGCCAGGGGTATTGGAGTTGTGATTTTGAGCGTTGGTATGTAATAATTGTCTTCTCGAAATTTGGGTTCGTATGTTTTTGCTTAAATAATATGTTGTCTCATGTTTAGAAATCATTCGGCTCTGGGGTTGGTTTCGGATATTATTTATTTTGTTGCCCATAAGCTAAATGACTCTACAATACTTACGTAATTTGTACTGATTATAACAATAAGAATAAAGCGATTTGAAATAACAAGAAAGTCAATAAAATGGCATGTATATTTTTATCATTTCGGTGTGTCTTTTTCTGTCAATTCGTGTCCGGACAAGTCGGCTACGGACAACTCGGCTACGGACGACATTTTTTTGTTACAACTTTTTTCAGACTACTCAAAATGATTAGCTTTCTTTTGTAATATTATTCAGCTCAACGAGAGCTTTCGATTGATAGTAATTTCTTCTGATTCTGTTGGCTTGCAAAAAAGTTAGAACTTGAAAAGCAGTTCATCTCCTATAAACTCGCCCTTTCCTGTCCTAACTTTGGTTATGCTCAAGCTAGCTAGTTGTAATTAGTACCAAACGAAAGCTCTCGTTGAGCTGAGTAATATTACAAAAGAAAGCTAAGCATTTAGAGTAGTTTGAAAAAAGTTGTAACAAAAAAAAGTCGCCAGTAGCCGAGTTGTCCGTAGCCGAGTCAGCACCACGCCCTGTCAATTTTTGTAGTCTGCAGACCTTTCCATACATTTGGGCTAAGATTTTACCAACTTTCTGTGTGATTCTGATCGGTGTGTTCAATTGATTTATGTTACATAAAAATTAGGAACCGGTGAAATAAATTTCCAGAATCGGATTTTCAATTTTGAAAATTGGAATATTCCGGAATATGGGTGCCTCGCCAAATTGGACGAATTATATATCAATCGACTCCACTCTAAGCACGGGCGCCGGTAAAATGCTCTTTGGTAAATTGCTCTCCGATACTTCGGAAAATTGCTCTCAGAAAGTTGCTCTCAACGGAAAATTGCTCTCCGTGAAAAAAAAGAGGAAAATTGCTCTCGGAAAATTTCTCTCCAACCCGGAAAATTGCTCTCCGCGAGAAAAAATAAAAATGGCAAAATTCATCCCAGAATTTTTCTATTTACCTTTTCTTCATCACCTGCTACCCATAAACAGGAAAGAGTGGCTTAGGCCTAAGCCTAACGCGCCCCAAGCCAGGGTGGCTTAGGCCTAAGCCTAACGAACCCTATGTCTCTAACTTTTCCCCTGTTAGTTCTAATTCAGTCCAAAAATATTTTAAAAGGTCTTTAAAAATTGTTTACTCCTCCATAGACACTCACCGATGTTATAGGAAATCATTTTACAAAATCGGGGTTCAAACCACCAGTATTTTATTTTTTCTCATGGAGAGCAATTTTCCGCGTTGGAGAGAAATTTTCCGAGAGCAATTTACCTAGACTCCTAAGCACAGCGTGCGAATCCGTTAAAATTTTTAGCCGGAAATCAAAATTTAGCGGAGGGATTTTTACGGATAAATCCGGAAGGTCGAAAAACCGGACCCGGATTTCGCACCTGCTGAGGAGGGGTTGGTGGGTGCCGATAAGCGCCGCCGAGAAAATTTGTGAAAATTAATAATGGTAATAGTAGAAAATTCTCAATTTTTATTTTCTATTGACGAATTCGTAATCAGAGTGCATTAAATAACATATTTTCAGACAATTTTTAGAAAAAAAATTTGACAAAATTCGGGTCCAGGACAATTGGTCGAAATGGTGCTCAGATTCGGATTCTACAACCACGAATACCCCTACCAAAGGGAAGGTCCCCAAGTAAAACAATTTATGCGAAATTGTTGCTTTTTTTGCGCGCGATTTAAAATATTTTGAATTTTTCTAGAAGGTGTAGAGATTTTGACTCGGAATTCTATAAAATTTGACCAAGTGCCCCGTGAAGACGACCTTGGTCACCCAACCTTTCATCCTCGTGCAACCAAAAAACGGCCGACATTATCTGTCTGCGCTTCGGTCAGTTTTTTAGTATTTTTTTTAAAAGAAAAAAATTAAAATTTACAGCTGGCGGCGCAAGCGCCCTGCAATTCACTGGTAGTGCCCCAGGGTGCGAAAGTGACGAAGCGGTGGCAAGAAGGCTGGCAAGAGAGTTGGTCTGGGCCACACGAAGGCGGGGGCATCTCAGCGAAAGGCGCTTTATCGCTGAAGTTGCGAGAGACTGCGTTATGAAAAAAAAGGGCGGCGGCGGTGATCAAGAAGCATGCCTGGAGAGTCCGCCGGCTCGCAAGGCACTGCTAGATCGGCAAACGATCACACGTGCCGAAGGGATCAGGTTTTTTGCTGGTCCCAGACCCTTAAAAATAAAAAAGTAACTCAGATTAATTGGGCCGCCAACGGCGGAGAGGCCGATAATGGAGCGAATCCGTACGCTCTTTGCCGCGAACCGGTGCAAGGCAACGGACCCGAAGAAGACCGGAATACGGCCTACCACGAGGCCAGACACGCGGTCGCCGCGTATTTTCTGCAGAACGGCATGTTCGTGACGAGAGTAAGCCCTTTCCTGGCACTTTTAATTTTTTTTTTCAAAACTAAGTCACGATCGTGCCGCGCGAACAAGACGTTGGACACACGAGCCTTAGGGCTCATAAGAACCAATAGCTCGCAGACATCATCTGCCTGGGCTTTGGTTAGTTTTTTATAACTTTTTAAAAGAACAAACCCCCAAAATTTTATTTTCAGTTTGCGGTGCAGCCGCAAGGCGCTTTACAGGTAGCGAGGCGTTAGTTAAAAGACACGCCTGGGGGGTCAAAAGGCTGGCCATGGCGCTGCTTGATCAGCGAACAAGAACACGCGACCAATTAATTTGTCATACAATTCCCAGTCCCCTCTCCCCCAAATTCCCCGTCATTCAAATCCCCGTCACTCTTCCACCTCCCCCCAAATTCCCCGTCATTCAAATCCCCGTCCCTCTTCCACCTCCCCCCAAATTCCCCGTCTTCACTCCCCCCAAATTCCCCGTCATTCAATTTTCTGAGCTTTGTGAGGCTTCGAAAATCGCTTATTTGGATAATTACTCCCACCCCAACAAACCATGACGATCATCGGCTGCTTCGGCAACAGTCCCTTTCCCAACACTTTGTGGAATCCGGCCCGAACCACGTCGATCACCGGCGCCTTGTCTGTCATTTCCGCGTACTGTTTGCGCGTCCGCTCCGTGCACAATGTCCGTGTGGCACTTTGAAACTTCCTTATTCTTTTTAATCTTTTCTGTACATTTTGAAGGTTTTTTGTCTAAATGTCCCGAATCCCACCGCTGAAGTCAAAAAAAAAAGTTGGGCAATAATGGGGAGCGAAGCATCCGAAACTGACATGCATTTCGACGAATTTCGAGCTGGGACCCGAATCTGGTAATAGTGTACTGTAGTTTGTGGGCCCCCATAATAGCTGAGCTTTTTTTCGGAATCTCAAAAATGTTGGAAAGTCAGTTCATATCAGGGATGGGCGGAAATTTATTTTCAAAAAACGGAAAAAGGAAAAACGGAAATATTTTTTTTAACGGAAAACGTAAAACGGAAAAAAGGGCCAAAAACAACGGAAAAACGGAAAACGGAAAAATTTCAAATAAAATAAAAAAATTATTTTTTTTTAAAATAATTTATTTAATAAATATTTTTCGAAATATTAACATTAGTTATTTTTAAAAATTTTGAAGGATGTCTTTTTTTCGGCGGCCTTCTAAATCTATGGTGTCCGGACATTTGGCACATTGGACATTTGGCACACTAGTGAAAAAACGGACATTTGGCACACTGGGAGGGAAAAAGACGTTTCGCACACTGGACATTTGGCACACGGTCATTTCGCACACTAGTGAAAAAACGGACGTTTCGCACACTGGGGGGAAAAAGGACGTTTCACACATAAATTTCGCACACATTCAATAAAAGCTTGCAATATTTTAGATAGATGAATAAATTTGAAATTAAGCCAATGTTGAGTAATTTGGCTAAAATTGCACTCGAAATTTCAATAAATTATCAAAACAAACTCAAAAAACACAATGTCAACCTATTTTGGCCATCTTTTGGTGGTTCATAATTTTCTTCATAGTGGTTTCCGGCACAAACTTTTTGCGAATTCTTACTCAGCTCGACGAGAGGAATCGATTGGTAGTATTTTTATTCGAATCTGAACCATTCAATGTGCGAAATTTCCAGTGTGCCAAATGTCCTTTTTTCCCCCAGTGTGCCAAATGTCCTTTTTTCCCCCAGTGTGCCAAATGTCCGTTTTTCCACTAGTGTGCCAAATGTCCAATGTGCCAAATGTCAGTGTGCCAAATGTCCAATGTGCCAAATGTCCGATAGCCGTCGGGGATCTGAACCCCACCCACACTTATCTCCCCACACCAACCACTCACCATTACACCACAACCAAACAGAATTCCGATTCTCTAAAAATCCCATTCTTAGGGATGTATATTTTTTCCGGTTTTTTCCGTTAAAAAGGGCATTTTAACGGAAAACGGAAAAAAAGGGCCAAAAACAACGGAAAAACGGAAAACGGAATTCCGCCCATCCCTGGTTCATATCTCGCCAAAACAAAATGCCAACCAGATAATTGACGTTTTGAATTTTTGGCCTTTTTTGTTTTTGCATTTTTCTTTAAGACATTTCGGGAAAACGCCTAAAATAGAGACTAAAAAACCCGTGAATTGCGAAAATATTCTCAAAAAGACCGAAGTAGGGATTTATAGGGACTAAAAAGTCGCTCGAATTCCTTTTTTTGTTTTCTCTCGTCAAACCCTGTCGCAAAAAATAGGTTAAACCCTAAAAATCCGGCCCCTCTATCAAGAATTTTGGTAATAGTTGGGCTGGTCCCCCCCATTTTTTGAAAAAATAAAAATATTATTCAAAGTCAACTAAAAGGTGTTTCTAGAGGGTTTTCAGGGGCGTAGACTCCGAATCTGACATTTATTTCGACCAATTTCGAATCCCTCGGATCCAAATAAGCGATTTTCACCTTGGGAAACTTTCGAATGGTATTTCATTTTTATTTATCAGAATTTGGCAAGTTAAAAGTTGTTGTTAGATGCTTTCTTTTCAGCAATCAATTTTTGGTTGTCACTTTAATTTCACAGAACAATGGCAACTGCAAAAAAGAAGACGCGAAAGCTCAGAGGACACGTTTCACATGGCCACGGGCGTGTGGGCAAGCACCGGAAACATCCGGGCGGCCGCGGTAACGCCGGGGGACAGCATCACCACCGCATCAACTTCGACAAGTACCATCCTGGCTACTTTGGCAAGGTTTGCGCGCATTTTACTTTTGTTGTTGGGACGGTGCTTCTTTTGATAAAAATAAACAGAAATTGTAGAAACAAATGCGTGATTTCTATTGTTTGTGCCCTTTATTTACGGGACAACCATTTCCATGTCACGCAAAACCAAAGAAACAGTCGAGTTTTCGCTAGCACCTGCTTCGTTTTACACAAATGGCAGGAGTTTGATAGTAATTCTCGACACATCGATCCTAACAATGTCAATATTGGGGTATAAATTGTTTTGCCGGGACTGCAAAATTCATTAAAATATAACAATTTTACAAAAATGTTATTTTGCTTTTCCCTCGTTCAGGTCGGCATGCGCAACTTCCACGTGCGCAAGAACCACTACTATTGTCCAACCATCAACTTGGACAAATTATGGACACTGTGCACGGAGCGGACGCGCAAACAGTACGCGGAAGTGACGGACAAGGCGCCGGTGATCGACGTGGTTCGGGCCGGATTCCACAAAGTGTTGGGAAAGGGACTGTTGCCGAAGCAGCCGATGATCGTCAAGGTTTGTTGGGGTAGGCGTCTCCGAAAAGGACCAAAATTCTTGGAAATGTCGGTACTTTTTTTTGGTTTAGAGGCCGTTTTTTCGCGAATTTTTTCAAAAAATTATGCTTCCATCTTAGAAACGTGTCTCTAGGGGTATTCGGGGGCGTAGATCCAAATATGACCGCTGTTTGGACCGATTTTGAACCCCGAACCCGAAGGTCGGCAAGGTTTCTTGGGTAGGACTTCTTCGAAAAGGACCAAAATTCTTGAAAATGTCGTTACTTTTTTGGTTTATATGCGGTTTTTTTGCCGATTTTTTCAAAAAATTATGCTTCCATCTTAGAAACGTGTCTCTAGGGGTATTCGGGGGCGTAGATCCAAATATGACCGCTGTTTGGACCGATTTTGAACCCCGAACCCGAAGGTCGGCAAGGTTTCTTGGGTAGGACTTCTTCGAAAAGGACCAAAATTCTTGGAAATGTATCGATTTTTGGGTCGATTTGAACTGAAAGCCACAATCCCTTTATCAAGGCCAAGTACTTCTCGCACACGGCGGAGGAGAAGATCCGGAAAGTGGGCGGCGCATGTGTTCTGGTCTCGTAGATGGCGACGAGGGGACGTTATGAGATGTGTTGTTGCTACAATATTTAATGATGGAATTTTGTTGTTGTTAAAATTTCATTGAAGCTTTATATTTTCAACGATTTGAGGCATCAAACTGTGAATGCTTCGACCTTAAAACTTGCAAAAGTCTTATGTTTTGATCAATTCGATTTCCAAAACTGGGAATCGGCTCACATGCACAGTTTGGTCCTCGTTGTCTTTATCATTGGGTTTTTAATCCGAAGGAATGTTATTTTGAATTTGTTTATTCATTCCGTTTTAATGTTGCGTCACTTGACAGGATAATTGAGCATTCACAAACAAATGGCATCCAACCAGGAGCTTGCTTGCATTTACGCGGCTTTGGCCCTCCAGGACGACGGGGTTCCCATTCAGGCGGAGAAGATTCAGGCAATGGTCGAATCTGCGGGTGTTTCGGTTGAGCCGTTCTGGGCGGGGCTGTACGCAAAGGCCCTTCAGGGCGTTGATGTGAAGGTGTGCGTTAGATCGAAAGGAACTAATGGAAGGCAATGGCGGAGAATTGGGTTCCGGACAAAATTTTTCGACCAAATCCCGGCCCTAATTCGAACAATTTTTCAAAAGATCTAATTTTCCAGATTATTTTTGGCCTTAAAATCATTCAATAAGCACAAACTTGCAACTAAAAAGCAAAAAATGATCGAATGGGTTCGTGCAGAAATTAAACGTGCATTTAAACTAATTTGGGTCTGGGGCCGAAACATTGAATGGGCAAATTAGCATAATTAACTAATTTTGTCTCCAAGGCACTGATCTACAACATTAGCTCCGGTGTTGGCAGTGCGCCCGCGGCGGCGGCGGTGGCGGCTCCGTCGGCGGGCGGTGGGGCGGCCGCCCCGGCAGCGGTCAAAGAGGAGAAGAAAAAGGAGGAACCCAAAGACGAATCCGACGATGACATGGGCTTTGGTCTTTTCGACTAATCACACAATGTCGTTCCAATGTTCTTTGTTGATTGTTAAATATTTTGGATGAAGCAAAAAATTTTGTTTGCGAGTTACATTTGGACGGTTTTGGCAGAGACGGGCGTGAATGGGACCTCGAAGTGTACGGGATCTGGGCGTCTCTGCCATTAAATTTTGCCTCATTGAATGTCTAGAACGGACGAGTATCAACTCGTTCCCCTTTGCCCAACTTTTTTGAACTTTTTGCATTATAACTTTTTTTTCTAGCGAACCAAATAATTTATTTTTGGTATCATTCGAAAGCAAACACTCAGTAGAAGCTATTAACAAGCAAAAGCTAACCGATTGGCCGAATGGCAAAAAAGTTATGGCCATTCTGGTCACAAAACTCAAACTTTCTGATTTTCGGGCCATAACTTTTTTGTCATTTGGCCAATCGGTTAGCTTTTGCTTGTTAATAGCTTCTACTGAGTGTTTGCTTTCGAATGATACCAAAAATAAATTATTTGGTTCGCTAGAAAAAAAGTTATAATGCAAAAAGTCCAAAAAAGTTGGGCAAAGGGGAACGAGTTGATATTTTACCGTCTAGAACCACCAGTTCTGGAATCTCTCCAAGGTGTCCCAAAATTACAATGCGGTTTTAATTCGGGGAAAAGATGACTGAGTGCGTGTGAAATTCTTTAACGACCGTAAATTTTTGAAAACCCCAATATAAAATTAATTGCGTTTAAAATCCGATTCATTCGCTTTTTTCTCCCTCTGTTCCATTTTCATCGGTCGGCTTTATGTTCTTTGTGAGCAGTTCAAATGCCTCCTGGTCGGTGTAGGAATCGGCGTCCAATGGTAGAAGCATCGGATGAGAGTGCACCAGACACGTGGCCAAAGGCAGCCAAAAACGCTTATCCTTCGGGATGTCCGCCGCGTCAACCTAAACTTTTTTTTGTTAAAAATTGCCACTAAATACAAATATAGAAAAATCCGGTGCAGGCTGGACTTCTCCCATTCCTAAAAGGCTTCAAAAAATTTCCGCATTTCTTCTATATAATGTTATTTGATTTATTGTAATATAATATTATTTTTATGCGATTAAATTTCAACTGTTTCCTCGGTTTTTGATTTCCCCCACCCCCGAACCTCGAGGTCTGGCTCCACGCTTGGCTACCCCTGCAAAAACCTAGCAAAAATATTACTTTTTAATGGTAAACAACGTTTAATGGGGCAGTCAAATCTTTATTCAACTTTTAACCAAATATCAAGCCAAAAACAATTTATTTTGAGTTTTTTGGGGAGTTGAAAATTGGGCACTGTTTCAGAAGATTTTCAAATTTGAGGGTAAAATCCACCAAAATTCCGGCTGTTTGTTGCTCAGAAACACCATCATTAGGTGTGTGTTTTTAATCCAGAAGATCCAGATTGGTTATGCCTGGATCACATTCAACGTTTTCATTGACAAAAAAAATTCGAG
This sequence comes from Globodera rostochiensis, assembly GCA_018350325.1. Taxonomy (NCBI): domain Eukaryota; kingdom Metazoa; phylum Nematoda; class Chromadorea; order Rhabditida; family Heteroderidae; genus Globodera; species Globodera rostochiensis. The sequence goes on from JAEVLN010000011.1 coordinate 2,354,575, forward strand.
AATAAAATATTGCTCTTAATACAATGAGATTCCGACAAGAATCACGCCGATGGATCCTACAATTATGGCAGCGAACAGCCAGGCCAACCTTCGCCTTCTCCGGATGTCCTTGAAAAGGAAAACGTCGACAATCGCACCGATAATGGCGGGCAACTGTGAGAAATGTGCGGGAATTTTTAAAATTTGTGGAGAAAAGTTTTGAAATAATTTTTTCGTTACTATTGAAGAAGGCTTGAATATAAAAGAAAATTAAACCAAAACGCAAGTCGGCAAAAAGTTATATTTGCGAAACTGCCAAAAAGGACTTTTCGGCGGAGTTCTTTGGACTTCAAGCAAATAAGCCCTCCACTACGGTGGCAACAGAAGTTACCCTAATATATATACCGTACACCGCTTACCCGAACGGTGACTGGAAAGCTGACGGGTTGGGTGAGGATTCGGTTGGACACGATGAAAAGGTTCATCCCAAAGACCAAAGCAAGCCGTAGGCAACAGAGGGAAGCACCTGTTACGAATATTCTTTGATCCATCCTTTTTTGATTCTGAAATTAGTTGATGAACACTTCGAACCCCCCCCCTTTTGCTGAAATTAGTTGCTGAACATTTCGACCCCCCCCCCCCAGGCTATGGACTATTTACTCTTTTTGTGTTTGGGAAGTGGCCCAATTAGGACTCGGGATGGCATCGACGGAAAAATTCAACGGCCGCCAATTTTTGAATAAATCGGTCGGCGGCACGCACCAGCGACGGATTGACGTAGGGACGGCCACGACGGAACAGCGAATAAAGTACAAAATAAAATGTGGAGAAAAAGAAGACGGCACAAAAATGCGAAAACACAAAGTCGAGCGCTGCAAAATTGGGGGGGTGAAAATCTCAAAAAAACTCCCGTGGAATTTATTTATGATTATATTCCCCAAAAAATGTTTTTTTTTGACCATTTTTGGAGGCCCTTTGGTCCGTGTCCTGCACATAGACAATCGGTGTTAGCATCAGGCCATGAAGAACGCCCAAGCAAACGGCGAGGGTAACAAATCTTAAAAGAATAATCAGAAAATTCGAATTGTCGTCCCCCAAAAAGTGAATGTTTTTTGTTTTTATAATAATTTAAATGTTTATTTTCAAATTCGAAAACCAAACTAGGGGTGTTCAAGACCGGGTTTAAAAGCGGGAGCCGGGGTTTTTTTTTGTTTTAATAAGACCCGGTTTATTTTGAGTGGGGTTTGAATTTGAACAACCGCTAATTCAAAAGCACAAATTGTCCAAAATATTTGGTAGTTAATTAATATATGCCTACAGTAGTTTTTGGCTTTTCACATGGAAATGCCATTTTTTCTGTTGGCCATCCGTTGATGCCAAATTGCCCCCCGGCGCCTCAACGGTCGTCGCTGCCCTTCATCGGTGGTGATATTCACACTGCCATATGGCGGGTTTCTGGGTAATTTATTCAAAATTTGGGGCGGGGGGCGTGAGAATTTTCATTTAATTAGCATATTATGGCTTGGTCAGTCCGATTTTAAAGCAGAGTTAGTGGGGAGCCAAAATCCGACTCGACATTTTTCTCGACGCACTGCAAACCCTGTCAAGACGTTCACCAACCGAATACTTGGCACTGTCCTCTCACCGCTCGACGTGCTGTTCAACGGCACAATGTTACTCTGGGTGGCACGGCCTCCGCCATTCTCGACTTCATCAGCCACGTTCTGACGACTGTACACAAAGACAAACATCAAACCGCTGATCAGAGTGATCAGAACGCCCAAAGAGTTGAAGAACGGACTCTGAACGTGCTGAGCTTTGGTGCCGAACAGACCGAATCTTGCAACGGACCATCCGACAATAATCTGAAGAAAATTAAAAGCCAATCTTAATTCTCAAACCACATAAACTGGAGATTGAGAAGTGCTAATCACTTTAACAAAAGTCGACCTGAACAGTCCCCCAGGTGAGCATTCCGAGTCCAATGCCCATTTCGGCCACAATCGGCACGGAGGCAACATTTCCTGATCGGGCGAACAAAAAAAGAAACATAACAAAACATTTGAAATTGTTTATTTTAAACCCGTCGCATAAAGAAAGCCGCCAACGGCAGCGGTCAAATTAAACGGAGGAAGGCCTCGGGCGATGTTTATGATCAGTCCGGCCATAAAAACGACGGAACACTGTACCCACTGCACGAAAAGGCCTGCGGGGCTAAGGGATGGACCAAACGAAATAATTTCGATAAAAACCATCTCTGGTGTCGTAGCGTTTCAATGGCACAAAAGCAAAGCCAAAGGCTAAGCACGAGACCGAAAGGGATAAGTAGCCAATTAGCAGGTCAGTGCCGGAGGGGTTGTCCATTTTATAATTTAATTGCTTTTGTGGAAAAGTTCAAATGCATTTTATTTATCGTGGAAACAAACAATAAATAATAAATAAATGTAATTAGTGGAGGTTGGGGTCGCATTTCCTGAAGAAGCAATTTCGTCCGATTAGTTTTGGGTGGGTCTTTTGCTGGCCAATTTCGACGCTTAGAGGGGACATTTTCTTCTGAATTCGCTGTATTCCGTCCGTTCGGATGAGGTGGCCAGAGGGAGTATTGGCCAAATTCGGAAAACGCCTCAAAATTAGCGATCATCCCGAACTCAAAAAGTCCGGGAATTGATTTAAGCAAAAACATAAATTTGAGAATGGAAAAAGGAATGAAATGAACAAATAGATAATATAATCTTTATTATTAAATTTGGGGGCAAAGGCCGTCCGTCCGTTTCCCTACCCTTTCCCACCCTATCGCTTTTTTATTGATCATTTCCGGAGAAGGATCGATCGATCGATCGCTCAAATAATCATTTGCGGCTGGCAACCCACGAATGCCTAAAAAGGAAATTAATTATGGATTAAAAAGAACTTTATTTATTTATGCTTAGACATGAAAATTTTTTTTAAAAATCATTTCGACTTGCCGATTTTGTCAGGGTAATTAATTAAATTAAAACATTTACCAAATATCTCAAATTATTGAGGAATTTCGGCGTGTCAGACTCCCGGAAGAACACCGGAATTGAGACAGAACCGCCCAACCCCCAATTGCACCCCATCCCTTTCATTCATTCGTCCGTCTTCAATCAATCCCCCCCCCGGCGACCGAAATGATTTCCCAACCAAAAAGTCCGCCCGGTTTGATTGGCCCCGCCCAACGCTCCCGAGCGCGCGACCAACGCAACAGTCAATAATTCATTTATTCTTTCATTTCTCGCCCTGTTCAAAACGACTGAGTCTCGACAAAAGAGTCCGCCGTCTCAAGCAGTACTCCATGCGCAGTTCAAATTTAGTGTTTACTCTCTTCAACCAAATCAAAATTGAGTGGCCTATATCAAAAATGAAGACAATAAACCACAGATTTGCAAATATATTCCCGAATCTCTACTCGTTCTTAGGCCTAGTTTCTCTAGCAGTGTTTAAATGAAAAAGTTCCCCCACACCCCTCCCCCCCCCCCCCCCCCCCCCCCCACCCACGCAGCCACTCTCAAACACAACGAACGAACGAACGATTGAATTGGTGGGGGGGGGGGGGGAATTAAAAGGCTGATTTTGGTTGGTTTTGGTGGGTGAGTCCGTCCAAACGATTATTTACCACCGCAAATTGCCGTTGCTGCGTTTTATATAAATTTAATTTTGTCAGTTTCTTCTGCACAACTCTCTTTGCCCACAAATTTACAACGTTTTGCCCTCACTTTCAAACTTTACAAACTTTTTTTCAATTCCAAATTTGCCGCTTTTTACGGCTGATCAGTTTTTGATCGGACCAAATTTAAGTTGATCAGATGCACCAGGCGCAACAGCAACAGTCAAACATTCGAAAGTTGCAAAAAGTATTTTTTAAATTGCCCTAAATTGTTTTAAATGCAACGGTCCGCCTGTCGTCCCCTCCAGCGTTTCCTTTGTCCTCCGTCCGGTCAATCTCGTTTAAAGCAGCAAAGCAACGCTCACATCTAACCAAAATCTCCCCCCGAGGGATTGAATGTATCGTCGACCCTCAAATCCCCCCCCCCATTAGTGTTGGCTGATTCAGCCCCCCCCCCCCGCCCGCTTTTGCATGTCCTCCAATTCATTCATTCCTTCGCCCGCCCGCCCGAATTTCCAATTTCCCCCACCACTCTCTGTGCTGACCGACCGACCGATTGCTGGAGTTGCTGGGTGTGTTGATGAACAGGTTTTGAGACTCCGCGCGCTGATCGCTGTATTTGCATGCCCGCGGATATTACGCCAATGTCAGCCGTGCGCCTCGGGGGTCCGAGACAAAAGTACCCCCAGCAAATTAAATCGACTCGAGATCAAATGCATCTCGAAGTTTGATTAATATAATAAAACAGTTGGAATTATTGTTGTTATGTACTTAAGGTGCTTTACCTATAGACTCTGGTGATATTTTGCCAAAATGTTGCCAAATTCGATGTTCCCGGCCCAGCCATGTCCCCAACAAGCACAAATGGCGGCATCCAAAAACAATGGTGGCGCCGGCGGCAGCAGTTTTCTGTTCAACAGTGCCGAATTTTGGCCCACCGCTTTAGCCAACAATCATACCAATCACAATTTGATCATACCGCTTCAGCAGCAGCAGCAGCAGCAGCAGCCGAACAACTCCAACATCAGCAACATCAGCAACAACAGCAACAGCACCAATAGCCCGAATCATTGTCAGCAACAAACCCAACAGCACCGACTTCCCGACAAAATTTGGGTATACGCGATAGAGAACGAGCGAGCGGGCTGATCAATCGATCCCGTTTTGATCATCAATGCTGATCATACTCAATCACAAAATTCATTTTGCAAATCAACGAATATGTCGAGCTGATCTAATCTGTTGCCTCTAAATTGAGACTTTATATACCTAATCCATAACACTTTTTACTTTTAGGAGCAGCAACAGCAGCAGCAGCAAGTGATCACAATCGCACTTCAATACGGACCTCTCAAAGAGTTGGTGATCGTCGAAAGAACCGCCGACGCTTCCGCATTTGATCTGTTCAGGTCCGATGTTTCAATTTGTGACTCTATTTAGTTCTCCTGATCCGAAGGGTTGATATATTCTTTCTGTGTTATTTATCGAAAATTTGAAAGATTTTCCTGGTAAATTACCTAAATTAAATTAATTGTTTTAAATTCAAATGTTTTTTGTAGACAAAAGGCGCGTCAGATGGTGGAGAAACAGCTCCAATTTGAGTCCGCCATTTCACCCAACGGCGGCAATTCGCCGAACGCACCAACACAAATCGCTGTTGGTGAAGTGCAATTGTTTCTGCACGACTACAAAAGCTTCAACATGCTAACCTGCTTGACGTCGTTGGCACAATTGGTCAGCGGATTCTAGGGAATAATGTTTATAAATATGAACCATCAGAAGACGTTCAGGACAACGGAAGTGTGGTGGAGATCATTCGGATTGATCGGAGCGAGAAGCCGATCAAACCGCACTCGCTGCTCGTCAACACTTACGTTACGCCGACATTTTGTGACTATTGCGGTGAAATGCTGATCGGACTGGTCAAACAGGGCCTGCAATGCCAATTGTGCAAGTTCGAAAAAAGATATTTTGGGCTTAAACAGAAGTGCTGGCTGGATAAATTTGATCTGTTGGCTTATATTTTGTTGATCAAATTTGATCAGGAAGACACAGTTATTTGGTAATCGATCGTAAAAGTGACTGATCGAGATTTGATTCAGATAAAACTCTTCCTACACATCATTCTGATTCTGATTAGAGCTAACGATTTTTACCTGTCAGATGCAATTTTCACAAAAAATGTGCGTTCGCCCCGCGCAACAATTGTGCCAAGTCGGACGCGGTGCCGACGACCTTTTTGGCCGGTGCCGGACAATTTCCCGTGTCGACGGCCTTCGAGGCAAGTAAGTTGAGGTCGGAAATGATTTAATTTAATTTAATGCTTTTTTCAATTTATTTTAAACTTATCGAAACGGGGAAATTTGCAATCTTTGAGATGCTGAACATCGCCAACAGCAGCAGCAGCAGCAGCAGCAGCAGCAGCAATCCCATGCGTACTTCCAACTGCCGCACTCTCTGCTGGTGCACAATTACAAAACTCCGACGGTGTGCAAAATATGCGACAAATTGTTGATGGGCGTGTTCAAGCAAGGCCTGCGCTGCAGGGACTGCAAAGTATGGCACAAATAAGCTGAGAATGAGGGCAAAGTATGGCATGCCTTGAGAGCATTAGAAATGCTTGTTGAAATAATAAATTTATTTTAATTTAATAAAGGTGAACGTGCATAAGAAGTGTGCCTTCCTGTTACCGTCCAACTGTCAGATCAATGTAGAAAATGCCATAATGATGTCCGGTGATCAGCTGTCGATGGGCGGCGGTGATCAAAGTCCGTCATTGGGTGCCTTCCAGCAAGATGCCGTCGTCGATTGTAAACGGCACAGCCAACAGCAGCCGATGGACGTGGGCAACACATCGGTCGATGAAATGATCCCGCTGGCCAGATTGCCAGGTAAAATAGTTGATCAGAAAACGATTGAACATTTTAGATGGCGATATATAGAAAATGTGCCAATAATTTTGCCCTCCCCTCCTTGAAGGGTCGGCGTCGAGTCGTTCTGTACGGCATGCCGCCACTGGTCAACCGATCTGCGAGGGCTGGCTAATCCATTTTCTGATGCAGGAAAAGGAGCGACGTCGCCTTCGGCACTATTGGGTGTTGGCCAACGGAGTGATCAGTCTGCACAACGAATACAACGACGGTAGGCATTTAAAAGCCTTGTTGTTTACGCCAGAGACCAGGCTTTAGGTTCATTCGTTTGATACTTTTTGATCGGAATCGGGATTTCAAAAACTAATTTGATTAGAGCCCGCACCGATCGAGAGAATATCGAGATTTCGATCAAAATCTTGATCGACGAAATAATTACCGAGATTTTTCGAAATCTCGACCAATCGGTCCCAAACCCGGGCTCTAAATTCGATGTTTTCTGTTCAATTTTTGTCATTAAACTCTGATTAAATATCCGCGAGTTTAATGTAACTAAAACTATACGACGACTATAATTCATATGAGCAATGAAAAAGCATCGGGGAAGAAGAATGTGACCAAAAATCGGCTGATCACCATCGATCGACCCGTGTTTTAAGGTGTGAACCCTTCCCGTGTGTTCCGCCATATCCAGCTGGCAGAGATAGTCGCTTTGATCCCAAACGAGGGACCATCGATGGACTCGAAGTAGGTCATCTCCACTTCTGCTGATCATATGTTTTTTCAATCAGTTCTTCCCGTCATTTAAATGCTCCAATTTTTTGCTCCCGACCACTAAAAACAAAGAATAATAAAAACTCCATAACATTTTAAAATTGAACAAATCGTTTATTTTGATCCGATATTTTGTGGTTTCCCATCAGATTTTCGCGCCATGCGTTCGAGATTCGCACGGCATCGGGGCTAACTTTTTGTGTCGGCGAAAATTTGGAAGCTTTTGGCACTCACACAGCAAATACGACGGCACCGCCGCCGACGCCGTTGTCGGTCACCAAATCGCGCTATTTTGGCGGTGCTGGTGCAACGCCAAGCTGGCAACAGTGGTTTCAGGTCAGAGTTTTTGTCCACTTTTTTGGGGGGAAGGGGTCATTAGTCCGGGCACACCAATCACTGCCCTCCCCCAAAAGGCTGGATTTGATCAGCGAACCTCGGTTGACTTGTCGAGACTCAGTCTCGAGACTTGACCAAATAAAACGATTAACAGATAAGAAAATTTTAATCGGTCCACACACTTTCAAAAACGAAGCATATATTTTGAAACATCCAATAGAAAATGTTTGTTTTCTTTAAGGCGTTGCAACAATCTTTGCAACCACCGCCGCTGAGGACTGACCCGACCAATGCTGAGCCGGCACTGCAATTTTCCCAAATTTATCAGGTCTTTAACAGCGGCCAAAAAAGTCAAGCCGCTTAAATATTATTGTTAACCAATCACAACAATTTAAGGTCCACCGGGAAAAAGTGCTTGGCTCGGGCCAATTTGGGACAGTGTACAGCGGCGTACACCGGCAGTCGGGCAGAGAGGTGGCGGTGAAGGTGGGCAATTCATCGGGCGGGGATTTTGAGACTTGTGACCAGACCTAATTTATTGGGATTTCCTGATTTTTGGAGTTTTCTGATTTTTTATAACTGAAAAAAATGCTTGGAATGTTGCCCCATATTCATTATCACATAGAGAACATTAATTAGGTAAATTGTGTGCGAATTTTTGACGGTTGTGTGATGGATCAGTTAGCGCTCTGATCAGAATTGTTGAGGTGATCGCGAAGGACCGTTTCTCCAAAAAGTCGTCCGCTGTGGAGACATTGAAGAGTGAGGTGGCCATTCTGCAGGCGGTTGATCACCAGGGCATCATTAAATTGGAGTCCATGTTCGAGACGAAGGACAAAATATTTGTGGTCATGGAGAAAATGGACGGCGACATGTTGGAGATGATTCTCAGCCAGGCAAAACGAAGCAAAATAAATTTTGGGGGGGGGGGGGGGGGAAATCAAATCCCTCAATAAATAAAAAATACAAAAAGAATCGATTGTTTCCGATCGGAAAATAAATATATCTCAAAAACTTTTTAGGCTACCGGACGTTTGAACGAACGGAGCACCAAATTTTTGATTATGCAAATTCTTAGTGCCCTCCATTATTTGCACTACCGCGGCATTGCCCATTGTGATCTGAAGCCGGGTAAGTCTCGATCTGATCATTTTGAATTATCCAACACAATAAACTGATCACATTTAATAATAACCTCCTTTTCTGCAGAAAATGTGCTTCTTTCCGACTTCCATTCAAACTTTCCCCAAACGAAACTGTGCGATTTTGGCTACGCCCGTTTCATTGGGGAGACCCAATTCCGAAAGACAATTGTCGGCACGCCCGCCTATTTGGCACCGGAAGTGCTCAAGAAGAAAGGTGGGGGGGGGGGTAACTAAAGCAATCAGTGCTAAATGATCTTTGATTGATCTTGATTTGATATACATTCTGATCACTGATCAGAATGCGTTGGGTATTCGTCTTTCAGCCAACGATAACAAATTACGGTTGACATAGAGGTCGCGTTAATTTGGCCATTTTAGGCTATAACAAATCGTTGGACATGTGGTCAGTGGGTGTGATCATTTATGTGACATTGTCCGGCACATTTCCATTCAACGAGTGAGTCTATGCCGAGTTTGGATGGGTTTAATGCCAAAAACGAACTTTTAAAGGAACGAAGAAATCGCTGAGCAGATTCAAAATGCCGAATTTATGTTTCCGTCAACGCCTTGGAAGAATGTAAATAACCCCAAATCTCACATTTTATTGCAATAATTAATATTGATCAAATCAAGATCAGTGCGGATGCGGTGGATTTGATCCAACGGCTCCTCAGAGTCCAGGTGACATTTTTGATTTCTTTTTGTGAATAAAATGAATAAAGCCAAAATGAATGCCTCTTCCTCTTCATCAGATTGAAGAACGGCTTACGATCGACGAATGCATCGGCCATCGATGGCTGAAGGACGCCCAGACCTACTGGGACCTGATTTGTCTGGAGAAACGGCTCGGCCATCGCTATTTGACCTCGGAGGCCGAAGATTTGATTTGGGCACCTCAACTGAGTGCCATGGGACTGCTTCAGACGACAAATGCCGAATCGCAGAAATGCCCTGTCGAACAGCGGAAGAGTTCAACTACGACCAAGATGGAGACGGATCAGCAACAGCTGCAGCAGGACGGAAGCATTGTGGACCTTCTTTTGAGCGTTTAAATGCAAATTGATTAAAAATGTCATGGAATTTATTCCAATCGCAGCATTACATTATAAATTATGTGATCCGTACGTTTGATTTTATGTTGCAGTTTTCGTAGCGATCTGATCAAATGTCTGATCATTCATTCTTGAACTGATCTTGACTCGCCGGCAGTTTATAGTTTTTCCTATTCTTCTCTTTGTGATGTGATTATTGTTCCATGCATATTAAATCGTTGTGCCAAGCCAAAAATATTACAATTTAAATGCCAACCCATCCATTTTTAGAATAATTCCGATTTATCCCATTTTCGCCGAATGTTTAAATATTATTATGTATTTATTGTTTACCAAAATGTCAAATTCAATCATTTTACATAATAATTATTTAATTAACTGCATTGTTTTTTGATAAATGTTATAAATTGTTCACATATGATAGTTAAACATCGAATGGAATAAATGGCTGATGAATGTTTGAAATCCGATTTGTTTGAGAGATCTCCCGAATCCCAAAATTTGTGTTCATATTAGGGTTGCCGCCGGGGGGGGGGGGGACGGGGACGGAGAAAACCGGGAATCCCCGGCCATTCTCATCCCCGTCCCCATTCCCCGGTTTGCCATCCCCGAAAACGGGGATCCCCGTTTTGTCGTCCCCGGTTTGACCGGGGATCCCCCCCCCCGGCGGCAACCTTAGTTCATAATCAGACCGAGACGGGGTTCATCGGAGGAATGCTGCCCAAACCTTTGGTCCCTGTGTCGGCAAAACAGGCCAACCTTTTGGGGGTTTTCGGAGAGTTGACCAGCCGATGGCACTACGCAATGTTATCACCGTTCAGCCCGGACACTGTCGATTGGCATACGCAGAATCTTATTTGAGGCCGTTTTCCTATTTTTTGTCCATCAAATAAAAGTTTCATTTTGTTCGTTAGTTTTGGGTTTTGCTCATCTTCGACCCGTTCCACGTGATTGTCCCCTTTTGTCGCCCCCCCGGGGTTTTTTTTTTTTTTGCCCCCCCCCCCCCCCCACTCAAAGAGTTCACTTCACTTCAATCATTTCACCGGCTGATCGTTCGTTTGTTCGTTCGCCCTTTTGGAGTGGTAAAAACTTTTATTTTCTCCCCATAATCAATTAATTCATTCCTTTCAATTCGTTTTTCACTCCCCCCCCCCCCCAATTTTCAATTTACACTTTTAAGCGCCCCTTATCAGAAAAACAAATGCCCGATCAGAAAGAGAAAGAGTTTATGCACAACGCCGTCGAGGAGGGCATTCGGGGCGTCCAATGCGGAGATGGTAAACATAAAATCCCTTTTTCAGATCAGTGTTAGTCTATTTAATTGGGCAATTCAATATGATTAGTTAGGGATGATCGTTTATTTTGTAGGCGGCCCTTTCGGCGCTGTGATCGTCAAAAATGGCGAAATAATTGCTCAAGGCCATAATATGGTTGGTTAACCCTTGAGGCAATCAGTTGAAGACTATAAATTTTACGAGATCAAGGTCGATTAACTGATCTGAAAGTCTTATTGAAAGCGTATAAATTTGAACAATGTGTGCCATAGGTGCTGACATCCAATGACCCAACAGCACATGCCGAAATCGTCGCCCTTCGGAGGGCCAGCCAGGCGCTGGACACCTTCGACTTGAGCGGCTGCTCCCTTTACACCAGCTGCTACCCATGTAAATGCAAATTGATTTGATCGCGTGATCAGGCCACCACCAAAATTCTTTTTTTGGAATAGGTCCGATGTGTATGGGCGCTGTTTTGTGGGCTCGGATTGCCAATGTTTATTATGCCGCAGCGCCTACCGATGTTTTAAGCATAATTTGTTGGCATTTTCCCCATAAATTTTAAGGCTGCCTCTGTCGGCTTCGACGACCAGAATTTCCACGAATTTGTGCGCGACCCAAAGGCATTCTTTTTTTGTTTGAAAATAAATTAATAAATATTTTACAGTGTTTCGAGCAAATGATGGCATTAGAGCATTTGCCGGTCGAAGGCCATATGATCGTCTTCGAAAAGTGGGAACAGCGGGAGGAGAAGCGAATGTACTGAAACAATTATAAATCGCTCGGTGTCCCAGAAATTTTGTAGCCATTTATTTTGTTTTATCGATGTTTTGCCAAACAAATCTTGGCACCAAAATACAAAGAATTTTCCATTTTTCATTTTTTCTTTTCAAATATTGCTTATAAACCAATAATAATTGTTCTGTTTGATTGCTTGGACAATTGGGGACATTTTTTGGGAATGAGAGCCGTTCCACCAAAATGAATGGCATTTATTTATGATTTTTTAAACGCACAAAGAAAATGAGATTAAAAAAATTGGAATTTTAACAATTTAATTTAGAAATTTGATCAAAAAAAGCTTGTTAAATTGAATAAATATTCTCAAGCGATGGTGCCAAATGTTTCTTTAGGACCAAAAAATAATGCCGCAGGCACAAGTCAACTTTTGTTGTGTGCCAAAAGCCATTCGTCGCTGATCAGCGGCGTTGCTTGTTCATCGTAAAGCATATAAACAGCGAATGTGACGGTGAACACACTGAACGCCAATTTCAGCACTTTTTCGATCATTCTGAATGGCATTATTATTTATTGATTGATTGGGTTGGACGTGTGTCATTTTGCCAATTTTGAAATGTTTAAACATTGCCTCGAAAGCAATCGCCACTCCGCGCGGATGCTCCTCTGATGTTCCTGGGCCATCAACGACAGTCGAATGGCGCGGACGGTGGCAACAATGTCCGCTTAAAGGGCGCCAAATTCAAATCCAAAACGAATTCCCATTATACGAATGGCATCATCGGCTTTTGTCGGCGTATTGAACGCACCGCAAAAGGCGGCGGCGGCGGAATGTCTCGAAGAGAAAAGGTCGCAAAAGTGCTGAAAATGAAAGACTTTTGGAGCCGAAATCGTCGAGCTTAACTCGATGTCCACTCCGAACCAATTGCTCACCTCGCGTTCAAGCTGGTCCCCCCTATAAATGTGCTCTTTTCGGTCTCCGCCGCGCGTCCCATCGTTGTTCCATGCCGTCGTTGAACCGCAGCCACACATTGGCACTTTGTTTGGCTGTCCGTTCATCGGCTGGCATTGTTTCGTCATGTTGCTGTCCGTCCATTGGAATTGATTTGGTTGATGGAAAGCCGTTGCCGTCCTCGGGTTAACCACCAGCGCGGCATTTGTCGACGTCGGTCTGTACAGAAAACTTGGCCGATCGTCCGCCTTGTCCAGCAGCTGATCCTGAATATGGCAAAGGCAACGGAATGTAAAGCACAAAATTCACTGACAAATTTGCGCATTCGTTGGCGAATGCTTTGCTGCGTGCAGCGTAATTCGCGGCCCAAAAGATGGCGCACCAAAAAGTTGCCGCGGGCGTTCACTCGCATCAGCCAACGGCGTAAGCGTCGCGGAATTGTCCTTCCCGAATTGCCCTGGGGGGAAAATTTGGGTATTTTGAGTTAAAGTGGGTAATTTGTTGATTTGCTTGCCTTAAATACAAAGAGGCTCTTGGATTTAAAACAGCAATTAAGGGGTACTAATTGATCTCCATTACGACAAATCAATTAACATTTTCATAAATAAAATTAATTTAATTTTCCCACTTGCATTTGAAGACCCAATGTCCACGTTGTGACATAAGTGGCCGTGAATTGAATGCAAATCAGACCTAAACCGGCATTTTTTCGGGGGTTTTTACGAACATTTGGCGTACCGATGTAATATTGGCCAAGGACGGGCACTGTGTTGGAAGTGGCCGGCAATTTGTCCGAAACCATCATCACTAAACGGCACAATTATTTTGTTGATTGGATAACTAATGATAATTAATGGTCAGAATTTATGCTAAAGGATTTTGTGTATAGCTGAGATTTATATGCAAATGCATATTTGCATGAACAAAATGCTTCGAAGAATACAAAAATAGAATTTAATTATTTGATTTAACATTAAAAAAAGAAATTTACTTATTAAGTAAAATTACTACACTTTTGGCCCTTTTGGTGCATATAAATGCCCAGAGCCTCTAATAATGAGAGATGGTGCCATCCATTTACAATTGCTGGTTTTTATTGCTCGGCACAAAAATTATTAATTATTAAAAATGATTTTCGTTCAACGCTATCCCCCCCCCCCCGCGGGCTTACAAATGAGTGCCAATGACAGAAGTGACGTCACTCCAAGGCTAACCTAAAATTTGGAAACGAATTAAAACCATCAGCTTACAAAATTTCGCACCTTTTCCGTATTTTCTCCGGTGGTTGAGTGCGGTGTGAAGAAGCCGACCACCGTAATTGTCGTGATCAGTGCCGACGGCATAATCAGCGTGAACAAATAATAGGACGGGTTGCGTTTGATGGAGAAATAATAGCAAATGTCCGGGTACGGGTTGGGACAACAGTCGTACCATCTCAAATAAAAATAATTATGCCTTTTTTGTTCTTAAAGCATCATTAATCAGTGATGTCCCGGTTTCGGTACCAAAGCCGGGTCCAGTTCCCAAACCGAAATTATAAAACGATTAGAAAAAATGAAGCCGGGACGGGACATCATTGTTCATAAACAACAATTGCCGACTTGAGGTTGGATCGGGTCCGAAAGTCGATTAGATCCCATTCCATGTTGGGGATGTAGTACGTCAGCGGCGTGGTCTGCATGAAGGATGGAGCCTTTGAGTTTTGCCGTGCCGACGAGTCCGGCACATTGTTGGACTTTCGTTCAACGGATGATCTGTTGATGTTGCTGCGATTGAGGCCCATCCACAGCCCGGGGTCCTCCTCCGCCGGGCGAAGCATCACCTGACAGTTTGTTTTGATGAACCGATCAATTGATTGATTTGATCGGTTGATTGATCGGTTGACCGATCAAATTATATTTGATCGGTTGACCGATTGGTTGATTAATTTGATCGGTTGACCGATCAATTGATTGATTTGATCAGTTGATCGATCGATTGATTGATAAGCGGTGCTAAATTAAGCCAAGATGATCTACAAATCTCCGAGTTGGAAACGTACTACCTGGGACCCGTCATAACTCCAGGAGGCCAGCATCAGATGGCAGATCTGCTGATCAAATGGAAACCGGTGCTTAAGGACGGATGTGTGTTCGAGACCATTTGGCGGTGATTGACCCAGACCAGGTTCAGATGGCATGTGATGTCGGTGATGATGGCACGGAACAGGGACACGCGCCCGTCATGTTGCACAAGCGCGTTGGTCATCATCTCACTCTCGCGCACGTTCATGTTGGCACTTTGCATGTGAATATTGTGCTCCCACCCAATCAAAATGCATAAATATGCTTAGAAGAATGAACGGGCATCGGATAAGCAAAAACTGATCGGATTTTGTTCCCCCAATTAATTTGGTGATCGATAAGAGCGGACTTGTTGTAGACGAGCAGATCAGGGCGCCAGATCATATCCACCGGTATGTGAAGCTGACGGATTTCGCCAAATTTGGACGGATCCCAACGCAAAAATTCGTCGCGCCAATACTGTAAAAAAGAAATTGGGAAATCCGGACATCTTTTTGCGCCACCTCCTCCAACCAGCAGTACACAGTGATGATTTGGTCGTTTTCCTTGACCTTCTGAATTTGTTTGAAGTACAGCTGCACCGCCACATTGGTCACTGTCCGTTCGTCCAGCACCGGCCTCAACTCTTTTTTGTAATGTTCGAACAGATGCTCAAGCAGTTCACGCTGTTGGAGACTGCACCGCACTAACTGATCAGAAATTGAAAATACTTTGAGTGAAACTGATGCATTGATCAAAATTGAGGGAGCAATTCCCGAGTCCAATAATCCCGAAACAAAAAGTTGCTACAAAAAGCATCGAATTCAAATGCAATAATCATGCACAGCTTATAAAAGGACAAACCCTTTGGCAAAGGAACAAATGGAGTGCAACGATAAATAATGTCGCCGGAGGGGGAGAACAAAAAATTCTCGAAGGATTAAAACGGCGGCTTTTTACTTTTGTTAAATTCATCTTTTTTGCTATAAATAAGTGTGACAAAGAAAGGCTTTCAAATTATGGAATTTTAAATTGACAATGGACGGAATTTTGAATTTTGAGAGTGCTTAAACGATTTCTGAAGTGGGCTTAGAGCGGGGGGGGGTATTTTTGAGGGGTTAAGTGAGCCAAAGGGATGGAAAAGCGTAAATTTGGAAGGAAAAAAAGGCCAATAACCCATAAAATTGTAAAAATGAAAGAAAAAAGCGCAAAAATGGGCACGGAAGAGGACTAATTAACCATCTAAAAATGGCATCGGAAGTGTGCGGGTTAGGGCGTTCGGAGATGGCATAATGGGGCGATGGCATTGACGGGAAGAAAGAAGCGGTGGAAAGAACATTTAGAGCATTACGGAAGAGAATTGGAGGTTAATCTGATAAAATATAATCTGATTTATTTGCTGGTCAGTATCGTTTTCAGCATTTTGAGTCCCTTTGACCCCCCGAAAATTTTTGAGCATAGCAAAAGATTTCAAACAAATTTATATTTTGAATTTGTGGGAAGAAAAAGAAATGGAAGGAACGATGGAAGGAAGCGTCGCATAAATAATAAAACGACGAGCCGCTAAAAGCGTAAATGAGTTGCGTCCATTAAATGGAAGGGCTTTCAAAAAGAAGAAGCATCCGCTTCCATCCAAAAAGAAGAAGCATCCGCTTCCATCTAAAAAGAAGAAGCATCCACTTCCATCCAAAAGAAGAAGCGTCCGCTTCCATCCAAAAGAAGAAGCATCCACTTCCATCCAAAAGAAGAAGCGTCCGCTTCCATCCAAAAGAAGAAGCATCCGCTTCCATCCAAAAGAAGAAGCATCCGCTTCCATCCAAAAAGAAGAAGCATCCGCTTCCATCCAAAAAGAAGAAGCATCCGCTTCCATCCAAAAGAAGAAGCATCCTCTTCCATCCAAAAAGAAGAAGCATCCGCTTCCATCCAAAAGAAGAAGCATCCGCTTCCATCCAAAAGAAGAAGCATCCGCTTCCATCCAAAAGAAGAAGCATCCGCTTCCATCCAAAAGAAGAAGCATCCGCTTCCATCCAAAAGAAGAAGCATCCGCTTCCATCCAAAAGAAGAAGCATCCGCTTCCATCCAAAAAGAAGAAGCATCCGCTTCCATCCAAAAAGAAGAAGCATCCGCTTCCATCCAAAAAGAAGAAGCATCCGCTTCCATCCAAAAGAAGAAGCATTCGCTTCCATCCAAAAGAAGAAGCATCCGCTTCCATCCAAAAGAAGAAGCATCCGCTTCCATCCAAAAGAAGAAACCGCTTCCATCCAAAAGAAGAAGCATCCGCTTCCATCCAAAAGAAGAAGCATCCGCTTCCATCCAAAAGAAGAAGCATCCGCTTCCATCCAAAAAGAAGAAGCATCCGCTTCCATCCAAAAGAAGAAGCATCCGCTTCCATCCAAAAGAAGAAGCATCCGCTTCCATCCAAAAGAAGAAGCGTCCGCTTCCATCCAAAAGAAGAAGCATCCGCTTCCATCCAAAAGAAGAAGCATCCGCTTCCATCCAAAAAGAAGAAGCATCCGCTTCCATCCAAAAAGAAGAAGCATCCGCTTCCATCCAAAAGAAGAAGCATCCGCTTCCATCCAAAAGAAGAAGCATCCGCTTCCATCCAAAAGAAAAAGCAACCGCTTCCATCCAAAAGAAGAAGCATCCGCTTCCATCCAAAAAGAAGAAGCATCCGCCTCCATCCAAAAGAAGAAGCATCCGCTTCCATCCAAAAGAAGAAGCATCCGCTTCCATCCAAAAGAAAAAGCAACCGCTTCCATCCAAAAGAAGAAGCATCCGCTTCCATCCAAAAGAAGAAGCATCCGCTTCCATCCAAAAGAAGAAGCATCCGCTTCCATCCAAAAAGAAGAAGCTTCCATTCCATCCAAAAAGAAGAAGCATCCGCTTCCATCCAAAAGAAGAAGCATCCGCTTCCATCCAAAAGAAGAAGCATCCGCTTCCATCCAAAAGAAAAAGCAACCGCTTCCATCCAAAAGAAGAAGCATCCGCTTCCATCCAAAAAGAAGAAGCATCCGCCTCCATCCAAAAGAAGAAGCATCCGCTTCCATCCAAAAGAAGAAGCATCCGCTTCCATCCAAAAGAAAAAGCAACCGCTTCCATCCAAAAGAAGAAGCATCCGCTTCCATCCAAAAGAAGAAGCATCCGCTTCCATCCAAAAGAAGAAGCATCCGCTTCCATCCAAAAGAAGAAGCATCCGCTTCCATCCAAAAGAAGAAGCATCCGCTTCCATCCAAAAGAAGAAGCATCCGCTTCCATCCACAAAGAAGAAGCATCCGCTTCCATCCACAAAAGAAGAAGCATCCGCTTCCATCCAAAAGAAGAGCATCCGTTCCATCCAAAAGAAGAAGCATCCGCTTCCATCCAAAAGAAGAAGCATCCGCTTCCATCCAAAAGAAGAAGCATCCGCTTCCATCCAAAAGAAGAAGCATCCGCTTCCATCCAAAAAGAAGAAGCATCCGCTTCCATCCAAAAGAAGAAGCATCCGCTTCCATCCAAAAGAAGAAGCATCCGCTTCCATCCAAAAGAAGAAGCATCCGCTTCCATCCAAAAGAAGAAGCATCCGCTTCCATCCAAAAAGAAGAAGCATCCGCTTCCATCCAAAAGAAGAAGCATCCGCTTCCATCCAAAAGAAGAAGCATCCGCTTCCATCCAAAAAGAAGAAGCATCCGCTTCCATCCAAAAGAAGAAGCATCCGCTTCCATCCAAAAGAAGAAGCATCCGCTTCCATCCAAAAGAAGAAGCATCCGCTTCCATCCAAAAGAAAAAGCAACCGCTTCCATCCAAAAGAAGAAGCATCCGCTTCCATCCAAAAAGAAGAAGCATCCGCCTCCATCCAAAAGAAGAAGCATCCGCTTCCATCCAAAAGAAGAAGCATCCGCTTCCATCCAAAAGAAGAAGCATCCGCTTCCATCCAAAAAGAAGAAGCATCCGCTTCCATCCAAAAAGAAGAAGCATCCGCTTCCATCCAAAAGAAGAAGCATCCGCTTCCATCCAAAAAGAAGAAGCATCCGCTTCCATCCAAAAGAAGAAGCATCCGCTTCCATCCAAAAAGAAGAAGCATCCGCTTCCATCCAAAAGAAGAAGCATCCGCTTCCATCCAAAAAGAAGAAGCATCCGCTTCCATCCAAAAAGAAGAAGCATCCGCTTCCATCCAAAAGAAGAAGCGTCCGCTTCCATCCAAAAGAAGAAGCATCCGCTTCCATCCAAAAGAAGAAGCATCCGCTTCCATCCAAAAAGAAGAAGCATCCGCTTCCATCCAAAAAGAAGAAGCATCCGCTTCCATCCAAAAGAAGAAGCATCCGCTTCCATCCAAAAGAAGAAGCATCCGCTTCCATCCAAAAGAAAAAGCAACCGCTTCCATCCAAAAGAAGAAGCATCCGCTTCCATCCAAAAAGAAGAAGCATCCGCCTCCATCCAAAAGAAGAAGCATCCGCTTCCATCCAAAAGAAGAAGCATCCGCTTCCATCCAAAAGAAAAAGCAACCGCTTCCATCCAAAAGAAGAAGCATCCGCTTCCATCCAAAAGAAGAAGCATCCGCTTCCATCCAAAAGAAGAAGCATCCGCTTCCATCCAAAAAGAAGAAGCTTCCATTCCATCCAAAAAGAAGAAGCATCCGCTTCCATCCAAAAGAAGAAGCATCCGCTTCCATCCAAAAGAAGAAGCATCCGCTTCCATCCAAAAGAAAAAGCAACCGCTTCCATCCAAAAGAAGAAGCATCCGCTTCCATCCAAAAAGAAGAAGCATCCGCCTCCATCCAAAAGAAGAAGCATCCGCTTCCATCCAAAAGAAGAAGCATCCGCTTCCATCCAAAAGAAAAAGCAACCGCTTCCATCCAAAAGAAGAAGCATCCGCTTCCATCCAAAAGAAGAAGCATCCGCTTCCATCCAAAAGAAGAAGCTTCCATTCCATCAGCGTCCATTTGGCCATCTTTTTACCACAGTTTCTCTCCATTTTACCCACAAAACATTTGTCCTTCCCTGTCCTTTTCTTCCAAAGGTTGGGGCCAGACGGCACTTCCACCAGGGCCTCCCTCCCCCCCCCCGCCAAATATGCCATTTTTGAATTATTAATAAGCAAATTGTTAATGGATTTGTCTGTGCGTTACTCTCTCGACGGGTGCATTTCCCGTGGCCATGCTTCAGCGATCGCTTTATTCTGTCGCTTTATTCTGTCGGTTGGTTGTCGTCCATTGCGATTGTGTGAAAAGATTGGGGAAACAATTCTTTTGTTTATACCTCCAACCAAATGTTCGGTTAGGTTAATAAAAGTTATTCAGACTGTGACATAAATCGATCGGATTTATTGTTAAAATATTCGATTCTGAAATTTGAATGCTCCAACGATTTATTTCAGGAATAATTGAATACAACAATGTCTCGACGACGACCTGTGGTTTTAAGCTGTATTATGTGATCTGATCCTGCTCTGATTTGCAAACATTCAAACGTCTTATGATCGGGAGCTGATCAGATCATTCTCGAGGTCCGATCAGACCAGAGAACATTAGTTTCAGGTAATGCTTCCGGTGAACGATTGCTTCGCAATTTGCCGATTCCGGTCGGAAGAAGTGCTCTCCCGGTCCGTCCATCCGTCGGCCATTTTCAGTGGCACAAGGCGCGAATAGAAGCCGAGCCAAAGGGCAATCATTAGCACAATTTCACCAACTTCCAGCAACCAAATGGCACGGGGACCGTAGCGAATGTAAAGAAAGCTGAAACTTGGTGTTGATTAGCGTGAACCGGTCTCCAGTCTCGGTCGAGTTTTAGTTCGAGAATTGAATTCAAGACTCCTAACTGTCGACTTTGTTATTGTGGGGTCAAGAGTCTCGACTTTCGAGCCTTCCTTCTTCCCACCAACCCACCCGATAAGCAGCGGACCCAACATTCGTCCAACACCGCCGTACATCTCCAGCATTCCCTGCTGTTTGGACTGCATGCGGGGCCCAATAATATGCGAGAAAAGAGTGTTCATTGTGACGTTAATGTTGGAGAAGGCCAATCCGATGCAGGAGATTATGGCCACCTCAAAAATGAGAAGAATCATTTGGAGCATTTTGGCTCCAAAAAGGCACTCCCAATGAATTAGCACGTACGTAATACACCCACACGTTGACGCGCGTCGTGCCATCGCACCAATTCATTCGACTCACATCGCACCCCAACGAGAAAGTGCCATTGGAAGGCATGGAAGCGTTGGTTATGACTGAACACATTGGATGCGATGGAAAACAAATTCAAAATTTAGCAGTGATGCTCAGGGGTTAGAATTGGTCGAGACTCAATCTTATCTTTAGGATTAGCCTCTCAAGACTTGCTCTCGAGACTTGTTGTACCACGGAATCGTGATCAGCATTACCGAGCACTGAAGGAGGTCGAGAGAAACCAAAGATTGAAGTAATTCCTCCAATCGGCCATCAAACCGTTTGAGCACCACAACTTCTTAGCTAACCTGAACCATCAAATTTGTGCACATTTTCCGGAAGAAATGGCCAAGAAAATGTGACCAAATGGAACAAAAGGAGGGCACCCAACGAGCAGAGACAGCACAACCGATCGTTCACTCTGAACATTCGAAAAAGATTTTTGAAGAATAATGTTCTTCCAGGTGCCATTTGTCTTGGAAAAACTACCCAAAAATTTGGCAATGATCAGATGCCTAATTAGATCAAGGTGTCATATAATTCGAGTTCCGATTAGTCCCTTTGTCGGTTACCTTTTGCCCAAATCAAAAGCAATGTAAGCGATGTAGACGAGCAGTGCGATGATGCCACGCAAAGAATGGGCGATGGACTCGTAGAACACCACCTCTTCAGGCGTCCACAAGAACATCATCATCGCGTACGCAGTGCCAATCCCAAAATTACAAAAATTAAAAATTCCAACCCAAAATCCATTAAATATGCCTCCCACCCAATACTAATTAATTAACAAATAAATATTCACGTCTCGATATTTGTGTAAATAAAGTATTGGGTGAATCGCATCGCGTAGCACACGCCCACGGCCCAGCGGTCGTACGGCGGCACTGCCGGCGCCGCCGCTTCGACGGCCTTTTTCTGAAAGTTGCCCGCGGGCAATTTACAAAAAAAATTTACAAATTCTTTTGGAAGGGATTTTATTTAAAAACGACAACTTATTGTTATTATATATATTTAAAAGTTAATAAAAATACCGTACATTGTTCGACTTTTTTTGTCCGACAATTCCGACGTAAGTTTCTTGGAACCAGAACAGCTGTAAAAATAAAAATGTCGTCTTTCTGATTCAGAAAAGCTTGCCATCAGAAATATCAAAATGACGTTGACGAGCGATGCGAACAGTGCCGGCACAGTGAACATGGAAATGTTTAGGCAAAAGCGTGAGCCGAACGCGCACAATGGCACCCCGGGGTAATCGATAAATGTGAAAAGCATTTGGAGCGCTAAATTTTAAAAACCTTTTAAACCAAAAATCAATTTTTCAAAACGTTTGATCAGTGAATGATCACTTTCCCCATTTTACGTCAATAATTTAAGCAAAACTTGTCGAGAATACAAAGAAATGGACTCCCATTTTATATTGAAATGTTTTGACCTGGACCCAATGTAACGCCCATCGCTACGCCTCCGGTGATGAACGCCGTCGCTTTGGTTCGGTCTTTGGTCACACTGGCGGACGACGCAAAAGACTTTAGCAGGCCAACCCAAAATTTAAATTTTTGAATTTTCTCTTTGTTAAAATCGCTTCTCCGACCTGCGCCCATCCGATGCCGGCAATAAAACGAGAGACGACCATAACATAACGCGTCTGTTCGGTGGGGAACAATTCAACCAAAAAGTACATAAAGTTGCCGACGAACATCGTCAAGTTGCAAAAGATTCTAAATTATTCAAAAATTAAAATAAATGTGCCAATTTATGTAAGCCGAACAGTGGCGGCTTAAGCTTCCCAATTCGATTTGACCAAATGCCGAGAATTGGCGAGGCGATGATTTGGGACACCGAATACATGGCAATCACCAGGCCAAAGAAGCCTACCGTCACCGACTTATCCAACTGTAAATTTGGGGAGTCATTCACTAAACGCCACGTCAATCCATTGAATAAATGATTTTTTGGGTTTTTTTGGAAATTGTCCGAAAAGATTAAAAAGGTTTTGATGCCTTTGCCAAGGCTTAATACCCCACAATACGAACAATGCGCATGAACGGCCACATGGAGGTAAGAAACATTGTGAATTGGACGGAGGAGGAGAAGGTAAAAAAAGTGCACAAGTAAATGAGTCCCCAGGCGGTCTTTGGCTGTCGTTTGTCCGTCGCCGCCTCCGGGCACTTTTCCGTTGTCGCCGGCGGCTGTTGTTGCCCATTCAACGGCGAAATTTTATAAGAGCCGCTCGATTTGGCCATTGCGGTGAAGGGAGAAGCTGTGGGGTCAGCGTAAAATGAAATAAATGAAAATGATAAGAAATTGGGGGAGGAGGGGGGGCTGAACAGAGAACGGACGGACGAAGCCTAATTAACGTAAGTGATTAGATGATGATGATAATTAGGGAACAGCCTCCTACCCCGAGGGGCCAATCACTCACTGCCTTTTGGGGACCGGAGGAATTACAAATGGAATTGTACCGGAGATCAACGACAAACCTTCAGCAGGCAGGCATCCCCGACCGATGAAGGAGCAAAATGGGACGAGATCCGTTTCATGAGGGATCCGTGATCAGCGAATGTTGAAGAGGAAAAATCAGGATTAGAGTTTGGGATGAGGTCCAAACTGTCAAACAGCATCCTTGACAAATGATCGAGTAAACTGGAACAACTGGAACACAACTACCGATCGGAGTGCCAAAGGCGAGGTGAGCGGCGATTGGCTTTCAGTGATCAGTAACATAAAAGTTATTCAAACTGTCGCAGAAGGACTTTTTGGGTCGGGTCGCTGTTGGAGAGGAGGAGTTTCAGTCTCCGGCCATTCGGTCAAAGGTACAAAGCCCCAAAGATAAGAAGCATAATTATCAATTTCGCTTTTGTTCGCTAACGTAAATCAACACACATCTTTTTACCAAACTTCAACATATTTAATTCAATTCATCACCAATTGTCGTCATTTTAATGTTTTTGCCCATTTTGGTGGCTTGAAGTTGAACTGATTAAATTTTATGGTCGTTGATAAGTCGGGAAAATTCATAAATTCATCAAAATGAGTATTATAATTTTATTTTGTATTCCCAAAGATAAGAATTGTGATGAATGTTGTTCTTCTTTTTATTAAAAAATATTTATGGGCCAAGAAAACCGTTTTAAAAACTCTAAAATATTATTTTTAACGAACTTCAGCGCAATCAAGAAGTACGCGCACAAAAAAGGAGTATGGAGTGATCAGATGGAAAATGTTTACAGAATGCCAATTTTGGGTAATTTTCTGGCAATGGACGAGTGCCGGGTCGTCGTCCTACGTCTACGCCGTCTTCGTTTGCCGATGACGCCCGGAAATAGTCCAGGCGTCGAGCCGTCCGGCAGGAACCCGCCCAGGCCCAGCCCCGTGGGGAGGCCGAGCCCGCCCAGTCCGGCACCACCAAGACCGCCAGTGCCAAGGCCACCCAAATTGCCGCCAAGACCTCCGAGACCACCGCCAAGTCCGCCGAGACCGCCAAGACCACCGCCGAGACCGCCAAGACCACCGCTGAGGCCGCCGAGACCGCCAAGTCCCCCTGGCGAGGGGGTGGGAAAACATTTTAAGGGTTCTATGTTTCTCGAACTAATTTTTTGAAAACTCAATAAAACTTTTTGAAAATGATAGCATTTCATACACTAACCAACGCCCCCCAGCCCCGGGATCAGCCCCGGCGGGCATAGACCTCCACCAAGACCGCCCAGTCCTCCGGTGCCAAGACCGCCGACATTGAAACCCGGAGGGTAAACACCGCCAGCAGCTCCTCCGCAACCACAGCCACAACCGCAATTGCAACAGTCACAACCACAACCTCCACAACCGCCCCCGCAACCGCTGAGACCTTAAGAGATGAAATTGACAGATTCTGATCATAAAATGGATTCTGCTGATTTATCAGTTGAGACTGATTTGATCTGTTGATCGCTCAGAAAGCGATGTTAACGTCAAGGACTTTTTAAATTCCGGATTTATCTAATTAAATACTGACTCAGGCCGGCCGTGCTGAGTCCGGGTGGGCAAAGGCCGCCGAGCCCACCGGGCAGGTTAAGCCCCGGAGGGCAAAAGCCGCCCATGCCAACGGATCCGCATCCGCCACACCCGCCTCCGCAACAGCAGTCGCAACAGTCACAGCACCCGGAGACAAACGTTGGAAGCAGCGAGATGAGAATGAGGAGGACGAAGGACAGAAGACATCCCGACAATTGGACTCCTGACAATTGGACTCTTGACAATTGGACCCCAAAAAACGATTATTTAGTCAATTGGCTAGTGGACACCAGAATTCGGGTTTACAGTGTTCGATCTGTACATGTTTTTCATAGCGTTTGAGCTGTACGTGTGTACATATGTTTTTTGTTAGGATTTTTGGTGCCCAATTGTCCGGCCACAAATGGACAAACTTTGTAAATGAGATGAGTTTGTGTTGTTTTGGTGCCATAGAATTAGAAACATTTTTGATGAATGCTTTGGAGGAATTGATCAGTCCATTGGGAATAATGTTGCAAAAAGTGATTCTTCAGCCGCCCCACATCCATTTGATTGCCCGGCGTTGGTCTTTGACTGTTTCGTCGCCGCTTATTTACCCTCGTCCGTGGCCATTGTGCTCACTCTTGACTGTTGATCATCACTCTCGACGTTGATCAAAGGACGAATCATCAACACAATGGGCAGCAGCTGATCGGCGGGCAGAACGAGAGATCGGAGACCGGATGTGACCGTTAAGGCTGCGCGGTGTGGCCGCCAGCACCCTCACGAAATTGGACCAGTTTCTGGTCACGTCTCCAACCTCCCCGCCTTGGACCAGTACACCCCCCTCCCCCCAACCCTCCCCTCCTCTACACAAATTGGACCAGTACACCTCCCCCCTCCCCTCCTCTACACAAATTGGACCGGTACACCCCCCCTCCTCCCCTCCTCTACACAAATTGGACCAGTACACCCCCCCCCTCCCCTCCTCTACACAAATTGGACCAGTACACGCCCCCCCTCCCCTCCTCTACACAAATTGGACCAGTACACGCCCCCCCTCCCCTCCTCTAACAAATTGGACCAGTACACCCCCCCCCCCTCCCCTCTTCACCAAAACCAGTACACCCCCCCCCCTTCCCCCCCTCTTTCCTCTGGACCTCCAATTTGTACTCATTTGTTTCACTTCAATTTGCACTTTGTCTCAACTCCTTCTTTTTCTTCATTAAGACTTCTCTCATAGAGTATTGTTTTTGCGGTGGCCGGCAGAACGGAAAATGCCAAAATGTGAATCAAATGATGGAAAGGAGAAAAAAATGCACTTTTGAGGCAGGCTTCCCACTGGCAGTAGATGAAGCAGAGTTAATTAGGGGTGTTGGTTTGTCCAGTTCAAATTTAATGAGGTTTCCTTGGCGATGGATTCGGTTGGCGTTGTGGTGGGTGGTGGGAGATGACAAATCCGCTCGTGCCCGCCAATTTCCGCCGCCGCGAAACGCCATTTGTGCGCGACGATGGATGGGTTTGGTAGGTTTTGGACGGTCGCAGATGTTTCAGATGGGAGTGATGTTTTCGGGGACGGGGATCCATATTCGGGGATTGGAGCCCCCGCACGGTTGCCGCCGTGTTTCCGGGCTATTCTGCACTCCCTAAATCTATTTAATTTCAAGAAATTTAAAACCCGTTTTCGGAATTACTTTTTTTGTCAAGGACTTCCCACTAAACATTTTTTGAGATTGATTTTGGACGGGACGACTCAGATTCATACAGTCAGCAGTTGGGAGTTGGCGTGGCGGGTCCCGCCGCCGTCCCCCCCCCACCCACCCCAATTCGCATGCCCAGCTGAAGACACTCATCCCATTCGACCATCCCGTCCTTTCATCCATTCTCTCAGTTTTCATCCCTTCGGAGGAGGGGAGCAGGACGGACGACATGTCATCGTCGTGGCTTCCCTTCCCCTTCCTTCATTTCATTCCACTTCTTTTTCTTCTTACCCTCCTCCATCGATGGATGCATGGATGAGAGGAATGCATACATGGGACGGCGGGGGACGGACAGTGGGCAGGGGGGGGGGGAGGAAATTGCTGCAGGGGCAAAGGCCCCTTCCGCCTCGGGGGCTCCTACGCTCCCTCCCTTACCCAGTCAGTCCATTTGAGGCTGAGGGGCTCCTTCGCCCTCAATTCTGTGTTGCCCGACCCTTTCCCGGCACACAAATGAGGACGGGCGGGTGGCGGGGGGGGGGGGGGGGGGGGGGGGGGGGGGGGGGGGGGGGGGGGTGGTGCTTGTTTGTGCCGTTTCTTCAACATTAGCCTTCCCCTCCCCCAGTTGGGCTTCTCGTCTCATAATCTCAAAGCTTCTTTTCTTGTGCCATTTGGCCTCTTTTCTTCCTTTCATTGTCTCCCTTCTTTTCTTTTTCGCCCTGTCTCACTCTCTAATTGCCCCAGTCACTCTTCCACTTCTTCTCTCTTCTCTTCCTTCCATGACTCTTTTCCTTTTTTGTGCCATTCTTTCTCTTTCATCCCCTCGCCCTCCTCAACCATTCCGCAATTTCGTGTGCCGTCGGCATGGCAACCACCCAAATCGGGGCGGGCGGAGTGGCAGCTGCGCTCTCGACTCCCCGCCCCTCAGGCCTGTTCTCGCCCTAGGCCATTCTGCTTGATTCCCTTCTTCTTCAGCCTCTCTGTGCCGTCCCGGCACGGGACGGGACGGGACACAGCTGTGCAAAGCGCACACCCGGCCCTCCCCGTGCCCACTAAAGGCTCCCACTGTCCATTCCCAAAGCCTTTGCACACGTCTCCCACAGGTTTCCCCTACCGTCAACCATCGATTATCCGGCAAATTCCCACAAAAATGCGGCACGGCATGGGAACTTAGCCCCGCCAAGTCCACTAACACAGACTTCACCGGTAGAGCTTCTCAATCCCCCGCCAAAGCGCCTCGGCGGCCGGCTGTCGGCGATGCTTTGCCACTCACTGCTTCTCCGTCGGCACTAAATTTCCATTAGGGGCCCTCCGGCACTTTCCAAAGGGATCTTCCTCCCCCGCCCCCCCTCACCCCCCCCCCAACACTCCGTCCACTAATTCGGCGCTGCCCTCTGAAAATGCTGTGCCCAACAGCGCTCGTCGAGACTCTCGTCGACAAGTGTCCGTCCCGTCCACCCATTCGGAATCCCATTTTGAAGTCGACCCCCTCCCCTTTTCCCCCCTCCCCTCCCCTCCCCTCCTCCGATAAATTGCCTCAAATTTTGCGCTCAAATTTATTCGGGACCATTCCCATCCCTCCAAAATGCCCGGCCATCGCCACAAATCCATTATTGGCCATATAATACTCCCCCCCCCCAAATTGCCGGCCAAACGGAGTGTCGTTGCAATTCGCTTTCACCAGTGACTTTGGTGTTAGCCAATGCGACTAAGGCACGCGGTGAATGCCAATTGCGACTTCCTTCGCACACGAAAACATTTTTGCTGCGAACGAAATGACTTTTTATATAATTCTGCCTCATTATTTGTTAGAAAGCATTTCATTTAGTCACTCAAAAAGCTTCATACTTTTGAAGAAAAATACGTAAGTTTTGTGGCTTTGAGGGGGGGGGGGCTTACGTAATTCGATTAGCCATTCATTCATTCATTCATTGATCATATCGAATTTCTGCTGCGAGGCCAGAGGAAGTCGGTCAATGGATGTTAAAAGTTGAAAGAGTTCTTTTTGATTTAATTGAATTTGAAGGGTTGGCGGGTGCCGAATGAATGGAATGATTTGAGTTGAAAAGTCCTCCAATTTTCAGGCATTTCTTTGCTGCCACCGACCGATTGACGGATGAAAGGGCCGCCGCCGCCGCCAATCGAACAGCGAATGAATTGAATTGAATGCCAACAAAATTATGAAAGAAAAGCTTTTAGAGAATAAATAAATTAATTTGGATATTTAAATGCCCTCATAAATCCATTCACTTTCATTTTATGCCAACATTTGTAATTACCCAATCCAACCTCCAGTGCCATTTTCTGATTGATTTTGCCATTTCATTAGAAAATATAAATGATTTCTCAATTCTCTTCAATTTTTATAATAAAATGTGCATTCATTTTTTCTAATCATAAAAACCGAATTTAAACTAAATAAATCAAATCAAAACAAAACAAAACAAATTCTCCTATAAAAAAGCAGCCGCCGTTTTTTTGAAAAAAAAAATGTATTATAAAAGTCATCGGATCGGTTCAAAGACTTTTTTGCTGCTTTTGGCACTGATCACTTTCAATGGCAAGTGCATAATAAATAATAAGAAAGATTTGGCCGAATGTTTGCCCTATCTTTTTATTGCAGCAATTTTGGTGATCAAAGCGCAGGACGAAAGTGACGAGGGCGGAGGAGAAAGCGCCGGCGGCGATGCGAGTCCGGAAGCCGGAGGCGACACGGACGGCGAAGGTAATGAAACGGCGAGGTCAACGCCAATAACTTCGCCTCAAATTGATCAATGGGTCAAATAATCATTTTTGGACCATTACAAACTAAAGATCGGACAAAACTTAATCCGAAAATTCTAAAAATGCTCAATCGGTCGGGGGCCGCGCTCCAAGAATTTAAACTGCTTGAATTTATAGGCAGTGCGGATAATGCGGAAGAGCATAACAATAATAATGAGAGCGCTGGCGAAGGAGAATCGGGACAGAATGAGGAGCATCAGCAGGAGGGCAGTGAGGAGGAGCCGGACCAACAGCAACATTCGGATGATGAAGAATCGGCAGAAGAGGGAGGAGGAAAAGGAGGAGCTGGAGGAGGAAAAGGAGGAGATGGAGGTGGAAAAGGAGGTGCTGGAGCAGGAAAAGGAGGAGCTGGAGGAGGAAAAGGAGGAGCTGGAGCAGGAAAAGGAGGAGCTGGAGGAGGAAAAGGAGGTGGAAAAGGAGGAGCTGGAGGAGGGAAAGGAGGAGCTGGAGGAGGAAAAGGAGGAGTTCCTGGAGCAGGTTTGGTTTTGTCTTAACTTGGCGGTAATTGGTCGCCGGTGATTGTCGGATTCGAGGACTTTTTCGAGTTCCAGGAACTGGAACTGCAGGACAACCGAACACGGCGGGGCAACCGGGCCAGCTGCCCGGAGGACAACCCGCGAACCCCATCCCCCCAGGGGGTATTCAGCCGCAAACGGGTGGAATCCAACCTGCTCAACTTCCTGGAGGTGGTCAACAACTTCCGTCCCCCTATCCGTCGCCATACCCGGCGTCAAATGCTGGACAGTACCCGTCTTATCCTGTCGGAGGACAAGGACAACAACCGTCTCCATCGTCCTTCTACCCGAACCCGGCCTATCCGTCCTCTTCTTCCGACACATATTATCCTCCAAATCCTTCCCCATATTATCCGGACACTCGGCAGCCTTATGAGCCCTATCAGCCGACATATGAAAGCGGTGGTGATGGCTTCAGGTCGTAAAGAATATTTTTTTATTTAAACAAAAATTTATCGAAGCGATTATTCTAGCTCCAAATATCGAATACATCTGGTCCGGTAAAATGGTCCTAAACTTGACAACTTACCAATCGTCCGCTTTCGATTCCATTTAACTATGTAACTTTCTTTCTTTGTTGTTCACTCACTGATCAGTTTCGCCACTCTCTGACTTTTCTCTTTCTCTACTTTACTTCTTATCTCTTACATTAGCAAAAATTGTTGCGATCGGATTTTTTGATAATTGATTTTGATCACCGAACAGGCAAAATCGTCCGTTAGATGATCGTGACTTTTTTGACGACAATTTCGGTTTTGGCAGCGCCTCTGGCTTAGACCGATCACTTCCTTCGGTGATCAACGGCGACAATTTTGACCCGGGGCATCCCCAGGGGCGACTGATGGCCGGTGCCACATTTGTGGCGCCTGAGGAACAAAGTCACCTCCCTCCGGTGCTTTACGGTGCCAGATTCAGACGATTCGCTGCCGGGGGTGAAATGCCGACAAATCCGTATGCTTTTTTGGACTCGGAAAGTGCCGGACATAAGCAAGACCCAAACAGACGAAACGGAGGCAGACGCACCAAACGCCGGACAATGTTGTGCTTTGTGCCGTCGCCCGGCACTCGGCAAAACGGGCAAGTCAAAAATTTGGTGGAAAAATTGTTTTTACAACGAATTCCTTTAAGGAACATGGACTTTTGGCGTTACAATCTGCTCAAATACAGCCCTAATCAGTTCCAACGTCACTTCCCCTACAGGTGGGCGTGTCGAAACTCTTTTTGGGTAAAATAATTTGCTATAAACAATTTACCTAAATAATTTTTGGTCCTAAAAATGTAAACTTTTACAGCTTCAGAACGAACGGCGAAATTCACGGACAAGAAGGCGCGTGGGGAAGGCGAAAACGGCGTCAAATGGACTTCCCCGAGGGGTCCGGCTCCTTTCCGGAATATCGCCGCCACTCCAATTATGGCGGGTAAATCAAAAACCAAAATGTTAGCACGCCATTTGCTGATCAGAAAACCACGGCTGGTGCTGCACCATTTCATTTCAACCAAACAAAAAGGCACTGGTCAAACCGCTTCAACTTAATGGAAATTTCCCCCAATTTGGACCCCCCCCCCGGCTAGAATCCCCTGAGTTTAATTAGGGGCGGCTGGCTCAATGTATACTGGATGTGATCAGAAACAAAAGCATTGTCTAAATATGTTAAGATTTGACAACGGCGGGCACGGCGGTGGAGGCAATAATCCGTCGTTGATCTGTCAGCCGATTGACGACAATGGCTACGGTGGCGGTGGCGAAAGAGGCGCACCGATTAGTGAACCAATTGGAAGAGGAGGACACCTGCCAAGGAGAGATGATCACTACTGATCAGAGTCACTGGCAATGGCACAAAAGAGCATGGAACGTTCGATCACTCAAACATCGGCACACTCTCTTCCTCCTCTATTATCGTAGAATTCGATAAACGAGAGGTCTAGATTGTGTGGATGGAATTGATCGGAGGCTTCTTCTTTGGCTTAAAAGCGAGTCGAAACTTTCGAAGGTTTATGAATAAACTGTCCAATCTTCGCATAAACACCGCGAACACTAATCAACGTGAATGAATGAATAAATGGACGGAGAGAAAGTCGAATTGTTTGCGGATGATAAAAGGAGTCGGGGAAAGGTCGAAACGATTAGCGCATTAAATGTTTATTATTGGGGGGACCAATCAGCGCCGCCGGCGGTGGGAGGCCGCGTCCGCCTTCAATTTTGTGCCCGAATTGATTGGCTCTTTGGCCTTTACATTTACGCACTTTCCGGCATTTTTGCTTTTCGACTTTACCCCAAAAATAAATTTAGCACAGAAAAATTCTGTCGCGAACTTCCGAATAAAATTATTGGCCCTGGACAATCCAAATAAATTTAAAAAACAATTTTTGGAGGGATTCAAAAAATCTTTGCTTCTTGCATTTGATTCAGTCTTGACCGCGGCAAACAGATCTTGATTATTTAAAAAAAGGACAATAAAATTTTGTAAAAACCGATTCAAAAGCATTCGAATCGTGCCCAAGCGGTATTTTGAATCGCTTTCCGATTGTTTAAAATTGTGGCCTTTTATATGTTAAATGTTGTGGTGATTTACGACGAGTTTTGAGCCGCTGAGTTTCGTCCTGCACTGATTTGACGCTGGACATGAACATTCTTCGAACATAAAACATCAATCAATTGGCCTTATCAGCCCTCCCCCCCCCATTTTTGTGCCCATTGGCTCCGTTTAATCAGCCTAAAATTATTATTATCAGCGCCTCCCCCCCAACATTAAACTCCAAACCCCACATTTTGCTTTTCAAAACATTCGCCAAAAGAGAGGAGGGCGGCAACTCATCCCCCAAAGGGACGAACGGACGGCCTTATCACTTATTCAGTCAGTCCCTCCCCCCCCCCCGTCCATTGATTCCCCCCCCCCCCAATTCAAAACTTTATTTATCTCAATGCGACCTTTAATTAATAAAACTTAAGAAACTTTGAGTCCGTTCATTTGGTCTTTGTCGGCAACTCCTGAAGTCCAACCGACGACCTTTTCAAAAGCATTCACTCCGATCGATCGATCACTTTTCCCCCCTTAAAATGGTTACTGTTGATCGTGTGGTGCTGTGCTTTTTTGTACTCTTCCTCAGCGTCTATTTCCTCGAATCCATCGGCGGCTTTTATATGACAAGGTGTGTTTTGGAAATGATCAGATGCGAATGAAAGTGTCAACGGAAAGAATTTTAAATGCTCTGAGCCCCCGAGGCGTTCCATTCAAAAAGACTAATTAAACGATCGGTCCCGAAATCGTTTAAAGAATCAAATACGCACTGATTTGTCCACCCAAACCGGGACGGGTGAAGATCGACTCGTTATTCAAAGCCGTAGCTCAAAACAAAGGAAAAAAAATTTACGAAGCCCGGGGGTTATAAGCCCAAACCCGAAGCTTCAAAGCTCAAAGCCAAAGTTTCGCGCATCCCTGATCACCAAAGAGCGTCCAAATTTTAGCGCAATTGTCTCCATAGAGAAACAATTTCAAATCCCGAGCAAAATCTCCGGAATGATGGTCTCCGCCGGTGATTTTGGCTACATTCCTTCGTAAGTTCGATCTTTTTAAAAAGTATTTCTGTTTTTTTTCTCAATTATTTTGCAGTGTTGTGTTTGTGTCTTATTTGGGCAGCAAGGTCAGTCCGTTAAACGTTTGAATTGGCGCCCGTCAAAATGCTTTATGTCCCCTTAGGGAAATCGTGCCCGTTGGATCGGCGGTGGCTGCACTCTGATCGCAATTGCCAACATTTTGATCAGTTCCTCCAATTTTGTATTCACTGGAACAGAGGTGCATTTGGGGATTAACCAACATGTCATGTATAAATCTAAGTTCATGTACAATTAGGTGAAGCTGAACACGTCCACCGTGTCGACATCGCTCGAAAGGGACATCCATCGGCTGCCTCCAAATTTAACATTGGCACACTTTTTGGCCGAAATCGCTTCCCCTGACAAGCGACGACAAATTCGCCACAGGGTATTTTACGATTTACAAAATTAAATTGTCTTTAATTAGCTCGAACAACTGGACATCCCCTCGGGCGATGAGGGTCGTGAATTTGAATGGCTCGCCGAATTAGGCCATTGCTTTTCCTATGGCAAATCATCGCCCGTCGATGACGTCACGTGCGATGCTCTCTATGTGAGTAAGTGTTTGTTAGACAATGTTTTTGAAAATTTTAAAAAGTTCATTTATCAGAATTTCTAAAATCAAATTCTCTGAAAAATATGAGAAAAATGGGCAATTGGCTTTCCCCTTCAGCGCTTTTTGCACAAACACAACGCTCCGAGTCAATCCGAAGTAGCCAATTGGCGACTGCTCAGTGCAAGTTCGTATGCGTATTGCGATGACTCCATGAACTCGCTGAGAACGATGGTAAATAAAACGTCCAAATTGAGAAAAGACTTGAGGATCGATCTAAGATTTCGATCAAAATCTCGATCGGTCCGATCTCCAGTCCAAATAATTTGATATATTCGCCCATCAGATAAAATTGGAAAAATGATCAGAAAAGCATTGCAGATCGATGTAAAGCGTTGTGATCAGCAGCTGTCCAGCGTGGCGCCCACCGCCACAATTTTTCTCGGCCTGCTCATTTTGGGCATCGGCCGCACAATGCCATTCTCTCTCGGCCTTCCGTTAATCGACGACAACGTGCGCAAAAACAATTTGCCACTTTACTTCGGTTAATAAAAATAGTTTTAAAGCTTAAAATTATAATTTTCCCATTCAGCCGGAATGTTTTGCATTCGAATAATGGGGCCAATGTTGGGCTTTCTGCTCGGCTCCTTCTTCAACAAACATTACTACACGTTGGGCAAAGGTGCTTCTTATGACAAACGCACTTTGGCAACATTAAACTGCAAAAATTTCAATTCAAAATATTAATTATATTTTTTAAATGGAAATTCCAAAACTCATAAATATTTATGTAGTGATTAATTCAATCGTTAACATTTGTTTTCTTAAAAGTGCCCTACGGGATGAATCCCAAAGATCCGATGTGGATCGGACGTTGGTGGGCCGGCTTTTTGCTGATCGGTTCTGCGCTTTTGTTGCCTTCGTTGGCACTGTTTTTCTTTCGCAATCCAAAGGCTTCATCGGCTGCTGCAGAAACGGGGGAAAAGGACGACGAAGGCCAACAGAAGCAGCAGCGCCCGCGGGGATTGGCGTTGGTTGACCGGCATTTGGAAAAGGGCGAGGACGGCGAGGTTGGCACTGCCATTAAAAAATTGATTTAAAAAACTAAACTTCAAAAGTTAATTGATTTTAATCATCAGAACGAATCAAAAAAACAGAATATCCAACCCCTCAGGCGATTGTGCCAAAGGGCGTCCTCGCCAAAGGCGCCGACTTTTTCCAAACGATGTCCACCGTTATAAAACAACCGATCTACCGATGGTCTATGGCTGGTCGCATCATCGACGTTTTCGCCTTCAAAGTATTCCATTTTAACCGGCAGTATCGGAAGCATTTTTTTGTCAACAATTTTTATTTTTTTAGAATTGTTAAAATATTTTAATTCCGAAACCTCCTGCTGTACATTTCATCTTAACATTTAAGGGCTTTCACATCTTCATGCCGAAGTATTTGGAGTTGCAGTTCGGCATTCCCCAATATGAAGTTAATCGACTTATGGGTTTGTCTGAAGCAAAACAATTATGCTTTCCCGACACAAATTTGTTCAAATGGCATTCATTTAGCGGTGATCGGAGTGTCGGCATTTGCCATCGGTGTTATGTTGGGCAGTGTGGTGATGCGAATAGCAAAACTGCAGGGACGAAAAGCGGCCGCTTGGGTAGGGCGATCAAAACGCTTTGTTCAATGATCAGACTTCGATCTGATTGTTCGATAGTTTCAGATCAGATCAAATCATTTTTGGGTCGGGATCACCCAATACAAACTCTGATCGGTCCATTGTCCAATCACAAAAGAAAATGCCATTTTTATTCAGGTCGCACTGACGGGTTGCATTGCGGCATGCTTTTCGTTGCAAAACTCGTTGGTCGGCTGCACGTCCACAATGACTGCATTAGGCGAGTCGCTGTGAGTCGCGGGGAATATTCAAACGAATGGTTCTAAAAAGTTTGTGTACAAAGGCATTTAAATGTGAACAACAGTTGCATTTCGGGATGCCATTGCGAGTCGGCACCGTTGTACCCCGTCTGTGACCTCAACGGAACTGTGTAAAGAACTCTCTCTAACTGAAACCAAAAATTCTCGGGGTTTTGGGACGTTTCGGTGGTCGGTCTGAAAGTGTCAACCCAACTCCCATATGCTTACAGTTAATTGAATGTTATCCAATTCATTATTAAAATAAAAACATTTATTTTAGAAAAATAAAATTAATCAAATTTTATTTCAAAATATACGAAAACAAATGCCCTTTCTTTTTGCCAATGTTCAGTTACTATTCACCGTGCCATGCCGGATGTCAACTTACGGACAGCGCATTTAACATTTTGGAAACGCACAAAACGCCGGTGTTCGACTCTTGCAAATGTGCAGCAACTGACCGCGTGTCCCGAGAGTTCTGTCAGGAAAATTGCCGGCCCAAAATGTATTCTCATCTCGGGAGCCCATTTAAAAAACTAAAATCGTGGAATTGCAGAAGAAAACCCCCCGAATTGTCTTCTGGGAATATATAGAAAGAAATTGCTGAGAATTTAATAAAAAAATGCCAAAAATCGTATTTGTTAAACGTCAGGTACTGGTACTTCACTAACGTGGCCATCGGCGGAGTTTGTTTCACCTTTTGATCATTGCACTGCGCGATCATTAGTTTCAATTATATATTTAATTAGGTCATCGGGGGAATGGGCGTAGTGCCCGGTGTTCTGATTATGTTGAGGTAAGTTGAGGAATGTCGGCCGGCATTCAAATTTTCTTAGGTATTTTTTCAAACTTTGATTCTGTCCCAATGCCCCAAAGATCGGTTCCTCCAAAGCATCGGAGCATTTCGCTTGGCTTCAACGGCTTTTTGGTTTCTCTGCTGGCAACATTGCCTTCACCAATTGCGTGGGGCACAATTATCGATCATTTTTGTCTCTTTTGGACCCAAAAGTGCGGCGAAAAAGGCGCTTGCGCTTTGTACGCGACGGATGGACTTCGATTTTGGCAAGTTCTGTTGATCGGCTTAAGGGATTTGATTGGAAGAAAATTGTTCAAAACTTTTTGTTTAAACAAGCCAAAAGATTCAGATTGATAGGGTCAGCCACTTTCTAAGCTCTGTGTGTTCACAGGCTCCATTTTGTGTACGGAGGACTTCGAATTGTCTCTTTGATCACCGATCTGTTCGTGATTTACCACGCCGTCGGATTAAAGCTGACAGATTCGGATGATGATGACAATGAAAGAGATGAAAACGAACTCGACAAAACAGAGAATGGAGCAACAAAAGCAAGCGGCACAAAAAGTGACGACGTCATCATCATGAGCGGGCTGGATCAGGAACAATCAGCCGCACTACTGGACAGCAACGGCGAGAAAAACACTCGGCAAACCGGTCGGAATTGCAACAACAACAAAAAAAAGAAAGTTCTCTTTGTAATTAGGCGTAAATCCAAGCGATATGCAAAAGTCCGCTTCGTTGCCAAGAGAGGCCAAGTCCGACAGCGTCGTTGGACGCCATCGACGAAGTGCCAGCAGAGATATGTCCACCATGGCCAAGCTGGTCCCTCTTGTGGGAACGGACGAATTACAGAGCTTTCGGAAGAGCTCCAATCAACTTGGCGGCCCAATTGCGGAATTTTGACAGGACGGGACAGACGAATTCTCGAGACCGGACTTGGACCGGAAAAAATGCTTTTGTGATTGATTTTTTTCAATGATCTGATTTAAAGTCGGACGTTTCACCACAAGTGGAGAAAAACCACGTTTAACCAGAGACCGCTAAAAATTTCCCGGAACGAAAGCGCAAGTCTCGCCCCACTACTTGTTCTGTCTTCGCATGCTCACTATTGGCGGAACTCTTCGGGGAGTCGTTCATTTGGGCGCTTACGTTTGGGTGCCCGTTATAAAAGGGGACGCCCGTATCAAAAACATTTATTGAACAACTTTAATTCAAAAAATGTTTCGGTTGGGTAATTAGGGAATGTATGGTTGGTTGTGAAGTCATTAGAGTTGTCTGTTTTTGTTTAAATGATTTTAGCGTTATGTTTTGCACAAATGAATTACATCGTTTTGTTCATAAATAATCGGTTAATGTTTCCATCGTTTAATTTTTAAACAGTGTCACAAGCTCTGTAATTTTTTCCCCCTATTTACATATCTCCAAATATCATCGAATCTATTTTTTTTTTTGCATATTCGTACTCAGCTTGATGAGGGGAAAAAATATATAATTCGGATCTGATCAGTGATCACGCTTTAAATAAAATAAATTACATAAGTTTGAACAAAAGGGGGCCCCCTTATAGTTTTGCCAACTTAATTTGCTAGTAACTTTCTTCGGTGTTTCCGGTGCTAATTTCTGCTGATTCGTACTACGAGAGCAATTGTTGCAAATTTTAAGTCACTAAATTTCAATCGAGTCAAGTAACACACACCAAAGATTGAATTTTGTTGCTCACAAGTCAGTAACACCATCTTCGGGGTTCCTTTTTTTACCGGATTTTTATGGCATTCAATACATACATAATTGATAATGAAGGAAAAGGACACAGAGCACGACATAATAGGGGTACAATCATACATAGCTATAATCAATATCATATATTTCTCGTTCATGGCATACAATAACTAATAATCACTTTGCGTGGTGGCAATTTGCTTTTGGCACTTCCTTTGCTGCAAGGCGCCCGCGATCTTCATTCCGCGTCGTCAGGTTCACTCTGCACGATGGTTAACGACCCAGTTCCAGCAGACTGAAGGCGGCACGAATCGTCTCCATCTCCGCCCGCCGTGGCGGCATTTTTTGTTTGATATGTCGGCTGCAGGTGTGTGAGATTGTACGGCTTCGTCACAATAAATTCTATTCCATTTTCTGTTATTGATGAAGGCCCGTAAATTCCGTCCTCCGCCGAAGTATGCGAATTTGGCTGTCGCCAACACACAAACGCCACAGTAATGATAACAGCCAGAAGGACAAACGAACTGAAAAGGGGAGAGAATTAGACGGCCATAAAGAAGGCAATTGAAATGAACTGACCCCACGCAAATCGCACAAATCCAGGGCCAGGACATTGAAGGAGCTTCTTCCCAACACTTCTCCGAAGCATCAGATGAAGCTTCCAGCAAAACACGGATGCCATCCTAGAAATCCCCCAATTTAAGCGAAGAGTACACCCAGCTTCAAGCACTCACGATGGTCGCATTCCATTTGCATTGTGAATCTTTTGAGTTGGTTTTACTCCACGTGATCGTGAAGTAACGGGCATTCGGCAATCCTGTAATTTGGCCCATGGGAAAAGCGCAAACGAAGCCAAGAGGCTGATCATCTTTGCCCTGAAAAACAAAAAACGATTCAGTGACAAATTAAGCATTGAAACCCCTCACTCACTTCTTTGGCTGCGTCTGGATAACATCGCCCACTGTCTGCCATAAGTGAAACGCTGTTGTTGAACGACTTTCTGCATGACATTTTGTCTACGGCAACGACCGAAATGACAAGCTGCTCACTCCCCATTGCGTTCAGAAGAAGACCATAAAGCGGTTTACCATCGGGCGATTTTGACAGATCCAACTTACTAAAATATTAAATTGCCGATTAAATCCACAAACATAATGGACAACAACTTACAGCTGATCGTCCCTAATGAGAGAGAAGCCTTTCGGCAATCCATCAGAGCCGGCTTTCGCACAAGTGAACTTCTCCAGCGTAAACTCCTCCGCCCCGCAGTGGCAATGGCTGTTGAGAAGGGCGACAATGAGCAGCGAAGTCGCAAACGAACGCGAAATTTGGAGAAATGAGGCAAATTCCATTTGTGTGTTGAAGTCGAAGGAAAAGAGAGAGCAATGCTGAGAAGCAGCAACTTTTATAGGGAGGGAGTTGAAAAGGCCCCTTTTGACTTTTATGGATTCGGACGATTGAGTACCGCGGATTGAGCGCCCGTTATAAATGGGACATTTGAGTGCCAAGATTTAAAAAACTATGAAATTGAGAGTAGGGGTCAGTCCCGTCCCGTCCCGCCGGTCCCGTCCCAGGGCCAGTCCCGTCCCGGCCGGTCCCGTCCCACCGACCGAAATCTCGAGCTTCTTTCGAGCGGGATTCGAGATGAGACTCGACCATTCCGAACCCCGAATTCAAACATTTTTTTAAAAAGTTCAATTCAAAAAACAAATTCGGCTTAAAAATTATTCAAGGAACATGAATTTTATCGTTACTTGCGTTTTCGTTGTAATTTTAATGCTTTTTAAATTGATGTTGCAACTTGCAACATGTGAATTTTGAAAAAATTTGTCGCTATTAACTTTTGGAAGCTGTACAAGCAGCCCTCATGTTAAACTTTTTGTTGTGTTACTGGTTTTATTTCTTGATTTTCATTGTTGACGCTATAATCTATTTGGAAAAAATTAGTATAAACTGAACAATGTCACTTTTAAAACATTGTAGACAAAGAAAAAAGCAAAAAAAAAACTATTCAAATGGGTTAGAAGCTTAAAAAGATGAAAAATTCTAAAATTCGAAACGTGATTTTGGTTTACAAAAAAAAAAATAAAAAACCTAACTTTGTGGGTGGGACGGGACTGGCGGGACGGGATTAGCCCTGGGACGGGACTGACCGGGACGGGACGGGACTGACCCGCTTCGGAAATTGAAAAGGAAGCACCAAAATTTAAAGCCTAAATGACGAATTCTTCGAATATTCTTGCATGTTCGCTGTTGGCGGGCCGCCAGCGGGGCCTTTCATTATCATATCCGGCTTTTGTTACTTGGAAATCGTTTTTTCTTTAATTTCCAAAAAAAAATTCAGCCGATTCAAAATTAGAAAAAAAAAATTCTACAAATTTTGACCAAATTCGGGTCCGGGATTCGAAATTAGTCGAAATGAGCTCAGATTCGGATTCTATGACCCCCGAATACCTCTAGAAACACCTTTTAGCAACTTTGTTTATTTCAAAAAATCATAGATGTTGAAATCATAGATTAGACGAATTTAGCGACCTCGATAACCCCCGAGCAACTGGAGAGAGTAGCCAAAAAATTTGTTGATAAGGCGCCTGGATTTGAATTTCAAAATTGCATTGTTGGCATTACGTATTAAAATGACTTTTGATACAAAAACTAAAGACCGATAAAAATGAAAATGGTCTTACTGTCCCACTTTCTGGTTTTTGTTTTTATGTTGCAATTTGGAGAAATTTTGGGAATTTATTTGCTCCAGAAATAATTTGCAGATATTGACAGTTTCTGTGAGTAATGGCATCTCACACTGCCGGCATCCAACAGTTGCTTGCGGCCGAAAAGCGTGCGGCAGAAAAGGTTTTTAAAAATTGTTTCTTTTGAAATTTTTACCTTTTATTTTGACAGATTAATGATGCCCGGAAGCGAAAAGCACAGCGACTTAAGCAGGCCAAACAAGAAGCCCAGGCGGAGATCGAGCAGTATCGTCAGGTGCAGTTTTGCCCTCGTTCATAGGGTAATAGAGCTGATGCCCCTCTTTTTTATTTGACAAAAATTCTTCGGGTTCGGCGGATTGGTCCAAAACAGCTCAATTTTGCTTGGGAAAATTTTTCTTTTTTCGCTGGGGAAAAATAAAATTTTCACCATTCAAAGACAGGTATAACAATTGTCTTGGTGATTGGTCTGCATGTTTTTTGTATGAACAAATGGTCATTTAGGAGAGGGAGCAGCGTTTC
The DNA here is from genome assembly GCA_018350325.1 of Globodera rostochiensis. Taxonomy (NCBI): domain Eukaryota; kingdom Metazoa; phylum Nematoda; class Chromadorea; order Rhabditida; family Heteroderidae; genus Globodera; species Globodera rostochiensis. The sequence goes on from JAEVLN010000011.1 coordinate 2,396,276, forward strand.
CGCGAGTTCGAGCAAAATTATTTGGGCACGCGCGACGACATCGAGCAGCAAATAAAGCGCGAGACAGAAGAGTTGCTGGAGGCAATGAATCGCAATGTCGCGGGGAACAAACAGCAGGTTTTTAATAGGTTAATTTGAGTTCCGATCGTAATTGCCTAATAACACCCGAAGCACTGGTACGGTTTTTACAACCATCCAGGCCCACAAAAGTTGGTAATTTCTGGTCAGGGGCGGCCTGTCGGATGTCTATTTTTAGTTCCAATTTCTTATAAAAAAACATTAAATTTGAATACCTTTTATCTTTGCACCACCGTTCTTTTAATTTCTCCTTTGAAAAAACATTTTTGTGTTTGAATATGAAACGGTATTTTTTGTGGTTTCAAAAAGAGGGTCTTTTCGCTTATGAGGCAACAAAAAAATTGTTTTTCAAAGCAACAAAAATGGTTTCAATGTGTTTTAGGGGTAGTCGGGGTAGTAGAATCCGAAGCCGACCCCATTTCGACCTATTTCGAACCCCGGACCTACGAAAAATTTCCAGAAGTTTTTTTTTCACATTTTTCCATTTAATCGTCGAAATGTCACTGAATTCGATGAAATTTTGCAATACATCGTTCGTTGAATTTATGCAACTATTTGTAAGCAGATATTCTTACAATGCAAATAAAAATAAAATGTAATGGAAAAATAAAAACAAAATTTTCTGGAAATTGTTCGAATTCGGGTTAAAGGTTTGAATTGGTTGAAAAGGAAGTCAGATTCGGATTCTATGACCCCAAAACCCTTTAAAAATACCTATTTACTAATTATTTATTGCCTCATAACCGAAAGGAACCTCAAAAGACACGGAATTCGGGCGGCGCAGATAGCAAAAAAAGTGGGGGGATGGGGGAGGAATCAGACGCTCGGGCTTTTCACTTCAATTTTTTTCCCGCCAAGGTCATTGTACGTCTGCTGCAGTTGGTGTGCGACATCAACCCGGAACTGCACACAAACCTTCAACTTCAAATGAAACTGTTCGGCAAAAAAGCCTGAAAGTGTTCCGAGTTGAGAATTGATGTTTTTTGATCGTTGGCGGCCTCGATACATTTCCGACAAGCTATTCCTTTTTAGATGAATGTGAATTGATTTAAAATTTCAAAACATTCACACTTTCCAATAAAATAAATTTTCTATCACTCATTGATATTTTTGACAATTACAAATTTTTGAAGCTTTATGTACCGGAAATTAAAGCAAGTTGATTAAACGGATTTTTTATGTCAGTGATAACAATAAGCCGGGATCATAATGTCATCATCATTTGCTTCCATTTCGTTCAGGCGCTTTTTGGTAAAGGAAAAGAGAATTTTGGTCCTTTCCTTTCACAAATGTTTGGAGGGTTTAAATCCGAATTTTTAAACTGCTCGCACCTAGCCTATAGGTGTTTTTTACCTGACCCCTGAAAAAACTGGCTTGGCCCGGTCCCATCTCTGGGCAAAACCGGACTCGGATATTCTCTTTTAATATTTGCCTCGTTCCTTTTTGTTGGTCAACAATCGCACAATTTCCACAACAAATATCCGCTCGTCAACGATGACAAAATCTCCAGAAGAGCTGGGCAAAATCAAAGCCGATGATGGCCGAAATGAAGCTGAAGACGAAGCGAAGAACGCGGCGGACAAAAAAAACAGAAAAGAGTTCGGTGGCCCCGCTGGGCCGGAACCGACCCGATACGGGGATTGGGAGCGGAAGGGCCGAGTTAGTGATTTTTGAAAGTCCATTTAGTCCGATATCTGCTGCTTCAGCAGCTTTTTGATGTTATTTAGATTTTGTGTGGATTTTTTTGGAAAAAAACAAAATACTTAAAATTTGAATATTTGGCTTAATGTTACTTAAAAATACTTACATATGTATGTACAATGGTGTGCAAAAGTAAAGGCCCAATTTTGTTTTTGTTAACGCACTATAACTAGAGAAGCCGTATTAGACAAAATGTTTTGGGCTTTTTTGTAGCATTTTTTGTGGGCTTTATAAAATGAAGAGCAATTGTGTCAGACACTTCACGTCAAAACATTGTTTGACCCCATGTCCAATTGCACCACTTTTTATTGGTGCAAAAGTAAAGGCCCAAAATTTTTAAAACAAAAAATCTATTTTTTATTTGGCCCATTCCAAATTCAACAATAATGCAGTAAAATTGAATTTTGTTCTTTCTTTATATGAAACTGAATTCACAATTTTTTAAAATTCTCCATACTTAAATTTTTTGCCTGATTGATCCGAATTCGAACATTTTTTTGAAAATTCAATCTTCAGAAAATTAATTTTGGCTTCAAATTTGAGAGTAGGGGTCAATCGCGTCTCGCCGGTCGCGTCTCGCCATTCGCGTCTCAGGGCCAGTCGCGTCTGGCCAATCGCGTCTGGCCAGTCGCGTCTCAGTCCCACCAACAAAAAATGTTTCTAGAATTTTCATTAGCAAAATTTTTAACAGATTGTGAAGCATTTGTAAGCAAATAACAGTTAGCATAACAAATTAAAAGGCAAAACTCAGTAATTTTACTAGAACTACACCCGATTTTGTTAAAAAATGTTTCAGAAACAAATCAGAAAACCTTGGATTTGGGGTTCATTAGGCTTAGGCCTAAACCACCCTAGCTTGGGGTTCGTTAGGCTTAGGCCTAAGCCACGCTGAACTTAAGGTTCCTGCCCTACTACATGAACTTTGGTAGTATACTGAACGATGTCACTTTATAAACAAAGACAAAGCAAAAAAGCTATTCAAAATCGGTTAGAAGCTTAAAGATGCAAAATATTATAAATTGTACAGTGGTCGTCAAAAGTAAATGTGCAAATTTTTTTTTTTAGTTATATACGTTATAAAAGTTTTACTAAAGGGCAATCTGTAAAATTTTTGGGACATTTCCGTAGCATTTTTCCTGCTCTTTCAAATGGTACCAAACATTCCCTGTTTCTCTTGACATTTGCCTAACCTAGTGCTTTCGACCTCAGTCTCATCAGTTTTATGCGCGTCAAAAGTAAATGTGCAAAATTTAAGTTCCAATTTTATGTTATTCCAGAATGTCTCAAAAAATCTAAAATAATTCATGCTAATGTAACTTTTGATGCTGATCAAAAAAGCTAATTGGACGAAGTTGATCAGACACTTCCATCATAGAGATCCGAAGACCACAAAATACACTGAAAATTGGGGTAAATTTGAGAAAAAAAATCCCCTAGGGCTTGGAAAATTTTTCTGCAAAAATCCATTTTGAGAGAAAGATAGGCCACAAAATTCTCTACAAAACCCAAAAAACCGCTAAGCTCTAACTCATTTCTCCGATGAGCGGGGGCGTCATCTGCAACCTTAAGTGGGCACCGTGCGTAGGGAGTACTGTAACGTAAAATTGGAAATTTAGTTTGACTCTTCTGTGAAATAGAAAAATGCCTAACAAATCATTACGATAAGTTTTTAAGCTTTTATTAATAAGTAGGAAACAGGAAAACTTGTATTTAGTGAGAAATCGGGATTTATACGACCAAAAATTATTGTACTACAGTACTCCCTACGCACGGTGCCCACTTAAGGTTGCAGATGACGCCCCCGCTCATCGGAGAAATGAGTTAGAGCTTAGCGGTTTTTTGGGTTTTGTAGAGAATTTTGTGGCCTATCTTTCTCTCAAAATGGATTTTTGCAGAAAAATTTTCCAAGCCCTAGGGGATTTTTTTAATCAAATTTACCCCAATTTTCAGTGTATTTTGTGGTCTTCGGATCTCTATGATGGAAGTGTCTGATCAACTTGGTCCAATTAGCTTTTTTGATCAGCATCAAAAGTTACATTAGCATGAATTATTTTAGATTTTTTGAGACATTCTGGAATAACATAAAATTGGAACTTAAATTTTGCACATTTACTTTTGACGCGCATAAAACTGATGAGACTGAGGTCGAAAGCACTAGGTTAGGCAAATGTCAAGAGAAACAGGGAATGTTTGGTACCATTTGAAAGAGCAGGAAAAATGCTACGGAAATGTCCCAAAAATTTTACAGATTGCCCTTTAGTAAAACTTTTATAACGTATATAACTAAAAAAAAAAATTTGCACATTTACTTTTGACGACCACTGTATTCGAAAATGTAATTTTGGTTTATATTTAATCAAATTTTGTAGTCCAATAAAATATAAAAAAAGTGGCTGGGACGGGAGTGACCTTTTTTGTACTGGGACTCGCCTGGCCAGACGCGACTGGCGAGACGCGACTGGCCCTAAGACGCGAATGGCGAGACGCGACTGGCCAGACGCGATCGGCCCGCTTCGCAAATTTGAAAAGCGTCCCGAGTTCGGTTTTTCTATGACAGAACGCCAAATTTATTATTACCAACAATTCGTTCAAACATTTATCGCTTTAATCGGTTAATACTTCCTGCTACATTTCAGCGCCTGATTTCCAGAATAAAACCACACTCCTTTTGGGAGCGGAAGGGCCGAGTTAGTGATTTTTAAAGTCCATTTAGAGCAGGTTCCGATTTGCTGCTTTAGCAGTTTTTTGATGTTTTTGAAAATGCTGCTTACTTTTGATGTTATTTAGATTTTGTTAATCGCTTGAGGATACCTATTTCATAATTGAAGGTATTACAAATATTTCTAACAAATGGAATTGAACGAGGCTCAACGTCGGCGTAAGGGTCTCATTGTGCGCAATCTTCAAGAAGTTATTGGCGAGGACAAACTCACAAAGCAAATCGTTACGGCCAAAAACGTCCACGTCTATTGGGGGACCGCCACCACAGGCCGTCCCCATGTTGGATATTTGGTTCCAATGCAAAAGATAGCTGATTTTCTGCGCGCTGACATTCGGGTAAAAGTTGGAAACTCATCCCTTTCACAAAATCTCTTGAAGATTTGTTTGGTCCTTGTTCGAATCTCCCGGTTTCGTTTAGAATTTGTTGAGGTTTTACGTCTGCTTCAATTTGAAGATGCCAACCGGTGGATTAATTCATGAAAAGAGCTCTTAGGTGACAATTTTGTTTGCCGACCTCCATGCCTTTCTCGACAACATGAAAAGCTCAATTGAACTGCTTCAAAACCGAGTGCTTTACTACGAATGCGTGATCAAAGCGTTGATGAACGCTTTAAATGTGCCCATTGGAAAGTTGCATTTTGTTCGCGGAGGTTCCTATCAACTGACAGAGTGAGGCTAATTCCATTTGAAATGTTTGTAAGACTCAAAATTTCATGTTCGGGATTCCACTGGCTTTTTCGGAACTACAGATGCTTTAAGAACTCGGAAGTATTGGGTTTCAAAATATTATGTCCTTCAAGCCCATGTTTGTACGCTTATGTTCCGATCATAAATTTAAGACTGGAGTTAATTTTCATTTACAGGGCGTACACCAAGGATTTGCTGCGATTTTGTGGCCTTGTCAGTCTGCGAGATGCTATAAGAGCAGGGGCTGAGGTGGTCAAGCAGGTGCAATTTTTGCCCGAATTTCGGCATTCTAAAATTTTTGGACATTTTCATCCCCAATCATAAAGATTGACGATCCATTGCTGAGCGGGATTCTTTACCCTCTGCTGCAAGCGCTTGACGAGCAGCACCTCAAAGTGGACGGTCAATTTGGAGGCGTTGATCAGCGCAAAATATTCATTTTGGCCGAGGAGCAATTGCCAAAAATGAAATTTTCAAAACGCTTCCATTTGATGAATCCGATGGTCCCCGGGCTTACCGGCTCTAAAATGAGCAGGTTTTTAATATTACGTGTATTTATTATTTTATATTACGAGTATTTATTATTATTATTTTGATTTTTGGAGAATTTCAGCTCGGAGGAGAACACAAAAATAGATCTTTTGGATTCGCCTGAGTCGGTGAGTGCGAAAATTGATTTTGCGGCATGTCCAAAAGTGCCATCGTCCTCCGATGGTGGCGGGGGAGAAGAGAACGGAGTGCTGGCATTCTTTAAACACGTTGTTGTCCCGATACAGACTGAGGTTCGTGTGTTCATCAAACGCGTAGACTCGAAATTCGGGGAAAAATAAGTTTTTGTTGAAATTTTAAACCTAATTTGTGTTAATCCATTTTACTGCATTTTATTGTTTAAGGCGCCAATTGAGATTGATGGCACCGTTTTTGAGGATTTTGTCGCTATACGCAATGCCTTTGTTTGTGGCGACATTTCTGAACATTCCTTGAAGGATTTTTTGAAGAATTTTTTGAACAACATACTCTTGACTGGTATGTTCAATGTTCAGTGGCTTTTTGATTATTCTTATTTAAAACATTTAAAAAAATTTTTTTTTGTAAACGTTTCACTTTTCCCTCTCAGTGCAACAGAATTGTCGGGCCGATCCCGAATTTGAGGACATTGTCTCAAAAGCTTACCCCCAAGTCGCGAGGACACCGGAGTTGACGCAAAAAGGTGGTGACGAATCGACAAACGCATTTTTAGACAACGCAAAGGGCGAGGATCTCTTGACATCAACGCCGTTTGGCCATTCTTTTGAGGTACACGACGGCCTTTGGATTTGACTTACCTTTCAAAAAAAAACTGACGCTTTGCGATTTTCGATATTTTTGTGATGCGATCTCCAAGCATTCTTCCCAATGTTTTTGCTGCCATTCATTGCATTGACTGCTGCTCGTTCAGTTCATTGCTTCGTCCATTGTTGGTTCATCCGATCTTTTCATGGCATGCGACCGTTCCGCGCCCGGTTTTCGACCTCTCCAAATTCTGTGGCGATGTTCCTCAAAGGGTCGCCTGACACTCGGTCATTTGAGTGCACTGTTTTTGCTAAAATGGCTCAGCACGTGTGGCCATCACATCACAATTTTGCTCTCCGATTTGGACGCTTTTCTCGACCAGGCCAAATGTCCATGGACGGAAATGAAGGCATGCCAATTTTGGATTCCATTTGAAGGAAAATAAATAAAATCAATTTTTAGAGCCGAACCGACCAATACGAAAAGTTTCTAAAACAAATTTTGTTATCTTTAAACATGGAAAACGCTTCTGTTAAACGCTCATCCGACTACGAATTCGGCAGGTACTTGCACAATTTGAAGTGTGTTTAATTTTCTCCCAAAAAACTCAGTGACTTTACCATGGGAATGTACCAAATGGCAAGCGTTTTAACCCGTGCCGAAACGTCGCCTTTTGCCGACGCGGTGGCGCCGTCCGTTGGGTGCCATTTGTGTCCAATTTATTTTGCTTTGGATGTCCGAAAGAATGCTCCGGACATTGTGAGAAAGAACGCGTTTTTCGATGGCCAAAGTATTCATTAAATTCCTATTTTTAGGTGCTCATTGGCTCAAATCAGCGGAGAAATGTCGAGTTGACCGCCACAGTAACTGCCAACAATGAAAGTGTTTAATTTGGCATTAAATTTATTTTTAGATTTTTAAAAGGCTCAATTTCCGCAATGAAATGCCCGCCTTTTTGATACACGTAACTGTCATTTTGATTTTTGTAATGTTCGAAATTTGGACAATGGCAGGGAGAATTATCCAAAAATAAACTTTAAATTAGAATTTTGGGTTTAGTAGAGGGGCGGTTTTTTGATTCCCCACTTTTCTCTGTGAATAAGTACTAGAACCGGAATTATGAAAAATTTGAGATCGGGACATAATCGTTTTTGAAATCTAATTAAAGTCGAAATTTTAATCCAGAAAAGCCTTTTAATCCCACCACGACTCCTGCCTTAACTGCTCGGCCTTTTTAGCCTGAATTGGTTGGAACGGATGGACAGCGGATGAGTGCCACACGGGCCGAATTTCACTTGGACATTATGCAGGACGGCGTTAAGAAAATTCGTCAAAAGGTAATTGGGCGGCGGGGGGGGGGGGGGGGGGGGTTCCTAAATGAACGAATAAACAATAAAAGGATTTTTCTCTTTTTTAGATCGGAAAATCTTTTTGTGAGCCGGGAAATGTTTGCGAAAACGTGGCGCTGAAACTGTGCGCCGACTTTTTGTTTCCATTCTTTCGACAACGGACTGCGGACACGGAAAAGGGAGAGGCGGAGGATGGACTTACGACGACAGGTCCTTTAAATGTCCATGATTTTGATGAATATTTTGGATGGGGATTTAATTTCAAAAATTGAATTTAGCCGCCGTAATTGAACGAAAGCCGGAGAATGGCGGCGACCTTTACATTTTGAATTTCGACGATTTGGCGTCGCATTTCTCCGCCCAACGGCTGCATCCGGCCGATTTGAAGGCCTTTGTGTGTGATCAGCTGTTCAGCATTTTCGACACTTTACGAAATGGACGCGTTTTGGTGCTGCAATATTTTATTCCATTTTTAAATTCCCTAATTTTTTCAGATCCCATAAATGAGAATAATATTGTGATTTTTTGAACTTTATTGACGAAATTTTACGTGCAAAAGCTTTCAAAAGCATTGTTATTTTGTATAATTTGTGGTGCCTTCGTTCGTGTAAAATGTTAAATATTTTTATATTTTCTGTTGTGCGTTTAAACGCCGCATTTTTATCGATCGGTTTTTGTCTAAAAAGCTCATTTCATTTTTTGTTTTGTTTTTGCCTAATTCCATGGAGATGAGAAGTGTAAGCAAAGCTCCAACACAGGACGACAAAGTGTCGTGGTGGTATTGGTTTGAGAAGCTCGACGGAAATCGGGCCAAATGCAGGAACTGCGATTGGTTGAGGGACAGAGGCCCGGGTACGGACGGGGAGGATTAGGCATTTTTGTCGTTTCTATCAATTGGCTTTTTCTTACATATTGAATCGCTTGGGGGGTTTGTGCCGAAATCGTGCTTAAATCTTGACCATATGTGTCTGAATTTCACACATCGAGAACTCTCTCCCAAGAAAACCAATGCATTTTGGTGACATTTGCTGGACTTGTTTAGCAAAGTCGACGAGCATTTTGCGATGCCATCTGAAGTCAAAGCACAGTGAGCTTTATGATGAGCGAATGCAAGCCCAAGCGGTCACGCCGAATCCGGAACAGAGGGGCCGAAAACGGACAATGGTAGTTGCAACGGAAGAGCACAGCTGCAACGACTTGACAGTGCGTTTTTTGTTTTGTTTTATGGAGCTGAGACAGAAAATTCCGGTACCGGATTGAAAAAATAACCGATAAACTAAAATGTGCCTAAATTTAAAATTTATGGGCGAGAATTCCGTTTTTCTTTTTAGACGACCCATTAATTTTTAGATAAACGCTGACGACAATGATTTGAACGACGAAAGTGATGGTCCATTCCGTAACAACAATTTTGGTATCATTTGTTACATTAAAAAACAGGCGAAATATTTATTTTGCCCGTATTTCCGATATGTTTTATTCCCCGCTTCATTTAACATTTACATTCAGATAAATCGCCACCAAAATTAGCAACTTCTTTTGTCGCCACCACCGCCGCCGCCGATCATTCCAATGAACGGGAAATTCCCAACCAAAAGTCGCTATTGGACGACATGGTCGCAAATGGGGCGCTGAACCAAAATCTGGGCCTCAGTAATGGTAAAAGCAAGGGCGTAGCCAGGGGGGGGGGGGCCCTCCTCCGGAAATTTGTTTTTGAGAGAAAAGAAACCAAAGGGGGAACCCTTTTGTTTTTCAAAAAATACACCCTTAAAGAATCGACTTTTGGATCGGCCCCCCCCCCCGAAAAAAATTCCTGGCTCCGCCCTTGGGTAAAAGGGAATAAACCTGGTGGAACAGAGCGCCGTTTTTTGAATTCCAACAACAAAATAAAAGAAAAACAATCTCCATTTTCTTCACTCATTTATTGTTGTGTGTTTTAAGCGATGCTTTCCGTGTTTATGAACACTTTGGGAGGAGAGAACGGCACAAACTCAAACCGAACAAATGACGACGAAATTGGAAAATTCGCCATCAAAAAAAGACGTTCCAAAAACACCGCCAATTTGGGCTTGGCCAACAACGCTGCGGCGACGAGCACATCGCAGAACAATTTGCCAATTTTTGCGCCAACCAATGCACAACCCATCGTCAAAATATGCCGCGTTGAGTCCTTTTCGGCGGCGCATCGACTGCACAATGACAATTTGCCGGACTATTTGAATCGCGAAATATTCGGCAAGTGCAACAACGGAAACGGCCATGGCCACAATTACACATGGAAAGTGTTGCTGAAGGGTCCGGTGGATGCGCACACCGGAATGGTAAGACAAAAAAGGGAGGGGGTGGGGATGCTTGCTTGCTTTTTTAATAAAAGAAAAGGCGATTCCGTTTGTTTTTTTGAGTAATGCCTTGAAAGTGCACATTTCTTTTTTCAAACGATTTTTTCTACAATTCGACTTTTCGGGGTTTTGACGCAATAAAAAGCAACAATGGCTTTTTACTCAAATACAATTAGGTTTACAATCTTGCCGATTTGAAACGGGAAATGAACGAAGTGTTGGAGCTCGTTGACCACAAACACTTGGACATGGATGTGCCTTACTTTAGGTAAACCAACAATCCAACCTGACGAAGGGGTCGAGAACACGTAGCAAATTAATTTCAAAGCTTCTCATTAAGAAACAAAAACGCTGACTTTTTCATTCATGAATTAGGGAGGGGGGAGGGGGCGTCGACCAGAGGGGCTAGTGACTACGGGCTTAGTATGGGGGGCACAAATTAAAATTTTGAAATCTGATTTCAATTTTTTATGATTTCAGGGACAACGGAATTGTGAGCACGACGGAAAATCTCGCGGTCTTTCTGTACAACGAACTTTCGGCCAAAATGGCTTCCCCCGGACTTTTGCACAAAGTGACCGTCTGTGAGACGGACAAAAACTGTTTCTCCTTCTCCGGCTATTCATCATGAAGACTTTGAACACAGAAGAGACATATTATAATATTTTCCCATTATCCGACGTTTTAACTCTTGCACCAAACATTAATTGTAAATGGAGTCAAATCTAAGTCTAAAAAATCTTAATAAAAATATTGAGTCGAGCTGATTATTGTGGGCCAACATTTCCATGTTACAATTGAATAAAGCAAATGTGATCATTTATTCAATTATAATAGAGACCGGAACAAAGTGAGAAAAACATTCATTGATAATACAATTCAAAGTTGAATCCGTCGTGTATCTCGTAATCCTGCAAGGAGATGTGGTCCTGAAAATGCAAGAAACTGACCAATTACATGCCCGGCCATAGGGGGGGGCCTTTTGGTTTGCAACATTCGTAATTTTTTTTGGACAAATTTTAACTTCACAAAAATTTCCCCGAACTAACGCCGACCCCCCCCCCCCTTCGAGAAAAAATGTTGCGTTTTTGAAAATCCCTTAACAAACCCCTAAAAACATGTTTTCATTCCCCCCCCCCCCCTCCCGAAAATGTTTTCTGGCTACGGCCCGATCCTGACTGAAAAATGGGGAAATTAGCTAAAACAGCTTGGGGTTTCTCCCGCCCGAGCTCCAAGTGTGGCTATGATTTAATATAAAACTTGCTTTGTAAGTGGTGTACCATTTCTTCAGAATGAGTTTGTCCCACCTGAAAAGTTAAAACATTGCTATCATAAAGAGTAAAGATAATAAATCGTTCTTTCACCTTGTTCCAATTTGGGCTGACACAAGCTTCTTCAGGTCGCCAATTGTGTCCGTTGGATTGCATTTAATTCGTACCTTTTTCCCAAGCCGATCGTTGACAGTGATTTCGATCATTTTATAGAAAAATAAGGCTTTTCTGAAAATTTTTAAATTAAAATCGAATAGGCGGCCTAATCGAACCCTAAAAATTCAGACTTCACTTTCTTGACTTTGAATCGCAGGCATAAAGTCGTTAGATGCTTTAAAATCAATTTTTAAATTCTTTTTTAAGAGATTTGCAAACATTTTAAAAAATTCGGTATTTTTTTTACGCTCGCCTTATTAAGGGAGGACAGAGAAAAGTATGGGGAGAAGAGAGTAAAATAAAAGAAGAAAAGAGTGTAAAGAGGGAATCTGGTTCGCTCGTTTTATGTTCAAAAAAAAATTGTAAAAAAAGTTCGCATAAATCATAAATATCGATGAGAATGTTACGTTGAACTTTCGGTTGTTATGCGGGCCCTCCTCCTCCTTCGCCCCCAATTTACCGACCGACCATTCTAAACGGACGGACGGACGGAGGGATAACAGCGCAACAAAATCATTGGATGGGTCAGCTGCTGGTTTCTTTGCGGGGGACGACGAATAACAACGCACCAACTCCGGGGCTTAGGTATTTTGACTGTTCGTTTGATTAAAAAGATTCATTTTAAAGAGTTAGGGAGTGCAAAAAATTCATAAAAGTGTAAAATTCTCTCCGCAATTCAATTCCATTTTTTTTGTTTGAAAGTTTATGTTTTCTTCATTCCTAGACGTCTGTTCGCGCTGTTCAGTGCTTTTTTGCCCTTCGGACAGCAACGGGCGGCCAACGATTCGGGTCGAGCGGAAGCGCCGCCCCCGCGAGACAGCGATGGGAATCACCTGAGGTCGGTAAAAACCGAAAACATTTAAAATTTAACAAAAATTGAAGCGGGCAATTGCACTATCCTTTTGACCTCTTGAGACAATTTTTATGGCAAATTAGACAATTTCCAGGATTTTTCTCCGTGTTTGATCAGAAGAAAATAAAAGGGAAATTGAGTTTTGAATCGAATTACCCCGCCGCAGGGAGGCAGAAAGTGGTAGCGGCGGGCGCGGAGGCTTTGGACGACGTCGGCGCCATCCTCCGCCCGATTTGTCGGCGACCGGTGACAGTGTTGGCTTTGGCGGTCGCGGAAGTCCGAACAGCGGCGGCGGCGGCGGCTGCGCTGGTGGGGCATACTTTGGCTCGCACTTTCTGATGGGCGGCGAGCTGTACGACTCGACCAAGCCGGAAGTGTAAGTGCCAAAGTATCCGTCCAGATGTTGGGGCAGTCCATCGCCCCTCCTTTTTTGATAATGATAACCGGGGTTAATTTCCTTTTACCCCCTACAGCTTTCTGTTTGGTGACCAACAGGACTTGGAACTGCTGAACAGCAAATCGGTTAAGGTATCAGCTGATTTCGTTCAAAATTAGGCCATAAGTTTTAAATGATTATTTCCAGTTCCCTTTCTCGGCCAAAGGCGTCACCGATTCGGTCGGTGTTCTGAACGCGTTGGTCAATGTGCGCAAGGATTCCGTTAAATTTGCAAAGTTTGTGTTGGTTTGCTTAACATTTTTTTGACCATTTTTCAACTATTTTAGTGAGGTTTTATTGAACAATTTTTTCGGAATTTAAAAATTGAATTTTATATGTTTTTTGAAGGATTGGCCGTGCCGGCGGCGGCTATTCCTCCGGCTTTTATCGTTTGGAGTTCATCTTCGACTGCGACGTCTCCTGTTTCGTTCAAATTCACTTCTGTGCCAAGGAATTCATTGGCGAGCAGCACCAACCGCAACTCTTCCAGTAATTGATGACCGGAGGCCGACTTTGGCCTTTTTTCTAGGATTGGTTTAATTGCACAAAAGTCGTCAAAATTTAAGGCCCCCTCACATTTTTTGATGTTTTGTCCACAAATCACTCCGAAACTTTTGCAGAATTGTGTCGCGTCAGCCCCAATTCGAACATTCCGAACGCTTCCATTTCCCCGTGGGCGCCAACCAACAGTTCAACCATTTCACTTTCAAACCGCATCGCTACGACATGAAAATGATGCATTGGGACGGCGGACCTTTTTTCCCGGTGGTCATCGAAATCCGATCGGTGTCTGATCAGTACCAGGAACAGGTTTCATAACACGCCGCTGACTTTCAATAAAAATAACACACAAATTTCTTTTTGTGGTTTTGACAGTTTCGAATTGTTAACTTATTTGATAGGCAAATTTTGAAATTTCAAAAATCTCTAATTTTGTGAACATTTTGTCCGTCCGTTTCTTTCTGCTGATTCAATGGCTGACTCTTTTTCAGGTCCAAGTGACTCTGTGCAGCATCGAACGCTCCAATGATCAGTCGGCGGTGCTGATCCTGAAGCCGTTAAAGCAGAAGTTGATCACGGACGGAGTTGTGTTCCTTCTGCAAGAAATCTTTGGCATAGAGAACAAAGAAAATGCTGAGGCGGCGCCGCCGCCTTTGGCGGATGAAAATGGTGCCGAATGCATCATTTGCATGGCCAATTCGAGGTCAGCTTCGTTTTGGTTTTGATTGACCGTCGGTCGCATAATTAATTCATTTACCATAAATAGGGACACAATGATTTTGCCCTGTCGCCATTTGTGCATTTGCAATGGTTGTGCCGAAACATTGCGATATAAAGTGAAGTTGTTCTGAGTGAATTTTGAATGTTTTTGCAACGCTTTGTTTAGCTTAACAATTGCCCAATATGCCGTTCTCCGTTCAAAGCGCTGCTGAAGATCAAAGCGATGCGCAATTCTCTGATTGGCCAAGGAGTCGGCTCTGATGGGAGCATGACGACCACTCGCATTCGGTCAGCATTTTGCGGGATATGACAGCCGAGTTTGACTCGACTGTTGGAAGAACTGATTTCAGTAAAAATAAATAATGGAAAATTCGATTTCCGTGTCCCAAAGGTGCCGAATTCCTAAATTGGATTTTCCAATTTATGTAAATTGGCTGCTTCCCTGATGCCATCATTTTTTCTGTTAAGCCGTGAACCGATGACTCTGGTGGAGGCCATCAACGGTCCCTTCCCATCCTCCGCCCCTCCTCCCCCGCCTCACAGTGCCGTCGGCGCCGGCACCACCGCAGGGCTTCAGCACAATTTGCCAGTGGCGGAAACGACAAAAAATGCAAATAACAAACAGACGACAACGGCGACGTCAATGGTCGCCCGTTGCAGGGGCTCGCAAATTGTGACCAGCACAATCGTCCACCCGTCGCCCTGCTGTCCATCGTCTCCGCCTCCATTCGCCAATTACCAGCAATGTTTGTTCCCGCGATCATAAAATTATCAAAATAATGATCAATCCTTTTTATTCGTAATGTCAGAAACCTGCTGGACTGGACAATAACAAATACCCAACCAAATATTTGATTTAATACTTTCAAAGTAGATCAAAGCGATTGATTGTTGACCCCTCCCTGGTCGGTTGATCTGATACTTCAGCGAGGAGCAGATCAATCAATACCCATCGTTTTGGCTCAATAAACAGCGCCATTTGTTATTAAGTGCCGTTGGGATTGGGCTCTCCAAATGTCGGAGGCAGTCGGCGAGACGTAATTCTCATCGGCAGCGAGATGGCGGGCACTGCAGCGGTGGTCGACTGGCTTCGGGGGACGAAGGTGTGTGCGGACATTGATTTAAATGCCCTTTTATTGTAATATTTACAAATCGAAAATGTTGGTATCTGATCTTCTAAAAATGCATTTAATAAAATTGGAATTGCAAAAAAAAATTGAAACTTTTTTCACAGAATGCACAGCAAAATGAGCACGCGTTTGCCCGCAACGAAGCATTGCTAGAACAAATTGAGATGGGTCATTTACGGAGCAGAAAAGTATGCATTACCAAATAATTTGAAAAGCATGCTTTTGGTCCTTTTTTCTCGCACTACGCAATTGGATTATTTAATTTTTTTTTCGCTTCTCCACAGGGCTCCCATTCGAGCGCCGTCCATTGCTCCTCCAATAATTCTTTCATCGGCCGCAGCCGGTCGCCGTCGTTATGTCGCACGAAACGGCACCGGCATTCGCACTTTTCCACGCCAAATTCCTCCTACCAATCGGCCCGTTCAGTCGCTGTAAGAGCCGGCGACGGCGGCGGTTTCAAAAGCAATGAGCAGCAATTAGGCGGCGGCGGCGGCTTCAAAAGCAATGAGAAGCAATTAGGCGGCGGCGGCGGCTTCAAAAGCAATGAGAAGCAATTGGGCGGCGGCGGCAGCAGCAAAATGGACAGTGCAGAAGTGCAAATGGCGGGCGGTAGAGGCGCACTTTTGGAGAGACAGCGGCACAAATCGACCATTCTGTTGGCCAGCGCACCGAATTTGGGTACTTTTTGGACTATTCAATTGAAGGGGGGGGGGGTGTTTGAATTACCAAACAATTAAAAGTGCCTTAATTTAGTGGACCTTACGCTGGGCGAAGTGCCGAAAGCAATCAGCGAAAGTGGCAATACTTTTTCGACGTCACAAACGGGAGAGAAACAGCGAAAGCGATCGGATTTGCCAATGACGGAAAAGGGGGCGCATTCGGCGGAGGGAAAGGCCAAACGGAGAGCCAGAGGGGGGAAGGGCCACGTGAAACGGCGATCGGATCCCCCGAGGGGCGACCAAGATGATCCGATGATGTTGTAAGGTGGTGGTTGGGTGTTTCTTTATTCGTTTTAAGGAATCTCGTCAATCCTATCATCCAAATGTCCCGTAATTGTCCCAACTTGTGAAAACAGCAAATTCCGTTCGCGAAAATGATTCTCCCGGGAGAATAAAATTGCCTTTCATCCTCTCTACCCCTTTTTATACTTTTTGTTGTGATAATTTTTTAATATTCAAAAATAAAACAACATTTGTTATGTATGTAATTGCTCTCGTTTCTCTAAATTTCGCGTTTTTGTTCTCCTTTTTCATTTATTAATAAGTAATAAAATACATTACGCGTTTTATAACATGGTCAGTTGGCTTTTTATGGAGCAAAGGCCCCAAAATCAGAACGCTGTGTACCATTTTTATGAACATCCACGACAAATCAAACTGAACAGCTTTAATTTATTCAATGTAAATAAATAAAAAAGAGAAACAATGTGAAAAACGCCGTCAGTTCATTTTAATTCCCCGCATTCTGAGATGGAAACCTGAAAATGGGCAAAAACATTTTTTGTTTGGTATTTTATTGTAATATAAATGTTGGTTCTGCACCTGCATTGTTGGCTTCCCTGCCGGCGTCCCCTGTTGTTCAACTTGGCGAACGATGTTCATTCCCTCAACCACATGGCCAAAAACGACTGAAAATAAACGAGAATTTCCATAAACTGCTCCCTTTTGATGGCTTTACCGTGCTTTCCGTCCAGCCATTCCGCCTTTTCTGTGCAGATAAAAAATTGAGATCCATTTGTATTGGCGCCACAATTTGCCATCGACACAGTGCCGGGCATCAAATGTTTCAGCTAAAGTTTAAAGTAGCTGAATGGCCACAAGCTTGTATATTGAAAACTTCAGGCGGGTGTGGGGGGGAAGCCATGGAGGGGAAAAAAAATCGCCTGGTGAGTGCTTCCAATTTGCCTTTTTGATGGTGCAAGCGCCGATATTTTCCCTCGAAAAAATTGAAACAAATTTGTTAAGATTTATGAGCATTTATTAAGCTGCGAACATATAGTTTAGTGCGGTTCAAGAAGTTACACATAGTCCATAACATTGTCTCAGAGGTAAACCGGACGGGGGAAGGATATGCCCACGCCGCCCCCGAATTCGGGCTTGGTTGACACAATTAGGCTGAAAAAAACAAACCTTAAAGTTTTCGTCCTCAAATTTTTCCCCATAAATTGAATGTCCGCCGGTTCCATCCCCTGCGGTGAAATCGCCGGCTTGCAGCATAAATTTAGGGATTATTCGGTGGAACTTCGACCCCTCGAAGCCAAAGCCACGTTCGCCAGTGCACAAAGCACGGAAATTCTCTGCAGTTTTTGGCACAACGTCGGACCTGAGCTCGATGACAATTCGTCCAATGTATCTTAAACCAAACATAAAGCATGGAAGGGATTGAATATTCGGGACGGCAACCTTATTCCTATTTTAATGCCCAAATAAACGCGCTGCAATTTCTGTGATTTTTCGCCTCCGTTTTCTTCCATTTCTGCCGCACTCCCTGCCGCTGCTTCTTCGACGGGCTTTCCGCCCCCATTTTCTGCTTCGTTCTGTCCACTGCCCTGCCCGTACTGCTTCAACCATTCGTCGTCCGCCCAAATCGGCCGTTGACTTCTTTCATTCACTTTTGGCGGACGTGCAAAATTCACTCTGACCGTTTTCCCGTAAATTTCTGAATCATTCATATTGTCGATGGCTGCAGCGGAGTCCTCCGGAAGCTCAAATTCGACAAATCTTAAAGTGAACAACAAACTTTTCACGAAGTAAAATGCAATTTGTACCCAAATCCCCTGTGTTTGCCGGTTTCATTGTCGAGAGGAATGCTAACACCAACTGAAAAGGGTTAATTGTTGATTAAAAAAATAGGAAAAGCTTACCGATATCCCCAAAAGGTATAAAAGCAAGTGTCAGAATCTTCTCATTGACTTCCTCTCCAAAACCGCCAACGTAAACTGTACGCTTTCGGCTGTGCGGAAAATTCGTTGTATATGACATAATCTAAAGTTGTGGTTTCACTCTTTTTTAGTATCTATTGAAACCAAAAAACGGAAAATGAAATTGACACATAAAGCAAAGTACACCCCTAAACGGTTGCCAAAATGAGTGCCATGGCTGGCGTCCTGGGGTCCGAAACGTCCCGACCCGGTCCAAAATGCAACATTCAACACAATTTTGGCCTCAAGACCATTTACCTTTTTTGTTGTAATTTTGCGCTCTTTGAACAATTTGAAGCATAAAATTCTTTCGCCAATTTGGCAAATATTTTTTTGGCGGAAACCACTTTGATTTGAAACAACTTATGAGCCCGGGACTGAAGTGTCTTTTCCATTGGGGACTCAGTTGTCCACTGATCCCAAAATGTGCAAATTTACTGGGAGCAGGTCGTTTCGACTAGCCTACTGAACACCTAAGCTCAGGGTGGTTAGGCCTAAGTCTAACGAACCCCAAGCCAGGGTGGCTTAAGCCTAAGCCTAACGTATAAGTCTCTAACTTTTCCCAAGTTATTCTATCCGGCTTTGGAGTTATTTAAAAAAAGGCATTTTTTCCTTAGTTTTCAAAAATTTCCGTGGGCCGGGGCGTCACATTTGCCTTCTTTATGGATGATCTGTTACCCGCCGTCTAGGCATTTTAGCCGTCCACATCCAACCAGCTGAATCACTTTTTCTTTCTTACATGAAGTAGGTATAACTTTTTTGAGAAAAAAACAAATCGGTTGACTATCGCTTGATCAAAGGTTCAACAAAGAGTTTCTGGATAATAACGATTTGTTTTGACTAAGTTATGAGTTTGATTACGCCAAAACGGCCGGTTCAGATCTCGCGGATATTTTGATCAGTTTTATTTTTCATTTATGGTTTATGTGTACAGTTTCATTAAAATCTAAAATTTGTCCATAGCCCCTCTATAAGAGGTTGACGAAAGCCTCCGGTAGTTTCAGTCCGCTGTGCACCGTAATCGTCGACTTGCAGTTGACGCTGAATGCGGGACAGTAGAGGCCTCGGGGCATGTTCCTGAGAAAATTGGGCTTCAAACATTGGCATAGTCAGGGGGGATGCACCTCCTCTCCATCGAAGTTCGACAAATTTTCAATTTTAGTAACTCCCTTATTTGTTAGTAAATTTTTTCGAGAGAGCCATTCGGCACCGCAGACTCCTTCAAAAGCTTAAAATTGACAAAAAGGTCCCGAGGTCCAATTTCTCGGAGTGTTTCGTATTGACCCAGCCTCACACCCCCCCCCCTTCCCGCCCGCTACCGACTTGAACGCGTGCACGCATAGCGGCGTGTCGTTGATGGCGAAGCTGAGCGTGCCCCGGTCGCAGTCTATCGCCACGCCGATCACACTTCCGCAGCCGACCACGCCCCCGCTCATCCGTCCGTGGTGAGTGTCCGCGTGGAAGAACCAGGAACGCTGCCCGTCCACGTACATGCTCCAGCCATGCACATCTTTGCCTGAACAACGAATTGAAATTGTTTCGAATTTCGAGATTGGACCCCAAAGATCGTCAAAACGTCAGAATTTTTTGTAGAATTGAATCAAGAAATTGTTTTATATTCGTGTAAAATTTGGCAAATTCTCTCTATTGAACCAACCGAGCATCGCCCTTCTGTTGACGGGCGGTTGTGCTACTCCGATCACAATGTCCGCGTTCCCGTCGTAGCGATCCACACTGGCCTCCCAATAGTGAATGCCTTGGGAAAAAGTTACGGTGCCGAGCACGGTACGGTAGTCGATGGACGTGCCGGTCACTGTACAACAGTCGTTGGAGAAAAGCAGATCAC
Source organism: Globodera rostochiensis (assembly GCA_018350325.1). NCBI lineage: Eukaryota > Metazoa > Nematoda > Chromadorea > Rhabditida > Heteroderidae > Globodera > Globodera rostochiensis. Next base: position 2,416,256 of record JAEVLN010000011.1, read on the forward strand.
CCCCGCCGGCGCTTGGAGATGGGCTGTGTCCGCCGGCGATGGGGACGTCGTCAGAATTGCGCTCGGAGGACGACGAGTGGAGAGGCCCCTCGGAGCTGAGTTGGAACCAGGCAACTGAAAATTAGCTATTTATAAGCTTTTACCAATAAAATTTGAAGAGAATTTAACGCCCCGGTACGTTTCAGTGCCGGGACAATTCGGTATCGTTGATCAAAGCTTATTGCAAACTCAGCCGAATAAAAGAATTCTTTTATTTTACTGAAATAGTTTTTTAAATTTTTTTTTTATTATTAAATAGTTGAATTTTTTTAATAGTGCCTGAGGCAGTTTGTAGACAAATCAATTCGCTGTAGGCACTTTCGCCCGACCCATTGAAGGCTTTCACTCGAGCGTTGTACAACGCGTTGAAATGCAATCCGTCAATGGAGCACACGCACTCGGGGCCACAATAAACTTCCTAAAGGCTTTTCAAAAGTCGGACTGGTTCATCAACATACTCTGAAGACGCCTTGGCCACGTCCCGAGTCCAACTCCAAAACGAATCCGTCGATGAGCACGCCGTTCTGCGGACACAGCCAACTCAGAGTGATCGAATTGTTCTCCGCCGAACATTCATCCGCGGCAAATTGAGGCGCCGGAGGGGCTAAACCGTGAAAAAGTCTATTTGATCAGTCCGATCATACAAACGCTAATGGACGACAAAAAAAAATGGAATACGCAGAATTGGACAGACTAACCACAAAAACATCAGCAGATTTTGTTCACAAAACAGCACACCAAAATGGGCTCTCAAATTTGGTATTTTTCGAGTTCACTTCCATTTAATTGAAATTGTGCACTGAAAAGTTCGCCAATCAAAGAAATGTTTTTGGATTTTTTTTTTTGCTATTTATAATTCTCAAGAATGTGACGGTAAAGATTGTGGAAGCAATTCGCAAAAGTACCAAGCTTCTTCTCTTGCCCCACCTCCTCTTCCCTTTGCTTCTTCCTCAGTTTGTAGCGCTTCTCCAATTCCTTCCTCTCCAAAAGTTTAATGTTCAATTCGTTTTAGGGCAATTAACGCGTCATTAAACAGAACTACTTTCTGGCTGATTGGTCTGGCGTTGTTGTCCGATCGGGATTTCGGGGGCAGACCATGATCAGATTGTATTTTAATTCTGATCAACAGCCTTTTTAGTACAATCTGATCAACGCATAAACTGATAAGCGAAGAGAGTTGATCCCCAAAAATGATCAGAGCGTGCCCACGGATCACAAATGAACACTGCCCCAAGCCTAACAGCAAAAACTGACCTTTCAACTGAAGAAATTCCAATTGTTCAAGTGCTGTCCGTGCCGGCGTCGAGTCGAGATCGTATTCGAATTGCACGTCCACCTCCGACTTGGTTCTGATCTCGCGATGCCACAGGAACTCCTGATCGGTCACGCGGGAGGCCAACGCGTTGCCAACCTTTGAAAATAGCATCAATTTTTGCATGCACTTTTTGTCATCGACGAGAACCTGCAAATATGCCATTGGATCGGACTCCTTCAGAATTTCAATGCAAAATTGGATCAGTGCCCGATTTCGGCCGAGTTGTGCCGTCGACCGCCCGATTTGTTCCCGCAACTGCGCCTTCCGTCGTTCCCTTTCCCCCGCGGCGAAATCGATCAGTTGTTGGCGTCTCAGCTGGAGAAGGGCGATCAATTCGTCCATCTCGCGCTCAATGCTCCGCCCGAACACATCGCAATTCGCCTGCGGAGGAAAATTTCCCGAGAATTTAATCGGCGAATGCGTCAGAAAATTGGTCCCGTCTTTTAGGGGCTCAGGATCAATCAAAGTTTACGACGCGACTTTCACAAATTCTTCCATTTAAAAACGTACGTCAATTTCGTTTTGGAGCTGTTTGAGTGACGCAATGTCTTCGGTGGCTTGTCGCACTTTTGCGCTGAGCAATTGAAGCGATTGGGACAATTCGGTCTGTGAAAAGTGTGCAAAATGAAACATTTTTTGTCATTTGTCCCCCCCCCCAATTTTCCCCCCCCCCCCAATTGTCCCCCCCCCCCCCCCAATTGTCCCCCCCCCCCCAATTGCCCCCCCCCATTGTCCCCCCCCCCCCCCCAATTGTCCCATCATTGTAAATCTTTCACCCATCGGACAAAATCCATCTTTTTGAGTCCCATAAATTTGTCATTTGTCCCCCGCCCCCATCCATTTTGGTTGAGAGTAAATCCTCCTCCTCCTTATCCTCTTTTCTTCTTCGTCTTCTTTTTCTTCCCGACAATTTGTCCATCCCCCGCCCCTCCGGGGCTTTCTTTGCCTTTCACAAAGGTGCAAATCTTCAAATGCAAAGAGAGAATGAATGTGAACAAACGAACGCATAAAAAGAAAGACTTTGAGGGGATTTGCCGAGTCATAAAAAAGATTTTGTGAGGAAATAAACAATCGCCGCGGGGGAGGGGACTCCCAATCTTTGTGATAAGAGCGATCGGATGGATTTTTAAACGATTGCTCTGCAAAATATCAAAACAATTAACATAATTTGACAGACAGCCCAAGTGACCAACCGCCAATTGGCTGTAAATCGATTAATTCAAATTGTTAATTGCCTTTTTAATTACTTTTATCGTTCAAAATGTTCAATTCCCTCGGGTAAAATGACCAACGAATAATAAATCTCTTCTTTTACGCGTCCAAAGCATTTAATTGGCCGCTGTCTTTCTTTCTTTCCCCGTTTATTTCGTTCCGTTCACTTTCAATATTCCCCCCCCCCGCCGGCGCTTATTCAATTAGAATTTTCCCGCACTCCAAAAGTCTCGGGGGACAATTCGTCCATCTCACTCTCGAGGAGAGGAGAAAGAATTGCTTATTTTGCATCACCAAACGAACTGTACAAACTGCGGGGAGGGGGGCAGCAGCAATATTAATGAATTGAATTTGGGGGAACCCCTCGAGGGAAATGCGCGTCAGAGCGTAAATCTGTGGGAATCTCGCCGCAAAATTCGACCACAAATTCCCATCGTCGCCCTTCCGTTATTCGAAAGTAAATTTAGAGGCAAATTTGAAATTGTTAGCCTTTGCTGATGAATGGGCCGGAAGTCACACGGAGTTCCTCCCAATTCTTATGGCCAAACTAAAGCCAAATTGTGCCACCGGAGTTTTGTTTGACTTAGTTAGAGGGCTTATAAAGAAATTGAGGAAAAATTAAGAAAGAACAATGAGAGAAAAAGCCAATTACCTATCTTCCAAAGACAAAATATGAAAGTAAAAACTAAAAATTTAAGTTCTTGGCTTATTACCATCCATTTAAAAGGATTAAGCCTACCTAAAAGAAGGGCCACCGTTTTACGGCTTTAGCTTATTGGCGGGTTGGCCCCCGCCAAAATGGTGTAAATTCTTTGCCCACCCAACCCCTACCATCGCCCCCCCAACATCCCATCACTCATCCCCCAAATCCCATCCATTCATCCCATGCCATGCAATCATCCCCCCCCCCCCCCCCCCCCCCCCCCCCCAATTTCCCGCAAAATGGGCATTTCGACGAATTGACATGTCAAAGTCGACGATGATGTGAATTTGACGAGCTGAGAATGGGATTTTGCGCTGGAACTGGCCAATCTCTCATCGCAGATGGACGGACGGGTGAAAGTGCCCCCCCCCCCCCCCCCATTCCCTCTTATGCCGTTGCCTCCCCCCCCGTCCATCAATCATTCGCCTCCCCCCCCCCCCTCCGCTTAATAATCGTCGGGCCGCGCAGAATTCGCAGGAGGAAAAATCTGAAAAAATTTCCACCATTTTGTCCTTAAGGTGGTAAATCCCAGGGGGGGGGGGTAGAACAAATGCTTAATCCTGCCTGGTCTTGTGTTGAATTCTGTTTGAAGGTTGTGCCATTGAACAACTCCCAAGGGGATAATCGGTGTCACATATAAACTTCGGGTCAGCAGAAATCGGCTCGTTTGTCCCCCCCCCTCTCATTTTTGCCCCTCCGGGGATTCCCGGACTCCAATCCCCAAAAATCTTTTTTCCCAATTCCGCCGAGTGTCCTTCTGCTGCTGCGGGCATTGCCGTTTTCTTTTTGGTTTATGACCACGGCGACCGACCAGCAGCTGCGGGGCGCCGATGTCCACCAGAAACGTCTCAGCAATGATAAATCATCTTCAGCCCCCCAGGGGTCATTCGCCAGGGAAAACGGACGGAAAGTGTCCTAAAGGAGGGGAGGGGCCCGAAACGTGTCAACCGCCGACGGGCGGCCTTTGGTCCGCCATTAAGGCTAAACTTAACCGCTGGAGGCGGAGGAATGGACCGATTCTTCATCATCCGGAAGAGATGAAAGTTTCCTCCTCTTCACAATGACAGATCATCCGAACCAACCCGGACGACGCCGACGGCAACGAAAATGATGAATTGGTTTTGTTCGGGTCAGATTTTGGAGGTGAAAGCCAATAAATAATAACAGCCGAAGGCATTTTGGACTAAGCAAATGATCAACAAAATGTTTGGCCATTTAAAAGGCTCGGCGAAACCGTACGAATTGAGCGGCTAAATTTATTCTAAAAAGTTTAAACCAAACGAATAAATTTTTGTGCCAAAATTTATTCTTTTCGCTCCATCGGCGCGAATAAATTTACTCAGCCAACTTCCATCGCCCGCCGGCCATCCGTTCCCCCAAAAAATGCAATTTTCCAAATTCTTTCCCAAATTCTCTGCCACTTTTGTGGGATGCCCTCCGACGAGAATTTGGGGAGGCGGCAAAAGACAATGAAAGGGGGCGAAATCAACGCCCAAATTAGTCAGCGGGGTGTGAAAATCAAATAAATATTATTGCATTAGCGCGGAGATGGCCAGCGGCGGCTTGGCCATCGCTATAAAAGGCGAAAATGGACGGAGGCAATTACGCCTCGCGGGGTTTGGCATCGCATTTTGATTTATGCCGCCGGGAGGATGCACAGTTTGGGGGGGGGATTAGCGAACAGATTGGATTTTCTGATGGGTATGAAGCTAAATGCGCTCATCCGGAATTTTGGATGGAATTGCACTGATGAGGAAGCGAATGGAGTAAAATGCCAGACCCCAAAAGATTTGGCCCTCCAGCACTAAGAAATAAGCAGAAATAACGAAGCTTCTTACTTTGTGTGATTTTGCCGCCACTTGAAGTGATTGGACGTGGTGATTTTGGTGCCGAACATCGACGGCACATTGGGCACACAGCGATTGTTGGCAGAGGGCGCAGTACAGCGCCAACTCTTTGTCCGGATGGACTTCGCAACTGGACGACGGCATTGGATCGGAGGAAGAGCATGGTGAAGGGGAGGACACTGGGAAGACGAACTCGCGAGAGATGGAGGAGGAACGTCTGGGGGTGGAGGAGGGGATTTGGCATAATGACCGAATTTTCGATTCGAATGGATTAGATATGTATTATCAGAATATTTGATTTTTACTTGTTGAACTCATCGGCAGAGATCAGCTGATGTGTTTTCAGCGGTCCCCTCGGGGGATGGAGCACTAATTGACAGTCGGCACAGTAAAAATAGCCGCAGGCATTGCACCGGAACTTTGCCGGTTGAGCACCATTCGGACCTTCGCACCACTGAAAGGAAAAAATGCTTTACATTTAAATCGATTGGAACAAATTGCCCATGGCCTTCCCGATTTATTTCACCTGACAGTCCGGCACCGTCGTGGTCGCCTCGTCGGCGCCGTCACTTCCGGCGACCGCTTCCGCCCTCTGCTGCTGCCGCGCAATGAGTCGGCTAACCGCCACGTTTTCCGGCTGCGTCCGCAGCACATCTTCATCAGCAAAATAGGCCGGCTTTTGGCACGCCTCGCAATGAAGCACAACGGAGGCCACGGCAGCGGAGGAGGACGGGGAGAGAATGGACGCGGCGGGGGGCGGCGGAAGAAGCACAGCGGCGGGACGCGGGACCGTTGCGGTGGTAGACAGGAAGGAACTCGGACGAGAACCTTAGGAGTGTGCCAAAAGTAATCAGAAAAAACTGATCAGAGATAGTCACAAAATTTAAAACTTTCAGAGATTGATTAAATGCAAATCTCACCGTTTCATTAAATTCCCCCCCCCCCCCAATATTATCCCGCAAATTTACGCATTTGTTAGTGTTGCTTTTCCGCGTCGTATTGCTGCTGTTCGGTTCCCTTATGTCAACACACAAATATATTAACATTAACATTACCGCAAACAAAAATACTGTGGGAATACCAATTTTGGATGTGCGACCCCTCCGGCGTTTGTCTTCGCTTATCGCCTTCCCCCCCCCCTTCGCTTTATTTGCTTGACCACTCCAAATAATCGGTCAGAAACTTCTCCCAAAAATTCCACTCAAACTCAACACCTACAACCTACAACAGAGGGTCGACAGACAGACCCATCGATCGGTTCGATGTCAGAAACTCCAAAAAATTGACCTCCACGGAACGCTCCACCAACGCCGGAATCGGCGGAGTCGCTGAGCAACGATCGGCTGTCCTCGTTGTTGTTGGTGGTGGCCGAGTCGGCGGCCGATTCGTCGCAGGACGGGGCCAACGACAGAGTGTCGGACGCACCTGACAAAATTAGGCAAAATGAGCGAAATTTGCGACAACTTTTTAGGCCAACGCCTCTAAATCAATGGCCATAAAGTGTCGACGACAATATGTCGAACCTGATGAACTTGATGGAGCAAATGAGGAGGGCGGGAGGGGCGGAATGGCTGCCGCTGAGGACGAGTGGGGGAGGGGAAGAGGCGGATGGGGGGAAGAGGAGGAGGCGGAGGACGAACATGGCGGAAGAGGAGGAAGATGAGGAAGAAGGGGAAGCGGAGGCGGAAGAGGGGACGGACGGCACCGCCTCTGCAGCTGGAGGGCACATTTTCGACAATAACTGTGCCCGCAGGGCAACAACACCGGCTGGCAGAGGACACGACGGCAATGCGGGCACTTTAACTCCTCTTCCATGGACAAAGCACCTGAAAAGTGAAGGGAAAGGGAAACCGCCGCCGCTTTTCGGATGCTTTGGTCAATTCATTAAAGAAAATAAACCATAATCACAACAATTTCTCGAGAGTCTCGCCTTAAAAAACAGCGACTCGAGGCAACGGAATGCGATACGTCGTCTCAATGGGGGAGGGAAAGGTGGGGGCTGAATGGGTGAGTATAAAAGGGGGGAGGGGGAGGCCAATTCATCATTCATTTGTAGGAAATGGCGGGGGGGGGGATATGGCCAGACGGGCGGGGAGGTTGGCCAACGCGGGATGGCCAAGCCGGGGCAGCTGGCCGCCCTTACACTGCGGCGGATGAAAGAGAATTCGGCGTGTTTTTGGGGGAGGCGGACGGAGGAATTGGAGGGGGGCAATCTTCGGAGGGCGAACACAAAAAGTGATGCCGTCTTTTGTTTTGTTTTTTTGTTGCTTATTATTTGGTGTAAAAAGAAAGCAAAGTTTTAATTACTCAGCAAATGTTTTTGCTCTTTTGGCACTTTCATTGAATCCTCTTAAAATGGCACCGGTCTAATCACTTCTCGGGAAACGATTGATCAACTCGCAAAAATGGAATTGAAAAAGACGCGTATTGCCCAACAAATGGACGAAACCCGCAAAATGTCCCGCCCATTCATTCATTTTGCGATGAATGGAAAAGCGAATTCGATCCCCCCGGCCTCCAAATGATTGCGTGGGGATTTTTGCGCAGCATTTATTCCGAATGAATTATTTGGGGCTGTTTTGGGTGTTTTGCGGCCGGGCAGTGCGTTTGTTTGCTGTTTGGGTGGCCGTCGACAAAATTCTTTTGCAGGCGAAAGGAGTGACCGAGCGAATAAAAATGAAATTCGATCTTTGGACATCGGACGGGGGGGGGGACGGGGGGAGGGGGGGGGGGGGGAGTGACTGGTGAAGGTCGACGACGGGACAAAGTGAGCCAAAAAGTGAGTGGAAGTGAATGAATCCCCCGGGGGGGGGGGGAGTCGGTCAAGCAACTGCCTCACCCCCCGGGGGACGTCTTGTCCAGTCCCGCCCACTCCGCAAGTCGTTTCCCCCTCCCACACAGCCGAATCGGCGCCGGACAATTCAGTGCCAACCCAACAGCTTTTGACTTTGAGAAAATTAAATGTTTTTTCAGATTCTCAAATTTGCTGAGCTAAAGGGTCAAATCATTTAAAATGGTTAAAAAATTGCAATATTTAAAACTTTACCTTTTAAGCGGTTTTAAATTTAATTAGAATCATCTTCAGAGTTGAGTTTTTGGATGGTATTTGAGAATCAAATTGTTAAACTTATTTTATTTGTTAAATTATAAAAAATGATAAAGAAAAGCGGCGGCGCTGAGATGTCTCGGCATCGAATTGTGCCCAAATTACCCCCCCCCCCCTCCCACCTTATCCTTTCGTCTTCCGTTTTCCGTCCTCCGTCCGTCGTGGTCACTTCGTCCGCCGTCCATCCGTCAGCTCTAATGAAGGGGATTGGAAGTGATGGGTGGGGGGGGGGGGGGGGGGGGAGCACAAAATAATGGGCAACGGCCGGACGGCCGAATGGGCCAAGGGGAAAAGCATCTGGCCTTCTCGAGACTGGAAGATGGCCTCGAGAGTGGCGGCAAAGTGAGCTGATTTTATTGCCCTCCAACTGACTGACTTTACTCTGGCTGGCGCGACAAACGAAAACATTTGGCGTCGCGCAATCCCCGCAAAATCTTTGCGGCACGCATTATGACGTCAGATTTGGAAATTCCGGCATTTAATTAGGCCAAAAAGATGCTGCAGTGTCTCTTATTTCAGAAAAACGACCCAAAAAAAGAACAAAAGTAACTGAGACAAGCGTCCGTCGATGCCGACATGGCGGGGAGGGGGGAGAAGCTCAATTCCAGATACTTCAAACCCGCAGATCCTTTGCCTGCCTTCTTGGCCATAAAATTGGCAGCCAAAGGATGTGTCCCCCGGCGCCAAAGTCGGTTGAGTTGAGGGGGGGGGGGGGTTGGCCTTCGTCCAGCCCTTAACGCCGCCCCTCTTCAACAAAATGCGGCCGGCTGACGGGGAAGGCGGGGGCGGGGGTGGGGGGGGGGGGTGGACGTTGTTTTATCGCTTTGAGAGGGAAAAGGGGAACACGGAGGGGAGGGGGGAGGGAGGGGGGAGGAGGCGGGGGGGGGCAGAAATTGGAAATGGAATGGAAGGGAAGGACACGGAGCTGTACAACAATTCTTACTCACATACGGCTTGACAACATCGGAATCTCCTCTCTAATCTGATTCGGTACGAGAATTTTTTTTTTTGGAAAAATTATTAATAATTAAATTTAAAACAAAATTGCCAAAAATTGTTTTTTTCTTTAATTCACATAGTTTTTTAAAATTGATAATTTACCGAATTGATTTTATTGCTTCAGAAAAAGGCTTCAACCTCTCAAATTTGTCAGCACCGAATTGTGACGGGAATGGCATGTCGAGGCCGGTTCGATGTTTGTTGGAGGTGGAGGAGCGGGGATGGGAGGGAAATTCGGGGGATTAATACCTTCGGGGGATGAGTGAGCACAGAAGTGGGCAATTAGCCTGGGGGGATGGGAAAGGGGTGGATGGATGGACAACAGTCGAAGATGGAAAGGTGAGGAAGGTTGGGTATACCGGAGGAGAAGGGAAAATATCCCCTCGAGGGGGAGGGGGGGGGCAAATTGCAAATACCCCCCCCCCCGGGGCTGAATAAATGAGGCTGGCTGAAACTGAAAAGTCAGGACCGGAAGTGACAAAAGTTTTTTGAGAATGAATGCAATGGAAGGGATGAAGAAGGGGGGACACGAATAAATAATAGAGAAATAAATTTAAAATAATTTGTGTAAGAAAATGGAATTTAAATTGGGATTTGTGGGAGAGTGGCGAACGAACGTTTCTTTCTCTTCAACAAGTACCCCCCCCCCCATTCCCCCCCCCCCCCATTCGTCGTCTTCGGTTAATTCTCCAATTTCCCAAATGTGTTCAGTTGAGGGCCGGCCCTTTCCGAATTTCGAAAGTGCTTTTAAATTTAAACAGACAATTTGTGCAAATTTTGTAGGTTTATTTTTCAAAATGCGCTTTTGGCGAAATGTTTGTTACCCTTTTGAAGTGTTTGCATTTAAATCGGCAACTCTTTCCCATTCATTGCCCGCCAATCGCTTTAATCCCCAAATAATCCGTCCCCATTTTTTGTCAGTCCATCCGCGCAAAGTGTGAAAAATTGGGGTGGGAGGCGTCGGATTTACTATTTAAAGCGATGTCCATTCATTTTCGAATGCATTTGTCTGCGCCCCTTCACCGAATTTCTCCACAAATTTTGCATTTTTACGCCTTTCAGCGCATTCGCCCCCATCGCCCCTCCACCCCCCGGGCGAAGGACAATGGGCCCCTAAGGGAATTTAAGAGAGCTTTTGAGCAAAATGTAATCGGACGGATTGGGGGGGGGGGCGTTGTGGTTTGGTGAATAAAATGATGGAAAGAACACATCTGTGACGATGAATGCTGAGGCAATTCGGGTCAAAATTCGGGAAATTTTAGTTATTTTCCCCAATATTTGCCGAAATATCCGTAACTAATAACTGAAATCGAATCAAGAATCGATTATTGGACACAAAAAGCAGAAAAAATGTAAAGGACGAATTTGGGTAATTGGATAATAATCAATCCGCTGAATTTGATCACTTTTGGGTCATTATGTTAACAACATTTCCACTTCAAAGGCATAAAATGTAATAATTACACCCAATTAGCCCGGACGAATGGCCTAAAACTACTATTTGGAGTGTAGACGACCCGTTCGGTCACTTTACGCGAACGGTGAAACCGCGATGATGAAAAATGAAGATGGATGGCAGACTGATCGATGATCAGTCTGGAGGGGGGTAGGACTGATCAGTCTGGAGAGGGGGCGGGGGGAAGAGGGACTGATCAGTCTGGAGGGGGGGGGGCGAGGGGGGGGGGGGACTGATCAGTCTGGAGGGGGGTGGGACTGATCAGTCTGGAGGGGGGGACGATCAGTCTGGAGGGGGGGGGCTGATCAGTCTGGAGGGGAGGGGGGCGGGGGGGACTGACAGTCTGGAGGGGGGGGGGAGGGACTGATCAGTCTGGAGAGGGGGCGGGGGGGGGGGGGGGGACTGATCAGTCTGGAGGGGTGGGGACTGATTAGTCTGGAGGGGGGGGGGACTGATCGTCTGAAGGGGGGGGGACTGATCAGTCTGGAGGGGGGACTGATCAGTCTGGAGGGGGGGGGACTGATCAGTCTGGAGGGGAGGGGGGGCGGGGGGGACTGATCAGTCTGGAGGGGGGGGGGGACTTGACAGTCTGGAGAGGGGGCGGGGGGGGGGGGAGGGACTGATCTGTCTGGAGGGGGGGGGCGAGGAGGGGGGGACTGATCAGTCTGGAGGGGGGGGGGCGGGGGTGGGAAGAGATCAGGGTGACCAGATCGTCGTCATCCCACCCATCGGATGAATGGTTTTTTAGCAGGCGAGGAGAAAACATCGCCGCGAGCAATGCAAAACTGCCACCACTAATCAAATCCGTCCGTCCGTCGTCACATCGCAAAATGCGCCTATAATTGTTACATTTGAAGCGCGAAGAAATGCGAATGCTTTCCATTGCAATATTTGTGCGAAGATTTCTTTTCTCTTTTCTTCCCCCAACAAATTGCGCCTCAAGCGTTTTTTGCAAATTTATAATGCCGCTGGCAAATAAAAGAGAGAGAGAAAACGCAATTATTTTGCTTTAGGCGCTTTTTGGTAACGGAAAAATTTTGTGAAATGATCGGTTAGGGGGGGGGAATATACCAAACCAAATAAAGGCAATATTATTTCAGAAGCATTTTTTTGCACTTTCTTTATCAGTAGAGAAATTTATTGACAAAACTTGCGACAATTACACTACCAAAGGGTTTTATGTGATGTTATTGCCAAAAAAAGATAAGAATTTGGGGTAAAACCAGGGTTTTCTCGATTAAGCAGATCAGATCAAACATATCCACACTTTGCAACATCAAATCGATCTACAAATCATTAATTTATGGACAAATAAGTCTGAACATATCAAGACAAGACCAGACCAGATCATTTACAAAACTGACAATCAGACAAATAAAAGTTGGCCACTGTTGGACGATGAGCGTCGGATGAGAATTTGTTCGCCCAACATGCCCATGTCTTTGGAGGCCGCTCGAGACTCTCGACGTCTGGAGGCGAAGTTGACACTGATGCCGGCGCTGCTGTGATGACCGACCAATCCGCCGCTGACCCACCCGCCGGGGCGGCCCAATTGGTGAGTTCGGCTGGTGCGCACCAACGAAAGATGACTCACTGAACAATATTTTAAACTGATCACAAAGAAAGTGCTGCTGATTGATCCGATCGTCGAATGTAAAGGAAAGAAATATTGGACTTTGTTCAGAAGAAAAACTCTGATCGAATTTGGTTGGCGGTGCTTGTCTTGCCCTGGTGATCCGAAAATTGACCGATCCGGCCCAATAACCATTTGAAAAAAACGGACGGAGTTCGCTGAGTCCGGGGATCGCTCGCGTCTTTTCCAGTGGCGATGTAAAGCGACGGAAGAAAGTCGTGATCTCCAGCCAAACACAGAACTGCATCGGCAGAAAGCTCAACGCGGCGGACAAAAAAGAAAGTCCTGCGGGAAATAAAACTTACTGATCAGTCTAAACTCGACTCAATCAGCCCAAAATTGACTCCGATCAGTCCAAACTCGACTCAATCAGCCCAAAATCGACTCTTTCAGTCCAAACTCGACCCAGCAGCCCAAAATCGACTCCGATCAGTCTAAACTCGACTCAATAAGCCCAAAATCAACTCCGATCAGTCCAAACTCGACTCAATCAGCCAAAATCAACTCCGATCAGTCCAAACTTGACTCAATCAGCCCAAAATCGACTCTTTCAGTCCAAACTCGACCCAGCAGCCCAAAATCGACTCCGATCAGTCCAAACTCGACTCAATCAGCCCAAAATTGACTCCGATCAGTCCAAACTCGACTCAATCAGCCAAAATCAACTCCGATCAGTCCAAACTCGACTCAATGAGCCCAAAATTGACTCTTTCAGTCCAAACTCGACCCAGCAGCCCAAAATCGACTCCGATCAGTCTAAACTCGACTCAATCAGCCAAAATCAACTCCGATCAGTCCAAACTCGACTCAATCAGCCCAAAATTGACTCCGATCAGTCCAAACTCGACCAATCAGCCCAAAATTGACTCCGATCAGTCCAAACTCGACTCAATCAGCCAAAATCAACTCCGATCAGTCCAAACTCGACTCAATGAGCCCAAAATTGACTCTTTCAGTCCAAACTCGACCCAGCAGCCCAAAATCGACTCCGATCAGTCTAAACTCGACTCAATCAGCCAAAATCAACTCCGATCAGTCCAAACTCGACTCAATCAGCCCAAAATTGACTCCGATCAGTCCAAACTCGACCAATCAGCCCAAAATTGACTCCGATCAGTCCAAACTCGACTCAATCAGCCAAAATCAACTCCGATCAGTCCAAACTCGACTCAATCAGCCCAAAATCGACTCTTTCAGTCCAAACTCGACCCAGCAGCCCAAAATCGACTCCGATCAGTCTAAACTCGACTCAATCAGCCCAAAATTGACTCTTTCAGTCCAAACTCGACTCAATCAGCCCAAAATCGACTCTTTCAGTCCAAACTCGACTCAATCAGCCCAAAATTGACTCCGATCAGTCCAAACTCGACTCAATCAGCCCAAAATCGACTCTTTCAGTCCAAACTCGACTCAAGCAGCCCAAAATCGACTCTTTCAGTCCAAACTCGACTCAAGCAGCCCATGGACTCTGATCAGTCTAAACTCGACTCCGATCAGTCCAAACTCGACTCAATCAGCCCAAAATCGACTCCGATCAGTCCAAACTCGACTCAATCAGCCCAAAATCGACTCTGATCAGTCCAAACTCGGCTTTGATCAGTCCAAACTCAGCTCTTACCAGTCCAAACTCGGCTTTGATTAGTCCAAACTCGGCTTTGATCAGTCCAAAACCGATAAGAACTGAATGATCGGCTTACCGTAATGGAAACTGAACGCCGAAGGCTCTCCAGCAGCATTTGGCTTCATGCGAGCCGCCATCTCGTCGTCAACGATACAAATGACTTGCAACACTCCGACCAAAACAACTAAACCTGAAAGGGAATTAAATCGCTTTAGAAACAACAAAAATTGACAATTGTCCCCCGCGGGGATTTGGAATAAACCTCCAAACTCGTAAAGAATTGCGGCACAAACGCTTTTGCAATTCTGTTCAAAATGTCCCATGAGCGAAAACAAAAGGCCAAATCCAGTTAGAATGGAGCCGGAACAGTGCAAAATAAACGGGATCAGAAGCCGAACTTTAAATGGAATTTAAAAAAAAAAGAAAATCCACAAAAACCTGTGACGGCATTTGTCGCAATACTGAAAAGGCTACATATTTAAGCCAAAAGCAAGCCGACCGGCACGCATAACCAACGCACCTGAACTCGCCGAGCTCTTCGCTTCCGGTAAAAATGGAGTTAATAACGCACCTGAAAAGTGGGGTTGTCAGAGGGGTTGATTTATTTATTTTGCGCACTTTTCCTTAAAGCATTTAGCAAAAGCATTTATTAAAACGATCGATCGACAAATAAAATTCCAAAAACAAAAGGATTCCGGTACTGTAACAATCGGAAATTTAATGACTTTTTGGAAGCCGGTCGACTCACCTATTCGGTGCATAGTCAGGAATTAGTTTTTCCACTTCTGCTGGCAGTGCGCCGTCAGTGCCGCTCAGATTCATCGGCAGTCGCCGTCGGCACATTCCTTCATGGGGGGGGGGGGCTTTGTTTGCCTCTTAACTTTTTGATCGTTAATTTAATACAAAAAACATTACAACGATGGCATTAAACCAAGCAAAAGACCAACTAACCGAAGTAGCCGGCATTGTACTCGCATGGCACTTCCTTTATGCATTTAAATTAGAGTTGTCGGGGGAGGGGGGGGGGGGGGGGGGGGAGCCCAGCGTTTTGCGTCCCCCCCCCCCCCCCTCCCCCATTTCTTGTCTTTGGAAACAAAATTTTGTTTGTCTTTGAACCTTGACTTTTTACGATGGGAAAGCCCATTTTGTTCGATTTCCAATCGCTCGCGCATTAATAAACTTTTTGTACATAAAGCCATTTTGTTAGCCCACCAACGGTCCCTGGTCGTCCGCCCCGGCCACCGGACTTCCAAGTCGCGTAATGTTCAGTGCTAGCGGCTCCCGAATGAGCACCCAATTGAGCAGAAATATGGGCGCCGTCTGTGAGCTAAGCACCACAACTCCAAGCAGTACACTAAACGTCCAAATGGACTCTTCGGAGCAGCGCATGTTAATCAGAAGCTGAATAAAGAAAATTCAGAGTTTTGGACCAAGCTTTGGACGGAAAAAGTTCAGATTTGTCCAACTTTTTAAATCAAATCGTTTCTCATCAGTCTTTGGACAGTTAAATTTTAAAGCTCCAACAAAATTTGAAAAACTCCGAACATCGGCAAAATCGCGAGAACGACTGCCGCCCTTCCGTCGTTGACTTTTTGGTTGAGTGCCGGAGGCATTGCCCGGCAGCGACGGCACTCCGATGGGGCAAATGCCTTGGGGCACTTCAACGTCGACGAGGGCCCAACCCAAATGAGCGGCCGACGACGTGCCCTCTCCGACACTGCTTGGCCAATTAATGTCATCCGTTTATGCGCGCGCATTTTTTTGTTTCAAACCCCCGGGGCCATCAAATAGAATTTTTGGGCATTTTTTTGTTTCAAACCCCCGGGGCCATCAAATAGAATTTTTGGGCATTTTTTTGTTTCAAACCCCCGGGGCCATCAAATAGAATTTTTGGGCATTTTTTTGTTTCAAACCCCCGGGGCCATCAAATAGAATTTTTGGGCATTTTTTTGTTTCAAACCCCCGGGGCCATCAAATAGAATTTTTGGGCATTTTTTTGTTTCAAACCCCCGGGGCCATCAAATAGAATTTTTGGGCATTTTTTTGTTTCAAACCCCCGGGGCCATCAAATAGAATTTTTGGGCATTTTTTTGTTTCAAACCCCCGGGGCCATCAAATAGAATTTTTGGGCATTTTTTTGTTTCAAACCCCCGGGGCCATCAAATAGAATTTTTGGGCATTTTTTTGTTTCAAACCCCCGGGGCCATCAAATAGAATTTTTGGGCATTTTTTTGTTTCAAACCCCCGGGGCCATCAAATAGAATTTTTGGGCATTTTTTTGTTTCAAACCCCCGGGGCCATCAAATAGAATTTTTGGGCATTTTTTTGTTTCAAACCCCCGGGGCCATCAAATAGAATTTTTGGGCATTTTTTTGTTTCAAACCCCCGGGGCCATCAAATAGAATTTTTGGGCATTTTTTTGTTTCAAACCCCCGGGGCCATCAAATAGAATTTTTGTGCATTTTTTTGTTTCAAACCCCCGGGGCCATCAAATAGAATTTTTGGGCATTTTTTTGTTTCAAACCCCCGGGGCCATCAAATAGAATTTTTGGGCATTTTTTTGTTTCAAA
Source organism: Globodera rostochiensis (assembly GCA_018350325.1). Taxonomy (NCBI): domain Eukaryota; kingdom Metazoa; phylum Nematoda; class Chromadorea; order Rhabditida; family Heteroderidae; genus Globodera; species Globodera rostochiensis. The sequence goes on from JAEVLN010000011.1 coordinate 2,432,757, forward strand.
CCCCCGGGGCCATCAAATAGAATTTTTGGGCATTTTTTTGTTTCAAACCCCCGGGGCCATCAAATAGAATTTTTGGGCATTTTTTTGTTTCAAACCCCCGGGGCCATCAAATAGAATTTTTGGGCATTTTTTTGTTTCAAACCCCCGGGGCCATCAAATAGAATTTTTGGGGCCCAAAAATGAATTTGAACCAAAAAGTCGCACGATTAGCCAGCCAAACTGTCTCAAATCATCTTTAAAGCCAACCCCCGCCATTTTTGTCCTTTCAAAACTGACCTTTCACCCGACGAAATTTCTTCCAACATTGGCTTCATTTAAAATCAACACATTTTAATTTTTTAAATTAAAAATTGCTTTGGATAAAACAATGTCAACAACATTTTTTTTTAGCTTCTCGACAAGAAATGCCATGGATTGCCTTATTTTATAGTAAATGCCTTTTTTGAAATTTGCCTCATTCATTAAACTGCAAAATTAAAAGTTTAAATCATTTTTATTTGGGTTTTGTGAAAATTTGAATAATTTGCGATTTATTGGCACGGCGTTGGCATTTCTGTGCTCGATTTCTTTATTTTGATGAATTTTGAAGTCCAAAAATTTAAAGGGAAATAATGCGGGGAATTTGGTCTCATCACTGGAAGAAAAATGAACTTGGGCACAAAACGGAAAAAAACATTTTCCATTTGCCCCGGGGGGTTCGGCGGGGGGGGGGGGGGGGAAGGCAATAGACCCAAAAGCAATGAAATTGCCCTCAAGGGAATGCCAATGCCGGTGGGTGGTGTCCTGTCTTGCCCAATTTCCATCACCAATAACAGTAGCAGCAGCAACCTTTTCGACAAAATGGGAGGGGGGGGAGGGGCGAGGGGGGATTTTATGTGTGTGATCTGTTCTTTATTTGAAAGCAACATCAAGCAGTTCAGGCCAGGACAATGACCTTTATTTGAAAGCAACATCAAGCAGTTCAGGCCAGGACAATGACCTTTATTTGAAAGCAACATCAAGCAGTTCAGGCCAGGACAATGACCTTTATTTGAAAGCAACATCAAGCAGTTCAGGCCAGGACAATGACCTTTATTTGAAAGCAACATCAAGCAGTTCAGGCCAGGACAATGACCTTTATTTGAAAGCAACATCAAGCAGTTCAGGCCAGGACAATGACCTTTATTTGAAAGCAAAACCAAGCAGTTCAGGCCAGGACAATGACCTTTATTTGAAAGCAACATCAAGCAGTTCAGGCCAGGACAATGACCTTTATTTGAAAGCAACATCAAGCAGTTCAGGCCAGGACAATGACCTTTATTTGAAAGCAACATCAAGCAGTTCAGGCCAGACATGATCAGTTTAATTGTGAGACTTTTTGATCAAAAAGGCGGTTAAATAAATTGAAATTGATGTTGAAAGAAAGTCCATTCATTGCAACGTCAGCCACCACTTTTTACCAAAATCTTTGCTTGATGGCAGTGAAAACATTATTATTATTTCCGAAAATAACTGACGCAAGTGCCGACATTTTCAATTCACATTGAAGTGCCGGGGAATGCCCGACAAAAACCAAAAGCCCTTTATGAGCCTTCTTTTGTCGAGGCATCAAAAGCCAATTTAAATTTAAATTAGCGACAATTAAAACGAATGCTTTCAAATATAATATTTTACATGCAAATTTCTCATCCGTCCATTTTTGTCGGAAATGCAGCCACTGGCCACCGCCGCCGCGCTTCTTCAATGCATTTGGCACTTTTCTGTGCCATCCGCCAATGCCATTGCGTCCATTCAGCTTTATCATCTTCTTCTTCTCTTCAATGCTTCTTCCTTTCCGTCTTGGACTTCTCGCATTGCATTTCTGTCCTTTTCAGCCATTGGACGACCCCCCGGATTCGCTGCCCCTCTCTCTATTTTTCTGCACTGAACTGAACCTGTGCAGCCAGCAGCAGCACAATTTGTTCAGCCAGCACTTTGGGAAACGAATTCTTTTTCTTCCCCCCCCCCCCTCAACAAAATGTTGTCCCCTCAAGGGGAATTTCCCCCCCCCCCCTCAACAAAATGTTGTCCCCTCAAGGGGAATTCCCCCCCCCCTCAACAAAATGTTGTCCCCTCAAGGGGAATTTCCCCCCCCCCCCCTCAACAAAAGTTGTCCCCTCAAGGGGAATTCCCCCCCCCCTCAACAAAATGTTGTCCCCTCAAGGGGATTCCCCCCCCCCTCAACAAAATGTTGTCCCCTCAAGGGGAATTCCCCCCCCCCCTCAACAAATGTTGTCCCCTCAAGGGGAATTCCCCCCCCCCTCAACAAAATGTTGTCCCATCAAGGGAATTCCCCCCCCCCCCTCAACAAAATGTTGTCCCCTCAAGGGGATTCCCCCCCCCCTCAACAAAATGTTGTCCCCTGAAGGGGAATTTTATTTTAAATGTTTGAATGATTGTCCCCCACCCCTTTCCCTCACACCTTTTCTTTTCTTCTTCCTATTCCAAATTCAATGGAGCCACAATTGCCACTTCTTGTTCAAGTGTCATTCGGCACTTTTGGCAAAAGATGAAAGGGCGCCAATTTGGCCGATTCAGTCAGCGAGTGCCAATGGCGCAGCAGCACTCTCTGAGAGTGAGTGAGTGGCGTTTTGTGTGCTGGTGGTCCCCCCCTCCCTCCCCCCTCCCCTCCCTCCTCCCGTCTTTTTCCACTTCTGTACTGCTCGTTTTGGGCTGAGTCATGGGTCGCGATAGGCTGCGGTTTTATTCCATCAGTGTGTTTGGTTTTGCGATGAATGTCTGAAACAGGTTGGCACCCCGACCCCGGGAAGCCGGACCCCGGGAAAGCCGGATCCCGGGAAAGCCGGACCCCGGGAAAGCCGGATCCCGAGAAAGCCGGATCCCGAGAAAGCCGGATCCCGGGAAAGCCGGACCCCGGGAAAGCCGGACCCCGGGAAAGCCGGATCCCGGGAAAGCCGGATCCCGGGAAAGCCGGATCCCGGGAAAGCCGGATCCCGGGAAAGCCGGACCCCGGGAAAGCCGGATCCCGGGAAAGCCGGACCCCGGGAAAGCCGGATCCCGGGAAAGCCGGACCCCGGGAAAGCCGGATCCCGGGAAAGCCGGATCCCGGGTAAGCCGGATCCCGGGAAAGCCGGATCCCGGGAAAGCCGGACCCCGGGAAAGCCGGATCCCGGGAAAGCCGGATCCCGGGAAAGCCGGATCCCGGGAAAGCCGGATCCCGGGAAAGCCGGATCCCGGGAAAGCCGGATCCCGGGAAAGCCGGACCCCGGGAAAGCCGGATCCCGGGAAAGCCGGATCCCGGGAAAGCCGGACCCCGGGAAAGCCGGATCCCGGGAAAGCCGGATCCCGGGAAAGCCGGACCCCGGGAAACCCAAAACCTGACGTGTCCGTCTCAACGACGGGCGCCAACCCTAACTTAACAAAAGTCAAAAATTTGGCTAAATAATTGTTTTTGGCTTTAGCGAAACGGAGAGATGATTAGGCTATTACTTGATTATTTCAAAAAATATCTAAAGAATTTTTCAAATTTTGTTTAAAGTTTGCCCAAATCGAAGCAAATTTCGTCTTTACTTCCCTTTTTGGTTGCGAGCGTGGGAATGAATTTTAGATTAGCTTTGCCCTCCGGGGGAAGAAGGTTGGTTGGGTTGAATGGGTAAATGGGCCGCCGGGCCGCCGGGGGGGGGGGAGGGGGAGGGGGAATTTGTGTTGTGATTTCCTTCCAAAACGTCCGAACTTTGCTCCGTTAACCGACCGAGTCGAGAAGCCGGCAAAGAATTTACATATTCATCACTTCGCTTAACCCTCTGAAAAGCCGCCACGAACGGAGACAGAAAGTCGCCGACGCGACTTAACCTTTTTCTGTTGTTACCGAACTCCCGAGACTCTCGGAATTCGACCCAAATTGGACATTTTGGATATAATATGAATTCATTAAAGGCCAAACTTTTATTTGTTTTGAGTTTTTTCCTCGAAAATGCCTACTCATTTTGGCACTTTTGAAGTATTTTTTGGCAAAAATTGTTAAATGCGCATATTTCTCCATTTAATTCGTTCGTATAAATCCGGGCCTCACTGATCAGTGAGTTTGGTTTGGTCGTCTGACGCTTTTTACGATGTATAAGAAGTAAAAAGAGGGGGAGGGGGAAAGGGGGGGGGCTATGTGCCGTCCAAGTTCCTTTTATGGCCGATGTTTATCGCTTCAATTTGAGGGGGGGGGGGGGGGATTAATTGGAGTGAAGCGTCCAGACTCTCGACCACAGGCCAAAAGTCTCGCCGGAGGTGTCAATGCTTTTTGCCACCCCCCGGCATCGTCTTCGCCTTGCCGCAACAATTAATTAATTGTCCTCGTCCCGTCCAATCAATTAAGTGCCAACTTTAAACGCCCTCTTCCGTTCTCCCCAAAACAAAGTAACCTTTCCCCTCCCCCCCCCCTCCATTCCACCGCACTCCCCAAATAGTGTTTAAGTCTGTCCATGTTCGCTTTGCCCCCCCCCCTCCCTGTTAAGTAAGTTTTTTGTGACAACATTTGCCCCCAAAGACTCAATGGAAATTAAAGGGGCCACCGACCGACCGACGACGGCAAATAAACCGACGGTTCACAGCCTGAGGCATTTTTGCATAATTTCCCCTCAGGGGCGAAATTTAAGCAGCACAAAATTGGAGGAGAGGACAGACACAGACTCAAGGACGAAGAAGGGCATTTATATTCCCTCGTCGGTGCCACTTTTTGGTCAAGAAAGAGAGGGGGGGGGGGATGAGTTGAGTTGAGAGTTGAGGTGGGTTCCGAGAAGTGGTGAGGCAAAGTCATTATGGATTCAATCCATTTATGCACACATTGTGGGCAAGGAGGAGGAACAGAAAGAACAGCTTGAGAAAAGACCGACCCCTAAGGGGAAAGGGGGGGGGGATAATTTGGGCATGCGGAATTAAGGGCGGGCGGGGCCTCCACCGAAGCGGCAAAGTTCCCCCCCCCCTCCCCCCCGCCACTTTACACGGCCGACTGACAAAATTTGTTGTTTGTTGCCCTCATTGGCGGCACCGATCCAAAGGCCAACGTCACCCCCCCCCCCCTCCCCCCCCCCCACTTTATTCCTTCACTTTGACGGAGAGAATTTCGATTTGAGAAACTTTTGGGTTTTACTCATTTCTGGCAAATGCCTCGATAATTCACCACTAAACGATGTACCTATAACGTTTACGATATCTCTAATTACGATTTTGTTGGATGATGGAATGAGGGGAGGGGGGACTTACCTCGCCTTGCCCATTCCATACGGTCGGCTGGCAAAATGCCGTTGTTTGTTGTCTTCATCATTCATTATTGGCACACAAATTGACAAATTGTAGAAATCTTTTCGTCCGTCGCCCACAGGCATCGCCCGCCCAACACACGCGCGTTCATCCGTCCATCGCGCGTGCAATTGTTTTATTCTGCGAATGGAGATGGACAGACCGCGTATTTTACACGCAAATCTCGCGCACCTTCCCCCTCTCAAGACGTGCCGCCTTCCCCTGTCCCCCCCCCCTCCCCCCCCCCCCGCCCTCCCCCTTCCGTGTTCCTCCCCCCTCTCCCCCCGTCTCCCCCTCCCCCCCCCTCTCCCCCCCCCCTTTCCCCCCCCCTCTCCCCGTTCCCCCCCCCCCTCTCCCCCTCCCTCCCCCCCCCCTCCCCCCGTCTCCCCTCCCCCCCCCCCTCTCCCCCCCCCTTTCCCCCCCCCCCTCTCCCCCTCCCTCCCCCCCCCCTCCCCCCGTCTCCCCCTCCCCCCCCCCCTCTCCCCCCCCTTTCCCCCCCCCCTCCCCCCCCCCTTTCCCCCCCCCCCTCTCCCCGTTCCCCCCCCCCTCTCCCCCTCCCTCCCCCCCTTCTGCCCCCCCTCTCCCCCTCCCCCCCCCCTCCCCCTTCCGTGTCCCCCCTTTCCCCCCCCCTCTCCCCCCCCTTCTGCCCCCCTCTCCCCCTCCCTCCCCCCCCTTCTGCCCCCCCCCTCTCCCCCTCCCTCCCCCCCCTTCTGCCCCCCCTCTCCCCCTCCCCCCCCCCTCCCCTTCCGTGTCCCCCCTTTCTCCCCCCCCCTCTCCCCCCCGTCTCCCCCTCCCCCCCCCCCTCTCTCCCCCTTCCGCCCCCCTCTGCGTCTGTCGCGCGGGCCCCGAATATGTTGCCTTTTTGCCACCCAACTCTTATAAAAGCACTCATTACCCCCCCCCCCCCCCGACCGAAACACAAAATGCGTAGTGGCTTCTTCCTTCATTAAGCACACCGTCGGTAAAAGATGAGGGCGGCAGGCACATCCTTTTGCCCTCGACGAACAAAAGAAAACAATGCCCCCCCCCCATTTATTATCGGTCGAATTCACTCAAATCCCCCCCCCCCCCCCCCCCCTCCATTCGTCCAATGTAATCCGAGACATAAATCCAAAATTATCTCGGGCTATGCATTTAAAAGATTTTTGTTTTGTTTTTTTTGCTCGGTTTTTGTTTTGGGGTCTTTGAATAATTCGAGAATGGGACACAAAAGTACAATTTTAGTCGAATTTTGGACAATTTCCAAATTCAGAACAGAAATAAACACATCAGCAGAAGATTATGTAACTAAGCCCTTCTTTATTTGTTCGTGTTTATGTCTAATCTGAGAGTTAATTTCCCATTAAATAAATGGTGGCCGTTTTTAAACAAATAAAATAATTCGAATTATTAATTACAATAAATAATTTAATATTTTCGCATTTTATTTTTTTCCCCTTTTTGTTCACTTCCGCCAACAGAAAAAAGAGTGAATGGATAATCCAATTTTGTGCCAAATTCCACCGCAAGGCGGCCACCCTCTCTGTGTGAATTCGGAGAAGTGTTTTTATGCCTCGGGCGATTTTTGATGACCTTTCCCTCCCGCAGGGCAAATAACAACAAACAATGCTAATTGCCCTCCAGCAAAAGGAGGCGGGGGGGGGGGAATGGAACCAGAAGCCGAGAAGGAGGAAGGCAATGGCAACCCCCGAGGGCCATCCCCGGAAACAATGGCGCCTTAGGGGGGGGGGGATTTTTGTGGTGGGATGAAAGTGTTTTGCTGCCCTCCTCCAAATGCTATATTTATTTATTCGTACTTAAGTTTTCAACTGAGGGACAAATTGAGAAACTTTTGTGGCATTTTGCTCCTTTTAAAAGCCAATAAAACGGACAATTTTCATTTTTTGTACAAAAACGCGAAAAAAAGCCAATGGACCCAACGAAACTTTTCACTTTTGCCCTTTCAGTGTGCCGCGATGCGTTTTTGCTCCGCCCATGAATCTTTCGGCACCGCTTTCACTTGCAAAAGCTGCCCCCCACCAATCGGCCCCCGCTCCGTCCATTGCCTCCGATGCGGCAACAATTCTCTGTGAACTCGTACCCTTCCGGCACCGATTTTCCCTCACCTCCGGCATTTCCATCCGGCAACAATTCTTCTCCAATTTTGCCTTCCGGCGCTGTGTCGTCCCGCTCTTCCGGCCCCGCCAGCATTTGGCAGTGGGCGCTCAGCGCCAGCTTGGACCGGCTGGCACAGTCCGCTACAATGACAGCTTCCCATGCCGGATCATCAGCAGCAGCAACACCTTTTGCCCGTTCACTGCAACCAATTGGCTTGATCATCAACGGGTCGTCCTCCTCCTCCTTCCCAACCTCCGCCTCCTTCGCCTATTTTGTCAGCCAAAATTCTTCTGCCGATTTCATGCCACCGAATACTGTGCATTGGCGCCATCCCCTGGTCGCCCTTTTGTTCATCTGCTTCTGCTGCATGACCATTTTCGGCAACTGTTTGGTGGTGTTGGCCGTGTTCACCAAAAAATACCTCCGAAACCCAACAGGTGGGCCAAAAGAATATTTTGATCATTTAATAATTCGAAAGTTGGGGGGAGGGGGGCGACCAGAGCTATTCTGACGAATAAAGAGATCGGAGAAGTACTGCTTCAGCCTTCCAGATACCTTATCTTTTCCTTCTGACTCCGTTTGGCCTTTTTGGGCAATCCCAAATTTGTTAGGTTCCGTCCCCGTCGAACTTTACTTTTAATTCCATCAGATTTCAACTTTTATTATTTCCACCAATTCAATTCTCCCCAAGGCTATCTGATCGTATCGCTTGCGGTGGCCGATCTGATAGTCGGTAAATGTTTTTTTTTAATTATGCCGTTCTTTTTTTGCCAATTTCACACATTCCCCTCCCAATTTACCCGCAGGTCTGGTGGTAATGCCGCTAAATTCGTTGTTTGAGATGAGCAGACATGTTTGGCTGCTTGGTGAGCCAATAAATGTGCCAAAAAAAGGGGGGGGGGGCACAACGAATCTTTCAAAGAATTGTCCATTAAAGGACAAAAGAGCGGGAAAAGATGTTAAGACGGACGATTAATGGGGAAGCTTTGCCTTTAATTGCTTTTGACTCTCCGATTTAAAAGGGCAAAATAAGAAAAAAGGGCAACAAAAATGGGGGGAAAAAAGAGAAAAAGTTTTTATTCTCTAATTTCAATTTATGGGCTGATGAATTTGGTTTTTGATGAATATATTTACAATCGATTACCCCCAAATCACAAAAATTTAATAAAAAACAATCGATAATTTAATTAAAAAGCTAAGAAAAAGACAATCCCCCTTTTCAATTTTGGCTGTCCACCGCCCTTTTGCGTGCAAAACGCGACGTCATCATTCCGATTCGATTTGAATTCGAACAAAAAAATTTAGCAAATTAATTATTTTGTATATAAATGGCTCTTTTGTCAAGGGCTTATCACTTGCGACATTTGGCACGCTTTGGACATTTTGGCCTCAACGTCATCCATTTGGAATCTTTGCGTGATCAGTTTGGTGAGCCTTTTGTCCATAATTGGTCAATTAGGCGACAATTAAAACGGAAATCATTTGAATGGAAACTCAAAGAGAGACATCAAAATATGTAAATAAAGAAAATAAATGGCAAAGCGTTTCTTTTTTTTAATTTTATTTTTAAAAAATTTAGGATCGATACATGGCTGGCATTGATCCAATTGGTAAGTCTCTTTTTTAAAGTATGCTTTGAGGCTTTTCCCGTGCTTTGGGGCTTTTGTCCCGATACCGTTTCCCGTGCTTTGGGGCTTTTGTCCCGATACCGTTTCCCGTGCTTTGGGGCTTTTGTCCCGATACCGTTTCCCGTGCTTTGGGGCTTTTGTCCCAATACCGTTTCCCGTGCTTTAGGGCTTTTGTCCCAATACCGTTTCCCGTGCTTTGGTGCTTTTGTCCCAATACCGTTTCCCGTGCTTTAGGGCTTTTGTCCCAATACCGTTTCCCGTGCTTTGGGGCTTTTTCCCGATACCGTTTCCCGTGCTTTGGGGCTAAATGTTTATATTTTTTCAGTTTAATTGAAATTTTTTGGTTTAAAAATGCTGAAGCTCTTAGGGTATCGCGATCGCGTGTCCAAACGTCGCATAATCTACTGTATTTGCTGTGTGTGGATGCTTTCTGCCTGTATGTCATGTCAAAAAGATTTTGTCACTTTTTGAATTAATTTGGCACTTTTCCCGCAGGCATTTCCTTCCCGGCCATTTTCTGGTGGCGCGCCTCCTCGCCCCATCTTTACACCGATCGGGTGGGCCTTTTTTAATTGTTTCTTCCATTTTGCCAATTACCCTTAAGGGGCGCTGTCTGTTCACCGACGACGCGTATTACGTGGTGTTCTCCTCAATGATTTCTTTTTACATTCCTTTGGTGCTTATTCTCTTTGCATACGGTACGCCACACAATTCAAAAAGCAATTCGAACACCCCACCAACACAGTCAGTTTTAGGCCGGGTATACTGTATTGCGACAACGCATTCGCGGTCAATGAAAAGCGGCGAGAAACGGGTGGGTCTTTTTGGACTTCTCCAATTCCCATTGCTCGCTTAAAGTGATCGAGAGCTCCGATTTTGCTGATCTTTCTTTATCCGATCTGAATGATCACTTTCATTATGCGAACTAGTACCGTGAGGGAAAGGTGAAAAGAACCTTGAATAAAGGAGTGAAATCAGAATTTGTTTCAGAATTTGCTGATCTTTATCTGATCTGTATGATCGATTTCATTATGCTATTTGTTTTAGATTTTGCTGATCTTTCTTTATCCGATCTGAATGATCAATTTCATTATGCGAACTAGTACCGTGAGGGAAAGGTGAAAAGAACCTTGAATAAAGGAGTGAAATCAGAATTTGTTTCAGAATTTGCTGATCTTTATCTGATTTGTATGATCGATTTCATGCTATTTGTTTTAGATTTTGCTGATCTTTCTTTATCCGATCTGAATGATCAATTTCATTATGCTTACAGAATTTTTTGTTTCAGATTTTGCTGAAACGTCGCAATCGGAACAGTGGCAAATCGGCCAAGTCGGGCAGTCCGGCCCCCAACCAGTCGTCCCGCAACCATTCCGCCGGTTCCGAAACTCTGCGCATTCACTTTGGACAGAAGCGGCCGACGCTTGCGGGGACGGGACGGGGTGATCATTAAAATATCATTAAAAATTTAAAGTTGATAGCTTCTGAATATCGAATATATTTTAGAGTAGAGTTGCTCCTCGACCCCTCGGGGGCGGGAAAGTCCGGGTTCGGGTGCCCTATTTAAACCATTGAATTTAAATGGTAAAATCTTGCAGCACCTTTTTTGGCCGTTAAATTCAGCAAATTTGAAATGGTTTCAATTTTCATAATCTTTGACTGAACTGATCCAATTCTTTGATCAGAATTTGGTTCAATCGCTTTTTCCCATCCAGGCGGGCTGTTGGACGACGGCGTCCATCCGTTGACGGCCGGAGACGAGTCCACGGAGTTGCGACGGAAAATGCTGAACGGACTTCTACTGGAGCACAACTGCTCCGCGGGTACGCTGCGCAAAATGTCGACGAATTCGCTGTCCATGCACACAATTTCCGCGCATTATCCCCCCGCTGTCCAACAACTGAACAACCAGCAACACAACACCGGTACTTCGGCAAGGTCAGAGTGAGCGAAACTTTGGCATTTATAATTGTTGTCCATAAAATTAACGAATTTTCTGAAAATTTGAGAGATGCCTAACTTTTTAACGCCCCAAGCGACTTTTTTGCAAATTCAGGGATGCGTTGATGAAAAGTTCGCGCACCAATTCCTTCTCTGCGCCTGAGGGAAAGAAATTTCCGCCGACTGCTGATTCAACGAACCCCGCGGCGGCAGCGGCACTTTGGCTCGTCCACAAAAGGTCCGGCACTCCGTCGCCCTCGCCGTTCGCCTGTACACTGACCGCCTCGAACACGCCGAAGGCGTCTATCGTCTCCTGGTCCACCGGAGGCGGAGAGAATCCGACGGCGGCGGCGAACGGCCGCGCGACCACAACGACGCCCCAGGCGAATACGACGGCAACTGCAAACGCCGGCGGCACTGATCTGCTGACTGCAAATGGACAGGTGCGAGTGCAGCTTCTTTAAACTCGATACCCGGGAAATGCAACTTGAGCAATTAAAATTTTTGGCTGCCCAATTCAAATTGAAAATGATTTCATTTTTCGCGCAGGACGGCGTGCGGAGTGGCACCGGGTCGCGCAAACGTTTGGCGGGCGGAATGCGCGAGAAGTCGCGGCAAATGATCAAACAACTGAACGAGCAGAGGGCGGCACGCACTTTGTCCATCGTTGTCGGCGTGTTCATCTTTTGTTGGACGCCCTTCTTTCTGTTCACGCCGTTGATTGCGCTTTGTGGCAATGAAAAAGTAATCACTTTTTTACTAATTACTGTATTTCTTTTCGCCCAATACCGTACCCTCCCAATTTGAGAGCTTCTCCGATTACGAGACTGTTTTCTCCGTGTTCACGTGGGCCGGCCATTTGAATTCGATGCTGAACCCGCTGATCTACTCGCGCTTCTCGCGCGACTTCCGCAAAGCGTTCAAGCAAATTTTAACCTGTGAACGGGAGCGTCCAACCAAAAAAGCAATAAAGTATGTTTTAAACGCGATCGGAACTTTCTGATCGGCGCTTATTTCGTTTAGAAGCCCTTTGAACATTGTTCTCGCGCAACTCACTTCAATGGCACAAATTCCTCCGCCGATTAAATTGGGCGAATCATCGGAGGGATAAAAAAAGAGCTTTCATTGGCAATTTGCAATCATTTTATTATTACAAAATGATTTATGGATATTATTTGAAAGACTTTATAATTTGATAAACTAATTGAAATATTTAAACATTTCAAACCGAAAATCATCTAGAAACATGCTTTTACGACTTAAAACAATATTTTTTGTCTAATTAATTGTGGGGCCAGCTCAAAGTCATTCCAAATTTTTTGCCAATAGTCGCAATAAATTTCAAAACGTATGAATTAGTGAATATTTTGTTTTCAACAACAAATTCCTTGGCATCTTAGCAAAAGCTTTATTCAAACGGGGAAGGAATTTTGGCACAGATTGGTTCTTTCATTTGTTCTGGTGTGAGACTTTAGTTGTTGAATTTTGCCGGAGGGGCATAAATTGCTGCAAAAATTGCATTGTGCAAAAATCGATTCCCTTACAAAATTAGTGAATAATTCGGGGAATTGTCGGCACATTTTCTGAAAACATTTAATTGGTATAACAATTTGATTGTTAGGGAATATTTTTTAAAAAATCCAAAAATGGGGTCACTCAAATTCTAAATTAATTAATTATCCGTTTTTCGAGTCACTTTTTCTCTCGCGCGTGCAAATTCCGGTCTCAAATTCATTGACGCCGCTTAAAACTTGTTTAATTCGAGAAAAAGTTTTCTTGCGCACGGTTAGTCCCTCCCCTTTTTTGTTTCATAAAAAATTAATTAATTTGCTTCGTTTTGGGGCCTTTTCATTGTGCCAAAGGACAAATAGCGGCAATTGAAGGGAATAGAAGGTAAGTGCCATGCAATGATTAAATAAATAGGTAACCGCTTTGGCCGTTTAATTGTGCCCCGGGGGCATTTGAACAATAATTTCAGAATTTCACAAAAGTGATATGTTAAATATACAATTATTTAAGTGATCTTTGGACGCATTTTAATCGAAAATCGCAAAAAATAAAAAGTCAAAGTCGGGTTGATGGTGCCCAAAAATTACAATTATTGTGAATCAACCCGAAATTTCGGATTCAACAACCAACCCAAAATTTCATGGACCCGCCGGCAACACAAATATTTATACTTTTTATTTTTGAATTAAATTAATTTATCGTGTAATCATTCTGAATAATTCCACCTGCTACCGCGGAAAATGCGGCGGTGTTGACGGCATTTACCACCAATTTTAGCAAACCCCGTGGTTTTGTTTTGGCACTTTCTTTTAAGCCATCCCCGCGGGACAACAATAATTTCATTAATGCATTAATCTGATTTACGCGTCATTTCCCAAAACGGCGACTTTTTTTTTGGCATTCGTTAAACGGCAATTAGCGTTCAAAATTGGCACAAAGTCCGAAACTAATTGGCCATTACGATGGCTGTGCCAGTACATTTGTTGCCTAAGAAACCACAAAAAACTTTGATCTTTGCCTGTCAAAACTAATGTTTCGTTATTTTCCAAAATTTGATGTGATCTGTTCCCGGCGGTCGCACCGATCCGTTCTGATCTGATTCATCCGCGCTCTCGAATAGTGATTAGGATCTACCTATCATGATCTAATTACTATGATTTTTAGCAACCCCCCCCCCCACAAAAAGCCACGTTTCGGCAACAAAAAAACCAACGAAAAACATTTGCATTGTCGCAAAATGGGAAACGCGTGCCTCAATCCGTCCAGCAGCCAACAACAGTCGATGCTCCGTGAGATCATCGCTTGCAAAACGTACTGTGGCAGCATATACCGTATTTCCTCTAATAAGCCCTGGGGGCTCTATTTTTCAACCCTCTCCCCCCCCCAAAGGGGGCTCTATAAAAGGGGGGGGGGACTCTAATATAGGAAATACGGTCATGGATATTTAAGCTAAAGAAGGCATTAATTAATGTGCAAGAATTGGCACTTTTCTTTTTTGATATCAAAGTAATTAAATAATTAACTGTAGCGCCTTGGGGCGGGGGAAAAAGGAATCTCCGTGAACTTTTAGGAATCAGAATTCATTCATTTGCTTTGAATTTTACAGAATGAAATCGAACGAAAGAGAATCGAAGAAAAATTCGATAAAAACATTGCACGAAGTGAAAGTGAACACTTTGGTGGTGCCGTCCAAAGACCAAAAGGGCGAAGGGGAACGAGCGAATTGTTCCGGCACAAATGCAACGGAAGGGCAAAATGCCAATGGCGGCACAATCGGAGAACTCACATTTAAGGACAAAGAAATGTGAGCAAAAAAAAACTTTGCATCTCTGGACCCGTTGAAATTCAAAAGCCCCCAATTTTCGCTGAAAAAATCAGAAAATATTCAACAAAAAAATGAGCCTAGACCAACCGGCGCGTGTCTCTAAAGCATTTTTTGAAGCATTAAACCATAAATATAATTAAATTTTAAAGAATTTCTCGCTGTTGGCGGAAACAAATTGTGGTAGGCCAACCGGATCTGTTCCACAAGACAATGCTTCGATGCATTGAAGCAAGCCCAAAACTGAACGAGATAATCGCCTGTGGAAGATATTGCTACCGCGACCTGACCAAATGGCCAAAACTGAACAGAATTTGGTCAGTCCGGCGGAGGGTTTAATCGTTAGCTTATTTAAACTAGAGCCCGGACTTGAGCTTCGAGCGAGATCTCGAGTCGAGATTTTTCGAGATCTCGAGACGAGATTCTCGTCTCGACCGGGCTCTAATTTAAACAATTATTTTTACAAATTGTAAAAAAGCGCCAATTCCAATTGCATTTAGCCAAGCGCAATTCAAATTCTACGAAAGGCTCATCTACGAGCTGAACATGGACGAACGACGGCTGCGCGAGGAGTGCATCCGACTGGGACAAACGCACGCCGAATACGCCCAATTCGGGCTGAAACCGCACTTTCTGGACATTTACAAGCAAAGCCTTCTCGGTAATAAATGTCAAAAATAATTTTAAAAAATTGGGTCAATTAAATTTAATTGTTATGAGGTTAAAAAATCGCTTAAATTCCGACCAACAAACCGAGACCAATGGACAAAAATAAACATCTGTTAAATTTTGAAAACAAAACGGGATTAAATGCGGGAGAATTTCAGTCCCGACACGCTGCTCAAATTTAACATTATTTTCACAGCGATTGTCTCCAAATTGGCCTTTGTTGATGACAATGAACGGGAGGAAACTGTCCAAGCGTTCGCAAGACTGCTTCAACTCGTGGTCGACCAAATGATCGCCGGGTACGGACAAAAAGTGGCGGAATTGAGAAGAGACCAAAAAGTCGAACGGGACAGTACCGAAATGGAAACAGAACGAACAGAGAAAACTTAATCTGAGCGAAATAAAATGTATGGGCCATGCCTCAAATGCATAAATATAAAATGGCATTAAATAAAAATGTTTGAGAACCCCTAGGAATTGTTGATGGAAGCGAATATTAAATTCTCTACAATTAAATACCATCAAAAAACATAACAAATCGAAAGCAAAAAACGTTAATGAGAAAGAACAATCCCCAGCAAAAAAGTGATTGTTTGGTCACACAAAACCGTAACAAAAGTCGCATGATACGCAAAGGGCGAAACCGTATTAATATTGCCTACAATATTATGCGGACAAAAGGGAAATAATGGACAAAGAATAAATCTTTAACATCGAAATGGAAAAAACAACAAAGCGGCATTGCGATTGAATGGAGTCCATAGGAACCAATTAAAACAAATCGACACAATAAATCTAGAATATAATTCCGCAGATTATACAGTCAGTGATCAGTTAGAGTTGCCAATCAGCTAATTTGTAAGAGAAAACATTCCTAACAGTCGAAATTACAGCCATCACATAAATCCATCCGATCAATCAATCCCTCCCCTCGGGGTGTAAATTGTCAAATTTCACTGGCCATCATCGTGAACCGCTGCTGTTTGATTGTCTCGCTCCGTTCTCCTTCATCTACCGTGGTGGCGGTCGTCTTCACCCGACTCTCCACCACCGTCTGCAAATGTCCGAGCGCCTCGTTGGGTGTGCCGACATAGGACGAATTGTGCCGACGAATCGTCGGAACCACGGGCACCGAAGAGAACGAAGAATCGATTTCACCAATTGCGAACATCGCATTTTTACTGCGACAAAAAAAAAACAATACGAAAATACTTAACAAAATATTCTTTGTCATTTTGTAGTAATTTCCTACGGTCGCATTGTTGCTTTTCGGTGGACTCCCTCCCCCCCCCCCCCTAAAATCCCTCATTTCCCTCCCCCCCCCGTCCGTTCAGCCGCCACCTTCGAATGTCTCCGTCGCTTTCTTGCGTAGACGACCACGCCGACGTAGACCGGTTTCGACTGCCGCGTGCCACGCGTTGACGGGCCCCTTCTCCGTCGCTGGCGGCGATATTGTTGTTGTTCAGTTGATGGTGCGAAAAGCACCGTGGCGGCGTCGCCTGCATAACACCGGCGGTGGAGCTCTTTTTCTGCGAGAACAGCTCGTTCTTCTTCGCCTTCTCTAGCGTGAACACGTTGGTCCTGCTCTCGCCCTCGCCGATCCTGAACAAATGAAGATAATGGGAGCCAATTGACGGAAGAATCTCAACGGGGTCTTTTCTTGTTAAAATCGCCATTTCAAAAACTGGATAGAATTTTAATGATTAAAAACCTTCTGGTCACACAATCGGGGTCTAAAAACCTTATGGGCATGTGATCAACAACAAATGACCTGCACAAACCTGTCGTAGATGAGGCCTTCCACGGCGAGTGATTTCTTGAAATAGTCCACGTGCTTCCGCTCGACCAACTCGTCGCCCCACACGAAGCTGATCAGGCCGAGTTCCTTCGCTTTGCCCACCGGCGACGCGTCCTTTAGAATTAATCAAAAAGGTCACTTAAAATTCATCCAAATCGACCACCTTCAGAAGGTCTTCGCTGTTGAAGTTAACTCCGACCAATCCGATGGCATGCGCAAATTTTACGGCGGCCATTGACGAACGCGTTCGCTCGTCCGCGTACTGCACATGACGGGTGGAGTCGCCCAGGCACAGAAACAGCACGGGATACTTCTTCTGCTTGACGGACAGCCTAAAGGGGAATGCATGTTGCTGACATTAACTGAAAAAATAAAGTGAGTGATTCGAAGACATTTTCGCCCATAAAAAAAAGATTTTATGAAGTCTCTCGTCTCTAAAATGAAACAATTTGTAGAGAACACGAAACAAAATGCAAATGCACGGACATTGTGCAAATGTCAGCGTCGAATGAGGAGAAAACAATCCGCCGGCGCCCGGCATTACTCAGCACATTGGAGAGAATAATGTCGACAAATTCATTCCGTTCAAAATAGCCCCCTTCGCATTCGTTCTGCTCGTCCACTTGCAGTTGCGGATATTTCACCTTAACATCGCAAAAGATTCAGCTAAAACAATTTGTCCACATTTTAACCTCAATATTAAAGCCGACGTCGGGCAGCGATTGGAACGCTTCGCTCAGCGCTGGGAAAGGCCGATGCTCCTCCGCCTCGTCGTGGGCACCGGTGACACGTCGATGGCAAGCCGAATCGGTGCCGTTGTCCATGCCGTTCTCGTTGACTTTGACGTGGTCCAACTGAAAAAATAAATAAAATTCAATAAAAAAAGCTCCCAACTTACATGCAGCAGTCTCAGCTTGTTCAACTCCAAATCCTTCACCGCCAATTGGTAAAAGTCCAAAACTTTTGGGTCCTTCGGCCTTTTCCCGTCGTCCGATTCACTGTCTGTCTGTGCGGCATTAGACGCGGCGGACGGCAGTCGTTTGGCTACCCAAACCATCACGTGAAAGTCGTGGAAAATGATCGGTATTTTGTCCTTCGTCAAATGCACGTCGAACTCGACGAGGTCGGCGCCATTTTTAATCGCAGAGTTCAGCGAGTGCAAGGTGTTCTCCCGAGCAACGGCACATCTGAACAAAACAAAACAAAAAATGGAGGGGGGGGGGGGAGGGGTCCAAACGCTCACTTTGTATAGGAATTTCCCATGCCGCGATGGCCCACTTCCAATGTGCTCCGCTTCTTCCAATGTTTGGCGTAACAATTGTGCATCGTCGGGTTCGGGTGGGGAAGACGGAGCGGTCGGATGAACAAATATGCAACTGACAATTTGATATCAAATTCGGTTTCCAAAAAATTATTAATCTCAAATCCAAATTGTTTTTCAAATTCCGATTCCAAGTGAGTACTTACAATAGACTTTGCCCACGGGAATGCCCATTTTGGTCAAAAGAGGCACCGACGTCCGTCCAAATGAGTCGTGCAGCGTGGAGGGCAGGGCGTAGCCTTGGGCCACCAGCTTATCCACCGTCCCGGCGTACACTTCGATCCGGAAACTCTGCGCAAAGATTTCGATTGAATATTTTTTAAACTCATTTTGTCACGCCCAAAAGGAAATTAGGAGATTTTGTCTAAAGTTAAAAAATGGAGTTTCAGACCAATTCAATTTCTCATTGAGAGGCATTAAAAGTGTTTATTCAATTTAATAGTTTTGTGAAACACTTACCAGATATTCAACAGCCACCGATTGAGTCCGGAACATGAAGTAGTCCACTTTGTTGTGGAAGGGCTCTCCGAACTCATCCTGATCCCGAAATTTGGGTGGATCCGACGCGAAAGACTAAAGTTTGTGCAGAAATGAGTTTGTGCAGCAAATCGCGATGTAAACGCATTAATTTTGATAATGGAAACACTTCCGGACACAAATTATTGCAACGGCCGATTCATTCATTCATTGTGACTGATTGAGTGAGGAGAGGAGAGAATAGAGGTCTAGGCTTAATCTGAGTGGGTGGGTGGTGGACAAATGAAGAGAACGGAGAGTTCGAACACGAAAGAGAAAGTGAGCCTCGATTTTGGAGGAACGGACAAATTTTCGCAAGGAAAACTTTCTCAAAACGATCAATGCCAAAATCGAGATTTTCACAGAAAAGAAACAGTGGACAAAGAATAAAAGAGACAAAATTAAAGGGCAAAGCATCAAATTTCACCTTCTTCTTCGGCTGTTGAAGTCCAATAACGCCGTTCTTCAATCCCTCCGATTTGTGTGTTTCGTACGGTTAGTGTGTTTTGAAGAGATGGCCAAAGACCACAAACAAACGCCGGAGGGGACACGAAGACAAAGGAAGACACAGAAGTTAGAGGGAGAGAAACGACGATTGGACGGAGAGAAGTGACGGATTGATTAAATGGAAAGACCGGGGCAGGAGTCAAAGTCAGCTCGAAACTTCCAAACACCGGCAGAGGAGTAATTTGGTCTTACGGCAATCTCGGTCGGAGAATGGCTCGGCAACGTCGGGTGGGCCGACGGAAGTTCGTCAATGGTGGCAACCGCGTTCGGCTCATCATCGTCCTCGGCATTGGAAGCATCCTGAAACACGACCCCAAATCCAAAACAATTCACCCCCAAAAGTTTGATGGAACAATGCGACTTTTAAGCGTTAGGAGGGCAATTTTTTAAAAAATCTTTTAGAAACATACATTTTAATAAAAATGGATTTATCGTTTCCGAAAGGCAATGTTCAATGAAATCCTTCCCTAATGATTTGATGTCCAATTTTGTTGATTAAAACTCACATTTCTGTTCCTCAAGTCGAATGGGACCACTTTGAGGCGGTAGTCCGCCCTAATGTGCTTTTGCTTGTAGAATTTGAGCGCCCCTCCAGAAACGGTGAGCAGAATTTGGTTCATTTCGTCTGTCAGCACCCACCCGTCGCTAAAAAACTCGCGCCCTCCGCTAAAGCCAAAAATGTCGCGCAGATTTGCACGGCACACGCCCTTGTTGCTCGCCTCCACCGGCGGCATCACACAACGCTGAATTTAAAAAAAAATCATTTCAAAATTAATTAATAAAAAAAATTTGTATAAAAACTGACCGGGGTCGAGTGGGTCTCCCATTTGGAGATGGCCAACACGGGGCTTCTGCCCTCCTCTGACTGCAAAAAGTACCCGACAAAGTAGCGAAATTTGAGAATGTCCACGCCCAAGTTTACAATGCCAACCCAACGGCTTAAAACGAAAAACTAATGAAATAAATTGCCTTCTGTTGAAAAATGCTTTAAGGAGCCCGGCGGTGCCGATAGTTACGGCCAAGAAATTTTATTAAATCAAATAAAAATAGAGGGAACTTTTGAAGTTTGGGGCTAAGAGGCCGGCCGGTTCCTTTCCGAGGTCTTTAAATTGTGAATTATTTTATGTATTTGTTCACCCGTTCTCTCTCTTGTCCAATTTCAACGCCTTGCCGGTTTCCCAATTTCCAAGATGTTCATGAGAGCCGGTGACAAAAACAAATTGGTCGTTATGGAGAGCAAATGAGACGGAAACATCAAAGCTAAAAACAAATTCTTAAAAGATTAATAAAACTTTGCAAAAGACTCACTGAACAGTGAACATCGGCTGCCCTGCAATGGGAAATTTTGTGCTTTCGTAGAAATAGGAAAACTTTGTAATGTCTGAAAAAATGGAAATGCTGAGAAGTTTGTTTAACTACTTTTGGGCTAGGTGATTGAAAATGGCTCAATATTTTGTTCAAATCGGATTGGTGAAATTTGCTTGGACAATCCTTCGAAGCTGAAACATTTTAAGCTATCTTTTTTGGAAGACGAATCGGTTAGATTCCGCTTGATCAAAGGTTCAAACAAATGGAGCTTCTGAATGATATCGATTTTGTTTGATTGGCTTTCCTAATTAATAGTTATGATTGATCGCGCCCGCCAAAACAGCCGGCGACAAACTGTCCCGATCCGGGTGTATAGGATTGAATGCAAACAAGCAAATTTTTAAATACACACGCGCTGGCTGTGACAATAAGCTAATTAAGATAAGTCCGATTTTTTAGAAATATGATCAAAAATCAACGTCATGAGTAGAAGAAATTAATCTCTCCTCACTCACAGAAACATATTTCAACTACACACAATTGAACACAAAACACCGACTACGACGCCTGAACTCACTTTTTTTGGGACAAGTCACTGCCTGCCGAAAGCACTCAATGGGGAAAGAGACGACGTCATTTGAGGATGGAAAAATGAATGATGAATTGCTAGCGACACACCAAAACCACGAGGGCACTGGACTGCGGAAAGTGATTTTTTGTTGATTTAAAATCAGCAGACGGCGGAGGTGGCGTGGTTGGAGGGGGGGGGGGGGGGGGGGGGGGGGGTATGGGATGTCTCTTCCTTCCCCCAACAAATTTATTTCCCTCAAATGACTGCTGAACAGCAGCAAAAGGTGATTCGAGTAGTTTAGGGGTTCTCTGCTGATTATTCTCACGCGCTGCTGTAGAAATGTTCAGTGGTGGTGAACAGCTTAATATTTTTTGCGAAATAGCCGTGGTGGCAGATTTTGTTAATTTTTATAGTCTGGTTTTGCCCGCTATTGACAAGAAATTGGTGATTTAGCGGACAAAAAGACACTGGAGACCAAAAAATAAAGGAAAGTGCTTGCGTAAATTTGAGGAGATTGTATACATATGTATGTAGGGCAAGGGCAAATGCTTTTCATTTTCTGACAGACAGATAAACGATCAATAAGTCCTCAGAAAACAGAGTGCTATAGACAGATGGCCATGTGGCCCATTAGTCAATCATTAAATAAAATATGAAAAATGAACGGGGCTGCTGGTTAAGTTTCATTTTGAAGTTTGTTATTTATAAAAAGTGGGGAAAATGAAGATGAGTCGAAACGCAAATAGTACGCATATTTGATGGGGGTTGTATTGAATGTAAATGTACAATGTGCAAAGTACGTGAGAACATGGAATATTGTAGAAACATCCCAGGGAGGGAGCAAAGGAAGAGAGATGAGATGGACGGCAATTGTGTTAATGAATAATATTTATAATTTATTATACAACCAAATTTTGCGATGACAAATGCATCGGATTCGATGATGAGAGGGACAATGTCGTGGAAAGGAAGAAAATGCAGGCAAAGGACGAAATGACAGGGAACCACACACACAGCAGAATATTAAAGATTGGAGAGAATACGGACAATATCAGCAACAGTTTTTTGTCAATAAAATATAAAAGCGTTTAGTTTAGTTTAATTTTGTTTCAATTTGAGTGAGCGCTTTCTGAACCCCGAGGGCAAATGTGAAAGATGGAAGAACAAAGTCAAAGGAACTTTGTAGGAGCATTTGAGAAGCAAATAGCTGATTGATGAGACGGGGAGCGGTGAAGGCTTAAGACGACGGCAACGTTGGGAATATATGCACTGGGAGGAGATGGAGAGCATCGTTTAGAGAAAACACTTTTTAGCCCCTGCGGCGTTGTAGGCAGAAAATGCGGAAATAGCAGAACAGAGAAGAAGAAACAATTGACAATGAATGGAGGGGAAACATTCTTCCCTAACGTTTATTTTTTTTGTCTGCCCCCCCCCCACTCTTTCCATGCATTTTACGATGTTCCTACTGCAAGGTTCCCACCTTATAAAGGCTATATTCAAGTACAAGTGCGGGGCCGACCACTCCAGTGCCAGCAAATTTTGAAAGTTTTAACTTTTTTAAACTCAACCAAATCAAACAAACAAGAGCCATTCGAGAGCTCCAATTGAGAAGAATCATTTTTTAAAAAGTCAAGCGGTTCAATTCGTTTTTTAAAATATTCAATGTAAAAAACACCCAAAATTTGGGGGTTTTCATAGTTTTATACAATTGGGAACCCCGCAGCACGATTCGTTCGTTATCCTCTAAAAAATTGGATCCGAAAATTTTGTTTTGGTGACAGTTCAAAGTTTGTCAACTGAAAACATAACAAAAAAAGGTGATTTTAGGGAAAAGCGCGAGGAGATAATGATGAACAACGAGTTGACACTTTCCTGCAGCTAATGAATGTCATCATTTAAATTAATTTCTAATGGAGAGAATAATTTAATACATAATCGATTGCTGCATTTGTCCTCGCAATGGACGAAAGAATGAAATGAGTGAGCAATGAATAGCAATGGGGTCACTGTGATGAGTGTAAAGATGAAAAAGAGGGTGAGTGAATTATGCAATGCAACCGCAATTTCACTGAAAGTGTCGATGGGTGGAGATTTTTTTAATCGCGAATGAAGGCTGTTTTACTTACTATTTAGGGTATCAAAAACCCGGGTTGAAGCAAAAATACGTGTGAAAAAGTAACAATAATGGCAAAAACTTTTTGTTAAATTTTGTGCCGGTTTTTCTAATTAAGGGGCGAGGGTCGACGGTGCCGACCTAAATTGCAAGGAATGTGGTCTTTTTTGGCGCTCGCCTTTTGAAATGAACCTTTTTAGGGATGGGAGAGGCCGAGGTGCCGAGAGGCGCCGCAAGAGTAAATTTTTAGAAAAATGTTAAGTTCCATTAAGAAAATTTGTCCGCTGCTGTACAACTCGCCTATGTAACATTTCGCCTACGCAACATTTCGCCTACGCAACATTTCGCCTACAAAGCCAAAAGGCAACATTTCGCCTACAAATTTCAAAAATTCGATTTTAACATTTCCTTTGACACATTTAAGGCTTATTTGGCTAGATCAAAGGCAAAAGCATTGTAAAATCCATCTTCACACACGTATACCTAATTATTTATACTAGTAGATAAAGGAAAATGAATTTTGAAAAAAATGGGTCTGAAAAGGAAGATCCAAGAAGAGCCAAGCGCAAAGCTTCAAAAATTTTCGGCCAAGCAAGGAAGGACGTCACCTGCGAGGTTTTTGAGCACTTCGACAAATGTTAAGACGGTAAATGCCCAGTTTCGCAAAAACAACAGAGGTGCCTAGATGAGAGATCAATTCTATTGACAAAATCTATTCAATTATTCATTTTGTATCATTTCTTTGTTGCCAGAGTTAATAAAATTGAAGCTTTAATTCTTTCGCGCATTACAAAATGCTTAATCGTTTGTCAAAGAAAATTAAAAAAAAAAAGAATTTTTAAAATTTGTCGAAATGTTGCTTTTTGACTGGGTAGGCGAAATGTAACATTATAACCTTGTAGGCGAAATGTTGCCTATTGGCTGTGTAGGCAAAATGTAAATAGGCGAAATGTCGTGTAGGCGAAGTGTTGCTTTTTGGCTTTGTAGGCGAAATGTTGCCTTTTGGCTGTGTAGGCGAAATGTTACATAGGCGAGTTGTAGTGGCGCCAATTTGTCACTATGGTTCAAGCCCAGCAGCAGAGAAAACCCCCTGTACTATCTCGCTTTTCCCTTTTGTCTCTAACATGTTCTCTTCATTTGGCGTTCTCTCTCACCTTTTTTAATAATATTTTGACCATCCCGCACTTCGAAAACAAGAATTTTTGATTAAAAACACCGATTTGCTAATTTTTTGCACAGAGCTCAGAAACAAATTCCCCCACCCAGTGCTAAGCGCGCCCAGTCGTGCGCGCCCAATCGTGCGCGCCCAGTTGCGGGGTACCGGCTGGGCTTGACCCATAGTGCTTCGTTATTATTAGCAACATTATGCCAAAAATTCAAAAACTGTAAACATTTCATTTTATTTTTTATTTATTTTCCAAAAAACTACAAAAAAATTTCAAAAAGTCCACAAAGCCCCTGAAAAAAGCACAAAAAGCATCCTTTTCAATATTTCAAAAAGCCACAAAAAGATGCTAAAGCTCAGAAATCGAAGCCTAAAAATAGTAACGAAAAATAGCGATTTTTTGTGCTGAGTATGTGCCAATTTTGGGGTGCTTGATACTCTTTATTTGAATAGTCTTTTGTGAATAAACAGCGTTATTGGGGCTTAGGTCGATGGATAATGCTGTGAGTTGGGGGGAGGGGCATTGGGCCCGTGGCACCCGCAGTAAAAGCCAACGAAATGGCGGGAGCAGTCAGCGTCATCCATTCGTTTCTCTACCGCGCCCACTGTTCTCTTCTTGTATTTCCCGTGGCCCAACGCCCAACAACTACGGAATTAGACGTTCTGCCCGCTGCTGGAGCAGGTCCATACCTATCCAGAAGGTTCTCAAACCAATATTGTCGAACCATGGAACGCGTAAAATACAATGAGATGATTAGGGATATAAAAATCTGAACCCAAACACCCCCATACTTTTCTTGGGTAGAGACCCAAGCATCACTAGCAAACGAATACATTTATTTGACAGAAACGTTGTATGTACATTATACAGGAATGACAATACACCATGGGACAGACATAGGCATAAATAATCGACATTAGGAACAGACATAGGCATATATATATATATAGTCGAACATATTAGGAACAGACATAGGCATACATATATGGTCGAATACATAGGAACAGACACAGGGATATAATATATCGTTCGTAAATCACATACTCGTCACATCAATTGGCACTGGCACTTATTTGGCAACAGTCTTCAGAGCAACAGATTTCGGCATCGTCACTCCAGATTTTGAGACGGAAGACTTCGGAACTTCCACTCCAGATTGCTTCGTCTTCATAGTGCTTGCGCCGAACTTCGTCATCTCCACTCCAGATTGCTTCGCCTTCGAAGTGCCCATGTTGGTTGCTGTCGAGCCTTTGCTCTGCCATTGCGTTTTCGGCCCATCGAGTACAGATTGCTTTGTCGTCTTCGCTCCACCTTGCCAGAAAGTCCACATCGACGCGCCCTTTTCAGATTTCGCTGCTATTGACGGTTCCATTGGGCTCGCTGTCTTCGTCCCCAATTCGATAGTCGGCGGAGGAGTTTGTTGTCGGCGGCGGTAAATCAGAAACCCAACTACCATCGCGACAACGATTAGCAGACTGAAAATGGGACGGATGAGACGAACAAAATGGAGAAAGCACTTACCCCACCACTCCGGCGACGATTGCGACGATCATAATCGGGAAGCCCGGCTCCACACACTTCTCCGAATTGTCAGCATTTGAATTGTCCAGCATAAACTGAACATTGTCCTGCAGAAAAAAACCAAATGAATACAGAAAAAACAACCAAAACGGCACTCACAATGAACGCGCCTTTCCAGTTGCATGGCGGTTTCGAAAGCAAAGACAGCTCCTTCAGGTTGACTTTGAAGACGCGTGCATCCGGCAAGCCCTCAACACTGGCCATGTTGACAGGGCAGGTGATAGTGAAGGACTTGCATCCAGGACAGTCTTTTACCGGATGGCTCGAACTCTGAAATCCAAAAAATTCTCTGGAAATATTTAACAAAAAAAACTCCACCCACCACTGCCGATGCGACGCCCGGACGACAATTTCCCCCTCCACCTTCTTGCTTGATGTTGACATTCTTGAGGGAATCGCCGCACGATGCTCCACCAATCACCGTAATTATCAGCTTGTTGTCCTTGCCGTCCTTCAAAAATCCACGGATGTCCCATAGGGTACTTTGTTTCCCCGCCGAACTGTCGATGTAACTGAAATATAGGATGAAATGTTTTGTGACAATTAATTAATTGCAATGTTTTCAACTTACATCTGACCGTCCTTGGTGTACGACATACCAGCAGACAACTTGGAATCCTTCGTTGCACAGGCGAAGTTGTCCATGTTCAACTCGGCTTCCGCTGGACAGCCGCGATAGATGAGAAGCACCGCGACGATGAAGAGCAATGAGCACGAAGTTTGATGAAGAAGAGCGGAGCCCATCAGACGGAAGGAAGTGTGTCCAGTTGAAGAAAAGTGAATGGAAAGAGCGGAAGTGAAGCACTCGCTTTTATAGTGGAGAAACGGCTTGAAGTTTTATATTTTGCAATAACATTTTTATTAATCGAAGCGAAGCGGGTCAACTCGGCTCGGAGCACCACGGGGCGCGCACGATTGGGCGCCGGCACGATTCGGTGCCCGAAGCAAACCAAACAAAATTGGTATCATACAAAAGCTCTCAGTATGCTGAACCTTTGACCAAGCTAAAGCTAACCGATTCGTCTTTTCAAAAAAAGGTTATAGGTTTAAAACCTCTGAAAATTGCCATTTTTGTCGTGGTGACGTCATAACTTTCTTTGTTTAAGTCGAATCGCTTAGCTTTTGCCTTTGTAAGCTTCTACTTATCGCATGCTTTCGAATGATACCAAGAATGTTTGGTTTGGTTGACTTTAAACAAAGTTTTAACGAAAAACAGGTCGGCGCCCAATCGAGGTGTACCGACTCGGCTCGATGGTACAGACCACTTCAGTGCCGCCATCTCAGTACCAGCGATTTCGAAAGCCTGACTTTGTTTGAGCTAGGGTTGCCGCCGGGGGGGGGGAGACGGGGAAAACCTGGGATCCCGGTGGAAGCGCTTGCCTTTTTTACCTAAATAATTCTTCCTTTCGAATGGCACCTTTAAGCACAATTTTATTTCCCAGGCCCTATTAGAAATAACGGAGCAGCGTTTGACAATTGTTCGTGCGTAAGGAGGTTAGAAAACATAATGCCATTTATTCTCTCCATTCAACGGGGTGTGAAAAGAGATACAATATTATTTAAGAAATAAATTTCAGTTTTGGTCAAGGGCATAAATTGGGTCTGAACAATCGAAGCCGTGCCGTTCAGAAGTGGGGATTTACTTCCTTCTCCGGTGACTCGTTTCCCGATCTCTCCCTCTCTCGCCGTCTCCGCTCCGCTCGCCTCCGGTTGGCCATCTTGCGCTGCCCCGCGTTCATCCGCGCCCGCTTCTCCCCGGCCTTTTGGCGTGCCTTCGCCCTCTCCTCCTCCAACTCGGCCTCCGTCATTTGCTCCTTCCGCTCGCGCTGCCGTTGGCTGCGCTTTCGGTACATTTCGGCCCTTTCCTCATCACTCATCAAAACGCGCTGCAGGGCACGATAGTCGGCACAGGACGGGTCAAAATTGGCTAGCGACTTCCTCCGGGAATGGCCTAACGCTGAAATAGGACAAATAAAAATCAAAAAATGTTTAAAAAATCGCTATATTTGCCAACCGAGTGATTTAAAAGACGGCCAAAGCTCAAACTTAAACGACTCTCTCCACCTAAGACCACTTAGCCCTTTTTTTGTTTCTATTCCCGTCCGACCAGCAAATATTCCCTGTGTCAACCTCCAATTCGCCAAAAGAAAATCGGGAAATTTTTGTTATTCAAAACAATTACAAAAAAAAAAAAATCCTGACATTTAATGCCGGAATTCCATATTATCTCAAAATTACCTTTAAAATGGACTTAAAGTGACACGAAATCTACTAAAGGAAATATAGGCTAGGAGCGATTCTTAACCAAATCCTAAATTCTTTAAAAATTCCGGGTTTGCATCAAAAAGTTCCCCAAAAAGGCAAGTTTATTCGATTTCATGTCATCATAGTACATTTTATTCGATAAATTCTTTATAAATTTTGTAAAATCAACCCCTCGTCTAAATAAGTGCTGATTTTGTGACAGTTATCGACTGTGAAACCATAAAAATAAACAAACAAAAAAAGAAATACCCACTGCCTTCCTTCGATGGGTTTTGCTCCATAAAAGTGCTCTTCAATTTCCGTGCCTTTGCCATAAAACGCATTTGTTCCGTTTTTTTGATGAGTACAAAATAGAGGTATTTGATGCCCGTCTCCGCCTGATAAATTCGCTTTGCCAATTCCCTATCGGACAGCTCCAAAATGTCCGAAAGGCGCACGTCTCCGAATTCATTTCCTGTCGGACTTTGCTGCAGAAATTCCCTTTTAACGTCGATTTCAACAGCCGATTTGAGAGCAGAAACTTCAGAGTATTGTCCGTCGGGTTCGTTCTCATCGAACGGTTCTTCTTTCGGTTCGACTAAAAGTACATTATCGTGTAAACGGAATTTGACTAAATTGACAGGAAACAACGCGTCCATTTTTTAATCAATGCATTTATTATTTTAGGATTTAGTGCGCCAAGGCGTAGTCCGACTGTTTTTGTGAGCGGGGTTGAGGAAACAGTTGAACAGAAAAAAAGAGGAAGGAAACGCAATTAAAAATAGGGACCGGATTTGTTAGATTTTTCAACATTTCAAAAATTCACTGAATCAAAAATGATTTTGTTTAATTCTAAAAGAAATAATACACTCACTCCTCAACGCACTTCCCCCTCCCCTTTCACCCTGGCTAAACAAATGCATTAATTATATCCGAAAAAGAAAAACGCTATACTTTTTAGAATATTCATCAAAAGCCGGCGAATAGCAAACAATTACACCTAAAAAGCGTTAAAACTTTTAAAAACGACAAAAAAAAATACTTAAAGCGTAAGGGTTTTGATGTGAATTTTAACAGAGGTCGAAAAACGAAATCACAAAATAAAAAATGGCTGCCATTTCAAATGAAAATTTTGATATACAATGCCAAATCGTGACTTTTTTAAATCCAAAATTTTCAAACTCACACCAAATTCAAAGACATTTTCAATTTTCAGAACGAAATGTAACTTTTCAAGGACGTATAGGAACCCGGGAGTGCACCAGAAATTCGAAGTAGCGAATTTTTTTTTTGGGAGGGGACTTTGGGTGCCACCGTTTTGGCCGTTTTGGCGCCAACCGACCATTTTTATGCAGTAATTTTTAAAAGAACGAATTACCGTATTTCCGCTATAGTAGCCCCGATGGCTTCTATTCCCCCCCCCCCCCTCGAGGGCAATTAGAGTGGAAAGTTTAAGCATAAATTTGATTTAGCAACTACAAACGAATTAAGCATCTTGCGCGTTTTGGCAATCTTTTTGACATCCATTGGAATTGTTTTGTCCAAACATTCATTCTACAGCTCCTCCGGTTCTAAAGGCGATTTGGCTACAAAAGTCCGTGATTGACGCGTAAATGTCTGAGAAATAAAATGGCATTTATATTGAAAACTATTTTTTCGGGAATTAAAACTTAAATTTCATTTGTTTAGCACATTAATTAATAGAACCTAAATTTTGTTGGCGACTTTGTTGACCCTTAAACTGACTGAAAAGCGCGTGAGCAAAGAAGACATTATTTGGGAGATGCCCAATAACAAGCATAGAACCAGAATCGCCCTTAAAATAAGTTTGAATACATCACGTCTATTTTTTAGTACACTTTTTATCAATTTTCAACAATTACCGTATTCCTCTAAAATGCCCAGGGTTTTGTTTTTTAACCACCCAAAAAAGGGTGGGGGCTCTCTTTAAACGGTTTTTTGAACCGGTTAAAATTTATAGAGAAAGAGACGGCGGTGAAAGAGTGTGGAAAAGTGAGAGAACATGCAAGCTAGAGTGAGAGGAACAGATCGATTGCTTTAACAAAATGAATTCACCAAATAAAAGGGCGTTAAAATCCCAATTTTTCGACTCACTTTTAAACCACCAACAGTAGATGATCCATCCGGTACAAATTTTGGCCTTGCTTCCTCATTTTCTTAAAAAATTGAAGGGCGAACATTTTGCCTAATCTTTTACCGGAAGGGGGGGGGGGTACCGACTAAATTATGTATATAATAAAGCAATTGGTTTACTTGCTGATTATCAATTGGACGCTTTCCGCATTTAAGCGGACTTCTTGCGGCTTCATTTCGGTGACGAACTTTGGGAGAGAATGAATCGCTGGGGGGGGGGGGGAGAAGGCCAAGTCGTTACGATCAGCGAGGAATCAACGACTGAACGAAATTATAGTAAATGTTTAAGCAAAGAATTTTAACCGCTGGCGGCCTTGGAGAAGAACGGACGGGAGGAGACGGAGGAAAAGACGGCAAAAAAGTAAGGGAAAAGCGTATAGAATTTATCAAAATAAGAATAAAGAAAAAAGTCGAAATGAAAAAATGTAAATTTGCTTTCTGTTTAAAATTAGAAATTAAATTTATAATATTATTATTCAAAATAACTTAAATTATCTGCCCTTTAATACACCATAACTGCATTCTTTTTTAACAAACCACATCTAGTCACTTCTTGAATACATTTATTCAAATAGAAATTCATTTGACTAATTAATCAACATTTATTATTTAAGCATCTATTTTATGAATAATTTTAAATATTAAGTTTAATTTTACTTTATTATTATATTACAAAGAATTGTGAGACAGTTTTAAAGTTAATCTTTTGCTCCAATAAAACCTATTTATCACATGTCCGACTTCATTTAATTGTTTTCATTATTTAAGCGTTTTCTTCTTTTTAATCTTTTGTTTTCATAATTCATTTTCTTAATCCTTCTTATACGTAAATCACAATTTACCGTAAATAAAGATTTTTAAGCATATTTCTAATAATTCAATTTTTGTTAAAATTTTTAATCAAATTCCCGATATAGAAAAAGAAATATTACTCTTAATATATAGAAATAAGGTATTTAATATTAATTCTGCATAATTTTATCAAAAAAAAGGAATTTTTCGCAAGAATAATTAATTCGTTAAACCCCTTACTATCAGTTCGCGGAAACGATAGCGCCAAAATTTCAACGTACAATTGTTAAAACTTTATAATTCATTTGTCCGCTTCATCACAACTCTGTTGACGTCATGTCGTGGAGTATTTTCATCTCCAATTTGTTTTGGCCGTTGCCCGTTCTGTCCGGCATCACCGAGAAGCATCGCTGTTGTTGCCCCCGCCTTCTCATCGACAGCGCCCTCTGCCGCTGCGAGTGCCCTGCCGTCGTCCCGCCACCGCCGCCGCCGCCAGCGTCTATTCGCCTGTCGAGCGTCGTTTTGGTCGGCTCCTCCTCGTCAGTGCACGGACTGTCGCTGCATGAAGCGATCGTATTCCGTCGGTTTTCGTTGTTGCTGTTGTGGTGGTTTGCGACCAGTAACTGAACACTCAACAAACTTCATCTACGAACAGGCGTTGAGATCAACATTTTCTGGCACTTGGAAAGGATCTTTTACCAATTTTGTGGGGTTTTTAGCGGTACTTTATTCATTCTGAATACACCGTTCGAGTTTTATTTGAGGCTTTTTGCTGTACAGCTTGCTGCTGCTGCTGCTGCTTTTCCTTGGCAACTTACCCTTTCATCATTTCCTCGCCCCGGCACCTCCGCCTCCTCACTTTCCCCAACAGTTTTATTGCTTTTTGCGCTCGTCAAACGACAAAGTTGATGTTGCTGGCGATTTGTGCCGTCCGCTGGTGCCACTCCGCCGGTGCCATTCATTTGCTGCTGTTGTGCCTTTTGGAAAGGGCATTCTCTGCTGGACTCGAAGCCCGCCCGAAGTTGGTCCACCAGACACGCCGTCAGCACCACCCACGCCTGGCTGGCACCTGCGCAAATTTTCAAAAATAAGACTTCGAATTGAGAGCAAATTGTCAAAAATGCCTGGAAGATCGCGCACAGCTTCTTGGTTCCTACAAAAGAATGGCATTGGTATTTAATACAAAAATGGTAAACGATACTTACAGTACGACATCAATTACCGCTTCTCCAAACGCCTCCCAGAGAGCGCTGTTGAAGCCGTACGGCCGAAGGGCGCCATGAGCCCGTCCCAGAAGGTTTGGGTCGAAATCGGCTAATTGGAGGAAGAAAAGCGACCGATTCAATTAACAAAAATGTGTTACCTGCCGTGTCCGTCCGCTTCCGCTCTTCAACTTCCAAATTTTTGATGGCAGTTTCGAACATTTTCACAATTAGTCGAGCCTTAGGGAGATAATCGTCGCTAATTGATTTAAAGAATCGAACATGGACAAAAAGACTATTTCTGAACACAGACATGATCCCGCGGGGTGGCGATCTCACAACGTGACATTGCGGAGATGAAGGTGCGCGTGTTGAACATCTCGCGCATGACGGGCAGAGAGCGCATCATTCGGTCGAACACCTTCAATGGCCGAATGTTTGGTCGCATAAATTTGCTCAAAAGTAACCTCCCCTCGAGGGAGGTTTGAAAAATAGTAACCCCGAGGGTTGGTTACTAATGAGAAAAATACAAAATATTTTGGAAACGGGAATTCAAAATTTAGCGGGTACGGGTCCCTCCCTCCCTTCTCCCGGTCTTTAATGCCAATAATGCCAACTTCTTCAAAGACCGCTTCGATGCGTTTGCCGCCATTGCGCGTCTGCAGCCGTTGCCATGTGAAGCGAAGTGCCCTTTTGTGGAGTTTAGAGAGCCGATCCTCGTAATTGTAATGTTTTATCGGTCGATGAATGCCACCTGCTGACCAGTGATCAGAGTTAACAGCAAAGGTATCTTCTTCAATCTTGGCACATTGATACCTTTTTTTGATACGGAAAAGGCCATTTTTTGGTGGGAGTCCGACTCCACAACGGAAGGCATTGAAGAGGTACGACGCATTTTGACGTTGTGTTGGCCGCTCTCAGTTGGCGCGAAGAGCTCCTCGTCCACCGAAGGCAGCGACGAGTCGGTCCGTTGTCGAACGGCTTTCCTGCAATTACATTTACATACTAATGTCGGTAATGCTCCAGAATTGGAACGAGAATGAATTGCCTAATTTGATCTCGATGCAAAATTTCATGCCCCGGGGCTTGATAAACACTATCCCTTCAGATCAATCCGTCGGCAGACTTTTCTTAACAAATGAGACTATTGAAACGTATTGTTCTGCTGGTTTCATTCTAATAGCAAAATCCTTTTTCAAATAATTATGCCATTGACTGGCGTTAAATTTTGGCATTTTGTCTGGCTAACGCCATAAATGTGCGGAAAAAAATGGGTTTCCCGCTGAACACCGGTATTGGTCGTCGTGTGCTTGAAAGTCCACGGGTGGGGGGACCAAATCGTTGAATGAACGTCTCCACTTGGCCGCCGCCCCCAACCCGGCCAAGAATATTGAAGTCGTGGCCACCAGAGAGGTCGGAACTTTGGCCGAAAGCGAATGGGAGGAGGAATTACGCGGGGACAGGCACACTTTGGCAATTGTCATCGGCATTTTGGGGTCTCGTTGAAGTCGAGAGTTTGTTCGTTCGTCAGTCACACAACGACAATGAGCTTTTTTGTCCTTTTTTTATTGAAAAATTGGGGCAATGTGAAAAAAAGTTTGATAAATGTAATGGCACGGCAGTCACTTGACTTGGCAGACTTAAAATTGTACTTTCCCACAAACAGCTGGACAATGTTTTTGGTTGAAAGTGTTTAACGCAAATAAACGCACATTTTAACAAAAAACCATTTTTGCCAAATTCGACAATCCGTCGATGTTTTTCTCTAATTGAAAAATGCGTGGTATGTGCCAATGCCGCCAATGGCACCCGCGAAATTGTGGTTTCTTTTATATAATATTAATGGCGCTGTGAAGGGATTGCCGAACCAAGCGGGCTTCTTAAATGTGCACGACGAACACAAAAGGCCAATGCGAACAAAAATTTCATTTTCGTTTATAAAGACGAAATTGGCCAAATCCGAAAAGTGTCTGTTTCCTTTTTGTGGGAAATGCCTGCGGCGTTAAATTACATTTCTTTTATACCCCGCGGCGCCTCTGATGGCAGAATGAATGCGGCGATATTTTGCGATTCCTGCACCGATATAAATGTAAAAGAAACTTCGATGCCCCCCCCCCCCCCCCTAATTGCCTTTTTGAGAAATGAGTTGAGTTTGGGGGGGGGGGGAATGTTGAGAGGACAGGAAATTCGGTCTTTTTATATGTTCGGCATTTCCCCCCCCCCCCCCGTCGCCCCTCACTCAATTATATTGAGACGATTGAATTTGGCCCAAAATTGCCAAAATTGGACTTTGGCCCCGGGGCGAATAATTTGAAAATTATTCGATGAAAACACAACCGAAGAAGCATATGACCGAAATGGTACGGGCAACGTAATTGGCTATTTGTGTAAAGGGATATATTTGAATTGGATTTTGTTTCGAAATGAAATTTTGACGGATTAATGCCGGGGGAAAAATTAATTTGGCATTTAAAGATCAAATAAAAAACTCACTGTCGCCGCTGTGTGGTGCCGTCCACTGATCTGTTCATCAACTTTTGTTGCTGAGCGGCTAAGGCGAACGGCTGAACTTTAACTTATTTAACAAAAAAATGGATGGGGTCCATCATTTCGAATGTTTTAACAAATTATTAAAAATTAATTTCGAAAAGTCGACATTTACCTACAAGTCGACAAATTATCGAGAACCATTATCGAGAACCAGACTCTTGAGCAGTGCCAATGCCTTCAACCCACCGTTTTTTCCGCAACGTCTTCTCCCCTTCCTGCGGCACCCATCAGCAGTTCAGTGCCAAGCTCATTCAGTTCAATGCTTCCTGCAGCGGCACATTCGTGTTCAGTTCCTGCTCCAATCCCTCCTCTCCCAGAGGCGCCAACAATGCCAGTACCAACAGCAGCAGAAGATGAACTCGGACCCTCACTAAACGAATGATGGTGCTGCAATGCCGTTGATGATCCGTCCGTGCCGCCAACCCGTCCTCCACCGGCCTCCTCATATGCCTGGCTGTTTTGCCGAGTTTGCTGCTGTCTGCTGGATCGTCCTGCCAAAGTCGTACCTGAGTTTTAAACTTTAAATTTATTCCGGAATGATCAAAAAGTTGGTTGAACTCGAATGAAGTAGTCTGGATTGTTCACAAATCCCCCAAAACAGCAAAAATCGGGCAAAATTTATGGACCAAAATATCAGACAAAACCTCCGGCACCTCCGCCGGCCTTGGCCGCCATTATTTTGTCGCGCTCTTTCTGTGCCTTCTCCTCCTCCTGCTCCAATTGTTGGAGAAGCCGTCGCCCCCTCACAATTTTGGCGATCAGAAACATCGTTTTGGCTGTTGTGAGAGTGTGCCGCCTGCCTCTGATTTTGTTTCCGCAATCGAATTAAGCCGATAATTATTAATTAATTATTTGACTGAAATAATGCATTTTAAATTCAAACGTTAACAAAATATAAACTAATTAGTTAAACGCAAATCAATAAATATTAGCAAAATTTGTTCGGGGCTAAAAAGCCGTTAAAAATGCGGGGACATTTATGCGGCCGGCCAAAATGAATGGGCGGGGAGGCAAAACGAAACAAAAATTGACCGTTTCCATAAGTGTCAAAAGCACAACAGCGGGGGAAATTATTCGATCGATGTTTTCCCGGACGAATTGGGGGGGGGGGGGAGGAATAAAAACAAAAAAAATAAAAATTCCTGTGAAAGGAATTTTGTGTTCGAATTGGACTTAAATTCCGGCAAAGTGCCATTTATGCCTTTGTGAAATAAAAAGTGTCTTTGGATGGCAAATAATGGGGGGGGGGCCACAGGTATCCCAAAACAAAACGACTGATGGATGGATGGGGTAAGTGCGCAAATTGCAAATCCCCGGAAGGCAAATGCCCTCCCCCGACGATCGGTGTGGTCCCTAACTTTCGAGAATGTTTTTATACTGCCGGGGGGGGGGATAGTTATTACCCTCCCTTTTCTCTCTCTCTCTCTCTCTTTTCACACGCCCCTAGCATATTTTGTTAATAAAAAGTTTTTGAAATTTTGTCCTTTCACAAAAATGATTTAATTTGGTTGGGTTAGAATAAAGCAATGCCTCCCAAATTTTGTTGGCACTAAACCCGGACGGCGCTGAGTTGTCCGGTGCCAACAACTCAATTACACGCCAAATGCCCGCCCTCTGTCTCTGTCCGTCCAATTACAAAGACCGACCGACCAAAAGGTCCCCCCCCCGCCCATTCATTTATTACTAAAAAATTGCGTGCATTCCACACATTTGGCATGGCCTGAAGCGCAAAGATACATGGCCAACTAATGGATGCCGGCCGGGCACTTTGAATAATTCTCTGAAAGAATTTTTTTGTTTGAAAACAAAAAAATTTGTGAGGCAATGAAATCGTGGCGGAATTGTGCAAAAAATTGGCCTGCTCGTAACAAGAAAAGGCGGCCAAAATTTTGCATTTCTTGAGACAAATTGAGAATTGAGTCTCGAAATGAAACCAAAGAAAGCCTTTCTTTGAAATGGCACTTTTTGTGCCGTGCATTTCGTCCAAGGAATTGGGGGAAATGAAAAGGGGCCGCCGTGGAAGGTGAGGGCGGAGGGGACAAAGGTAAACAAACAATGGCAATGAGCAGCAGCAAAAGTGAGGTGCGATTGTGCGGGGTCCGGGACAAATAAATCCGAGCCCTTAGGGCCAAGACAAAGTGCCGGCCCGGCCGGATGATAATATGGCACTTTCATCCCCTCGGGGGACGGCGGTGCGGTGCCCGGGGGGGTGACAAGTGGTAATTCTATCGGCGGGAAATGGATGTGAAAATTTAAGGAAGAATGATTTTGTGCATTATTCACGAAGATGGAAGAGCGTGAGGGGAAGGGGGGGGGGAAGGGTGGGAGAGGGGGAGGGGGGAACGGCACTTTGGTGGTGGGATGAATGGGCGGGGCGGGGGTTGGATTATTCCGCCACCACCCCAGGGGGGACATAAATTCAAGCCGACGAATTTTTTGAACGGGTTACGGCCAAATTAGCCGTGAATCCGGATGTTTTAGAGCTGTTCGGTTACACGCTTTTGTGCACGACGAATCCCTCCGCCCGCCCGTCCATCGGACCAAAAAGCCGCCGAATGGGTCGATGGATGCTGAGAGCAAGACTAACTCCCGACTAACTCCCGACTAACTCCCGACTAACTCCCGACTAACTCCCAACAAGCCCAACAACCCCAACAATCCCAACAACCCCAACAACCCCAAACCCCTCACCCCTCTCCATGTCCATCTGAAATTCAACAACAAAAATTGCCAAAAAGGAGGATAATGGAGTGAGTAATCCCTTTAGGGGTTTTCTCATTTTTGCCCGTCCGTCTCCATCCCTACGACATAAATCCCTTAGACAAAAGCATTCCGTCCCATCCATCGACCAAATGAAAAGTTCGTCCTCTTCCTTCCGAAGGACAAAAATGTTAATTATAACCGACGATGGGATGGTATTTTTGTTGAATGCGTTGTTTTTGGCATTATTAACTAATAAAGCAAGATCAAGCTCCAAAACCATCAAAACTCATTAATTGAACTTCTTCAAACTCAAAAGTAACCCAAATGAGTCGGCTCGACTCAAGACCGAACGCGTTGATGAACGAGCGTCACATTAACTCCAAACTGCAAGAGACTAATCAACATTTTGGGGCAGTCATTAGCAACTGGGTGTGTGGAAGCCTGAAGGGTATCCGCACATTCAAAACACGAATCGCTTAAATACTTTTCATTTGAATGAGGCAAATCGGGCCCGGGGTATAGAGAACGGGGGGAACCAAATGTCTTTCAAAAGGTGGCGATGGCACAATCTCCAAAATAAATGTCTGAAAAAGTGCACCGCAAAGTGATGGCATTGGGTGAAATTGGGCGGTGGGACCAATCGAAAAGTCAAATTTTGGTGGCACGCCTAATTAGGACTGACACAAGAGGAACAAAGAAAGGCCTTGGCGCCGGAGGGGAAATGTTCGAGAAGGGAAAGGTGCTTTTTATGCTCCACAAATGCTTATTTATTGTCAGTGTTTGTCGCGGAAGAGGGGGGGGGGGGATTAACCAATGCTCTGTTGTTTAGGAAAGGGGGCAAAAAAGAGGAGCGATGGGAAAGAGAGGAAGTCGAATGGGTGGAAGAAGAAGAGTTGAGCGGATGAATGGAAGAAAGAAAGGAGCGATGGGAAAGAGAGGAAGTCGAATGGGTGGAAGAAGAAGAGTTGAGCGGATGAATGGAAGAAAGAAAGGAGCGATGGGAAAGAGAGGAAGTCGAATGGGTGGAAGAATGGAAGAAATCGAAGAGCGACGGAGAGGCGAATAAGAAAGACAGAAGGAAGGAACAGCAGTATTAAAACGGGAAAAACTGATAGGAACTATAAGAATGAAGGAGAAGAAGGAATATTGGAAGAAAAATGTCGGAAGAAAAAGGACGAGGAAGTTTTCGATAAAAGAATTCGTAGAAGAAAAGGAATTGGGAAGAATTGAGGGAAGAATTGAGGGTGGGAGTGAATGGAGGGGCATAACAAAGAT
The DNA here is from genome assembly GCA_018350325.1 of Globodera rostochiensis. NCBI lineage: Eukaryota > Metazoa > Nematoda > Chromadorea > Rhabditida > Heteroderidae > Globodera > Globodera rostochiensis. Next base: position 2,471,492 of record JAEVLN010000011.1, read on the forward strand.
TGGATGCCGTCACTCAAAATGCAACATTATCCCCCCCCCCGGGGGGGGGGGGGGGTTCATTAATCGTTTCATCCCCCGGAGCATTCATTTTGACCAATTATTCGCTCATTCATTCATTCTGCTCACTTCTTCCGTCCCGCACCAATGTTCATCATCAACGGCACCGACTGCTCTTTGCCCTCCAGGAAAAAGGTTGTGCACTCGCCTTTGCCCTGAGGGGATTATTTCCTTTTTCAAATTTGGCGAAATGTTTTTTGTGCCTTAATGTCGATTTTCCCGCGCTCTGTCACAATGAATTGGTGGTAAAAGCATTTCAAAAGGTTGCAGGACGATTCGCTTATCTGCAAATTGTCCATTTAGTGGCCAATCATTATGAATTCACCTGAATTTTGTTGGCCACTCCGCTTGACTCCTGGCAAAGTTAAAAATGTTTGAACAAATTTATAAAGTTACGGCTGACCATTCTGGATGCCACGTTGACCGTGTCGCCGAACAGACAGTAGCGGGGAGCGGCCAAACCGACCTTAAAGTGATTGAATTAATCGATGATCTGTACCGATCAACCTTCTCACATCCCGTAAATCGGTTTTCCCGCCAAAACTACTTAGCCAGCATTCCTTGTAAGGCTATCCCGATCACTCGAGAAGACCTTGATCCCCCCTATTTAGAGATTCCCGATCACTAGAAAAGACCTTGATCAATTTGTTGAAACACCCCTATTTATAGACTCCCGATCACTGGAGAAGGCCTTGATCAATTTGTTGAAACACCCTATTTAGAGATTGGGCACAGAAAACTTACCACGCCAGCCGCCACGGATCCGGAATGGAAGCCGATTCGGACCATCATAATCTCATCAGGACGATGGGCCACTTTGAAATTGGTGACAAACTATCGGCAAAATGAGGGGGGACAAATTGTCTTTTTATGCGCAAAAACTCAAAATCACCGATCGCATTTTCAACGCAATATCCCCAATGTGTTGGACATGGCAATTGCCGTTCTCACGCGGCACGCCGCTGACGATCATATAGGCATCGCCAATCTGCACTTTGGGTTAGGAAATTACGGCATTTTGCTTCCCCCAACAATCCTTCGGCTTTACCGTCTCCACTTTGTACGCGTCGTGTTTGGCGATGATGGCGTCGAAGCCGGAGAACAAATCGTTGAGGAAGTTGACCACCTGCAAAGGCGTTGAACTGCTCGCCATTCGTGTGAAGCCGCGAATGTCCGAAAACAAAACGGTGGCACCCAAATACAGCTGAGGCGGCACAGCCCGTCCCGCCTTCAGATCGTCCGCCACAGAACTGCACCGGAAGGTTAATGAGCATTTTTTTATAATGATCCAACGATTTTTAGGAATGACCAATTCTGATCTGATCAGAAATACGAATCTTTGGGTCATAACAATCAGACGCTGCCGTTAGTTGGGTTCCCATCTCGAGAAAAGCCCGTTAAGGAAATGTATAACGGTGCCAAAATTCTACGCAAAATTGTGCCCGACATACGCGGGGAGCATATTTTTGAGAAGCCGGTCCGCTTGTTGCTGCGCTTCTTCCAGAAGTACAGTACGCTCCTTGACAAGCTGTTCGAGGTTGGTGGTGTACTGTAATCGGAGAAAATAATCAATTTCAATCAATAAATTCAACTAAAAAAAGGTACGTCTTCCATCATTTTCATCATTTGGTCCACCAGACTTCCGCTTCCGGTCGATTTCAAATTGGCGTTCACAATCGCTTTGACTCTTTTGATGTTTGGACGCATTTCGGGCAATTCCAACCAACACGCCTCCAGGGCCTGAAAATTGAATTTTGGCAAAAATTTTAAACATTTTAATTACCGATAGCAATTGCAAATTGTAGGCCTCCTCGGTGGCTGCAGTTTGCTGTTGGTTGGGAAAGCTGGGCCTTATGATTTGGTCATCTTCGCTGGCCAAAGCGATTTTTTGAAGAATTTCTTAAGGGAAAGTTCGTTTAGATCACTTCAGAAACTGATCGAATCGGACGAACTTGATGGGGGTAAATTGCGCTCATAAAAGGGCTCCAGCTTGAACAGAATTTGGTAGAAGACCATGCCGAGGCTACAAAAAGAGTTAAAGGGCATAAATTTCAATATGGTCAAAGATTTTGGTTTATCTATCGTTTTAGCAAATGATCAGATCGATCAGATCACTTAAAAAGCCATGGACCAGCAAAGTCCCCAAATCTCTGTGACCACCTGTACATGTCCGCTGCCTGGCTGCCCGTAGGCAAATTCTTTGTGGAGATGAACTCGCGAATGACCTCGGGCGCCTGCTGAATGAACCCTGAGGCAAAGCAATAAACTTACTGATCAGATCACCCACGCCCTCTGATCACTTTAATTTATACTTTTTGTGTTCGATTTGTCTCTCATCCGCTCATTCATCACGTCCTCCTCTTCCGATCGGCTCTCCGATTCCTTAAACCGTAATGGACTTGACCTACAGTACACTTAAAACCGTAATGAACTTGACCTACAGTACACTTAACTCTTTCCGCTTCTTCATCCAAAACATTTTATAAGCCTAAATCTGATCAGTCCGGGCCATGATCTAATCGGGTTACTGTATTCTCTCGTTTCTTCTCCGCCGTCTGTCTTTTGCGGCGCTTGCCGCCCTTCTCCGAGTCGTCGTCGTCGTCGGCGTCCACCGATTTCCCGCCGCCGGCGCCGTTCTTCAACTTCTTGGCCGACTCCTTGGCCTTCTTCTCCCGGATCAGTTCACTGACGCTGATATGTTTTATTTCGTTGTGACGCATTTTGTCGCCGATTATTTCTTCCGTCACAAAATTTGTCAATTTCACGTTCCAATTGGAGTCCACCAAACAGTTTTGGAGGCACAAAAAGCCGTGGTAGCGCAAGTTGGACGAGTGCAGAAAGACCATACCCTGAAATTGGCTGTTGAAGTTAATTAGACTAATTACCCCAATTTTGGATTAATGACAGACGATTAATAATTTGCTAATTATTCCAAATGATCCGTTTCCGTAAAGGAGATTATTTCAATCACTCGCCTTGACCACATCCTTAGCGAAGGACACCTGGAAGTTACGGCTGATCTTCAGCTCTTCGTTGAACAGCACATCCTTCAAAATAATTATTATAAATTTAAAAAAACGATCGAAAAACCCCCCGTTTTTTTTTTGCATACTTCCAGACTTCCCCGTTGACAGAGCAGCCAAAGAACGATGAACTCGTTTTGTTGATTGAATGAAATGCCGTAGAACTGAGAGCAGAAAGCATTCATTCATTCATTGATCAGTCTTTTATTAGCACTCTGATCACGAATTTGATCGCGTCCAATGCGTTGAATTGTTGTGCTGACCTTGTTTAAGTTCTCGTTCTCTGTGACCTTCAGCTCCTTCAGCCGCGCCAATTCGTTTTTGTTGAAAGACAAACTTCGCATTTGCGCGTAGCGTTTGTGCGCGCATTTGACTCCGTTTGAGACGGCCTGTTTGGCCGACAAACGCGCGTTGGCTTTTGTTGCGGAGCCGAGACTCCCGCCCAGCGAGGACGAGTCGTGGGACAGCGTTTTGCTGTGAAGAGAGCCCGACTTCTGCAGGGAATGGCCGGGGGGGGGATTTAGCACATTTATAAGCCGTTCAGAGACGAGACCGGTTCAGTTAAGATCAGAAAAACATATCAAAAATGGTACGAATATAAATCGAAATCGGCCTAAAAAGTTTTTAGAATTTCTTTTAGCACATCGGAAAGTTAAAATTTGCGTTCAGTGAGTTCAATTTCGTCAATCACAAGCAAAAACATTGGCAAATGCCAACCGTTCCGCTGCGTTCCTCAAGCAGTCGGATCTGCTCGCGCGGGATGCGCCAGTTCATGTCGTACAACATTCGCTCTTTTCTGAATATGGCAAATGTTTGGGCGTATTTAATCACTTAAGCTTTGGGTTTATTCAACTGAATTAGCTGAACTGACTGCAATTTTTGTCCAAATTAAAGTTAAACTCTTTCTGATCGTTCTCGATCAAACCTTGATCTTTTTATCTTTCTGATCGTTCTCGATCAAACCTTAATCTTTTTATCTTTCTGATCGTTCTCGATCAAGCCTTGATGTTTTTATTAAATCAAATTTGTCCCCACTTACTCTTTCAAATAGAACAAATAACCCAACGGAATACTGACGGCTAAGAATGCCAGCACTCCGATGGTTATGTAAATGTTGGTGTAGTCGCAGAGACTGCCGTCAAAGCCGCACTTTGGCATGTCGTTGGGCATGTAACCGTCGTAGGAGCCCCAATAATGACTCATCGTCTCGTGGGCAGCCTGAAAATGACGTCATTTCAGAGAGAAACATTTCAGGACCGGATCAACAGATCTTTGTCCTGCTGATCAAGAAAGGTTGAATATATAATAAATGAATCGGTTATTTGTCCCATTTAAATCGAAGAATTTACATGCTCTGAACAATCGTTCTCTGACAGTGCGCATTTGTGTTTGTCGCTGAGTCGTGCCGTCAACTCGACCACAATTCGCATAGTGCCGTTTTTCACATGGTAAGTTGCATAACTGGGCACTCGAATTGCTTTGTTATTCATCAGAACTTGCCCTGTGACGCCTGGGGGGACAGCACAAATTGTTCGGAGATTGGACCTTACGCTTAGGGCGCTGCCAGAAATGGTTTTGATTTTGTTTGCGATTTTCACAGTTTTACCCCCACCCCCACTCAAAAAAAGGTTTATTTTTGGATGCTTTTCCTGGGCTTTTCTTGCGCTTATTTTGTCGGACCAATGAATTGTCGCGCGGTCATCTTTTTCCAAATTTTTCGGCCGTCCAAAAAGATGCTTTGGTTGGGCGACTCCTCCACCGCATCCCTTACGGCCAAACCGTAGAGGAACAGCGCATCGTACAGTGACATATAGGACAGCGTGGCATACTGTACAAAGAGAGTATTAATTAGGCATACTGTACAAGGAAAGTATTAATTAGGCATACTGTACAAGGAAAGTATTAATTAGGCATACTGTACAAGGAAAGTATTAATTAGGCATACTGTACAAAGAGAGTATTAATTTTTAGGCATACTGTACAAAGAGGGCATTATAATAATTAATTAATGTTCAGTGATTGGTATTCAAATTTGACGCCAAAATAGCGAAATGTCCTCACATAGCTGCTGATAATGCCGGTCATTTTATTGAAGCGAAGCTCAAACTCCTCGATGAACTTCTTGTCGTATCCGTGTGCAGTGATTACAATCGAATTGTCAAAGGCCGACTTCGTCTCCTGCTTCTCGATGTTGCTGGCCTCCCACGGGTAATGGTCGTGCATCTTTGAATTTGGCGCTATTTTGGGCAAATCTTTTCAAAACAAAATTACAAACATGCGCAAGCCAAGGGATCACATAAACGTAGTCGTGGCTTTTCATGTGCGATCGATGGACGGCGATCATGAAGTTGCGGGAGGAATGCAAGTCCATGCCCATCTCCACGATGATGACTTTGAGGACGGTACATTAGCAGAAGCCATGCAAAGGCCGCCAACTTTCTATTCTAATCACGTTTCTATGTCCAAAAATATAATCTTGAATCACGTCGAATTTGTGATCATTATGTTTGATCCTCGTCTTTTTCTCTGATCAGATCACTCGTAAACCGAGATCAAACTCTTGATTTGAACATCTGCCGCTTACTTCTTGCGCGATTCCGCAACAACTTCAGTTTGCCCGTGGCAATGATTTCGTCCGCCGTCATGTACGGGTCCAATTCGATTTCGACATTTACTTAATAACGGAATGAGCTCCGATCGATGTGAATGAATCACTCACTTTCAATTTGTGAATCCTTCAAAAAGCTCTTCAGCGAATGTAACGAAAGGCGTTCAAAGTTGACACTGGCCTTGACCAATCCGATCTGAGTTTTAGCAATTTTCTTTTTTCGATGGTCGCCGATTGGCACATTTCGCCAAAATTTGCCATCGATCGCATTCTGCCCGACCCAATCCAACCCGACCCGACTCGACTCGATTTGATTCGACTCGACTCTTCGACTCGACCTGTTTCCATCCGTACAGTTGGAGAAGAGTTATCGTGGAACGGGCCATCTCTGTGGCCGAAGTCAACGCCACTGACCCGAGCGTGTCGAAGACTGTTAATGGACGGGGAAGGGCAGGGAATTTATTCGAAAATGCTCCCGAAGAAAGCAGTTCCCAATCATTTTTTGGATTTTGAATAAAAATCAACTCATACGATCTGAGTAAATACGTTAGGGTAGGAATAAGTCAGATCTGTTTCTCGTTCAAACGAAGCTACGATTCTGATCAGACCCAACATTTTCAGACCCAACACCAAACACAAGTCCAACCAGTATTTGAGTGTGTTTATGCAGGAAAAGACGGATCAATTCGAAGAGTTTCAGTATATTTCTGTGCTGAAAGTTCTGACGTTTTTCGAAAAAATGGTTGAGACGGGGGAAAATTTGAAAGCGTTCCCCGCCGGCGTTACCAACTTGTTCTGTCTGAGAGGGCGTCGTCGCCGGAAAGATGGGCAATGATTGGCACTATAAAAGTGAAGTCATTTAATGTGCATTAAATTTCCCGAAATTCCCTCAAAATTTCGCGCACCGTTCCAACGGGACGCCAACCGTCCGATGACATTCATTTCTGCAAAACAATTCTTTTAGAATCGCCGGTTTCACGCCAAAAACTTACCGTTGTTGCACCCGGGCCCAAAGTACACGCTGGCGTTGCGCAAGTAGTGCAGAAAGGCGGCGTGTTCAACTCCGCTCAGTCGGTTGCACGACTCCATGGTGATCAGTTGTAAAGTGATCTCGGACGGAAGAATTCGACGCTCTTTCATGTCTTGGTAGCACATCTCCATCACTTGGGGCTGAACACAGAAATAGGTAGATGAACAACACAACAAACACGCCGGATCAACACCATCAACATTTAAATAGCATTTACTGTCCTAAAATTTCGTGTTTTTGCCCGACTTTCAATTTTAAACCGTCCGATCCAAAAGCATTAATCATTTTTGGCTAATGCAAAAGCCGTGCCGAATTCAATGGCACATCGTATATTCGTCGCCTATGGCTAACGAAGTCGGCATTTCACTTCATCCAAATCCAATCATTCGCTGACCTCGTTGACAATGTTTGGGTTGTTAGGCTGCAAGTGCGCCACTTTGATCACATTATTTGCATTTGGGGCCACCAAATCACAAAAGTTGAGCAACGGACAGCAGCCGAAGCACAAAATGCGCAACAATAAAAACGAAATGCCGCAAAACATTATTTGCCGCTTATTACTATTTAAAGGACTGGTCAGCGAAGGGAAAGCGATCAGTGCGAAAGAGTCTGGGACCTTAACTGGACAAAGCTCAAGGCCAAGGCTTAAATCAAAATGGCATCATTTTTTGAGTCTTCAAATCCCATAGGGTTGGTTAAGCGAGAAAGTCTCCGACAATTTTTGCCTAATTAAAAATCGGGGTTTTTTAATGTCAGACCGGAACACTCGCGGGGACCCCGGGGTCCCCATCCCTGCTTAACTCCAATTAAGAGTCCAATTGTTGAATATTTAGGAGGAATACCGTAACGTCCGCCAACATTTTAAATTTATAAGAAACTGAATTTGACTCCGTCGTTTACCAATGGCTAATTATTTGAGAAAATGTTTTGTGAATTGCGTTCATCCAAAGCGACTTTTGCTTCCCCCCCCCCTTAAATCCGCCCATTTTCGCCCATTCCGTCATCATTCACCGCAAATCCCTCGGGCATCAAAGTGCCGACGTGTATTTTGCCCGGGGGGTTTACTTAACTAAAGACATTAGCTGACCGTCCCATTTGGCATCAAATCTTCGCCATTTTTAACGCCTGAGATTATGTCAGGATGTGCGCAAAAGAATTTTTTAAATAAAATGTTGGAAAGTGCGCATTAGGGGGGGGGGGGGGGGGGGGGGTAATGCAAAAAATGCCATTACCATTTGCCATTCCAAAAAAAGGGAAAGGATGGCATTAAATGGAACAGCAAAAGTCAACTAAAACTTCCATAACCAACAGAAAAAAAGTGAGGACGGACGAATGAGTACTTTAAGAGCAAAAACGTCCGATTGCGAGCTTCTGTTTTTTTAGCCCTAAAAATAGACAAAATGCCTAAAAATGCTCGAATTTATGCCAAAGTTCGAGTCAAACTCGCAATAAACAATTTATAAAAAGCTTATGGATTTATGTACAAAAAATGAATGAATGAATGGTTCGGTCTTTTTGAGTTTGATTAGCCCTGAGATCAGTCGGTTTAGGCTTCTCCTCCGCCCTCCCGCGGCTCCTCCGCGTCGGCCAACAACGGATTTTCCATGTCTCGAAATTGTTCCACCAGTTTCCGCACTGTTTGACGCTGCAATTGTGGTATTTTGATCATTGGATATAAATTGGGGGGGGGGGGAGGGGGTCTTCCGACCTGGAGACTTTGACTGGACAAAACGCCGGTAGGGGGGGGGGGGGGGGTCTTTTCACCTGGAGACTTTGACTGGACAAAACGCCGGGGGGGGGGGGGGGTCTTTCCGACGGGGGGGGGTCTTTCCGACCTGGAGACTTTGACTGGGCAAATCGCCGGGAGGAGGGGGGGGGGGGGTCTTTCCGACCTGGAGACTTTGACTGGGCAAATCGCCGGGAGGAGGGGGGGGGGGTCTTCCGACCTGGAGACTTTGACTGGACAAAACGCCGGGGGGGGGGGGTCTTTCCGACGGGGGGGGGGTCTTTCCGACCTGGAGACTTTGACTGGACAAAACGCCGGTAGGGGGGGGGGGCTTTTCGACCTGGAGACTTTGACTGGACAAAACGCCGGGGGGGGGGGGTCTTTCCGACGGGGGGGGGGGTCTTTCCGACCTGGAGACTTTGACTGGGCAAATCGCCGGGAGGAGGGGGGGGGGGTCTTTCCGACCTGGAGACTTTGACTGGGCAAATCGCCGGGAGGAGGGGGGGGGGGTCTTTCCGACCTGGAGACTTTGACTGGGCAAATCGCCGGGAGGAGGGGGGGGGGGTCTTCCGACCTGGAGACTTTGACTGGGCAAATCGCCGGGGGGGGGGGTCTTTCCGACCTGGGACTTTGACTGGGCAAATCGCCGGGAGGAGGGGGGGGGGGGGTCTTTCCGACCTGGAGATTTGACTGGGCAAATCGCCGGGAGGAGGGGGGGGTGGTCTTTTCGACCTGGAGACTTTGCTGGGCAAATCGCCGGGAGGAGGGGGGGGGGGGTCTTTCCGACCTGGAGACTTTGACTGGCAAATCGCCGGGAGGAGGGGGGGGGGGGGTCTTTTCGACCTGGAGACTTTGACTGGGCAATCGCCGGGAGGAGGGGGGGGGGGTCTTTCCGACCTGGAGACTTTGACTGGGCAAATCCCGGGAGGAAGGGGGGGGGGGTCTTTCCGACCTGGAGACTTTGACTGGGCAAATCGCCGGAGGAGGGGGGGGGGGGGTCTTTCCGACCTGGAGACTTTGACTGGGCAAATCGCGGGAGGGGGGGGGTGGGGTCTTTTCGACCTGGAGACTTTGACTGGGCAAATCGCCGGGAGGAGGGGGGGGGGGTCTTTCGACCTGGAGACTTTGACTGGACAAAACGCTCGGGAGGGGGGGGGGGGGTCTTTTCGACCTGGAGACTTTGACTGGGCAAATCGCCGGGAGGGGGGGGGGGGGTTTTTCGACTGGAGACTTTGACTGGGCAAATCGCCGGGAGGGGGGGGGGGGGTCTTTCCGCCTGGAGACTTTGACTGGGCAAATCGCGGGAGGAGGGGGGTGTCTTTCCGACCTGGAGATTTGACTGGGCAAATCGCTTGGCGGGGGGGGGGGTCTTCCGACCTGGAGACTTTGACTGGCCTACATCGCTGGGAGGGGGGGGGGGGGTCTTACCGACCTGGAGATTTGACTGGACAAACGCCGGGGGGGGGTCTTTTCCGACCTGGAGACTTTGACTGGGCAAATCGCCGGGAGGGGGGGGGGGGGTCTTTTCGACCTGGAGACTTGACTGGACAAAACGCCGGGGGGGGGGGGGCTTTTCCGACCTGGAGACTTTGACTGGACCAAACGCCGGGAGGGGGGGGGGGGTCTTTTGACCTGGAGACTTTGACTGGACAAAACGCCGGGGGGGGGGGTCTTTCCGACCTGGAGACTTGACTGGGCAAATCGCCGGGAGGAGGGGGGGGGGGTCTTTCCGACCTGGAGACTTTGATGGGCAAATCGCCGGGAGGAGGGGGGGGGGGGTCTTTCCGACCTGGAGACTTTGACTGGCAAATCGCCGGGAGGAGGGGGGGGGGGGTCTTTCCGACCTGGAGACTTTGACTGGACAACGCAGGGAGGGGGGGGGGGTCTTTTCGACCTGGAGACTTTGACTGGGCAAATCGCGGGAGAGGGGGGTGGTCTTTTCGACCTGGAGACTTTGACTGGGCAAATCGCCGGGAGGAGGGGGGGGGGTCTTTCCGACCTGGAGACTTTGACTGGGCCAAATCGCCGGGAGGAGGGGGGGGGGGGTCTTTCCGACCTGGAGACTTTGACTGGGCAAATCGCCGGGAGGAGGGGGGGGGGGTCTTTCCGACCTGGAGACTTTGACTGGACAAAACGCCGGGAGGGGGGGGGGGGGTCTTTCGACCTGGAGACTTTGACTGGGCAAATCGCCGGGAGGAGGGGGGGTGGTCTTTTCGACCGGAGACTTTGACTGGGCAAATCGCCGGGAGGAGGGGGGGGGGGGGGTCTTTCCGACCTGAGACTTTGACTGGGCAAATCGCCGGGAGGAGGGGGGGGGGGTCTTTCCGACCTGGAGACTTGACTGGGCAAATCGCCGGGAGGAGGGGGGGGGGGTCTTTCCGACCTGGAGACTTTGATGGGCAAATCGCCGGGAGGAGGGGGGGGGGGGTCTTTCCGACCTGGAGACTTTGACTGGCAAAACGCCGGGGGGGGGGGTCTTTCCGACCTGGAGACTTTGACTGGACAAAACGCCGAGGGGGGGGGTCTTTCCGACCTGGAGACTTTGACTGGACAAAACGCCGGGAGGGGGGGGGTCTTTTCGACCTGGAGACTTTGACTGGACAAAACGCCGGGAGGGGGGGGGGTCTTTTCGCCTGGAGACTTTGACTGGACAAAACGCCGGGAGGGGGGGGGGGGGTCTTTTCGACCTGGGACTTTGACTGGGCAAATCGCCGGGAGGGGGGGGGGGGTCTTTTCGACCTGGAGACTTTACTGGACAAAACGCCGGGAGGGGGGGGGGGGGTCTTTTCGACCTGGAGACTTTGACTGGCAAATCGCCGGGAGGGGGGGGGGGGGTCTTTTCGACCTGGAGACTTTGACTGGACCAAACGCCGAGGGGGGGGGGGGTCTTTCCGACCTGGAGACTTTGACTGGGCAAATCGCCGGGAGAGGGGGGGGTCTTTCCGACCTGGAGACTTTGACTGGGCAAATCGCCGGGAGGGGGGGGGGTCTTACCGACCTGGAGAGTTTGACTGGACAAACGCCGGGAGGGGGGGGGGGGTCTTACGACCTGGAGAGTTTGACTGGACACAACGCCGGGAGGGGGGGGGGGGTCTTTCCGACCTGAGACTTTGACTGGACAAAAACGCAGGGAGGGGGGGGGGGTCTTACCGACCTGGAGAGTTGACTGGACAAAACGCCGGGGGGGGGGGTCTTTCCGACCTGGAGACTTTCTGCCTGGACAAACGCCGGGGGGGGGGGGGTCCTTCTTCACGACCTGGAGACTTTGACTGGACAAAACGCGGGGGGGGGGGGTCTTTCCGACCTGGAGACTTTGACTGGACAAAACGCCGGGAGGAGGGGGGGTCTTCCGACGGAGACTTGGACAAACCGGTCTGACAGGGGACAAAACGCGGGAGGGGGGGGGGTCTTTTTCGACCTGGAGACTTTGACTGGACAAAACGCCGGGGGGGGGGGGTTTTCGACCTGGAGACTTGAACTGGACAAAACGCGGGGGGGGGGGGGGGGGTCTTTCCGACTGGAGACTTTGACAAAACCGCCGGGGGGGGGGGGGTTCTTTCCGACCTGGAGGACTTGCTGGATCAAACGCCGGGAGGGTGGGGGGGGGTCTTTCCGACCTGGAGACTTTGACTGGGAAATCGCCGGGGAGGAGGGGGGGCCGGGTGGGTCTTCCGGACACTGGAGACTTTGACGGCAAATCGCCGGGAGGCAGGGGTGGGGGGGGGTCTTTCCTACCTGGAGACTTTGACTGGGAATCGCCGGGAGGAGGGGGGGGGGGGGGGCTCTTTCCGACCTGGAGACTTTGACTGGGCAATCGCCGGGGAGTGGGGGGGAGGGGTCTTTCGACCTGGAGACTTTTTGACTGGGCCAACGCCGGGAGGAGGGGGGGAGGGGGGGGTCTTTCCGACCTGGAGACTTTGACTGGGCAAACGCCGGGAGGAGGGGGGGTGGGTCTTTACGACCTGGAGACTTTTGACTGGCACCTAGGGGGGGGTCTTTTCGACCTGGAGACTTGACTGGGCAAACTCGCCGGGAGGAGGGGGGGAGGGCGGGGCTCCTTTCCGACCTGAGACTGTGACTGCCGGGCAAATCGCCGGGAGGAGGGGGGGGGGGGTCTTTTCGACCTGGAGACTTTGACTGGACAAAACGCCGGGGGGGGGGGGTCTTCCGACCTGGAGACTTTGACTGGACAAAACGCCGAGGGGGGGGGGGGTCTTTCCGACCTGAGACTTTGACTGGGCAAATCGCCGGGAGGAGGGGGGGGGGGTCTTTCCGACCTGGAGATTTGACTGGACAAAACGCCGGGGGGGGGGGGGGGGTCTTTCCGACCTGGAGACTTTGACGGACAAAACGCCGAGGGGGGGGGGGGTCTTTCCGACCTGGAGACTTTGACTGGGCAAATGCCGGGAGGAGGGGGGGGGGGGGGGGTCTTTCCGACCTGGAGACTTTGACTGGGCAAATGCCGGGAGGGGGGGGGGGGTCTTTTCGACCTGGAGACTTTGACTGGACAAAACGCCGGGGAGGGGGGGGGTCTTTCCGACCTGGAGACTTTGACTGGACAAAACGCCGGGGGGGGGGGGGGTTTTCCGACCTGGAGACTTTGACTGGACAAAACGCCGGGGGGGGGGGTCTTTCCGACTGGAGACTTTGACTGGGCAAATCGCTGGGAGGGGGGGGGGTCTTTCCGACCTGGAGACTTGACTGGACAAAACGCCGGGAGGGGGGGGGGGGTCTTACCGACCTGGAGACTTTGACTGCAAAACGCCGGGGGGGGGGGTCTTTCCGACCTGGAGACTTTGACTGGGCAAATCGCCGAGGGGGGGGGGTCTTTCCGACCTGGAGACTTTGATTGGACAAAACGCCGGGGGGGTCTTTTCGACCTGGAGACTTTGACTGGGCAAATCGCCGGGAGGGGGGGGGGGTCTTTCCGACCTGGAGACTTTGACTGGACAAAACGCCGTCCGCCATTCCGTCCACATCGGGCAAAAGGCTATGGCCGCTGTTTCTGAAGTTTTCCGTCACTTCTTTCAGCCAACGTTCCGCTTGCCGGATCACTGCGTGCCGTTTCAGCCAAAAGTGCCGGCGAATAACGTCCTGGAATGGAAGGGGCGGCATTTGTGAAAGATACATTTAAGTTTATGCCAATTTTTGGATTTTAATTTTAATTTTAATTTTGCCACAGTATTTAGAAAAACTCTAAAAAGGCCGCCGGACCGTTTAATGTGACAAAAAACAATTCTATATTAAATAAATTCAATTTTTAGTAACGTCAAATTTGTGTGAATTAACTTCAATTTCTGGGGGTTTTTGGCGCTTGGCAAATTTATTTAATTTAAAGTGAGGCCTGCGAATAATTTAATATTCAAAAATAAATAATAAAATTAAATATAAATATTATAGTGAAAGTTCTTTCAGATGAGAGACTTTGCCCTTTCCCCCCGGGCGCCGAAAGTTTTCTTTCTTTTGATTTACACTCACCGCGAAATACGGCGGTCCGTTCTTCCACTGCTCGTAAATGGCGTAATTGAGCGTCGCGTTTTCGATGTGCAAATTGTATTTGCGGGACAAATCGTCGCCCTTCGGCGTTCCCTGAAGCTTCTCAAAGCCGGGCTCGTTGAAGTAGGGATGACGGACGAAGATGAGTCCCTGGAGGGGATAACAATGCAATGAATTTTTGAGTCCCTGGAGGGGATAACAATGCAATGAATTTTTGAGTCCCTGGAGGGGATAACAATGCAATGAATTTTTGAGTCCCTGGAGGGGATAACAATCAATTTTTTGAGTCCCTGGAGGGGATAACAATCAATTTTTTGAGTCCCTGGAGGGGATAACAATCAATTTTTTGAGTCCCTGGAGGGGATAACAGTAAATTTTTTGAGTCCCTGGAGGGGATAACAATGCAATGAATTTTTGAGTCCCTGGAGGGGATAACAATGCAATGAATTTTTTGAGTCCCTGGAGGGGATAACAATGAATTTTTTGAGTCCCTGGAGGGGATAACAATCAATTTTTTGAGTCCCTGGTGGAGGGGATAACAATGAATTTTTTAGTCCCTGGAGGGGATAACAATGAATTTTTTGAGTCCCTGGAGGGGATAACAATGAATTTTTGAGTCCTTGGAGGGGATAACAATGAATTTTTTAAGTCCCTGGAGGGGATAACAATGAATTTTTTAGTCCCTGGAGGGGATAACAATGAATTTTTTGAGTCCCTGGAGGGGATAACAATGAATTTTTGAGTCCCTGGTGGAGGGGATAACAATGCAATGAATTTTTTAGTCCCTGGAGGGGATAACAATGAATTTTTGAGTCCCTGGTGGAGGGGATAACAATGCAATGAATTTTTTAGTCCCTGGAGGGGATAAAAAATCAATTTTTTGAGTCCCTGGAGGGGATAACATTGAATTTTTGAGTCCCTGGAGGGGATAACAATGCAATGAATTTTTTGAGTCCCTGGAGGGGATAACAATGAATTTTTTGAGTCCCTGGAGGGGATAACAATGAATTTTTTGAGTCCCTGGAGGGGATAACAATGAATTTTTTAGTCCCTGGAGGGGATAACAATGAATTTTTTGAGTCCCTGGAGGGGATAACAATGAATTTTTGAGTCCCTGGAGGGGATAACAATGCAATGAATTTTTGAGTCCCTGGAGGGGATAACAATGAATTTTTTGAGTCCCTGGAGGGGATAACAATGAATTTTTTGAGTCCCTGGAGGGGATAACAATGAATTTTTTAGTCCCTGGAGGGGATAACAATGAATTTTTTGAGTCCCTGGAGGGGATAACATTGAATTTTTGAGTCCCTGGAGGGGATAACAATGCAATGAATTTTTTGAGTCCCTGGAGGGGATAACAATGAATTTTTTGAGTCCCTGGAGGGGATAACAATGAATTTTTTGAGTCCCTGGAGGGAATAACAATGAATTTTTTGTCCCTGGAGGGGATACCTACCTGGATAGAAATGAGCACTTGGAGAAGAGAACACAGCGGATTCCATTTCTCCTCCGGACGACCTTCCCAAGTGCCGAGAATGGACTAAACAAAAAATGAATGAGGCCATTTCTTGCGGGGCAATTCGACAAAAATCATCCCCCGAGGCCTTACCAGACAAATTTTGCCGTCATTGTACAGATTCGGGTTGAAACGGACTTTGCCTGCGCCGGTGGTTAGAAAAGAGCACTGAACAAAAAGTTAAAATGAATGCTAAACGAATGAATGAATTGGTTTTGGCATTGGCATAATCGGCAGTTTGAGTTTTTGCGTCAAGGAAAGCGATTGATCCATTCATTGATCAGAATTGGATTGGTCTACTTTGTCCGATGCACTGATCAGACAGAGTCTATCATTATTTTGAAACCGACCAAACGAAGCCTAAGCCTAAGGAACAAATTGAAGGAAAATCCGACCCCACCTTTGGAGGCTGTTGTGGATAATTGGATGGGAAAAACACGTCAAATTCGAAGAGTCCATTCTCGTAGGGAGTGTCATCGGGACCGGTGACCAGCACCTGATCAAAGAATCAATGAATTTCGATCAGTTCCCATCGACGGAGTTGGGTTTTGTACCTTGAGAATGTCGCATCGCGTCTCGTCCATGCACACAAAAATGGCATTCGAATCGTTCAACGGAAGTGAATTGTGCATGGAGGCGAGTTCCCTAATGGGAATGATTTGCTTTGATCACTCACTGATCATCCCCCAAACTAACTTTGCGATGCGTTTAGTCCGGTCTTTGTGTGTTGTGGAGAAAGGATTAACTGAGCGAAGTTCCCGCTTAAAGCTAAACCCGTACATCGGCTTTCCAGCATCGTTGAGCAGCCTGAGGCATTCCCAAATTGCCAGATTCCTTACTAAACTTCTTCACACCTGTACGTGCTCAACTGCATCTCCCTGAGCACCTCCCGGTACTGTTCGCTCGGTGACTGTTCGTTCAGTTCCGTCAGCTGCAGCGTGCTTAGTCGGCGTGCCGTGGCTGTCTTTTGTCGATGCGCAGTGGTGGCACTTCTCTGTCGTGCAGCGACTGCGACAGTCGCAGACGCGCCAAAGCCGCCGCGTGACGCTGCCGACGACTGGCCCAATGGGAACGGCACATTCGTCTGCAAATCGGCGCCATTGGCTTGGGACTGCACGGCGCCGTTGACCGAAGAAGCCCCTGTCGATGTTGGCACCAAATTTCGCAGGCGTCGCATGCGCTCGACGCCGACACGTGCAAAGTATCGATGTGATTGTGACGTTTTTATGCGTTTCTCCGCCGGAATTTGGCGTTCAAATTGGCGTGCCACGCGAATTATTACCTTCAAAATGCAAAAAGCTAATTAACGAATTTAAATTGGAGCCTCCTCACCTCTGAGTAATCGTTGATTTTGCGGATAAAGTCCATAAAGGTCAAGTCGGCCTCGCTGATGCCCCTCATTAGGGTTGGGTAATTGTTCAGGTTGTCCCGAAACTGCGGGATCAGCTCCTTGGCAATCGATTTTCCGTGTTCACCCTGCGGCAGCACGAGCTTGGGGAGCAGTGCGGGAATAGCAGCCAAAGCGGCGCACAACTCCAGCAGAACTTGGAAGAACGGCATGTGTTGGGACACATCCAACACCGAGTCATTGCCTGGGGGGACAAATACCATTTAATAAAACAAAATGTTTTTGAATTGGCATCATCATTATTATTGTATAATTGTTTTGATCACCCACTCAAGTGATTGCTGAGGAGCGGAATCACTGCCGAAGCGCTTATCTGCCGCGTGACGGCCTCGTCCAGTAAATGTTCCGGCATTTTCTCCAGCAGCAATGCCGTGCCCGATCGGCGACGATCGCCCCCTTTGTGGGCATGTGCCATTTCCCATTCACTGAGCCGATCAGCCAACTGATCGCCCCACAAAAAGGCGATTAGCGCGGATAACAACCCGATCAGGTGCTGATCGTGCAGGGCACGCTCCTCCACCGTACGCGCAATGCTAAAAGAAAGTCAGTTTGATGAGCCATCTGATCGGGATCAAAGGATAGTGAAAGTCCCGTCCCCTTTTACTAAATGCCCGGTTTGGCACAATGCCAATGCCAAGTGCCCCTGACGATCACTCACTTCCATCGCGACTTGGTCGAGCCCGTGCCGTAGCCAACTCCGTCCTTCTTCCGCGTCGAGCCGGCACTGCCCGGTCTCTTCTTGGACGTCTCCGTCGGCTGATCACTTCCTCTCCTCTGCTGATCCCTTCCGCCCTCCTTCGTCGCCCCGGGGATCAACGTCTTCTCATCCGCCGTCTTCATCCCTTCCACTTCTCTTCCAATCCCTTCCAAACTTCCCCTCGACACACGCAAACTTTGCGTTTTGGGACTCTCCGGGGGCACCGTAACCTCCACGTTACTGTAGCGGGTGATTAAGGCACAAATTCGGCTGAGCACGCCAGCGCGTAACATCTCCAACTTCTCCTCCTCTGTTGCGTTGGCCAATAACTTCAATAATTAATTAGTAATTAAACCATTTGTTTTGGATTGCCACATTCATTAAGGACAGTCAGTTCGATGGAACATTTACTATACTGATCAATGTTTTGCCGATCGCCTATTTTAGACCATTATAGCCAGTCCCGCGCGAGAGGAATTTGCCATTTTCAATGCGTAACAAAATGGAATTCTAGCAGTTAAATGCCAAATTTCTCCATAAATTGGGAATTTTCGATCTCGAGAATTGCTGGGCCCGGCACACTTTTGGACGAGAGCCTTTTGATGCCATAAAATGTCTGTTTCACCTGTACAGCCCATCGCATTCCATAGGCCAATTGGGTGGGCTTTCTCTCCAACAATTCGACGATCAGTTCAATTTTGCCCTCCAACGATTTGGGGGGTGATTGGTCTTCTCGAGAACGGGTGGGCGTGGAGCAGGCGGAGACGGAGGGCGAAGCGGTGGCGGAGGAATGCACGGAGCCCATCACAAAGTCCAAAAGTTTATCGATGGCACGGCCAAAGGAACGCGGGCAAACTGAACGGAATGGACATGGGATTTTATATACGATACTCGAGAGTCTCGAGCTCAAATTTCGTTCTTTTAACATATGCCCTTGGGAAATGAATGGAAAATGCCCTGGGGGAAGTAGGAAAAGCGTCGAGGGTTTTGAACAAAAGACAGCTCCCCGCGTCAGCGAATGAATAAATCCCGTCAAATAAATACTTCTCAAACTTTGCGGAATGCCAAATTGGGTTAAGCAATAAGGTTGAGCAAAAATATCAAGAATGGAGAGAGAGAAAGAGAGAGAGAAAGAGAGAGAGAAAGAGAGAGAGAAAGAGAGAGAGAAAGAGAGAGAGAGAGAGAAGAAGCATAGAGAAAGAGAGAGAGAGAAAGAGAGAGAGAAAGAGAGAGAGAAAGAGAAGAAGCATAGAGAAAGAGAGAGAGAGAGAGAGACGCCCGAAGGGCTATTCATTACCTTTGGGCGTTGTACGTCAATGGTTTGGCAAAGTTTTCTGAATGAGTACAAATTCCGATGGAAGCCAAATGAACTGAGCTTAAATGCCTCTGGCTACAAAAACATTTCACAGAAACACAAAATTTGTATTTTAATTAATTAATTATTAGATATATTTTTTATTTTTAGAAATTTGTGCAATTTGCAAATTAAAATTCCTAAATGACTTATGTAAGGTGAGAGATTTTGGAAACACAAAATGGCATGGGAATAATAAAACAAAATGCATATTAAGAGATTTCGAAATATTCGAAATGAAAAGTGCCATTGGCGTGGCACAAAACCCCCGATCTTGAGGGTACCTGGCCCTGCTGGAGTAGGGTTTTGCGGTTTAAACCGAACCGAAAAACCCGAGAAAATTCGGTTTTTGGTTAACCGCGGACTTCCCGGAAACCGCCAACCCTAGGCCCTGAGGCCAACCAAAAGAGTGCTAATTGTAAGAGCAGTTTGGTTAATTTGCCTTTCTCCGCCCTTTTAAATGCCGCGAGCAAAATTAACGAATAAATTTCGACTTTTTAATGAATTTTTCTCCAAAATTTTCTCACAAATTCCGCAAAATGCGCCTCCCGCCGTTTCGCCGGTGTCCGTCCCGTCCTTTCCCTTTTCTCCGGTCGCTTTGTCCTTTATCGATGGCACTTCTTCCGCGGCATTTTGCCCAACTTTTGTCGTCAGTGCCGAAGTATCAAAATTTGGTGAATTTGGCATGGCAAAGTTTGACAAATGCAAAGGCGCAGGCACTCCAAATGGAACGGCCGGACAATCCGGTGGGTCGGCGACGGCGGGCGATGGCATTGCCCGTCGATGCTCCCGCGACGGCGTTGGCACATCGACCGGGAGGCCCCGCAATTCGGGCACAAAACAGCGAGTTAAGGCCGCAATTATGAAAGTATTTTTGAAGGAAAATAACTGAAAAGTAAAAAATTATTCATTTTGTAAAACCTTTCGCAATTTTCTCTTAAATTTTCTGAACTGATTTGTTGGTTTAAACTGCAAAAAGAAACTCCCCGCAGGGGATAAAAGAAGGAGGAGGGACGGGGGACGTCTAAAGCAGGGCTGCACGAAATTTCGTTTCGTATTCGTGTTTTTCGTCGTTTTCGTGGTTTTTTGGGTTTCGAATGCTTTTTTCGACAAATTTGAGGGAATAATGGAAAATTGTCGCGCAGGGCGTGCAATTGAAGTGAATGGCTCTTTGTACTATGTAAGTTTAAATTAATTTGGCTTGCAAATGCCATAAATGGCACCAAAATTTAAAGGAATGTGCCATAGGCAGCCTGAAGCCCATAAATTTGTGCCGTCGACGGGAGGAGGTCACCAGAGAAGTCGAGGGGCTTTTAAGCCTTTCCCAAACCTCCAAATGTAATAAGGAAGGCCCAACAAACGGAGGAAAAGCTAATGAAATGTTGGAAATTCTCCAAATCCTTCAATGGAATTGGCGCGGCAAATGAATTGGTGCTGGGAAATGTCGAATGAAAGGTGCGAAGGGCACCGGCTGTCACGACGCTCCCCCGACGGGCACAGCCCTTCGGGGGCCGAGCTTGGGTTGTACCCCCCCCACGCCTTAAGGCACAAATTTTTTGTTTTGTTGGCATCGTGCTTTATGCTTTCTTCCCCCCCCCCCTCCTATAATGCCACCAACATCGACGGCCCTTCCCCTCATCTGTACAATTTGACAAAACGATTTGGCAGCTTAATTAGTCGATGATGGTCAATGACGGCGTGAGGGAAATGAGATGGAAGATGGCCCCCGGGAGGGGGGCTAAATTCATAGGGAGCATTGGAAATGGAATGGAGGGACGGAACATTCGTCAATCGGTGCCGAAGAAATTTGAGGGCGCCAGCGACTTTAAAGTGCAAAAACTCTTCTTGTTTTCTGACCATAACTTCTTGGAGCTTTAAACTATTGTTTAAATTCTGCTAAATAACAGCTTTAAACTCGTAAGCATTCGATTGTTACCAAATTTGTTTAGTTTGGTTGGTTCCAAAAAGAGTTATGGCACTTCAATTCAAATGTTTTTGGCATCCAGTCGTGGACGCCCAGTTGAACGGCTCCTAATTCGCGTATAATTGCACAAAATAATGAGGTCATAAATCATTGGCGGTCGGCCCCCTTTTGGCACGGCGGAACAAATTAGTGATGGTTGGAATGGATTTGAGAGATTTTGGGTCCACTTTAATGAATTCTTTTTGCCAATTTGTGGTCGAAAGTTATTGGCACAAAGGCAGGTGCTCGCTCTTTAAATTGGCTGGAATCGGCAGTTTTATGAATTAATAAATTATTTATTTTAAGCGTTTCAGCGCTTTTCAATATTTCATTTTGTGTCTAAGGCCTCCCACGTCCTTGAATGCAAGGGCCGTCCTTGAAACCGACCTTTGTCCTTAAAACCCGCAAAAATAAGTTTTGAGTGTATTTATTGTATTTATTTATCACCACATTAAAGGAAATGCTCTAAAAAATGATGGAATTGCGACTAAAATTGTCCACCAGATTATTTCAAATGTCTTTAAATGGGAAAGCAATTAGCTTTGAAGAACAGCTGAGGTTATCTTATGATTGCTACTCATTTAATAAGCAATTATTCCTTCGTTCCCCACAAACTTTTCTCGGCACAGCCAAAGAACGACCAAATTAAGCGGCACGACAATTGGACGCTGAAATTAAAAATTGTAACAGAATAATAAATTGGCACTTTCCCTCTTCGATGGCACGAGAAAAATTGCGGGGCATGCCGCGGGACAAATGAAATTAATGAATGCCATTAAATCACATTTGGAGGGTAAAAACGAACCGATAAATTAATTTTATTTCGCGAGCGGAAAATGAATTGAAATTCGGCATAAAAAGAGAATTTGGCGGAGGGTTCGGTGATTCTGTGCGCGAGTGACCCCCCCCCCCAAATAAAAAAGCTTATTTAAATTAAATTAAACTAAATTAAATTCTCTAAATTATATTATTCATTTCGTCATCCCGCACATTTGCCCTTTTTTTGTTGGCTGGGAAACGCGCGGTTTGGTGTCTGGCGCACTGAGAATTGACGGCACAATTGGAGGGGTAAACACCAGCAGAGCAGCGGGTTCTGAGAAGAATTTGTGACACCTGCCGCTGCCCCCTGTTTACCTCCAAAATCGTTTGTGTGGGTATTGGGGGTAATTAATTAGGTGTAATGGAAGGGGGTGGGGTAATTAATTAGGTGTAATGGAAGGGGGGGAGAGTCATTCTTTAACTTTATGAATGTTTCATGATTTCTAGTCAACATTTCACAACACAGTGCCGCCGACAAGAAAAAGGAAGAACTTCCGTTTTATCGGCAAAAAAAAGAAAGGATGAAACAAATTAATAATCATTAAATAAAGCAATTAAAAATTAAAGTGCATTGAAATCAAAAGTCAAAAGGACAGAATTCGAGCAGTCAATTGGAATCAAAAGATTGGACAATGTTCGACCAGTCAATTGGAATCAAAAGATTGGACAGAATTCGATCAGTCAATTGGAATCAAAAGATTGGACAGAATTCGATCAGTCAATTGGAATCAAAAGATTGGACAGAATTCGATCAGTCAATTGGAATCAAAAGATTGGACAATGTTCGATCAGTCTCCCCTCGGTCATTTGCCCTCTCCCTCCGGTTCGACGCCGTCTCTGTCCCTCTCCCGACAAAGCTCAACAATCTTTCGGCATCGATGCCGCCCTCTTTGACGATTAGCGGACTCAAATCGGCGGCGATCTTCGAAAAGGGCAATTCGCTCTGCGTCTGTGAAAGTGAGCGGAGTTCTTCCAGAAATTCGACGAGTTTCGAACATTTTCCTAAATGTCCGGAATTAAAACAATGGACATGGGCCAAACACGCTTCCTTTTACATGCTCCGAAGCTTAAAAGTGCGTTTCAGACCCCGCACTGATCAACCGGATCAAAGGTTTTGATCTGATCAGTCGTATCTAAAAACTCTGAAGATCCGGTCATCAGTACGGTGATCATCTTCCCCGATATTGGGCATGCCATGAATCTATCAGATGACTGATCAAATCTTCTAATCCAAAAGTTAACCTCGGGAAAGCAACAGTTGGGCATAAATAGCAGTCAAAAAGCGATACTCTTCCCACGAGTCCAGCTCGCGCGTCTGAATAAAAAATCAATCGAATTTAATTGTGAAAATTGTTTAAACGCTTTACCATTCTCAAAAGCATCTCAAGTTCGCTCTCTTCTTTGGCCGCAGACATCTCCGCTCTTTGCGGGACAAAACCGGACGGCTTTTCTGTCCTAAAAAAGAGAAATTATCAAAAAAAAAACATTTTATGGCATTTATAATGTGCACTTTGATGCTCTCAAAAGCGCCGCGATGAGTCCATCGGGCAACGTTTTGGCGACCAATTGCATGGAACAAAGTTTGGAGGCGATGAGCTCGTGGTCAACCAAAAAAGAAAGCCTTGGAGAGGAAGAAGTCTAACAAAATTGAATGAACACGTTGAACCCCCCCCCTCCCCCTTTCTTCTGTCCCCTCACCCACCAGGACTGAAGAGGCAGGGAATATACGAAGGCATCGCCGCTGCTCAGCACAATGGCGGGCAAACCCTTCGCACTGACATAAGTGTGCACAATCCGAGGGGATTCTGTTAGGGAATGACATTTTGAGAAGAAAAAAAACTCACCCGTTGTATAGCCAAAAAGAGAGCGGATCGAAGTACGAAAAATTGATCGAGACCGTTGCAAATCCCTTAAATAAGGGAAATTATTGACAAAATAAAAAAACTAAGAAAATGATTAAGAGCTGTTATATATTTTTTTCAAGTTTTTATTAACAAACAAACAAAAAAAGGCACCAGACTTGTGCCACCGTTTCAGTGCTCACAGCAAGACAAAAATTGTCGCGAAGTTCGAGCAGTGCCAGTGCCGATTGGTTGCGTAGTGAGCAAGAGACACGGCCCGATTGGGAGTGGAGGACGATGAACGTTTTGTCCTCGAGGAATAAAACGGTCCAAAAACTGTCCGTGTTTATTTGTATAATAATAAAAATACATTAAAAAACTGACCGATTCGATTTGATTAATAAGGCGGGACTCGGCACAGTATGGCACCATTTTGTTTCCCTGCCGAATTTTGCGATTATTCGCGCACTTTTAAGCGTCCGTTTGTTACTCAGCGAATTTTGCACAATAATTCGGTCAATTTGGGCGTCGAATCCCTACAAAATTAAATGACAAAAACTCATTTAAACTTCGGGGCAATTAAACCAATTTTAGTCGAAGTTCCAACTCTTTTTGCGGCTGAGGCACCGGCAACTCCAGCTTGGCAATGTTTTGGAGATGGCACATTTGGGGCACTTCGCGGAGTTTCGAAGTGCTCTCCAAATTCAACTCGGGCAACGGCGGCAGTCTCTGCTGCTCTTCCCCATTCTGAATTATTGCGAAAACATTGGACAATTCCATTAAATCGAAAAAAGAAACCACCAAAATTTTGTTTAAATCTCTTTTTCAGGCAAACCAAATCAACAAAATGTCGAGCCCTTAAAATGGGACATTTAACGACAAATAAAAAACCTTTTCGTAAGTCGTCGCGCTGCCGTTGTGCGAGGAGGAGCCCTCGAAAGAACAACTAAACAGTGAAATAAGCGCGTCCCCCCCCCCATTCTTTCGCACTTTGCCTTTGATGTGGACAAATTTGGACATTTTTGAGCGATTTGCTCGTCCATTTCATGGCTAAATTTTTCGCCCGCGCGACCACTCGGCGATGTCCGACTCGGCGAGAGCGGCGCATTTCTTGGCGAAGTAAAAGACGAAGAGGGGGACGGTTGGGTGGAATCTGACACCAGAGAGGCCTCGGGAGGAGTTCCATTCCTGGAATTAAAAATGTCTTAAAAAGAGTAAAGGTGAAATTTTAAATAAATAGTCTCAACGATAATTGCACATAAAACCTGTAAAATAGCAATTTATAAAGAAGTTGGTCACTTTTTAATATCTATAGACGTCGATGTTGATTGGGGCAT
This sequence comes from Globodera rostochiensis, assembly GCA_018350325.1. Taxonomy (NCBI): domain Eukaryota; kingdom Metazoa; phylum Nematoda; class Chromadorea; order Rhabditida; family Heteroderidae; genus Globodera; species Globodera rostochiensis. Next base: position 2,496,367 of record JAEVLN010000011.1, read on the forward strand.
ATTGAACGCTCCAAGGAAAATTGTTTGAATTTTCCGCTTTTTCGGCGGTTGACATCCGCCGGAAACTTCAGACATTGTTCGGTTGATTGTGGAGATCGGATTTTTAAAAAAGTCGGGTTGGCGCTCTGTCGAAAATTTTTCCATTATTTTTCCCAACAAAAAAAATTGGTGGGGGGGGGGGAGGCTCGGCGGTGCCGATAGCGAGGCCGAGAAAATTTTAGAAATTTTATTGTAAAGAGATTAGCAATTAAAATTAAAATAACTTGCAAATATTCAAAAATTTGGCGATCTTGTTACTAATTCAATTTGGTCAAGCAAAAAACCACCAGAAATTGCATTTTGTTGCTCGGTGACGCCACCTTCATTTTTAACCCGGGTTTTTTCAGCTCTGCGGGACCCGGTCCCGCCAAAAATTGAAAACGCCAACAGGGAAAGTGCGAAACTGGAAACGTTTTTTCGTTTGGCGCGCCGTTATTAAGGCTATCGTACGCATACAACAAAAATTCATTCAGTCAAACATAATACTTATACATAAGAGAATTACAACAAAAACATTATAAAGTTTTATATCCAATTTCCTTTCCTAAAAGACGTTGAACGAATCTTCTGTTTCGGATTTTGTGCCAACACCGCGTAAATCCGTCGTAAAATGCAAATGAGCCCAACAGCACACAACCGGTGGCGATCGCATGACCCATGCCGAATTCGTTCTTGAAAATTATGACGGAAAAGATAATGTTCAGGAATTTGCGGAGTGCCAAAGTCATCGACACTTGCAAAGAAGTCGTTTCGGCGGCCAAACGGTACACCGAACGGATGCAAATCAATCTGAAAAAGTCTCTAAGAATTATAAATTGGAATAGAATTCAACAATCCAAAATAAATTGATTTTCTCCAATTTACTTAATGTGAGCTAACAAATCATTTTGTCCCAATAAAAGCATTAAAACTTTTGAATTAGCTCACTCACTGAAGGATGAGAATGGCAGCGAGGGACAGAAAATTGTTGGGCACTTTTGCGATGAAAAGGTCCACCGGCAGCGATTTTTCGACGTATTCGGCAAAGTCCGACCGGATTTCGTTGGCAACAAACGCGAACAATGGCAAAGAGAGGAAATGCTGGCCGATTTTTGAACACAATTAGAGACTTATCCCGACAAATCCCAGACCCAAATTCCCGTCCCCGAACATCGGGTCTTACTCAAAATTCCGGGGTCTAAACCCCATTAGAAAGGCTTGTTGCGCTTTTGATCAACAAACCACTGGCGTATCCAGGGGGGGGGGGGGAATCAGGGGAATTCCCCCCCCCCCCCCCGGAAATGAAATTTGAGAAAAAAAACCATAGGGGGGACCCTTTTGTTTTGCACTTTTACATTTTTTTGACCAAATTTCTTAACAAATCGCATCAAAAATCAAAAAAAAATTTTCCCGGCGGCGCCTATCGGCACCGCCTAGGCGTTCCTGGCGCTCAAATGGGATTGCCACCTGAGCGCCGCGCTCAGGTGGATCAATTCCCCCCTCCGAAATTTTTTTCTGGCTACGCCCCCTGAAACAAACATACCACGACGAACATCATCTCCTCGGGATGCTTTCCGTACCGCATGAACACGCGCTCCTGGACGATGCCCATATAGGCCGAGGCAAACGAAGAGGCGCTGAGCACAAGAACACCTTAAAAATAAGGGGAGGAGTAAAAAAAGGCAAAATGCCAAAAAGTGGTGTCGGGGTGTTATGTTAATTTCCCATAGTCTTTCCCGGGTTTCCTATGCTTTCAATTTCCAAATACCAAACGTAAAGCTGAGCGTTTGCCCGGGCATGGCTAATGACAATAATGGCGACTGATCAGACAAATCGCTGCCGTCCAACACGGCCGCCCTCTGTCGGTGAGTGAACAGCGTAAAAAGCGCAATTCCGACGCTAACCAACAGCACGGAAAGCACACGGCCCAGTGAAAACGTTCGATTTTGCAGAAGCCAAGTGAGCAAAACGTTAGCGATCAAAGTGCTCTTAAGAAATTATTGTATTTATTAATGGAATTGATGGATGTGCACAAACTGATCGGAAAACGATGATCAGAGGAAAAGGCAAATCAAAGCCGAGCACGCGATTGTTGGAGACGTTGACGACGAAGAAAATGACAACAATTTGCAGATAGACACTAAAAAGTTCGATTTCACACTCAACATTAAATATTTCATTCAAATTCTCTCCAAAATTAGACTTTCTTCGGTTTAAAGCGGCAAATTTGGGCAAAAAAAATGGTCTTTCTTGACTCGAAAGTATTTATTCAAATCAATTTATAGCCAAAAACCATCCGCACATTTTGATTATTTTGAGTGACGTACCGAAAGGGGATGCGTCTTCTCCAGAGAAATTCGGGGTGTTCGGCCAATGTCACCAAGGCCATGAACAGAAAAGTGGCAAACGAGAGGAGTGAGAAGGATGAGCCAACCCTTTAATAGTCCATTTTTGTACGAAATCTTCGATTAATTTGCAACAAACTAATAACACACACTTGTTTGCTGTGCATTTCGACGCCTATTGTGCTGCAGGAACAGCTCGACAGAGTCCAAAAGGCCCATGACGATGCAGCAAATGTCATCTTTCAGTATCAAAAAAGAATAAATAATTGAAATACGAATTTATTAAAATGAAATGTATAATTTATACACATTTATCAATTCGTATGTGAAATAAACTCGCAAATATTAATTATTTTAATGCGGCGCTTTACGTGCTGAAAATTCACATATTTATTTATTTATGGACCCCATAAAATTTTGCTGTACAAAAACAGAAACTTTGTAGCCATTAAATTAACATCGGAAACAATTAATTTGATTGGACGTGGCAATGGCACATTATGTACAATATCTCTCCCACTCTGTGGTTGAGGGCTTGTGGCATTAATGGAAAAACAGAAATTTGAGCATATACAAAGCAACAATTAATTAATTGCGGATGAAATTTGGCAATGTTATTATTAGTTTAATAAATATTTTTTTTAAATGTCAGATCGATTAATTTAAAATTGCTTTTTCTCTAATATATTCAGATGAAAGAGGAAGGTGGGGGGGGGCATTTTGTAATATGTACAAAATTATAATAGCATAAATATAATTTTTGACACACTATCAAATAATTATAATATATATGGTAGAATTTTATAACAAAAGTCAGTAGAAATTGATGGATAAAGTTTCATTTGTAATTTGAGCAAAATGAACAATAAATAATCCGAACAAATGGGAGGAGCATTTATGTGAAGAGCAACAGCAATGAATGAATGAATGGCCTGTTTTGTGATCTGCTGGGGAACTTTCGGGTTAGGGGGGGGGGGATGGAAATATTTACAGTGTGCCTGAAACGTCGCGAAAATAATGATAAATAATTATAATGAGGATAATATATTTATATATTGACAAAACAATCCGAAGGCACTTTTCCTTTGTCCAATGAATGTTAAATGGTCGAAGTCATGATCCCCGGAGAGTAAACGGCGGCTATGTTCAGGATCAGACGAAGGTCGGAATAGTCGCAGTCAAGCACCGCAGAAACGCGCTCCATGGACAGCGAGTCGTGTCCATCTGAAATTGTGGGAGGGCAATTCGTGGTTATGACCAAACTGACACACGCAGCACTGCTCCCCCCTCCCCCATCAGGGTTACAATATTAGAGATAGGACAGACAAATACACCAAAAAACAGAATACGTTTTGTCCTTTTTGGAATTTTTAAATCAAAGTAATTCAAAGACCTAACAAATTTTGGGACCCAAATTATGGTTTATTAAACGTGTCCGATCTCTATGGGATATGCGAGGAATTTTGTTTGCCTGATGTGATCAAATTGGCCAAAATGTTGGATTTGGCTAGCAAAGAGCCGAGTCGATCCTCGATAAAGGACAGCAAAAAGTCGGAAGCACAGCGATGGCTGAAAAGAGAGAGAAATTTGAACATTTTACGACGAAAAGCCCGGCCATCATCGACCTGAAAAGTTCTGCAAATTCCTCAAACATCGCAGTGACCGCTTCGGATGGGCACACAAAGGGCATGTCCTCTACGAGACAATTCTCAGCAACAATAAGCTGCAAATGAAATTTTCAGTGTTTCTATTTTTCCAATTTTAATGTCAACAAAGAAAAGCGGACACCCTAATTACCTTAACCGCTAAATTTTGGGTGTCAATCAAAACGACGACAGTGCTCCTCCTATCCTCCTCCTGCTGCTGCTGAGACTGCTTCAGAAGGGACTTTGAAGTTGCCGACGATTCGAACGGTTGCTGCTGCTGCTGCTGGTGACAATGAAGCAGTCCAACTCCACCGACAGTAGCCGAAACGGTCCGTTGTTGCTGTTGTTGAGCTGCATGATGTGACATTTCGGCTGAAATTAGGCAACGGAGTGAAATTCAAAAATTAAGTCAGTGGGGGGGGGGGGGGGAAGCCAAAATCTGTATACTTTTTGAACCCAAAGCCTCACAATGCGAATGGGCTGTTGAGTGCGAGATGAGTGGGAGGAAAAGCCGTTTTCCATCATCGTCTGGTGACGGAGTTTGCCTCTGTTGGTGGTCGGCTGTTGTTCTGGCACTGCTCCCCAATAAACTTTTGGTCGCCGGATGGTCAGCCAAACCGCCGCCGCCCCCTGCCGACGAGGACAGCGTTTGGGAGGCGCTCGGCGACAGCGTCAACAGCATTTGACTGTTGGCGCACGGTTCGCCCATCGGATGTCGAACATCCTCGTAAATGGCGGCCAAAATGTCATCAAAAGTTTGTTTCGTGGTATCAAAGCCTAAAAATAGTGTCATAACTCAAGGAAGCTGATTTTACAATACATTTGGGAGTGTTTGCTGTGGAATTTCGAAAAAAAAAACTACGAATTCGAAGACGATTTTATAGTGCAAACCTGAGAGCACAAAATGTGGCGAATACCCGCGACAAATGCCAGCCAAAAGAGAGCGCCCAAAGTCGTACAAAGGCTGTTCAGAGAAGGGCAAATTGTTCGTCAAAATTTCTAAAATTTCGACATTTGGCAAAACATCCTAAACAAAATATAATATAAAATGTGTTACTTTCACGACGACTTTCAACGGAAGAACATCGAATGAAATAGGAAAGCACATTGAGCATTGTGGACACCAGCCGACGATTTTCCCCGACAACGACAATTTTGACAAATTTGCTTTCCTCATTGACAATACCAATGCCCGAGTACAACTCGAGCAACTGCGCCACCGCCGGATTGTACGGCATATGCGTAGGGTCGATGGAACTCTTAAGAATGCTTACGAAATAAAACAAAAAAATCCAAAAGAATGGAATATTGGCGCAAAACAAAAAGGCCCAAAGTACCGTTCCAAAAAGCAGCGGCCTGTAAGTGTTTGAACAACATTTGTCCGGCGGTGCAACGCTGGCAACCCACGCGAGTTGGTTCATCAAAACGGCCGAAATTGCGGTAGAAAAAAAACTGTAAAAAACAAACAAATGCAAAACAACACTCGAAGAACGCCCCATTAATTCCGCTCACAATTTGGTCTCTTTGGTGTTCAAAAGTCGGATGAGATAGGCCAAATTTGAACAGAAATTGAACGCAATATTCCCTTTCTTGTCGAGGTCAACAGAGACAAGACTGAGCCACACCGGACTTCGGAGCCGAGGCGAATTGCAAAGTAAACACAGCGAATTACAAACGGTCGACCAACCCTAAATGAGAAAACTATATTTAATAGAGAATTTTCACAAATCTCGACCAAAATCGCTCCTTCTAAAAGCATATCGCCCATAACAACCAAACAAAACCTCGTAGATCAACTGAAGAAATTGCGTTCTGTCCTGTACCGCTTTGTGTATTTGGACAACCAGACGGTCCAGTTCACGTTCCACTTGCAAAATGTGTTGGAAAATGAAGGAACGAAAATCGCCTAAAAATTAATTAAATTTTAGTCCCAATGTTATCCCCGACGGACATGGCAAAAGGAGAGCGAATCCGTACTGCTTCAACTCGGTGGACGAGTCGCCCAAGGCACAACCATCGGCAATCGATGAACAACTGCTCAGCCGACTGCGATTGCTCAAACGCAATGAAATGGCTAAAAATGAAGGAACTTTTGACCCAGCATTTCAAAAGGCCCATCTTAATCAGCCCATGGACACTCACCGTCATCCAATCCGAGTTGCGACATTTGCCGTCGTCTGGTCCGGGAAAGTCTGTTGGGGGAGAAGGCGCGCAACTCCTCCATAATGTCGTCGATGTCGTTGGATTCCAACTGCAGCGACGAATTTCGGACGCGGTTGAATTGCTCGGGCGGATCAATGTTGGCGGAAGTGCGCGAAGAATTCAGCGGAAAGCGTGCGCATGAAAAGTGGGGATGGTGGAGGTGGTGCTGATGGTCGTCACGGTCACGATGGTCCTGAACATGAAACGGATTACCTTAATTGACCAATTTAGAACCGAATTCGACCTGAATGCCCTCCAGGGAACGGATGGTCGAGTAGTTGGACTGGTTGTCCGAGTCGGAGCTCAGACTGCCGACGGTGCATTTGTAAATGTCACTGAAATTCAACAAAAATGCGCAAAAAGTGCAGTGGCCACTGACTTTGATTTGAAAGGAGTCGTATATTTGTTGAGCCGTGGCACGGAGAAAACACGAGAAATCATCACATAATTGATGTCACTTAAGTTCACAAATTGAGCATTTTTTTTTTTCGTAATTGTCTTGGAATATCCCTCCAAAAGCGTTTAGACCCCCCCCCCCCCCGCCTCGACTAGATTTACTAATTTGAAAATTGCACCCCGACAAACAGTTGGAGTCCTCCCCCCAAACCTTAGGCCCCCTTATTTGTAAGTGTTTTCTTTCTATTCAATGAAACAAAAGAAAAGAATAAACCTCAGTGTGTGAATTTTCAATGAGTCCACTTTCATCGCGGACGGCAAAGTCCCGAAGAGCATTTTGGCGATTTTTAATGTGTCATATTTGTGGGGCAGAAACTAAAAACAAGATTCAATTGATTTGGTAAAAATAAATAAATGTTTAATAAATGATTTTTAATCAAAAAGTCTTCCAAAAAGGCTAAAGGACATCGGCGACTATCATTTTAGAGTTTTGTTCAGCTTTTCACCTGGAAACGACCGCATTGCGACCGGTGAGAGCCAACAACAAGCCGATCGGAGACGGCCACGATGGTTTCGGAGTCGTATAGCAAACGACTGTCCTTCTCGGAAAAGACGATGAGTCGGACCTTCTCCTTCCGAAGGGTTCGGTTGTAGAGGCTTTTGCTGCAAATAATTGACTATTTATGCTTTTTGTTAGTCTTAAAATGTTTGGTTTGGGACAAAATGTCGGCTCTTCTCTCTCCCTTTAAATAATGTGAAAGAGAGAGAAAGAGGGCAAAGTGCAAAGAAAGGAAGAGAGGGCGCCCCATCCCCCAACTTTAAGTCGCGCGCACCACAAATCGTCAAGGCCCTCCAACAGTTCATGTTCATCAACAGCAATGTCCTCCGAACTCGTCGCCTTTTGCTGATGCGTCTGTTGTCCATTGGGCGAAGGGTTGGCCGACTGTTTTACGGTGTGTTTTTGCTGCTGCTGTTGTTGTTGTGGCGCTTGCTGCTGGACGTTAAAGCTGTAACTTCGGGGAAAGGACGGGGCGGTAGCGCTTGTTGGTGTTGTTGTCGTGGTGGAAGCCGATGAGATTTTCTTGCCAGAATTTGCCGTCGTTGTCGAATCGCTTGCTAACAACTTTTTGAATATTGCCATTTTTGAGGAAGACAACAAAACTGGTTAATAAAGTGTTGTTTGTCGCGTTTTTGTTGTTTTGTGACTTTACTATTTTCAGAAAATAACATTTCAAAAACGAACGGAAGTTGAGCAAAACTTTCTAAGCTCTAAACAGTTGGTACATTGCTAAAAAAAATAATGGAAAATTGCAAAAACAATGGACAAAAAAAAAGTAAATAGGCATGTAATTCACCAAAGTCCTTTATATCGGAGGGTTTGGCGAGATAGGCCGTGGTTTTGATCAGAGGAGTAAAAAGCATCGGGAAGAATCAAATGAGAAAAATTGCTGTCTGTGTACCTCTCCGCCACTTACTGACTGACTGATAGGGGGGGGGGGGGGGGCTGTGGCTGCATAATATTCCCGTTTCTTTTTTTTTACTTGCCGACTGCGTTTAGGTAAGCGAAATGAACAAACGGATGGATGGATAGAGATGGAATGGAATTCACGTGGTTGGCACCTGACCAAAAGACGAGGGACGGGGGAGGAGGAAATTCGTCAGGCACTCAAGGCCGCCAAGGCAAAGACCGGGCGACGGATGCCTGCCTTCCTCTTTTCGACTGCCATGGTGGGGAAAAGATGCGGAAATGTTGGGAGAGAGTTCGTTGGTTGGAATGGCGCCGCGGAGGGCGAGTGAATGGGGTGACGAAAGGAGTGGAAGGGAGGGAGGGGGAGAACTCTCTCTCTCTCTCTCTGTTCTGTTGTTGTTGCTGCTGCTGAAGGATGTGCTGTGGAGTGGTGCTCTTGCTCTTTGGGTGGGTGGGGTGGGGGGGTGATGGACGATGATTTTCCCCCCCCCCCCCCGCCCTCCCTCCACCCCCAACGCTTTCTTTGTTTGAAAAGGGTCTCTGAGGGGGAGGCACGGGACAAAGTCAGCAACCAGCCAGCCACCACCAACACCAACAGCAGAGCTGACAGCCGTTTGGAGAAGGCAACAGACGCTGATGAGTGGGCATAGGCATGAGGGAGGGAAGGAAGAGAAAAAAATTGGAAGACTTCCAAAAATCTTTGGTGCAACAATTCGTTTCGGAAAAACTTAAAATAGCGGAATACGAAATATTTAACATGTAGGTATGACGAAACAAAATAAGCATTTAATTTTATGCTAGCTCAAACAAAAAGGCATATTAATCACAAAAAAGAAAGCGAAAGACTTGAATTGAATAAGGTGAAAAAAAAAACTGAGAATGAAGAAAAATTCGATGAATAGAAAAGCATAAAGTTCAGGCAAGGTCATCCACCATCCGTCAAAGTTCGTCTTCGTCGGCTTCCTTCCGAGTGCAATAGCAGGCCAAACCGACGAGAATGGCAAAGAAGAAAAGAGCACAGAACAGGAGCATCCACGTGGCCAGCTAAAAACAGCAAATTTCCATATTTGCTGTGCTCTTTTTCGTTTCCATTGCACTTGCTTTTACCTGGTAATCGCCGAGTTGTTTGTCCAGAAAGGCAATCTTTTGCAAGTTCCCAACATCGACGGAGTCCAAATGACGAACTAAAATCGGTGAATTCAGATTCTGGCATACAGTAGATGCACAGTGATATGATGGGAATCGACGGTTCAGAGGGTGCGCGGTTGGTCAACCGGAATTTTCGGTTTCTCGCTATTTTTGTTGAAAAATTTTCCCATAGATAGAGGAGGTTGGCCGACCGGAAGGCGACATTACCGATTTTAATCAATATGAGATTAAAATGTGATCATTAATTATCTATTTTATCGATTGCCAAATGCCATAACATTTGCATTAAATGGGCGGGCAAAGCAAAAGCATCGATATTCCCCTGTCATAATAATTTTAACACAGCACAATGAACTGACCGTATCTGTTCCAAAACACATGCGCCTGCCAACGGAAGCCAACATTCACTGTGGGAGAGTCGGTGATGGACAGAAAGTCCAGCTCCGAAGTTGTTGAAGAGGTCCAATTGAAGGGGAATCGGGCCGATTCGGGGGTTGGGTCTCTGCTCAGATTAGAAAAAGTACCAAAACAGAAGTGGAGGGGGTGGAGGGGAGAAGCCCACGAACTCGTATTTGAGGAAGTTGACCACCATCTCGGCAAACAGTTCGGTCACCCGCTTGTCCAATTGCCAATTCCGGTCCTTGCGCGTCTCGAGAAATCGCCTCTCCAATTGGAACAGAAACATTTCGTCACATCCGTGGAAAACCCCTTAAAATAAAAACATTCCAACATAATACAAAACCACCATATTCACTTTGTGTCTCAAAGTTTTCGCTGACATGGTCAAACGAATACAAAAAGACGGGCACTTCTTGACGTGAATAGTAATTGGCCAGACGGGCGGTGGGCGCATCGAACCAAAAGTGGGAGAACATCTGCAAAATAAGTGAAGTGATTGCAGATGACCCGATTTGAATTAGGCCCATTTTTACGGGCATGGCCATTTCTCCTTGAACTTTTAGTGAGAAGCTTTAACCCCATAACACCCCCCGCCCCCTCCCTTTCCCGACTCCGCTCTTTTATGGAGCATAAAGCTCTAACAACAAGAAATGTCGTTTAAACGGTGCCTGAAGAATGGACTCGTTGAGCGATGGCACGCTCAGGGACGGGTCCACCCGAGTCCACACGTATTCGTGCATCGCACCCTCGCGGATCAGTCGATGGTTGATGAACCCAGAGTACGACTGGGTCAAATTATCCACCAGTTGCTCCGCCACCGGCACGTTCATCCCATCGGTCATGTTGACGTTCTTCTCGTTGAGCAATACTCAAAATTATATGAGAAATGAGAAACTCATTCATTTTGTTCCCTTCATTACGCATTGAAAGGGCACTTTCGTCTCGCGTTGTGCCCAGCATTATCGGGCTCTTCCGACGTGAAATGGACAACGTTTCCGGGTCGTTTGGAATCAGCCCGTCTTCGCCGTCCACAATGGGAACAAAAACGTCGTAGTCCGGGTACGGGCTGGGCTGAAGTTGGCGGAGGGACATGAACATTGCAAACAAACAAAAAATGAATAGTGTTAAAAAGAATCCAGGTGGGTCATTTTTGGCCGAGAAAAAGGATCGGATGCACTCTTGAACATTGCAAAAGAAGAACCTCAAAGGCGAGGATTTCGTCACGGAGCTGTTTCTTGAAGCATTCCAAAAGTTCGCTGGAATTGAACGAGCGACAATGGAGCCGTGCGTCCAATTGCCATGTGCCGTTGATGGCCGTGTCGCGGACAGTGCCGGGAGAGAGGGCCGTGCTAAACGGAACGGACAAATGGCAATCTTTGAATTAATTTGGGTTCCTCCTGTCGACGAATTAAACCGACCCGCTCATCAGCATCACTTTGTGGAAGAGTCCTGCCGAGAAAATATGAGAAGCAATAAAAAATGACCGTTCGATTGACTTACCCTCCGCTTTCGGTGACAGTGCCAACAGCGAAACCGCAGAGGCTCCGGACCCGTGGCCCATCGAAATGCAAATTTAAACATTAACATCGCCGGAGGCTAAGGCATTACCATCATTACGTTGTTCGGGTCTCCGCCAAACACATGCGCCTAAAATATGAAAACAAAACGTTGACCAATCAGTGAAGAATTGTTTACATTGCTCTGAACCCATTTGAGTGCCAACATTAAGTCCCAAAGTCCGAGATTACCGGGCAAAATGGAATCACCGGTGGAGAGGAAGCCTGACAATTGAATGAGAAATAAAGTTGCAACAAAATGGGGGATTTTTAGAATTCCCAAAACTACCCAACCCATAAATTTATTCTCCGATTCACCATTTACCCATTGGCCCGAGACGGTAGTTGACCGAGACGAAAATTACTTTTCGCGATACAAAATTGTTGAGGATGGCTTTCTGCGGGTAGTCAGCGCTGGACCCATACTGGAATCGGCCACCGTGCACCCAAACAATAACCGGATAAGTGTCGTTGGTGAACTGTTCAAAGAATTTTTTGGCGAATTTCAAAAAGTTTGGCGGAAACTTGAGACGGAGCGAACAAATTCAGGTAGAGGCAATCCTCGGAGACGTGGATTTTGTACAGCTTGACCGGGTCAACCTTCCGATCCCGGGGCCGTTGAGCACACATCTGACAATGAGACATTTTTGGTCTATACGCCTAAAAGGAAAGGCCGAAAACGACCGGCGGATATTGCGACGCATTCATCACGCCCCGCCATTTGGCCGGAGGTTCGGGCATCTGAGGATCGGAGGGGCAGACAAAATTATGGAAAAAGACAAAAACAAAAAAGGGGCAACAACCTGAAAACGAAGCGAACCGACGGGCGGCGCGGCGTATGGAATGCCTTTGAAGACGGCAAATTCGTTCGCACCAATTGTCTATAAAAAAAGTTGTGGACAAGCAACAACTTCAACATTCAATCTCTCAGATATAGTAATTCAATGAATGAATGTCTACCAAATATTCGCCACGTATTGAGCCCGATTCGATGGTCAATTCGATTGGGTGCGTTTTGCGGAGTCGCCCCGGTATCATTCCGTCAACAGCAACGTCACCATCGGCTTCAGCGGCAGAAGCGGAGTTGGTGGTTAAGCCGTCGTTGTCCAACGAATTTTCGTAAAAAGAAGCAGAACGGTGTGAATGCTGAGACCGTACGGAGGAAAACAGAAGATGCAAAAGAATTGAAGTGAGGACGGCCAATTGGAAGGCGAAGGCAAACATCGGAACCGGCGGTGGAGCCCCGGCAAGTGATGAAATTTCCTGCAACTCGCAGAGACTTGCGCTAGCAATAAGAAGCTGCACACACACGAAACATTAAACAGAAGAGCTTCCTGATAAAATTTAAAAAAATCACATTAGGTATGGCGAAAAATCAACAAAATTTCATTAAAAAATTGGGTAGGTAAAATTTGGGAAAAGTAACCATTTAGGTGGATGGCAAATGCGTCAGAAATTTAGGCAGGCCTGCGGAATTTTGGTCTCGTCAACAAAAAAGAAGAAAGTTATAGGATTCGAAACTTTTCTGGGCGAGTGCAGAAAAATGTTTCCAAGCCCCAGGCACTTTTTAACGATTCGAAATTTCAGGCCTTTTTTGAAAATGACTAACAAATAAGTCTACCTTTGAGCATGGTTATTTTTCAAAAACGGCTAAAACAATATTTTGGAGTGTAATTTCTCTTCAATGGATGAAAAGCCGCCAGCCGCCAAAGGAAGTAAAGGACTAAGATTGAATTCAAACTTTTTTTTTGGCCTCCACCAAATGTCGCTTTTCGGCAGTATTTGCCATAGACAGAAAATGCATTGAGCCGGACACAACGGAGGCGTGCCATAAATCCCCCAAAAGCCATTTCATCCGTCGCTTCAATCCCAAGAAGCATTATGTCTGAGTCTTGGGAGAATTCCTCTTCCCCTCAACCATTTTTATATTTGCAAGGAAACAACGAAAGTTTGGATTTTTCAGCTTCCTCAAAAAAGCAGCAGCATTGTTAAAGGAGACAATTGTAGGGATTGAAGCTAATTGCGTGTCAAAAACTTCTGAGTTTGTGAGAGTAAAAAAGGCATGTGTAAAATTTGCAAAATAAAGACAGTGAAGGTCAAAAATAAGATTCTGTAAGTTTTTTGGCAATGGTGTAGAATTGCGGTCCCGGAGTGGGCAGTTTAGCGTAATTATAACCAGAATTACCTAAGCATTGAACAAAAAAATGGTTTATTTTCTCCTCAAAAATGCTCCGCCGAGAATTTTGTGAAAATTTTAATGAATCTTGTTATGAAAATTGTTTAAAATTTGCGAAGATGCGAAACATGTATGCAAAATTGTTGTTTCTTTTTGCGATCAAAATCATTCGTTCTTAGCCTTCTCATCCTCCGTTGTTCGCCGCCACCGTTTTTTGAGCTTTAAAAGCAAAAAGATGGCAAAGAGAGCGAAAGGCTGAAGCAAAGGGACGAGCAAAGGGAGGAAGAGGGGCACATAAACGCCGTATTTTTGTTCGGACGGAAAGTTGAGCAGTTCGAGCAGCGACGGGTCGGTGTTGGCCCGCTCGGCGAGTCGACGCGCTTCGGCGGCAGACTCGGAATCTGAGGACAATTCTGGCAATTTGTTCAATTAATTAAACCCAACCAAAGTGATTTCTGTCGGCAAGGTCGTTGAAAGCCTTCAGAAACAGCACTTTCGAGTCGGCAGAAAGCCGTGCCACTTCGTCCGGAATCACCAAATCATCAATATTTTCGGACACTGAATATGTTGAAGATTAATGAGTCAAAATGAACCAAAAAGGCATATTACCCTGGACTAAGTTTCATAGCAAATCAAAAAATTAAAAACTCGCATTTGTGCAGAGCATTCAAAGTGCGCAATGTTTGCATCAAATTCTCGACAACAAGTCGCCTTTTGTGTTGAAGGAGTGTCTCCTTGAACATCTGTGCCGAACTCATCTCGGCGCCACCGTTCGCGATTGGTCGAACCGAAAATTGGAATTGCAAAACGGCCAAAAGTGCGTTCAGAAGAGCGGCGGAAACGGCATTTTCGTCATCGGCAAATTGAGGCGGAATGAAAAGGCCACCCCACGAGGCGATGGCCAAACCGACGGTCGACTCCTGAATGATTTCTGCGCGAATCGGTGGCTGGCCCCAAATGAATCAACGTTGGCTGATCAATCCCAAAATGAACGACAGATGATTAATCACTAATACTAGGTTGTTTCATAATTAAGCTCGCTTTTTTGTTTACAGCAGCTAGTAATAAAAATACAACTAAATTTTAATCAAAAAAGCGAACTTATTATGCAACCTGGTGATGGTGTCAACCCATCTCATCACCAACCCAACTTATCCCCTCCAACTTTGAACCTTTATAACTCGTTTCAAAATGAATGAAACCAAATATAATCGATATCATTTAAAGCTCCGAATGTGCCGAATATAGTAACTCCGATATGCTAAAATTATGATCAAGTTTGTCAAAAACCATTATTTTGGATTTTTCGGGCTTTTCATGTCATAACTTTTCTGAAACTTAACATATCGGGTTAAATAAAGTTTATTTTATTCGGCACATCTAGAGCTTTCAAATGATACTAATTATACCTGGCTTGCTTCATTTCGAAAAAGATTATAAAGGTTTAAAGTTGGACGTGATGAGTTGGGTTAGTGATGAGATGGGGCCCTAGTAATATCGAAAATAAATTTGGCTTCAAAATTGGCATTTTCGATCAGACGGCCAACAAAAGTGAGGACAAACGCACGCCGTTATGGGTAAGCCGAATGTCCATCGCATCGTCAAACGGAGGCCAAAAGACGGCCAATTTGAGCAGAGACTCCCTGTTGAGCGGTGCCGAGCCCATCAAACGGTCCAACTCGGAGCAAAGCGACGCCGGCATTTGCTGATCGGACGAGTCAATGTCGACGATTGCCGGAGACTCCTTCCGACGGTCGGACACAAAATCGGACAGAGAAAAGTCCCAAAGGTGCTCAGCACTGATCAGAACTAAAAGTAAGGAATTCGAAAAATAATCTCCAAAAAAATTGTTGGGGACGACCTTCGACGCCAATTTCCTTGAAATTTTTCTGTAAGAAAATGTCGAATTTTCTTTCGATTGTGCGCGAAAAATTAATTGTTTTTTGCGTCGCTTTGTGATGAACGAAAACGAAATGAACGCTGTAATCGGATTGAGGCCGTAAAACGTCCCAAACATCGCCGCCACTCTCAGCAGACGCTGCTGACGAGGGAAAAAACGAAGAAAAATTCTGAAAAATTTTATTTGACAAAACAAATAAAAACGGGAGAGTTGAACCCACCTTGATTAAAAATAATATAAAAAATCGTACTTTTGTCTCTCCGAAAATGTTTTGATTCACTTTTTCCTAATCAACTCTTCAACATGCCATGGCAAAATGACCTTTTCCAGTGCCAATTCGTACTCGGCGCCGAGCACAGAAAGTGCCGCCCGGTAAGGCGTTGTGGTAAGCCACCAAACGGGCAAACCGACAGCGAAGATGACGAAGGCGAAAGAAAGAAAGGCAATGCGACGCCAGCGGAGCTCGGCGCGTTCACTTCCGGAGAGTTTCACCTTTGGGGAGAAATGTTGGGGGACTGTACAGTTACGGAAGTTGTTCTCAGTAAAAAGCAAGACCGTCAAGAAAAAAACAAACCTCGCCACAAAGGTAATTTTGGAACTGCCACGAAAACGAAGAAGAATCCATTTTGGTGTTAGCTCATGTTTGCTAATTTGTTTTGTTTAATTAATCACTTTTGCCCCTCTTTCATAAATAGGAAAAGGATTGTAACTGATGAAGAATTTTGTTGAACTACTAATCATAAATATTATTTTTGTTTATTTGTTTTTATCAATTGCACTTTTTGAAGTTCGACATAAGAACATATTAATGGGACGATGTGTGTGGGAATGGGTTTATCATTAGATCAATCCAAAAATGTTTAGGTTGGAGTCCGGACCGCAAAGAACGAAAGGACTTTTGAGTAAAACCAAAAGAGTCCGGGCTCCAATCCAATGTAAATGCAGCAAGATAAGGCATGAATGACTCGGATTGGGCGCAAAAATAAACAGGTAAAGCAGCAGATCAATGCATTGGAGGGGGAAGAAATATCGTACAGATTAATTAATTAATTGGAAAGGATGGCTTTTTCGACGACTCAGGCGTCCAAGAGATTTGCTAATAAATTGTGCCACAATGGGAAATTTGGGTCGTGGAAGACGGAAAGGGCAAAAAACAACCGATTTAACATTAAAATGTTCACAAAACAAAACCAATTTCTGTTGGTTGGCGTTTGGCCTTTTTATTCCACGTTCATTTGAAGAGCAGGGCAACTTATTACGACCGTCGGCTCCACTTTGCCCGTTGCGCAAAAATATCACTGCGTAAGTCTTGTGCAAAACAAATGCCGAGAAACTAAAAAGAGGGAAAATATAACACTTTTTCTCCGGTATGTCGCACCACAGAATTTTCCAATCTACAAAATAAAAAGCGAACGATTTTATTATTATGAAAGTGAGAGGACGACAAAAAGGGAAAGTGCCAAACCCCAAACCAAACCCACTTGGATTACGGCAACCACAAAAATGGCGGCGCCGACGTACAAAAAGTTGTTGTTCAGCCAACCTTGCATTTTCGGAAGACATCCCTCGATTATGGCCAGAAAACCCCCAAAAGTCATCAAGTGTTAAGGCCATAACTTTTTTGAAACTTGTCCAATCGCAAAGTTTTAACTTAATGTTAGCTTCAACTCTTCGAGATCTTTCGATTGGCTTTAAGATTTTCTGAATGGGTTAAGGTTGAAGCAAGTTTGACCCGATCTTGATTGGATGAGTTTTGGGTGGGACCCTCGCTGGCTAAATTCAAATAGTAACATTTCGCCAAATGAAATGCTTTAATTTTAGCACATTCCTTTACTAAGTTGAGCATAAAAATACTGTTTTTTTGCAACAAGAAAACATTCCAACAATTATTCATTTTTCATTTTCATTTATCGAAAGGGGGAGGCAACCCGGTCTAGATTTTACCAAATTCCGTTTCACTCAGTTAGTTTATATTTCTCTGAGGCTTTACCTTCCAATTCAAAAATAGATCTCGCTATGAACCAAGAACTTAGCTTTTTAGTTCTCCATTTTATATTGTCTTTCTTTTTTAATTTTTTTAGACATATAAATCATTGGAAGAAATAAAATCATAATGGCTTCTGTTCCTACACAAAAGGAAGAGCCGTTCCTCAACCAACAGGCGCGGGAAGAACTCCGCGCAATAGCAAAGAAAATCCTTCAGGAGGGAAAGGGCATTCTCGCTGCAGATGAAAGCACAGGTCCCAGAATTGGCCGATTTGACCTTCCAATTAGACAACTTCCCAATTTTAAGGGTCAATCGGAAAACGTTTCGAGACAATTGGACTAGAGAACACTGAGAACAATCGCCGCCGTTATCGCCAACTTTTGTTCACCACTCCAAACTTTGGGCAGTACATCAGCGGAGTGATTCTTTTCGATGAGACATTCAGACAGGTCGGACACATCCGTTACTTTGATTAATCTAAAAATTTAGTCAACTGATGACGGGGTCCGTTTTGTCGACGTCATCAAAAAGACGGAAGCTGTTCCGGGCATCAAAGTGGACATGGGCGTTGTGCCTTTGGCAGGCACTGACAACGAGAAGACTACCCAGGGTCGGTCGCCTCTTTTTTGGAAGCCTTGCTCCGAATAACCTCAGCACCTTTAGGCTTTGACAATTTGGCTGAGCGTTGTGCTGAGTACAAGAAGGGCGGCTGCGACTTTGCCAAGTGGCGTTGTGTGCTCAACATTGGGCCCAATAAGCCTTCCGATGTGGCACTGACGGAGAATGCCAATGTGCTCGCCCGTTACGCGCGCATTTGTCAGCAAAACGGACTTGTGCCCATTGTGGAGCCGGAAGTGCTCTGTGACGGCGACCACAGTTTGGAGCGATGCCGAGAGGTGGTTTTGAAATTGGACTTACAAATTAACCTTCATTTTCTCAGGTGACTGAACTGACTTTGGCCTACACCTACAAGGCGCTAGCCATCCAAAAAATTTTTTTGGAGGGAACGCTGCTTAAACCAAACATGGTCACGCCCGGAAACAACAGCAATGCAATGATCTTGCCGGAAGATGTTGGACTGGCGACAGTCACCGCTCTTCGACGCGCCGTGCCAATCGCGGTCCCAGGTCATTTAAAGGAAACGGTGAAATTTAATGATTTGATTTGAAATTCAGGTGTTGTTTTCCTCTCCGGCGGCCAATCCGAAATCGAAGCCACCCAAAATCTGAACGCGATCAACCGTGTGCCCGGGCACAAGCCGTGGACGCTTTCCTTCTCTTACGGTAGAGCGCTTCAATCGTCGGTGATCAAGAAGTGGGGAGGAAAGGACGAGAATATGGCAGAAGCTCAGGCCTTACTGCTCCATCGTGCCAAAGTGAGTCAGTCATAAGCAATTTTATTGGCTGCATTTTGGCATTTAGGCCAATTCACAAGCCCAGGTCGGGCAGTACACCGGCGAAGAGCATGCGGCCGATGCGGCTGCAGGAGCAAGACTGTTCGTCGCCGACCATGCGTATTAGACGTTCTATTGATGTGGAGCATTATATAAATAAGATCATAGGCATTTACGTTCTTTGTCACCCCTGATTGTCTTGATAAATGTGCGATTATTTAGCTTTTGCATACAGATACCCTCAAGAACTTAAAAAATGACACCAAATTTGTGAACCCTCAAGAACTTAAAAAATGACACCAAATTTGTGCAGGGGTAAGGAATAACATTGATTAATAAGGAATGGCGTTTTGCCCGGACCCTTTTGGAAAAATCAAGCCAATAATTTGGGGGGTTTGAAATTTTTGTTGAAATTTGAAAGTACAATTTGATTGCCCCGAGAGTTTCACCTTTGGGGAGAAATGTTGGGGGACTGTACAGTTACGGAAGTTGTTCTCAGTAAAAAGCAAGACCGTCAAGAAAAAAACAAACCTCGCCACAAAGGTAATTTTGGAACTGCCACGAAAACGAAGAAGAATCCATTTTGGTGTTAGCTCATGTTTGCTAATTTGTTTTGTTTAATTAATCACTTTTGCCCCTCTTTCATAAATAGGAAAAGGATTGTAACTGATGAAGAATTTTGTTGAACTACTAAGCATAAATATTATTTTTGTTTATTTGTTTTTATCAATTGCACTTTTTGAAGTTCGACATAAGAACATATTAATGGGACGATGTGTGTGGGAATGGGTTTATCATTAGATCAATCCAAAAATGTTTAGGTTGGAGTCCGGACCGCAAAGAACGAAAGGACTTTTGAGTAAAACCAAAAGAGTCCGGGCTCCAATCCAATGTAAATGCAGCAAGATAAGGCATGAATGACTCGGATTGGGCGCAAAAATAAACAGGTAAAGCAGCAGATCAATGCATTGGAGGGGGAAGAAATATCGTACAGATTAATTAATTAATTGGAAAGGATGGCTTTTTCGACGACTCAGGCGTCCAAGAGATTTGCTAATAAATTGTGCCACAATGGGAAATTTGGGTCGTGGAAGACGGAAAGGGCAAAAAACAACCGATTTAACATTAAAATGTTCACAAAACAAAACCAATTTCTGTTGGTTGGCGTTTGGCCTTTTTATTCCACGTTCATTTGAAGAGCAGGGCAACTTATTACGACCGTCGGCTCCACTTTGCCCGTTGCGCAAAAATATCACTGCGTAAGTCTTGTGCAAAACAAATGCCGAGAAACTAAAAAGAGGGAAAATATAACACTTTTTCTCCGGTATGTCGCACCACAGAATTTTCCAATCTACAAAATAAAAAGCGAACGATTTTATTATTATGAAAGTGAGAGGACGACAAAAAGGGAAAGTGCCAAACCCCAAACCAAACCCACTTGGATTACGGCAACCACAAAAATGGCGGCGCCGACGTACAAAAAGTTGTTGTTCAGCCAACCTTGCATTTTCGGAAGACATCCCTCGATGAAAATGTTGCTGTGATAAGACAATTTTGGTGTCTGAAAGAACGGAGCTTTTAAGTGTGGCCCATTTGAACTAAAATAGGTGGGTCAACGGGTCCGATCCCGGCTTTTTGATGCTATCGGAATTAAAAAGAATTTTCACTTTTATTTCAACAGACAAAATTTCTATTTAAAATGGATCATCGTTTAATAAAACCCAACTCATTTCTTTGTTAATCGCGTCAAAAAAGAAACCTGCGTCGATTTGCTGACCCTGGTCCCCTGGCCGCAAGCAAAGTTTGGCAACGTTTTGTCCAAGTCCTTGCAGCAAGAGAACGGAACACCGCCAGCCTAAGCAACGCAATTAGTTTTATCAAAAACTTCTTTTTTCAATAAACTTCTTTTTTCAATAAACTTCTTTTTTCAAAGGGATTTTAATATTAAAACAAAATCTTCCGTCAAATGCATATTTAAAACCTGAAATTAAAAATTTCTGCAAAACCCATTAAAATCATAAAGAAGGCATGTCGACATATTCAATGTTCACCTCGATGTTGTTGAAGGCCTTGCCCATGACGGATTTCGGGCTTGAATTGAAATAAATGTTCTTGTCCCAGTCGTCCGGGTCATGAATGCCACAGCAGTTGAAGTCTTGCTGAACCCAGTCAATGATTGTCTGAAGGTCGGGGTCATCGCGATAAAAAATGATCTGAAAACGAAAAAGATGTCCAAAAAAGCATCCGCACAAACAAACCATGTGATCAAGCCGATTGTTCAAATCGTTTTCAATAAAATCTTTGGCAAAAAAGGCAAGGACAACGACAAGCGCTTCGGTGAGCAAAAGGAGGCCCAAAATCGAAGAATAAACGGCCAAGAAACAAGTGTTTTCACGAAGCGCACCAATACATCCTTAAAAAGTGAAATGATTTCACTTTTTGCGTCATAACTTTTAAACTTCGCAAATTGAAAGACCCGAAAGAAAGTGCAAATTTGACTATTCAATTTCAAACCCAATTCAAACCGCTGAATCCAATGCAAAAAATGACACTGCCAATGATAATCAAAAGCCATGCCGGGTCCAGGTAGAAAATCGCAAGTTGGCTGTACAAATTGTTCTTCTCCAATCTCGACCAAGCACCGATGCCGAGCAGGAGAAAGCCGAGAATCCAAAACAGCACATTAAACCTGAGGTTTAAAAATAAATAACTCCAAAATGAAGTTTTTTTTTGCTAAAGTTGAGTTTAGGGAGTCCCGGCTTGCACTTTTTATTATCAGCTAAAAGACCATTCCTATCAAGGTTCTCCATTTCTTATGATCGCCAAGACTTCTAAACTGAACCATTTCCGTTTTCTGACCCAAAAACAGTGTATTTAACACAAAAATTGATTTCAGAACGGCTCCTTGGCATTTTTCTTGTCCGACTCCTCATGTTACGCCCAATGTGTCGATTTTGCTAAATGTACGAATGCGAATGTTAAATGGACGGCCAGAAGTTACCGCATGGCTCGCCGCCTGGCTGTAACTATGACTGCTGCTGTTGGGTCTCCGACTAGCCATCTTCATAAAAATTACTCTTTAATGACAATAAAATTGTACACATATTTTGTTTATTTTCTTGTATTTATCTAATTTGTGCAAGATTTAGCACTTTTAGGCGTTTGATATTTAGTGCATTTTTGGCTAACAATTTTATGGGAATTTTATTTTTCTTGGCGAACTGCATTAATACTATATTTTAAATTTTCAACGTACAAAATGGAAAGAAGCTCTAACCGTTATTCTGATGATTAACGCAACCTTCGTTACAGGAGTCGATGACTTTATCCCACTGTTGCAAAAGAAAACAATACATAATTACCGACAAAAACGCGAGAAATGTGTCGCAATTATAGGCGAACAACGAAATGACAGAAGATACTTATTGTCAAATGATATCACTTCAATGTAATCCGCTGGCCTCACTTCTTAGCTGTAAAGGTCATCGTCATCATTGTTCACTTCATTCCCAGCTTTGCCACCCGACGATTTTTTGCCTTCCCCAGGGAATTTGAAGTTGGTACCAAACCCGCGTTGCTGCTGAAGCGTTTGGGCGAACATTTCGTATTTGCGAATGTCATTGTCCGAAACACTGCGACGAGCGTACTTCATCGCCTAAACACGCAACAAATAAAGAAGTAAAAAGGAAAAGTATCCCACAAGATCAAACATTCTACGTCCCTGCCAACTATACTAATCAATCCCACCTCTTCGAAGTGCTTGCGCGTAAGTTCCGGCACGGGGTCCTCGGCCACGTCCATCACTTCCTCACCGCGCTGCTCTTTGGCCTGTCGTTCTTTTTCGATGACCACTGCCTTCTCGATAGACTCGCGGATGGCAAGTTTGCAGGCGCGCTGGCAAATTTCGGTGATGTCCGCTCCGGAAAATCCCACGGTGGCTTTGGCCAGGTAGTCCAAGTTAACATCCTTTGCAATTGGAGTTTTACGCAACGACGCCCGGTAGATCTGCAGGCGGCTGGGCTCGTCGGGCAACGGAATGTAAATCAACTGGTCCAGTCGGCCCGGACGCAGAATTGCCGAGTCGATGATGTCAGGCCTGAACAAGATGATATGACAAACTTTAATATTTGTCAATTGTTTCTTTTAAAATAAAAGAAGTTTCTTGTTTTTTAACCAATTGATTCAAAAACCGGACCCAAAACCCACAACTACCAACCGATTTGTCGCTCCGATGATAAAGACATTTTTCTTTGAGCCCATTCCGTCCATTTCGGTCAACACTTGGTTGATGACGCGATCGGCTGCTCCTCCCGCATCGCCAACGTTTCCACCACGAGATTTAGCAATTGAGTCCAGCTCATCAAAGAACAGAACGCAGGGCGCAGCAGCTCTAGCCTTATCAAACACATCCCTCACATTGGCCTCAGACTCGCCGAACCACATAGTCAACAGCTCGGGACCCTTAAACAATGAAAATTGCCATTTTAAAACCAAAACCTGGATTTAGGGACGTATTTACATCAACAATATTTTACTTTGATGCTTATGAAGTTGGCTTGGCATTCGTGTGCAATTGCCTTTGCGAGCAAAGTTTTTCCGCATCCCGGCGGACCGTAGAAGAGAACGCCTCGCGATGGTTGCATTCCGAACTTGAGGAACATCTCCGGGTGTTCGACTGGGTACTTAAAAGGGCACGTAAAAATGCAATCACAAATCGAAAACAGAAAAAAGGTACCTGGACCAACTCTTGCAATTCCCTCTTCACATTTCCAAGTCCGCCAATGTCTTCCCAGGTGATGTTCGGCGTCTCAACAACGGTCTCACGCAGTGCCGACGGACTGTTCTTGCCAAGTGCAAACTAAAAAGTCCATGTCAATTTGTGGTTGAACAAAAGACAAACAAGCACCTGAAAGTCGTCCATTGTGACGGCCAATTGCGCCAAAACTTCCGCGTCAATGTTCTCAGCTTCCAGATCAATCAGCTCCATTTTCTGTCGGATTTGCTGCATGGCCGCCTCCGAGCACAACGCGGCCAAATCGGCACCAACATACCCATGGCATTCGTTGGAAATCTAAACGAGAAAAAAAAGCAGATCTAATGCAAATTTGAGTGGGGGTCGTTTCGGCGCCCACGTTTCGGCGCCAAATAAAATAATGTGAAAAATATGTAGTATTCTTGTTTCTTTTTTTAAGCAAAAAATATACCCATTTCATAATATTCTCAGCCTATAATTTTTACAACATGGAGCATATTATTAGGCCTAAGCCACCCTAAGCTTTTGGGTTCGTTAGGCTTAAGCCTAACCCACCCTAAGCTTAGGCCTATCAAAAAAATAATGGACCAGTAATTGATGTAAAAAATAGTACGATGTGCAATTACCAAATAAACCCCTAAATTTCTTGCAAATTTCTGTTGTATTTAAAATTTTTTATGTATTCATTTTTTGTTTAAAAATTCCATGCTGGCGCCGAAACGACCCGTTCCCGCAATTTATAGTAAGAAAACCTTTTCCAAATCAACGTCCTCGGCCAATTTCATATTCTTAGTGTGAATGCGAAGAATCTCCAAACGCCCAATTGCGTCGGGAATCCTAAAATGATGCAACATTTCAAAGTACGCCAAACATAAAGGAAAACAAACCCAATGTCGATCTCCCGATCGAAACGTCCAAAACGACGGAGAGCCGGATCAATGGAATTCGGGCGGTTCGTCGCACCAATTACGATGACGTTCGAACGCTGCTTAAGTCCGTCCATTAAGGTGAGCAGCTGTGACACGATACGACGCTCAACTTCACCGTGAGTCTAAACTCGGGGATTTTATAATAAATCCAACGAATTTCCGGCAAACCTTTTCCCGTTTTGGAGCAATGGCATCAATCTCGTCGATAAAAAGGATGGCAGGCGAATTCTTCTCGCATTCAGAAAAGGCTTTTCGCAGGTTCGACTCCGACTCGCCGGCCAATTTGCTCATGATTTCAGGGCCTTAAGCGTCATAAAATTGTGAATATATCCAAAGAATTTGATTACCATTGAGGAGAAAGAAGAATGCCCCGGTTTCATTCGCAACCGCACGGGCAACAAGCGTTTTGCCGGTTCCGGGCGGACCAAACAACAGCATGCCGCGTGGAGGTTTGATTCCAATCGACTTGAAAAGCATCGGATGACGGAGGGGCAGCTCAACCATCTCTTTGATCTGCGCCAGTTGTTTGCGCATCCCTCCGATGTCGTCGTAACCGACGTCGTTCAAGTTGTTCTCCTCGTCCTCGCGTTTGATCGGGTCGCCTTCACAGTGAACGACGGTCGTTGGCGCGACAATGCAAGCGGGCGCTGGGTCAGTCTCAATCACTTGAAAAGAAAAATAATGAAGTTTACCATCTGTTTTTAAAGTTGAAAAAATCCAATAAAAAAAATTGTCAAAAACGTATCTTGAACTCAACGCTGCGCATAGCCGCATTGACTGTGAATGTGTCGCCTTTGTACACCGGTCTGTACGCTTCCAGAAAGTATGGCTTCAGGAACACTTCGAACAAATTCCTAAATTCCCAAATGAATAAGCAAAAATTTTAAACCATTTACCCGGTCAGCCCCTCAACAGTGTCGTCAATCGGAAGAATATGAATGCGCAGTCCATTGGGAGTGTTTGAAGCGGACGTCACATTGACAACATCGCCCAGTTTGACGCGGAGATTCTGTCGCACAACTCGGTTCATGAAGATTTTTTCGGGAGGACAACTGTCTTCGGCTAAAAAGTTATAGTTTTCGAGACTCTCAAAAGAGACTTCCAACCTAAGACAACGCAAACAGTCTCACGACGCTTCTTGCCTTTAAGAAGAATTGCATCGCCGCGAAACAGTCCAAGGTCGTCCATTTTGCCCTGAAAAAATGGGTTTGTCTTATGTCAACGACACAACTTCAGTCACAAGTTTGCCAAAATATTGAAAAAATGAACCTGCGACATTTGCACAATGCTGTTGTCATCCTTGGGCGATTGGTCAACGATGAGTCTGTTTGGCTTTGGTTTGTTCTTGAGAATCCTGAAAAAAATCGCAATTTTAGAGTGACAAAACGAAGAAACATACGCAGTCGCCAATTCCTCGTTTCGTTTTGTTTTCTCGTCCTTTTGTGTAGGAACAGAAGCCATTTACGATTTTATTTCTTCCAATGATTTTATACGCTAAAAAAAATTAAAGAAAAACATATAAAATGAGAACTAAAAAGCTGAGTTGTTGGCGGTAAATGAATTACGAATTGATGAGATTATTTTCTTTAAAAACGTTCCCTCCCATCCTTTTGGCACGTCGTCTTACACACATATAAGCATTGTCATCATTTTTTTTTGATGAAAGGAAGTGTTTCATAGCAAGATCTATTTTTGAATAAACTAACTGATTTGTGAGTGAGATGGATTTTGGTAAAATCTAAACCGGCTTAGGATTTCGAAATCCGGGAATATAAAGCCGAAAACCTATATCCTTGTGCCGGAAATATGGATTCCGGGAATTCAACTAGATTAAACCTAAAATCTTATCTTTTTCGAGGTCCCACGCAACTCATCCATTACAAGTTTGATGTTCTATAAAATATACCTAACTTCTTGAAATGCTTTGAACCTGATGAAATAGGTATATTTTCTCAAATACATAATGACCAATATTGGATTTTGTTTAGACTGTAAAGAGAATTATAGAACTAAACTTTATGAGATGGGGTTCCCCCTTTTTAGATAAACTGAAAAAATGAATAGGCAATTATGTAATTGTTGGAATGTTATTTTTTTTTGCAAAAAAAAAAACAACCTTTTTATGCTCAACTTACAAATTAGTAAAGAGAATGTGCTAGAAATTAAAGTATTTGGTATTTCTACACTATATGGGAGTGGTTCGGATCTGAACAATTCATATACCAATCGACGCCTCTCATCGAGCTGAGCACGAATCTGCAAAAAATTTTCCGCGGAAACCACTTTGAAGAAAGTTATGGCCCCTCAAACTTGGCCAAAAACCATAGGGGGGACCCTTTTGGTCAAAATTTTTGGGAAATATTTTTATTCTAAATAGCGTCTCAAATATGTTATTTAATGCACTGATTACGAATTCGTCAATAAAAATTAAAAATTGAGCATTTAAAGCAGTTTTTGAACCGGTTTAAATTTTTGAAATTTATGGGGAAAATGACTTATTTAAATTAAAACAAAAGCCCGATAAGGGAAAAATTAAACAGTAAGGTGGAAAATAGCAGCCAAAATAAAGTAAAAACAAGTTAACAGGCATAATGAAATCTAAAAATCATACAATTTAGGCATCCACTTACGCGGGCTTAGGCTAGGCCTCAGCCTAACGCGGGCTTAGGTTTAGGCCTCAGCCTAACACGGGCTTAGGCTTAGGCCTCAGCCTAACGCGGGCTTAGGCTTTTCAGACCCTTTTTAGAATAAAAAAACATCCGTCCCCCCTATGGTTTTTGGCCAACTTTGAGAAGCCATAACTTTGCTCAAAATCGAGAGCGACTCAAAATTTTTGCAGATTCGTAATCAGCTCGACGAGGGGAGTTGAATGATATATAATTTTTCCAATAACAAATTTTCAGACACTTTTTAGAATAAAAATATTTCCCAAAAATTTTGACCAAAAGGGTCCCCCCTATGGTTTTTGGCCAAGTTTGAGGGGCCATAACTTTCTTCAAAGTGGTTTCCGCGGAAAAATTTTTGCAGATTCGTGCTCAGCTCGATGAGAGGAGTCGATTGGTATATGAATTGTTCAGATCCGAACCACTCCCATATAGTGTAGAAATTCCAAGTATTTCGTTTGGCAAATGTTAGGGATAAATAAATAAAAATAAATACACTCACAAATCAAAACTTTTTTTTGTGGTTTTAGTCATTTTCAAGGACTGCCCTTGGGCCATTCAAGGACGAATAGGAGGCCCGACAAACAGGGTGGCCACCTGTCAAACCCAAAAATCAGCTGAAAAATCAGGATCAGGGCAATCCTGCAGAATGGGGATCCCTACTTCATACTTTGTTATTTGAGCTAAAAATTTATATTTGGGGGGGTTTCGGGGGCGCTGATCACGAATCTGACCTTAGATTTTGTCCAATCTTTGATTTTGTCTAAGATTTTTCATCAATTACTTGATTTTGGGAATAGCCCTCGTTTTCAAAAAAACCTATTCATTTGTAAAAACAAATAACCAAACACATTAATTTGGCTTTTTGGATATCAGATTCGATTCTACGCATCAGAAAACCCCGGAAACTACCTTTTTCAACACTTGCTGCAAAATTTAGAAAATCAATTTTTTGTAAAATTCGAATTCGGGTCCGGTGTTCGAAATCGTTCAAAATGGAGGTCAGATTCGGATTCTACGTCCTAGAACAGCCCTAAAAACTTTTTCTAACGTCTTTATAAAATGTTTTCGTTTTTTTTGAAAAAAAATTTGGGATCCCCATTCTGCAGGATTGCCCAGGATCAGCCTTTGCAAAAATCAGGAATATTTTTTTAGCACCTAATTATATGAATTTACTGCCAAAACTTTATTAATGGTACTTTTCACCGTATTTTACTTAAGTCCAGCAACTCAGAATCACATAGAAGATGATTAAATGCTTGGGTAGAATCAAAACCGCAGTCATTTTGCCGATTTTTGAATTTTTAAAAACCCTTTTTTTGCGAATTCTGTTTTGCTAGGGGGTGGCAGTAAAATTTTGAATTTTTGACTCAATTTGTCAAGGAATTTGCAACCAAAATTTTTAAAAATTGTGGGGTTTTGAAGCTTTTTAAGAATGGGAGAGGTCCGGTGGCGCCGATAGGCGCCTCCGGGGAAATTTTTTTTGAGGGTTTTAACGATATTTGTTAACAAAATTGGCCCATTTTCACTGAAAATATGTAAATTTTTGAAAAATCAGGAAAAATCTCAAAAATCAGGTAATATCAGGCGACAAAGGAATAATACCAAGCGACAAAGGAAAATCAGGAAAAAATCAGGAAACCACCCAAAAATCAGGAAAAACCTGATAAATAAGGTTCTTATTAATTCATAAAAACTGCCGATTCCAGCCAATTTAAAGAGCGAGCACCTGCCTTTGTTCCTATAACACATGGCACAAAGCTCGAAAATGGAGGCGAAGTCCGTTGGATTCGACCACAAATTGGCAAAAAGAATTCATTAAAGTGGACCCAAAATCTCTCAAATCCCCAACCATCACTAATTTGTGATTGTCCCGACGTGCCAAAAGGGGGCCGACCGCCAATGATTTATGACCTCATTATTTTGTGCAATTATACGCGAAAAGCAAGAAGTTATAGGAAGAGGTTTTGCACTTTAAAGTCGCTGGCGCCCTCAAATTTCTTCGGCACCGATTGACGAATGTTCCGTCCCCCCATTCTATTTCCAATGCTCCCTATGAATTTAGCCCCCCTCCCGGGGGCCATCTTCTTCCATCTCATTTCCCTCACGCCGTCATTGACCATCATCGACTAATTAAGCTGCCAAATCGTTTTGCCAAATTGTACAGATGAGGGGAAGGGCCGTCGATGTTGGTGGCATTATAGGAGGGGGGGGGGGGGAAAGAAAGCATGAAGCACAATGCCAACAAAACAAAAGGAGTACAAATACAAGCCCCGGCCCCCGAGGGGCTGTGCCTGTTGGAGCAGGGTTGCGATTTATGTGCGGAAACGTGGAAATTCGCAAGTTTTGGGGTCCTTTTCCACGGTTTTTCCACGTTTTTTAAAGCTGTCACGTTTTCCACGTTTCGGGGTTTTTTGTCACGTTTTTTCCACGGTTTGGTCTCGAATTGACTTTCTCTCAATCTATTGGATATATTTTAAAAATTTGTAAACATTTCGCCAATATGAGGACCATTTTTCTTAACAAATCTTGTAAAAATCCTTAAAAAGCTTCAAAAATTCACCGGTTTTTTAAATTTTGGTTGCAAATCTCCTAATAATCGAGTCAAAAAAATTCAAATTTTCTCGGCGGCGCCTATCGGCACCGCCGACCCCTTCCCCCAGAGAAGTGAAGCAGAATTCGCAAAAAAAAAAAGCATTTTTTAAAAATTTTTTCTTAACAAAATGGAGTAAAACGAAAAATGCAACCCTAAAAATCGACTTTTTCCCCCAACTGCCCCCTCCCCCGAAAAAAATTTCAAGTCAACTCCGATTTGACTTGCCCCCAAGCCCATAATTACTTCATATCTCAGCCAAATTTGCTCAAAATCGTGAAAAGTGTTGATAAATATGCTAGTTACAGATTGTTCGAGCAATTTATATAAAATTAAAGGCTTAAAAAATTTTTCACGTTTTTTCCACGTTTTTGAAAAAAATTTCCACGTTTTTGAAGTCGTTTTCCACGTTTTTGTGTTTTGCCGATCGCATCCCTGTGTTGGAGGAGCGTCGTGACATCCGGTGCCCTCCGCACCTTTCATGCGACATTTCCCACCACCAATTCCGCGAATTAGGAACCGTTCAACTAGAGTGCGGCAAAACCGGATTTGCGGATCCCGCTGCGGGATTGCAATTAAAATTTCGTGCAGGATCGGATTTGCGGGATTAATTCTGTATTTTAAATTTGCGGGATCCCGCGCGGGATTGCGGGATTTTTTATTTTACCAAAAAAATCAAAACACCTTTCAAACTGGACCGAATTGTTCAATTTGTATCATTTGAAGCTCTCATTTATCCAAGACTACTTGTAACTAGGGTCGGGACCGGGATTTTTGGGAAAACCCGGGACATCTTCCTCATTGTCTTCAACTTCGATTGCCTCAGCACCAAATTTTAAAAATATTTTAATTTTGTTTATTTTAATTTTTTAAACGAATTAATTTTTAAATTAAAATTCAATCACATTTACAGGCCGCCGCCGAAATTGAGGAACGCCGGAATACGGCGATCATGAAGCCGGTCATGCCCTCGCGGCATTCTTTTTGCCCAAGGTGCCCATCGTAACGCGGGTAAATTTTCTAGCAAAATTTTAAGGTAACCATTGTGCCCCGTGGCGATGACCTGGGCCACACCAGCATCAGCTCGAGAGGCACGGACGCCAGCGACCTGGACTACATTTGCATGCTGCTTGGTCAGTTAGCTTTTTTGGAAGGCATAAAAAAGCAACATTTTTAGCGGGAGGCGCCTCCGCTACAAAATTCACGGGAAGTGCACCCGGGTGCGAATATGATGAGGAGGGGGTTGGGACAGACCGGGAAATTGCCATGCGAAATGAGTGAAAAGGCGCCACACAGTGTGCCCATAATAAAGCGGACAAAAACTCTGTTAACATAACACCGCCTCAAGGTCCATAGCCTGGCGAAGGAGCTTCTCAAAGTGCAATCGCTACGGCGGAGCCAAATTTTAAGGTTATATGTTAATTTGTACAAATATTCTAAATATTTTTTGTTGTTGTATTTGGTCCAGTTTCTAATATAAACCAAAAAATTTTCAGACTGATTGGGCCGCCACGATCAAATGACACCTTTTGGTAGAGAATAACGGCACTTTTTAATGCTCGGGGCCAAGAGCGCCGCCGCATAAATTGAGACCGCATCAATTTTATTGTAATTGATATTTTTATGTAATAAAATCTGCTACCTATTTCCGCAGTTTTTTGACCCCCCCCCCTCCCGAAATGCGAGGTCTTCCAAAAAAGGCCGATTTTTTGTAACTTCTTTTAGCCTGAACCGATTTGGCAATTCACCGTAAATCCCTGCAATAATTCTTCTTTGGAACCAACCAAACTAGGTAAACAAATTTGGTTCCAATTAGAGTGCGGCAAAATCGCATTTGCGGGATCCCGCTGCGGGATTTTTTTCCCGAAAGTCGTGCGGGAGCGGATTTGCGGGATAAATCCCGCAAAATCCCGCAAATCCCGCATTTTAAATTTGCGGGATCCCGCGCGGGATTGCGGGATTTTTTCAAAAAAATCAAAACACCTTTCACTGAACCGAATCGTTCAATTTTAGTATCATTTGAATGCTCTTATTTGTCTGAAACTACTTGTAACTAGGGCCGGGACCGGGGTTTTAACCCGGGACCGGAACTGTGAAAGCCGGGACCGGAATTTTGACTTTTTAAAAACCGAGATTGGGATTAACAGGGATTGACACTGGGCGAATTTTTTTTGTTCAAAACATTTTTCGAAAATTACTTTATGAAGAATGCAATAAAAAGGGGAAGAAAACCAGGGGTGGACACGGATATCCGCGGATTATCCGGATATGGATGGATACGGATACGGAATTTCAAAAAATGTACGGATACGGATGGACACGGATATGAAAGACAAATCCGCGGATATCCGCGCATATCCGTATATTTGAGTACCAATGTGGTTTTCATCATTTTTAATTTTTGCCGAGGATATGGCGGTGGTCTTCCGTACTTTTTGACAAAAATTTCATCTTTTTTACAAGGTCGCCTATATCAAAACTGTGGTATATTGGTTTGCCTCTTCGACGTATCAAATATTTTGTGTGGGTTCGAACCCGCTTGAGTGCATGCACTTATTAATTGTTTTGCCTCGAGTCACAAAAACACTTCCCCCATTAATAACAATGTTTTTTAAATTTTTTTCAAATATTTTTTAATTAAAATGAGTGCAAAAAAAGAATTTTTGAAAAAAATTTATTACAGCATTTTTTAAATTTTGATTGAAAATCCCTTAACAAATTTAGTAAAAATTTCAAAATTTTCTCGGCGGCGCCTATCGGCACCGCCGACCCCCCCCCACCCCTGAAGTTCTCAAAAAAAAAATTTGCAAATCGGCAAAAATTCGAAATTTTTGAGCAATTTTCTTAACAAAAATCCTAAAAGTTTTTCCGGCGGCGCCTGCTGGCACCGTCGGGCCATCCTTCCTAGAAAAATTAAAGGGGGGGAGGGCAGGCGGTGCCGACAGGCGCCGCCGGTAAAAATTTTTGAGTTTTTGATGCCAAAAATTATTCAACAAAAAAAATATACAAAAAGTAAAAAGATGCCAAAAAAATTTTTAAGATTGAAAAAAATTAAGAAGAAATTGTTTACTTTAGTACAAATACTCACTGAAAGCTATTAAAATAAATTTGCACTGTAGGGGTTTGAACCCCCACCCTCAAATCTTACGGACAGCACAGTACCACTTAACCACATTATGTCATGACTGCTAGCCCACCCACCTTGGTTCTTTAATTTGAATGATTTGGCAAAATGTCAATCCTTATTTCGAATAAATGACATTATTCACTAACAAAATGATCAATCCCGCAAATCCCGCACCTAAATTGCGGGATCCCGCTGCGGGATTTTTTTTTGAAATCTTTGCGGGAGCGGATTTGCGGGATTAATCCCGCAAAATCCCGCAAAAGGCTAAAAATGCGGGATTGCGGAGCGGGATCCCGCAAAATCCCGCGCGGGATCCGCTCCCGCGCCGCACTCTCGTTCCAATAGCTTTGTAGTGGTATCAAAACAACGGTGATTCGATTGATTTCAGAAGGTTAATCGAAAATTGCAAAACATACATATAAGGGACGGAGGACGATTCGTTCCCGGCCGATTCGTTCACCCCCGATTCGTTCCCCTTTTCAGAAGTTTTTTTATTATAACTTGCTTTCAAATCTAACCAAATCAAACATTTTCGATATCATTCGAAAGCTTACAACTAGTAGAAGCTTTCAAAAGCAAAAACTAAGCGATTGGCCAAATATCAAAAAAGTTATGGCCAATTGTGGCCAAAAAAGTGTTTTCTGGCCATAACTTCTTTTAAATTTGGCCAATCGCTTAGCTTTTGCTTTTGTAAGCTTCTACTAGTTGTAAGCTTTCGAATGATATCGAAAATGTTTGATTTGGTTAGATTTGGAAGAAGTTATAATGAAAAAACTTTTGAAAAGAGAACGAATCGGGGGTGAACGAATCGGCCGGGAACGAATCGTCTTTTTACCACATATAAGTACTTCAATTGGCAAGATATTTTATGAAAGAATGGTGAATGGGTGGGTTACATAGCAGGGATGTCGTCCGTTCCGTATTCCATGAAATTCCGTATTTTTAGTCTGCCTGTTTCCGTGTTCCGTTTTTTTGACACGGGCAACATCCCTCGTACATAGAGAGTGCCGAGCACGGTTCGGTATTAACGTGGTATTTTCTGTATTACCTTTTCGGAATACCGACCGGACTTCTATTTGATCAAAACGAAAAAAGGCATTTGACGAGCACATAGTACATAAATACATATTGCACTGATGACAAGTATTTTGTTTGTATTCCAAAATAGTTATTTTTGCCGCAAGCTTAAGCAAAACTCCGCCTTCCAGTACTTCTTAAATTAGATTGTCAGATCTGATTTGTTAATTGGGTCGAGATGTTGTGGCTTTGACGTGTTGAGGATGGGTAGTGAATTGGACGAATAGAAATATTTGATAGGCGTCGGGATGGTCTGCAATTTCCAACTGACATACCGTATATCCTCTTTAACCCCCCATGCTCTAATAATCCCCCACCCTCTGAGTAGGTACAAACCCAGCCATTTTCTCGTCTAATAATCCCTCACCCTCTAATAATGTTGTCCTTTCTGAACAGGTTGATATAAGTATCTTTTAAAATGCCGTAGGAATTAAAGGTCCCGCTGTTGGTTGGGCGCTAAAACGCCTTATAGTCAGGGCGGGGGCGTAAAGAGCCTAATTTGGTAGAAGGACGGCTGCTGGTGGGACGCCCCGATAGTGATGTTGATCATCACCTTGCGAAGGTCGCGGGTTCGATTCCCG
The DNA here is from genome assembly GCA_018350325.1 of Globodera rostochiensis. Lineage (NCBI taxonomy): Eukaryota > Metazoa > Nematoda > Chromadorea > Rhabditida > Heteroderidae > Globodera > Globodera rostochiensis. The sequence goes on from JAEVLN010000011.1 coordinate 2,530,725, forward strand.
CCCGGGGGTTTTTATTTTGCCTATCTCTTAATATGCCATCTTTAAAGGCACCTTTATTATTGTCTGTTTCCGTTGTCTTTTCACAAACATGGCATAGCAAAGCGGCAACAGGGCAAATGAGCACAATTTGAGCATCGTTGCGGTGCTGAACACGTCATCCCAACTAGTCAGGTCGGACAGGATGAAGCCGGCTTGGACACAAATGAAATTGTACGGGGCCAACCCGACGAAAACAGAGAAGGCAAAGATGGGCAATGGAATGTTCAGAAAGGGGGCCACCTGATTTGTGAGCAATTTGTTTAATATTCGAGACTCAATCAATTGAAAATGGCATTTTTGACATTAAAATCAAAAACACTCAACGATGTTCAGCAACCAGCTTGGTGAGATCGGAAACATCCGGGCAAATAGCAGAAAGGGCAGCAACCGATGGGAGTTGTCGTCAACCTTTGAGTTTGTGGATAACTCAATTAAGTGCTAATTGGGGTGAGAGAACTTTCAAATCAAACAAATTAATCGAAGCCAATTCGAACTAAAAATTGTCGATGAACCGTTTCAAAACGCCCACCTTTCGCTGCAAATAAGTGATTTTCTCGCCAAAATAGTACAGAACATATTCGCGGCTGAAGAATTCCGAGAACAAATAGCACAATGTTGAGCCGATTGTGGTGAGCACACAGCACAGCAGAAAGCCCGTCCAAAGACCAAAGACGGCCCCAGCGGCGATATTCTGTAAATGGTGGCACATAGAGAGGGTGAAGACGCATTTTATAGCCGCTCAAAGTGATTTGAGTGTTGGGGTTCTAAGCTTGTATCAATTGGTTTGAACAAATCATATTTCAATGACACTCAATCGGCCCGCCCCGGAGGTTTGTCAAGACCAGAAAGAAAGAGCCGGGAATGGCGAAAGTCTGCTTGTAAAGGTAGCCGCAGATGAACAACGTTGTGATGTAGGAAGTGTGCCGCGTTTTGTACGCCCTGAACTGGTCGGCCATTACGGTGAAGTTCTCGAATTGGGTGGGCAGCTCAATGCGCATGGAAGGAGACAACGGAGCATCTGAGGTAAAGCATTCCTTTTCACTATTTAAAGACCGAGTGTATTCTTAGAGTCAGAAAAAACGTTGCCAACAATCAGAAAACGGAAAAACTCACTTCTGCCGCCTTCGTCCCGTTCCTTCAGTTGCTGGTGGATGGTCCCGATCAGTTGGCTTTCGTCGCCCCATTCGGGCGCATTGCAAATCAGCAGCCAAAGTGAGAAGGTGGCGCCCACAAAAATTGCCGGAAGGATGAAAAGTTTCGTCATTCATTCACAGCCACGGTAGCGGTAGGAAAGGGGCGTACGGTAGCAAATCTGTGCGTTCTGTTTCTGCGATCGGATAGTCTAAACCATACGACCTGGTATTGCATTAAACGAGGCGGGATAGTATCAGAAATTAAAACTTTTGCTAGCCTGGTTATTTTGTTGTGACTAGGTCCCCTATTCCATACTTTTGTCTAACAAAAGAGGGCGACTAGTTTTGAAGACGAACGGCGGAAGGCTGGTTGGTCATTTGATAACTGATCACTCACCGATTGATGGACGTGACGTGGTGAAGGATCGAATCGGTGGTGATCGGGGGGGGGCTTAGTCTGATGAAATGACGGGTCTCTCTTCTCTGTCAATCAGTGTCTTGTCTTGACGATGGACGTTTGGGGGGATTGGGCTGAAGAACAATGGGTGGGATGCCCACGGAAGAGGCGGAAGAAGACCAGTTCTGCTTGCTGTTCTTCTTCCCTCACTTCTCCTGCACGCTATTTGGTGTGATTAGAAGCAGAGGAAAAGCCCCTAAAAGAAGAAGCATCACCACAAATGTTTGAATGCCGACGGTTTGGCGGGAAATTTGGGGGGGGGGGGGAGGGGGAAACCAGTCAAATCGGTCGGATACCGACGGGCGAAGCACAAATCATAATACATAAATAACGTCCCATCTCCCCACCGCTTCCAGCTGTTTATGGATGAGTGGACGAGGGGGGGGGGGGAGGCGTCGATCGATGGGCGAATGAATGGGAAGAGTTCGGGGGGAGGGGGGGGGGGGGATGTTAATGGACGCAAATCCGATGCCGCTGGACACGGAGGTTGGAGGAGAAGCGAGGAAGCATGAAAGCGCGCAAAAACACACACGCATTTCGCGCACATGGACGGAAGGATTCCCCGCTGTTCCCCTCTCATCCCCTCCCTCATCGCCCCCTCCCCCCACAATTTGGAATGGCAAATGGGGGGGGGGGGGGAGGTCACTCCCATCAACGAGGATAATTTGCACAATTTGAGAACGACATTCGAATCCGGAAATGAATTCGGAGCAGTCCAATTGTCCGGAACATGCCCCGGACGGTGTTAGTTGCCTCTCCTCAAATCGGGGTTCGACAAAACGGAGTCATATTCGTGTTTCTCGACCTCAATTGCCACCAAAAACGGAATTCCTTTTTTAGTTCTTTTCACCAAACAAAACGAAATGTGAGGCAATGTGGGGACTGTTTCCTTATCATCAAACAAACAAAAAACGATGTACATCAATCACATCACTTATTTGACCCCCCCCCCCTCCTCCTTTTTTTTTTGTCGTTCAAAAACTGCAAAAATTAAAACCAACGACTAAACAATTTCAATTGACAAATGAAAAACAAATTTAATATAAAAATAAACAATAAAAATGCATTGATTAAAAACATATATAAAATATCTACATAAAAAAAGAAAGTTAAAATGATAAAAAAGTAATATCATATATAATTAAAAAAGTTAAATGAGGTTAAATGAAAAGGGACAAAATCTTCGGATACAAAAAAAGGTTAATATCAAAGTGTGGAACAAAATGACGTAATATTTGTTGAATTGAATGACACAAATCATTTTAGACCCTCCGACAACCTTTCAAAAGGAACATTTCTTAAAATGAATTCCAATTTTTGAACTCCCCCCCCCCGACCAATCAAAGTGCGTGTCCCCTCCCCTCCGGGGAGTCCGTCCTGAATCCTTTTGCTCCTTTCCCAACTCCGAAAACCACCGGCGTCACCCCTAATTTTGAACTTTCTTCGACGCGCCCTCCACAAAGTCGGCACTGTTTTTGTCCGTTTCCCCCTCCGCTTCCCTCCGCCTCTTCGTCCCCCTGGGCGCCGAGGGTGACGAGCCTTTGGCATTGGCACCCTCCCCAAAATGCTCCAACGGATGCATTGAATTCCAAACGATTATTTGTGCCCCGCCGGAAGCCGTCACTTCTTTCTGCGGCACGTCGTCGATGCCCAACAAAGGCATAAGCCGCGCAAACACGTCGTCCAACCGACCGTTGACCACCAAAGTGGCCTTATGCTCCTGATGGGACAAAAAATAAATGATATCCGAAAGAAAACTGTCTGATCCGAAATTTGATTTCAATTTGTTTACAAAACTTTGGAGGACAAACGTGTTTTGTCCGTTGGAGGTTGACGGTCACAAGTTTTCCGCCATTTTTGAGGCAAAGCAACGGCATGTCGCCAACCGGCTTAATTTGAAGTGTGGTGCCCAAACAGAGGACGAGGTCGGCCCTCCTAAAATCAAAAATAATTTTAGTCCGGAAGAAGCCTCGTCAAACCTTGCATATTCCCACGAGGTTTTGAACTCCGGCTCGGGCAGTGCGTCCTCCCAGTCGAGCGTTGTGTCCAGCAACTTCCCACGACACTTTCCCCGCTGCCGAAGCGAATCGCAACTTCGCCCAGTGGCTTTGAGTCCAATCGATGCGACGGGCGTCGGACGAAAGAACTTTCTGATTGGAAAGTGACTTGGATTTCGGGGGGGGGGGAGGGTCCGTCAATGCCAATAGGTACTTGCGGCATCGCTCGCATCTCTCCATGAAGACATTGCCGTGCAATTCCGCCATTCGATCCAGCGGAAAGCCGGCAACGGCATGCAGCGAGTCGACGTTTTGGGTGATTAAATATTTGACGATGGCGCGCCTTTCCAACGCATTGAGAGCAAAATGCGAAAAAGTCGGCCGAGCGCATTCAAAGCGAACGCTGCGCGCCTCGCGACTTTGCCCTTCCAAAGTCCAAACGCCGTTTGGGCCACGAAAGTCGGGAATGCCGGCAGCTAAATTAGGATCTATTTTTATGATTTTAAATTAAAGAAAAAATAACCAATTTTGTAAATAAAAAAAAAATGTTGTAAAAAATGATTGAATTTCCAATGTTTTGAACATTTACCTGTGCTTATCCCAGCTCCAGTAAAGACGACACAGAAATTGCTGGCCTTTAACATTTCAGCCAAAATCACACATTTATTCTCGAGCGTCTCGTCGCTATCCAATTTCTGAAAAAATGGCGGTAATGAAAAGGAAGGGGCCGAACAAAGCCGAAAAACCTCAGGAAGTCCGAGTTTTCCTTTGTGTTCATAAAAAGAAAGAGATTTTGCATAATCCAGCGACATTTTAGGCTCCGTCGGTCGAAGTTTAGAAATTCTGTAGCGAGCATCCGCCGTTATTGGAATGAGTTGGACGGAGGGTTCGCATTTCGTCACTGTTAAATTACATCTTTGAAATATATAAAATAGCGATATCCAATTTCTAAAATGGTTATGTATTTGGCCACTGTTTCAACAATTAGTTCGATAGTTTAAAAGTGGGGGGGGGGGAGTTGAGCGGTGCCGATAAGCGCGCCCGAGAAAATTTAGAATTTTGTTAAGAAATTTGCATAAAATTCAAAAAAAAAAATAAAATATTTAAAAATTTGGCGAACTGTCTAACACTAAATTCAAATCGTCAAAGTAAGACCCACCAAAAATTGCAATAAATCTCCAATCGATATGCTTAATATCCGAATAGAAAAAACTTCCATAAGATTTATTTGCGGCCAACCATTTAATCACAAATATTTTTTTTTGTCGGACCACAAATCCATAAAAATAAATATAATCACAACTTTTGATATTGATCAAAAAAGATAACTGCACTAATTAATTAATTTGTAAGTTGATCAGACGCCTCCTTCATGGACGTCCGAAGGCCCCAAATTACACTGAAAATGGGGGCCAGAGGACATCGAAACATTCAGTTGCCGAATCAAACAACGTCGTCGTCGGTCAAATAATTGCGCACCAAAAAGGAAAACTAAAAATGTTATTTAAAATTAAATGAAATAATTAGACTTTAAATTTTAATAAAATATTAGTTATAATTACCTCGTCAAAATCTATAAAGCCGTCACTGTCCACATCGTATTCCATGAACAATTCCTAACACATTAAATTGTGGTATTTATTAATACAAAAAAAATGTTTCCACGGACCTCAATTAGTCGACCATTTTGAATGTCCCCAAGTTCGCGCTAAATGTTTTATTCTAAAAGAGTTAATCGCATTTGCACATACCAACACAAATTCAAAGTCCTTCCGAGCAATTAGGCCCGATTCGCTCTGAAATTTGTTCAGATAAAAGCCAACCTTTTTAATCACTCTAATGGACTAAGCCTTGGCTTAATTTGCAACAAAAAAAGCCCTTTTTGGACTAACTCGGCATTTTGGCCCGGCCCGATTCAAAGTTTCGCCCTACCCGATCGAACACGCTGAAGCACTCTTTGGTCACTTCGTTCCATGACTGCGTCTTCTCGCTGGTCGCTTTCATTACCTCACAAAATTCGTCAAAGTCAATTTGGTGGTTGCCCCTTTTGTCCGCCTCCCTCATTAGCATTTCCACATCGGTCTGCTTCGGGTCCATGCCCAAATTGGTGATCGCATTCTCCAGCTCGTCCAACCCAATTGCCCCGCTTCTGTCAGCGTCGAACATATTGAAAACCTAAGCATTTTAATGCCCAAAAGATATTACTATAACATTCATAAGCTTCCAATTGTCCAATTCCAATGCCACGGCACCTGTCGGTACTCCTTCAACTCGTCCGCCGTGTACTTGTCCAACTTCGTGATCAGCGGAATGTTGCTGCCGTCCTCCGAGTTCAGCTCCGACGCGGCGGTGGTGAATTTGCTCTGAATTTGTCTTGTTCTTGTCGTGAATTCGGTTTCCAAATCGATTGAGTTGAAAAAATTGGAAGTTCCGGTCGATGCGCTCGTCGCAGTGGAACGCCTTTTGCTTTTAATCCAACTCCGCCGCGTGGTTTGTCTTTTTGACATTTGTTGGCCGATGGCATTGGCATTGGCATTGGCATTAGAGGACAGAATGGGCAAGTCGACCATTTTGTCCGACATTTCACAGACAATTAAATATTTCCAAATGTCTTTTTATTATTATTAACACCGGTACGATAAGGCCAAATTCCGAATCAATTTAAATAATAAATAATTATTTTAATATTCAAAAGCCCTCCAAAGATTCTTTTGGTGGAATGGTTTTTTGGAAATGCCTCCAATAAAATAAGTTTCTAATTTTCTGACAAATGAATAAATCAATTAACGAAAATAATTTGCAAAAAATGGAATTTAAAAGGTGTCTCGCCTTTGTGTCATTTTAATGTTCGAAAAAAAGGGAAAAGCATCGAATCGATGGACGCCCAAAGGTTCGCATTTCCGTTGGCGCACATTTTATAATATTCGCCCATTTCTTCGTAAATAATGGCCAATTTCGGAGGGGAAAATGGACAGAAAATTTTCGTCTCGGCCGGCCGAATGGAAATAAATGAGCCAAAATCCTTCACATTTATTTTCTAAAATCGCCAGGAAACAAATAAAATGGCGAAATATTTTTTGTATAATTTAAATTAAGAATTAATTACCCTAAATGAGCCGACAAAAAGGGCGCCGCGTCCGCTGCTTCCGCTCGCTGCCATTGTGCCCATGCCTAACAAATGCAGCGACGTCGTCCCACCGGTGCCACTTTTGTTACGCGAATTGCTTGGCCTTCGGCTGCTGCTGGACATTGACGACAGCAATCCTCCGCTGGTCACTGCCAATTCGTGTCCATTCATTACGCCGGGGGGGGGGCAATTGGCGAATAGTCGCGCAACGAATGAATAGGCAAAAGCGCGGCACTTTATATATTAATAAGCCGATTCATTCTCAATGAATGTAAAAAGGGCACATCTGCTGGATGTTACAGTGCTTCTTGTTGTTTGGTCGTCCAACAAATTCAACTTACTAGAAGTTTGAGAGAAATATTAAATTTACAAAATTTGCTTTTGGCGATTCTAAATTCAGAAATTCAGTTTTAGTTTCAGGAGGCGAGTTCTTTCTTTTGTTGAGAACGGGAATAAAGGTAATTTCTGGCTGAAATGAATGGAAATGGGCGGGCACAAAACCTCATTAATAAAGCAATAATATTGGCAAAATGAATGGTGACGAGCGAGCGAATGGACGGAGTCGCGTTTTGTTGGTGCCCCCGGGGGGGGGGGGGTGCCGGAGAGGGGGGGGGCGTTTGCCATGGCATCGAATGGATGGGGGGGGACAATCCCAATCAATCCATCGATCGAATTTGGCCGGCCTTTTCCCGGCAAAAAGCCATTCATTTTTTTTTCAACAAAAAGCAATTTGGGCCGGTCGATGCAAAGAAATGAAAAGAAAAAATTGCAACTTTTGGGAAACAATTGCAAAAAGGGAAAATAAATGGCTTAAAAGTTAAGCTAATTAACTTTTAATTTAACTAAGCGAATTAAAATATTTTGACTTAAATTATGATAAGAAAAAACGTCTTAAAAGTTACATAAAAAAGTTTTAAAAGAATTTCCCAATTTATAAAAAGGACAAAAAGTGAAATAAATTCTCTCAGAGAGAGAACACAAAAATTGTCAAAAATATTCACCGACGCCGTCAGCCAAAATCAAAGTCTTTGAGGCGTTTTCGAAAATTCGACTGCATTTGTCTAATGTTTCTTGCGGTGTTTTGAATTTGACTGCCGAAATGTAAGGCTAATTGAATTAAATTACCATGAAAATTAATTACATAAAATGCCCCCTAATTTTTAAATTAATAATTTGACTTCCTCCAAATGACAGGGCCGACCGACCTTTGAGCACCACAGGCCATTCCGTCGTTTAGCGTCAACAAATTCTTTTGTCCAAGCAAATCTTCACACTGATCGATGAGCGGCGATCGCTTAAAGCCGCCATGATCAGTGGCGGGTGGCGGATGCCGAAGAAGTGATCGGCTGGCAGATCACACTGAATCAGCCACAGACACTGAACTGGACAGCTGCTTTGGACTCTCTTGATCATCCCCAAATCATGTGCAAATACACAACCAACCCACCTAGATCAGCCAAAACCTTACGATGGATTCTTTTTTTTTGTTCATTCTTCTTCAATATTTCTTCCTATTTTTTCTGTCAGCATTTTTTGATCGGAGGGGGAAGCAAAAGACAAACTTTTGCCCCTTCTTGAGACTTTCAGAACCAATCAGTCGGATTATTTACCCCTCTCGGATGGAATGACACAATCATTTTGTGTGTTCAATGTTCGATGGCTTTTGAATCGGCGGGGGGGGGGCTTTTTCTCTTTCCGCCATCGATCGGTGATCGAACGGACGGAGGCTTCTCAACAATTATATTGTATTGTTTATTAAAATAGCTCAATTATATTTCTTCTTTTTATATTATTAACTCTTTTCATTCGAATTTCAACCATTTTCAAGTGGCCATACAAATGTTGAAATGTTTGGGAAAACGATGGGCAGATGGACAGAAAATAAATACGGGGGGGGGGGGGCGCTTATCGGTCCAATAAATTGCGCTTCCATTTATTGCTTAATCCATTCTTTTGCTTTCTTTTTATTTGTATCAAAAAATTCGATCTTTTCTAAATTACTCGTGCCAATGTTCGCGATCGGCAAAAATTGCCCAAATTGGAAAGCCGGTGATCGACCACACTCAAAACACTGAACGGACTTTGGCTCCCAGCTACGCAAAAAAGTGAATCAATTCGTTATGCCCCCCCCGTCCCTCCCCCCCCCCTCACCCCCACCCCCCAAAATCCACTCAAAATTTTCCCAAAAACTTTCACTCTCCCGCGCTTATTTTGTCCCCCCCCCACTCTCAACTAATCCCTCCTCCCCTCTTTAGAGGCTATTATTCCTTCCCTTTGGGCGCTTTTTCTTAAGGCAAAAATAAAGTCAAACGCCGAACTCCTCTCCTTTTCGGAACCTTTAAACAAAACAATCGGGCAAAATCGCCGACTTGATTCTGAATTTGTGTCGGGCGGGCGACAATGCCTTTCTCTTCAAAAAGTGCCAATGCCACCCCTCCCTCCTCCTTTTTCAATCGCTTCAAGGCTCTTTTCCAATAGTGCCAATGCCAACCCCCCCTCCCCCCTTCAATCACACATTGGTATGTCATCAAATTTGATTAGTTCGCATTTAGCCAACTATTGCCACACTTTGCCAATGCAAAGTCTAATGACACTTTGCCTTCACGACCACAAAATGCTATCACCACCAATGGTGACAATGGAAAGCGGGGAAAAGCCTCCAAAACGAACATTGTGCCGATCGTTGTTAATGGGGCGTCCCCCCCCCACCCCCGCCTCCCCCAACCCCGGCACTTTTATGCACATAATAACTCCGTTTCAAAACATAATTTCATTCGACCGAACATCTTTTGTTCTTTAGCAGAAGTGGTCTTCTTCAGCGACAATGCCACGGCACATCCTCCAAAATGTCTTAGCCCATTCAGCAGAATTGCCCCCTTTTTTTGTGTCTTTATTCTATTCAAGTTCAAAAGTGCCACTCTTCCCATCCTTTCCTTTCCCTTCTCCCTCTTCTGTCCACTCACTTGCCCCCCCTCCCCCCCCCCTCTCTCTCCCCCCTTCCCCCCCCCCTTCCCCCCCTCCATCCGGACGGACGGATTGGCCCCCGCCCACAAATTTAGGCACTAATTCTTCTGACATTTTGGCCCGTCCTCCCACCAAATAAGCAAAAAGATGGCACCCCAAAATTCGATTGAAGGCCGGGCGAGGATTGGACTTATGCCGTGGACGCAATGTTGGCCAAGGCAAATGGCGGATAGGCCAATTAGCCGGGATTTCCCAAAGGACGGCAATTGGTTCCATTAAATTTGGGTCGCGGGTTCCGAATCGAACCGAAAAACCGGCAAATTCGTTGTCGTTTAGCCGATGAAAGAGTCGATTCGGTTTTGAACAATTGAAGAACTTCGGCAACTTTTACCTCCAAATTAATTGGTTCAAAATTAATTAGGTTCTAAATTAGGCTCAATGCGAAGAAATTAACATTTGGAAACTTCAAAAAGAGAGATTTTAGCCTCCAAAAGGGCATTATTTCCCCCCCCCCCCCCCCTCCGGCGCCGTCCTCCCACTTATTCATTCAAGCAACCCAAGTCACAACTTTCTCTGTTCATTTGACCGAATAAAATGGGTCCTTCCCCCCCCCCCCCCCCCCCCAAACCTTTTCTTCTTATCTCCCCCAAGGCAAGAAAACGAGCAAAACATGTCCCCAAGGCATTTTATCGAACGCCGCGGGGGGGGGGGGGGGTGCGCAGAACGGAATTCTCGCAAATGGAAAAGCCAAACTCAAAGAATTATCGGTCGAGATCGTTTGTACTTTTGTTAAGCATTGCAAATTCTCAATTATTCGGCATTCCGTTCTTTTTCGGCCGTGCGATCTCCGATTATCCCTCAAAGCCCCCCCCCTTTCAACTTCAAACTTCATCTGTCAGAGTTCCCCCGACGGAGGGGGTAACCACTCAGAAGCAAAGAGTGCCAAAGTGTCCAATGGCACGCAACGATTCTCGCAATAACGGAAATAAAAAATAAACAAATTCTCACAAATTTGGTGCCATCCGAGATTAACCACCAACCCACCAATGTTATTACGTCAAAAAGGCTTAAAGACGTTCATTCCTTTTTTATAGAATGTGCATTCTTTTGTTGCTTGATCCATTCGTTTGATCGGTTGCCAATGGATCGGATAAATCCCCCCAATCGGTCGGTCCCTCCTCCAACTCGTCGTCCGCCTCTCTTTCAATGAGTTCCACCGTTTTCATCTTCTTTGTTGTACTGCTTGCCCTCCTTTCCGTGCCTCTTCCGTCCTCTTCCGCGTCGCTTTCTTCCCTAGCCGTTTTCTCTCGTGAGGACGTCGCGCTGCTCTACCAACGGCTCAAATCGGCGACAAGTGACGCCGTCAAGCGGCCGACGAAGAACGGCGCCGGACATCGACGGGCAACAACAGTGAGAACAAGCACGATGCCGGGGAGGACACGGCACAGGTCGCGCAGCAGACAGCAGCACAGCGGCAAAATGAGTGAGGGGGAAATTTGATCATTCCGGGGGGGGGAGAAATTCGATCATTCCGGATCATAGCATTTCATGAGCTTAGCAACGACGCCGGTCCACGTGAGTGCTCCAAAGAGCTCGACACCGATGTCCCCAAGCCCATCAACTTGGAGCAGAACTTCCCACTCTTCGACCACCATTTTGATCACACCAGTGCCACCGAGAACAGTGCCGCCGACCTCCGACGACATTAAACGGATCAAAGACCAGCGAATTGCTTTTGTGGCATCGCCCGCCTCTGAAAGTTCAGCGGCCGCCTCTCCCACACAAATTTTATGGGTCGTTTTGATCGTTCTGATCGGTGTGTTCTTCACCGCTGCCACTTCCATTGGCAACGCTCTCGTAATGGTTGGTTATGTTCTTCGATTATCTAATCATTCGTTCCATTCGAATAGCTTTCAATTTGTGTGGACAAAAAGTTGCAAACGATCTCCAATTATTTTCTCTTTTCATTGGCTGTTGCTGATCTGACCGTTGGTGCTATTTTTGGCGTTAATTTGAATGCGCTTCCAATTCCAATTTCCCAACCCCCGCAGGAATCATTTCCATTCCGTTGATGACTTTGTATACCGTAAGTCTTTTGAAGTAAAGTCACTCGCATCGATCAAAATGCTCATTAATTTTGATGATCAAAAAACGATCAATTACAAAGACAAAGATCGGAACAATCAGCCCCCCCTTCTGCTGTTCAGGTGACTCAAAGTTGGAACTTCGGCTACACACTTTGCCAATGTAAGTCCATTTGGCCAATTAGTGACGCAATCATTGCGCTAATTATCAAAATAAAACTTTCGCCGCTTATGCTTCTCCCATTGGTCGCCTCAGTTTGGCTGTGCATTGACTATTTAATGTGCAATGCTTCGGCGCTCAATTTGTTGCTGATCAGTTTCGACCGTTACTTTTCCGTCACGCGCCCCCTCAGCTACCGACCAAAGTTCTTTCATTTGCTTTATGCACTCGGGCTGATCACTCCCGGGCGGGGATTACCATAACCCCAGAATTTTGAAAAAAATTGGCATTTTGATGACAAAATTTAATTTGTTTAACAGACGAACGACGCGCAAAGCTCTGGCAATGATCGCCGCTTCGTATTTGCTTTCATTGTTGCTGTGGCCTCCGTGGATTGTGCTGTGGCCTTACCTGGAGGGGCGATTCATTGTCGAAGAGAGTGCCGTTTGCGTAGTCCAGGCAAATCGATCTTTGGCATTTTGTTTTGCTTGTTATGAGTCAAATCAGCTGACTCTGATCACTTTCAGTTCCTTGCCCAAGGGAACAGTGGGAATTGGCTGAGTCAGCTGGTCACTGTTGGCACGGCAGCCGCCGCTTTTTACATTCCGGTTACGGTAGGCCGTCCGGCATTCATTTCGAATGGCACGGGCACTTCAGATAATGATCGTCCTCTACTACAAAGTGTACCTCGAGACACAGCGTCGTCAGAAAGAGCTTCGAAAGCTGCAGGATGGACAGGCAAGTGACCGATTTTGGCTAGAAGTTGTACGGATCCGGATCCCGACTAATTATAGGAACAAAATCATTCTCTGATTGAGGAAAATTTGGAAATCCGGAAATGCTTATGGAATCTGAGTCTTCCGCGTTTCCTCTGCTTAAAGCTTAATCGGGAAAGTTGTAAGCTTTGTGAATTTGGCCAAGTCTCCAAGCAATTTGCCCCTTCGTCATTCCCCCCTTTACCTACCCTAAAACCGCTTTGATTCCTAACCATTTACCGTGGCTTATTTTAACAAAATTCTCTTATCCGATAACGACTTTATACAAAATAATTAGAGATCGTTCGTTGATTACCGCCCGGATCCGGATTCTGATCACCACTTAACCGCCCTTATCAGATGATCAGAGGGTACCCAAAAGGAAAGGGATTCCTAAACTTTCTGGCTTTTTCTTAAAGTTCGGATCCGTCCGACGATTTTTGATTTGCTGTAATCTCTTCGGCAATGTTTCAGCTTTTCTCACCCACCAGACTCGCCGGCACCAGTGCCCTCCACTCGTTGATGCTCCCGCTGGCCCCACTGGTTTTCGTTGTCTTGTGCCTTTTTTTGCTTTCGTTTTGATAAACATTTTTTGTCCTGTCTTTGTCGTCCGTCCTTTGCCCCCCCCGCCCCTTTCCCCACCAATTCAAATCGGGCCAACTGATCAATTTGTAAAAGGAAAATGACAAAATTCTGTTTTTGATTATTTTAATGGACCTAAAAAGGCTGTCTTGTGTCTGATCAGTTACCTGACTATGAAATTAAGTTGTCCAAAGTCCCAATCAGTTCAATTCCTTTCCACTTCCCGGCTTTTGTTTCTCTTTTCGCCCTTTGGTTATTTGTAGAGAGGACAAGATCAGTCCGGCATTTTGGCACCAGATTTATGATTTGATGCACGGTTAATCGCCTTTTTTTGTTCAGATCCGCGGCCTCCAATCGCCTTCACAACTGCCGACGACCGATTTAAGCCTCTCGCCGTACTGCAAAACTTTGCTTAATCAGCCTCCGATCAGCACACCGTCGCCTTCGCCGATCACTGCCAAACCGTTCAATCAATCGAAGAGCGGACTGAACTTCCTCGAGTTGGTCAACAACCTCTCGCCGACGCAGCCTTCTTTCAGGCAAATATGCATAATGGAAATTGACCCGTCCGTTCATTATGACCACCTGATCCGTGATCATTGACCAGTCTCTACCTGGATCTGCATCACTGATCATTCATCTACCAGGCCATAAATAACAAATAATTTTTGAATTTTCATTTATTTACAGAAAAAAGGAGCGCTTCTCTTTACTCTCATTTTGCATTGGAAAAGCAGCGCAAACGGACATTTCGTCGGAAGATTCGATGGCGGACGAATGCGGGGCCGTTGAGGACACTTCCTGCGGCGGAGGGGCGATGACCACCTCCAATTTGGACTCCATCCTGGCCGATTCGACGCCCATCGAATTGGCCATCAGTGCACGGAATGGGACGGCGCAGGTGCGCGAGACAAAACAAACAAAAAAATGAAATTTTATTAAAAATTGGACAAATTCTTCCGTAGACGGAAAGGAATGCATTCGTTGGGGAGGAGGAGGGGGACGACGACGGCAAAGGCGCCAAATTGGCGAGGGACACTTTGGAATTGGACAGAACATCGCGCCCATCTTCCGTGCACACGTTCGTTTGAAGGGGCAGCGAATCGGACGCTTTTGTCGCCATTTGAACCTCGGGACTATCGAGACCAATATTTGTATCGAGAATCTCGACACTGTTTACTAATTTCTATTTGGTTGTAAATGCCGTCAGGCTTTGCCCCTTTCCTTTCAGTTACAATTCCATCGTTATCATCGAATATCCTGACGGCCACGGGGATCTGCAACACCAACGGCCTTCGGTTCGACTTTCGTCGTAAGTTTTACAACATTTACTATCTGTTTAATTGCATATAAATCAATTTAATTTGATTCATTTTGTTTCAAGTCACGAAGAAGTAGCCTCAATAAGTGCGCGAAATTCGGTGGAGAGGCGAATTCCGCCGGAGGCGTCGGAAGGGATTCGACGTCCGAACAGTGAGGAGAGGAAGCGGAGGGCGGACGAGGGGAGGGAGCGGGAGGAGGACGGACAGCACCGGCGGGCAACACTTAGAAGAGATGAGAAGGGCCGACTGACCAAGACGAAGAGTTGTCCGGCCGAGGGGGAAACGCCCAAAGGGACCGGACAACAACCGGAGAAGCCACAGCAGCAACAGTCGCAGCAGCAAAACGGCACAACAACGGGGGCGAGCTTAAAGCATTTGATGAGGAAAAGCGACATAATTCTGTTGAGGGAGGAGCAGGTGAAGAGGAGGCGGGGGGGGGGGGGGAAGTCGAGTTGAACTAAAGGAAGATGCACTCATTGCCAAAGCTTAACATTTTGAACATTTGAATGATGCCGGAGGCGTTCAGATGCGCAGAAGCGAGAAAGAACGACGGCGGAACGAGCGTAAACAAGAAGGAAAAGCGGCCAAGACTCTTTCGGCCATTCTGTTCGCCTTCATCATCACTTGGACGCCGTACAACGGTCGGTTATGCCCCCCTCCCCTCGGGCATTCGCCCGTTATTCCCTCCGTTTCAGTGATCGTTTGCCTCGAGGCGTTCTACCCCAATTCGGTGCCCAATTACCTCTTCACGCTCAGCTACTGTAATTACCGTAATGGGGCCACTTTTGCAATTTACGTTCCCCTCACTATAAATGTCCGCCAAATTACTCTTAAATAGGACGGGATGGGCTTTAGTCCTGCCGGAATTGGGAGTTTTCGGGACCAAGCTGCGGACTTTGACCGAACAGAGAAAATTCCGGGCTTTCACATTATATATAAATCCCCTATTTAATTATATATAAATCCCCTATTTAATTATATATAAATCCCCTATTTAATTATATATAAATCCCCTATTTATTTCCCCCCCCCCCTCCGGCAGTTCTTTCATACGTCAACTCGACCATAAACCCGCTGTGTTACGCG
Organism: Globodera rostochiensis; assembly: GCA_018350325.1. Classification (NCBI taxonomy): domain Eukaryota; kingdom Metazoa; phylum Nematoda; class Chromadorea; order Rhabditida; family Heteroderidae; genus Globodera; species Globodera rostochiensis. The sequence goes on from JAEVLN010000011.1 coordinate 2,546,431, forward strand.
CTGTGCAACGCGCGCTTTCGGATGACGTATTTGCGCATTATAAAATGCAAATGGCGGCGTCCTTCGATCAATCGCCAACCATTCGCGGACAATGCCTTCGGACGGACGAGCAGCGGGCGTAAAGTGTTGCTGAAACGGCACAGCCGCGCCAGGGGAGTCGCGAGCAGTGTCCAGTGAGTGATCGATCGATCGATCGGAGGACAGAAGGAATTTTGGCCTGAGAGTTTCCTCTGATGGATTTGATCAATGATCAGAAATGGCAGCCGGCGGACTCAAATCGAAGTTCCATGCCATCCGGGTTGGGGGGGGGGAGTGTTCGGGAATCAAAAGGCATCCACCGAATTACCAAAAATTTTTCAGAAATTTCGGCATTGAATTCCACCGGAATTGGACATTTTCAGCTTGGGGTTCAAATTAAACACGTTTGAGTTCTTCAAACTGCACCCGTTCGGCTTTCAACATTTCTATTTTTGTTAAACCATTTTATTCTTGGGCAACGTCATTTTTATTTGTATATATAAAAGTAAAAAGGTGGGAAAACATTAAAAAGTTATTTAAATACATTTATTTATTTAAATTTAAGTGATTTTACCCCGTTCGATTGATTCTTCACACATTTCGATAGAATTCGGGCGACAATTTCGGCCTTGCCTTTGCCAAAAGTACGTCTCTGTTCAAGTAGCACCCGCACATTACCCTCTCCCCCTAAAATGGGGAAATTTAATTTTAAAATAAAAATAATTCCCCCCCCCCTCAAATTGACTTGAAAAGCATTTCGCCCGTGCAGCACTCGGAAATTGTCGATGAAAAGGACGGTGCCGGGCCGAAGGTTGACCATCACTTTGTGGGCAGAATCATTGGCAAATTGGGCAAAGCGTTGGTAGGCTTCGTAGAAGAGAATAGTGTTCTCTAAAAAAGGGATTAGCCAACTTTTTGTTTGACGGGAGGGGGGCGCTTGTCCGGGATGCGCCATTCCCTTTCAAAAGACGGAATTCGATGGCACTTTTTGTGTTTTTAATGTTTTAAATAAATTTGCACATTTCAAATATTAGCATTCTCTCGCATTTTTTATTGTAGGCTTTCACTTTGAAAATTTTAAAGAATTTGTTAAAACTTCTGACTTCCACCCCCACCCTACCCGGGTGCAATAAAAACAAAAATCAGAAAAATATTCATTTGTCATATAATAAATATTTTTGACTTTGTACCAAATGCGCTCCTTTGTCCATCGTCCATTTTTAAAGTGCGCATCGGTGCTCGGTCGTACGGGTTGAACCTGAATGAACGCGTTGTCTTTGATTGAGTCCAAAAGAGGAAATTTTAATAACATTCAATAAAAGTCAAATGTCCTTTTTTAACATTTAAATATTCTTATCTTTATTAAGTTGATTTGGCAAATCAAATCTGACACAATTAGCTAAACCCACCTAATTTGGGCGACCTTTTCCGTGCCCGGAAACTGACGGATCACCGGCTCCCGGAATGCCCGGCAATGGAACCGGTCGCCCTCCAAATATTCGTGCTCCACACTGGTCGTGTTCAAAACGCCGAAAAGGTCGGCCGAGTCCGTGCGGAGACGCTCCGCGACGGCGAAGCCGTCCACCAGCAAAGTCTGTCCCCCGCGGGGGGCGGGACGAAGACAATGAAACACCTCAAAGAAGGGAATTACAAAGCGGCTTCATATTTTGCGGGGGGTGGGGCAATAAATCCCTTTTAAACATTAGGGATTTTTAGGAGGTACCGTCGAAGAAAACTTTAAAAAATTCAGATTGGGAGAACACAAACCGCGCAAAAATAGGATGATTTTGTACTTGGATTCCCGGGGGTTGGTCCAAATAAGTGCCGTCCGTGTGGGGTCCGATCGCGTCATTTCCGTAGGCCGTGTCATCGTGGGATTCCTGCAAAAATTTGTTTTTTAATTAAAAAACACGCACAATTTTGGGGAAAAAATTGTAAAAGCAAAAAAATCGACAATTCTGGCCAAGCTAGTAAAGTAAAATTAACCACAAACCATTTCGTTTTGAGTGTCCAAGCCGGGACCAAATGTCCAAAAGTCGCCAAAAATTGTGCCAAAAAGGGTGGCCACGGACTCGCACAATTCGCGCGTCGCCCGCCCATTGCTCGAATTGACTCCGTTAACGGCGACAACGCCAAAACGAATAAAAAGACGCGCGAACAAAGCGAAGTCGAAATTTGTGCTTAAACAAAATTAAAAGAAAAGGAAATGCGTTTAGAGTTTTGTCATCCCCAACCCGTAAACCCCCGGGAACCTGGGCACGGACGGCACTTCGCGTAGTCCGTTCGCGTCCCACAACGACCGCGAGGGGCATTCCGCACCGCCCTCCCATTCTTCGACACATTGCTTAAAACAAAAAGCTCAGAATTCTCTTTTTGTACCATAAATTTATTGAAAATGTTTTTAGTTTTATTTATTTAAAAACCTTTGGGGAGAAGACGGCCCAACGAAGCAATTCCCTTATGCCATAAAGGCTTTCGTAACCGTCAGCCCAACTGACCGTCAGCTTTTGATTGTCTGCGTCGAAATGGACCGGATAGCTGTAAACGCTATAATTTATGCAAAACCATTATTTTTTGACAAATTATCCCAATTTTATTTATTCTAAAAAAGTTTGATTAAAATACATGAATGTTAATTATAAATTCTCTTCACTAACCAATCATCCGCAAGGGTTGCCTTATTGAACAAATCGGTGCAGTCAGATCGGCGCTGGTTGGTGCGCGAATTATACGAAGTCGGACTCCTGCAATGGTCGCGAAGCCAAACCAACGGAATTCGAAGCGATTTCGAAGAATTGCTAATTGAAAGTGAATCGTCTCGCGGGATGAGTTCGATGGCGGCAAATTTGGGGTCGGCGGGAAGGCAAAGCCGCGCACCAACAAATTGTACAAAATTTTTGTCATCCGAAGAAACGACGGGGGGACCGCCGCTGGTGGAGACGCCGTTATCCCCCTCCGCTGTTGTCAAAACATCCCTTCTGAATTTGTTGGCCAATTTGGTGGAGGTGGACAACGAAATTGGTCGAATGAAAAGGCGAAGAGACGGATGGGAAAGCAGAAAACCCGTGCAAACCCTGCTGGAACAGTTGAACATGTTGGAATTGGAGAAGTGGAAAGTAAATGTGAGAAATAAGGATAGGATTTAGTACCTAAAAACTTCAAAAAGTCAGCAAATAATTAGAGACCGGATTTTTGAAAAACCCCGGATCAGGATCAGGATTTAGGAAATGACCAGGATCAGGATTTACCAGGATTAAAAATCCTGGTTTCAGGATATCCTGATCCTGGTACGTTTTGCGGACCAGGATCCTGGACCAGGATCAGGATTTTACAAAATTTTTGAAATTTTTTGTAAAATTGACCAAACTTTTGGGATTTTTCAAAATTTTGGGTAAAATTTCACTATATACGATTTTTGTAAAATCACTTAAAAACACGTTTATAGGTTTTCTTAGGTGCTGAAAACGATAGATCAATCAAAATTTTGGCGCGGAAAAGCATTTAAACCGGTTTTTGAACCGTTTAAAAATTGCCAAAAATGGACATTTTTGACCAAAATTTTGTATCTTCCCGTGGACCAATTGCAACAAATTTAATATCATTCGACAGCTCTCGACGAGACAAATCGATCTAGGTGTGAAGAAATTCGATCAGACGACTCCATTTGGATGCCGGCCAACTGAGTCCCAGTGTAAAAAAGACACTTCAGTACCACTAATAAAAGATGAGAGCAAATTGAGTTAAAAATTCCAAATTTTCTCGGCGGCGCCGTCGGAACCCCCAACAACGAAATCAGGGATAGAGATACGGACGGACCTATCTCGGCAGAATCATTAAAATTTGACCATAAATTTATGAAAATTTTCATCTGAAGAATTAAAAAAAAATTCAAATCTCTGTTTTAGTCAAGGGTCGCATCGAAAATTTTCAAAAAAAAGTTAGGGGTCCGAAGGACATTTTACAAAAGTACAAAAATGCAGAAAAATGTTATTTTTGGCATAAAATGTGCTTTTTTATTTACAATTTTCCTTAACATTTGGGGGTTGGAAATTGCTCCCATGGAAAAAAGGACAAATCTTTAAAAAAAGGACAGATGCGACCTCTGGTTTTAGTAGGCCTATCCTTTTAAACTAGGAGAAAACAACGGAGAAAAATTAGGAAAATATTATCGCCAGAGTTATTTCAAAATTTGGAACATTTGCCAAACATTGATAAAATTTTAAAAAGCTTTTAGAATTTGGATACTCGGCTATAGATACTCACCGAAAAGTCATAAAAAACAGTTTACGTAGTTGGGCTTCGAACTCCAACCAAAATCTGTTCAGGCCAACACCATTAACCACTACACCACAAGCTCATATGTGAACTATTGGGTCCTAAATCCAATACAACAGAAAATCCTGGTCTGATTACCCGGACAGGATTCCGGATCAGGATCCTGGTCTAAAAACCCCGGATCAGGATCAGGATTTCGGAAATGACCAGGATCAGGATTTACCAGGATTAAAAATCCTGGTTTTCAGGATATCCTGATCCTGGTGTTTCGACGAAAATACCAGGATTCCGGATCAGGAGTCCTGGAAAATCCTGTCCGGACTCCGGTCCTGTCCGGTCTCTACAAATAATCCCTTAAAAAGGCCAAAATAGTCACTAAAAAGGTCGAAGCAAGTTGTGAGCCCGGGACTGAAGTGTCTTTTTGCGTGGGGACTCAGTTGTCGACTGATTAATTTGAAAAATCATTTTTCGAATTTTGGAACAATCTTGTGCGGTACCCCGCGTTTCGGCGCGCACGATTCGGCGCCGAAGTTTGTAACGTTATTTTGTTCAAAGTCAACCAAACCAAACATTCTTGGTATCATTCGAAAGCATGCAATGAGTAGAAGCTTACAAAGGCAAAAGCTAACCGATTCGACTAAAATCAAAAAAGTTATGACTCAGCCGCGCAAAAAAAGCCGGAAAATTGAGATTTTTACACGTTTTAAGCTATAACTTTTTTTTGAAAAGACGAATCGGTTAGCTTAAGCTTGATCAAAGGTTCAGCATACTAAGGGCTTTCGAATGATACCAAGAATGTTTGGTTTGGTTGACTTTGAACTAAGTTATAACGAAAAACTTTCCGGCGCCGAATCGTGGGCGCCGAATCGTGCGCGCCGCGAATCGTGGTGCTCCGATCTTGTGGATTTAAATAATGCGGATATTCGCGGACGGATATCCGGATATGGGATTTGGAACGTTATATATAAAATACAGTAACCGTAAAAATATGACAAAAAATAATAATTTAGTAACCACTCACAAATCAGCAGAAGATTTTTTTGAATTGAAGTTGTCGCGTCCAACTGATTCTTTATAACGGGCGCCCAACCCCAAATGAACGACTCCCCCTGTTGTGGGTCAGCGGAATTGGAGCTTTGTTACCATTAAAATAATTAAATCTCTTATTTTTGAAAAAGAAACTAAATATTAGTTTATTTTTTCATTCTCAGTAAATCGGGCCAAAATGAAAAACCGGGAGCGTTAATCGGGTGTCGAGAAAGCAGTCTTGTCCAACCCTGGTTTAGACTATGAGTTGACATTTTGTACATTTAGGTATGATGTACCCACATTCGTCTTGTCCAACCCTGGTTTAGACTATGAGTTGACATTTTGTGCATTTAGGTATGATGTACCCACATTCGTCTTGTCCAACCCTGGTTTAGACTATGAGTTGACATTTTGTGCATTTAGGTATGATGTACCCACATTCGTCTTGTCCAACCCTGGTTTAGACTATGAGTTGACATTTTGTACATTTAGGTATGATGTACCCACATTCGTATTGTCCAACCCTGGTTTAGACTATGAGTTGACATTTTGTACATTTAGGTATGATGTACCCACATTCGTCTTGTCCAACCCTGGTTTAGACTATGAGTTGACATTTTGTACATTTAGGTATGATGTACCCACATTCGTCTTGTCCAACCCTGGTTTAGACTATGAGTTGACATTTTGTACATTTAGGTATGATGTACCCACATTCGTCTTGTCCAACCCTGGTTTAGACTATGAGTTGACATTTTGTACATTTAGGTATGATGTACCCACATTCGTCTTGTCCAACCCTGGTTTAGACTATGAGTTGACATTTTGTACATTTAGGTATGATGTACCCACATTCGTCTTGTCCAACCCTGGTTTAGACTATGAGTTGACATTTTGTACATTTAGGTATGATGTACCCACATTCGTCTTGTCCAACCCTGGTTTAGACTATGAGTTGACATTTTGTACATTTAGGTATGATGTACCCACATTCGTCTTGTCCAACCCTGGTTTAGACTATAAGTTGACATTTTGTACATTTAGGTATGATGTACCCACATTCGTCTTGTCCAACCCTGGTTTAGACTATGAGTTGACATTTTGTACATTTAGGTATGATGTACCCACATTCGTCTTGTCCAACCCTGGTTTAGACTATGAGTTGACATTTTGTGCATTTAGGTATGATGTACCCACATTCGTCTTGTCCAACCCTGGTTTAGACTATGAGTTGACATTTTGTACATTTAGGTATGATGTACCCACATTCGTCTTGTCCAACCCTGGTTTAGACTATGAGTTGACATTTTGTACATTTAGGTATGATGTACCCACATTCGTCTTGTCCAACCCTGGTTTAGACTATGAGTTGACATTTTGTACATTTAGGTATGATGTACCCACATTCGTCTTGTCCAACCCTGGTTTAGACTATGAGTTGACATTTTGTACATTTAGGTATGATGTACCCACATTCGTCTTGTCCAACCCTGGTTTAGACTATGAGTTGACATTTTGTACATTTAGGTATGATGTACCCACATTCGTATTGTCCAACCCTGGTTTAGACTATGAGTTGACATTTTGTACATTTAGGTATGATGTACCCACATTCGTCTTGTCCAACCCTGGTTTAGACTATAAGTTGACATTTTGTACATTTAGGTATGATGTACCCACATTCGTATTGTCCAACCCTGGTTTAGACTATAAGTTGACATTTTGTACATTTAGGTATGATGTACCCACATTCTTTTCACATATTTACGTCCTTAGAATGGGGGGGGGGTGTTTATTAAAAAGGCGAAAATGGACGTAAACATGTGATGAATTGGGAGGGTGAGTCTCTGTTTTCGTCCGCCGCCCTCTGTTTGTTTTTATTTTAACTTCCCTTTTCAAATCTCGTAGAGAATTTTTCATAGATTTTTTGATCGAATTTTACCAAAATTAAAGCGATTCTCGAATTAGTGACTTTCTCGGACACTTTAGGGTCGCCGTTTCAGTGTGCTGTGAAAAATGGCCGAGCAACTGAAATGGCTAAAAAGTTCTATTTTGCTTTTTTTATTCCTTAAGAAAGATGAAATAAAAATCGAAACGACTTTTTTTTATTCAGTAAAATTTAAAAATATATTTTTGGTTTTTATTCCATTGAAAGAGAAATTCCGTAACAAATATTGTTAAGCCGGGATAAGGACCCCTTAATCTATTTTTTGGCTTTGTTGTGCTTTTTACATTTGATGGCAAATTATTATTTTATTTTAGATTACTCTATTTGATTATTATGGCCGAACCAATGGCAGCAGAAATGCACGAAAATGAAGAGAATAAATCTGAGGTGGAGTTTAAAAGCTTTAGTCTTATTTGAAGTGTGTCCCCCCCCCCCTCAAATTCCCCCCCCCCCTCAAATTAATTCCCGTAGACCGACAGAATTCGGTTCAAAAATTAGAAACGCTATTTGCAGCGACTTAGTTTATTATTTGGTTTTGTCTTTAGGCGCCGGTCGAACGAACAGAAGACGATGAACCCGAAGGTGTAATTATTTATTTTAATTTGATTGTTTTTTCATTCATTTCAACTTTCAGCAATTGACAAGCCGTTGCCAGTAGTGACAAATCTTCGCGCTCACCAAGCCCGCGCTCGCCAAGCCCTCGCTGAACAAGCCTACACGTCGTTGCCTCATCAGAATTACAAAATTCATTACCATCGTCCGGAAGTCTTCAGCGGCCATCCCTTTGACTCGTTCAGTTTCCGTGCACATCCGATGATCGTCTCCTTCGCTTACGCTACGGTAGCGATGCTGGTGATTACAAAACTGGCCAAAAAATGAGGGAGAAATGTTTAAGATCAATTTGATCGATCGAATCGTTTTATTCACGATTCATTTACAAATAAATACTGTAGCGGAGAGTCTGTCGTTTCAAAACTAAATCATATTTAAAAAACATTTTACAGTGCCTTCGTCTAATTGTGAATTTTGTTATGAAAAGTCGTCGAATTAAAAGAAAGGGTTAAAGTTTAAATACAAAATAATGGCCGGGAAAGACCGGAATGTGCGGGGGCAAGCGAAGGTTTCCGTCAGTGGAAGCGATGATCAAAAACCAACACGGGCGACAAATTGAATGGGCGGGCGGTTGAAAAGCATGAATAAATCTTTCCCTGAAATTGGGAGGGGGGTGAACAAACTTCCCCCGAGGTGAACAAACTTCCCCCGAGGTGAACAAACTTCCCCCGAGGTGAACAAACTTCCCCCGAGGTGAACAAACTTCCCCCGAGGTGAACAAACTTCCCCCGAGGTGAACAAACTTCCCCCGAGGTGAACAAACTTCCCCCGAGGTGAACAAACTTCCCCCGAGGAGAACAAACTTCCCCCGAGGTGAACAAACTTCCCCCGAGGTGAACAAACTTCCCCCGAGGAGAACAAACTTCCCCCGAGGTGAACAAACTTCCCCCCCCCCTCAGCTGAATTTGTTCCGCCGTCCGTCCCTTTCATGGAAATGAGACCCGGCAATTACATTCTCATCAGCCAGCAGCCCAATTTTAACCCAATTTCCACCAATTCTCTACAGCACTTCAACGTCACTTTCCGTTGAACTGACTGAACATCTGTCCATCCGTCTTGACCCCTTCCGATGAGCATCTTCATAAATTCATTTTCATTCTTTTTGTCGTCCACCGTGTCGGAGGATGAGCAGCACTTCCCATTTTCATCAAAACAGTAAAAGTCGTGTACACATTCGTCCGTTGAACTTTCTTCCAACTCCCCGACGCTCGGCAGAACTTAAAAAGTCCAACAAATCGCTCTCATCCCGTGAAATGGGCTCCCGCCGTTCTTCGTCCTCCATCTTCTTCCACCTCCCCACCATTTTACTCATTTCCCTTAGACTTCGAAGTTCAATTGCCTTCTTCTTCAGTTCTGGGGGTGTTTAATAATTATCCCCAAATACGTAAAGTTACCAAAAAGTCTTAAGGATGTTCGTGTCCCGCGTGTCCTCCGCCTCAGCCCGTCGCCTGTTCTTCGCAATGTGGCGGCAGTTGTTCTGATGGAATTGGAGGCGGTGGATATAGCGGAGGTATAACAAAAACAACAAAAAAGGGTTCTCACTTCTGGTGATCGGACGAAAGACACTTTTGAGTTCAGGATTTAATTTGTGAACAGGATGTGCCGGCGGTGGCACGGGTGGAGGATGTGCCGGCGGTGGCACGGGTGGAGGATGTGCCGGCGGTGGCACGGGTGGAGGATGTGCCGGCGGTGGCACGGGTGGAGGATGTGCCGGCGGTGGCACGGGTGGAGGATGTGCCGGCGGTGGCACGGGTGGAGGATGTGCCGGCTGTGGCACGGGTGGAGGATGTGCCGGCTGTGGCACGGTTGGAGGATGTGCCGGCGGTGGCACGGGTGGAGGATGTGCCGGCGGTGGCACGGGTGGAGGATGTGCCGGCGGTGGCACGGGTGGAGGATGTGCCGGCGGTGGCACGGGTGGAGGGTGTGCCGGCGGTGGCACGGGTGCAGGATATGACGGTTGCAACATTCAAATCGCCGTGTGCGGCAATGGAAACGGTGGAGGAATTGGCACCGGAGATTTTGGAGCAGCTTCCGGAGGAGGAGGAGGTGAAATGTGCCGGAAAGACGAAATCAGAAACTTGAGACGTATAAATCTGAAAATATTTTTTTTGATCGAATTCAGGGCCCCGCATTTCTCAAGCATCGTCGTCATCTTCGTGTCCCCCACAGCAAAATTGCGGTGACATTTTAGTTGCTGCTTGAAAGAGTCTGTTCTCGAATCAGTTAAACTCTCGAGAACCTTTGGTTTCATTATCGAGAAACGCAGTGCCATCCATCGTTCTAACGGAACACTTACTTTTAGCTCCAGCCAATTGCGCTCCGTCGAATTTCGGCGGCTGTTCCGCCCAATCAGTCCCAAATTATGGTCCCCAAACAACCAGTGGAAATTGCGTCACTTCAGCCGCTGAATGTGACGGCGGAAGCGTTGAGGGGGACGGAGGCGTTCAACAGCAAATGGCGAACAACGGAAATGGCGGCGGTATGTCCACGACAGATCGATCGATCAATCGTTAATTCTGACATAAACAATGGACGAAGAAAGTGATTTGTTGTCTTTGATTGGCCTGCTAAACTGATCGGGGGGTTTCTGTAAGCACATTTACATATTATTTCACAGGAGGCGCCGGTGCTCCGTCCCTTCCGGCGTCGTCCAATTGCCAATCCATCCAGATTTGCGCACCTTCCCATCCCTCCTCCCCCGGCAGCTCCTCGTGCCAACCAATTTGTGCCTCCAATTCTCCTTCCACTGCCGCCCAATCGCCGACCGGCGCAGGCGGCACTTATGTCCATGGCCCGGCACAACCGGTGCCAACGCCAAACCATCCGGTTATGCCGTCCTATCCGTCGGTGAGATTGCTTTAAGGCCTGAATCGGCCGGTACTTTTCCGGCGAACCCGAAATTAGAGCCGTTACGGAATTGGGACTAAGAAACCGGGAAACCGCGGGAAGGTGCTCTCTCTCTTCGGTCTGAGCCATCGTTTTAAATTTGTTTTTTTAATCAAAAAACGCAATTTTTTCACAATTCGTCAAAGGAACCGCCGCCCGTCGCAAGTCCATTTGAGGGCAATAACATTAACAACTTCGCGGCAGGTTCCAATTCTCACCACCAACAGAATGCCGGCGCAGCGGAGAGCGCATTTACCACACAGCAACAGCCTCAACTTGGGGTGCCAACATAAATATTAAAAAATAAAAATTATTCCATTTTATTTCTTAAAAAGAGGCTTCTCAGGGTACTGGCCCAACCAATTCCATTTTATTTATCAATTTAATTAATTTTCAGCCACAGCCCGCCGCCCCTCTGCCAGTTCAGCCCCCGCCGCCGTCGGAGCCCGACAACCAATCGGACAGAGAAAATACGGCGGAAGGCATTGGCGGCGGCTACCGCGACACGGGGCTAAACAACGGGGGCAAGGAGGGCGGACTGTCTCTTCTCAGCAGCAAATTGATCAGAGTTGGCGGCGGATTATCGACAACGGTTAATGGGGGGAGGTGAAAGCCAACAAATTGGTCAAATGTCTGGGGTTGAGCAAATTGATCACTGAAAATATCTTCGTTTGATTGTTCAGACGATGAGATCAACTTCGGTAGACTGGGACTTGTACGAGGAGAAGTTGCCCGATCTGGCCGACTATGAGACGGAGACGAGCATTGCCTCGGGAGGGGCTTCGATTGGCACGAAAAATCCGCCAGTCAAAGCGTCGAATCCGACGACGCCAACAACGAGCTCGACAAGTACCTCAACAAAATCCGCATTTTATGCTGTCAGAACAAGCAGCCGTCGGGGCGCACCGCAAAGCACTTCAACAACAACGCCCACAACTTCAACAACGACAGCAGCACCAACTTCAAGACCAACAACAACAAGGACGATGATGTCATCTTCGGTTGGAGAGAACAAAGAAAATAATGATGTACTGATCGAACAAGTTGGGGGGGGGGGGAAAGGTGAAAAATAAATTCGTAACGATCTGATCAGGCATTGTCCGCAACGATGATCTGATCAGGAACAAATTTATATGAGTTTTTTGGTTCTGTTCAGCTGCTGAGTGACGATTACTCGGAGAACTCCTTCAAGAAGGTGCACGCCTCGGTGAAGAACAGAAACGGGGACAAATTGGCACCTTTTACCTCCTCTTCGTCTTCTTCGTCTACAACTGTGGCGGCGGAAGACCCAAAGTGCAGCTCGGAAACGCTTCGGGCGATAATGCAGGAGGCAGGCGATGGCTAAAGCCCCAAAACATTTACTCAATGCTTAAGAATATTGTGCTGAGCCCGACCATTTCCAAGCAGCTCATCTTCAGTGCCGGACGACTCGCATTTGGACAATCCATCGACGTAATTTGCAGCAAAAACAAATTCTCCTACACTGTGGTCAGTCAGCCTCTGATCAACTAATTAATCGATTTGGGTCCGATCAATTCCTTTAAGGTGAGCTCGAAGGTCTTTTGCGAAGCCACCAACGGACCGGTCACTTGCTTTTCCTTTCTCCAGCCGTGATGGGCTGACGCGGCACATTTTTTTACAATGAATTTCATATACCTCATTTTGCCTGAGTGCCCAATAGCTCCCGAATTTAATTATTGTGGAGCCGAGAATTGAATTTTTTTCGAGATCTTGCGCCATGAATTGAACTGGGGTCGAGACACGCGAATTTTTGGGCTTAATTAGGCGCGCAATGCTAACGATGTGCCCAAGCATACGCTAATTTACCCATGAAGTGATCACCCTTCATTAGAGATGAAGCCGTTTCTTAAAAGTTTTTTCAAAATCGAAATTTTTTTTGCGATAGCCCTGGCCCGTTCATTACACTTCAATTCCTTCACCAATAAATATCACACAACCGTCACACTTTAACATCATTTTGAATGCGTCTTTCACTTTCTTCGCCTCCGTCGTCCAGTGCAGTTTTTGGTTGTGCACCAAAAGAACCATCCTTTTTGTGACTCCCCCTTAATTTAAAGAGGCAATGTTTGCATCGGTCTAGAAACTGATCAGATCCTTGATCGGGAGGGGGAGATCAGATTATTTCATATATTATGCTGATCAACCGATCACTAATGCACGCGTCATGATCACCTGCATCGGCACGTTGCGCATGCCCTGCCGGCCGTTGGAGTCGACGTACATTTGGTTGTGCGGCGACGCGTCCGCCCAATGCTCGGCACGCCACGGGTCGAGGCCCCACTGGTAATTGGAGGCGGGCACAGAGGCGGGTTCTGGCGCCGGGGGGTGGTCGAAGAATTGGGCACAAATAAAAATGGGCAGGGAAAAGAGGACGAAAAGTCGGAGAAGCATTGGAAAAACTCTGCAAGAATTGGACAGTTTGCGAAAAGTTAAGCCAAAAAGTGCGATTGGGTCAAATTTTTATTGTTTCTTCCAAATTTTCTAAATATTAAAGATTCTTTATTTTTGAATCAGAAATTTGCGGTTTTATATTTGTCGGGCGAGCGTTGGAATGATCGGAGGGATTTGGAAAAGGAAATCGGACATTTATGGAGCAAATTGCAATAAATCAACGGCTTCTTCGTTATGTAAAAACAAAATATTCCCGATCAGAACGTGTTTTGATACCGACCATTGACCAATATTGGCGGGGAAGCATTTTCTGCGCGGGTTGGGGGAGGGCACCGAAAGTGCCGCGGACGATGAAAAAAGAAGCAATTTGTCTGACTATGAGTTTCATAACCATTTTTCAAAATGGAAATCGAAAATAAATTGAAGAGAAAGTAACTGATTTAATTAAATCGATTTTATTGATTGCTGCCGATCATTTGGCGGCGAAAAGCTCTCTGAACAACGGCTCCAATTCGCTTTGGTTCAGCTGCAAATAGATTCTCTGGAAGCTGCTGTTCAACGAGACCAATTCGTCCAATTTGGCCATCAGATGGGCATAGGCCGTCTCAGCGCCCTGCGCACTTTGGCCGATTCCGTCCAAATACCTTTCAAATTAATTCGATAAGGCTTTGTAACTTCTTATGACCTCATTAGCAGTTCACAATAGCGTTCCCGATTTGCTCTGATCACTTCACGGGAAATCAACGCCTCCGGGGGAGGGCAGAAAAGAACGATCGCTTGAAGGATCAACATCACATTTCGATCCGTACGCCATTGCTCGCCGAATGTCAGCAAAAACCTAACAAATAAATCAGCAAAATTTAAAAATTATTGTTCAGAATGTTCCCAATAATTTTGTGCTGTGCCTTTTGTGGTCCTGGTAATGCTGTTCCGTCGCCGGCAAAACGGTAAGGTTCAGCATGAACGGGTGTGGCCCGTCGGAGTCACTGAGCAACGCATGGCGCCACACTTCGTTCACCGGGTCAAATGCCATCGCACCACGGAGGATCAGCAGTTGGACGAGGCCGGCACGTAACAGAACGATCTGATCAGACTGGGGCAGAGAGCGAAAGGCGCCCAACTGCTTGGACATCACCACCATTCGACGCATGGCCCATTCGCTGACGCGCAATGCGTCCACAAGCGTTCTGTTTACAGTTCAGCAAACATTAAAAGGCTAACTCTCACAGATTGAAGGGCAGAACGTGCTGGTGCGGCACCCGAAGAGGCGCGTCCAAAACGCCGTTGGCACGGATCAGTTCCTTTGGTTGATCAAAATCAAAAAAATGGCAAAGAAAACAAAACGAACGTCTAGAAGAAGTTGGTGAACATCTTCGAGAGGACGGGAAAGTGTTGGCGAAGAGGGGGACAAAGTGGAGAAACTTTCTGGCATGGGAAATGGGGGAAATTTGGGCAATTTTCGAGAATGGCTCAACCCTTGTCGAGAACGGCATCTTTTGTCTGTTGGACGTCCGTTTGAGTGCCCTTCTCTGCCGTTTGCCTTCCCTCTTCGCACTTACAGCCACAACATCCACAAACTTTGCGCACTTTCCTCCGAATTTGCCGCTGCTTTTGTCCGATGTGTTCGCCAATGCCAATGCCCTCCTCCCACCTGCCCTCAACTGGCGACACGGCGCGCACCCTTTTCCATACATCCACCAATTCTTTGCGCATTCCGTTCTGTTTTAAGGGGCGGGGGGGGGGGTGTTAATTAATCGACGGCACGATTCGGCGAGTTCAAATGGGGTTGTCTGGCTATTCAAGGCTTAGGATGCCGGGGCCGATCGGCAATGCGTTGGAATATGTTTCAAATTCAAGTCCAAACATTCGTGGTGACGCAATTTGAGGCTTAGGTACTTTGAGGCACGTGGACAAGCGACAAGCCTGGCAAGCCCTTCGCGAGACTTTTGTAATGCGACAATGGCCGCTGAACGGACATTTGAGGGACTGCGCACGGACAGAGCAGCGGCGGAAGAACGCTTTGCACGACTCGCAACTGAAACAGCCGAAGTTTATGCCGCAGCCGGCTGAGTCCCCACAAATCTGAAGTTGAAATTAGTTCGGCGGGGGGGGGGGGCGGCTTTTTCTTTGTTACTGATTGATCTAATGAATAAACACTAATTTGTGAGGTTTTAAATTGCCATTCAATTTAAATCCTCAGAGAATTTTGGAGAGAGTCGGCACGGCATTTGCCCTGCCCCCTGCCCCAACACCTTGCAACATTTCTGCGTCGCATCGGAAGAATTAGACATTGCCGGGTGGAAGAAGTGATCTGATCAAATTGTGCGATTAGAGTCAACTTTAAATGATCTGTTCTCCCGTCCAGCCATTTGTTTGTTCCGTCCAAATCCAACAACTCCCCCCCCCCCTCATTAATTATCATTGCTTATCAGCTAATTACTCTTTCCGTCCCAAAACGGACGGCCGGACAATTCCAACGAATTGATCGATTCCAAATGCAAAAGGCACAGACACTTTTGGAAAAGTTAATTTCGATTTATGCATTCGTTGGATAAATAATATTTATTTTAAACAAATGAAAGCGATTTGATTGGTTGAGCGAACGGACAGACGGGCAAATGTTATTCAATTGTCACGACAAATTCCTTTAAATGTCGGAAGTGTTTAGACTTAAACAGCGCCAAGTCGAACACCGAATCAAAGCGTTTCCGCTTCACTCGTCCAGCCGGTTGTCCGTTCCCCTCCACGCGCCGTCCGTTGTCCCCCCCTCCTCCCCCTCCCCCTCCCCCTCCCCCTCCTTCGGCTTCGGCTTCCGATGACCGCCGCCCTTCTCCGACACGATGGACGTCCCCGTTGTGCTGCTGCTGCTGCTGTTCGTTCTGAGCCCTGCTCGTCTCCTCGCCTGCTGCGCCCTGCCGCTGGCCAATTCCGGGTGGAGTTTTCGGAATTCGATCAAAAGGGTTCTCAACGCATTGGCCCAAAAGTCTCTTCCGTACAGAATGGTGCTGTTACTGCGCTTCTTCTCCTCCTCCTCCTTGAACTTCTTCGGTTTTTGTTGCTGCTCCGTTGTTGTTGAAGACGTTGTTGGCGTTGTTGTTGATCCTTCAGTTGTTGTTTCGTCGTTTTTCTCCACAAAATCCGACTGAACATTGAGGTCAATGCCGCCACTGTCCGGAAATATCACCGGAATCGAGGACTTTGTCATTTCTGAAGAGCCAATAAGCGTTATTTTTATCCCAAAAATTTGTTGATTGGAGCCCAATTTCCTCTTTAAAAATTGATCAAAAACATTTAAACTAACCCAAAATGATTGATCAGATAACCAGAATCGCCACCCAACTTACTCCCATATTTTCTGATGGCACTTTTGATCGATGGCCATCCGCCGATGGTGCCAATTCTTCGCCGCCTCTTTGGCACCAACGAGAGAGCGGACGAAGGCACTTTCGCCCTCCTCTCCTCCTCCTCTCCCAATGGAAGTCCGAAAGTTGTCGGGTCCTCCTCATCCCCCACTTCGTCCACCAATTCTTCGTCCTCCCTTATCCGGAGGCCTTTGTGCCCCTTCACAATGTCCACGTCCACCATCGTGCCGCGTCCGTCGTCCCGCGGAAATTCGTTCATCCGATTATTCATCCGATCACTCGGAAGTTCGTCCACCCGATCACTCAGAACTTTGTCCATCTGTTGATGATTAGCCGGACGGAATTGCTCTTGCTCTTCCGTTTCCTCTTCCTTAAAGGACTGAAGTGACGGCGCCGAGCGAACTGTCGGGACTTTGTCCGTGCCGTCGTCGTCTTCGTCAGCTTCAGTCCATCGTCGTGGTTGTCCCTCGCCTTTGCCGTTTTCGTACGCTTTGAGTGCGTTGTCAATGGCACAAATTGTGCGCGAGAGAAGAATTGTTAAAGTAAATGGCAGCAATGCTTTCATTTTCTTAGGGAATGAGTGAATAAATTGTGTGGTGGCAATGTTTCGTTTTTGATCGTTTGGGCTTTAATTTTTGTGGGATCGGCGGGTCTTCGAATTGCAACCGGTCGATCGGAAGTTTGTCTGTACTCATTCGGAAGTGCCACCGGTTTAAATGTCCTAATGCATGACATATTACGGGAAACAATTAAATTTGTTAAATTTGCTGATTTCGGCATTAATTGTGCCCTTTGAATACCGCCCGAGTCAAATGCTAGTGAAAAAGCCGAAAGTTATTTTAAACCCAATTTTGTTTAAAATTAAAATCTTTGTCTCCAATATCGGAACAATACAAAGCGGGGGGGGGGGCTTTCATCCTTTGTGATCGGCCGGCGATCTTCATCACCGATGGATGGGGGCGGCGGGTCGCGGCATTCGCCCCATTCATTCATTATTCATTAATTCATTCATTTTGGGGATTTGGGGGGGAGGGGGGGGGGGGGGGGTAAAAGAACGGACGAAGAATTGGGTGAGCAGTTTCTGAGAAGAATGGATGGGCTGGTGAAGGCGGCTGATCGGTTGGATTGGGTTGACTTTTTGCATAAATTGGGTTGGTTGGATGACCCCCCCCCCCCCATTATTCCATCGCTTTTCCTTTCCCCTGGGGCGTTTTAGCGCGCGAAACGGACGGCGATCCATCCAATCTCCCCCCCCCATTCGCCCATATTTGGGATTGGATGGGTCATTCACTCCGATGCGTCGCTTTCCTCTCCGTCCGATCAGATCTGATCAGAAAGGTTTTCTTTTTATTCGAAATGACAACGAAAGAAATCGGTTCAAAAGGAAAGGGCTGAGACACTTTTTGTGGGTCAAAAAGTTATTCCAAAAAGGCGAAATTTTGTGATTTTCAGCCCGACACTCAAAAAGTTGCGATTGTTGAGAAAAAACGAATGGAATGAAAGAACAATTTCACTGGTATTGGGCGGGGGGGGGCTAATATCGAGAGGGCAATTCGCCAACATTTGCGACTTTTCCATTTTTGTGGAAATTGAATTTGACTTTTAATAGCGTAAGGACTCTCTAAAAGCCGTTTTACGCAAATGTTGATTATTTAAAGAAAGAATTGCAAAAGGATTTATTAGCAATTTATATTGCTTTGTGGGGCTTCTATTTTTAGGCTTTATCCTATTTCTGCACTCACTCGCCTAAGGGGGGGGGGGGAAATTACTCCCCAATTATTCTCCCCCCCCCGGGGGAATGAACTCCCTCCATTAATTCATTCATTCGTTCGTTCGTCCTTCTGCCAAAATTCGTCCAAAGAAATTGCCGACACATTGTCCAAAGGGCCCACCGGCGGCGGCTTCTCAAAAGACTTTCGACGCGCTTTCAGACGAATGGACGTGCTTAAATGGCTGCCCGTCGACTGTTGTCCGGTCGAGAAAAGAGTGCCCTCGCGAGTCGCCAGCATCCCCTCGGGCGTCTGCAAGAAATGTTCGGTCAAAAAATGATTGGCCCTTTTGCTATTCACCGATGCCTTTTGAGTTGCCGTCGTCTCCTCGTGTTGGTCTTGCTCCTCCGGCACTTTTGTGCCCTCGGGCGTTTCATCTCCTCCTTTCCCGTTGGGCTCCTCTTCATCCTCCCTCCAGGGGATATTATTCTTCCTTCCTTCCTTTTCCCTTTTCCTGCTCTCCCTCTCCTTTTCCTCTTCCTCCTCTTTGTCCCAACTCTCTTTTCCCTCTTCCGTCTCCTTTGTGTCCTCCTCCTCTTCCTTTCTTCCCTTAACGCCTTTCTCGCGTATTATTGTAATCTCGGGACGTATTGGCACTTCCATTCTTACGGCCCCATTCCTCCTAAACTCTCCCAGAGACTCGGCTAATGACGCGCGCTCTCCGCCTTCGTTCTCGCCCCGCTAAAATATGAAGTGATCAAATGCAATGATCTGATTCCTGTTTAAAGAATAATTTGGATCAAATAAATGCAACTTTTGATGATCAGATAAGGAGGCTCCTTTTTATCTCTTCTAAGTGATCATTTGACGCCCCCCCGTCCCCCCCCCCCTCACTCGATTGTTCAACTCCCCGCCCTGCTTGAAGTCGTCCTCCCGTTCCAGCGTGTCAATGTCCGCCACACTTTGTCTTCTGATCAAAGTTTCGTCGTCCTCCCCCTCCCCCTCCCTCTCCTCGTCCGAGTCCGGCTCGTAGCCAAGATTACGCCGCTCTTCCCCCTCCTCCTGTCCATGGCCATGGCCGCCCCTCTTGCCGTCCTCTTCCTCCGTCTCTTCTGGCTGATTCGGACTGAGTCGGATGCGTGGCGACTGCGTTTTGCACTCTGGTGGTTTCTGTTCCTTCAGGGACCATTGACGGCTGTTCAATGCTTCCATCTTTGAAAATTAGACCATTAAACAGTTTCAATCAGTGATCATTGTTCAATAAGTCGTGTTACTATAAGCTAAATGGATCAGCTCATAAAGCAGTTATCAGCGTTTGATCAGATCAAATCAATGAGTTTGTGGTCTTTGTTCTCAAATCTGCCGACTTAACGCTAAATTCGGTCGTTGACATTCGTACCGGTTGCAGTGCAAATGAGACGGCACTGTCCTGAGACTCCAATGGCGGCGGCTTTTGGGCGGCTGAGCTTCGCGCGAATTGTTTCTCGCGTTCCTTTGTGGCCAACGCCGCGGGGGCGGCGGCGGCCGTCCCTTTGTGTGCGGATGACGTCAATTTGGTAGTCGGAGTCTAAAGTAAGGAATAGTTACAGTACATATTTATACCGTGGCTTTCCGACCTTTGAGCCTCCGAGAAGACTTCGGCTTCCGCCAATGTGAGAGCCTCCGACGGCACTTCCTTGCTGCTGAGGCTGCACCATTCGCTGGTTGAGGTCGGCGTTGGCCACGCGATTGTTGCGCTCCTTGAACTTTTGGTACACAACGCAAGCGACGACAAGCAGAAACAGCAAAGCAACGACGATAATAATCAATATTGTGTAATCGATTGAAAAGTCGCGGAAACCGCGCCGAATCATTCCGGACGGAAGCACCGCCGGCACCTCAGTCCCATCTTACAA
The DNA here is from genome assembly GCA_018350325.1 of Globodera rostochiensis. Lineage (NCBI taxonomy): Eukaryota > Metazoa > Nematoda > Chromadorea > Rhabditida > Heteroderidae > Globodera > Globodera rostochiensis. Next base: position 2,566,577 of record JAEVLN010000011.1, read on the forward strand.
TAAGCAAAGTTTCAGTCAGACCCATGCGCATCTAATCCCGTTGAATGATGGCCTGGTTTAGCCAAAACCCCGATCACTAGCAGAGCCTGATCAAAAAGCAAAACAAAACAACTCCGATCAGTTCTTTCTGATCAGGCGATTCCCCTCCCCTCACCCTTTTTCCTTTTGCACAAAAACGGCCTTCGATTGCGACAGTCGTCCGCCTCATAGGCCACCTGCTGTTCGCGCTTGTTCCAGTCCAAAAAGACGCAATCCTTCGCCTCACTTTCCTGCTTCAGCGGAAAACTGACGGGGAAAATGAGGCAAATTGGCCATCGATTTCAATTTTTTCTGACTTTTCGGGCCACAACGGCGCACTCCGATCGACGACCGTTTCGAACACTCCCTCAACATTGGCGTCGGTGTAACCGACCCACGGGAAAGAGTGCGTTTGGGAAAAGGTCTCTTAAAGTCGAAGCCCCCAAATGCTTTAAACAAATTTCATTTTTGTTGGACTTACCGACGATGTAAGCGTACTCTTTTTCGGATTGAAAAATGGCCAAGTTGGCCCGCTCGAAGTTGCACTCCTTCTGAGCTTCAAACCACGGCAGAATGTGTGGCAGCACGAACTGTTTGTAGCTGAACACATTTTTGGGAGATGATACAACCGATTTGAGCCCCGTTAGATTTGATCATTCCAAAAGATCAGATCATTTGAGCGTATCACAACGGATAGAATGGACTGATTTACCAATAAGGTGACGTCATCGAATCAGAATGCCATTCGGGCGGGCAGCCGGGCAATTCTAAATTTTGAACATATAAGAGGAGGCAAAACTGTGTAATTCCTCATAAAGCTTTACGACACAATTCAAATTGTGCACCAAATTCAATGACGGAAATGTTAAAGCCGCGCTTTTGTATGACGGAATCGGAGTGGAAGTGGACGAACAGAGAGTCGCTGGAGCTGGTCACTGCCGCCGGGTAATCTGAATTTGATAGAATGTTTTTGTGCTTCGCTAAAAACGGCAAAATGCCGTCCTCGTCCCCCCCCTTCCAACCTTGGCCGCACCATCGGACCACCTCCTTCGAGTTCGTCTCGTTCCCTGCACAGTATGGAAGGACGGAGTTAATAAATCACTTCTTCTGATCACCCCACCGACCTTCCCGATCGCGAACGCTCACGTAGTCGTCGCACTCCGTGAACAATGCCTCCTCCAACTCACTCTCCACAACAATTAGATGAATTCTGTGCAATTTGCTGCTTGCCTATTGAAAGGCGGGGCCCATTCATTTATTGGATCGACCCCGGATGGTGGACTCGATCGTGGGCAACTCCATTCAGCTTTAAGTTTACCCACCGACGTTAAGCCCCCCCCCCCCCCCGTGAGTTCCCGGTCCGAAAATGACAAAGCTGTCTCCGAAATCGCAGGAATCGGAAAATATTTATTGGTTGGCCATCCCCGTCACCCCCCCCCCCCCCTCCGCCCCAATCTTTGATCGAAATGCCGGACAGACTATGATCAGATAAATGTTAACCTTCCCCCATTTATATACCTCAATCAGAAACTGGCAGTCCGTGTCCGGTGGGTACATTCTGTTCTCGTCGTAAGGCGAGTAAATGAATTGCGGGTATTTGTTCGCTGTCAGACGGATGGGATTTTGGGGGCACGGCTGGGGACCATCCAATTGGAGCCGGAGTTTGGACGCGGCAAAAATCGAAGTTGCTGTCGAAGAAGCGGCGATGAGAAGCAAAAGCGTTGTGGGAGAAGGGCATTCGAACCACCGGAGCATTTGTCGGCGGCGGCGGAGGAAGAGGCAGAAGCGGCAGAAATGGCACGACGTAACAACGACGACGTCGTCGACGACATCGAATGGGTCCGTCCGGAAGAGGAGGAGGAGGAGAGGGAATGGGCAACAAGGACCAAAACGTTTGGGACGCCGGAGGGGAAAGGGGGCAATAGATTAGCACCCGGCCTCAATTAGGCTCGAAATGGACGGGCGGACGCCGAAGTTTTGGGATGAGAGGATTAAGCGTCAATTAGGGCATTCATATGCAAAAGGCGAGCGCGGGTTAATGTGTCAGGCGATGGCACCAAACAAAATGCCACCGCTAGGAATAAAAGCGAAATTTACGGAATAAACACAGCGAACTTTTTACGTTTTGATTTGTTCAAAAAGAGTAATATGTTTTATAAACGAAAAAAGCTTGTCGATGATTGAATGACCGATGGTCACTCATTTCGCATTTGAATCAGTTCCAAAATGGCATTTTGATTGGCCATGCCCCCCCGTCCGTCATCTAATTGAGGCGTTGCCATGGCATTTGAAAGCGAATGAATGGACAGTCAGTAGGCACTGGCATGAAATAATAATAACTGAGCCTTTGGATCCATCGCATTTCGCAATTTCCGTCGTTCCGCGAGTGCCATTTGTCACGAAATGTGCCAAATGCTTGTAAAATGGCAAAAACTGTTATTTATGACCTGGAGATGCTCTCAGACCTTTTTAATTACGCAAATGTAACAAAATGCAAAAATTATTCGTAAAAATCGCAAAAAAAAAAATTCATATTTATGACTTTGGTGTTCTCTTCGACTTCGCCCTCCCCCCCGGGCATTGGCCCCTCCGAACGATGCTGAGAATGAACGGCTCCCTCCGCCTTTTCGATTGACATTTCGCCTTTCGGAAGGCGCATTCGTCAGCGTGAGTAATGCCGCGACTGTCACACAACGGCTGAAAGTAATTCACTCCCAACAAGTCCGAGCAGTCCACCGACGACTCACAGCATTCGCCTGTGGAATGTTTAACTGATTCAAACCTTAGCGAAAGATATGACCATTTCAATCAAATAAAGAGAATGAACTGATGTCCAACATCGACTGATTTTCGTGCCGCCAAAGTATCCCCTACCCCCCCCCCTTCCTACTCCCCCTCCCCCCCCCCGTCCCTACTCCCCCTCCCCCCCCCCCTCCCCTCCCTAGTGCCCCTCCCTACCCCCTCCCCCCCCCCTCCCTAGCCCCCCCCTCTCTCTCCCCCCCCCCTCCCTAGTCCCCCCCCTCTCTCTCTCCCCCCCTACCCCCCCCCTCCCTCCCTCCTCCCCCACTCCCACCAATGTAATCCAGACCGAGCGACCCGCCGACAGAGTCTGTCAATTCCACCCCGTTTTGCGCGATTGCTGTGCCTCCTCCGGCATTCCTCAGCACACAGACCGTCCTGTCCAACTCGCAAAGGCTCAGATAGTTTTTGCCTAAAACAGAAAATTTAAAGAAATCGTTTTTTTTGCGAACCGTTTGTCGCACAGACGGGCTCAAACAGCCCGGGGCAAGGGCCCCTCGGGCAATTCGATTCGGGGCAAAGTCCGTAGAAGGCAATGGTCACATTTCGCGCGCGCATTCTCTCCGCCAAACAGCGCTGGTAACCGAACTCGCACAGATTCTGCGACGTTTTTGTGATAAAATTCGGCTTCCCCTCCGGCGCTTACCAAATGCGTGCGCCCTTCGCTGTCACAGATGGGCGCGTATTCGGAAGGGCAGTCGACCGTCGGACAGCACTCGCCCGCGTAGAGCAATTTCAGCGGGGTCCAACCGTCGCTTTCCCCCGAAGGGACAGTCGCATCAGCGGGCCATCGCCGTTGCGTTGCCGTCAATGTGCCCGTCGCATTGCGACGCTCCAAATGGCACGCGTTGCGATACGTCCGTTTGTCCGAGCCGCAAACCTTCGGAGAGAGGGGGTTAAAAAGGGCACAGAATTTTCTTCAGGCTCATGTCAATTGTACTCTCGGATTATGTCTATTTTAAGAAAGCGCTGTTTGGTTTCCCAAATCCCCCATTTCCCCGGGGGGGGTCTAAAAATCGATTACGGGGTCGTATTTTTCATTGCAGATTAAATGGTCAACGCTGAGCAGATCGGCGCTGACGTTCATCTTCGAACGAATGAATTCTGTCGACGGAACTGAATAAAAACATAATTTAGGGACGAACAGACCAAAGGCCATGAGACTTTTCGCGTCCAAAACCGTCATCATCATCCCCATTTTCGTGATTATTTGGGTGTTTTCGGACTGAAAACCGTCCGATTTGAGTTTTAAATTCAAATGAAACGGAAGGCCAAACAAATTGCCTGATTCTTTGCTCGCAAATTTTGTCCAGTTTTCCTTGGCTTCGTCTTCTGTTGTTTCTGCTCCAACTTCAGTCCCTTCGCCTCCTCCCCATTCTTCCGTTGTTTCTGCGGCGCCCCTCCGGAGTTCTTCCAATGGACAATAACGCTCCTCCAGCGGCTTCGGCTGGCGCTCAATTTTCTCCGCGCGACATTTGGCCACTTCAAAAAGACACCGACTCCGATGGCGCCGTCCGTTGGAGTCGCAGACGCCGTTCAACAAATTGGGAAGCCTTTTGGACGACGGCGGCGGCGGCGGACACTGCGCCTCACTCGGACAGCATTTTCCTTGCTGAAGTTGTGTGATTAAACAGTCAGTCGGTGATAATCAAACGATTAGTCTGATCATCAGCCGGATGATCAACGGATCAGGAGGATCCCATTAATTTAAACACTATCTAGAGTCGCAAACAATGCCAATCTGGATCAATCCGCCAGATCATTGTTTTGATGCCGGATCCGTGGCCACGAGGCTAACATTTAGCAAAAATGCCGCTCGTTCACTCATCGAAACACTGGACCATTTGAACTAACATAGGCAAACGTGACATTGTAGCCCAAATTTGCTTGCATAACGCATCGCAACGTGTCGAATTCGCAACGCGACAGCGTTTCGCCGTTTTGGTCGCACACAAAATGCGAATCGTCGACGTCCGAAGAATTCGTTGGCGGGCACACATTTTTCAGGCACTGCTCGCAGGGGCCTTTGAATAACACCTCCAATTTGTTGCTCAAACACTGTGCCATCTTGACATAGGCAAAGTCAGCGTGCAACAGAAAGGCTAACTACGGCACCTGGAGGTCGCAGAGGGTACGGTAAGTGGTGAAATCGGTGCCACAATACACTTCCTCCTCCGCTGCTCCATGCAAAGACTGTGCCTTTCTCCGGCACAGTGTCCATTTTTGATCGCATTTGTCCGATTTGTCCGTCGCGTCGCCCCCGGCGATTGCCTCGGGGGGTTTGGCCAATCGTTCGCAGTGTTCGTTTGAAACAATGCGCAACAATTGTTGGCCCTCTTTGGCCGCCAGACAGTGGGCGTGTGCGAACAAACACGTGTTGCTGAAATAAATGGAATCACAGCAAGTCTTTTAATCGCCTGCATGGGCTTTCGGGCGATGGTTTGGTGATGAACCCCTCCCATACCACAAATTGGGGAAGTCTTTGGGTTAGCGATTATAATTGTTGCCCCCCCCAATTCCCCCCCCCCCGCGACCGACTTGTGAAGGCGTCCTCTGCTGTCACAAATGGGCCCGTCCTGCTGGTCCGTCCCCTCACACATCGGCTCCGCCGGACATTCGATGTTTGTGTTGTTGTTTTGACTCGAAGAATTCCGTCGTCCACCCCCACCGCCAACAAATGATGCGTCGTCGTCGTCGTTGCCCGTCGCTTCCTCCGTTGGCACAGCGTTTGTGCCATTCTGTTGATGGCACTCGTGCAGAGAGAGCAGCCAGCCAAAGGGACGCCCCTACAATAAGCCTTCATAAAGATTTGAGGATGTTCAAGACAGCAAATCAGAGATTAGTGTTGGGATGATTGGAATCACTGATTTCTGAGAATGGACAAATGAACAAACGGACAAATGAACAAACGGACATTCTTCCGCTGGTGGCAGCTGTGCATTTGATAGGCGCACAAATTGGGGTGGGAAAGGCCGTTCGAATCGCAGACGGATTTGTAGTGGCGGCTGCACTTTGTCGGACATTTCTCGTCCTACAAACGCCCGGGGGGCGGTCAAATTGCGATTAGAAATTTAAAAAACTTTAATTATTCTTACTTTGAGTTCGAATATTGGCGAGACCTAAACAATTCATTCGTTCCTTTAACACTTTCAGTCGTCCGCCCAATTCATTTCACCCAAAAACAAAAAACACTGACCAAATTGCACTCGCCCAAATGCACCAAAATGCGCTCTTCCGCGCCACGCGCCCTTTTCCCGCAATTCCATTGGGCAAATGAACATAAATCTTTTAAATTTAATTTAAATTTATTTTAAATTAAATTTAAAAGAAAATCCCAAGCAATTTGTTTTTACTTTGATGCGTCAAATTTGTATTATCGCAAACGAGCATCTTAAAGCGGCAAAATTGGGGACAGAAATTATGGCAAAGTTAGCGAGCGAACAGTTTGGCCAAAAGAACTCTCCGCCCGGCAAAAGTCGCAATCCCCCAACTCTTTCTGTGCATTCTGCGGCCTTTGACTCTGAAATGATATTTATTTGATAGTCACCAAATAATTCCAATCAAACGAAAAATTTCTTATTTTTTTAAATTTGCGTGCGTTTCATAAACTGAATTCACTGATCGTTTTATTTACCTCCTCTTGAAGAAATGTTACTGAGGCGATGAACGGTCGATCAGAACTCTGATCAGCAGCATTCTGATCGGAACTCTGTTGACGCAAATCTGCAGAATTAGTCGCGGTTGTTGCCACAATGTTCGGCGGCTCTTTGTATTCGTCCAAATTGTCTGGGTTCCTTAGCCACAGCGGTGACCGATCTTTTTTGATTGAGAGTAAGTCCCAGTTCAAAGTGATCAGATTCCTACTAATTGCTCTGATCAGACCATTATCAGTTTATTTATAAAACCGAAAAAGAGGAAAACAATGGAAGCCAGCCCATTTTAACTACCAAATTGTTGTTCGTCCCTCCGGCACAGCCCATTCCAAAGGACGTGCAGGGCGGACACAATTCCCCGGGAGCGAAGTCGACAAATTGCCATGTCGAATCTGTGAACGTGGAGGAAAATGTAACCGGGTCGATCACAGTGAATGAAATGGTTATGGGCAGCTAATGCTTAAAAGTAGGGTTCAGTGTTTTCCGGCCCTTATTTGTTAGTATCCTTTTAGGGTACATGTCAACTCGCCGACGCCGACTCGCCGATGATCAACTCGCCGACGGTTGACTCGCCGATAATAGTTAATTTTGTTTTATCTATCAACTCAACTTTTTTAAATATAAAAAATCAGTTCTTCTAACAATCTCATTTAGTTCTTGTTAGTTCTTGAAAAAAATATGGCGGAATTAAAAAATTAGTCAAACCAAAAAAAGGTTGTATTTGAAACTTTGAAAAATGTTCGAACTCGCGCTCGGGGGTCGAAATTCGCAAAATCCAAGCTCTGATTCGTGCCCTATGTTTATATGTACCCTAGAAAACATGCATTTAAACTTAAAAACACCTAAGTTTTAGCATTTTTTTCAGTCGGGACCTCAATTCTTATGATTGCCGCAAATTTTTCCCAGAACTTAAATTGGGATTGTTAGAAGAAGTGATTTTTTATATTTAAAAAAGTTGAGTTGATAGATAAAACAAAATTAATTATTATCGGCGAGTCAACCGTCGGCGAGTCGGCGAGTTGAACTGCTCCCTCCTTTTAAATCCGCCGGCTTCTGATATTATTTGTTGTGATCAGTGCCATTCTGTAAACATACTTGCATCTGTTCTGGTGGGTTTGGCCCTGACTGTCGCACACCGGGGCTACAACGTCGTCGCAGAGGAATTCGCAGGAGAAGGATTGGGGGGAGGAAGAGAAGTTCGAGCTGTCCTTCCGAACTGTGCTGGTGGACAATGAATGTGAAGGTGGAGGTGGAGGTGAAGGTAAAGGTGAAGGTGGAGGTGGAGATGAAAGTGAAGGTGAAGGTGGATTCGTTGTGGACGACGTGCCGAAACTGTCGATGGCCGTCACTCGCCGTTTCCCCTGGCACATTCTTTCGCCCCTCCCCACAATGCGCAACATTTCCCCGCTATTCCGTCGACGGCGAATGCACTTGTGGAATTCGAAGACGCAGTCATTTTCGTAACGATTCCCTGGTAAAAAATAAGTCGGCACATTTTACAAGAGACCCTTTGGATCATTTGGACTGCTCTGGTTTAGTTCAGTGCTACGGAAACCACCGTACCCAAAAAATCCGTAACGGTTTTTGTAAATACCGTACCAAATTGGTCACACACCGTGTCGACGTAATCCGTGCACAGTTCGGCGCTGGGACAACAGACGCCTTCGTAGGCCAATCTCAACTCTGAAAATGGCTCAATTAATTAATTTAAACGCGTTGTTGGAGATTTGCCTGAATCAGAACGTTTTGCGCAGTGTAAAAAGCAAATGTTGTCGTAAGTTTGTCGGTCCATGCCGCAGACGGGTCGAAAGGAGCGGAGGCACGAACAGTCATTGAGAAGGGCCAAATCTTTCGAGAAAAAACGTTTAGAGGTAATTATTATTAATTTTTGTTTGTTAAATGAGAGAAGGGATTTGATCAAACACAATAAACCATTTTTTTGTCAACCAAAAAGGCTCCTTTTTTTGGGTTAAAAAATTGCTCAAAAAATGATTGATGAACGACTGTCCCAATTCGATCACTGATCAGCAAGCAGCCAGCACCCATAAAAGCATACTTAGTGCCTTGGACAAAGCGACCAAAGAGCAGAGGAAGAGACCGGCCAAAATGGGGGCCAAACCGGACATCGTTCAGCAAATTGATCAATCAAAGGGCGCCGATGACTTCTAATTGGACAGTTTTAAGCAATTGGAAATTTAATGTTTTGGCCAAGAATTAAGTTTAATCAATTTTGATTAAGCATTCGAACTTATGGTCCATTATCGAAGGTTTTGCGCATAAAAAGTGAAAGGGGAATTAATTAATTTGTGGAAGAATCATCACTTCCGTCTCGGTCCGATTTGTCGAGTGGCGATAAAGGGAAGAGGTCAAGTGCACACGCCCCCCCCCCCCCGAGGGGATGATGGTACTCGGGGTCTTCTCCCATTCAGTTTTTTCCTCTTTTCTTCTGTTTCGATCGCAAAATCCCCTCCGGCGGCGGACACTTTGCAATGGAAATGATGAAGGAATAACGGCGGTTCTCGCCCCACGACTTGCCCATCAGTTTTTTGGTGTAAAACGGCGTCGATTCGATCGAAGAATAACCCCCCCCCCCTAACCAAACAGTAAAAATGATCGAATGCGATTTGTGTGTTTCATTAATTAACAATTGAAGTAATTGACAATTTGTGCATTTATTTCACATATTCCGTCTCTGTACACATGATTTCGGCGTGCCCGCCAGATAAAGCATTATTAGTAATAGTAATCTTAACATCTAATTAAGATTATCGAAAAATGGCATTGCAATCGGCGGATGAGAACAATTGGCAACTTTACGAGTACATTTTGGGAGTTGATGGGGGGGAAGGAAAAGCAAACAAATTAATTGTTGTTATTATAGTAATTAACGAAGGAATTTGGCAGTGAGTGATTCACAGACCAGACATATGTATTCACGGGGGGTACAACTTCTTTTAAATTCTGTTCAAAATTCATCTCTTTTGAGAGTTTTTTTTTGTGTTATGTCTGGCCAACAAAGGCAACAATGATTTGGCCGCGTGTTGGTGGTTCCCTCTCGCCAATCGCTAAGTCTTCCTCATCTGCTGCTGTCCCGCCGTCCCAGTGCCGCTGCCGCTCACCACGCCCATTCGCCGGCCGACCTTCGGCGTCTCTTTGCCCGGTGCCGTCGTCACTTGGCTGTCCCTCCTCTCCGCCGTTGTCGTCGTTCTCTCCCCTCCGTTCACTTCCAATGCCAAAGTCTCGCGCCCTCCAGCACCAATTTGAATGTGTTTTTGGGCGGCGTTCTCTCTTCTGTTGGCGCCGGCGTTTGCGTCCGTGCCGTCACCCCTTTTGATGTCCAGCTGCCGCTCTACGGCACCGCTAATTCCTCCCGGCTCGCTAAGCTCGTCCATGCTGGCACGTCTCGAGAAGAAGAACTCGGCACTCGATTCGGACATCGCAAAGTCGCACGAGTCGGCTTCCCCGTCATCCTCATCATGTTGGCCAAGCCTCATCTCGGACAGTGCCGTGTTCAAGAACGCTTCAGACTAAAATAAAACGTTTCGTCACAACGGTTATGTGACATTGTGAGCCTCAGGGCCTCCTCGCTTAGCAATAAAAAGCAACACACCTCACTTTCGACACATTCGTCCCTTTCGCCGAGATTCTGAGGAGCAAATGGGAAAAAACTGAGAAAAGAAATAAATGATCGGATCTGGTCTGACTGACTTCCCGATCCCGACTTTCATGACCCCGGTCCCGTCCCGGGCCAAGTCCAATTTAACAAAAAGGGGTCAGTCAGTCATACACTGCTCAGTTCGACCTTAATCCATTGAGAGTCGAGCACATTCGAAGCGGAAAAGCGGGAATTGGGGTCCGTGTTAAGCAGCCGGGCGACCAAAAGTTTGACGGAGAAGGAAATCGAGTCAAATGACGGGGACGGAAAGTCAAATTGGCCCCGCAAAATTCGATTGAACAGCACCTCGTCGGGTTCATCAACACTAAATTTAAAATAATTTTTATTTTTTAGAAAGAAAAAAACACCCAAAAGGCGGAAATCCGCAGAGAAGGATAAAAACGATGATGCCAATGCTCCAACAGTCGGCTTTGAACGAGTAACTTAACGGAGGAGTAAATTATATTCCGAGAAATATAAACAAAGCAAAAAGGCGGTGATTTACCCAAATTCGGCCAACACCTCAGGCGCCACGTAAGTTGGTGTGCCGCACAATTGGTACCTAATTAGAGAAGAATGACTTAATTAATTAAGTAAAAATCAAAAAAGTTTTACGAACAACAGCTGATCGGACTGTTGAAGGCGGTAGGCCAAGCCAAAGTCGGCCAATTTTATCATTATCCGGTCATCGCGCGAGTAAACATAAAAAACAAAAAGTAATTATTTTAAATGTAAAAGCGCCAAATTATTGGCCAAATATAAAAGCGTGCTTTTCCCGCGTGTTCAAAAATTACCAGCAAATTTTCCAACTTTACGTCTCTGTGCACAATCCAATGCTCGGAATGGAGGTAATCAAGCGCCCGGCAAAGGCATTCGGCACAACTCGCGCTGAAATTGAAGGCAAAAATAAACGATAAATTGAAACTGACGTCTCCGTTTCACTGAGGGTACGCTTCTTCCGGAGAAGTTCAAACAAATCGCCGTCCTAAAGCAATTTTTTATGACAAAATTAAATGTGCACTGTTTTTAGACCCGAGTGAACTGCTTCCCCCTCCCCCTAGGTGTCAAATTTCGATAGGTATTTGGTGGGGGGGGGCCTTTATAGACCCTTTCTTACATTTCAAGTCGATCAGTTTAAGTCGCATGAATAAACAACCTGAACGAGTTCCATGCGTATGAACCAGGAACCATCCAAAATTTGGCAGTTCATCAACCGCACAATGTGCTCATGGCTCAGTGTCCCCAACAGATCGACTTCGGTGCGCACAAATGCGAGAACTTCGTCGTTGCGAAGCGTTTCTTCGCGCACAATTTTAAGTGCATCCATTGCCCATTGTTCTTCGCCGTCTTTGTCGCCTCTGTTCAAAGAATAAAATGCATTTTTCTTTATATTTCAAACAAAATTTGAAATGACATTCAAAATACCTTCGCCCGACCCCCAACCCCCAGAAAAGGAATTTGCTAGTAAGGGCCAATTTGTTACCAGTGAATTCATCTAATTTTATCTTGAACAATTTGTTTTTAAATGTTTATGAATAAGTGTTTCCACCTGAAAGCTGCCTTGTATACCAATGCTGTGTTTCCATCACCGAGCACTTCCAAAATTTTCACTTGTTCCTTCATCTCCAACGGTAATTCGACATCTGCAATTTGTAAGACAAAAAACATAGCCACAACCGAGACAATATCTCTCCGACTTAAGAGTTCTCAGGCTTGGATTCCGATCTCAACCCCCCCCCCCGGGGCTAATCCAAAATCGACTCGCCTTCGTTCAACGTGCCGCACACTTTCTTCCGAAACTCCTTCCCGTCGCTCCGTTTGTTCAGCATTTTCAGCTGCGTTGGTCTGAGTTTGAATTGTCCATTCAAGCGCGGAGGTTTGTTTTTGTTAATTTCCATTCGCTTATACTCTAAAAATGGGCTTAAACTAACTTAAACATGACAAAAAGTTAAAACACCTTCCGATATAACAAAAAAGTCGTCCAACGAAATGCGTTCCGTGCCATAAGCAATAAAAATGTAATCGTCCCGAAAAAAATCGGCCAATGTTGACATCTGCAACAAAAGAATTTAACAGAAAAAGACAAATTCTTAGTTGGGAAGATCATGGATTATTCCATGATTTTGTTCTTTCTTCAAGAAGTACCTGTTTTCCGTTGAGCGAATACAGTTTCCGTACCACTCCGCTGTTCAATTTGATGATTGCTGTTATGTCGCTGATAACCTGAAAAAAATCTCTTAAAATTAATCCAATTTAATTGTAAAATTCGTTCATTAAAATGTTGACCGGACCATGTCAAATGATTGCGCGGTGCGTTTGTTGAGCAAATGGCGAACAACTCGCCGAGGTTTTATTCCATTTCGAATAATTGTAATTATTCGGGGGTGCACAAAATCATTGGGCTCCTTAACTCAATTTTTTGAGTTATTTTCTTAATGATTTTGCATTAGTCAATAATTTTAAAGATATTCTTTTTTGGTTTACAAACAGTTTGCTCAAACAACAGAAATTCAAATTGCCAAAAAGCACATAATTAAAAGCATTTACTCTGGTGAATGTCTCTCTCAGTCCGTATTTGGGCGGCTCGCTCAATTTGTTGGACACAAATGACCACATCGGTTGGGCCGCATTTGCGTAGTCAATCCGCTTGAATTTGTCTGCCGATGAGACCACATAGGACTGTCCTAAATTTTTAACCCAAAAACAATTTTTATACTTTTATATTTCAAATCCAAGAGTTTTCGGAATGCGCAAAATACCGTGCTGAATTTCTTCCAAAGTATTGCACTGCTCGCCGCTAACATGGAATATGAAGCGAACGCCTTGCGGAATCGAAATGGAGCCGATGAAGAAGTGAATTTTCTGCAAATCTTCCAGGAAAGCGGACCATGAACGCAGCGACGGGATTACGGTGTACCAGATTCCCTGTGATACAATAATAAAACAACTTTTATACAACGTATAAAATAAAAAACCTTGAAAAACCGGTCCCCGTTGCGGTAAAGCCGAATCCGTCTTCCCTGAAGCTCATTTTGGGGAAAACACCGTTGGATCACTCCCGACGACGTGTTGTTGAATGAAGTATTGTTGATGCTTACACTATCATTCGTTGTCGAATTCGTGCCATTCTCCGCCGTTTCTGTCATTGCCGGTCGAATGTCGATGGTCTCGAAGGACAAACCGTTGCACACGAATTGTTGCGAAGAATTAACCATCGTTTCTATCAAAATTAATGTGCTGAGATCAGTGCGATTATCATTGTACACAGCGGCTCAATTTTGGGGCTCTAGTTCGGAAAAGATTTGAATTTTGGCTTAGTGGTCTGTGAGCTTTTCAACAAAAAAAGGTTGAGGGTTCGAATCCCTTCCATGTAATTACTATTTTTCGCTGAATTGATACATCATTTCCCCAAAAAGCTAATGAAATAGTTCTATGGGTGCATACTACTGCAGGGATGCACCCCCAGTGTTGCACGTTCTCTCTCGTTACTCTAATGTGTCTAACCGTCCCTCTCGCTTTTGCACACTATTTCGTCGATTTAGTATTTCTGTGCATAATCTTCTCGAGAGCTATCCAATCGCTTAGCTCTTGCTTACAAATAACTTCTACAAATCAAGAGCTTTCGAATGGTACTAAATTTCGAACAATTATTCTTGCACAATAATTTTCTTTAAGCAATAATATCTGTAAAACACTAAAATTTTGAACATTTTTGACTATAACTCGAGAATAAATGCATTAATCAAAAAACTGATGCATTAATGGATGCATTATTTTGTTCTCAAGGGATGGTGAAAATTTGATGCGAATCTGACGTTTCAAACAAAAGTTTGACGTCGCGGAATTCTTGATGCTTTTTTAATTGTTGAAAAAGGTGAGAGAGAACGCCAAAGGAGAGAAAGTCAGAGAAAAAAAGGAAATTTGTTTAATTCTCTCGCACTCTCTATTTATTGGCACACATCTCGTTTTTTGAGCCGCTGTGTGTAGTATTTATTTACAGTTTCTTAAAATCACTCTCATGGGTTTACGGTAAATACTGCCGGTGGTGTCCCCCCCCCCCTTTTTGAAAAAATATTTCTATGTTGGGGAAATGATCAATCCTGGAGTTATTTGGGTCGTAGAATCCGAATATGAGCTTAGTTTCGACCTATTTCGAACCCCTAATCCGAATTCGATCAAATTTTAAAAACTGATTTTTTACCAAAAACATTTCATGGTGGGGTTTTACGACCTGCTGAGCACGCATATGCATCAGTTCGGGGAAATACGTGTTATAAGTTTAGGTTATTGCCGAACTGTTGCCTGAAATTTCTTTTCGATTTCTTCCACATTGACTTGACGTTCTGCGTTTGGCCTTATAAAAAAAAAGAAAGGAAATATTTTTTACGAAAAAAATCAATTTTTAAAATTTGTTCAAATTCGGGTTAGGGGTTCGAAATAGGTCGAAACTAAGCTGGATTCTACGGCCCATATAACCTCAGGATTGATCATTTCCACAACATAGAAAAATAGTATTTTTTCAAAAAGGGGGGACACCATCGGCAGTATTACCGGGTTTACTTTAGAGAAAGTTTTATTCGCCCAAAAAAACATTTAGAAGATTTGGATTTTAAAAATGTGTCAGAGGAATTTTCAACCGGGTTCATAAAGCAAAACTAGGTGCGAAAAATGGCTAAAAATATCAATAATGCGCAATCCATTCCGTTCTCGGTAAATTTGAACTCCCGCTCCCGGAAAAAATCCTTGGCGAAATCTTTTGATCCATTTGATCAATTTTTACAACACAAGAACCGTTAAATTCAAAGTTTTAACATTTGGAAATCTTGGGCATCAATTAAGATTTCTGATAACAAATTGTAAGAGAACTAAATAAGCCGTTTTTATGGTTTTGTAAAGAAATTCCAAGTACCGAAAGATGCATCAAATAAAAAGGAACTGGCTAAAACAACCATTTATTTATGGAAAGCATAAATAAGTACAGACAAAACATCGTTTCATTTGTTTTCTTCATCACTTTCAACTTCATTTGCTTCACTATCGCTGGAGGAGCCTTCAAGTCTCAGCGTTGTTGAAATTGGACACTGAAATTAATTTACAATTGAATGGGAATGTGAAAGCGACTGACTCCCTTCAAATAGGGTCAGATCTCATGGACCAGCAAACACCGATCAAATATTTGACTCACCGATCCGCTGGAGAGCCCGCGGAGCCTTTGTAAGTGGTCGTTTAGCCTCGCTTTTGCCTCCTCTCCTCTCACCGCGCCCCTTCCCACGGTCCAATCGGCTAACTGAACCAGCAATTTGGCGGTCGGCTCCAAAGTTCCGTCATCCGAAATTAAGCTGAACTCCGTGTCCAAAATGTCCTCCATCCATTCGGAAAGCGCAAACGGACAGAGGTCTTTTTGCTTCAGCAAATACGCGCTGAGCGCCTCAACAAACCAGGCGTCCTGAGAATTGTGGAAAGTTGGATATGGAAACGCTAAAATGCGAGGGGGCGGGTGTGAATTTCAATTTATTCATTCGTTATTTTATCTTTTTCTTCTTTAACAAGGGGTTCGGCAGCGCCGATAGAACCCGACGAGAAAATTTGTTGTCTATTTTTGTAAAGAAACAACCTTGGCTTGTGTTAGTCCTCCTGCCAATTGATTTTTGATAGCAAATTGATACGAAGGCCACGAGTTGAGCACC
The DNA here is from genome assembly GCA_018350325.1 of Globodera rostochiensis. NCBI lineage: Eukaryota > Metazoa > Nematoda > Chromadorea > Rhabditida > Heteroderidae > Globodera > Globodera rostochiensis. Next base: position 2,582,389 of record JAEVLN010000011.1, read on the forward strand.
AAACTGACAATCTCTTCAATTTTTTGGATGTTCATTGGATCTGAAGACGAGGTCGAGGACAAATAAATCGGATGGGCATTCGAATGATTCATTTTTCTAAATATTGAAAAAGGTTAATTCCAAAACTACGCCGCCATATTTTTTCCCAAGTGGTATATGTTTGAAGATCAATGTACGTTTCCAAATGAAAATTGACAAAAGCAATTTCTGGGAGCACAAGAACTCGCACCTATGCCGGGGTAACTAACTCTGGTTAAATATGTGCAAAATTTGCTAAAAAATGGAAACAATGTAAGCGAAATTCAATGTTTTTTTTTGCGCGCGATTTTTCTCAATACTTTTTTTTGGGGGGGGGGGGGCTCGGCGGTGCTGATAGGCGAATGTTCGAATTTTTAACTCAATTTGTTAAGAGATTTGCAAGTAAATTTGCAGAAAAGTGATGCTTTTTTGCATTAAAAAATGTAAAAAGGTTTTTATTAAGAAAATTCACAATTAAACCAAACAAGTTTTTCATTAAAAATGAAAACACATGGGTCAACCCAACTCATCAATCAAGATCGGGGCAATAACTGGCTTCAACCTTAACCGATTTAGAAATTCTTAAAGCCAATCGAAAGATCTCGACGAGTTGAAGCTAACATTAAGTTAAAACTTTGCGATTGGACAAGTTTCAAAAAAGTTATGGCCAGAAAACCCCCAAAAGTCGGGATTTTTAAATTTTATCAAGTGTTAAGGCCATAACTTTTTTGAAACTTGTCCAATCGCAGCTTTAACTTAATGTTAGCTTCAACTCTTCGAAATCTTTCGATTGGCTTTAAGATTTTCTGAATCGGTTAAGGTTGAAGCAAGTTTGACGGTAATACTTTGGTTTGACCCCCCCTTTTTTTGGAAAAATTACTTTTTGTTTTAAAGTCGATTAAAAGGTGTTTTCTGGGGCATTAGGGGGCGTAGAATCCGAATCTGACCTCCGATTCGACCTATTTCGAACCCCGGACCCGAATTCGAACATTTGGTCGAAAATTTCAAAAATTTTCAAAATTTACGTTTACGTCTTCAAATCATTCAAATGAATGAATTCGACCATTATTTGCCTTTTCGATGTAGGTTTGTGCTTTTTGAATGATTTCGAGGCCAAAATTGATTTATCGAAGTTTTTGAATTTCGAAAAATGTTCGAATTCGGGTCCGGGGTTCGAAATTGGTCGAAATGGAGATCAGATTCGGATTCTACGCCTCCGAATACCGCTAGGAACGCCTATTTATCGGCTTAGAGAAAAAAAAATTTTTTTTCAAAAAAAAAGGAGGGGGGGCCAAACCAAAGTATTACCAGTTTGACCCGATCTTGATTGGATGAGTTTTGGGTGGGACCCTCGCTGGTTAAATTCAAATAGTAACATTTCGCCAAATGAAATACTTTAATTTTAGCACATTCCTTTAAATATAAAGTTGAGCATAAAAAGGCTGTTTTTTGCAACAAGAAAACATTCCAACAATTATTCATTTTTCATTTTCATTTATCGAAAGGGGGAGGCAACCCGGTCTAGATTTTACCAAATTCCGTTTCACTCAGTTAGTTTATATTTCTCTGAGGCTTTACCTTCCAATTCAAAAATAGATCTCGCTATGAACCAAGAACTTAGCTTTTTAGTTCTCCATTTTATATTGTCTTTCTTTTTTAATTTTTTTAGACATATAAATCATTGGAAGAAATAAAATCATAATGGCTTCTGTTCCTACACAAAAGGAAGAGCCGTTCCTCAACCAACAGGCGCGGGAAGAACTCCGCGCAATAGCAAAGAAAATCCTTCAGGAGGGAAAGGGCATTCTCGCTGCAGATGAAAGCACAGGTCCCAGAATTGGCCGATTTGACCTTCCAATTAGACAACTTCCCAATTTTAAGGGTCAATCGGAAAACGTTTCGAGACAATTGGACTAGAGAACACTGAGAACAATCGCCGCCGTTATCGCCAACTTTTGTTCACCACTCCAAACTTTGGGCAGTACATCAGCGGAGTGATTCTTTTCGATGAGACATTCAGACAGGTCGGACACATCCGTTACTTTGATTAGATCTAAAAATTTAGTCAACTGATGACGGGGTCCGTTTTGTCGACGTCATCAAAAAGACGGAAGCTGTTCCGGGCATCAAAGTGGACATGGGCGTTGTGCCTTTGGCAGGCACTGACAACGAGAAGACTACCCAGGGTCGGTCGCCTCTTTTTTGGAAGCCTTGCTCCGAATAACCTCAGCACCTTTAGGCTTTGACAATTTGGCTGAGCGTTGTGCTGAGTACAAGAAGGGCGGCTGCGACTTTGCCAAGTGGCGTTGTGTGCTCAACATTGGGCCCAATAAGCCTTCCGATGTGGCACTGACGGAGAATGCCAATGTGCTCGCCCGTTACGCGCGCATTTGTCAGCAAAACGGACTTGTGCCCATTGTGGAGCCGGAGGTGCTCTGTGACGGCGACCACAGTTTGGAGCGATGCCGAGAGGTGGTTTTGAAATTGGACTTACAAATTAACCTTCATTTTCTCAGGTGACTGAACTGACTTTGGCCTACACCTACAAGGCGCTAGCCATCCAAAAAATTTTTTTGGAGGGAACGCTGCTTAAACCAAACATGGTCACGCCCGGAAACAACAGCAATGCAACGATCTTGCCGGAAGATGTTGGACTGGCGACTGTCGCCGCTCTTCGACGCGCCGTGCCAGACGCGGTCCCAGGTCATTTAAAGGAAACGGTGAAATTTAATGATTTGATTTGAAATTTCAGGTGTTGTTTTCCTCTCCGGCGGCCAATCCGAAATCGAAGCCACCCGAAATCTGAACGCGATCAACCGTGTGCCCGGGCCCAAGCCGTGGACGCTTTCCTTCTCTTACGGTAGAGCGCTTCAATCGTCGGTGATCAAGAAGTGGGGAGGAAAGGACGAGAATATGGAAGAAGCGCAGACTATGCTGCTCCATCGTGCCAAAGTGAGTCAGTCATAAGCAATTTTATTGGCTGCATTTCGGCATTTAGGCCAACGGGGACGCGCAGCGCGGGCAATACACCGGCGAAGAGCATGCGGCGGGGGCCACCGAATCGTTATTTGTGGCGAAACACGCCTATTGATGTGGAGCGTTATATAAATAAGATCATAGGCATTTACGTTCTATTTCACCCCATGATTGTCTGTTTGGATAAATGTGCGATTGTTTACCTTTTGCATACAGATACTCAAGAACTTTAGATAACACCAAATTTGTGGAGGGGGAAGGGATAAATCGGTTAATAAGGAATGCCATTTTGCCCAGACCCTTTTTGGAAAAATCAAGCGCCAATAATTTGGGGGGTTTGGAATTGTTGTTTTTTGTTGAAATTTGAAAGTACAATTTGATTGCCCCGAGAGTTTCACCTTTGGGGAGAAATGTTGGGGACTGTACAGTTACGGAAGTTGTTCTCAGTAAAAAGCAAGACCGTCAAGAAAAAAACAAACCTCGCCACAAAGGTAATTTTGGAACTGCCACGAAAACGAAGAAGAATCCATTTTGGTGTTAGCTCATTGTTTGCTAATAGGGTTCGGACGGGCGCCCGGGTCGGGCGGGCATTCGGCCGGGCGGGCGCCCGACTAGGAAATATTCGATCCGGGCTAAAGCCCGGTATTCGCCCGGCAAAGCCCGCCCGGACAAAAAATCAAAAAAAGCCCGCCCGGCTCCTTTTAGGTAGCCCGGAAAAAAGCCCGCCCGGCCCCAAAAAACCGAATATTTTTTGTCATTTTTGCATAGGGAACCCCTTTGTTTTGCAAAATTCGTAATTTTTGGACCAATTTTCTTTAGTTTGTTGGGAAGGCGGGGGAAGGAAAGAGAGAAAAGGAAGGGAGGAAAGGAGGTGAGGGGGAAAGGAATAGAAAGACCTGAAGGGAGGAAAAGAAGTGAGAAAGAGGAAGGCGGGAAGGCAGGGATGAAAGTAAGGGATGAAAAGAAGGCAGGAAAGTACCAAAAAGTCAAAATGCCAAGGGGAAAAGCCAAAAGCGGGAAAACACAAAGAGAGGGAAGAGTCCCAAAGGTGAAAATGAGTGCCATAAGATGAATTGCCAGCCATAAGGGAAAATGCTCAAAAGAGAGAAAGTGCAAATCCCCTAAGGAAAAATGCCAAGAATGAAAATGCCATAAAGAAAGTCCCCTAAGGGAAAATGCCAAGAAAGAAAGTGCCATAAGGGAAATTGTTACAAAGAAAGTGCCTTAAGGGAAAATGCCAGAAAGAAAGTCCCTTAAGGGAAATTGCCACAAAGAAAGTGCCTTAAGGGAAAATGCCAAGAAAGAAAGTGCCTACCCAAAGGAAAAATGCCAAGAAAGAAAGTGCCAACCCAAAGAGAAAATGCCAAGAAAAAAAGTGCCTACCCAAAAAGAAAATGCCAAGAAAGAAAGTGCCCTAAGGGAAATTGCCACAAAGAAAGTGGCTTAAGGGAAAATCCAAGAAATGCCAAGAAAGAAAGTCCCCTAAGGGAAAATGCCAAGGAAGTGCTCTAAGAGGAAAGTGCCTACCCAAAGAGAAAATGCCAATGAAGAAAGTGCCTACCCTAAGGGAAAATGTCAAGAAAAGAAAGTCCCCCAAGAGAAAATGCCAAGAAAAAAAGTGCCCTAAAGGAAAATGCCAAGAAAGAAAGTGCCCTAAGGGAAAATGCCAAGAAAGAACGTGCCATAAAGGGAAATGCCAGAAAAAAAGTGCCTACCCTAAGGGAAAATGCCAAGAAAGAACGTGCCCTAAGGAAAAATGCCAAGAAAGAATGTGCCCTAAGGGAAAATGCCGGAAAGAAAGTGCCTACCCTAAGGGAAATGTCAAGAAAAGAAAGTCCCCCAAGGGAAAATGCCAAGAATAAAAGTGCCCTAAAGGAAAATGCCAAGAAAAAAGTGCCCTAAGGGAAAATGCCAGAAAGAAAGTGCCTTAAGGGAAATGCCAGAAAAAAAGTCGCCTACGGCAAATGCCAGAAAGAAAGTCCTCTAAGGGAAAAATGGAGGAAGTGGTCAAGGGAAAATGCCAAGAAAGAACGAGCCCTAATGAAAAATGCCAAGAAAGTGCTCTAAGGGAAAATGCCAAGAAAGAACGTGGCCTAAGGGAAAATGCCATAAAGAAAGTGCCTACCCTAAGGGAAAATGCCAAGAAAGAAAAAGGGAAATGCCAAGAAAGTACTCTGAGGAAAAATGCCAAGAAAGAATGTGCCCTAAGGGAAAATGCCAGAAAGAAAGTGCCTACCCAAAGGAAAAATGCCAAGAAAGAAAGTGCCAACCCAAAGAGAAAATGACAAGAAAAAAAGTGCCTACCCAAAAAGAAAATGCCAAGAAAGAAAGTGCCCTAAGGGAAATTGCCACAAAGAAAGTGGCTTAAGGGAAAATCCAAGAAATGCCAAGAAAGAAAGTCCCCTAAGGGAAAATGCCAAGGAAGTGCTCTAAGAGGAAAGTGCCTACCCAAAGAGAAAATGCCAATGAAGAAAGTGCCTACCCTAAGGGAAAATGTCAAGAAAAGAAAGTCCCCCAAGAGAAAATGCCAAGAAAGAACGTGCCCTAAGGAAAAATGCCAAGAAAGTACTCTGAGGAAAAATGCCAAAAAAGAACCTGCCATAAAGGGAAATGCCAGAAAGATCTTAAGGGCAAATGCAAGAATAAGCTACTATAAATCGAATCTGTTCATACATATCCGTACTTCTAGCGGTTGGTGCGCCGTTAGGCGCACCTAAACCGCTAGTATTTTTAAATTTTGGATGAAAATCTCTTAACAAATTGAGTAAAAAATTCAAAAATTTCTCACCCCCCTCCCGAATCTGGGGCCTCAAAAATTATGATACGGGTGATTTTTAGCGAAAATACGAGGCTCAAATTACGATATTTACGATTACGATACGATACACATCCCTGGTCTATATCGTACATGATCAGGAATGATCAATCTCTACTTTTAAGCTGTTTCAAAAAAATTTTTAAATATTCGCCCGGTATTCGGATGTTTTCCAAAATCCGGGCTAAAGCCCGGTATTCGCCCGGCAAAGCCCGCCCGGAGGAAAAACCCAAAAATATTCGCCCGGCAAAGCCCGCCCGGCCACTTTCGGGTTGCACGGAAAAAAGCCCGCCCGGCCCCAACCCGATTATCCGAACCCTATTTGCTAATTTGTTTTGTTTAATTAATCAGAGTTTCACCGATCTTTCGATTGGCTTTAATACTTTCTGAATCGGTTAAGGTAGAAGCTAGTTATGCTTTATGGATGAGTTGGATATGAATGAGTTGGGTTTACCCCATTGCCCCGATCTTGATTCATTTTTAAATTTTAGCACCATTAACTTTCCAAAAAACACCAAAATGATGCTAAAGCATCAAATCTGGAAGCCCTGGTTTTATGTAAATTTGTTTTTCCTTTTTTTGGCTAGGAATTCGATAACAACTTTTACATGCACAATGGCAGCTCATGCTCAAGAGACATTAGCCATTACAAAATTTCGCCAATATTTGCGCATTAACACGGAGCAGCCAAATCCCGATTATTGTGAGTTTTGCACTCCAATCCCAAATGACTTATGTCGAAAATCGCTTCTTTTTTTTTTTTAATAAATTACAGATAAATGTCGAGATTTTCTTTTCTCTTACGCACGTGAATTGGGTTTTGAACCATGGGAATACGAAGTAAGCAAAAAAAAACAACAGATATTAACATTTATTAAACTCTTAATTTGTAAGTGTGTGCCGGGGAAACCGATTGTTGGAATGACTTTCGTTGGTTCGGACCAAACATTGTCTTCTCTTTTGCTGTACAGTCACACCGATGTCGTCCCGACATTCAAAGTAAAAATTAAATTATTTAAAATTCAATTCAATTTAAGTTATGTTTAGGAGCATTGGACTTACCCACCGTACGAAGCCCACAAAGACGAAGAGGGCAATATATTTGCACGTGGGGCCCAGGTCTCGACCAGTTTTTTGTAATTAAATGCTTTCAAAAATGCTTTTTGAGGACATGAAAAGTGTGGCTGTCCAATACATGGAGGCGTTGAGGGAAATTTTGTCCGGAAATGGACAAAAACCATTCTTAAGGACTGTGCACATTCTTTGGGGTCCAGGTTTGTGTTTTTAATTTAAAATTAAACGATTCTTTTCGTTTGGCCGATTTTCTAAAAGTTTTATTTTTGCTCGTGGAATTATTTTTTTCCATTTCTGAATCACTGATTCAGATGAGGAAATTGGCAGTCACGACGGAATGGAGCAGTTCATTCGGACGGACAAATTTCGCTCGCTGAATGTTGGCTTTGCTCTTGACGAAGGGTTGGCCAGCGAAACCGACGTTTATACCGTTTTTTACGGGGAGCGATGTGTTTGGTGTGAGTTGGACAATTTGGGATAGTTTTTATATATTTTATTTTCAGGGCTGAAGATTATTTGTCCTGGAGGTCGCTAAATTTACTCATTAAATTTAAGAAAACGTTCAAATTCTAATCAAAGCTCCCGGCCACGGGTCTCGCTTCATTGAGAACACTGCCGGGCCCAAACTGGTAAGCGCAGAGTTGGGCAAGTATTTGCATCAGCAGCTCTTTTTCTGGTCGGGTTTAGCTGGTCTAATCGAGTTCTGTTACTTTGGTAAAAAAACTTCTCGATCGAGTTTGACCAACGTTCGGATCGAGTTCGGCTAAATAAATATTTTTCTTTTTTTTAATTGACTTAATTTTATTCTTTTATGTAGACCTCCATTTTGACCAATTTCAACGCGTTTCGTGAACGTCAGCGTCAATTGCTTCTCTCTGACCCAAATTTGCGTCTCGGCGACGTTACCAGTGTCAATCTGACCAAAATTGAGGGCGGAGTGCAGAGCAATGTGATCCCTGCACAGTTCGTGGCATGTACGGCGAGGAGTCTATTGAACCTGGGCTCGGTTTGGGCCCAAATGTTTTCGACAGTTTTCCAATTGAATTTGGCTTAGGAACTTTCTGTTTAAGTTCTGAATTGCATTTCATAAGACGGGGGAATTGTCACAATATTCTCAAATCATTGCTTTTCGTCAGATTTTGATATGCGCGTGACGCCAACTGACGACTTGCAGGTGAATAGAGAGAGGGTTAATCATAGAGACCGGGTTCAGCGAAGGAAAGGTTAAGGGATTTTTATTAATTAGAATCAAACGCGGGAAAAAGAGCTTTTAGAAAAGCGGGACAAGTTTAGACCTTTTTGATGTTTTTTTCATTTCAGAAGGTTGAAGAAATGGTCGCCGCGTGGTGTAAAGAGGCGGGAACGGACGTCACTTTCGAATTCATTCAGAAGGGCACGGGCAAAGGCGTCACTTCCACCGACCCTTCAGACCCGTGGTGGGCTGCGTTTTCGGCCGTTTTGTCGGAAGAGTGAGTCGTCAAACATTTTGAATTCGAATTATGCCATAATTCGGGCGGAAGTTGAAAGGAATTATTAAGGAAATGTGCGATTTCGAAAGAGATTTTTATCGGGGGAACGGACGCGCGCTTTTTGAGACAGGCAACTTTTTTAATTTATATTTTTTGTTTGAATTCCTTAGCATTTTTAGGTTGGCATCCCAGCAATTGGCTTTTCGCCCATGATCAACACGCCCATTCTGCTTCATGACCACAACGAATTCCTCAACGAACGCGTCTTTCTCCGGGGAGTGCAACTCTATGCCAAAATGGTGCCACGGCTCGCCAATTTGCCAGCATTTTGAGAATGTCAAACAGACGGATCATCAATTTTAGTATTTTATATTCGAAATTGCATTTTTTAGTTTATTCAGTGGACATTCACTTGCCATATTTATGCACTTAATTCTAAGCGATATAATATTGTTAATTTGGAAATAATATAAATGACGTCTCTGAACACTGCTGAAAGTTATCATAATTACGGATTAGTTTGGTTGGGACTCTGAAACTCGAAACCTTTTAGCTCTTTTTATGACCATCAAACCGTTAAATTCGTAAAAATAAAAGCCATTAGGTCCGCGCTTCTCATCCCCTTATCCTCACAATTATTGCACTTCTTCCACTTCTGCTGGAAGATTTGGAGGTGCCGGTGACCAGGATTCCTTCATCGAAATGTACGTTTTCGGCGTGTGATCTTCGTAGTCGAAGATTGTGGTGAGCGTCTCCGTGCCGTACTGGTTGATCAGCTCCCTCGGATTCGTGATGAATTCTTTGGTCCATCCTTCGCGCGGAGCTCCGTCCGACCCGACGCTCGGAGCTGAATGTTTTCATTGTTTTTGTGGCGTTCATTTGTCGAGTCAGCCTCCCAAATTGGCCAAACATTGCCAAATTTTGATGTTTCTGTCCCTTCTTTTGGCATTACCGCTGAGCGTTCTTCCCCGTGTGCCGTCGTCGTCGTCACCCCCGCGGGGCATTTTTCCCTCCCCGTAGTCCAACAGCGGGAACCTGCCCAGCCCCCCGTTCCCCGACGACCTCCCCCCGTCCGCTGAAGGCCCTTTTTGCCCGTCGTCTTCCGTCAACGGCACTTTCCGTGCCATGCGCCTTCCGTCGTCGTCGTCCAACCCCGGCCATTTTGGCCCATCGCCTTTAAAAAATTATTTAAAGGCAGAGAACAGCTATAATATTTGGCGAGTGTTTTTTTAGCAAATGTTGAAAAGAAGAAACAAAGGCGTCTCCCCCCCCCCGGCGTTCTTTTCCCTACCCGCTCCGCGATCCTTTCCATCGTCCCTTGGCCCACCACGGCCTCGGCCAAGTCCATTGGAGGGCCAACCCGCCGGAGGCCCTCTTCCGATCTCCTCCGCCCTTCCATCTCCGAGCTCTTAAACATAAAACGATTTGTGTTCTGTCCGTTAGGGTTGTCTCTATTCAATTACCTCCTTCGTGCCAAACTTTCTCCGTCACGCGCACGCCCGGTTGGCCTGGGCCATGCTCCACATAACGCTGATGGTATTCGTAACGACGCGGCGTCAAATCGGGCGGCGGCCGCTTCATTTCGATGCCATCGGCCGCAACCTATCAAAATTGGGGCGCCCGGGAATTTGAAGCGTCGGTCATTTTCCCCCCCCCCCCCCAATTTACTCACCACGCCGTCGCCGATGGGCGAATAGTAAAAGCGTCGTGGTTTCAGCGACTTGTTCATTATGTTTCGGTCTGTCACAATCTGAGTTTGCATCGATAAATTGGGCATTGATCAGCAGAGCATTGCAAATGCCGTTACCTCCCCTCCCGTCCATCCCTTCGGCTTCATTTCGATGCCCGACACTCGATGATCGCCGTAGGCCTGGAACTTGATCAGCTCGTCTCTCTCCAGACTTTTCCTCAACCCTATGGCCTCCTCCCGGTGCAAATGCGTCTGGAATGGGTTGAAGTCGTCCGGACTTCGTCCCAGTGCTGAATAGGTGGGCAGGTCAGGCTTAACGAAGCCTTTAGGGGGGCCTCGGTGCTCCCGTTCACGGCTTCCTCCGCCACGATGGTCCAATGAACCGGTCCATGGATTTGACGAGCCCCAACCGTCGGCACGTTCGAACGGATTCTGCTTAAACGGAAAGTCAATATTCTTTCGGTCCATTGTCCCCCCGAGCGATGGTAATACAAAAATCAAAAATTCTAAACTGTTTACCGATGTGTGACGGTGTCTGTTGTAATTTTGATGTCCAAGTCCGTTTTGCTCAGAGTCGTCCGATAAATTCTTTCCGTATCGCTGTTGGCCTGTCTCATAATCCGACTTTTCCAGAGGGCTGCCGTTATCGAATACCTAAAGCAAGAAACTAAACGGATTGGCGAGATTTAACAAAAAGTTCAGGGGCATTGTCGGGTTGAATAAAAAGGCACCGGCATCGGATGACGAATGAACGACGCTGGAGGGGGCGAATTGGACCGGGTCCGGGTCGGCCTCGGCTCCTCCACAACGTCGGACCAACTGACGCCCTTCCGTCTGCCACTTCCGCCGCCATATTCGGACCCGCCGCCCATTGAGTAGGGCGACCCCGTCCGGTTTAGTGAAGCGCTGGCGGACGGAGGCCGCCCATACGCGGGGGATGAGAAGGACGACGAGTCGTAGGACGTCGGACGGACTTTGTATGAGATTAAAGTTTTGATTCCAAACGATCAGACATTAAATCATTGGCACCGGCGGTTTGGCCCGTGGAAAGTGAGTCGAATTTATTCGCTGGAACCGAAACGGCTAGCGAAGTCCGTTTGTTGTCGCCGCCGTCCGCCTGTTGCTGCTGATCCTTGTCCTTGTCCAGGAAGCCCAGCAGGTGGGCGTTGGCATCGATGTACCGTTGCAATTCTCGATTTTGGGAGGCAGACAGCTCATCCCGGTTCAACAGGTCGACCCCATTGACCACAAGTTTGTCCGGAATGGCCGGACTGACACTGATCGTCGCTGGCATGCACAGCCACTGCGCGACACGCGACTTGCGGTTGATTGAGCTCTGAACAGATCGGATGGAAGGAACAGGCAATTGGATGGAAAAGCGCAATCAAAGGGTCCCGACTTTTTTCGACCCAAACTGTGCCCCCGACCGTATACCCCAGATCGGGGTAGGGACCCCTAACATTAACCCCACCAGGTCCAAAATTAGTCAAAGGATGACCAGATCAGCATGAATAGCCGGTTAGAATAAAAAAAACATCTATTTTTGGTTCGAATGAGCCGATTCAAGCTTGAGGATAATGCTTTGATAATGCTGAAGACTCAAAAGTGATTCCCAAGTCAACAGAAAAGGTAGTGAATTATTATATCAAATTCTGCCTCAATTGATCAGTGTTCATAGTCGCAGTTTGTGCTAAAGGGACATTTGGGGGGGGGGGGGTTGAGGCCCTTAGCCCTTATCCGGCAGTCATTCCAAAATTTGTTTTGAAGAAAGTGGATAAAGTACTTTCAGTCAAAAAAGAATAGCTGATCGATCGACGGAGGAAAAAGCCGAGGCAAACAAAGCCGAAGCCCATCATCCGCCCCACTCCCCAGCAGCCATTCCTCCACAATTTGCCATCCATCGACGTGGGCGGAATGCTCTCTCACCCCCAAAACTTTCACTGATTATTTTCTCTTTTCCATTTCCATCCCGGCAGGCACAGTTCGGGACGTTGGTGTTTGGCCATATGTCAGAAAGAACAACTGGCGGAATCCCTCCCTCCCCACCCCACGGCGCTGTTATTCGGCCCCCCCATTCGTCCACCCGCCGAAGGCGTTCGTAGTCCCCCCCCCCTTTTCTCCGTTCGCCGTAGCGGCCAATTCGACTCCCCCCCCCCCCCCCAAAACACCCAAAAAGAATCATTTGACTTCTCCTCTCATGTAAACAGCTGCAAGAGCGGCACGAAAACATTTCAATTCAACTACATCGTTTATTTGCGAACGGAATGAGTTGAATGAACTGATGAACTCGCTTGTTAAACACAAAAATAGGGTTAGCCCTTTCAAAAAAAAGCAGTCATAAAATTGAAAATAATATTTTTTGATGAGCAGAGATTTGCGTCATGTTTGCTTTTAGCTCATTTGTAGTAAAGTGAGTATAAATGGTGGGATACACCTGAAAATAAAATGGGGGCGGGAAGGCGGGCGGCCTAGTAATTAGTTGAGCACATAAAAAGCGATTAGGGCTAAATTGTCGGTTTCTTAGAACTCTTCGTCTTCCAAAACGAATTTATTTTATGTCCTTTGGTTGAAAACGACAAAATAAGGACGAATGAGCGAGTGCGACAAAACATACCAGAATCAACATTTTCCTAATTGTGTACAATCAATTGTTCAATCCGAAATCAACAACAAACAAAAAAATTACAGGTTGCAACAAAAACAACTATTGTAAGGTAAGAGAGTGATAGAGAATAACAGAACTAAAATGTAAGATCAAATGTCGTCATCAACTGCAGCGAGTAGCACTCACAATATCAGCAACGCCAGAGGAACAAAACCCATCGAGTAGTGCAGAACTGTAACATAAAGAGAGTCTATCAGTGAAAAAAGAAAAACTCATTGAAATTTGGCGCAAATTTATAAAACGCATGCCCCACTATAATCCAGTTTAATGACGGTAAATGAATTGATTTGTCACCTTTCGTCACATTCGCGACGCCATTTTGCCTCTCTGATTATTGCTCCCGCCGGTGAATTGCTGAAAGTACCGCTCTCCCAGCGACCCGGCCTCAGTCCACTGGCGAAAACGCGTTACATGCCGGAAGAGCTGTCAAAAAGAGCCCACAATTTAATTTATCAACTTTATTCATTCAATCGCCGATTTCACTTCTTCAATCTTTCTAACAATCGCTAGTTACTTACCCGAATGTGAGGCTTTTGAGACCATCGACCGTTGGCAATGCAAATCTTCAAGCAGAGCAAGTCGATGTTTGAAGTTTCGTAAAGAAAGTCCACGCCGACGGCGTAGCTGAGCAGTCGGGAAAGATGTTCCAATTGATTTGACTAAAAGAGTAAATCCTTTACCAGAACGGTATTTGAGGTTTTAATTTTTTTGCCCTTGGACAGGCCGACCCCCCCCCTTCAGATATTTTTTTCTGTTTAAGGGTCTGACGGAACCATAAAAGTTGGGTAGGTGAAAGGAAACTCAGTTCTAGCAGTGCATTCCAAGTGATAGTGAGAATTAGAAGGACCGAAGACGAAATATTCCCCTCAAGCAAAAAGGGTAAAAGTATCCTAAGGTGAAGTATACCAGACAGACCAACAAATAATCAGTATTTAAACCTGCGAAGTGATGGTGAGCTTTTTGAGGTTGGGGAAGAACGGGCCATAGGGAATGTCCTGTAGATGATTGAGGCTGACCAGTTCCGTCCCACCACGTTGCTGCTCGTTCATCCGTTTGGTCGGCGAGCAAACTGTCCGAGAACTCTTCAAAAGGTCCAGCAGAATGTTCATCTGCTGGCGATTGATCTGCAATGGAATTTGACTCATCATTCACTAGAAGTAAAAATATTCTTATTTTTTCAAGAGAAATATAGTTGGTAAAGCTTTGAGATTCAACCAGTCCCTGACCTGAGCCCTCGAAAGGTTTCCAGGGTTTTTCCCTGATCAGTGCCCATCCCTGCCAATATGAAACTTAGCCCCATACCCTGGCTGACCTGGGAAACTAACAGCTCAATAATCGGGCTGTCCATGCACAACTGTTCAATCGAACAACGGAACGTGTACAACAACTGGACCAGCGCTTTGACATCCTCGGCTTTCATCTTCACATCAACCGCAATTCCCAATTCGTTGGGACCCATCTCCAAAACCATCAGAGTGGCTCGGGGATGCCACTCAAAAGCATCTAAAAGTGTATTTCATTTGGAAAAGCAATTTTGAATTGAACCAGCCTATACAAATTTAACCGTTTTGAATTGATTCTCCATTTTTATATTCAGAAACTGAGCTTGAAACCATTGTGACAGATCACTCTTGTTATGCCACAATAAATAGGAGATTGATTTTTTTGTCCGTTAACTCGCTAAGAACGGGTTTTTTACTCGTCCTGATATGAGATTCAAAGTCAAAAACACCAAATTCTGAGGCAACCTTTGTTATTTTTACTCGTTTTCCAATTTTTAAGTTTAATTCTTCGAAACCTTTTCCTCCACCGCTCTCTTCGCTGAGCTGTGCCAGTCCGGGATAGCATCGGACATCGACCCGGGTGAATTTATTTATGCGAGCATCGATGGCCTGCTTAAATCCCTTAGAGACGCGTCTCCAACGGATCTGAAATGGAATGAAATGAAACCAAAATATTGCGTAGACTGACTCAAATCAGGGGCGTTTCGTTCGCTATGTCTCTAATTACTGGCTCAATAAAAGCGGTTCCTCCGGTCCAAAAACTTTCAAACCTGATCAAAGATGGAACAATGTGCGATTATGTGAGAGGCAAGTCGGTATTGCTCGCTGGTGGAAGGGCGAGAAGAAACGCGTGATGGAAGAAGACGGCGAATGCCGTCGAAGAAATGCAGCGGGAGAGTCAATGCCATTTGCCAAATAGGCCAGTGGATAAAGATTCAGCTGAAATTACGTAAAATGTTAGAATTTTGCGACTTTGCATTCCTATAACAGCCGAAAATATCGACCGAGTCATATGTGTGGAGGACGACGGGGCATAGAAAATGAGTGTTTTGATGGATTAAGCAATTAAAAATGTTGAAAAATCAGAATAGGGCTGCATATAGGGAAATGAGACAAACACGTGCGAGGTGACAAGGAATGATAGAATTATTTATCGCATATCAGTTGCCAAAAATGTGCGGAAAAGAATCGTTCTTTGGAGGAACAAAATTGATGACTGTACCTTTGCCCTCTCTCTCCCATTTTCGTTGACAAATTCACTTAACGACCCGCCCGCCCCCCCCCCCCCCCCCCGAGGGAGGATTGTTCGCGAAGGGTTTAGAAAATAATGCGTTTGGGAAAATAAATGTTGGGGAAAAGAGTTGAATGTTTGTCGTTTTGTGGGATTATGAGAAAGTTTGCACGCTTGGCTTTTCCGAGTTTCTACACCTTAATTCTAAGAATGAATAATGTTTTTTTATTTGTTTTTTGCGGCGCAAAGGTCGAATTTGCCCTGCGACGCAAATGTCGGTCAATCCTTCCTTTAGAGTGCACACAAAGAAAAATACGTTCTTCACAGGAAGGAGGATCAAATTTTCTTTGAGGTAAGTAGGAGGTAAAAAGGATGATATTTGTCAATGAGCACAATGGGGAGGGAGAGACGGGTGGGATGAGGGGGAGGGGGATTAAGGGAGAGGAATTGGGCGAGAACAAAACAAGCTGATCAGTGTGAAGAGGGAGATGTCAATAGGCAGCAACCGCGGAGATTTCTGTCTCCTCTCCGTAAGAGCCGCTCATGTCAACTCACACTCCGACGCCACCACCAGCGAGTCTTTCTTCAAGGATTCATCCTCCACGACACAATTTTGCTTCTCCCCATTCATTTGTATTATAAATAAAGATGAAGGGTTTAGCTTTAGCGGAGGAATGAAAGAGTGCAAGTAGAAAGCAAACAGAGGTCCAAGTGATGAGTTGGGGTAGCGTAGTGAGAATAAGTACAACAGTTGTTCGATTCAGAAGCGGACAAATGAAGTAGGGAAAAGGTTAGGGCCGGAGGCCGAATGCTACGGGACTTTAGAACAACAATGAGTGTGAGAACAATAAATTTTACTAAAATGGACAAAAAGTCCGGTCGCACAAATCGACAAAGTGCGGAGCTTTTGTTCGTCGGAATTGGAATTACGTTTTCTGCAAATTTTGAGGCCCTCGGCCAGCAAGCTGCTCTGGATTTGGATTATTTAATAAATTAACTAAAGCTGGTCGTTGATTCCGAAATTTTATGAGGCCGTCGACGAAAACCATGGTGGTTAAGTCAATGATAAAAATAAACGGGAGGAGAGACGGACTAATCCGCACTTTCACTTTCGCGTGTAAGGGAACACAACTGAAAGACGTAGTCAGAGAAGCAAGAATAGGCACATCAGAGAAAGATGGCACGGCACATATGGGAGAAAGGGGAGTGATACTGACTTCTGCCTGATAGTGAGTTAGGGTTGTTGGTTTCAGTCGGAATTGTTTCGATTAAACGCCGTTCATTGTCAAATTTAATTGAAAAAAACAGTTTAAATGAGAGCTCTCTCATACGTACTTTTAAAAAAATCTGTACTTTATTTCGGGTATTCGTACTTTATTTGAGCTTCATCGCTTAATAATTGAAGTCGTCAATTCTCTACTTTTGGTGAATTATGTCATTTATTTGTCCATCATAACCTTCGTTTTTAATTTTTACTTTGGGTTTATGGGCGCCCTGCTTTAAGGATCTTAATGAAATGAAACCAAAACAAATACAAATTTTGTTGCAAAAATTGAGTGGACACAATTCGCCGATGGTACCTGTGCATATGCTAAGCTAACAATCAGTTCTCCACTCGGCTGAATGAATGGTTCCTACCGTTACGACTAGAAGCTGATCAAATAAATACCAAACATTTGCTGTTTTTGCAACAGTGCCCAGGTCGATTTTGCTAAAATGAAAGGCACTGTTCAATTCTCCCCGCTTTAAAGCATCTTTTCAATTTTTGGGATAAAGATGATTTGGAGTCTGATTCATGAGTTTAAACATTTGATTGATATCCAAATGATTTAAATAATCGTGGAACTCAGCCGATGCAAATAGAGACAAAAGAACTAACTGTTTGCCTGTAAACCCTTTCCACCACAACCGGTACCATTCCACTGCATACTTACAGTTAGGTATATAGGTGGTATACATAAACCGCTTCCCTACCTAATTCCTTCCTTCCGTTGCTCTCTCTCTCTGTTCACATTGCTCCCATTTCGTCATCGTCGACTCCGCATGGATTCGGTGGCGGTGGGTGGGGTAAGGGCGGTACAAAGTCCACGACGATGAGACAAAATGGTGAAGAAGGAAGGGGGGAGGTTGGCGAAAGGGACGAGGTCGTCCGAGAGGAGTTTGTTGACAAATGGCGAATAAAATGATGGGAATGGCTGGAAGTGGTGGTGGGGGGGGGGGAGAAAGAGACGGCTAATTCTGCTGCTGATTGTGTGAGATTCTCTGCTTCTCGCATAAGCATTCCTTCTTCCAATTCTCAGCCGTAAGACTTTTAGACATTGAAATCTTTGAGGCCATCTTCTGCCCAAACTGATTAAATATTAAATAAGTTTTATGAGGGTGCACATTGAATGTGTTTAATGACCATAAAATTGTTGGTGCGAGGACCAACCAAAGTGATGAACATATTTGGCGGAGTGAAGACGAGTGATCATTGATCACTGATAAACAGACAAAAAAGAATGAAAAGGGGCGGAGGCGGCGACACGCAAAGGAAGTTTTTAATTCCAGAATTTTATGATCGATATGACAGACGATTTGAGGACTTTGACCTCCCCTCTTTTTACTCTTCGTAAGTGGCAGGTGGCGCCTCTTGCACTTTGAGAAAAATAACAAAAAGAAAAGGCGGAAGAAATGAACAATCGCATCACATTCTTTCACAACAAACAGTCCTTTCTTCGTTTGGCCCAACAAGTGAATTTTTTTGGGTAGAGTTAAAACATAAATCAATGAAGAAGGAATAAACGGAAATCGTTAGAAAATTCGCGTGGCCGAAAAGGGGAAATTGGACTTTGGAATGGAAGAAAGTACAGTTAAAAGAATGTTGTGTGAATTGAGAAGGAAAAATATTAGTGGGTGTTTCGGTGGAAAACCCAATCACATTCTCTCACTGGTTACTACCAAACGATCTGATCTTTGATCATCTCCAAACTGATCATTGATCATCTGTCTTCTGACAGAAAGCAGTTCTGAGTTTCGATATGCAGAGCAATAGGTAACCAAACGGCTACTGGAATTCTGGACCCATTGGTCAATTTTTGTTAAGAAATTGATTCAAACATTTTAAAAACAGCCTGACCTAACTTGGTCGAACATTATTATACCAAACAAACGATGAGGAGAAGCAATTATAGTAATAAGCAAAAACTAAAGTGATCTGATAATTATGAAAAAAGTTATGGTTAGAGGCATTTTTTGAATTTTTAATTTTTTGACCATAACTTTTTTAAACATTGTCCAATCGCTAAATGTTAGCTTAATGATACCACCACTCATCGCGAGCTTTCAAATCGGTTTACATTGAAGAAAGTTGTAAAGCTTTCGACCGTCGGACCATTCGACCTTCGGACCATTCGAGCTCAGGACCGGAAACGTGAAATTCTTGTGCCGGTTACAGTCAATTTATAGAAAATACAGATATGAAGCTTTTTATAATTTAATTTTACAAGACGAAGATAAAAGGTTTTTTTGCATCTCTCGAATTCGTTTTTTCACATTTTAATCCTACCCAGAGGGGACATCAGACGAAACATTTGCTAAAATGCGAGTTTATATGGGCGAACCTCCATCGACAAGGACTTACCGGTGTATTGTTGTATCTGATGATGTCAATTTTTTCCCTTTTGGAGAACATTTTGTCCTTTTTGTTGGAACTTATCAGAATGGGAGGCAGCAGCGGCGGATTGGACGGGATCCGCCGAGTTGGAATTATTTTAGCTGAGGTTGCTTGGTGATAAAAATAATTCCCGGAAAATTCCCGGGCACGCCCTTGTACCTAAGCAAAGACCATTTTCTTCCTTTGCTACCATTTCGACCTCTTCCCCTTCTTCGTCCCTGCCGGCGAGTGCTGCCGTTGCCCTTTCTGCCGGCGGAACGGATGGCTTTCGACCCGCTAATTCCTTTTCCCCACCGTCCCATTCTTCCAATATTTTCCGCTGATCTCTCGCCGTCGGTGGCGGTGCGTCACAATAAAAATTGTCCCACTCAACACGTTCACAGATTCTGTCGAACCGAACTTTCTTTCTTCTTTTACGTTGTTGTTCTCTATTATTGTTGCTGTCCGCTTCTTCATTTTCCATTGATTCTGTCTCAGTCTCGAGGGAAATGGACAGTTTGGAAACACGACGATTTGGAAATAGCCATTCCCGTCGAGAATAATCAGCTTGACAGTGTTGCGGATTTAGAATGTCGTCTGACGACGAATGAGCAAATAGCGAAGGGGAATGGGGCAAACTCAGATTCGCATGGAACTGGTCTGAAAAACGGGAAAACCCGGCAATGAAGCCGATGCTTCTTCTCACAGCACAGAAAAGAGACAATCTTACTTTCTTCCTCAGGACGGCACTTTTTTTTGCAAGTCGAAGACATGTTTGTTGAAGTGCGGATAGTTGTCATCGACTGGCTTTGGTTGTAAAAATGGAACTTTCTGCTAATGTGCGGCATTATAAACGCCATTTAACTTTTGGGTGGAGAACGGGGAGTGAGTGATTGGTGGTGACGAATTGAGAGAAAATGGGGTTTAATTTTAGTTTGCTCGAGGAAAGGACGACGTGTTGAGAAAGTGTGGGCAAAATGATTGAGGCCAATAAGGTCAGCTGATAAACACGGCAAAAATTGAACAAAAAACGACGCCATTGGAGGGAAATAGCCGGAGACAGTCCAAAAAAGTCGAAGTTTACAACTGCGTGAGTTTACAACGCCGAACAAGTGAGCTGAGAAGATACCGTATATACTGTTGTAATCCCCCAACCTCTAATAATCCCCCAACCTCTAATAATCCCCCATCTTCTGAGTAGGTTGAAAAATAATCTCCCAACCTCCAATAATCCCCCAACCTCTAATAATCCCCCACCTCATTTATCGAACCCAATTTTATCATCTTTTCCACTGGGTAAAATTTGAAAAAGTCAATCTTTAGGGGTGCAATTTTGGAGTTTATTGCATTTTTCTTAAGGAATTTTTTCGAAAAAAGTCGATTTTTAGGGGTGCATTTTTTGAAAAGTGAAAAAGTCAATCTTTAGGGGTGCAATTTTTCGAAAAAAGTCGATTTTTAGGGGTGCATTTTTGGAGGTTATTGCATTTTTCTTAAGGAATTTTTTTCGAAAAAGTCAATCTTTAGGAGTGGGGGTCTTTTCGGCCCCGCCGTTTCGGCCCCGACGTTTCGGCCCCGCCCTTTCGGCCCCGGGACGTTTCGGCCCCGGACGTTTCACGTTTCGGCCCCACCCTGCAATTTCTTTCTTGCATATTCACCGACCAATTTTTATTCAGAAATTTTTTTCAGATGAATTAAAACATAACAAAATTTTTAATCTGAAAATTTTCAAGAAATTTAGGGGCTCATTGGTAATTACTAGAAAGCCAAGAAGAAATTCCAAAACATTTGACGTGTAGAATCCGATTCTTCAAATTCAAGCCCAGGGTCAAATTCTAACATTTTTTTGAAATTCAAAAATCAATTTTGGCCTCGAATCATTTAAAAAGGGCTGGGTTTCCTTATTAGGCCTAGGCCTAAGCCAACCTAAGCTTAGGCTTAGGCCTAACTCACCCTAAGCTCAAAGATGTAAAAAGTACGTAATATCTGAAAACTATGATGTATTTTTCATTATATGCATCTGGGTTACGTCGAAACAGTTCTATAATTTCGAGCTTTTTTTCGAAAATCGAAATAAAAAAATTTCGTTTTTGAAATTTTTTTTTCGATGAAACCATTTTTTCCTTGGGGCCGAAACGTCCGGGGCCGAAACGCCCTTGGGGCCGAAACGGCGGGGCCGAAAGGGCGGGGCCGAAACGTCGGGGCCGAAACGTGCCGAAACGTCCTGTTCCCATCTTTAGGGGTGTATTTTTTGAAAATTTGAAAAAAGTCAAATCTTTGGGGTGTCTTTTTAAAGTTTAATGCATTTTTCTTAAAGAATTTTTTCAGATGAAAATTTTCTCCAAAATCAATTTTAGGCGTCAAATTTTTGTTTTTTATGCCAATTTGTTTTGGTCCAAAAACTACAAATTTTGCAAAACAACAGTGGCCCCCCTAAGGTTTTTTTCGTGATAGATGATGAACATATTGCCAAAAAGGTTGAAAAATAATCCCCCAACCTTCAATAATCCCCCAACCTCTAATAATCCCCCAATCGCTGATTTGTGAGTAGGTTGAAAAATAATCCCCCATGGGGAATTACAACAGTATATACGGTAAGTGCATGTTTATTGACATCGAGGAAATCGCTCGGAAAACGTTAAAATCTATAATATTAACGTAACAATCCGTACCCTTAATTTGGAAAATTCCGATTTCTAAAGTAAATCCCTCAAATCCCTCGGGGACTTTATTTTAATCATTCTTAAATACATTTCAAGTTACTTTAAGTTTTGATCTTTTCGCTTACAAAGAAACATCAATATTTGTCAAGTTCTGATTATCTAAGTTCTTTTTGTTTGCTTTTTAAAGCTATTTTAACACTTTCAAAGGGGATTTGTCACAAGTGATTTCCCGTCTTCCGTTTTTTATACAACGAATGATCAGACGCTATTCGATACAATTCTCTAGGCTTTTCCCAGGCTACATAATCTCACTTTTCTTTCGATAGCGTTCTTCAATTGGGCGTATGGAAACGAGCTTTTTCTTTGCTTTTGCTCTTTCTGTTCATTCCCTCCCTCCGTCAAAAGATATTTTTCCTTCTTTAACGTCCTCACCAGCACTGCTAACATATGCATTTTGTCTTCTTTTCTCATTCTCTCTGCCCAATTGCTCCAAAATCGACCCAATAATGATGACAATATCACATGCACATTATATGTTGAATTTGTAGAGGAAGGAATGGAGGAGTACATAGCTGTTAGAATTGAATATGGATCCCAAGCAGCTCTTACTTACATATTTTGTTGAGTAGAAATGGGCTTAAACCTTCGCCTCATGCTGTCCACACAAAATCGTCAAACGACGACGAAAAATAATTCTCTGTTCAGCAATTTCATCGAACAGGAAATCTCTCATTTTTCCTTTATATTATTTAGCATATCAAATTTACTAATTTATCACGGACTGATTCTCGTTCAACTGCAAAAATGTCCTTCTTCAAGCGACAGCCCGATTTGTTTGACACCAAGAAATTGGGAACCGGTCATGGAAGCGGCAGCAATTTGGCAGCGGCTGGCCTTGCATTTACCCCTCCAACTTCTGCTCCCGTTGTGCCTTCAGCAGCTGATGATGGCGACAGCGTTCAAGGTGTAATTGACTGTTCACATTTTCCGTTCATACCGATTAGGGCCTTTTAGCTTTTTTTATCAATACGTTAAATGGTTTCATAATGGCTAGGGACATAAAAGCCAAAGGATTAATACGCTTAAAATTGCTTGGTGGCCCGTAATTCCTGTAGAAATCGGAATAAAAATAAAGTGCCCGGGTTTTGGCTTTAAATTGCCCTTCTCTTCATTATCTCTTAACTTCAAATAATTTCTAAGAAAACCCTGCCGAGTCTTGGGTGGAGTTGGCTCCCAGTCGAGCGAGTCTATGCAGTAGCATTGAAGCTGTGATGCTGGAGAGTGCCAGCGGAGGTGAATACAGCGTGAACAAGGACTCGCGGCTGAGCCCGGTCAGCCTGCAAAGCCCGCACGTCGAGTTCGAGACGTCGCTAGAGCAAGTCAAATACCGCCTGGTCAAGGACATGTTGCCCTTTGCGGACGGAGCAAAGCCCAGCGATTGGTTCTGGGACTGGTCTGCTCGATCGGAGGCTTGCAATGCGGCTCAGAAGTACTTTTTTGAACATTGTTTTTGTTGTGGCTGTTTTGGTCGGTTACGCCAAAAAGGACATTTGTTTACGTTTAAAACCTCCAAGTATAAACTTGAGTTATAAGCAAGTACTGTATTAAGATGCATTACGTCTGTATAATTTAGGATGGGTGGCAGAAACAGAAACGGCGGCGGTCAGGTCGGCTCCACGCTCACCACACCGCCAAACAGTCCTGTGCCTGAAAGCTCCGAATTCGAGTTCAAATCGAAGTCATCAAACCGTTCAGTTTTGAAGAAAGCGCCGAACCGCTCGTCCGTGTTCTTGCGCTTTGAGGTGGTCTTCGGACTCGTCTTTTCGAACCTTGTCACGTTTTTTCTTGGTGCCGCGATTGGGTTAGAATATTTAATATAATGACCATAAAAATCACTGAAACCCCATGCTTCAGATATTGTATTTGTCGAAAGGTCTGGAAGTCCAACGACGACATAGAAGAGATGGCACTGTCTTACTATTTCAACTGAGCGATGGCTGTTTGGGTGTTGAGGAATTTGTAATGTGAAGGTGTTATAATTCAGTCGGCACAATTTCCTGAATAACACTTGGAGCTGTGTCGAATGATCCGAGTTTTGAATACGCTTATTATTGAGCAAAGCTGATAACACACAGAAATTTGGAAAATTCGACACAGTCTCTGGCGACACCAGCACCGTCTTCAAAAGATCAGCCCCAACCAAGCGCATTCCTTCCAACATCGATTGTGCGTGTGAATCGAGCTCCAAATAACCCAAATATTCATCAATTCCCACCTGGCTTCCGAAAGTCCAAATCCAAAAAATTCATACATCGAGGGCGAATGTACATTTTACCCCACACAAATTCTGAGTGGTCATTTTTTGCTTCCAATTATCTTTTCTCATATTTCCAAATTCAACAATCCGATTTTATGTAATTGTAATAAATGAGTCTGTCAATGTGGCACAACAATTGCGATTTTCTATGTATGGTGATGAATTACATTTGCGAGTCGATTAATAGATAGGCAATATCAAAACCACAGAAAGAAAAAGACGGATTTGTAGGGGGTTTAGAAACATTTGGATGAAATGGCTATAAACAAACATTTTTCTGTTTTAGACCCCTTTCAAGATCAAATTGTTTTTTTTGAGAAAACAATACACACACAAAAAATTCAAGTCCCAAGAATCAATGTAACGTAAAGCTTAATTTAAGCGTTTTTGAAGCTACAACAGACTAGAGTAATCTCATTCAAACTAATGGAGATCAAATGCCTTCCCGACGCATTTAATTTTTTTTATTGGGGGGAGGGTCAAAAAGCAGAAAAATTCCTGGCTTTGCGCCCATAAAATGCGATTTCTGAGTAAAATGACAAGCAAAAATTTGTAAAAAAAAACTCGGGAAAGGCGATTGCGGTAGGACACAGAAGGAATGGAGACGACCAAAGCACTTCGGCAGCTTTTACCCGCTATTGTAGGGACATCTGTGAAAGGGAAGGGAGTTTAAAATAATAATACCCTCAATAACACGTACACATAAGTGGCGGGAAAAACGCCCAGTAAATTGTTTAGCGTCCCTTCCCACCAATTTTCGTCCTCGCGTTTGGTCACTGAAAATATTTGCTGCAAAACGATGCAAAAGGCAACGGACCTGTGATTATGTCGCCCCGTTGAAAGCCGAGTTCGCCCGCTTCCTGGGGGGTGAAGTCGAAAAGGGCCTGAAATACAATGAAATTGACTTATCAAAAGGCCGTAAAAGTTTGGTGGGGCGGGTTCATGTGATTGAAATAAAGCTTTTGTTAAAAAAATAAAAAGTTTATAAAAAATCTAACTGAATTTTCTATTAGTAAACAAAATTATGCTCACCTGGACAAGGCCGTGTTTGTTGGAAAAGGCGGAGTCCATGGATCGAAGCAGAATATTGTGAGACTTTGATATGCTATTGGCTCTAAATGCACAATTAGCATATTCTACGGGAAGAGGGTGATTTTCATTTCAAAAATGAAATGTTTAGCTTAGTTTACCTGTGGTAGTTTATGAGCTCGTTCAGACTGTTAAACCGTTTTGCCCACAGATAATATTGGCCAACTTTGGTGTCTCTGAGCACTTTGAAATGTTGCACGGCGTTTTCAAATCTAAAAATGGAATAATCGAACCAACACAGAAAGCGCCAACTCAATTTGGGGTATTTAAATATTTTGACAAAAAAAAAGTGTGAAAAAGCTTGCCTGACTGAGATAGAGAATTCGCCCGGCGTTGACTCCGATCTGCGAACAAGAAAAGCCCCGTCGGGGTTACCATTTTTCATGAGTAGAGTCTGAAACGATTCATTTGTCAAAACTCGGGTCACGACAAATTGGGCGGTACTTCCGAGTCAGTTCTGGTGATGCTGCCGAGGTACCATGAGTGTTCCATCATGCGAATGTAATTTGAAGGGATCAGGCCTTCGACACCGTTCATCTCCGCCTTATACCAATGAGGGTCCTCGTCTTTGTTCAGGATCTGCAAAAATTAGATAGGAAAATTCTCAACGAAAGTTCTTTCAAGATAAAATGTTTAATCAAATCGCAAAAATAAAAAAATACCTTCAAAATTTGACCCCTCTTAAAGCTCAGCTCGTCCGGTTCACTAGCATTGAAATCGTGTTCAGCAACCGCCTCCATGGTCAATTTAGTCAAGCGAAAGAAACACTCCAAAATGAAAATAAGTTATGTCGGAATTCTTTCTAAAAATATTTATTATTTGGTTTTTAAACCCCAAAATATCCGGTCCGCCCTGGGCAGGAGGTACTTTTATGGGTCAAGCATCAGGCTACTAAGCCCTAATCCAAAGAAAATCTCATTGGATTTAAAAGTTAAGCATACCTTAAATGTCGACGCCGAGAATAGATTATCACTCAACTTTATGAAATTCTAACAATAAAACATATTTAAAAATGGAGCAAGAAAAAAAAGCAGAACAACGTGAAGTGTCCTATGTTTTTCAACTTCCCGCACGAATTGTTTGTGAAATATCGAATGCATTGGATTCTGGCAACTGTTGGGAGGAAATGGGTTGGTGTTCTTGTTCGGCATTTAAAAGTTAAATTTAGCTTTTATAATGCCCGGCATCCGCGACATGGACATTGAAGCGTGTCGTCGGTTGGTGAGTCTTGGAGACCATCCGACCGAAAGTCTCTTGCGCATTTGGGGCTCAAAGGGTTACACCGTTTTGGACCTGTACAGAATATTCTTCCGGACGAGGTTGTTGCGGTGTATGCAGATTTTACTCCCATTTGGTCAGTTTTTCAAATGCGCAATGATTTATGTTTCGCGTTTAGTGGACAAACAATTTCATCACTTTGTGAAAGTCTGTGCTGATGAATCCACTCATTCATCACTCCAACAACAGCAGACGCACAATTCACAGTCAGTGACATTTTTTGATATTTTAAACAACAACAAAATTGTGGCACAAGTCATCAAATTTTTCTTATTAAGAAGGCCATCAACAAACGATAAACCACCATACAAGAATCCGGCTATGATTTATTCAAGGAAAGGTTATGCTTTTCTTTATTGTTTTTGATGTTGTTTTTAAATCCTTAATTTAATTGCATTTGCGAGCGCCTCCCGTCCAATTTTATCCCGATGTATTAAAGGTTCGAGTTCCGTTAACGCCGAGCCGTCCATGCGAAGTGGGGGCACTGGAGTGCCTGGCCCCAGTGGGGAGCCGACCGCCGTTGGTACAGTACTGTCCGGGACATCTTCCGCAACTTCGGCAGAGAAAGCAACGGACGCTCTCATCGGTGGGCTGCAGAACACTCCCGCAGTTACTTATGAGGATTTGGCCAGCGCGACCGGAGGCTTCAGCTCAAATAACATCATCGGCAGAGGGGGTTATGGCGTGGTCTATCGGGGTTTATGGAAGCATACGCAGGTGAAATTTCTGTTTTTTTTCTTTACAATTTTTAATTTTAGGTGGCTATCAAAAGAATTAAAGGAAAAGGTGGAGGCGACGAGCGGGTACGTCAAACGTTTGAGGAAGAATTGAAACAAATTGTGTTCGGTTTCTGATCCCCTCGAATTTTATTTAGCATCAGAGGGAACGAATTCGTCAGAGCTTGCAAGAGTTGAAGACTCTGGCAAAGTTTCGTCACGACAACGTCCTCTCATTGTACGGCTATTCACTGGACGGGCCGGAGCCATGTCTTGTGTACCAATTCATGTCCAATGGAACGCTTGAGGACCGTTTACTGTGCCGAGTAATTTTTATCACCCTCATTTTTTCATGATAATATTTTGTTAAACATTTTTTTTTTGCTTTAAAAGGCAATTGCCGTTGAGAAAATTGCTTTTAGAATGGTACGGAGCCGCTAAGTTGGGCCAACAAATTGTTTATTTGTGAAGGCGTGTGTCGCGGCCTCCACTTTCTTCACACCATTAACCAAATGCCCATAATCCACGGCGATGTGAAATCAGCCAACATTTTGCTGGACAAACATTTCGAGCCGAAGCTCGGCGATTTTGGTCTGAGCAGAGACGGTCAGGTAATGTGCAAAAGACAAGATTAACCAAAAAATAGTAAAATCTAAAAAGGAGGTTTAACTCTCCACTTTCTGCTTCGTCAGGTTGAGCTGGAAATTAGCGAGAAGAAACCGATGATCGCTTCGCATGTGAAAGGAACACTGGCTTACTTGGCACCCGAATTTCTGACGAGGTTTTTGGTGCATTTAGTCGGAAAATTTTATTTTATCCAGTCGAATTCTGACCACCAAACTCGACGTGTTCAGCTTTGGCGTCGTTCTTCTCGAGGTGGCCACCGGTACCAATTTAACATTTATTTTGTCCCAAATACAAACTGATCGCATTTCTCAGGTCTACGCGCCTTTTCTTCTTCCCGAAACCCGCAGGGAATTGTCGAATTCGTCCTCAAATTGTGTAAAAGTGACGCGGCCATAAAAGAAAACTGTTTTTCCGAATTGGCGGACAAACGGACGCCCAAAACTGAAGAGGGTTTGTACTTTTGGTTGAGTTTATACCCTTTGGTTAATCTCCAAGTCCTTTAGAATGACCAGAGTGTAAGTAATTGAATCAATTTTAGGCATGAATTTGCGGGTTTTTGACAAATTGCTGTCCGTTGGAGTTACTTGTACTCAGAAAGATCGATTTGCGAGGCCGATTTTTTCTGAGATTTTTACCCAATTGAACGAGGACAGCAGAATTGGAAGCAATCTTAATGCATTTTAATGGTCGCAAACAAATTTTAATTATTTTTGTACATATTGCATAATAAAATTTAAATAATGGTCATTATTCTTTGTGGTTATGTCCTTAATATGTATTGGGTTTGAAGAACGTTTGCCTTATTTCTAAAAATCTCAACATTTTTAAACGCCATTGATACTCAACGTCTCCTAAGCTCTTCTAATTCGCCGATGAAGCGGAAGAAACAGAAAGCCCTTCTCCGATTTTTGGCACTTTTCGTTTTCGGCCTCACTTTTGTTATGTTCGTTTATTACAATGTTTTTCGTTGGCCTTACGATTCATTGCCCTTCGATGTGAAGTCGACAATTGATGCCATGGGAGTCGATGAGGTGGAGTTTTATGGTATTTCTAGAGTTTATTCCGAAGATTGTTTAAACAATCTGCTTGTTTTTTTTGTTATCTAAAAATGCTCATGTTTAGAACGACTCTGTGGCACTGCCAGAAATAGAAAAGTTGGGCGGTGATCCATCGAAAAACGGTGATCGGTCGAAAAGTGCGTTTAAGCCGGACGTTGGGGTAATCCATCGCATTTATTTGAACGAACAGCTTCCCCCTGTTTTTAGGCCTGCAAAATTCCAAAACTTGAAATGAACGGCTCCGAAGTCATCAAATTTTACAAAAAATTTGCGCCTTTGGTGTGCGACAGAGGAAAAGCCGAGCCGTGGGTTTTTATTGACGAGCAAAGGCGAATTCGGCCTACGGAATTTGCGAAAAAGTGAAACATTTAATTTTAAAGATTTATTCTGAGCGTTCCCTTTGAACAGAATCGGTCTGAACAAAATTAAATGCTTTTGGAGCTTCTACGATCGCATAAGTGACTCGGAACTGGAATGGACTCGACGGGAGCAGTTCAACTTTGGCGATTTAGTAGAAAAAGGCGATTTTTTCAAAGTGGATTGTTATGCGAACGGCGCAAAATGGTAAATTTAATGCTTACTTTTTTTTATTACAATTTCTGCTTTTGTCTTCTACCAAAATTTCTCATTTTGACGCCAATTTTTAAGGTCCAATCCGTTCATGGTCGTTGTGCCGACCGCTGACAATGTCGATCGGCTGAAATCCGTCCGTGCCAATGCGACGGCGGGCCAAACGCCGCTGAATGTTTATATTCTTTCGTTCGATTCCCTCTCCCAAATGTCCTTCCGACGGAACTTGCCAAAAACGACGGCATTCCTCGAGAATGAGATGAAATCCGTCGTTTTCAATGGCAGGGCACTTTTAATGCATTGTTTTTTTTTATTGTTTATTTTAATGAGATGAATTATATTGTTAATTTTCATTCGAGACTCTTGCGCATTACTAATTACACCCTCCTCCCATTTCCAGGCTATAACATCGTTGGCGATGGCACGCCGCAGGCGTTTATTCCAATTCTGACGGGACAAACGGAGGAGGAATTGGTTAGACCATTCTTTGAGATCGGCGGGTCCCGATTCAAGTTCATGAGTTAGACTACCTAATTGCATTTTAATAGAATTAGAAACTCAGAAATTCTTGATGAATAAAATTGACAGAAATAAACACCTTTAGCCAATGACGAGGAAACGCTATTCAAATGCTCATTTTGTTGATGAAGCGTATCCTTTCGCTTGGCGCAACTTTTCCGCCGCGGGGTACGCCACAATGTACGGGGAAGACGGGCACAGTTTCGGTCAGTTTGAGTCATTATTTAACGACAAAAAGTTAACAATTAATGTTTTTGTTTTGAAGGAACTTTCACTTACCGACTGAAAGGCTTTAAAGAGCAGCCCACTGTTCACTATCCGATCACTTTTTTCCACTACGCTGAGACGGTCGAGAGCGGTCATTTGTGCATCGGGAACGAAAAGCAGCACAATGTTTGTGTCCTCTAAACACTTTCGTAATTATTAGCATAACAATTTGTTGAATGGGACTTAAACATTTGTTTGGATTGGTTGTTGAAATTTGTAGGTTTGGTTCCGATACATTGAGTCGTTCTGGCGCGAATATTCCAAGTTGGGCATTCCACGTTTTTCCGTCATGCACCATTCCTACCTTTCCCATGACGACCTGAACCGAGTGCAACAGGTGGACGACGACCTGGTGGTTCATTTGAGAAGGATGGGCAAAATGAATGCATTCGAAAATACATTGGCAATTGTGATGGCTGACCACGGCGCAAGATTCTCGGAGCTCCGACAGACCCATCAAGGTGAAGAAGGGCATTTGTTTCTATGAGAAGTAACGGAGGTTTTGATGGATCCAAACTTGGGGTGATTAGGCTATGAAAACAATTGCAAATATTATTAGGCCAACTCGAGGAACGATTGCCCTTTTTCTCCGTCCATTTTCCAACTTCGCTTGACGGCATTTCGACGGAACTCTCCAAAAAGGCGCTGTTTAATTTGAAAACGAACGCAAACAATCGACTCGCGTCACCGTTTGATGTGCACGCCACACTAATGGACGCAATTCGGTGGGACAAATGGAGAAAGACGGCATAAAATGGAGAAAAAACAAAAAAATGCCGAAACTTCTTTGCTCTATCCACCCGAAAGCATCAGTGAACCGAACGTCTTCAAATTTGACTGTTTTAGATGGCCTCTTCCATTGGAATATTTAAATCGACTCCATTCTTTGGACGTGAACAAAACCTTTTCATCGTCGACAGAAAAGAAAGTGCCTCCCCCGGGCCGTTCACTTTCCTTCTTTCGCGAAATCCCCTCCGATCGGACGTGTGATCAGGTACCGATCACCAAACATGGTCTTTCAAGATTGTTTCAACATTTAGGCCGGAATCGAACCGCACTGGTGCACTTGTCTTGGCTGGGAAACGGTGCCGAATTCGTCGCCCGAAATTTCTGTGTTGGTCAAATCGGTGGTGAAAGTGATCAACGATTACACCGAACCGGAGAGAAAATTGTGCGCGACGCTGAAACCACACAAAGTGATCAGCGCTAAAAAGTGAGTGACAAAAACAGTGTTTAGCACATAAAATTGCGATTTTTGTTACTGTTTAGATTAGTGCCAAACTCGGACTTGCTCAAATACAAGGGAGTGAAGGACAACGACGGGTTTGTGCCGGATTTGAACGGAAATGTGAATACCACGTTTGCGACGTATCAAATTGGGTTCGAAACGAGGCCGGGAAATGCCAGATACGAGGTCCGTTGGAATTTGAGTCCGATTATTTTCGTAATTCCAAAAAATTACGAATTTTTTGTTGGTCATTTATTTCCCCCAATTAATTCTGCGCTCTTTCAGGTCACTTTGTTTTTCGACGGCCATCGACGGCTGACGGTCGACTTGACAGCGATAAGCCACGTGAATAAATACGGAGACGCGCCCCACTGCATAATCGACAAAAATTACTTTTTGGCCACTTATTGCGTTTGCTACGACAAAATCGACGGAACTTCCGAAAAGAATTGAAACATTTAAAAACTATTACATTTTTATCGGGTAATTTCGAAGTTTTTTCGTTCTTGGTTATTCTTTTTTGGTTGTAAATTAGGTATTTCCGGTCTCTCACTTAACCAAATTCGCATATTAATACATTTTATTCGTGTGATGTGATCTTTTTCGTTTAAACTCTTTTAATTCTTCTTGCCTTTTTCAAGTTTTTCGTTCTTGGTTATTCTTTTTTGGTTGTAAATTAGGTCTTTCCGGTCTCTTCTTAACCAAATTTGCATAATAATACTTAAATTTCCTCGCATTTTCCCATGTGATGTAATCTTTCGTTGAAAACTTTTTTTGCTTTTTGTCAATGTTTTTACCGGCGATGAAAAGATTCTAATCAAATTTATGCCCTTTGATGCAGCGTTTGTTGTCGTATCGTTGCCAATGCCAAAATGGTACTTTTAATCGTTTCATGGGTTGTTCAATAACTTTCTGATTTGCCGAATTTGGCCGATGGACCATCCCTCGCGAGACATTCGTCCGACTGAGGCGCAATTGCTGAAGGCATTGCCTTTTTGCGATGGGGAGCCATCGTCGTCGAAGAAGGCCCCAATTTGTGGCATTTGCGGCAAAACGTTCAAGAATCGTGGCTCAATGCGTTTTCACATGCAAAGAGCGCATAAGACGGAATTTGTCGATGGTGAAAATGGCACTTTGGACTCGATTCTGGGCTTTAGACGGGACGGAAACTGCACAATTGGGGGAGGGGGGAAGGGGGAAGCGATGCGTTTCCATTGTCCCCTGGAGGGATGTCGGAGGAGGGACGGCACACAGCAACACTTTGCATCGGCCAAATTACTTGTCCAACATTTCCAGAAAAAGGTTAGTCGGTGCCTGGGCCAAGAATCCCGACCGACAATAAAAATAATGGGGATGCGCGACATTCTAAACTCGAGCACTTTCAAATGGGTCATTAATTCTAATTTTATTAAATTTAGCACACAGAGAAGAGACATCGATGCAGCGAATGTTCGGCGCGTTTTGCGTTGGCGAGAGATTTGCGCTATCACCAGAAAAAGGTCGATCGATCAGAGGGGAAACGATCGGAATTGGGCGGCAAATATTCAATTTTTGGTCAGAGGGTGGGCCAATGAACGATCAAATCACGAGAATCGTTGATTGACGAAAAAACAAAATCTTTCCCAAAAAAGGTCTGTCCGAATGCAAAGCGCGTCATTTGCGCGGAGACTTCCATCCCAAATTCAAATTCGCGCCTTCCGACAACGGCGGAACCAACGCCAAACGCTGCCCAAAGTGCCATCAAAGTCTTTCTCGTGCCGGTGAAATTCGATCAGAGAATGCGTTTCCGACGCATTTTTCCCCGGTACATTTTTTCTGTTTGAAATCGTCACTTTTGTTGGGAGAGTTTTTGTGGGGTTAAAACAAAATTGTGTTGAATTTTATTTAAGTTTAATTCTGCACAATTTATGCCGCCTTTTGTTTGCTTAGATTGGCCGCCGTCGAACGGCGAACGGTCGCAACGCAAACCGGTGACCATCGACCACAAAACGTTTATTCCCTGCGGCAACAAATTGCCCCCCAATTTTGTGCTGAGTCATCGCCCTCCGGCGACACTTTTTACACTGAATCCGCCGTTGGGGCATCGTCTCAATTTGGACATCGAATGCATAAAAATAATGTGAACTTTTTTGTTTGTTTGGTTTTTGCTCAAAATTCAACAAAAAAATTCAACAGAATTTGTTTGGCGAACTGCTCCAATTCCAAAATGCGCATTGCCAGACAAATTACCAGCCGAAAACGACGACGATCGACTTCGCCGCCCAATGGCCCAGCGGCGCCATTCCCTCCGGCGTCAATTCCTTTTCCTCTTCGTCCATTTATTTGCCTCCCCTCGTGACGTCATCCACCCAAACGGCACAAATGCTTCACCAATGCTCACAAACAATCGCCAACGATCCGCCGACGGCAACGGATGGACACAATGCCAAATGGTGCCCCGGGGGGGGGAAGTGACTGAACGTTCTTCTGCTGACTTCGTTTTCAGCTCTCTCCTCCTCCAAACGGCGGCCACCCAAACGTATGCCTTCTCACAAAGACTTCCGCCGTTTTTGGGCGATGGAATGGATTCGAATTGCTGTTGGGCCACGGCTCCGCTGGACGAGGCGGCGTTGTGCGCGTCGGTGTCGGCACAGACCGACGCGAACTGGACGAAGGAAATGCCACGGGTTGGCTGAACATTGGCGGGCGGTCACCGACGATGCTTTCTTATGATTTTGATTCGGCGTGGTTTAGGAGTTTGGAAATTGCCGGAGAGTCTTACTTTTTTCATATTAAATCCGGATTGAACTCCTTTGACCGTAATTGTCAAAATGCTAAGAATTTCTGTTTTTTGAGTCTCCCTCTCCCCCTTTTTTGTCTCCCATTTTCATTTTCTGTCCGTTTGTTTGTCGCCTCTCCGCCCCTTCCCTTTTTTGTTCTTTCTTATTGAAAAGTGCCCACTCACTTCGAATGGACGGCATATTTGTGCTGCCATTTGTCGGGATTTTCAATAAATGACAAAGTGAGTGAATAATGACGGCGGTTGGACTTTTCCTTTTATTTTCCCATTCCTCCCCCCCCCCCCCAAATAATTCCATTCATTCCCCAAAATAAGCCAAAATTCGATAAGAAGTGAATGCCTCCAAATGAATGCGAAGGATTTGAGAAAGAAGCGATGCCCGAGAGTTAATTTGATGACCCCCCGGGGGGGGGGGGTTCGAGTAGGGCTTAGTCCAGACCCCCGACGTACGGGTTGGTTTGTTGGGCTCAAACTATCCCCCCCCCCCTCCCCCCGTCCATCGAAAGAACAAAATGGCGTCGTTTTGTTGTGCGTTAAAGTTCTCGACTTTCTTTCAGCCAATTCACTTTTCGGGACTCGAGCTCTGCTTCTCGAGTTTTGGGTTTCAAGAAGATCGTTGATTTGAATGAAACGATGGAACTGTTCCATCTTCTCGTCCCATTCTTCCCTCTCGTCGCTTCGTCCATCGTTCGCTTTCAATCCTTTCAGGACTTAAATAGGCACGAATTCGGCCTGGACGACGAAGGAAGCCGGCATTGTCTGGTGTTGAGGTGAGGCGGGAGGGTTTGGGGGGTTGCGTGCGTGCCAATGTTTGCACTGACCCCCAAAAATGATTTGATCGGCCCAAAGGGGGAGGGGCTTTGATTATTTTCAAGATCAGGGAAAGTATAGGCCGCCCGAATGTGTTGGGATAACCCGCAAATGGCTCAGGTTCACCGCCAATCTGATCAACTTGAACCTGAAGAAGCAATTAGCTGTTGAGGTACAATTCGGCGGTTTATTTGTTGGGTCAAGGCCCGTCCGATCACTCCCTCTCGACTGAACTCTCTCAGAATGTCGACTTTACTTCGGCCCGCGTCAAATTGGTCGGCTTCTGTTCAGCACGCAACGAATTGAAAAAGCATTCCCAGGCAAATAAATTATAGGAAATTCAAAAAAAACAAAATGATTAATTTGTAAGTGGCGGTTCAGATCCAGGCAAGTTGGCGGGTGGGCAAACAGCGGAAAGCGCTGAAATTTGCGTTCCGTGAGAAGCGAACAAAGCGTTCGACGACGCACGCGGAAGAGCTCCGATGGCTGCTGGACAAAGTGGAATTCATGGACAAATTCAAAGGTCCCGATTGGTGAGAAAGCGCCTCGGGGGTTACTGCGGCGAAAGGGGCGGGGGGGGGGGGGGTGGGGGGATGACAGACATTTTGTTATGCCCAAAAGGGTTGTTGGGTTCTTTATTATTATAATTCATCCCCCAGGGCGATCGGTTCGTTTCACTTCCGGTCAAAATGTGTCGGCGACAGTGAACGCGCCGCTCAATCAGAAGTTTGTGTGTCGCGATTGTAAGTTTAGCTGCGCCATTACATTAAACATGGAAAAATGATTGTCCCAACTCCAAATTAATTGTTTTATATTCGTTCTCTGATCACTAATGATCTGCCCGCCCTTTAGCCATCAACTTGACCCTCCAGCACCCGCGCTATAAGGACATCGTCGTCCAATTGGTGTCCGTCGCCAACCAAATCGAACTTCAGCCAATCGCCGCTTCTTCCGGACTCGGAAACAATGGCAATTGAAATGAAATGACAAATTGACAATTTAAATTTTAATTTTAAAGTGTTCGTTTGCGAAAGGACCCGCCGCCGAACGCTTCGCGAAAGTTTTCGTAGCAAAATGACAGTGTTTTCGGGCATTTTGTTGGGCATCGGATCGGTCGGAATGATTGTCGGCTATTCGTTTTGGAAGCAAATGCCGGCACAAAACGATGAGCCCGCCGGCGATCGACGGAGAGAATACGACAATTTGCAATAATTGCCCCCCCCCGAAGGAATAAAATAATAAATAAAATCATTTCGATTAAATTCGAAAAAGACGGAGCGGCGGAGGTCGACGGCCCGTCCATTCTTTCCCAATAATGTTAAGAGCAGGTTGACAATGACGCCCTAGGGCAAAATTCAAAGTTTTTTAAACTGAAATTTGAAGCCATTTATAGCTTACAATTAGCATGTTTGGATAGGCTAATTATATATGCCAAGCAAATCTTTGCTTTCCGTTGTCCATTCATTCCCCCCCCCCAATAAGCCGACAATTGAGACGGCGGCCTCCCCCGCGGGCACTTTCTCATCTTTCCCCCGGGAAAAAGCAGCCGAAGGAAGTTTCACCCACCGCCGACTCTTCCCTTATTCCCCCCCCCCTTTTTCTTTATTGAATTTGCGTACTCTCCGAAAATATGTCAATAAATTACTGCGGGGACAGAATTTGAAGTTGAAGCGGGGACACAACAAAAATGTCGGAAATCGCTTACGAATTAATCTCTAATCGACTCTTTGCATAGCCGCGGGCGATGATTGGCACAGCGATCGCCGCAATGGCATTTCTTTGCCCGACAATTTGGTCAAATTTCCGCGCAACGGCAACAAAAATCAGCCGAAAAAATTACGAGTCCCAACTTTATGAGGTTAATTCGACTCGGCTAATGACCACTAATTAATGAGCGCTTTTCCCCAGGACCTTTTGTTCACTTACAACAAAATTGCGCGACCCGTCAGAAACAGTTAAGAAGTTTCCATTAACAGAACCATTCGTTTAAATTAATTTTATCCGTAATTATTTGATTATTTTTGGCCAAATTGAGGCTCCGACGTGCTTTTGATCGATGTGGGCGCCTCTCTAATTCGCATAATCGACGTGGTCAGTCAATTCAGTCACTTTTTGCGAAATGTTTTGATGACAGGACGAGAAGAATCAAGTTCTGACAACCAATTTGTGGCTGGAAATGGTCGTGCCATCATTTAATAATTAATTTTGCCATAATTTGCCTTAACGAACAGAGATGGAATGACGCAAAACTCCAATGGGACCCGTACAAATACGGAGGTCCCTTTTCTCTCAACTTTCTTTTCCTTAAAGCCTCCGCCATTTTGTGGAAAGGCATTCGCCAATTGCACATTCCCAGCACCGACATTTGGGTGCCCGACTTTGTTCTGTACGACAACGCCGCGGGGGACCCGGACATTACGTACATTTTCTTGGCATTGGCACCCACGGGGCTGGACAAAAGCGGCATATTTATGTGTTGTTGGGAGGGAATGAAATGGGCTGAGCCCGACGGCATTATGCCCAACCCCCGGCGGCATTATGTCTAACCCCAGCGACATTATGTCCAACCCCAGGCGGCATTATGTCCAACCCCCGGCGACATTATGTCCAACCCCCGGCGGCATTATGCCCAACCCCCGGCGGCATTATGTCTAACCCCCAGCGACATAATGGTTAACCCCGGCGGCATTATGTCCAACGCCGGCGGCATAATGTCCAACCCCCGGCGGCATAATGTCCAACCCCCGGCGGCATAATGTCCAACCCCCGGCGGCA
Source organism: Globodera rostochiensis (assembly GCA_018350325.1). Taxonomy (NCBI): domain Eukaryota; kingdom Metazoa; phylum Nematoda; class Chromadorea; order Rhabditida; family Heteroderidae; genus Globodera; species Globodera rostochiensis. Next base: position 2,619,937 of record JAEVLN010000011.1, read on the forward strand.
TAATGTCCAACCCCCGGCGGCATAATGTCCAGCCCCGTCCGTTTGTGGCAGAATTGAGACAATTTAACCAAACTTTTAAGGATTTTCACCGATGCGTTGGTCGGCAGTTTCGTCAAATTAATCCATTTTTTGCTCCTTTAAAGGTTTCTTTTAACGGCCGCGTCTATTGGCAACCGCCGGCCATTTACAAGTCATTCTGTCCGGTTCGTTCGAATTCCCAAAACATAAACTTTTGCTTTGCCGAACAAATGAATTGGCACTTCTCCAAAAAACTCCAAATTTTGTCAGATTAAAGTCAAATGGTTTCCGTACGATAAGCAAGAGTGCAAGATGAAGTTCGGAGCTTGGTCTTACACCGGATTTTACGTCGACTTGCGACAATTGCCTCGGGGTAAGTGCACTTTGGCGTTTCGAATTTTCAAATGAATCATTCGAATTCCTCAGACCAAATTGAACTTCGGCACAGTGAAAAGGACGAGGAATACGAATACATGGAGAACGGCATGGACCTGAGCTTTTTCCATCGGTAAAGTCCGGTGATCTCGAATGATTGATGTCGAACTCGTAGGTCGGCTGAATGGGACCTGATGAATCTGACTGCCGGTTTGTGGTGCCAATGCCAAATCAAAAATCTTTTTAAACTCTCCGCCGAGTTCAGCTCGTCACGATGTGCTCTATGCCAGCTGTTGTGGGCCCGAGAAGTTGGCACTTTTGTGCATTTGTGTGTAGTGAGATTTGGGAGGGGTCCCCGAACAATTCGGGACTCGGGAATAACCGTGGTGGGGGGGGGGGGTTTCTTGCTGCCTGGACAGTCATTTCGGGATTCAAGAATCCCCCCCCCCCTCAGGTTTGTGGACATCACCTACTACCTGGAGTTGCGTCGCAAGACGCTGTTCTTCACGTGCAACCTGATCGTGCCCTGCTTCCTGATCTCCTTCCTGACCACCTTCGTGTTCTACCTGTCCGACCACAAAATCACCTTCTCCATCTCCATTCTGGTCACGCTCACTGTCTTCTTCCTGGTCTGATAATAACAGCAAGAATTCCCCCATTTGTTAGCTAAAATTGTTTCTCGCAGGTGCTCATCGACTTGACCCCACCAACTTCGTTGGAAGTGCCAATGTTTGTTGGCATTTCCTTAATACCCAAAATGCATCCATGCCGGTTAAGGTTCGGCCAGTATTTGATCACGACAATGGTTTTTGGCACGGCACAAATTTTGCGGGGCATTCATTCAAATTCCGTTTTGTCAGATTCTCGTCGCTTTGTCCACGATGGTTTCCGTGGTGACAGTGAACATTCGTTTTCGCAGTGGCGCCACCCACCAAATGTCGCCGTGGATCCGCGTCATCTTCCTCAACCTCCTCCCCAAGTGAATTTATTCGTTTAAAAATTGTCAAATTGTCCATTTTGATGGAACGGGGGGGGGGGTGGTTTAGAAGCTTTAGCTTTAATTTAAATCCCACGACAGAATGTTGTTGATGAAACGACCCGAACGACCGCAAAAATGCAAATTGTCGGAGCCCGGCACAGGGCAAATGCCGAAAAGTCCGTCTTCAATGTCCGCCAACGCTTCGCCGAATGCTTTAGCCTCCATTTGCCCTTCGCTAATTGCCAAAACACCGATAGAAAGGGACGGCGCACAAAATGCCAAAGGCAACGGGGCACCGAACCTTCGGACGCCCCGAAGATCGGCGCCAATGTCTAAAGGAAAGGTGTGTATGGATCAGACTGATAATTTGCTTAATGACTTTTTGTCCATTATCATCCCCTCGGGGAGGGGGGGGGGGGGTTGCCGATATGGGAAATCATCCCCTCGGGGGCGGGGGGTGCCGATATGGGAAGGGGGGGGGGTGCCGATATGGGAATCATCCCCTCGGGGGGGGGGGGGGTGCCGATATGGGAATCATTCCCTCGGGGGGGGGGGGGGGGTGCCGATATGGGAATCTTCCCTCGGGAGGGGGGTTGCCGATATGGGAATCATCCCCTCGGGGGCGGGGGGGTGCCATATGGGAATCATCCCCTCGGGGGGGGGGGGGTGCCGATATGGGAATCATTCCCTCGGGGGGGGGTTGCCGATATGGGAATCATCCCCTCGGGGGGGGGGGGGGTGCCGATATGGGAACATTCCCTCGGGGGGGGGGGGGGGTGCCGATATGGGAATCATTCCCTCGGGGGGGGGGGGGTGCCGATATGGGAATCATTCCCTCGGGAGGGGGGTTGCCGATATGGGAATCATCCCCCGGGGGGGGGGACGGTGCCGATATGGGAATCATCCCCTCGGGGGGGGGGGTGCCGATATGGAATCATTCCCTCGGGAGGGGGGTTGCCGATATGGGAATCATCCCCTCGGGGGCGGGGGGGGGTGCCGATATGGGAATCATTCCCTCGGGAGGGGGGTTGCCGATATGGGAATCATCCCTCGGGGGCGGGGGGGTGCCGATATGGGAAGCATCCCCTCGGGGGGGGGGTGCCGATAGGGAATCATCCCCTCGGGGGGGGGGGTGCCGATATGGGAATCATTCCCTCGGGAGGGGGTTGCCGATATGGGAAGCATCCCCTCGGGGGGGGGGGAGGGTGCCGATATGGGAATCATCCCTCAGGAGGGGGGTTGCCGATATGGGAAGCATCCCCTCGGGGGGGGGGGTGCCGATATGGAATCATCCCTTCGGGGGGGGGGGGGGGTGCCGATATGGGAATCATCCCCTCGGGAGGGGGGGGGGGTGCCGATATGGGAATCATCCCTTCGGGGAGGGGGGGGTGCCGATATGGGATCATCCCTTCGGGGAGGGGGGGTGCCGATATGGGAAGCATCCCCTCAGGAGGGGGGGGGGTGCCGATATGGGAATCATCCCTTCGGGGAGGGGGGGGTGCCGATATGGGAATCATCCCTCAGGAGGGGGGTTGCCGATATGGGAATCATCCCTTCGGGGAGGGGGGGTGCCGATATGGAATCATCCCTTCGGGGGGGAGGGGGGGGGGGGGTGCCGATATGGGAATCATCCCCTCGGGGGGGGACGGTGCCGATATGGGAATCATCCCCTCGGGGGGGGGGAGGGTGCCGATATGGAATCATCCCCTCAGGAGGGGGGGGTGCCGATATGGGAATCATCCCTTCGGGGAGGGGGGTGCCGATATGGGGATGCATTCCCCTCGGGGGGGGGGGTTGCCGATATGGGAATCATCCCTCGGGGGGGGGGGGGTGCCGATATTGAATCATTCCCTCGGAGGGGTGGGTGCCGATATGAATCATCCCCTCGGGGGGGTGGGGTGCCGATATGTGGAATCATTCCCTCGGAGGGGGGTGCGCGATATGGGAATCATCCCCTCGGGGGGGGGGGGTGCCGATATGGGAATCATCCCTGGGGGGGGGGGGGGGCCGATATGGAATCATCCCTCGGGGGGGGGTGCCGATATGGGAATATCCCCTCGGGGGGGGGGGTGCCGATATGGGAATCATTCCCTCGGGGGGGGGGTGCCGAATGGGAATCATCCCTCGGGGGGGGGTGCCGATATGGGAATCATCCCTCGGGGGGGGGTGCGATATGGAATCATCCCCTCGGGGGGGGGGGGTTGCCGATATGGGAATCATCCCCTCGGGGGGGGGTGCCGATATGGGAACATCCGGGGGGGGGTGCCGATATGGGAATCATCCTCGGGGGGTGCCGATATGGGAATCATCCTCGGGGGGGGTGCCGATATGGGAACATCCTCGGGGGGGGGCCGTATGGAATCATCCCCCGGGGGGGTGCCGATATGGTAAGCATCCTCGGGGGGTGGGGGGTGGTGGCCGATATGGGAATCATTCCCTCGGGGGGGGGGGTGCCGAATATGGGATCATTCCCTTCGGGAGGGGGCGGTTGCCGATATGGGAATCATTCCCCTCGGGGGGGGTGGGGGTGCCGATATGGAATCATTCCCCTCGGGAGGGGGGGGGGTGCCGATATGGGAATCTCCCCTCGGGAGGGGGGGTTGCCGATATGGGAATCATCCCCTCGGGGGGGGGTGGTGGTCCGATATGGGAATCCTTCCCTCGGGAGGGGGGGTGCCGATATGGGAATCATTCCCTCGGGGGGGGGGGGGTGCCGATATGGGAATCATTCCCTCGGGAGGGGGGTTGCCGATATGGGACATCCCCTCGGGGAGGGGGGGTGCCGATATGGGAATCATCCCTCAGGGGGGGGGGTTGCGATATGGGAAGATCCCCTCGGGGGGGGGGGGGGTGCCGATATGGGAATCATCCCTCGGGGGGGGGGTGCCGATATGGGAATCATCCCCTCGGGGAGGGGGGGGGTGCCGATATGGGAACATCCCCTCGGGGGGGGGGGTGCCGATATGGGAATCATCCCTCGGGGGGGGGGGGTGCCATATGGGAAGCATCCCTCGGGGGGGGGGGGTGCCGATATGGGAATCATCCCTCGGGGGGGGGGTGCCGATATGGGAATCATCCCTCGGGGGGGGGGTGCCGATATGGGAATCATCCCCCGGGGGGGGGGGGGTGCCGATATGGGAATCATCCCTCACGGGGGGGGGGGGGGTGCCGAATGGGAATCATCCCCTCGGGGGGGGGGGGGTGCCGATATGGGAATATCCCCTCGGGGGGGGGGGGGGTGCCGATATGGGAATCATCCCTCGGGAGGGGGGGGGGTGCCGATATATGGGATCATCCCCTCGGGGGGGGGGGTGCCGATATGGGAATCATTCCCTCGGGGGGGGTGCCGTATGGAATCATCCCTCGGGGGGGGGGGGTGCGATATGGGAATCATCCCTCGGGGGGGGGGGGGTGCCGATATGGAATCATTCCCTCGGGGGGGGGGGGGTGCCGATATGGGAATCATCCTCGGGAGGGGGGTTGCCGATATGGGAATCATCCCCTCGGGGGGGGGGGTGCCGATATGGAATCATCCCTCGGGGGGGGGGGTGCCGATATGGGAATCATCCCTCGGGGGGGGGGTTGCGATATGGGAATCATCCCTCGGGGGGGGGGGTGCCGATATGGGAATCATCCATTCGTGGGGGGGGGGGTGCGATATGGGAATCATTCCATCGGGAGGGGGGGGTGGTGCCGATATGGGATCAATCACCTTCGGGGCGGGGGGGGGGTGCCGATATGGAATCATTCCCTTCCGGGAGGGGGTTGCCGATATGGGAATCATCCCCTCGGAGGCGGGGGGGAGCTGCCGATATGGGAATATCCCTTCCGGGGAGGGGGGGGGGTTGCCGATATGGGAAATCATCCCCTCAGGAGGGGGGTTGCCGATATGGGAATCATCCCTTCGGGGAGGGGGGGTGCCGATATGGGAATCATCCCTCGGGGGAGGGGGGGGGGGGTGCCGATATGGGAATCATCCCCTCGGGGGGGGGGACGGTCCGATATGGGAATCATCCCCTCGGGGGGGGGAGGGTGCCGATATGGGAATCATCCCCTCGGAGGGGGGGTGCCGATATGGGAATCATCCTTCTGGGAGGGGGGTGCCGATATGGGAAGATCCCCTCAGGAGGGGGGGGGTTGCCGATATGGGAATCATCCCCTCGGGGGCGGGGGGTCCGATATGGGAAGGGGGGGGGGTGCCGATATGGAATCATCCCCTCGGGGGGGGGTGCCGTATGGGAATCATCCCCCTCGGGGGGGGGGGGGTGCCGATATGGGATCATTCCCTCGGGAGGGGGTTGCCGATATGGGACTCATCCCCCTCGGGGGCGGGGGGGGTGCCGATATGGGAACATCCCCTCGGGGGGGGGGGGGGTGCCGATATGGGAATCATCCCCTCGGGGGGGGGGGGTGCCGATATGGAATCATTCCCTCGGGAGGGGGTTGCCGATATGGGAGGGGGGGTGCCGAATGGGAAGCATCCCCTCAGGAGGGGGGGGGGGTGCCGATATGGGAATCATCCCTTCGGGAGGGGGGGTGCCGATATGGGAATCATCCCTCAGGAGGGGGGTTGCCGATATGGGAATCACCCTTCGGGGAGGGGGGGTGCCGATATGGGAATCATCCCTTCGGGGGGAGGGGGGGGGGTGCCGATATGGGAATCATCCCCTCGGGGGGGGGGGACGGTGCCGATATGGGAATCATCCTCGGGGGGGGGGGGGAGGGTGCCGATATGGGAATAATCCCTTCGGGGAGAGGGGTGCCGTATGGTAAGCATCCCCTCGGGGGGAGGGGGGGGTGCCGATATGGGAATCATCCCCTCGGGGGGGGGAGGGTGCCGATATGGGAATCATCCCCTCAGGAGGGGGGTTGCCGATATGGGATCATCCCTTCGGGGAGGGGGGGTGCCGATATGGGAATCATCCCTTCGGGAGGGGGGGGGGCCGATATGGGAAGCATCCCCTCAGGAGGGGGGGGGGGTGCCGATATGGGAATCATCCCTCGGGGAGAGGGGGTGCCATATGGTAAAGATCCCCTCGGGGGGAGGGGGGGGTGCCCGAAGGGAATCATCCCCTCGGGGGGGGGAGGGTGCCGATATGGGAATCATCCCCTCAGGAGGGGGGTTGCCGATATGGGAATCATCCCTTCGGGAGGGGGGGGGGGGTGCCGATATGGGAAGCATCCCCTCAGGAGGGGGGGGGGGGTGCCGATATGGGAATCATCCCTTGGGGAGGGTGCCGATATGGGAATCATCCCCTCGGGGGGGGGGGGGGACTAGGCCATGAGGACATTGGCCAAGACCCTCACCCGTTTTGATGCTTTTAATGCTATTCATTCGCAGGTCCCTCCCATTGTTTCGCCCTCTGCTGATCTTCCCCGAGTATTTTTCCCTGCCATAAGTGCCAACATTAACCGTCCAAAAGTGCTAATTCCTCCGCCGCCCTATTCAAATTCATCAGAGAATGCCAAAAAATGTCGTCCGTCCGTTTCTTCCGGCCAAAATTTGTCAAATTTGGTGGGTCTTCAATTGAATTTGATGAGAAATGTTACCAATTTTAGCAGATTTCGCTGTCCAACAATGAAAATCGAAGTGTTTAAGCATTGAATTACACAAAAATGTACGAATTTTCAGTTGAAATGATCCAGGGGCCGATGTTTGGACGGTCGGAGGGCGAAAGGGACACCCGCCGAAGGGCAAACGACGCCATTTTTGCCAATTTGGTTAAACAGGTGGCCGGCCATTTCAATTGCGGAAGCCACTTTTGTTGTTTTTCACTTTTTAGGTTCGCTTCATCGCGGAATACTTCCAACGGTGTGAGGAGGAGGCGGAGGTAAAGCGACCTTTAGGCCGGCAGGGCGGGCGCGTTCGGTCTTCTGACAGGGTGGGGGGGGGGGATCCCCGGGGGGCAACAGAATTTGGCGCCCGAGCATCCCCCGCGCCGGGGGGCGCATTCCTTCCACCCCCTAAACTCACCCGCGGGGTCTGCACGGAGGTTGATCACTCACTGATCGGAGAAGTCAAACAAAAGACTTGTCTCCATTTTGAGATCTCCGATGATTGGACTTTTGTGGCCATGGTGCTGGACAGACTTTTTCTGGTCATATTTTCCGCCCTCAACATGGCCACCTTCTCCACTATCATTTCCGCCCCGTCGTTATTCGACTTTCGCGAGCCTTTGAATGTCACTGTGCCAAGTAAAGGAATAATCGAAAACTTTGCGCAAATCGCCGATTTTCCATTTCCTCCCCCCATTTCAGCGCGACCACTGGGCCAAGCAAATCTTTTCAGCAAACATTCGCAGTGAATTCCCAAAAGGCGGAATAAATGAATGGACTTCACTACAATTGTTCCAATTTGTTCTGAAAGCCCTCAAAACAGGCACTAAAATTCAGCCAATTTCTATTTAAAATTTATAAAATACTTAACAATAAATTTATTCAACTCTTTCTCAATTGAGAAAATTAGAAAGATTTCCAAATTTTCGAGGGCGTCAGTCAAAAAGCGGACAGGGGCATATTTTGATTTTACGTTAGGGAATGATCGAATTCACCCTTTCTGAATGCTTTCAAGGAAAGTGATTGTTTCCATTTAGCGGAGTTCGGAATTGGTCGAATGGAGGTCTATTCGAATTCTACGCCCTCCGAATCCCCCTAGAAAACATATTTATCGTCTTTGAATATATATTTTTTTGAAAATGGGGGGCACCAGCTGCTTCCCGAGTGGAGAAAAAAAACAACAGAAATTGGTAACCAAAAATCTACTACAATTTACAACCCATAAAATTGACACTCAATTAATTGCTAATTGCCTTTCGATTCACAGAAAATCAAAGAATCGTCTTCAACATTTTCTTCCAAACGCCATTTGATGTCAGCCAATTTGAATTGTTCATCTTCGCCAATCTCCTCGAAAACTTCGTCGTCGGACATAAAATTTTGGCGGGCGAACATCGAAGACGTTCCCTCCTCCTCCTCTTCTTCTTCTTCATTATTTGCGGGCTTCTAAAAACAAAACATTTTTTGTTGGACTGCGAAAGGGACGCCTCGAAGTAATTGAAGAAGTACCTCCGGTTTTCCCTCCGTCCGCGCTTGACATTCCCTTTTCTTCATGCGCTCCTTCAGAAACTGCTGCGGAGTGATGTCCATGCGGCCGTTCAACGCATTGTAACGGCGCATTGAAACTCTGAATTTTGTTGCCGTTAAAATTGCATTTAAAAAGACACGACAAACGAACAAAAAGACTTACGGTCGCCTGTTCATCTCCAGAAAAGCCGTCCTTTGCTCCCTTTGAATGTGTCCGATTGTCTTCAGAAGCTCCGGCGTAATAATGGCGTGGTAACTGCACAAAAATGAACTTTCAGAAAAACTCGTTTCTATAAAATTCAGAGACGTAACAAGCCATGGATTTTGGGGGGGGGGGGGCTATGAAAAAAGTTAAAATCCGGAGAACAATTATTTACGATGGCACGAAATTTTGAATCGTTTTTATTTTCTATGCCGACTAATTTCAGAGGTCATCGTAAATTAATAAAAAAAAATTGGACCGAACCTGATAATGTTATCGGACAAGTCAATTTCGATGTACTTCTTCATGTAATTCGAATGCAGAAATGCAACGAACGAAGTAAAGCCGAGGTCGATGGCCTTTCTGTACGGGTCGATGCCCAAGTCGTCACTGATAGTGTTATTATATTCAAAACGAATAAAAGAACACTAAACGTACAATGTATTCACTGCGATGTCCGATGGGTGGAGGTATCCCTCCGCCGTGACAATCATTGCCCTGTAAACAATCTTGCAGAAATCGTCGATCATCGCCTCGGTGACGCCCCGCTCCAACGGTCGGTACTTCCCGCTGCCGGAAGAGCCCAAATCCAGACCCTCCAGTTCCTTACGCAATTCACCACTCATTTGTTCTTTTTTTGTATATTTAATGGGAAAATTCGGCGAGAATGGGTCCCGCGGGAAAGTACGGATTCCCGCCGCTCCCGTTAATTTGGGCCCAACGGGATTTAACGGGAACGGGAAAAGTTAGATAGAATATCGCTCCCGGCATCATAACGCGTCATTTTTGCATTTATTAAAGTTTATTGACACGAAAAAAAAGTATTGAAAAAAACGCCAAATTCAAAATTCATGCTGACGGATTTTCCCGCATTTTAATCAAAATTCTATAAAATTAGGAACTTTTAATCAATAACTCATGGGATGTATTAATCAAAAAAATGATGTTGTTTTCTAGGGATGTTGAAAGTTTGAAATGGATCTGAAGTATAAAACAGAAGTTATGAGTATCGAAGTGAGTGATGCTTTTTTGTTGATTGAAAAAGGTGAGAGAGAACGACAAAAGAAGTGAACGGTTAGAGAAAAAGAGGGAAAAATGAGATAGTGCAATGCCTTCCTTAAACGGTAATGAAATGCAAAAATGACGTGCTATGCGGCATCGAACTTCCGCTCTCGGAAATAATTTCTTGGCTTGTTTCAAAATTTTTTAAAATTTTCAATTCTCCCATGGAACTCCCGTTAAAAATCAATGGTATCTTTACGGGAGCGGGATTTTCACGGGATTCCCGCTCCCGGTGAATTTGGACTCGGGCTGCCGCGCAAATTATGACGTTTGCCCTTGACGGGTTCGAAACCCGTTCACGCAGTCGATTTTTGTATGATTTATTTTGGCTCTTACCGGTTAGAAAAATAACCCGCAATGCATTTTCTGCTCTTTTTTCTTGCTATTATTAAAATTACTATTTAAAATTAAAAAGTTTCAGCCTCATCGGAGAGCCATCCGACGAAGCCCTTTGGCAAAGAATAATACGATTGTACGCAGCTCGGAAGTGCCGCAACAGGATTCAACGATAGATTTTATTGTAATTTAAAATGAATAGATTTTATTGTAATTTTAATTATGTATTTTATGTGAATAAAGTGTAATAAAAATATCTGCCAGCGCAAATATCTTCTAAATCCTGCTATTTTTATTCTTTGATCACTGTTTATGCATTCGTTAACAGAGCTTGACAAAAGAGATCAGAGCTGCGAAGCCAAAAAAGGCACTGATCGCACGTCGTCGTTCAAAATTTCCCGTTCATTTTGCTCACTTCAGGGCATGTAGAAATGGTTTCCACCAACAAATTGTGGAACAGGGGCTTCGCCTGAAGGGAAAGCCAAACAAATTGTTTACCCCCTCCCCCCGCCCGCAACTCTCACAATTGGACTCACTGTCCACAAATTTGGCATTCCTTAGCACGGAGATGAAGTCGCCGTCGGAGTGTACAAACTCGTAATCGCCGGTCGTGGCCACACATGAAATGTTTCTGCAAATTTAGCCCATTTAGGCTTCATGCTTTCAATTCAAACTTGGCCAGTCGGGAGAAGCACACGTGGGGGGTCAAACAGCGCGACACTCGGAGGCGCCAGTGCTCCTCGTTAATGGCGCCCATACATTTGTCAAAGTCTTCAATTTGCGCTTTTAAGAGAGATTCAGAGCAGGGATGGTTAGGAATTCCGGTTTTCCGACTTTTTTGGGGTTGGAATTCCGGTTTCCGAAAAAAATTTTAAGGCCTCGGAATTCCGATTTCCAAAATTTTTTAGGTCGTCGGCTCCCATCCCTGATTCAGAGCACTCAATTATTTAAACGCACCTTCAAAACTGTCCACCGACGAACGGGCCAACACTTTTGAACGGAGCTCCAAAGAGAAGTTGGACTCCACCCGAAAGCGCCAACGTTCGTTTAGCATAGGGCGGAGTTTTGCCATGTCGATGGGCCATTCGTTGATAGCAATGTTTTTGTAGGAATGGCGGAGATGGTAAAAATGCGCTTGACGACACGGGACACGGACCTGAAGTTGACGGGGGGGGGTAACATTCGAATGAATGACCAAGCACCTGGACGAAGCCCAGCCGATGGATGCCCGACTCGTGCATATTCACCTTATTAGTTAGATTTAAGAATATTGTATGGAGCTTTTGGAATTTGTTATTCAAATTGGCAGTGTAATGGTCAAAAAGTCTGAGGAATTAAAAGATGTTCACCGTGTCCACCCGACTGGCATTCACTGCCACGCGGGTCTTCATCCGCCACACTTTGCAGTTCGTCTTCCATTGGGAGTGGGCGAGAAATTCGAAGTTGAAGTTGTGCAAAGTGTTTTGGGTCGGAGGGTCGGGGAGCACAAACTGCCGGGGGGGGGGGTGATTAGAGGAGAAGAAAGGATCGATCGGAAGTCAGCAGAACGCACTTGGACATCGCGGTGTTCGAACAGCAAGGAGCCGGCATTGGGATGCTGCTGGAACAGACCCTGAGGGGGGGGGGGGGGAAGAACGAAGCTTTATATTTACATAAATTGCCTAATTTGTACTTTGAGGAGTTCCACATTGATACCTGGACGGACCGTCAGCGGATCCAATGGCATCAGCCTAAAAAGAGAAGTGATCGATCGGTAAGAACAATGATCGACTGACGGACATGTCGTCAATGTCCGTGAAGACCACAATTTCGGCAAACGGCTTCACAAAGTGGAGACAGTTGACGTGCGATTCTTCGATGCCCCGGGAAAGCACCAAACCATTCGGATTAACGTCCGAAAGGACGGGCCATTTGGGCCACATCCGCAAATGGACAACTTCTAAAAGCGGCGAATTGGTGCCAATTCCCAAAAGCTCAGAGATCGCACGGGCACTTTTTCCGGTAGTTTTTTGAAAAAGGGTTGAAAGAAATTCAAATCGGTGGGTGCACAACAACTGACCCATGCGCTGATATTCTGTCAGGATCAAAATTGTGTCTGCTGATGAGGATTGAATCGGAAATATCTTTTTGGGAAGTTAAAGAGCGTAAATTGTCTTGGTCTATCGCCCAATTACCATTTTGGAGGCGCCAAGTGCCAGCCAAGCTTCAATGCCCGTCACCATAATTTGCCATTCCGTGTACTGAAATTATCAAACAATTTGCTTATTTTAGGGTTTGGCCCCGACCAGAGCTGGGCCGTCGTTTGCTTTTAAATATTTCGTTTTATAAATTTTCTCTCCTACCGTAGCCAAAATCTGTTGGCCTACCGTATACATTGGTGCCACACAAACGACCAAAGGGAACTTTTTGGCCCCAAAGTGCAAAGGCTTTTCGAGTGGGACTTCGATTGAGTGGTCATTCACTGCGGAGGCGGCCAATGAGAGAATGTTTCGATTTGGGCTCAGACTGAAAGCAAAGCCAATTAAAGACGGCACATCAATTTAAAGACTAATTTTTGTTTTTTATGCCATTGTCACCGAATGCTTTGCGCCGTTCCGTCGGCCAATTGGCACTCGGCCAAATGTCCGCTCCATGCGCAAATGTCGTTGGCGGCCCTTTTTCCTTGGTGAATTCGTTGAATGTGCGCCTCGCTTTGAAGCTTTTTGCCATCCAATCCTTCGCTAACGCAGAACAAAGCGTGCGTTTGGCGTGCGTCGCCAAGAAATTGAAAGACCTTCACGCAAAGAAAGCCCATTAAAGGGACTTCGACCCGTCGTTTAAGCTGATCCATCGCCATATATTCATTCTTCTGATCAGATTTATCCGCTAATTTGTAAGCGAAAAGTCCGAAAATCCGTCCAATGCCATCGAATGCATTCAAAACGTACGGCAAAGTGTCCGCGGACATTTTGTTCCTCGGGCGGTCTTCGGAATGCTCCGAGAACAATTGGCCGACGTCCAATGCGCTTCACGAGAACGCTGTCCCCGAGGTTCTTCAGCGTCCACATGTTGGTGGTCCGGTGGTACAGGGCGAAGCCGGAGACGATGCCGCTTAGGACGATGATGAGACGGAAAAGGAGGGCGATGAGACGGACAGAGGAGGAATAAGACGCGGACGATGGCGGGAGGGGCAGGTAGGGGAAGGAGGGCGACGAGCAGAACAGGGGACAAGCGCAGGACGCCCGGGGCCCACGGGGGACGAAAAGGCGGCAGAAGAAAAGCATTGGTTTGGAGGAACAATCGGGACGGAATGTGGATGGACGGGATAAGGGACGATTTTCAGCTGGGACAAAATTAATTTTAAAATTAAAACATTTTTGGGATTCGCCCGATGCAAATTTAGTGTATGGGGGGGGGGGCATAAATATAGAGGGGGGACGGACTTCTATTGACAGAGAATTTAATGTCAAATTTGGATGATCAAACATCACCGGTCGGTGTCAGAAAGTCCGCTTCCATTCATTCATTCGCCGACTTCAATTAATTCTGAATGGAAAGCGTTTTTGGCGGACGCTCAGAAAGCAATCGAAACAAGCCTAATCAGCTGATCGGATCTCGCAGATCAAAATCCAGAAAGCCCTACCAATTAAATCATTTCGATGCCTTCAAAATGACCTTCTCGATTTGACAATTAGTGAGTTTCCGACAGTAATTTAGGCATGGAAGAATCGAACTGCTTTTTCTCGCTTCTTCGAAAGATTTGTACCCGGGGAAATCAAATTGTACTTTCGAATTTCAACCAAAACAAATTAAAATTTCCAAACCCCCCAAATTATTGGCTTGATTTTTCCAAAAGGGTTCGGCATCCCTTATTAATCGATGTTATCCCCCCCCCCCCAAATTTAATGTCATTTCCGAAAGTTCTTGAGGGTTTTGTATGTAAAAAATAAGCAATCGAATATTTATCCAAACCAGAGAATATAATGACATCGGAACAAATGCCTATGAGCTTATTTATAATTATAGACCTATGAGCTATGCAATTAAAACGAGCGATCACAACGTCTGTTTATTCAATCCCTCTTCATCAGTAGGCGTGCTTCGCCACAAAAAGCGATTCGGCGGCCGATGCCGCTGCCTGCTCGCCGGTGTATTGCCCGCGCTGCGCGTCCCCGTTGGCCTAAATACCAAATTCGGCCAATAAAATTGCTTATGACTGACTCACCTTGGCACGATGGAGAAGTACAGTTTGCGCTCCTGCCATATTCTCATCCTTTCCTCCCCATTTCTTGATCACCGACGACTGAAGCGCTCTGCCGTAAGAGAAGGAAAGCGTCCACGGCTTAAGCACGGTCACACTGTTGATCGCGTTCAGATTTTGAGTGGCTTCGATTTCGGATTGACCGCCCGAGAGAAAAACAACACCTGAAACTGATAAAAATGAAACCATTCAAGAAAATAATGTTGATCAAATCTTTAAATTTCACTGTTTCCTTTCAATTCCAAAATGATTAAGTTGTTAAACCCCCATTTCAAATAAAAAAAATCACAGCTCGTGAAAACGGGCAAAACGTTTGAGAAAAGAAAAGTGACCTGGGACCGCGCTTGGCACGGCGCGTCGAAGAGCGGTGACAGTGGCAAAGCCAATTTGTTCGGGCGATGCCTTTGTGTGGTCCTTGCCGGGAGTGACCATGTTTGGTTTGAGCAGCGTCCCCTCGAGGTAGATGTGGTGATCGGCCAACGCTTTGTAGGTGTAGGCCAAAGTCAGTTCAGTCACCTTAGAAAATGAAATGTGGTTAATTTGTAAGTTCAATATTCAAACCTTTTGGCATCGCTCCAAACTGTGGTCGCCGTCACAGAGCACCTCCGGCTCCACAATGGGCACAAGTCCGTTTTGCTGACAAATGCTGGCGTAACGGGCGAGCACATTGGCATTCTCCATCAGTGCCAAATGGGAAGGCTTATGGGCCCCAATGTTAAGCACAGAACGCCATTTGGCGAAGTCGCAGCCGCCCTTCTTGTACTCAGCACAACGCTCAGCCAATTTGTCAAGGCCTAAAGGTGCTCAGATTAGAAAAGCTTTCCAAAAAGTTGAGTTGACCCTGTGTTGTCCCTTCATCGAGAGTGCCTGCCAAGGGCACAACGCCGGTGTCCACTTTGATGCCTGGAACAGCTCCCGCCTTTTTGATGACGTCGACAAAACGGACCCCGTCATCAGTTGACTAAATTTTTAGATCTAATCAAAGTAACGGATGTGTCCGACCTGTCTGAATGTCTCATCAAAGAGGATGACTCCGCTGATGTTCTGTCCAAAGTTTGGCGTGGCGAACAAAAGTTGGCGATAACGGCGGCGATTGTTCTCAGTGTTCTCAAGTCCAATTGTCTCGAAACGTTTTCCGATGGACCCTTAAAATTGGGTAAGAAGTTGTCTAATTGTAAGGTCAAATCGGCCAATTCTGCGACCTGTGCTTTCATCTGCTGCGAGAATGCCCTTTCCCTCCTGAAGAATTTTCTTTGCTATTGCTCTTAGTTCGTTTTGCTGCTCTTCGGTGAGCGGCGGTTTGAAAGAGTTTCCGACCTCTGCCATTTGAATTCTTTGAATAGAATATAAATTGACCTTTAACCTGGAATGCCAATGTATGAAATGAATGAATGAAAAGATAATGACACGGGTGAAGTGTGGGTGGTTGGGGTGGGGGGGGGGGTCAGGGTCAACCACAAAAGACGGTCGGTCGGGGTCAGTGGGCGCCGCAAGTTTGAAACGTTATAACTTTTTGTGCTTATTTGACCAAACCAAACAATCTTAGTATCTTTGAAAGCACAATGTCTGTAGATGCTATAATAGAAAAAAGCTAAGCGATTCGACTTAAACAAAGAAAGTTATGACGCCACAACGAAAGTTGGCACGAAAATGGCAATTTTTAGACGTTTTAGCTATAACTTTTTTTAAAAAGACGAATCTGTTAACTTAAGCTTTATCAAAGGTTCAGCATACTGAGAGCTTTTGTATAATATCAATTTTGTTTTATTTGCTTTACTAATAACTATGTTATGACTGATCGCGCCGAACTGGGCGGATCCGCATATTAGAGGTAGTGATGATGATAGGACAGTATTGTGAAACATAGGAGGAATTGAGAAAAACGAATAATATAGTGGTAGAGGAAAGGAGGGTCAATTTCCCAATTTTTACACTCTGTGAAATAACTAAAAACATTAACAATCGAAAATAAAAGGTTTGGGGTGGCGTACGAAAGAAATAATCAATAGATTGTACACTTTCGCAAAGGCTTGGCTTGCGGGAGTGAAGTGAATGCTTTGAAAGAATGGAGGAGAGGAAATAAGCAAAGCACAAAGTACACAGATTTATTGGGGCTTAAAGATGGTAAATATGGATCTTATTTGTTAGCTCCCAGACTCAAAATCACTTTTATAGCGTTTTTAAGTGCTGAAACCGACAGAATCAAAATTTTTTGTCGCTCCGCATTTAAATCGGTTTTTGAAGGGTTTAAAATTGCCTTTTGCAAATCAAATTGGCTTCGAAATCGTTCATTGCTTGCCTTATCGTTTTAGGCTAAAAATAAATTTCTGGAAAACTTTGAATTTTCGACTTGTATTTACATAGACTGGACAGTATAGTTTTTCTATACTCACCGTCTGGTCATCTGTATTTATTTGCTGATTAGGTAATATTCTTCATAAATTGTTGGTAACCAATGCTGACTTTCTCGTTTAACTGAGAATGCCCATGGATCTGCTTCCACTTTTACACTAAAATATTGTCACAATTCCATAAACTCTAATGTTAAATTCTTAAAAACGCAAATAACGACGACAAATATTTTACTCGACTCTTTGTATTTTAAGCACAGCACTGAACAAATGCGAATTCATTTTACTTGCCGCAATTAACCAAAGAACAGCCGAAAAGCAATTGGTGTCAAAAAGAAAGGAAAAAAAAGGAAATGTCCGAAATTGATCAACACTAAATGAAGATTTTTTTGTTAATCTTCATCGTCCAACGAATCATCTCCGCGCGAAGTGCGGACGCAATCGGCGCGCGCCGAGGTTGTCCGACCGAGCGGAGAAAGTTAGCGGCCACCTTATGGCTGCTTCCGCGCAAATTAGTTCAGATTGACAGAGAGGAGTCGATTGGTAGGTGATTTGAGTTGGAGTCTGGGACTTATGAGCCGCCATACTTACCAAAATGTTGTTGGTAACCTCCGTTCGTCTATTTTGTTGTCCCATTCAGCGTCCTCCCCCCCCCCCCCCCCCCCCCTCCCTCACCTTAGCCCCCCCCCATTCTTTCCATTCGTCCACCCCACCCGACTGATCAGCTTTTGATCATTCGGGTCAAAAATCCGAGCTTTGTTTACCCTCGGACCATCTTAACCCAGTCAGTTTATTTGTTGTATTCACCCAATGCTACATTCTGCTGGTCAGAAGGCCATCTCCCCTTTCATCACACCTTCCCGTCTCCCAATTCATTCAAATTATGGCCCATTTGTCCCCCAATTTCCAATTCGGAAGGCGATTTTGCCAACTTTTGCCCATTCTTTTCTTTTTTCTCCCTGCCCTCATCGCTTCGTCTTCCTCACACTCAACGCCTTTGCCAACATCACACGGATGTCCCAGTGAAATGCTGCAGAAATGTGCTGAACCCCTTCAACAGCTGGGAATTTCCTCGGGCAAAAATTTGGTGCTGCTACTGCTCCAACTCCATTCTCCAAACCAACTTCGGAAGAGCTGCCTGTAATCGTTATTCTCTAAGACGAAAACAGTTTGGAAGCTTCCAAACGATTTAGAAACCACAAAAGACGCACATCTTCCTTTAGAGCCTATGCCACGGCATTGCCATGCTTCCGAAATTTGGTCCACCGTTGCGGCGTTCCCTCCCAGACGGAGATTCTTCGCCAAATGGAAAATGCGCACCATTTTCTTTGTTCGCCGTTTTCGGCCGTCGAACAAAGTCACCTGCTGGCCCACCGCGTGTGTATTGGGAGGGTTTTGGGCGAAGTCGGAGGCGGGGCGAATTGTGCGGGGGGAGGACAAAATTCGAGCGCCATGGCCGTTGTGCTGTTTAGATGCAGGTGATGAACCTATCCCCAACCTGAACATCGATTATTCCATTTATTGATTTAAATGATTTCTTTTTCTCTAATTTGTAAGGGAACGATGTTTGGCAGCCGCCGGGGAAATGTCGGAAAGTGCCAAATTTGGCTGTTTGGTGCGTGCCTGGCTCAGCGAACAGAATTTGTGTTTGAGTGAACAGTTGAGGGCAAAATGTGGGAGAGAGGCGGCCGCATTTTACACGAAAATGCAACGCAAAATATTCCATAAGAAATTCCCGCTGATTTGTGAGCCGCAAAACAGTCGCGAATTGGCGGCAACGGCACAAATTG
Organism: Globodera rostochiensis; assembly: GCA_018350325.1. Classification (NCBI taxonomy): domain Eukaryota; kingdom Metazoa; phylum Nematoda; class Chromadorea; order Rhabditida; family Heteroderidae; genus Globodera; species Globodera rostochiensis. Next base: position 2,638,373 of record JAEVLN010000011.1, read on the forward strand.
TCGTCCAAAGTGTTGGCGACGAGCAGAAAAAGTCGAAGAAAGAGCCGACGGCGGAGACGAAAGCGGCAAAAAGCCAAAGCGGTGGGATTCCTTTTTAAATTGCGTCATTTATTTTTGGAGTTAAAAATGTTTGGGGGGGGGGAGGAAATGCTTCACAAATCAGTCCTCAAATGCAGTCTATTTAACTTCTTTCAGTCACTTCGGCGACGGTGCCGTCTCAGCCAACAATTTTTGTCATTTCAAAGGTGGCCCATTTTATTTGAATAAAAAATATCGCTAAAAAACTGTGACTCCCAGCAGAAACGGGTGAAGACGGCGGCCAGACTGAGTGAGATCAAGCTGAAGTTCACGGGAAGTGCAAAACGGGGCAGCAACAACAGCAACACAACCAACGCTAACAGAAACAATGGAATGAATTTGAAAGCCTCTCGAAAATCACTGACAATATCTTCAACAGCTGGGGGGCTTTCATCCAATTCACTTCCATCATCCAGCAAAACGATTGCATCTCCAATAATTTCTTCTTCAACCGCATCTTCACCCTCCCGAATCTTTACCTCTTCACCAGCTTCATCTCCGCCCTCTCCAGTTACGTCTTCAACAGCTTCACCTCCGCGATCTTCAGTTCCAGCTTCAAGCACAGCTTCATCTCCAGTTACGTCTTCAACAGCTTCACCTCCGCGATCTTCAGTTCCAGCTTCAAGCACAGCTTCATCTCCGCCATTTCCAGTTCCAGCTTCAAGCACAGCTTCATCCTCCCACATCTTTCCGTCTTCAAGCGCAACATTTGCCCCTGTCCTCTTCCCGTCCTCCTCCACTTCCGGTCGCCCGCCTTTTCTCGCTTTCACCTCCGCTCCTTTTGCTCATTCTCGTCACGGCAACGCCTCTTCCGGAAGAGGTCGCCTTATTCAGTTGCTGGCCGCCCAATCAGTGCCCTTCCACTTTTCGTCAATGGTTGAACAGCTTCATAAACGGAATAAGTCCGAAAATGGCGGCGTTGGACGACCTGCCCCAGCCCAACGGAAGGTTCTGCCAATTCCAAACTCTTCTCATCTTCCTCCCGTCCTCTCTCCAGACCGGTCTTCTCCATCTCTTCCGGATCGGTCTTCTCCATCTCTTCCGGACCGGTCTTCTCCATCTCTTCCGGACCGGTCTTTGTCATCTCTTCCGGACCGGTCTTTGTCATCTCTTCCGGACCGCTCTTTGTCATCTCTTCCAGACCGGTCTTTGTCATCTCTTCCGGACCGCTCTTTGTCATCTCTTCCGGACCGGTCTTTGTCATCTCTTCCGGACCGCTCTTTGTCATCTCTTCCGGACCGGTCTTCTTCATCTCTTCCGGACCGCTCTTTGTCATCTCTTCCGGACCGGTCTTCTTCATCTCTTCCGGACCGGTCTTTGTCATCCCCTCCCCACGTCCTCCTCCATCCTCCACATTATTCCTCCGTTCTTCCTGACCCAGCCGCATTTTCTTCCGCTCATTCTTCCCCACTTCTGCCCCCGCTGATTGCCCTTCCCTCCCCGTCCCCGCATTCGTTTTTCCCCGCATTTTCCGCTCCGTTCGCTTCCCAATTTTGGAGTAACGGACATAACGACAATTTGCAGCAGCGGGACGGCACTTCTCGAATGTTTTTCTTCGAAGGTTCCCTTTTTATTTTTATATTTAATCCCTCCAAAATATTTGTGCCCTTTCAGTGCTGCCCATCGATGAGATGCTTCACAACGCGTAAAAGTGTTTTGCGTTTGATTCAAAATCACCAAATGCCCATTTAATTAATCAATTAATTATTAATTTATTTGGAGTAAAATATGCGAATTAAATCCATGAGGGCGCCGTTTGTCCCTCCAAAGCCCGTCTGGGGGATGTAATTGCCTTCAAATCCCGACCGACCGTCATCAAAGCGCACATCGTACTTTTCCCACAATTGGGCCGGCTTAAATAATAGAAATCGAACGTACAAATTAAAAAAGTGTCGGGTAAACGAAAAATTTAAGAATTACGTCGACAAGAAATTAATTTTCACGAAAATGAAACGTCGGCGGATTCAGACTAAATGTAATTTTGTTCTTGTAGGCTTTTTTGCTTTAAATTTTCTCAATTTGTCCACCATTCCCCTGCGGGGATGGAAGAGTCCGTTGAATGCCGTCGTTAGCAGTCCATCGGCTATCCGTTTAGCCATTGGATGCGCTTCTGCACTAAACGGCGAACATTTCAGAAGGCAAAGTACCGTCAGATGGACCAATCGCTTCATTAAAAGCATTTGGGGGGTTAAGAGAGACTAAAGACAATAACTTACCGGTTCCCCATTCGGAAAGTCCCTTAAAAACGGACCTTTAAAAGTCATCCCCAAAATGTCAAAAGTTACGCGACCATCTCTCAACGCTTGCTCGTTCCATGCTGCTCGGCAGGCCGCCTTTTGTTACAAAAATAAATCCGAAAAAGGGAAACCCCCGGGGCGCCTAACCTTTGAAGTCCAAAGCCCCGCTGCCGTTCATGTACTGGATGGCCGTTTCGCAATTGCCCGCTTTGTCCCCTTTAGACCATTCCATGAGAAGCAACGGGAAAATGTTGACGGGAAAGAAACGGCGGCGGAGTTTCCGTGTTGACAGGTCAAAGTCAAACCAAACCCCGCGGGGACTGTCCCGAAACACCGCTTCAATCGTCTCGGACACCGACTCGGCCAGCATCTCATAGAATTTGGCCTTTCTTTAAAACGGAAAAAATATTCGAGAGTCTTGGTTCTCGAAATCGATGGTATTTGCCCCTCAGGTTCAGTGTAAAGTTTGGCTCTCTTAAATCGACAAATCTCGAAGAATTTGTTGCCCGTGACCCTCTCAGCGCCGGTTTAAGCTCATTTTTTATGGTTTCGTTTTAATTCAAAACAAATTTCAACTTTAGGTCGGCATAACCCAACATTTAATGCTCTTCAATTCTGACCGCGGATTTTCCAAATGCTCCCCGAAAAAGCGAGCCATTGTCCGGTAGTTCAACGCCATGAGCACGTTCAAATCCACGGGCACAATATCGTTGGTGCGGATGCCTTTGCGAGTGTCTTTTGGGGGGGGGGGTGGGAAATTGTTCAAATTGGCTTATTTGTTAATTCACTTTTTTGAATAATTATTCTTTTAAAGCTTCCCCAATCTCCCAAAGTCCCTCACATGCCATCTCTTCGTCTTTGTCGTCGAAGGAAAACCAACGAGTCTTTTAGGTAAATTAACCAATTCTGGCCCATAATTTAATTTCCATACCGAAAAGTCCATGCCGGATTCGCAGGCACTGTCCAGAAGAAATGGCTTATAAACATGCAAAAATTGTGTTTGTTTCTGTTACCTGTTCGTAGATGACCAAATAAACTCAAAGTCGTCTCTGGTGGAGTCCATGGCGAAGTAATAGTCAAGCATTAGACTCTCCGGACGAGGACAGTTCGCCATCGTCTACCGTAATGTGCGCAATTCAAAAGAATTGACTTTGTTTATACTGTTCCTTCCGCTTACCTTATACTGGTAAGCCGTGTACTGCTCGTTCTTGCTGTCCAGATGAACGATGACCGTCCTGTTTTTGCGCCACCAATTCAACTCGCTTTCAAGAGCGGGCATAATTTCGGCCAAGAATTGTTTGTCACCCGAAGCGTCCAAATAGTCACTGACCATTTGGACGAACAGCGGCGGCTGCGAACGGCGGCTGAACCTTTGAAGGGTTTGCGGGGAGTTGGTTTAGGACGTTTGAATTTCCGCGCAAAAAATAAACATTTAATCCATCGAATGTGCCAAAGAATAGGAAAACTAACTGAATGTTGCCAGAGTTGGGAATGTGTCCGCGCACTTTCATCACATGGGCCATGTTCAGCAACACGCCGCGCACCGTCTCCTTCAGATCGGACAGAAGCAGCCCTTTGATGATCCAAAAAGTGTCCCAATAGTAATACCTTTTGCAAAGGATGCACTTTTTACATTTTGTTTGTCCAACACAAACAACAAACATTTGGACCAAATTGCCCGGGATGACGAAAGTGTACGGAACCGCCAGGAAAGGGTATCTGGCAGATAATCAAATCGTCTATTAAATTTCGAAAGCAAACCGATCGGGGTTTTCGAACACATCGTCCACGAAACGTCTCGCCAAGTGTGGCCATATTTTGTGGATTTCGGTTGCGAACATTCTGAAGATGTTAATTTGTCAGTCCCAATTCATTTAAATTTTCTTCGGCGGAATTGGACCTCATTTTTGGGTTCGTAATTCTTTCCAGAAATTTGGCCTCGTCCATCCAATCTTTCAGCTGCGTCTCCTCCAAATATGGCCGGTCGTCAAAGTTTTCCTTACAAAAACGGCGGAAGTCGTCTCGATGAAGCTTTCCTTGCCGATCGAAACTGCTTAAATGACGGCGGGGGGGGGGGGACTTTTTGGAGCTTTCACATCGATTTGTGTCACCTCTCGAAGTTGCGAAGGATGGCATTAGCCTCAAATCGCATCCGATTCCCGGGACATTCGCCCTGAAGGCCGAAGTACCAAGCGGCCCACATAATCGGCCCCTGGCAGTAAATGTCCCGAAAATGGCCGACACAAATCGGTTCCGAACAGTTCACTTTGATTTGGTCGCGCGTAAAAACGTCCGAATCCTCCTGAACAGATTGCCAAGCAGTTCAAAGGAAATGAGTGAGCCATTCCGAAGGCACTCAAAGCCAACTAAAGTAAAGACCGACCACCCACACCGTTCTAATTGCTATCATTAAGCCATAATTAGGCAAGTGCGGCTTCTTCTTTTGGATTTTCTTTACCTTATGGAAAAAGAAAGTCGAACCGTCGCCGCCATTTGAAAACAGCGGCAGAGAGAGGAACAAAAAGAGCAAAAAGCGTCGCATTTCCAGCCGATGGATGGCACAATCGGGGCGGATTTTGTCAGAATATTTTGGTGAATGAAAAAATCATTTTTAAATGTTTTTTTTTGTTTTGAGTCCTCAAATCTCTGGAGAAAGAGGGGGGGGGGCACTTCACTTCACATCCAGACTGACTTTGAACAAACAATTCCCCCCGTTAAGCGCCTTCTTCAGAGATAAACGTCGAAAAATCTGACAAACTTTGGCAAAGCGTCGCAATTTTATGAAATTCAAAAGGGAAAATGTTATTGCCGTTCGTTGAAGGCGACTAATTTGTAAGTCCTAGCGGCTAATTGGACAGTTAAAAGGGTGGGACGCCCCGGCCAAACGAAAAGCATTGATTTGGCTGTGAGATGATCGCCGCGAGGGTCGTCGATTCGATTCCCTCCCGGGGCTGCCATTTTGCTGAATTGAATTTCATTTTGTCTGTTCTTTTGCAAGACGGCTCAGTAAATTTGGGTTGCTCCCCAAGCCTTCGGGGACGGAAAAAGTCGGGTTTGGAGTTTTCCCAGCAAAAACCCCGAAAAATTTAAAAAAGTCGGGGTCGGGGACGAAAACCCGACTAAAAAAGTCGGGGTTCGGGGTTTTCAATTTAAAAAAGTCGGGGTTCGGGGTTTTCAATTTAAAAAAGTCGGGGTTCGGGGTTTTCAATTTAAAAAAGTCGGGGTTCGGGGTTTTCATTTTAAAAAAGTCGGGGTCGGGGACGAAAACCCGACTAAAAAAGTCGGGGTTCGGGGTTTTCAATTTAAAAAAGTCGGGGTTCGGGGTTTTCAATTCAAAAAAGTCGGGGTTCGGGGTTTTCAATTTAAAAAAGTCGGGGTTTTCAATTTAAAAAAGTCGGGGTTTTCAATTTAAAAAAGTCGGGGTTTTCAATTTAAAAAAGTCGGGGTTTTCAATTTAAAAAAGTCGGGGTTTTCAATTTAAAAAAGTCGGGGTTTTCAATTTAAAAAAGTCGGGGTTTTCAATTTAAAAAAGTCGGGGTTTTCAATTTAAAAAAGTCGGGGTTTTCAATTTAAAAAAGTCGGGGTTTTCAATTTAAAAAAGTCGGGGTTTTCAGTTCAAAAAAGTCGGGGTTCCGGGACGGGGAGCAAACCCTACCGTAAATACGTGTCAATTGCCGCGGTCACAACTTTCAAATGAAATGAAAAATTTACACAAATTATTCCCTCTCTTTCCGGCCGGCACAGTCATTTTGGCACTCCAACTGAAAGAAGTGAAGAAAGATTCATTTTTTGTTTTGTTTCAAAAAATGAATGACGTCATCCGTTCTTCGCCCCCGCCCTTTGCCTCAAAGCTTTTCATTTCTAATCCGATCGCAAAATGCTAAATGTTCCCTACCAACTAACGCCCCCCCCCCCCCTCCAGCCACAATAACATCCAATCTCCAATGAGCTGGTTTTTGTTCTTCAGCAGCAGCAATCAGATGGGCAGCAAAGGGAAGGGTTTGCAAAGCTCCCGAAGCCCCCCCCCCCAATTGTCCCCCCCCCCCCCCCCTTCGATTGCCCCCCCCCCTCCGATTGCCCCCCCCCCTTCGATTGCCCTCACCCTTCGATTGCGAATGTTGTGAAAGAATGGAGGCAAAAGATGACGTGAGGGAGGAGCAGCAAAATCAAAATAAAGAGGAAGAACCAGTTAGGTTGTTGGGTGCATATAAATATTCTCACTTTTTTGTGTCCAAAACGTTAATTTGGGCGAATGAGATAATTTGTAAATGGAAATAAGAAAATATGACAGTTTATGTCCAAATTTCTCTTTGATTGGCGGGGGGGGGGGAGGGTTATGTTCAAAGACTGTGCCTGAGGGGTCCATGGGCCCTTCCTGGTCGCTGCAAAAAACGCCCGAAGCATTCAAAGTCTAAACAAAACAAAGTGAATGAATTGGCTATATAATCATGGGAACTGATCAGAAAGATCACCAAAACTCTAATCACATTCGAACGAATCGAATTGCCCCCCCCCCCGGCGTCGCCACATTGTCGGAGAGTCGTTTTTGTGATGACCAAAGCAAAAGAGAATTGGGAAGGATTTGCGGCAGTTGAAGTTGGGGGGGGGGGGGAGGCAATTCTCTCCGGACTTTTGCTTTTGAATATGCTAGAAAATGCTCGATCGACGAACCATCCAATTCCAATCAATCGCCTCCGGGGCATCGATTCTCAACTTCTGTACGATCATTTGGGGATTTTTGGACTGCGCGACTTTGAGGAAAGATCGGTCAGTCGGCAGAGGCAAAAGCGTTGGGTGATCGATCTACTGATCAGCAAGAAGTATTGATGAGAGGCGTTCGAATATCGAAAACCCGGCAAATTTGAGAATGCTTTTTTCGTTTGGATTTCGACCGTACACAAAACTTTTTATGCATTTATTTCACAATAAAATGAAAAAACATAAAAAAGATCGAAAGTATAAAAAACAAAACAAAAAAATGCGCCATTTCATTGGGAGAGCAATCAGAAGGCCAAACAAAGCGGCAGTGAGTGGCCTTTTGGAGAATGAAACACGCGCTTTTGTGGAATTTGGGAAACTTTTGGTCTCGCGTTATTCTTTCTTCTTTTACTTTTTATTTTTTATTTTTTACTTTTTCACTAAATATTTATTTCCATTTTTAGGAATGCGTCGCCAACAAAACGAAAACGTTTTTTTGACAATTACCCAAAAAGAGCGAAGGCTTTTGTCGGCATTGAGTGGCTTTTTTGCTGTTTTTCTCCCATTTGATTGGCTCTTTTTCAGAGTTTTTAATCCAACTTATTTATGAATTTGCCGCCTTTTGGGGGGTCAAAAGTATGTTTTTGGGGTGTGATCAAATTGATCCGGCATTCCATCCGATCAGATCCGACGAATTGCAATTGCAATAACTCTTTTCACAATGACCGACCGACCCATTCACTTTCTTTCGCCTTCACAGTGACCCCAAAATTCATTTTTGAGAGGGGCGGCGGGGCATAGACAGACGAATAAATGAATTCGTCGGCTGATTAATCGAAAATGATCATTCAATTGCACGGGCACCAACGATCAAAATGTTCTCTCTTTCTTTTTCTCTTTCTTTCTATTCTCTTTCTATTCTCTTTCTTTTTCTCTTTCTTTCTATTCTCTTTTTGACTTTCTTTGTTTCCTTTCATCTCTCAGCCTTTTTCCTTCCAAAAACACACACAATTTGCAATTTGCCGACCTCTCTGCTGATCCCGCGCAGCTTCGAAATGAAATTCTCCGAATCGAATCGAATCACATCCCAAAATCCCCCCCCCCCCTCCTCCATCCCCTCCTCCTAATCCCACCATCCTAATCCAATCCCCCCCCCCCCCACTTTCACTTTCGACCCTCCACCGTCCGACGTCTCGTTGTCGTCGTTAACCCCCCCCCCCCCCTCCCCTCCCCCCCCCCCTCCCCTCCCCTCCCTCCCCCCCCTTCCCTTCCCCTCTTCGCCTCCTTCGCCTTGCCGTCGTCATTCGTCGTCGGTTGCGCGGTGCCGCCATCATAGTCGCGCAAAATGGAAAGCAGGCAGCTCTTTTCTGGGATGAAAGCGTCGTTGGGGGAGGTTGAATCTCGTTTCGTTCGTTCGTTCGTTGGTTCGTTCAATCGGAGCGACGGAGCTTTGTGAGGGTGAAGGGTACTCCCCCCCCCCATCCCCCGAGGGGTGTCCACTCAACGACGAAAGAAAGAAAGAAGCACTCCCCCCCCCCTACGCCCCCAATCGGTCGTTCCATTTTGCGCAGCGGTGGCATAAAAAGTGAAAGGGGCATGCGAAATAGTTAAGCAATTGCAGAGGTTGCAGAGAAAGCGAATGCCTCGAGTGCAAAGTCGCCGGAGGGCACAGCGAAAGAAAGCGAAAGTGAGGGGGGGGGGGGGGAAGGTGCGCGGCTGATCCACGTCAAGAGGGGCAGGAGGAGGAGAAGCAGGGAGTCCCTTCGGGGGTTGAGGGGTCCTTCGGTCCCTCGCCGTCGGCGGCGGCGTCGTCCATTCCATCTGCAGATGTTGTTGCTTGTGGCGCTGTCCGCCCAAAGGAGTGAAAGCGCTTCGGGCATCATTCTCCAGCAGCTCCCAATTAGCTCTTTCGCTGATTATCAGTGTTTCTTTGGCTTTTGCTCCCCTTTTACCCGACTGTCAATGACTTTCCCTTCTTTTGGGATTTGATTTTGCGGCGGTTTTATTCATTTTGATCAAAGTGTTCCTTTGCGTTGCACAGATTGCCAAACTGAACAATTTCAAAAACTGAACTGAATGGGGGGCAATTCTCTTCCGTTTGAAGCCTTAATTTGTGACACTTTGGAAGGGCAAAATGGCGACGGAGGGAGGCAATTGATGACAGAACAGCAGGTGAAGAGCGCATTAATTGAGCCTTTCTTAAACACCGCCTTAAAGATGAAGCAGGAGGCGTGGCCGGACGAAAAGGAAGAGGACAAAACGGTGGAAGTGAAGAAGGAATTGGGGACGGAGGACGGCGGAGACGCCGGAGGGGGCGGCGGGGCCGAGCAGTGCCAAATAACGGCCGACCAGACGGACATTTACAGGGAGCTGATTTTGCGGCATTTGATCGCAGACATTAGCGGGACATGCTCAAAGCTTGGCCTATCGACGGGTGAGAAGCTTCGAGTGTTAGAAAAAGGAAAGCTTTCAAATCACAGATTTGGGCACTTGGAGTGGGGACGACTGTCGTCGATGGGTGGCCGAAATGTGTGCGCAGTTCCAGCTGAGCATTGCTGATGAGGGCGCGTTCGCGATGGACGGTCGCCGATTGCTGGCGTTGAGTGTGGAGGAGTTCCAGGAACGCTTTCCGGACGGAGGGGACACTTTGCACGCACAGCTCCAACTTTGGAAGACCGGTAGGACAAAAGCACCATTCATTCCTATCGAATAATTGCTTTTGATAGCATTCGAATCGTGCGGGCAGCCGATTGGCGGAGGAGTCGCTGCGGGGGGTGGACAGTCTCGACAGATTGGAATGGAGGAAAATGCCAATTGGGTGGGTCGTTTGGTGTTCAAAGTAAAAGTTAATGATTCCGTCCCTCCCGGGGTTTCTGAAAGAGAGAGTTTTTTTTGATTGAAATAAATCATTTTGGTGGGCTTCACGGCTAATTTTGGTAATGAGTCAAACAATGGAACATTCCTTTTGCCTGCAGTTGTCGCCGACTCCCAATCCGAACGATTTCGTCTCGCCCTCTTCCGCCTGTTCTCCCGTCGCTTCGTCCTCCTCCGTCCAGCCGAACTTCCCCCACGTCACTCAACAGCACTTTTACAATTCAAATGGTATTTTATTTATGCAATTTAGCCCCTTTTTTTTTGCATTTTGAAGACTTTTTTGCTCGTTTACGGATTTACTTTCACCTCAAAAGAATAAGAATTTATTCAAAAAATTAAATTGATTGGCATTGGCCAATTTTAATTGCACTGTTTCCATTTTGTCTCTCTCTGCAGCAAGTTCAGCAACTTTCGAGCCCCAAGGCCATGCGAAGCACCCACAAAGTCAACAGCCCTTCCGGCATCATCCCCAATTGCGTTCTGCCGAATTGGTCGCCTTTTCCTCCTCGTCTTTGTCCTCGCCGCCGGATGACTCCTCATCGGGTTAGTCTAATTTATGCAAATTAAAGGCCTATTAACCTCCAATGTTTCCACTTTTATATTGGACAAAATAAAAGCCTAAATGAACTCCCCCATCTACTTATGTTCATGTTCCTCCAAGTTCAGTGGCGGACGACGACTATCTCTGCTCTTCCGCGTCCTCCTCCGCCTCCTCCTCCGCTTCGTCCTCATCAGCCGATGCCCCCCACCGGCTTCTTCATCATCATCATCTCCCGTTCTTCCCCTCATGCCCACAAAACTTTTTGAACTCCTCCAACCATCCGCAGCACAACCACCACCACCACCAACAACCGCAGCAACAACTTCAACAACAACAACAAATTGTTGTCCCCCCCTTCTGCCATTTCCCAGACCAACAGCCCCCGCCCCCGCCATTGGCGTGTCCTCACTTCCAAGCCCAGCAACAACATCAGCAACAATTTGTAAGCAAAAGCATAATTAACTGAGTCAAAATCAAAAAAGGTTTTGGATTTAATAAAAAGGTTTGACCCCCGTCAAATTCCGTTGCTTATTTGTCATATGACTGACTCTCCATATTCATCCCAAACAAATCCTTCCAGCAGCCACACACCCACCACCAACAGATTCGGCGTGTTCAGCAACAAACTGTTGTTGCTGCTCTCCATCAAACTCAACAAGTACAGCAGCAACGCGTGGTTTGCAGTCACGGAAACGGTGGCACCATTCACTTGTGGCACTTCATCCGGGAACTGCTTGACCAGCCCAGGGACTACGGAGGCTGTGTTCGTTGGGTGGACAGAAAGGAAGGTGACGGACGACTAATGACCGTTAATTTATTAATTTAAATGCCCTTTTTGTCTAAGGGACCTTCAAAATTGAGTCTTCCCACCATTTGGCGCGTTTTTGGGGGCTGCGAAAGAATCGGGCGGCGATGAACTACGACAAAGTGAGTGCGAGTGTTTTTGATGCATTGTCTGACTGACAGACAAATGAGCTAATTCTTTTTGATCAGTTGTCTCGGTCACTTCGCCAATACTACAAAAAGGGCATCATTCAAAAACCGGAGAAAAAGCAGCGATTGGTTAGTTTTGACTTGGGCGTCTCCGGAGGGGACATTTGTTATTCGATTTGACTCTTTTAAAGGTGTACAAATTCTTGCCGCCGTACAACCAGTGAATGAATGCGCGACAATAACAAACCCAACAACAGCCAACTCCATAAATGTTGCCAATGCCAATTCTTCATAAACAATTACCTAATAATTGCCAAGGGATGGCACCGATTTCTGAATGATTTACATCGATTCCGCTTTTGTAAAGATTTTTGTGATTAGATTTTCTGATTTTTGTTAATGTGCACGCACCAACAGCTTCGATCGATCAGAAAGTAACCTCACACTGAGGACGCCCCCCTTCCGTGCCCTTTTTTTGTCTCAAAAACAGACAAAATGTGCAATTCAATTCAATTCAACCCAAAAATCGCATATTTTTATGTTTTTTGTGCAATAATTTTGGCTTTTGAGGGCCTTCCCAATGCTTTCACTTTCACTTTCAACATTTCTATTCCACCACTTTTCCTTTTATTGCTGTGATATTCCTCCATTTCTGCTGATGTTTTTAAATAAATTTATAAATAAATTATTTATTTCCGTCCTCACAATAAATCTGAAGCAATTCTTCAATAATATTTTTGTTTATAAATTAATCTAACGATTGATAAACTTAAGCTAAATAAATGAAAGAAGTCCTTTCGTGGTGCTGAATAAGAGGATTAATTATCGCGGCTAATAGTTGAAAATGGCGAAGAACGGCCTTATACAAATCGGGAAATCGGGGGGGGGGGGGATCTCTAATACATAACAAACATCACTCAAAAGCAGAGTTTGATTTCCCGGCGAGACATTTGTTTGGATTGTCTTCCGTTCGGAAAGGTTCGACCGAATGGGTTTCATATTCGGGACCCCCATCAATCAATCAATTTAGAAACCAATGAATTTCTCAAAACTTTTGAAACTCAAAAAGGGATCGTGGGCCAATGATTGCCCTCTTCTTCCGCTGTGCACATCAAAATTTGGCGGAATGGTTTCTTGTGGACGACCTTTCCCACCTCCGTTCCGTTCACTTGCACCGCATAATGTTGCTGATGGACGTGGACGTGCATTCGCAGCGGCCCCTCGCCCACAGAGCAGCGATGGACCAGGCCACAGCGACGCCAGTGGCCATAAGACGAGGGGAAAATCTCCAGACGGCCGTCCGATTGGCAGTCCACGAAACGGAAGAGAATGGCCAGCACGGGAGACGAACCGCCGGAGGGGAGCAACTCGACGAAGAAGTCGCTGGAGGGGAAGGGAAATGGTTATAAATACAAGATTAGATGATTGAGAATGGTTAATACTAGATTCGGAATGATTATCAGGCGTGGGCACAGATACGAATTTTCGTATTCGTATCCGTCCGTCCTCAAAATCCCATATCCGGATACCGCGTTATGACCAATTCTTCAATATTTTTCGGGTTTCCCCCGTTGCCCTTTAAATATTAAATGTCTCGTCATTTTAGCAATTATTAGTTTTTCTTTCCCTTTTTTTCTCCGTAACACAAAATTTTTTGTTCACTTTTTTCAACAAATTTAATTTGTTCGGCACAACGGGCGGGCGGGCGGGCGTCTCAGTCTAATAGTTCTTGGAAAAATTAATGTACTTTGGCCGGAGGAAATGCTTCCAATTACCCCCCGGGGGTTTTATCACGCGGCGTCTCTCTCTGTCTGTCTCCATTCTTTCGTCCATTTTTCTCTTTCCCACTAATTGCCAAAGGCACCAAAAATTGTAAAACTAATTGGGAATTAAGCCGGCTAATGGCTGGGACTTTCCGTTGAACTTTCAAAATGTTTTGCTTCCGTGCCATTTATCTATCCCCCATAACAAAATGTCCTTTTCTCCAATTTTTCCCCATGAATAATCCCCCCGGCGCTTTTTCAATTTTCCCTGGGCCACATGCCCTTTCCATTCTTCTCAATTCCATTTACTTGGACGGGGGGGGGGCGGGGGGGGGGGGGGGGGAAAAGGTCATTTTCGAGGAAAGAGAGAGAGACGGCAAGGGAATAAAGAATAAAGGCGGGCGGGGGGGCATTCATTTGGGCTGTCCAAAGTGCCAGAGAAATGTACCCGGCGCCTCGAGGGAGTTTCATACGTCATTGAGAGGCAGGGAATGAGTGTTCGTTGGTTGGGGGGAAGGGGGGGGGTGAGGGAGGGGGGGGGAGGGGAAATGCCATGGGAGAAAATGAATATTGGGAATACAACAAAGGTCATTTGAGAGTTTCTGGATGAGAGAAGGGCGGACAAAAACAAATTTTGACAAAAAAAAAATACGAACATTTTAAAATCTTAAATTATTTTATTTAGAATATAAAAGTTGAGTGAGGAGTGGTCGGTGAGGGCAAAAACAAATTAATTCTGGAATATTTTAGGAAAAAGAAGGCGTCTTCCTTTGGGTCCGTCCCCTTTTGGGACATTTATTCAAAATTATTTTTATTCCTTTTTTGGTCTCAAGTAAATGAATTGTTACCTAAATTTATTTGTTATTTAAAGCATCATAAAATGTTTTTGATGTTTGAAGGACTTACTTTGTTTGATCAATAATTAAATTAGCGATTGAAGGACTTACTTTGTTTGATCAATAATTAAATTACTTACTTCGTTTGATCGTCGTGAGTGATGGAGAATTGAGCACCCAATAGCTCAAAGTGACAGAAGCAGCGAATTTCGACCAATTGAGTGCTGATCAACGGCTGATGCGAAATCGTTGTCAAAGCGGTCGATGGGGACGATGGCATTTCGTCAATTGGAAAGGACGGCGACGGACACGGCGAACTTTCGGCGCCGTTAGAAGGGGGCAACATTTTGGTGGCTGGCCGGCGCCTGTGCACAAAATGCAGCAGAGGGGCGGACAATTATAAGAATTTGCTGACAAATGAATGGGAATGGATGAAATGCCAAGTGGGAAGTGTACCACCGGTCTCTTAAGATTAAGAATTAATGGGGACAAGACAATGTCGCCGGAAGGGAAATTGGTCAATTGAACGGACACCTATTCATTTGAAAAGGGAATTTACAGAATGAATGAATCGCTGCTGCACGTCTCTTTTCAATTTTTTAGAAGAAAAGAAGCAAATTGAAGCAGAAAATGCCAATGGGTGGGGAGGGGGGAGGGGAAGAAGGGGGCGGAGGCACTTCCTCCTCCCTCCCACTCCACGCCCCCCCCCCCGGGGGGATGCCGTCTCGTCTTCCTCCCATTCCCCCCACACACTTTCGTTTTTTGCCTTTCTGTTATGTTTTCAACACTTCCTCCGTTTTAGGTTGTTTTGCTAAAATAAGAGAATTCATTCATTTGTTTTTAGCAGTAAAATGAGCATTTGCACCGGGTGCCGCGAAGCTCGACTCGATAAATTTAGCCAAAGAAAAAGTGAATTAATGTTTGAATAAATTGTTTGTAAAAAATAAATCTTTGGCGTTTTGCACACTTCGTATGGGCGCATTTCTGAAAACTAGAGCCCGGTAAAAAAAAAATTCCGGGAACGGGAACGGGGTTTTCAAAAAGTACGGGACGGGAATCCCGAACGGGAATCCCGTGTTTTTCCCGTTCCCGTAGAAATCCCGTTCAATTTTTAACGGGAATCCCGCGGGAACGGGAAAATTTTGAAAATTTTGAAACTAAGAATTTTTCGAAATTTTTTTTGGCGGGCACTTTGCGATAAATTTCTGATATACAATTGGAGGGTCCGACAACGCCGATAGGCACCGTCGGAAAATTTTAAAAACATTTTTGTTAAGAAAATTGCTCAAAATTTTCGAATTTTTTCCGATTTGCGAATTTTTCAAAATTCAAATTTTTTGAGAATTTCATTTCCCGAGGTGGAGGGGGGGGGGTCGGCGGTGCCGATAGGCGCCGCCGAAAAAATTTTGCATTTTTTGCTCAATTTGATAAGAGATTTGCTACCAAAATCTTAAAAATACGGTAGTGGAAGAGCTGCCCACGGATTGGGTGGAGGACGTGGGTTCGAGTCCCACCCGGGGCTAACATTTTGCTTATTCTTTACTACATTTTGGGTGGGTTCGGCGGTGCCGATAGGCGCCGCCGTTAAAAAAATTTGAAATTTAAGCATTTTTGTGATGAAAATTGGTCCAAAATTGTTAAATTTTTGAAAACATTTCGCCAAGAAAAATAAACGGGAACGGGAAAAGACTGAAATAAAATTTCCGGGAACGGGAACGGGGTTTTCAAAAAGAACGGGACGGGAATCCCGTCTTTTTCCCGTTCCCGTAAAAAATCCCGCTGGGCAAAAAAGACGGGAACGGGACCGGGATTCCCGTACTTTTCCCGCGGGAATCCCGTTCCCGCCGGGCTCTACTGAAAACCTCACAAATTGGTTTTTCCGTCCAAAACTTTTTTGGGCTCGGAAAGCAGTTTTGCGAAATTTGCTTTCAAGTCAAGTACATAAACGGCGCCCATCCCTCTGACCCTCGGGATTGGTCGAATTAGAATCGGATTCACGCCCCCGAATAACAAAATTCGATTTGGCATCAAATTTATTCGAATCACCGGCAAACAATATAGCCTAATTAAATACAACATTAACAGTTGGTTCAGTGATTACAGCCAATTAACAATATTTGATAAACGGACGGCGGCGTGGGAAATGTGCGACAATGTCCCCCATTCGCATGACAATTTCGCGGATGTCCTTCGGCGGAAGCGTCGCGTAGGGCGACCACGCGCAGCGAAGCAGAAAGTCGCGGGAGTAGACAATGCGAAATTGCGCGTAATTAATCCTTGAAAAAATATCGGAATTGGTCTCAATACAATAAAAGCACAAAATTAATTACTTACGATCGTTTGTTGAGCTCCGGGAAAGCCGTCCTTTGTTCCCTTTTAATGTGTCCGATAGTCTTCAGAAGCTCCGGCGTAACAATGGCACGGTAACTGAACAAGAAAAAAGCATTGTAAGGATTCTACGGCATGAGCCCACTTGAGAATGCCATCCGACGAGTCAATTTCCATGTACTTCTTCATGTAATCCGAATGCAGAAAGGCGAGGAACGAAGTGAAGCCGAGGTCGATGGCTTTTTTGTACGGGTCGATGCCCAAATCGGAACTGAAATTGAAAGGTGTCCGGCATCAATTAGTGAGATTAGATAAGCCATTTTGCTTCTGACCGAACGTACAATGTCTTCAATGCAATGTCCGTAGCGTAAAGACGCCCTTTCGCCGTGACAATCATTGCCCTGTAAACAATCTTGCAGAAGTCGTCGATCATCGCCTCGGTGATGTCCAACTCCAGCTGTTGGGACTTCCCGCTGCCGGCAGAGTCCAAATCCAGATCCTCCAGTTCCTTATGCAATTCACCACTCATTTTTGTATTAGAAAATCAAAATGCAAATAAAGCTGAAAACAAAAAGTATAATAAAAAGTGCTCACAAATCAGCGTTTCTGGTTACAAAATCGAAAACCCCAACAATTTAAAATTTTGAGCACCAAATTCCAATTTGAACCGCGGGGGGGGGGGGGGGGGGGGGGGGCAACGTTTCGTTCCCACACAGAAACAATTGACACCAGGTATATCTGGAACAGAGATGGGGGAAACTCATTCGTAAAATGACTGATTTGAGTTACCAAAAAAAAGTCCTGCAAATTTATGAAGAAAGTTACAGCAAATTAAGCTTGCCAAAACCGCAGGGGAGGAACCCTTTTGTTCAACCGAGTGTTCGAATTCGGCTTCAGGGTTCGCGACTTGCAAAATCCGAGCTCGGATTTGTAATCTACGCATAATTCGACGAAATTTCATTCGGTGAAATGTCGCCTCGACGAAATGTTCTTGAAATAATAAGTCGTACAGACAGCTCCATGCTTGAGCCCGCAACTTAAAAATCAATTGAACATTCACCGTCAATCTGCTGCTGAACGGACGAACGAGGCATAAAAAATGCGAGAAAAATCGTTGATCGTTCAGATGTCGAACGAATGGACTCAGGTTATCCTAAAAAAAACATATCATCAAGCAATTAAATTTCTGCTGTTCTCATAAAAACAACAGTTGAGTGCTGGCCATGGCCCAGAAATGATAAATAGTAAAAACATTGCTTTTTGCTGAATTGGCTCTTTTGCTTTTTGCTGAATTGGCTCTTTTGCTTTTTGCTGAATTGGCTCTTTTGCTTTTTGCTGAATTGGCTCTTTTGCTTTTTGCTGAATTGGCTCTTTTGCTTTTTGCTGAATTGGCTCTTTTGCTTTTTGCTGAATTGGCTCTTTTGCTTTTTTGCTGAATTGGCTCTTTTGCTTTTTGCTGAATTGGCTCTTTTGCTTTTTGCTGAATTGGCTCTTTTGCTTTTTGCTGAATTGGCTCTTTTGCTTTTTGCTGAATTGGCTCTTTTGCTTTTTGCTGAATTGGCTCTTTTGCTTTTTGCTGAATTGGCTCTTTTGCTTTTTGCTGGCAATTGGCTCCTTACATAGAAAAGCATTAAAAAAAATGGATGCAATGATCAACTGAGCAGAAGAAGTGGGTTTTTATAGACATTTCAGTAAGGAATTTGTGGAAAATGATAAAACATAACGCCAAACGTCCCGCACAATGAAATGGTGGGTTAGGATTTTTAGTACCTAAAAACCCTAAAACAATTAACCAGGTTCAATAGTTCCTCAAAAGGCTCAAAGCACTAAAAATGGCCTAAATAGTTCCTAAAAAGTCAATTAGTGGTGTAAGTGGCTAAAATTCATTCACACTTAAGTCAAATTTTTGAAAAATACTAAGTCAAATTTCTGAAAAATATGGATTTTTAAAATTTGCATTTTTGGGTGCAGAGGAAAAGGTGCATTTTTCGGTTTAGGTGCTATTTTGAGACTTTTCGAGCCTAAAAATCCTCATCGAAATTTTTCCATTTTGCCTTTTGGTTGTAATGTTGTGATTTTTGAACAATTTAGAGGCCTAAATTGTTTTTTGGAAAATTTCGAATTTAAAAAATTGTTCGAATTTGGGTCCGGGGTTCGGAATTGGTCGAAAAAAATGTCAGATTCAGAATCTACGCCCTCGCCCTAGAAAAATCTTTTTATAGACTTCGAAAATTTTTTTTTTTTTTTTAAATGGGGGGAGGGGGTACAAACCGACAAACCGAACTGTTACCCGTTCCCTTTCTCACTCTTGCGTTTCCTTGGATGCGACAATCTTCGCATTCGACCATTTTTTCATCTCCGTCTGCATCTTCGACCACTTTATTCTCATCTTCCAACTCGAAAATGGAATTGTCTCATTCATTGGTGCTCAACGAACAGGCTTATCGAATATGCCCCGATCCGCAGAAAGCAATGTTCCTCTACGAGTGGCTGCGCTTTTTGGACAGAATATTGCCACTGACCAAAAAGGTCTGAAATATAAGATTTGTTTGATCAAATAATGATATCGTCATACATATGTAGCATAGCAATACAAAATTTGAAGTTCTACCGAATATTTCTAGCGAATTTTTGTGTTTAATAGCAATTCTCAGTTTTTTAATTTTTCAGGCTGATTTGAAGGACTGCCAGCAAAAGCTGTTGGAACAACTGACCGGGCGGATTACTGGAGGATGTCCCCCGCCTTCGCGAATTCTTCTCGGTCGTTGTATTGCGCGGATTTTTGCAATCGCAGACGCTTACAACCTTTTCTTGACCATAAACACGTGCAATGATGTGTTGAAAGATCCGTCGGGACAAAACCAAGTCAAATTGTGCGTGGACAATGAAACCGCACAATTATATTACCAAATATTGCTTAATCCACCAATTTAAGGACGGCACTCTGTGTATTGGGCGAAATGTACGAAAAGTTGGGACGAATGGTCGGACGGAGTTACGAGGAAACATTCCAAGCACTTGCAAAATGGATGAAAAGTGCCGAGGTTTGTCCCAAGTCGGAAAGATGGGCCTCACATTTCGTTCGACACTTTTCACGCATTTATTAAAAATGGAACTCAAAAAGAAAAAAAATGTTGGATTGTTTTTTATTAGGGTTGTTGACGGTCGGTTTTAAACCGGGAGTACCGGTTTTCCGACCCCGGTTGTGCTGCCCCCGATTTTGGTTTCAGTTTTTGGACCAAAAAAGCCGGTTTTCGGTTCGGTTATCCGACCGCCAACAACACTATTTTTATACGTAGTAGGGCAAAAACTATGAAAATGCCAAATTTGGAATATGCGTGCTGCCACCCGATATTTGGTTTTTTAATCCCCCCCACCATTCGGCTTTTACTTTATCGAAATCCGAGGCCTGGCTAATCTCTAATAAACTCCTGACCAATTTAGTCGTCTGCGCGAGTTGAAATTTGGCATACAATGGCCAAAATGGTGCAAGGACTCGGCTCCGGGGCATTTCCAATCTACAAGGAGGTGTACAAAAGTTTGGCCAAGTCACTTGCGGACCGGGTAAATTTTTCCAAATTCAAACGCTCAAATTAAATTGAATAAATTAATTTTCAGGTGCTGTCGGTTCGTGCAGCAGCAGCGAAAGTATGGAATTTGTCGTAAAAAGAGTTACTAGAATTAAAGAATAAATTGTGCAAAAGTCATCCTTTTCTTAATTTGTTCAGTGTTTGGTGTCTCTGGTGGCCGAACCCGACTCGCCGCTGTTCGCTCAATACGATTTGGAGTCGATGTGCACTTTGTGCATTAAATCGCTCAATTGCGCGAATTGTGAAGTCCGCCAAGCTATCGCTCAAGTTTTTGCAAAAATGGCAGCGCGAGTCGCAATGCAAAACATGCAAGGTCTAACTTAAAACTTGCGAAACACCGACTAAAGTGCCCAAAATTTTTTCGTTTGTTGCAGTTTTGCCAAAAATGCTTGGCCAAGTGCCATCCACCTCCTCCTCTTCAACCGGACTTTCTTCCACCACTTCCGGATCCAAACAGCTTGGCACTTTGGAGGACATTCTCCGATCTTTGGCGAACGGAATGCAAAGGGGCGGAGTTGGCGGATTTCTGAAGACGGCGGCGAAGACCGCGACTGGGTTTAACCCGAGGGGACAGCGTGAGACTCGGATTGGCATCGCCCAAGTTTTACATGAAAAAATACGCTATTTGAAAGGTTCTCCGTTTATGCATAGGCATATGTGGCATTGGCACATGAGCTGGGCCCTCGATGGCTGAAACGGAACATTCCGATGTGGTTCAAACACATGTTGGATTTGGTCTCCAAATGCGCCAGCGAACCAAGCTCAAAATCGATCGCTGTTTCCATCCATTCTTAGTAAAAATATGATGAAGCATTTTTCGACGGAAACAATTCCCAAAAATTGCCTCAGTGATCCTTCTGCCGATGTGTCTCTTTGTGTTCGTCGTTGTGTGCTTTTTGTACTCCGTTCCACCGTTGGACAATTGCTATCCGAACCGGATCTGATCAACGCATGCAAAGAGTTGGGAAATGTGCTCGGAGATCTGATCACTTGTTTTGGTTTGTGTTTACCTACATCAAACTTTTTCTTAATACTCCAATATAAAACCATTCACATCTTTCGACTTTCAACTCCACTTCAGATTGTGTCGTCTTGGATTCCAACAAGGAGGAAGAACGTGTAATCGGACTCGACGTGTTCACGAGCGCACACGCGTGCATTGTCTGTCTGATGGAGATCGGATCCATCGGTCAGCTTAAAAAGCATTCTTTTTTCGGGCTTCAAAAGTTTCCCATTCAGCTCTCCAAGTGGACACCGCAATTGTTTCTATATTTGTTGAAGCTTCCGGCATTCTTGAACCCGTGTTTTCCTGCTTAGTCCATCCCATTCAATCCGTGCGAATTGCTGCTGCTTGGTCTCTAAGGTGCGTTAATTTTGTTGTTTAGAATGAGAGCTGGAAAACTAATCAATTTAATTTGAGTTTCCAACATCGAACCCTTTCTCCGTTTTTTGAATGTTTTCCCATTTTCCTCTTGGACAGATGCGTTGTCTCCGCCATTCCCTCTTTGGCCACTCCGTTGGTCGACCGTTGCCTCAGTCGTTTGGAGTATCTGAAGCGATCGTCCGATGCTGTCAGTGGCTTTTCCCTTTCGCTCGGCGCCCTCCTCCCCCAATGTTCCTACTCAAACTCCCCGCTGGGCATTCCTTTTGCCAAAGCTCGGCAAGTGTTCACTGCGGCTGAAGATCTGATCAAATCGGCCACCCAAAATCCACGGCTGATGTTGCACAAAGTTCGAGCTGGTTGGCTTATGACCGCTGCTGTCATTTCAATGGGTTGCTTAATTTAAACTCAAAATTGAAATTTTATTATCGGAATATTTTGTTCTGCTCAACTTTCCCTCTATCTTTGTGCAAGTTTGTTTCCATAGGGTCTGCCTTCGCCAAACCTGTGCTCGACCGCTTGTTCATTTTATGGCGCATTTCATTCGCACGGTCCGTGGAAGAGACAAAAACAGAGAAAGATTGTGGCGATGCGACCACGTGGGAGGCGACGTTGGAAGCGCGGGCAGGTGCACTCGACACAATGGTCGCGTTGGTGGAATTCTGCGCGGATTTGTGCACGGATGAGACGATTAGACGAATGACAGTGCCCATAGAGACGACAGTGCGTTTTTTAGACTAGAAAAATTCTGGGGTTGAATTTTCCAGAACATAAGAATCCTTTTAGTTAGGCACCATGGGAATGGTGGGCGACTTGTTGCTGATGCATGGTGTTCGGATACGTCCCGCTATACAACTGCTCCGTCTACGCCTCTTCTCCCTCCTCTGCCGACTTCCCGTAGGCCGTTTTGAGTCCGCGGTTAACCCTCTGCTGAAAGAGTTGGTGGCCGAAGTCACTCTAAGCGACAATGTTCAATCCGCGCAAAAATCATCGCTCTGCGCCAGCGTCTGTACTTCACTGGAGGGCATGTTTCTGGGCGGATGGGTCACCAGTTCGGAATCGGCCTATTTGGAGACGGAATTGCTGGGCCAATGTCAAACTACGGTGGTTGGCTCCCTGGAGTTCGATTCGGCACAGTTGGTCCATTCCCGGAACGGACATCGCGAGGGCACCACCAACAAATGGTCGGACTAAATTTATGCAAATCAGAAAAGAATGAAAGATTTGGGGAACCTCACCCTTCTCAAATTGTCCTAACATATTTTGTTTTAGGTGGTGGCCCGAGCCTCAGCCTCTGGCGGTGGCCGTCTTGGACTCGGCCATTCAACTGTTGGTTCAAAATAGAGATAGGACTTTTAATTTGACAAACAAGATTTGAAATTTTTTGTCAATTAGATATATTTGTTTTGATAATAGCTGTTAGTGTTAGTTCAGTTATGCGTTTTTTTCAGATTTGCGCGTGTGTTCCCTGTCGTCTCCGATCGATGCAAACTCCAACTGCTGCAACACTTTGCCACCCAACTGCAGCAAACGAAGCAAAATGTGCGTCTCCTCGCTCTCCAACTTAACATTTTGACGGCACTTTGTTTGGCTGCCAAAAGCATCGGCGAGCGACGCGTGGGAAAAATGGAGGACGAACGGCTTCAACAGGTGGCCACTCAGCTGGTGCTGCCGCTCATCACCAGCGAACACATTCTGTTGAAATGTCTTGCGGTGGAGTGTCTGAGTCGATTTGCGCAGGCCATCTGCACGCCCCAGGCATTTTTTGTTTTGTTTCAATGAGTTCACATTTTAATATTATTTCCTCTCTTTTTTTAGTTTGTTGCGGGCAATGCCCAATATTGTTTTGACAAGATCCGCCAGCTCAAGGACGAATGCTCTCGCCAGGGCTTTGCTCTTGCCCTCGGGGTGCTTCATCGATACATGGGCTCATTGGGTAGGTTAAGTTGCCGAATTGAATAGGCAAAGAGACTAACTAAGGGAGTGGCCAACATTTGAACACTGCCGTCGGCATTCTGTTAGCTCTTGCGCAGGACATCAACTGTTCCTCCATGAAGGTCCGATTTTTGATGGAAGCTTATCAAATATGGCAAAACATTGATTGTGGTAACAATAACTGGTTATACCCAGAATGAGGTATCTTCAACTAAATTCATTTACTTTTTCATCATATCTTTGCTGAGGGACTCCGCCAATCTGTTACCTTGAAAACTTACAAATTAAGAAGTCACTGGTTTGTCCGAATACTTTTTTTGCATTTAGCCATGGGCTTTGTTTTCGTTGTCGCTGATCGCTTCAACTGGTGGAGGAATGTTTTGGTGATCGTTTAAACTTTTTTCTACTGATTAGTCCAACTCTCTTCACAAAGCAGTCCATACGCCGAGCCCGTCCGGAATTTGTGTCTACAACTTCTGTTGAACAGCCCGCAAATGTCCGCAGAGATTGTCCTCTCCATCGCTAAACTGGTTTGGTCCAAAACATTTGTGAAGCTTCATAATTAAATTCAGATATTTTCACTGATTTCCGCCGTTGGGCCAGAACTGAGCAGCGCCAGTGGTACAATTGAGTCCACTCGGCAGGCATTTCTGGTGGCAAGTTCGATGCTGTTGGATTTCGAAGATCTGCTGGTCAAGGCTGAGGCCATTGCTTGTTTCCAACATCTCCATTTGTTCTCGCCCCGCCATGTCGAAATTGATCGACTCGTTCTGACACTTTGTGTAAATTTCTCAAATATCTGAAAAATCTAAAACCTCTCAAATCAAAATTCTCTTTTTGTCTAGGAAGTACTCCATTCGTCGAGTTCCATTCTTCGAAAGTCGACTTTGGCTTGTATTCGTCAATTACTTCAACAGGAATCCCGTGAGGTCCGGGAACATGTCAAAGCTCTGATGCCAACAGCGATGATTGAACAACGACAGAATCGCTTGAGGGGACATCAGACGGGGTCAAAAATGCTGCTGTCGGAGTCAGGCCTGGAAGGAGCGCTCTTTGAAATGTTGGATACGGAAACGGAACCGGAAACACGGCAGCACCTGAAACAGTCCCTTCTGTCTCTGCTCCAAGCCGAAACCGAGGAACGGCTCGGATTTTGGCTGTCGTTGTGCCGAGAGGCGTTGGCCACCACCGCTTCAATGCCCGATCAAGACGGTGCAGTGCTGAAGAGTACAATTTCTGTGCAGTTGGGCAATCAGACCGATCGGGTTGGTGATGGAAGTTCGACGAACGATGAACAGCAGGAGAACAACAATGCGGTGATTTTTCAAAAATTTTTTTGCCCTTTTTTGCAAAAGTTTCGTTCTTATAGAGCAATAACGACGATGAAACATTGCACCACATGGGCGATGAACGTCGCTTAAGAGCAAAGGTATGCGTAGCCATATGAAGAAGGGTTTCGCTTGCAAAAATTATGGCAATAAACCGATTTCGCTATGTTAAAGGTTCTCCCCCGTTGGCACACCCGCGTGTTCGCCTTCGATATTGTCCAAAGGTTGCTGTCACTTTGCGAGACGGAAAGGGCCCATTTGGACTTGGCCCTGGCCAAGGAGTTGCTGCAGAGCAGCCAACATCGCGTATTGGAAGAGGACCAATCGTCGGATTATTTGGTGCTTCATCTGGCCGAACTGGTCAAGATGGGCTTCATGGGTTAGTGGAAAGGACTTCATTTGGGCAATATTCAAAATCTTCGTAAACATTTACATTTTTTGTGCCTTAATAACTAACCTCTGAAAAAATTAATCTAATCATTTTGTTACAGGAGCAACTGGTGAAAACACTCAGCTAAGAATGGCTGGTCTCGACTGTATCCAGGTGTTTAGTCCTTAAGCGCAATTATAAATCTGAAATTTCAGAAAATTATTACAAAGTTTGCCAAAGTCGCCGAACCGGAATTTCCCGGACATGTACTGCTTGAGCAGTATCAAGCGCAGGTATCAAAACTTAAGAATACTTATAAACATTATTTGTTCAGATTGGCGCTGCTCTACGGCCGGCGTTTGCTCCTGAGACGCCGGCCAATGTAACGGCATTGGCTTGTCAGGTGGCCAGCAGTTGGATTTGTTCAGGGGTGGCCCATGAGCTAAACGATATTCGTAAAATACACCAGGTTGGTGGGTCAATTAAATATCTCAGAGAATGAGTATGATTCCGATCAGTTGCTCGTCTCGTCTTTGGCCAAGCTGACCAAGCAGTCCTCCAACACACAGTTGTACAACGAAAGTGCCTCCACCATGGAGAAGCTGGCCATTCTGAAGGCTTGGTCCAAGGTGTACATCTGTGCCACCGAACAGTGTCGGAATGGAGTGAGCCGAGGAGACGACGAACTGTGGAAGGGAAAAACTTTGCTCGAGTTGGTTGAGCCCGAGCTGGCGACACTGGTTGAGCTTTGGCAAAATGCCCTTCGCGATTGGGCATTGTTTTCTCTGTCGACTCATTGTAAGCATTCTGATCAGATCGCCGACGCGGGAGGCGGTATCTTCTTCACACTGGACAGCATGGAAGTATGGGTGGCCGAATTTGGGCTGGGCAATAGTGGGTTGAGGAGACCCTGAGATTTATTTTGATCCGAATTTGTTATGAACCCGATGATTAGTTGTTTTTAGTAGAATTTGTATTGCCTTTCCAGATTTGTAAGAATTACTATCGTTCCGCATGGCCCCTCCTTTTGTTGGCTTGCTCTGTGTGGGTTCGTCAACGGGAGGATGAGATTGGCACACATCAGCCCAATCCCCGGAGGATTGGTATCAGTGGCAGAGTTCCACGAGGGATGACAGACCAACTCCATCTGATGGTCGGCATTTGTCTCGAGTTTTTGTGCAACAACCGCCAATATTCGACTGACGACAGACCGACCCAGGTGAGTGTCCAAACAATATCTTCGTGAAATGCCAAACAACCAGTAATTTTTGATCAAAAACGGATTTGGATGGTTAAATGTTTTGCTGCCTGCTCATTTGGTATCGGAATTATGTCTTTTTTTGCTTTAGTTGTGTCTAAGAGCGCTGCTGAATCTGTTGGGCTGTGAATGGGTCCAAAAGGAAATGATGCGCGATGTACGCGTACCCATCGAGGCATAACACAAACGCATTTTAAATTTTTTTTTGATTTTCTTCTCAATTTTAGATTCTCAACGTTCTGTACAAGTAAATTTAAATTTTGAAGTAAAACAATAATAAACTTAATACGATCGTTGGATAGAATTGTGTTGACGCGGGACAGCGTGCAAACGCATCGAATTTGTGTGGAATTGACCACAGCGCTGGTGCTCAAAGCCGCCAATGGAGCGATTAGGACGGAAGCGGAGAAAAATGGTTCGTTCGGTTTGAGGAAAAGTAATAAAAATGTTTAAAGCGTTTTTGGTTTTTGCTAAAAATTATTGCTAACAAATAAAATCAGAATCATCGAAACTTTAGAGTTGGATGAACAGAATGGGAACGATGTGAACGGCGGGGGGCGAGAGGGGCCATTTAATGCTAAGAAGGAAGATGAGTACGAGGAGGAGTCGTTGGACGGCTCTTCGACTGAGACGGCACTCGAAGACGTTCGACCGTTCCGTGGCGGCGAGGGCGAAGAAGGCGTATTCGACCCGCGTCACTCGTTGGTGTTTGCCGTGCTCGAAGTGTGCATGTGCGTGCTGACCCGACAGGCAAACTTTTTACTCCGAAATTTCTAATTTTTCACGCTTTTCAGATTCCCCAAATTAACACTGTCCAGGCCAAATCGCGTCTGTTGATGACTCCCCTCCGCGGTCAAAGGGGTGGACGATTGTCGGCCGAAAGTGTAAATATACAAAATAAAACCAAATCATAGTCTCATTAAAAGTTGAATCTTTCCCAAGTTCCATTATTTCATTCATTAGGACGAACTAATCCATTCGGTGGTCGTTCTGCTCCCCCACCTGTTGAACCTTTGCTGTTCCGAGGGCCAACTCGTCGTGCTTCCCTCTCTACTCAACATTCTCCTCGGCACCATTCGCGAGACTTCCTCATCCTTTGTCAATCCGCCAAATCCCTCCTCCAAATCGTCGTTTAATTCGATCTCATCATTCCCACGAATTTCTTCAAAGCCCGCTAACAGTGCCATTATGGTATTTATCATTTACTTGGTTGGCCGTTTCAACGGAGGCGTTCTTTTCCAGGCCCTTCGTCAACTTTGTTCGATTTGTCCTGACCCGCAAACAGAACGAGTTTTGTTTGAATCCTGGCAATCGGTAAGTAGGAGAAAAAATATTTTTGAATGATTTGTTTAATCGTTCGATCATTTACTTATCAAATTCTTTTGAGAAACCCAAAAAGTTTGGTTGGCATTGTCTTGTTATTTAAGAATGAAAAGGAGTTTATCGTCAGTTAATGCGTCTTTTTTTCCAGCTGATGTGCAGTGCTTTACTGTCCCTGCTGAAAACCGCTGATGGTTGGTGTCGTCGTGTTTCTATTATTTAATTGCGTTTCTTTCCCTTCAGGATGCCGGCACAACGACCCGGACGTGTCCTCCGTTACTCTACTTTCTTCGGTCGTCCTGCTTCTCTCCGCAGTGACTGCGTATCCATCTTCCGTCTCTTCCACTCCCCGTTCTCCGACGGAGTGTCCTCCTCGACTTTGCATCGGTGACGACCTGTTTGAACAGTTCTGTGACATCCTCCGCCATTCTCTGCACTCGTCCTGCCAGTCCGTGCAACTGAAGGCTCTTCAAGCAGTTCGTCTGCTCTTCCAATGTCCATCTCTGTCGGCACTCTTTGTGCGCGAGTTGGGAAACGATTGTTTTGCAAACATTCGACCGTTTGTGGAAGAGGAAGAATCGGTTGATGATCAAAATAGTCGGAAGGAGCCATCAGAGGAAGACGTGCTGCTGGTTCGGGAGTCAATTTCCGTCATTGAAGCCATTTTGAGCTGTGCTCGCGATGATAGAGGTCAATATTTAATTGACTTTGGGTATGCATTTGATCGTTTTTATAAAATCCGGATCGCTACAATTTAAATATCCCGGATGTCTGTGATTGATCATTTTCTATTGCTGCCAAATGTTTGGTTCTTTAGAAAGGATTTTTGTCAGTCTTCTCGTCCGATCTTTGGCACAATTTTTGCGTTTCGACGACTCACTTTCTCAAATGCCCTCAAGGGAACTTCATGAATTTGCGCTTGAACGATTGAACGCCATATTTTCACAACATTCCGAGGTCATTTGGCTTTATGTTTCCGAAAACCCTTTCGTTTTAGTCTTTTAAGGCACTGCTTCAGGCCGCGCCGGACATTCGCCAAAGAATTGAGACGGCCACAATAAAACAGAAGGAACAGCAACAATTGAAGGGACACCGGCAGCAGCCGCACACAATCAATGGGACAGGAGGACAACAACCGCAGCGACAGCAACAACCGACCATCAAATTGGCTACCGATTTCAGCGCATTTGCCAACGCCGGCAGTGAAGAGGGGAAACTGTCCGACGCTTAAATATTCAGTGAACGCGAGGGGAAATGATGGGGGAGGGCAGAGTCTCCGTTGCGTTAACTTTTATAGTTGTACAAATATATATGTACATACGTAAAGAATAAAGATAGATGAATAGAAGTTATATATTATATTATTACAACATCCTCAAAATGAACATTGAAATTGTGGAGATATAAACGTTCGCTTTTCTGCGTAATGATGGCGAGAAAAACAGGGCTGAGCTGTCCGTCGTTAAAAAAACAAAACCAAAAACGGGACAGCCAAACCCTGCCGGGAATGTAAATTACGATGGATCATTTTTGAATTTCTTCCCTGGAAGAGGAAGCGTGTTCGTGTTGGCGGTGTTTGATGTACACCTCCACCTTGCTGCCCTCAAACTCCCACACAACCTAAACTTATCACCATATAAACAGGCACGTATTTAGGGGGAGGGGGGGGGGGGGGTACACAAGAGATCACGTACTTCCCCCCCCCCCAAAGGGGAAATTTGAGAAAAAAGAAACCATAGGGGGACCCCCCTTTTTGATTACAAAATTCATAATTTTTTTTGGACCAATTCTCTTAACAAAATTGATTCAAAAATTTCTCGACGGCGCCTATCGGGACCACCGACCCTCCCCCCGCCAGAAGTAAAGCAGTTTTTTTTGGAAAAAATTGCTTAAAAAATGCAATAAACCTTAAAAATGCACCCCTTAAAAGTCGACTTTTTTTGGTACCCCCCCCCCAAAGCAAAATCCTAAATACGTGACTGCATATAAAATTCCAAAATGATTTGCCATTATTCTCAAATGTCCGGGTCAATTAATGCTTTCTTGTTAGTTTAACCAGGAAATAGAAAAAGCTGTTGATGCCGATCAGGAAGTATTCCGCCACCGAAAATGTTGCGTAGGCTGTGGGGGGGGAGGGGAAGTGAAAGTGAAGGAAAAGCATTGGCACCGAAAGTGCTGCAGGAGAGGACAAAAGTCAAGTAGCTGGCGGCGGTTGAGACGGAAATTGGGTAGCCGACGAGGAAGAGGCCGCATTTGATGCGGAACACGCGCTTATGCTTTGTTGGGAGAGAATCAGCGAATTCAAACGAAAAGCATAAAAATGGGAAATTGCTCAAAATATTACCATTGGCTTTAGCTGATTGATGCCCGAATGGAAGTGGAGCATGTTGTTGAAGAGCATGTTGAAGTTGAACGGAAGGAAAGAAAAGAATGAATTAAGAAGAAAGATCTCCCCGGTCCCCCTCCCCTCACTTTTCGTTAACAAAATGAAACAGTCCGGACCCAATGGAAACGTCCGTCGATGTCGAGAATGACATCGACGAAAGCCTAGCCAAGACCAAATCAAAAAGCAATTAAAATTTACTGGGACTAGCCAGAGAGCGAAGCAGACGGCGTGGACCTCTTAAAAAAGGAATTAACTCACTCAATTCACTGGCAGCCTCAACAAAAGAAAACTCACTGAAATGGCTTTCGATGTCAATGACGGACACTGCCAGCAGTCCGAGGGCCTCCACCACCAAAAGGAAGTAATGAAGTCGGCTGATCTTCGGGAACCATCGCCGCTGGCGAAACTCAGACTCGCCCAAGGCGTAATGACTTTTGTGTACCTTTAGCAGCAGGAAGGGGGGAGGGGACGTTTTGGGATGAACGCAAAGGCACAGTGTTTGCTGCACTGATCCAAAAAGGTCAAAAAAACGATCGGATCCCACCAATAAAGTAAAAATCGTTCATTTTAAAAACTCGCGGATCGTGCAAAAAACACTGTGAAAAAGAATTGTCAGACAATGGCGTAGAAGAATCGGGGCGGAATGTGCATGGAGAGCACCTTTGGTAGGGATCAGTCGGTTACAAAGGAAACAAACAGGTCCCCCCCCCAGGCTATTCCCTGGTGAAACCGACCATCAGCCAAATGTACTTTTGGGGCTTCCACACGCCGATGCTTAATGGGGGAGGGGGGCGGTGATCGATCGATTGGTCTCCAGGAGGGCAGAACCCAAATAAGCACCTGTAGCTGACCGGAGGGAACATGCTCTTTAGTCCCTGAAATGGTGGTGTGATTAACCATTAGTTTGACGCATCGTTTCGCGACAAATCCATCAAACTTAGCCCTCGAGGGGTTGGATGGACTGTCCGATTAGGCTGTCTGTCTCACCGGACAAATGGCAGACGGAATTGTGAAGTTTGCTACCCTGTCGTATTGAAACGCAAAAGTGTAGGCAAGGCAAAAATAGCATCCGACCGCTAAAGGGGACGACGCCAAGAGGTCGTGAAGTCGAACATGTTCATTCATTCACCTGGGAGAATGGCGGCCATCAGTCCCAATGTTCGCACCTTCCATTTGGCGTCCGGCTTATTTGGCGGCCACACAATCTGTTCAACAACATCTTCGTCTGCCGTAAAAGGCGGCGTAGAAGCCTTCTGATCGCCGTCAGTGTCCGGCGGGTGGCACGAAGGCGACGAAGCCGAGGAGGAAGACGAACATTTGGAGAGGGAACAGCTCGTCGACGAGTCGGACAAGTAAAAAGGCGTCTCCGAATTGTCTTGGGCATTGTCCGAAGCGATGGCAGGCGAACATTGGGCCCTTTTGCCTCTTGTCGTCCTTTTATGTCCGCTCGTCGTCAATTTCTCGTCACTAGTAGATGAACTGCTCGAAGTGGGGGCAAGACCATGATGATCATTTTCATTCGGTCGCCGTTTTTCTCCGACCAAAATTCCTGCCGAACTTGAAGAAGACGGGTGGTCGCAATGAGAAGGTCCAATTCGGAGGCTAATCTCTATTTCTTCGGCCATTTCTGTAAAATCTGATTGTTTTGAACATTTTGGAGAGCGTTTGACAGCAACAAAAATATTTATGACTTTCAAATTCCGAGGCCAAAAGGCTACCGATCACTTTTTCTTATCAGTGATGGCTTTTAAATATTGAAGGTAGCCGTTGTGCAAGGATGCGTTGGGCTGTGCGCAATCCCAAAAGCACAACGAATGGAAGTCACTCAGTCAATCGGCCCCCCCGCCCCCACCTTTTCCCCATTCCTCAACATAAGCGGCTTCATTGCGCAAATGGACGGGGACGGACAAATTGCCGGAGGCGAAATCCAATAATTCGGAAAGGAACAGCCACCGAAACTGCCCGGGGGAATGCAATTCAATCAGCGACAACGGCTTCTTATCGTGCGAATCCGCCCGTCCTTTTACACTTTCATCCCGTCCAATCGCCCCATTTGCACGGCAATTGTTTCGCCTCCCTTTCCTTCCGTTTTGGTTTTATTTTATTGTTTTAGTCGCTTCTGAACCGCCCGCCCTCAATTTGTTCTTTTCCAATTCCTCATTTTTATTTTATGTCCCCCCCCCCCCCAAGTCCATGGCGATCATTGGCATTTCAATTTGCAAATTAACAATTTCATTACGTTCATCTTTTTTAATTGTGGAAATAAACAAATGAATTACGGACCTTTGGGGATGAGAAGATGACGGTGATTGGCGGTGAGAGGGAGGGGGGGGGGGGCGATTTGTGTATCCGACAGAAAATTGGTGGAAACGGGTTGGGCGAATTGAGACAGAGAAAAACACTAAAGAAGCCCCAAAAGCCGAAAAAGGTTGATTAAAGGGTCATATGATGGGATCTGATGGATCATCAACGGCCCAGCAAAACGAACAACAATTCATTCATTCATTCAGAAAGGGGAGGGGGGAATCTGATAAAGCAAAACATTGCCATTTTTATAAACTAAATCAAATTAAATAAAAGGATTAATTGGATAAAGATTTCTTCCAGAAATTAGCATTATTTTGAAAATATTTTTCACAAAAAGGACTATGTTTTTACTGTGGAGGAAACTTGAGTCTGAAACGGCAAAATGCCAACCAGCAGGCCATAAAGGGTTGAACCAGGCCATAAATGGGTTGAACCAGGCCATAAATGGGTTGAACCAGGCCATAAATGGGTTGAACCAGGCCATAAATGGGTTGAACCAGGCCATAAATGGGTTGAACCAGGCCATAAATGGGTTGAACCAGGCCATAAATGGGTTGAACCAGGCCATAAATGGGTTGAACCAGGCCATAAATGGGTTGAACCAGGCCATAAATGGGTTGAACCAGGCCATAAATGGGTTGAACCAGGCCATAAATGGATTGAACCAGGCCATAAACGGGTTGAACCAGGCCATAAATGGGTTGAACCAGGCCATAAATGGATTGAACCAGGCCATAAATGGGTTGAACCAGGCCATAAATGGATTGAACCAGGCCATAAACGGGTTGAACCAGGCCATAAATGGGTTGCGGATTACCAATTTGGACCTGCAACGAGGGCAAACATTCAGCAGGCAGAAAAGGAGAAGCATTTACTGTCCAAAACGTATAGCGCCTTGAAACTGGGCGTTGGTTGTTTTTTTAATGTTTTGCTTTACTTTTGTTTCTGGCGAAGTGTTGTGAATAAATTCGCAAAAAAAATAATGATTTCTCATTTTTCGTTAGAACGTCACCTGAATTTAACTTTATTGAATAGAATGATAAACTTTATTATACATAGATTAGCAGCTTTTTTAATCATTATCAAACCATAACGACAGCAAAAGATCATTTTTAGCGAGAAGTCCATTTTAGTGTCGCCGTCTGTCTGTTTGTTGACAAAAATTGCAAAATGAGTAGCCCGAGAAAGAAAATTCTCCTCAAAGTCATCATTCTCGGTTTGTTAATTTGTTGTTTATGGGAATGTGTAAAAAACTTTAAAAGAAAAAGACACTTTTCGGCCAACAAAGATTTATTAGCTAAATTCATTTTTATGACTAGTCACTTTCGAATCTCCAAATTCAGGTGACTCCGGAGTTGGGAAGACGTCGCTGATGAACCAATACGTAAACAAACGGTTCAGCAACCAGTACAAAGCTACGGTATTCTTCTTTCTTAATTTCCCGTCACTCATCCTTTTACTTTAGATTGGAGCCGATTTCCTGACTAAGGACATAATGATCGACGATCGTCTGGTCACCATGCAGGTTTGTCGCCTGCCCAATGATCCGTTAGGTTTCGATTGGTCGAGCGGCGCCTATCGGCACCGCCGGCCCGCTCCTGGCGCTCAAATGGGATTGCCATCTGAGCGCCGCGCTCAGGTGGATCAATTCCCCCCTCCGAAATTTTTTTCTGGCTACGCCCCTGGGGGGGGGGGTTGTTCTCCTATTCAATTAATTAGGGGGGGTTGTTTTCCTATCAATCAATTAGGGGGGGGGGGTTGTTCTCCCATTCAATCAATAGGGGGGGGGGGTGTTCTCCCATTCAATCAATAGGGGGGGGGGGTGTTCTCCTATTCAATCAATTAAATTGCCGAATGTGAATTTGAGACTTAAGATTTGGGACACTGCCGGCCAAGAGCGTTTTCAATCGCTCGGTGTGGCCTTTTACCGCGGTGCCGATTGTTGTGTGCTGGTGATCGGACATAGATTTTGTAAAAAGGCACAAATTACACATTTTTAGGTTTACGACGTCACTTACGCTCCGTCATTCAAATCGTTAGAGAGTTGGCGAGACGAATTCCTCGTCCAGGCGAGGTTGTGCCTTTGGGAGACAGCGTGTTCACATTTTAACCTTGAAAAGAAATTGTTAATGAATATAACCAATCATTTATTCACTGCTTTTTGTTTTTAGTCCTCGTGATCCCGAACACTTTCCGTTCGTTTTACTCGGCAACAAAATCGACGACGAGGCGAGACGCGCGGTGAATGCGAAGAGAGCTCAAAGCTGGTGCCAATCCAAAAATGGGATGCCATACTTTGAGGTAAAGCGTGCAAATGCTGGACAGAACCTTCAATTTATTTAACAAATGTCCCCTAAAGACATAAAAGCCGAATTCTCCAAAAAAAAAAGGAGACAAATTTGGAATGGCTTTCTGTTCTAGGTCTCTGCCAGAGAGGGAGTGAACGTTGAAGAAGGTGGGGAACACTTTCATTTTGACGGATCATCGACGGTCCCTCCCTTTTAAACATTTAAAGCCTTCCAAGCGATTGCCCGCGCCGCGCTTGCTCGTGATTCACAGGAGACGCAGGACTTTCCGGGTGGGTTGGGCTTTTTGGTCGAATTGTCGGAGATGTTCCCAGCGTGGCGATTATTTTTGTTATTTCAATGAATTTAAGATTTTCCGGACCAAATTCGATTGGATCAGAACCGTAACAACAGACAACAGAACTCCTCATGCTGCTGATCACTTTGTGATTTTGTGTGAAGGAGTGAAGTCGGAGGGACTGATCGGCGAGCAATTATCGATTGTACACAGGCAAATGTCAACGTCCAAAATCGGTCTTTGAAAAGAATAATTTTGTGGTCATTTTGCGAATCAACAAATTTTTTGGTGTTGGGGTTAGCAAATTCTGAGATTTTTGGACGGTTAAAATTCACATTTTTTTAACAATACGCTCATTCCCTTAATGGAAACTTATAGATACGGTGGTTTATAGCACAGTTATAAGGCCATCCGTCATATACACAGCCTTCACCAGTCAAATGTACGAAATTTTTATTGAATTTTCGACTTTATGAATGATTTGACCTCTCTCTATTTGACTCTGTAATGTTGAACAGAATTTGATAAATTTTGTGGAAAACCCCCAAAGGCATTAATTTCGTGAAAAAATTTCGAGTGGGACTTTGCAGGGTTTGGCTTCAAATTTTAGGGCACGCTTTTGCTTCGGTGTTCCCCTTCCATTTTCTTTGAGAATTTGAATGGCCACAGCTTTTTTGCTGTTGCTAGGCGACTGCGGCTCGTCTTCTCCCTGCGCTCTTTGTTTGTTGTGGCGTCATAACGAACTCATTTTGTGATCGGCCGATCAATGGACGAATCCAAGACGATTCTGTGGCAACAATTTGCACGCTTTCGGCCACCCGATCGATTCAATCTTTTGCTTTATCGCTTTTTTGTGCGCAGTCAGTTTGCGCTGTGCAAGCAGAAGATTCAGGTGCAGAATTGTTACGGACGTAGTCTCTCTCGCTGAACGGTGCGGGGACGGCATTTTTGCCGAGAAGTTGGGAGGGGGGGGGGACGGCATTTTTGTCGAAAAGTTTGGGGGGGGGGGACGGCATTTTTGCCGAGAAGTTGGGAGGGGGGGACGGCATTTTTGTCGAAAAGTTTGGGGGGAGTTATTGGATTGAAGAGAATCCATGTGTTTTTTGTTCGTGTCGTGGTGATTTTCTAATTTATGTGATGTTTTTTTTGCGTTTGAAGGATTTGCTGAGCGAATCGCCGGAGGTGCTTTGTGAGTTTGCGCTTCTTCTCCGCGGGTTGATCGCACGGGAGGAGGGCGAACTCGGAGAATCGGTCGGCCTTTTACATTGCGACACTGCAAACAAATGCATTTCATCCATAGATTATATTAAGAATAAATTCTAATTACTCTATACAACAGTTTAACAAAAGTTGCGATTATTTTATTAAATATTTTAACTTTAAACAATAATAATTTTATGTCCCGCAAATTTGTTTGACCAAATCCCCCCCAGGTGAATTGGATTGGCCGCGCCCTTCGCCACAATCCCACAAGTCCAAAGTCTGTCTTCCCATTCCGATAATTCGCCCAAATGTCTTTCCGTTCGTCCGTTCAGAATTTTGCTCGAACTCGGAAAGAGTCATTATCTTTTGGCCGAGCATAGAAAGGCAGCTGAACTGTTCACGAAGGCTTTGGAGCAGCAGGAGAAGAAGCGCAACGACAACACAATTTGGGTGCTTTCAAATAGTGAAAGAAATTGGGGAAGTAGTCGGACGACTTGTCGGAACTCAAATGCACTCACTCATAGTCAACGATCAAACCCGGTTTGGTCGTGCGGCGGTTTTTAAACCATTTCTGTGATAAACCAGCTGATTATTCCTTGAAATGAGTGTCATTAATTATCAATTGATCTGATAGAATAAAATTCTTTTTTTGTTTCAGAAATTGTACTACTGGCAGTCCCTCAGCGTTTACCATGTTTTTCAGCCACCGGAGTGTGCGAAAAAAGTGTCATTTTTAAAAAGTCATATTATATGTGTATTTATACTTCCGTAATTTTGTTTTCCCCCTGAATATCGTAGTAACGAGTCCAATATATTTTATCTATTTAATTACTTAATGTGTATTTTTTATGATTATTAATGCTTTCAGGCGCAAGATGCTCTGCTCTCCTGTCCACAAATCAATTCCAGCGCGGATATGGTAACTCAAAATAAAATATATTAACTAAATAATGGTTAAGCTGATGTTTTTGGCTCGTTTGCTTGGCGAACAAAACGAAATGGGTGCCGCTGTTGAGGCGTATAAAAG
The DNA here is from genome assembly GCA_018350325.1 of Globodera rostochiensis. Lineage (NCBI taxonomy): Eukaryota > Metazoa > Nematoda > Chromadorea > Rhabditida > Heteroderidae > Globodera > Globodera rostochiensis. Next base: position 2,675,349 of record JAEVLN010000011.1, read on the forward strand.
GAGCATCGAAATGGAGCCGGAGAATGTGGAATTAATACACAATTTGGGAATGCTTTACTTAAAGGTGTTGTTTGAGGCATTTGGACTTGCAAACAGGAAGAAGTTCTGTGCCTTTATTAAACAGGTTGAAGAGCCGTCGAACGCTTTCGCCACCTTTGGCAAGGCGCTCAGCTACGACCCGAACTTCGTTCCGTCAATGCTTGCCATTGCCTCCATTATGCAATCAAATGGCGACTGGGACGTGTCACTCACCAAATATAGGTAAGTGAGCCTATGATGCTCTAGAAATGGCACAAAAGTTTTAGGGCAGCAACTTCCGAATTTGACCATTCATGCGCTCTTTGGAACAACATCGGCATGTGCTTCTTCGGCAAGGGCAAATTGCTGGCCGCATTGGTTAGTGCCTTTAAGCTGCTGCTTCCCATTTCCAATTTTTTGCCTAAGGTGTGTCTGAACAAAGCCAATTACCTTTGCCCATTGGATTGGAAGGTATCTCTGCACATTTTCTTAAAACCTTCGCTTCATGATTCTCAGATCTTGATCAATCTTGCACTGATTTATTGCGCCCTCCAGCAATTTGCCTCCGCCTATCATTTCGCCTCGGCTGCCTTTGCCATCACTCCTCAGAATCCGATGGTCCTCTGCACGATGGCCGGTAAAGGAGGCTGATCAGAAATGATCAACTCTGATCACTCGCAATGAATGTCTGATCATAGTAATTCTCACCGGATTGGGCGACCTTCGAAATGCTAAGGCGGCCTACAAGCGCGCTCTGAAGCTGGAACCTTCCCTTTGGGTGGTCCGCTTCAATTTGGCCATTTTTGAGTCGCGTCGAGCGAATTATGCCGAAGCGATTCGACGTTTGACCGAGTTGGAAGGCGATGGATCGTTGGCTATTGGCTCATCGCAGGGCAGAGCTTACCCCGAGGTGGAATTTCTGTGGGAATAAATGACAATGAAAGGATCAGAATACTTTTTAGGAACTGCTTCAACTTGTCGTACGCATCAGAAAGCATTTTGAAAAACTGGAAAAACAACAACCTAAGAAAGATGGAGGAGAAAAAAAAGTAATCAATGATTAAACGAACATTATTACTTAATATCAGAAATACAGTTCAACGAATCTTTATTTTATGTTTTTAGACATAAATTAAGACTTCTGGTATAAAATTTTGATTTGGTAAGAGAACTTGCTCAAAAATTTAAATCTTCTAAATTTGGCCTCGGATAGGGGTACAAATTTTCCATGCCACGGATCGCCGGAAATGCGCCGGGAATCGTTAGATAATCTGATTTATGTTATTTTGAATTTATTCTTTCGTTTTTGGCGAAATGTTTCATATAACAGTAAGAGGAACCAGTTCGGTTCAGCGCAGCGGTTTGGAGTACTGTCTGTAGCTCTTGACTCAATCGCAAACAAACCAAGTTGGGTTGCTACTCGATAGTTTAATGTATAATTTGTATAACTAAAAGTTATAGTTCGATAAGGTCAAAAAAGTCCATTCGATTATGGGAATTTTGCGAAACCGATCACTTCACAGGGCTCCAATTCGTATTGAAGAGTGTGCTGAAGATGGCCATGCAAATGATTATGCAAAGTAATTTTACATTTTTTTATTAATGTTTTTTGTGTTGCATTTAGCTATCTGTTTGATTCCGACTTCACTGATAGTGACCATGAAGATGCCGTCGGTGTAGATGAACTGGCCCAAGTTCAAATCAAACATTGCAGTCATCGACGCAAGAAGGTCAAAAGCATCAAATTGTGTGAGATTGTCGATGGGCTACCGGTGAAGCGTAACATGGGCGCACAGAAATGGCGCCGTGTGGAAAATGGTTTTTTTTTGTTCTATATTTGTTGGTCGTAATTTTTGCGTTTAGCCAAACTTTTGACGAACTTTGCGGATAGTCAGGACATTTGCTTCGATGGTTCGGATTTGATTCCTGAGACTTTCTCTGCGTTTACTCGACTCTTGCGGGATGAAGCGAAGATGAAGGTTTGTTTCTGTTGTGCACATTGTGTGGTAATTTGTTTAGGTTTGGAACGAATTCTTGGAAAAGGATGAAACGGGACAGAAGAAAATGATTTTGCAATTCGAATACGAAATTCTCATGGAACGCGACACGCCCAAAGCCGTACGTTCTGTCAACTTCGGCCAAAAGCCCAAAGACTGTCTTCGCAAGAGTAATTTTAATATATAAATTTGACTTTTTGATGAGGTTTAGGCCCGCCCGAATTCTCGGCTGAGAATTGTTTCAAACGTCTTGACAAAAAGTTCCGCGACTGTCTGCTGAAACGGCGTAACGTCCAATTCGTTATGTTTTTCGAGTTTAAACTTTTAATTCATCTTCTTTAGGATTATCTATACAAAATGGAGTTCATTTTGAGAGAATTCTTTGGCGAATCGCCGGCTGACACTTTCGTTGAGGAAATTGTTTCCCGAATAAAACGCTTTCATTTGCATGCGGTGGCCCAATTTCTGAAACTCAGTTCAAGAAGTTTGAGTACTAAGCCTTCTTTTTGTGAATACATTTGTTCAGCAACTGATGGAGAGAATTGCACAAAAACTGTTCATGTGAAGAATGAAGCAGCAAACAAATTCAGTCCACCGGATATGTATCTGGCCACAATGCTCAAAAAGAAACGGAGTATGAAGGCCAAGGACGCCGAATGGGAAGATGATGATTTAGCAATTTAGATGAAAAGATGATAATTACCATCAGAGGCGTACCTATAAAAAAATTGGGATCGGGTGGGGGGGGGGGGTTGGGATCGATTGAACAACAAAACCGATGGTGACACGGGATTACGATTTTTGTTTAGAATCGCTTAATGATTGGTAGCACATTCTGGAAATTTAGCTGATTGGTGACAATTCATTTTGGGATCCGGGGAACTCCCATCCCTTCCCACTGATTATCATGCGCGATTTACCCAATAACTAACATTTTTTGGTTATTTCAAATGTATGTGTACTTTATATTAATATTCGTATATATTCATTCATTCGTTCACATGGTTTTAGTAAATAAACAGGACTGCATAATTGAGTGTGCTTTATTGTAAGCGAGAGATAATCGAATTCAAATATTATTTATGTTTTTGTACCTTGAATCTTAATGAGCAATAATTAGATGTCTCACGAAGGTGGGGAAGAGCGTCGTGTCAAGGAGGAGGTAGTTCAGGAGGTAACATTTAGTCGTTAAATGTAACTAACTAAATGTTTACGACTTAGAGTTCTGTAAAAGTGGGCGAGGTTTCGCAGCCTATGCAAAACGTTTTTGGGGATGATGAGATGAGTGAAGATGAAGAGGTATTTGATTGATGCCTTATTGTTTAGGTGGCTCATGAAGGTGGAGAAGAGCGTCGTGTCAAGGAGGAGGTAGTTCAGGAGGTATTCATTTAGTTGTTATTGTAATTTTGTAACTTTAACTAAATTTGTACCACTTAAGATGTCTCACGAAGGTGGGGAAGAGCGCCGTGTCAAGGAGGAGATAGTTCAGGAGGTTTTCATTTAGTTGTTAATTTAATTTATACTTTAACTAGTACCACTTAAAGATTTGATTGATGCATTATTGTTTAGATGTCTCATGAAAGTGGGGAAGAGCGTGTCGAGGAGGAGGTATTCATTTGTTAAATGTATTTTTGTACTTTAACTAAATTTGTACCACTTAAGATGTCTCATGAAGGTGGGGAAGAGCGTGTCGAGGAGGAGGTAGTTCAGGAGGTATTCATTTAGTTGTTATTGTAATTTTGTTCTTTAACTATACCACTTAAGATGTCTCATGAAAATGGGGAAGACCGTGTCGAGGAGGAGGTAGTTCAGGAGGTATTCATTTGTTAAATGTATTTTTCTACTTTAACTAAATTTGTATCACTTAAGATGTCTCACGAAGGTGGGGAAGAGCGTGTCGAGGAGGAGGTAGTTCAGGAGGTATTCATTTGTTAAATGTATTTTTCTACTTTAACTAAATTTGTACCACTTAAGATGTCTCATGAAAATGGAGAAGAGCGTGTCGAGGAGGAGGAAGCTCAGGAGGTATTCATTTGTTAAATGTATTTTTGTACTTTAACTAAATTTGTATCACTTAAGATGTCTCACGAAGGTGGGGAAGAGCGTGTCGAGGAGGAGGAAGCTCAGGAGGTATTCATTTGTTAAATTTAATTTTAACTAAATTTGTACCACTTAGAGTTCTGTAAAAGAAGGCGAGGTTTCGCAGCTTATGCAAAACATTTTTGGTGATGATGAGATGAGTGAAGATGAAGAGGTATTTGATTATGTCTTATTATTTTGTAACTTATTAGTTTAGGAAAAGAACAAGGAGTCTGGAGATGAGGATGAACCTAAATTGATTCGCGTTGAACACGCTGAGGAGGATGTGGAGCAGTAAGCAATGGAATAATCTGAACGAAAAGTGATTACCCGGTCGTTTAGGGATAGTCTCGGCCGCAGATGGGACTTTGATGTGATGTTGGCCAAGAAGAAGCACGATCGAAGACATCGCCGCAGAAAGGACGGCTCTATTGACCTAATGGCAGACGCAGACGATCAAATCAGGGCACTTGTGGGCGCAATGAATGAGGCCGCAAATGTGAGAAACGAATAACACGTCTTTGTTAGGACAGGACATTTTGTTTAGTATTCGAACCAGGATTTTAAGTTACCCCCCTCTCCGTTCGAATTGAAACAAAAGTGATAAGGAAGGCAAAAAGAAAATAAATAAGAAAAACCGCTTTTATAAAGAACTTCTCTTCAGGAAGATCGAGTGTCAAATATGGATCGGAGGCCGGCGGTTAAAAAACGCAAAATGTTGCAAGTTGTCAAGAACGCGTTGCTGAAGACGGATTTGTTCGAGGCGATGCTGGACAATGGTCGTTAAAGCATTTGCAAATTTATTTTACCATCATTCCAAATTTAGGCATGATCAGTGCACTCTCCGAATGGTTAGCCCCACTTCCCGATAAGTCGTTGCCCGCTTTGGAGATTAGGCAAGTGATTTGCTATAATTCGGTGTTTGGCATAAACAACTCTTTTTTGTTACTTTTCTTTACATTTAGGTGCACTCTTTTGAAGATTCTCGAAAATTGGCCCAATTTGGAGCAGGTATTAAACCAAAATAGCTTTCTTTTTTGTTCATTATCGCATTTTTCAGAGCATTCTGAAGCAGTCCGGACTTGGTCGTGCCGTGATGTATTTGTTTAAACACCCAAAGGAAACAAAGGAAAATAAATTGGTCGCCGCAAAATTAATCCGCGAATGGTCACGGCCGATATTTCAGGTTTTAATGCTGAAATTGGCACTGATAAATTAAATTGTTTTCCATTTGCAGTTGGACAGCGACTTCCGTTCGTTGAGCAAAGAGGAACGTGTCCAGCGTGACTTCTCCCAAATGCCTCTTGCGAAGAAGCGCCGACTTTCGTTAGTTTTTTTTGTTGCATTTTTTAATTTTGTTACTCGATTTTTTGTGGCCTTGACTTTAACAATGTTTCGTGACTTGTTGCTTTTAAGAATGGACAACGACGAAAGCATTTTTGCGGCTGCGCATAAGCAACCAAAACAGCAAAAAGAGGCTGAGGTGGAGGCAACACGGCCTGGAGAGACGGGCTTTGTGCCGAGAGCGCGGGTGCCGAGACCGTCAACCTGCGACTACGTGATCCGACCAAAGCCCGAAATTGAGGGGCAATTCAGAGGAGAGACGAAGAACAAACAGGTCTGAGACAGAATGATGAAGATGAGAACGTATTGAAATTGTCTGGTTGAGAACATAATGAATTGTCTGGTTTTCGGGATTTTTCGGTTTCGAGACTGACCATTCCTAAGCTTCGGTCTTTCATGAGTTTGACCTGGTCACAGAAGCACCTTTGTTTTTGTCCTTTTTTTTATGAAAACCATAATTAATTCTTTTCAAAATTAAGACGTCTCGCTTCTCCAAAGTTCAGAGGGAAATGCGCAGTCAGAAGACCACAAAACGCGCGGTCGGCGTATCAATCAACAGAGACGCTTTTTGACAACTTTTGATACGGAACGAAGGTTTTGTTCGGATGAGATTCTTTCGTATTCTATTCTAGTATATTCAATTTCTTCTTTGGTTATTAAAAACAGTATCTTTTATGGGCTTTCTGTATAAACCATGTAATTGGAATTATTGCGTTCATAATACAAAATGCTAATGACTTTTACTCCATTTGCCGTACGTAAAAAGGGCTTTGTTTCCATTTTACCACAATTTATGCTCCGCTGAACAAATATTGCAATGTGAAGTTCCATTTGTCGCTTGTTGATTTGTCACATTCGCTTTGCTTTGTCCACCACCGAACGAGGTAAATAAATACAAATTGTGCGGAGAGTTTTTTGGCCGGGAACGCCGTTTTTGTTTGCTTCAAATCCTTTCCTTTAATCGGCAAAAGTGCGGTGATATTCCGACTGTCACATTCCCTCGGGGGACTGACTGCGAACTTTTCGTTTTGACTGTTACACTCCCTCGGGGGAGTGACTGCGAACCTTTCGTCCGCTTCCCCCCCCCCCCGCCCCTTGGGGGATGTGTAGGAAGGGGAGAATTTCCATTCTGAAAGTGACACTTTTTCTCTGGCTTTGGCTAACGTGTAATGGATTAGTCGCTTTTTTTGTTCTAGTTTTGGCAATGCGGTGCTTTTCGAGAATTAAGGCTTCAGTTTTATTAGAATGTCGAAAGATCGAAGTGCCGTCGACGGTGAAAGAGTGGAGACGAGCGACGGCACAACAAACGACGAACCGCCAATTGTTAGGGTTGGCATGGCGGAAGAAATTTACGCGGGAATTTTGTCGGATGGAAGCGATTTTGGGCTTTACCAATGTCTGCTATTTCTGTTCACCCAATTCGGCTATTTGGCCGTCGCCCCGTCGATGCTTTCGACGACTTTCTTTGAGCCGTCTCCGGTTGTTATTTTTTCTTTTTTTTTTGAGTAAGGCCAATTATTTTTTAAGCTTTTTCTTAATGGAACATCCAACCGATGCAATTAATTAGCTGATAATTTTAACAAATTGCATTTTTAGTCTTTTTGCGCGACCCTTCGCTATGCAAATGGCACTTTGCCGTCGCCCTCTTCGACGGACGAATTCCATTCTTTGCTGATGGAGTGGGACGAGCACTGTCATTTCTCCCCTCGTACTGTTTGGATGTCCAGTGCCGTAATGGTCGGCGCGGTCATTGGCGCCTTCGTTGCCGGTTTTGTGGCAGATCGTTTTGGAAGAAAGCCGGTGGTGGTCGGTGGGATATTTTTTTAAGCCATTTGAATAGAAAATTCTCTTTAGAGGAAAAAAAGAGTTCAACGCTTTATAAAACCTAATCCAAAATTGTTTAAAAGAAAGAAAAATCGACACCGGATGGGTTGGCGCATAAACTTACATTCTCCAAAGGTTCCATGGCTCTGGTCAGCGTGGGCAACTCTTTGATGGCACTTTGGGGCTCCTTCTCGCCCTTTTTGGCACTCTCTTTGTACGCCCTCCTCGGCTTGGCCTGCGGCGCTTACATGGTCACCAACATGGTGCTGTTAATCGAAATCCTGCGCTGTTCCTCCACCCGACTGTTGGCCGTCTCCCTTAACGGTTGGCCCCTCGGAATGATCGGCACGGCACTGCTCGCCTTCGGCTTACGGCACTGGCGCTATTATCATTTGGCCGTCTCCATTACGGCACTTGTCTTGTTCATTATCATCGTAAGTGCCAATTTGGTGGGGTGGAACAATGCGATGCCCTCCATTTTCAGTTTGAGAGTGACAATTGAGACAGAATTTGTTTCAAAAAAGTGACATTGGACTAAAAAGAAATCGTTTAAAAATCACTAAAAACCATTTCTTTGTTCCTTGAACTCCTTTTTTAGCATTATTTGGCCTTCGAAAGTATTCCTTGGCTCATGCAGTCGGGCAACCACCGGAGAGCGCATTTGGTGCGGCAGAACCTTTTTAAGGTGTAAACTTTTAACGACTCGCACACTTTCGTTGTGTGATTGTCCAAATCAAATTTAACAATTCCAAAATTCAGGTGAATTCTTTTCTGGCAAAGGACAAAACGGTGGCAATGCTCGAAGTGAATGACGCGACGCGGAGTTCGTCTCCTCTGAGTTCCTTGCCCGAATTCGGTGACGCGCTGTTGGAGGAGGTGGGCCTGGAAATGGTGCGCACGACTTGAAATTTTGATGCAAATTTATGAAGTGCTTTGTTATAAAAAATGTTAGCCCCAAAACCACTATTTGTGTTCTTCGCATTTATCAAATTCCTTTGTCTTAAAGTTGGAAGAGGACACCCAAACAGCAGCAACACAACTGCAGCGGGTCTACACGTACTTGGACCTCTTCCGTCAACGTTCTGTGTGCGTTCGGATGCTTACTTTGCTCTTCTGTTTTGGCGCCTCCTCCGTCACTTCGTTCGGTCTCTATTTCTCGGCCGACGTATTGCCCGGCTCGCGCTATGTGAACATCGCCATGATGGGCGTTGGAAAACTGATTCTCGGCTTTTTGCCATTTATTTTGTCCAATCGGATCGGTCGACGGCCCATTTTGCTCATCTCCGTGGGTGGGTCGTTTGAATTGTTGTTTAAAGACTTCGCCCTTCCGTTCAGGGTTGGCCTGTTTGGCATGCTGGTTGCTGGTTGTGGGATGGCTCTTCTTCAGTCTGTCCAAACATTGGGTGACCGCCGCCCTCGGTCTTTTCATCACAGCGGCGATCGACCCGAATTGGAAGATAATTCATTTGCTGTCCATGGAACTGTTTCCGACGCCCGTCCGCAACATGTCCCGGTCGGTGTTTTTCCACGGAGTTTCTTCTCGTAAATTTGTCGGGAGGGGATTTAAATTGCGTTTAGTGCTCTTTGCAATGTCGTGGCCCGTCTTGGCAGTTTGTCCGTCCCGTGGGTGCAATTTCTCCGTTCCCACAACGGCGTGCTCCCCTTTTGGTTGTTCGGCTTTTTGCTGACCGTCCAATGGCTCATTTCATTCGCTTTTCTTCCCGAAACTGTCGGCCAACCGCTGCCCGAGCAAATGCCATCAGAGGACCGCCGCCGCCACCAAAATGATGGCATTGAACAACGGAAATGCCTCACTATTTCAGCCGAAAAACGTTCCAAAAAGTCATTACGCAAACGGACATTGAGCCAACAATCGCATAATTCCATTTGCTCGAGGGCACTCAGTGCGGATATTCCCATTCTGTGAATCCTATCACAACACAATGACTTTTTTTAGTGTGGGGCGGTTTGTTTTTTAATTTTCAAGCCATTCCGAATTTTGGTTTTTGGAATTTTGTAAAGTGTTTATATTGTTCAATTCCCTCTTCCTTTCTCCCAATTCTTTCATTCATTCCTTTCTCTTTCTTTCCACCCATCCGCCGCTCGTTTTGGTCTTTTCTCTCCGATTTTTTATAATAAAAGCGTCAAAATATTCAATCATTCCCGGCGGTGTCTATCGGCGCCGTCGGACCCCCCAACAACGAAATTGCCAAGGCTTGATTTATACGGCCCTGGTTTCGGGTAGAACACAAAAATTTGACCCCTAATTATTTTTTAAAGGACATTTTTCTTTTAGAAAAATTTTAAGGAAAAAGCAAAACCCAAAAATACCTAAAAACTGCCTCATCCCGATTGGCTGTGTTGTTGAGCAAAGGGTAGCCTCTTCTCCGCATTTTTGTTAAATATTTGTATTCTTTCATTCAGATTCATATTGTCTAGGAGAACCTTTCCGAGCTGTTCATCAAGATTCGAATGAACCATCGATCTCGATCTGTTTGGTTGCATATTCATTCCCTTTTTCGTCATTCTCTTTGCGTCTCACTTACCCAATCAAAAGAATGCATTTGTTGTTTATATTTATGCATAATATATTTATTTGTAATTAAATTTCATTCCTTTAATTGGCGAATGTATGCTGTATAATTTCACTGATTTTCAAATAAAGTTGTTGAAAAGAGTCTTAAGCTTTGTAGCTTTTAAAGTGATTGCTTAATGAAGGAGCCTCAACAATCGCGCAATTTCTGTTCATCGCCTTTGGGCCTTCACTTTGTCCACAAAGTTTGGTCTCAAAGTTTGCGCTGCGTCTGTTGCCCCGGGGGATGGGGGGAGAGCGAATGCCCCCCCCCCCCCGGGGGATAGAGAGAGCGAATGCTCCTTCCGTTGCCATGGATACGGTGGCACGGCCGCTGAAGCCACGCAATCAAATTAGTCTTTTCAAACTTTAATGAATTGGTTTAATGAGCTAATCGTTGAAAGCGAACGTCCCCCATATAACACGGTTCGGCGACCTTTGCCCCCCCTGCAGTGTTAAAAACTCCAAAAAATGTTGCGCATTCAATTTAACAAAGATTGAAAGTAAAATTGGCATTTCACGAATTTCCGATTTGGACGATTGTTTTGCAAAAATATCTCCGGTTCTTAATTACCCGTAAAATACAAAAAAACGCCCGTTTTCTTTCGGCCAAAACACTTAAAACATCCCCCGTCATTTCATCATCCCTTTCCGATAATGGACACCGCCGCTATGGACGGCGACGATGGCATGTGCCTGCCGCCGTCGGCACAATTTCCCCACAAATTGACCGTCGAGCCGGCGGAGGGAAATGGCACGGGAGGTCACTCGCCGCCGATGGCGCCAGAGGGGGCGGCGTCCGCAGAGGACAAATGCGCCAGGGACGGCAAATTTGCTGAGGCCGCCATTGGGCGGCAAAGGCCTCACTCGCGTCGTCCATCGGCGGCACCGGTGCCAAATGCCAATGCCAATGAAAGTCAACCGTCCCTTGGAGCCATAACAATCGAACAACAACAACAACAACAACCGTCTACAGCTGCTGAGCAGTCGCCAAAGATGCCGTTGCTTCTGGACAAGTACGAAAAGATTGGAAAAATTGGCGAAGGGTCGTACGGCGTCGTGTTCAAATGCAGGAATAGGGAGACGGGGGAGGTTTGACCGGACGTTTATGGAAAAGATTTAATTGTTTGTTCTTCAGTTAGTGGCTATCAAAAAGTTTTTCGAGACGGAGGATGACCCGGCCATCCGGAAGATTGCCTTGCGGGAGATTCGGATGCTACGGGTGTGTTAACTAACTTAAACGCGCATGGGTTGGGTGGGCACACCCGGAAGCCCTTGGGGCAATGTCAGTCTCGACAAATATTGAGTTGAGACTCAAATCTTTCGACCCGAGACGGAGGGGGGAATGATCTAACCAATTAAAGCAACTGAAACACACCAATCTGGTGAATCTGATCGAAGTGTTCAAGCGGAACAGAAAGCTTCATCTCGTTTTTGAGCACTGTGACCGCACAGTTTTGGACGATTTGGAGAGATTTCCCAGTGGGTCGGTCGGTTTGGGTTGGCCCGCAAATTGACCATCGCCAAATTCAGTTGTCCCGAATCGCTCACCAAAAGCGTCATTTATCAGCTGTTTTGCGCTGTTCGCTTCTGCCACTCGAGGAACTGCATCCACAGTCAGTCGCTTGCCCCCGGGGGATGAATTCCCCCCGCCCCCGGGGGATGAATCCCCCCCCCCCGCCCCCGGGGGATGAATTCCCCCCGCCCCCGGGGGATGAATCCCCCCCCCCCCGCCCCCGGGGGATGAATTCCCCCCGCCCCCGGGGGATGAATCCCCCCCCCGCCCCCGGGGGATGAATTCCAATTCTCGTCTGCGTAATGAAAATTAATTAAGGGGACATCAAACCCGAAAACATTTTGCTCACTTCCCACGACATCGTTAAACTGGGCGACTTTGGATTTGCCAGGATAATGAGTGCGTTAGCATAATTTTAAAAGCCTTTCCTCTGTTAATGCCCCGCCCATCAGCAGGTGTCAATGAAATATTCACCGATTATGTGGCCACCCGGTGGTATCGCTCGCCTGAACTGCTTGTCGGCGACACGCACTACGGATTCCCAGTGGACGTTTGGGCCATCGGCTGCGTTTTTGCCGAAATGCTCACCGGAGAGCCGATTTGGCCGGGAAGGTGAGCATCGGAGTGTTTGGCGAATTGCCGAAATTGATAATTTTTGGGTGCCATAAATCAAAAGATTTTCATAAATTCCTTAATAATTGCTTTAGCATTCATTCTCATTGATTCTCTCCCCTCCAAAGGTCGGATGTGGACCAGCTTTATCTGATAATACTGACATTGGGTGCGTTAATTAGTGCACCAATAAGCCGGACGATATCCGTTAAGGTGAAATCACTTCGCAGCAAATGAAGACTTTCCACAATAACTCCTACTTCCGCGGCATAAACATCCCGGAACCGGAGGAACACATCGGACTCGTGCCGCGGTTGGCACAGACGGCAAACCCCGCAGTGACTTTCGACTTGGCATCGACGGATCTGCTGAAGGTGCGCGAATTGCACGACTTTCTTTTGGAGATTGAAAGCAAATGGAGGAATTTTTGAAGATTTTTGTGCTTTTCTTAGAGAGAATGGCATTTTGGGGTTTCATAATTTGTTTGTCCGTCCGAATAATTCTGCCCTCCCCAACTCAGAAGTGCCTTGAAATGGACCCGAAAATGCGGTGGAGTGCCGAAGAGCTGCTGGACCACGAATACTTTCGAGGCATTTCGCAGCGATTGTGTTCGTCCTCCACTCCCAACAACCAAAACATCAACGGCCGACTGCAACTGCCCCAATTGGGTGCGTTTTAGGGATGTTCGAGATTCTCGGTCTCGGTTCTCGAGTCGAGAAATTTCTCGGTTTTTTTGGGTCTCGGTCTCGCTTTTTTAGTCTCGGAAAACGAGACTTTTTTGCACTGGTAAAGATGGCATTTTTGGTGAGAAATCATTAAAGAATTATGGGCTTGAAAGTTGAAAAATACACAATGATAAATTTAAAAATCTTGAATTTAATATCTTTGCACAAAACCTTTAACCAGTGCCTGGTGGCTCAGTGGTTAAGTTCTGACTCTAACTTACCTATATCTATCGGAGTTTCTACTCCCCGAGTGAACCCCATTTTATTCTTTTAATTTAATAAATTACCCCTTTTTATTGATTCTTACAAAAACCTTATAAAAAATGATGCTTTTTTGCAATTTTAAGCACATTTTCCTAATTTTTCCCGGCGCATCTATCGGAGCCACCCGACCCGAAAATAGTCTCCTAAATTAAACTTTTTAAAAAAATTCTTTTCTCCGGCGGTTCCGATGGACTGGATATCGGGCAAAAAGCGTTCCAGAAATAAAAATGAAATTCAAAATTTGTGGCAAATTGGTTGGTAAGATTTGTTGGCAAAATTTTGACTTTTCTACTCAATTTGTTACAGATTTGTAGAGCCCGAATTTTTAAAAACCCCCGGATCAGGATTTCGGAAATGACCAGGATCAGGATTTTTTTTTACCAATTTTTTTTTGAGTTTTACGCCGAATCAGTATTAAGGGATAGTTGGCACCCCTGCGTGTAAAATTATTTATTAAAAATTTGTGGAGCTTAAAATCAATATTTTTTTAGTGAATTTCGAAAAAAAATTTGAAATTTCTCGATTCTCGGTTCCCGAGTCGAGAAATTTCTCGGTTTTTTTGGGTCTCGAGTCTCGGGGTCATTTCTCGTTCTCGGTGTCATTTCTCGGTCTCGGTTCTCGGTAAATTTCAAGTCTCGAACATCCCTAGTGCGTTTCATCAGACAAAAACACGCCGATGCTTTCTTTCACTATTAGACGGCCAATTGAATTAAATTAAATGCTTTTTCCACTAAAAAAATGATTGGGTCGAACTCCGGAATCGTATTAGCCTTTGTAGGGACGACAACGGCCGATGGAATGAGCCAACAATTGGAAAATGGCAAAAGGACGAACATCGCGACCACAACCACATATTTGCCTACAATTTTGCAGTAGTTTGACCCATATGGATTCCCCATTTGCTTGTTGACAAATTTTTCTATAAATTTGGAACATTTCTAAGCCCCCCCCCCCTCCGGTTTGACTGTCGAGCGTGGCGCACATGCGAGCTTAAGTGGACATTTCGGTGCCGATGACTAAAAAACGTTTAAAACATTTTTGCGTGGTAATTTTTACGTGTTCAACACAAAAATAGAGCTCGGAATCTTGATAAAGCCGAACGGTTACCCGTATTTTCTCAGTTCAATCAGACCCGGTCAAATGGCATTAAATTTATTCGAATCACCGGCAAACAATATAGCCTAATTAAATACAACATTAACAGTTGGTTCAGTGATTACAGCCAATTAACAATATTTGATAAACGGACGGCGGCGTGGGAAATGTGCGACAATGTCCCCCATTCGCATGACAATTTCGCGGATGTCCTTCGGCGGAAGCGTCGCGTAGGGCGACCACGCGCAGCGAAGCAGAAAGTCGCGGGAGTAGACAATGCGAAATTGCGCGTAATTAATCCTTGAAAAAATATCGGAATTGGTCTCAATACAATAAAAGCACAAAATTAATTACTTACGATCGTTTGTTGAGCTCCGGGAAAGCCGTCCTTTGCTCCCTTTTAATGTGTCCGATAGTCTTCAGAAGCTCCGGCGTAACAATGGCACGGTAACTGAACAAGAAAAAAGCATTGTAAGGATTCTACGGCATGAGCCCACTTGAGAATGCCATCCGACGAGTCAATTTCCATGTACTTCTTCATGTAATCCGAATGCAGAAAGGCGAGGAACGAAGTGAAGCCGAGGTCGATGGCTTTTTTGTACGGGTCGATGCCCAAATCGGAACTGAAATTGAAAGGTGTCCGGCATCAATTAGTGAGATTAGATAAAGCCATTTTGCTTCTGACCGAACGTACAATGTCTTCAATGCAATGTCCGTAGCGTAAAGACGCCCTTTCGCCGTGACAATCATTGCCCTGTAAACAATCTTGCAGAAGTCGTCGATCATCGCCTCGGTGATGTCCAACTCCAGCTGTTGGGACTTCCCGCTGCCGGCAGAGTCCAAATCCAGATCCTCCAGTTCCTTATGCAATTCACCACTCATTTTTGTATTAGAAAATCAAAATGCAAATAAAGCTGAAAACAAAAAGTATAATAAAAAGTGCTCACAAATCAGCGTAGGTTACAAAATCGAAAACCCCAACAATTTAAAATTTTGAGCACCAAATTCCAATTTGAACCACGGGGGGGGGGGGGGGGGAGGCATCGTTTCGTTCCCACACAGAAACAATTAACACCAGGTATATCTGGAACAGAGATGGGGGAAACTCATTCGTTGACAAATAAAAATGACTGATTTGAGTTACCAAAAAAAGTCCTGTAAATTTAAGCGAAAAAAGTACCTAATATTTTTATGAAAAAATTAGTGATCTACATGAAATTGAATTTTTTCTTAATAAATTTTTTGCAAAAAATTTGCAAAATTGTAGTCTCAATCTTAAAATAATCTCAAGAGATTATTTTAGTCATAAAATCTCGAAATATTCCTTGTCTCGGATAGTCTCGTTAAAACGACGAAATTTCCGACTAAAGAATGTTTTTGTTCACCAATAGGTACTTTTCCGTTTTGGGGCCCCAAATTCAAAATTTTAAAAAATCAACAAAAGGGCGCGTAGAATTGCAAAAACTACGCGGCGCCAAAATAATTTCGGAGGCATAAATGCCATAATGAGCTAATATTTCTTCAAATGGATCTTCTGCCCCCGATTTTTAACACTTGGCGCCAGAGGAACTCGCACAAATAGGAATCCAGCATTTGGCTTGGGCCCCAAAGCGGAAAAGTACCCGCCAATATAAAGCCGCAAAAAATAAGACTAAGAATCCCTCCCCTTATTATTCTGTTAAGGGAGGAGCAGGTGAAGAAGAGGGGGAGGGGTGGGGAAGAAGTTGAGTTGAACCAAGGGAAGATGCACTCATTAAATAGAACAAATTAATTTTTACACTAAAATGCACATTAAATAAAATTATAATATTATCAATTAATGATATGCGTCGAAAATGTGCGTACTGAAAATTAACCTCAGAATTTCCTCTCTTGTGAGGACCTGGCGCGTTATGAGGGCATTGGCCACCCTTCGAAGCTTGGCCTTGTTGCTGCTCAAGAGTGCTCGGGCATGGCCCTCCTCCTCTCTGAGCACAACCGCCACCGCTTCCGCCAATTGCTGAGAGCTCATCGGCCGCCGGTTCCGCGCCACCACAAGGCGCTCCGCCACCCCCACCGCCTGCTCGCGGTCTCGCTCACACCCCGGGGCGCTGTCCGTGCCGAGAATTGCAGCTACTCCGCCAGCTGTAAATTTTTTTTACTTTTTATTTTCTAAAAAATAAATAAACTGACCGAGTAGCATGCAATTCTGTCACGGTCGTTTTGGTCAACACGAGCCGCGAGGCTTGTGTGACCGAGGTCGTCCCCGCGGGGGACGACCGTCACCTAAAGTTGAAAAAACTAAGCGATTTAGCAAAAAAAACATACCTAGGTGACTTTGGGAGGGTGTATGAGGCTATGGCGTGCCCAGCCTCGTGCCAACACGTGTTTCGATACTCTTCACGGGCAGCGGCCTGTAGAAAGAGTTATTTAAAGATTAAATATTAGTTTAATTTTGATTTAAAAAAAATTTTAGGGGGTCCCGAGCGTCACCTTAGGTGATTTGGGGAGGAGATAGGAGGCGACGGCGTGGCCAGCCTCATGATACGCACTATTGCGTAGGGCCTCATGGGCGGCATCCAAAAGGATGAGATTGAATTTAATTTTAAAAAATCAAATTGCAACAATTAATTCCCTACTTTAAATTAAATTACAATTTTTAGGGAATGGGGTTAGTTCTCGGATTTAAATTACGTTAAGAATTTTAAATAAATATTAAATCGCTTAGCTTTTGCCTTTGTAAGCTTCTACATATTACATGCTTTCGAATGATACTAAGAATGTTTGGTTTGGTTGACTTTAAACAAAATTTTAACGAAAAACGTCGGCGCTCAATCGTGCGTGCCCAAACGTGCGCGCCCAATCGAGGTGTACCGTTCGTCAGGCCTTCTATCGGCCACAAGAGTTCAAAAACGCGGAAAAAAACGTGGCAAAAAAATGTGACCTTTTTTTAAGGCTTTAATTTAATGTAAACTTGCTCGAACGATTATTAGTTAGCATATTTATCACCGCTTTTCACCATTTTGAGCAAATTTGGCTGAGAAAGGAATTAATTATGAGCTTGGGGACAAGTCAAATCAGAGTTGAACTTAATTGAAACAAGTGCATTCAAAAGAGGCGTTCCCATGCTGTTGCGGTCTGTTTTGATATTTTTGACGACAGAGAAGACTGATTCATATAAAGAGTTTGAAGGAAAGATTGAGAGAATTGCACAATAAATTGAGAGAAAGTCCAAAACGGGGCAAAAACGTGGCACACTATCCCAAACCGGGGCGAAACGTCATCTTAAAAAACGTGGCAAAAGCGTGGCACTCGACCCAAAAACGGGGCGAATGCCACGTTTCCGGGGCAAAATAGAAGCCCTGTGTTTCGTGGCGGGTGTTTCGTAGGTGCGCCACCGCGGGCGCCTGAGAAATTTTGAAAAATTAAAAAAAAAGTTTGAAACATTTCGCCAGGAATTATTTCCGGGAGCGGGGAAAAGGCTAAAATATTTTTTCGGAGCGGGAGTTCGAAATTTACCGCAGCGGGGGTCCCCCCTTTCCCGCTCCCACTCATGACCTTTGATTTCCGGTCAATGACCGGATTAGCTAACCCGATTAGGGACCCTACCTCAGTCAGGGCAGTCATTGTTAATCCGTTCAGCTGACCGGATCCGGTCATCAAACGATGTTTTGGCACTTTTCCCGTTTTTTCGCTGTTCACTTTCTTCCTTCTCGCCCCAGCCCTTCGAATCTAATTATTTTGCAATGAACGGCTTTCCTTTACGCGCTAAATACAGACTTTAAAAATAGAATTTTAGGATTTGTGTTACCGCTCTGTGCTTGAACCAGTTCAAATTATTGATGGAAGGAGCATATAAATATTCCATCCAAATGAAAATAGAGAGAGGCAAGTTTTATGCAAATTTCTCTCTTCATTTTTTAATGAATGTTTTGAAAATTAAAACCAAAAGAGAAACAAATTGTACCGATGTTTATTTGGCTAATTTTTGCTTTTGCCAGGTCTCCAATCTCAGAACTTGGCGGACGTCTTGACAACCATAACAGACTGTGCTCATTATATTCGTGAATATCCGTTCCCAGGCTTCGTCCATAACATATTTTTTAAATTAGCCCAGGTTGGCTTATATTTTTTAAATTAGCCCAGGTTGGCTTATGTAAATTAGCCCAGGTTGGCTTAAACTTATTGAATACCTTTTGGATTTTGTTGTTGCTATTGAGTCGCCCACACCTTTTAGGCCTTTCAAGGAGAGCTGTTTGGGCGCAAATTCGAGCAGTCTCTGAACATTATTCGGCTGCGCATTGTCACCGCCATTCGCGAGTGCAGCGGGAGTTTGTTGGGCGTCGCAATTCCTTCCGAGGACATCGTCCGATGCATAATGAAAGTGTCCCATTCGAACGATTATAAGGCGCGTTCGATGACTCTTCTCTTTTTTGCTTCGCTTGGCCGACTAATATTTGATGACATAAAGGTGGTTAAACTAACATACTCAAAATGCCGCTGGGGCTAAAATGATCGTTGTTCAGGTCCACAACTTGGTGATTGAGTCTTTGGACTGTACTGAACAGACCGAACTTTCGGCGGCCATTCAAGCGGCCAGCGAATTGGCTAAACACTCTCTGTAATGTTTCAGAGGAGACGTAGCCCTCGGGGGTTTGGGGACTTTTAGGGGCATAGCCCTCGGGGGTTTGGAGACTTTTAGGGATGTAGCCCTCCAGGGGGAGGGGAATTCCCCCCCCCCTCCCTCAATATTTAAGATTTCTGGGCCGTTAATGTTTTTAAGATTAATATTTATCTTTTAGCCCCTTTTCCGTGTCGATTTTGCGCAAAATTGCCGAATTGTTGGGTTCCAATCGTTTAAGCCATTGGGTTAGGAGCGAACTGATGGCCGTGGTGGCCAACCTCAAAGACCTTTCGCTTACAAAGCAATGCCTTCAACTCGAAATGGCGTTACTCGACGGCTCAGACCACAAAATGCGCCCAGCCGTTTATAAGTAAGAAAAGCTTTAAAAAGTTTGTTAAATTTTTATGTCGTTGAAGTTCTCTGACGCAATTGGTGTCGCGGGGGGAGCAAAATGTCGCGGAACAGGTTGAAATGTTCATTGTATTTTGCTAAAACTGGAACATCCAATTTCCGATCAGAGTCTGAACACCAATTTTAAATTAATTTCCTTTTTTCAGATTTCAATTCTTTTGCGCGGACTTTATAAGGCAATTTTACAAAGGGACAAAGCGTTGATCAGTTGCATTTTGCTCAATTTGTCCAAATTGTCCGCCTTTTCTCAGCATTGGAGCCGAGAGCATATTTTGGTGTTTTTGTTTTTTTTTTGATGAATTTTAATTTACCTCCGACACTTTCCATTTTGGAGACTCTTCGTGACTTTTACGTCCAAATTGAATTGCTCAATTCAAAGGCCGTTCTCGGCGCGTGGCTCCGCTGTCTTGAAGTTCTCTCCACGTCCGAAAAGCACAACAAAATTTTGATTGGTCATTAATTACGATTTTTTGATTCAAAATCATTTTGAGTTTCGAGGTTCTAGTTTAAAATTTACTTTGTTTTCAAGGCCGAACTTTGTGGGTAAATCAAAACTAAAACACTAAGGGTGATTTTGGTTTACCTCCCAATCGAAACATTTAATTATAAATGATTTGTTTATCCCTTCAGAAGAGCACAAATGGATTTCCCTGCTGAACGATGTGAACGTCGTGCTTCGCATCCACGCCATTAACTTAGGTTTTAGTTTTGCCTCTTTTTTTTTTTGCAATTTGTTTCCGATTTCGAATTTGCAATTAGCTCTGAATTTGGTCCAGCAGAATTCCGCTGCAAATGCGCATTTTGGGCCGTTACTGTTCGATGCGATTATCCGTATGTTTATTTGTTGTCTTTTTTTGGGGGTTAAATTTCTTCCAAATTCAACGGCAGAAACTCTCCGCGAATCGCAGGAAGCGGCACTTTCCGCCGTCCATTCTTCGCCAACTCCGTTTTCTGATCCGATTCTCGGCCAAAGGGTTGGCCCTTCTTTTCCTCTAATATTTTTTTGTTCTTTCAGTTTTTTGCGCTCATCTCCAAATTTGTACGCGGTCCAAGTTGCACCGTTTCATTGGCAAAATGTCTCACAGAAAATTTGTTGTCTGCCGAAAGAGAGGAATTGTTGTCGCGCTGTTTGTCCAAATTTCCATTGGAACTGTTGGCTGTCATTTGCGACGTTTGGACAGAATGTCGGAATTTCGGTCAGTTGTCTCATTTGGGTGAACCGAATCCATTAGCCGATTGATTCTACGAATTTATTCTTTCACGGGTTAGCCTCCTTCATTAAGTTCATTGCCATTAATTTTTCGTTTATTTTGTGTGTTTCTGTTGGTCATTTGTCAAATGTTTTCGGATTGTCCTAAGCAGTGACATTGTATCAGTTTCAGTTCTCTCCTCTCTCGTCGGTTGCGTCAACTTTTCCCCCTGCACATCATTGGCCAAACTTCCCCCGACTTTTTTCTCTTTGCTTCTCGCCGTCGTGCCTTCCGCCTGCTACGGCGCGGAGCATCCGTTTTCGGCACTAATTGGACGGATGGAGGAAATAGTCGGCAAAATGGACCATTGGGCCCTTTATCAGATGGCCCGGTCCGCCCTCAGATACGGCCATTGGCGCCGATTCGCCCTCCCATTGCTGCAGAGAGTTCAAAGACAAGTGATTAACCACTGAAAGAACTTTAATTGCTAATTAGCCGAGGCAATTTATTCAGACAGAGAATTTGGAGACCAAATCTTGGCTTATGGCGCTCGCTTATGTGGCCGAGTCGCAACCCGCCGCCTTTTCCACAGAAGAACTGCAGAGGGCTGAAACACTTTTGCAGAGAGCGGCACTTTATTTGAAGGTCAGTCGATGGGTCAGGTCAAAGCATCTGAAGGAAAAGCATTCTTTCCCCCCCCCCCCCCCCTCCAGGTCAAAGCATCTGAAGGAAAAGCATTCCCCCCCCCCCCTCCAGGTCAAAGCATCCGAAGGAAAAGCATTCTTCCCCCCCCCTCCAGGTCAAAGCATCCGAAGGAAAAGCATTCTTTCCCCCGCCCCCCCCCCCAGGCGTTGGTCTCCTCGGAAAAGGATCAGCCCTTTTGGTTCGCCGCCGATTACGTCTCGTCGCTGCTTTCCTCGCTAAAATGCGTCCGTTTTCTATTGACAACCGTCGAAATTGAATTGTCCAATGGTGAAAATGACGCGGCGTTTTGTGTTGGCACATCCGCCGATGAAAGAGCAATCATTTTTGAGGAGGTGAGTTGACTAAAGGCTGAAAAGTGTTTGGAACGTAACCGTTCGAACTTCCTGCTTTCATTTTACTATTTAAATGTTTTGAAGTTGGCAGAAGTGCAGAAAAGGTTTGGCGATGTACGGCAACAATGGGTGACATTGTGCAGCAAATCGTTCGATGCCGACACCCAAACGCTGCTGCAAATGGCCCTTCTGATACGAATTTGCCTGCTGATGGAGCAGTACCTGGATTTTTTGGTCGCTTCTAAAAAGGATCGTCCAATGTATCGATTATATTCATTTCACCTAAATCCAACCCCCAATTTTCATTTCTTTTTGGCATTTTTAGGCTCAGCGAAATTCGAATTGAGGATTTGGGCGAGAGCACTCAAAACTCCATCCCATGCTTTCAAACCAGAAACTTTTTTGGTTTGATTTGTTGGGCACGCGAGGAATTGTTGGCATTTCACGGCGACGGAACAAATCAACGCGACCTCAAATCCGTATTCTTTCATTGCTCACTTTCCATGAGAGGGATTGGCACTCGGAAAGCAATCTTTTGAAAAAACCGACATTTTATTAAACTGAAACATAAAATACGTGTCGAGAACGAATGTCGTCCGTCTTCCGAGTTTAATTTCTACTGCCTAAATTTTGTGTTTAGTGTCTGCAACTTTTGAGAAATTTGCTCGAACAGCTGACCGGCTTTCCGCTTGGATTGCCTCGCTTCTTTTTCCAAAGGGTGCAATTTACAAAAATAAAAGTGAGCCAATCTTTTGAATACGAAATTGGCATTTCGTTGTTTTGTGCTTTCAGTTGAGCATCTCGCCACAGTCGACGGACGGACGTGGCGTTTACCGGGTGTCCTCCATGGACCTTTTGCCGGTGATCATTGAAGGGATCATCGAGTCCAACAACAGAAAAGCGATTGAAAGCGTTTTGGTGGTGCTCACTCTCCGCAGGGATAACACGGCACGTCCCTTTACAATACGGAAATGCCAATTTTAATTTAATTAAAACTTAAATTGTTTTTTGTATTTAGGCACCCACAGAGAAACGACAACACATCCAGTTGGAGCAGGGCGACAATTATTTCAAGGCACAATTTCTGCTCAAAATTGTGCACCAGGTAGAAAAGCAATTTTATGGGACGTTTGGGGGTTTATTTGTGTGTTTAGAAAGCCACCAAAATAAATGCAAAAGTTTATTTCGTCGACTCGGTAACCAAAAAGCAATGGTGCGACGAGTCGGACATGGCCACTCTGACGGTTGAACTCGCCGATGGAACGCATTGATGGCAGGCAAAATTGTTTTTGAGTAATTCATCGGAATCTGCGAATTTACCCAAAAACTCGATTTGCTTTTCACTTTTTGTTAATTTATTTCCTTTTTTTATTTTTTTTTTGTACTATAAAAGTCGATCTCACGAGATCACATTACCAAATATACATGCCTTTATTTGCAAGTGTCGTCGGGTGTTTTGTGGGAGTATTTTTTTGCAAACTTCGATTTACTGATACTTTTATCCCGAATAGTCGATGTTCATTTCCGAAAGAGCAAACAGAAAATGAATGCCCTGATGATGGGGGGGGGGCGCTATCCGTAGAGTCATGCCCGGCACTGCCGACCACCCACCACTTTTGGGGCATTTCCACGCCCAATCCAATAGATATTATTATTATTATTACTTCATCATCGTCCTTTTCATCAATGCCGCCGATATATTCTGCCAGCCGACATTCACAAGGTCTCCCCCCTCCCCTCCAACCAAATGCGCCTCCCCTGAGGGGGGGGGGCCTTTTCACTATTTTTGCATTGAGTGCAATTGAAAGCCCTCCCCCCTCCTCCCGCACGCCCTCATCATCGTCTTTCGCAACGGCCTTCAACCCCCCCCCCCCTTTCTCTCCATCATTCGATCGCCTTGCGCAATTTTCGGCCTTCGCTACCGGTCGTCCGTCTCCGCGTCGTCGTATCTGATCGTTCCCAGCAGCGCCAGTCAGCGCCAATGTGACGGGGGGGGGACCAAGAAAAGAGCAAAACAAGCAAAAATGGGTGAAAATAAGGCACTTTCGACAGCCGAAAGGCGTAAACAACAAAAAATGGACGAGGAATGGGTACAAGGTCATCCGTCTCCTCGGGGGGAGGGGGGCGGGGGCATTCATTCAAAATTGAACAAATGGAAGACGGGGGGGGGGGGAGGGCGGCACGGGCCAATACCGAAATTACAAAGCGTCGGACAAACCCCGACCTTGCGAAATCGCCCCATTAAAGTTGGGGCTGCTGGTCTCGAGCAAGCAGTTATTGAGAAGAAAGCGCTGTTTCCAAATGTTCCGTGGCCATCCGTCGATTGGTTTAACGTTGGGGGTTCAGAGACCGATCGATTGATTGGATTGGATGTGAGGGTGATCAGAGGAAAGAAGCTGGTTGGTTCTTCTGGATGGCCGACTTTGGCACAGATTGTCGGGTCCCCTTCCGTCAGCGCCGCTTCATACCCCCGCCCCCCGCACGCCCACAATTTATAAAGTCCCCCGCCCCCCCGACCCTTATTTTCTTTTTTTGGGTTTTGAATTCTCCGGCTTTTGTTGACCTTGCCGCTGCTGCTGGGGCAGTGAGTGAGTGGCCGACCCCCCCAAGGGATTCGCCCATCGGCGGCTGTACCTTTCTCCATTCCCTCCATTTTTGCGCGAAAGAGTCGCGCGCCGATGGTGGGGCGAAATTGGGGTCCGAATTTCACTGAATGGGGGGGGGGACTTCGGGAGGGGGGGGGGGGGCCTTGGGGGGAGGGGAGGGGAGCAGTCCATTCTTTTATAGTCCCGCCCTTCCGTTGAATTTGTCCATTTAAAAGCGTGGACACATCCCTCGAGGCGACATTACCTTCCCCTACATCGTCTTTCAGCCTCATTTTCCATTTAGCTTCTCTTTCTGTACCCGGAATTTCAGGTCCCATCAAGCAATTTCAAATGCTAACACCACGCAATTCAATGGCTTCGCTCGTTCAACGCCGATCAACTGATCACTGATCTGCTTTCGACGGGACATTCAGTCCCATCCAACATTATGGACCTGTTCAGCATCCAATCCATGCTGAACAGTCTTTATGCGCCTCCCCTCTGTTCCTCCTCCTCCTCTTCCCCCTCAAATGTCTCTTCCGCATCTCAAAATCCCCAACATCTTGCACACCCTTCCGGCTTATCAGCCTTCGAATTTTACCTTCACCATCAACATTTACACCGCCAATGTCTTCCTTCTTCTACCTCCAACTTCCGCAATGCATTTGCTTCTCCGGATGTGCCATGTGCCGGCACTGAACATCACCAATTTGACCCTGAACTGCTCCAAAAAGTTGTACATCATCTCGGCGCTTTAGTCCAGCATAATCAGCAACCATTCGTCACAACTTCTGATACTCAGGGCACAGCTTCATCCCCTCTCAGTGCCCTTCTTCTCCTCCTCCAGCAGCTCCGCTCTCTTCCGAATGGCCAAAGTGCCGTCTCATCCGACCCAACGTCCATTCTCCCGCTGTGTTCCCCGCCTGATTTCTGCCCCCTCCTCCCCGCCGACAGTGCCAATGCCAACAAAGTGACAGCGGCGGTCTCTTCGAACCAACGCTCTTCCACTTTTGAACATCAACAAAGTTAGAACAAATCACCGGGGATAACAATTAGACTTAATTAAGCACCTTTTGAACATCAACAAAGTTAGAACAAATCACCGGGGATAACAATTAGACTTAATTAAGCACCTTTTGAACATCAACAAAGTTAGAACAAATCACCGGGGATAACAATTAGACTTAATTAAGCACCTTTTGAACATTAACAAAGTTAGAACAAATCACCGGGGATAACAATTAGACTTAATTAAGCACCTTTTGAACATTAACAAAGTTAGAACAAATCACCGGGGATAACAATTAGACTTAATTAAGCACCTTTTGAACATTAACAAAGTTAGAACAAATCACCGGGGATAACAATTAGACTTAATTAAGCACCTTTTGAACATTAACAAAGTTAGAACAAATCACCGGGGATAACAATTAGACTTAATTAAGCACCTTTTGAACATCAACAAAGTTAGAACAAATCACCGGGGATAACAATTAGACTTAATTAAGCACCTTTTGAACATTAACAAAGTTAGAACAAATCACCGGGGATAACAATTAGACTTAATTAAGCACCTTTTGAACATTAACAAAGTTAGAACAAATCACCGGGGATAACAATTAGACTTAATTAAGCACCTTTTGAACATTAACAAGGTTAGAACAAATCACCGGGGATAACAATTAGACTTAATTAAGCACCTTTTGAACATCAACAAAGTTAGAACAAATCAACGATTAGCAATTAGACTCAATTAAGAACCTTTTGAACATTAACAAAGTTAGAACAAATCACCGGGGATAACAATTAGACTTAATTAAGCACCTTTTGAACATTAACAAAGTTAGAACAAATCACCGGGGATAACAATTAGACTTAATTAAGCACCTTTTGAACATTAACAAGGTTAGAACAAATCACCGGGGATAACAATTAGACTTAATTAAGCACCTTTTGAACATCAACAAAGTTAGAACAAATCAACGATTAGCAATTAGACTCAATTAAGAACCTTTTGAACATTAACAAAGTTAGAACAAATCACCGGGGATAACAATTAGACTTAATTAAGCACCTTTTGAACATTAACAAAGTTAGAACAAATCACCGGGGATAACAATTAGACTTAATTAAGCACCTTTTGAACATTAACAAAGTTAGAACAAATCACCGGGGATAACAATTAGACTTAATTAAGCACCTTTTGAACATTAACAAAGTTAGAACAAATCACCGGGGATAACAATTAGACTTAATTAAGCACCTTTTGAACATTAACAAAGTTAGAACAAATCACCGGGGATAACAATTAGACTCAATTAAGCACCCTTTTGAAAGTTCATTTGCATTTTCTCCCAATTTCAGCCTCTCCGGCGACTTCGTGCGACTTTGTAAGCGTAAGTAGCGGCAGCAGTTGCAGCAGCAGCTTCGAAAGTTCGCTGGGCGAGTCGAAAACATTTTCTGCCGGCGGCACAAGAAACGCTTCCGGCGTTGCCACTGCCCACCGACTTTCTTACCCGCGCGAGTTTAAGCTGCTCGTGCTGAAGAGCTTCTGGGCAAACGGCCAGAACAAATACAGGTAACATCATTGGGGCCAAGGATTGCCGAAATACACAAAGGGGCCAAGGATTGCCGATTATAAAAAGCGATCACTTTAGGACGTGCAAAGAATTTCAAATCACCAAATCGATGGTGAGAATAATAAATGGGTAAATTTGCTGAGTCTTCCGCCGTTTTTAGCTTAACGGATGGCTGCAGAAAGCCGACCGAATCAGACGGTCCAGGCCGGGCTCTTTAAAAAGCGGACGCTCGGGGAGAAGGTAAAAAGGGCAAATCGAAGGAATTTATGTAAAGACTTCCCCCCCCTTTTTCAGACCCCAATTCCCCAAAGTCGAACAGCAGCTTTTCGAGATGGTTCAGCACCATCTGTCGTTGGGGGAGCGCGCATCGAACAAATGGATTCGAAAGATGGCGAGGAAATTGACAGCGACGGCGGAGAGTAATGGGGGGGAGAAGGAGGAGGAGGACGGGGGAGGCGGGAGAGGAATAGGCGAAGACGGGGGAGGAATGTGCCAATTCTCGGAACGATGGCTGAACAACTTTAAAAGACGTTACGGTATCCAGACTGCGGAGGGTACTGTAACGGCGAGTGCCGACGAAGCGGACGGCGACGAGGCGAGACGAGCAGAGGCACTTTTTGTGGGAGGTGAGCGGCTAAAAGATCGGCGGGGGGTCCAAAAGGTTTACGAAAACTCCGACCCCCCCCCCAATAATTAATTAATTAATTAATTCATTTGGCTTTTCCCCATTAGCCATTTCGCCGCCTCCACACGCGCCCTTTTCCCCTCAAAGTCTGACGGACGAACTTTGGCAAGACGAAGAGCAGTGGCGAAGGTTTGTTTCCTTTGCGGGTTCGTCCCCCAATCGGTGCCCCCCCCCCCCTCTTTTGTTCTCTAATGAGATTTGATTGATCCTTCTTTTTGTATTTGCCGTCCATTCCGTGTCAATTTACAAAATAAATATAATCGGTTGGCCCTTTCCCATTATTACCAACTGATCGATCGATCGCTCTTTACCCCCCCCCCTTTTTTTAGCATTGCGTGGGAAATCTGTGCCACCAATGATCGGCTGCCAATTCAGGCATTTTACGACCGATTTCCGAAAGTTTTGCAGCAAACGGGTGCGGGGGCAGGACGAAGGGAAAGGAACGGCGCCAAAAGTGCTCATTAGCACAGCCTAATTTGTAAGGGAAGGCGAGCGACGAAATGATCAGAAAGTTTGATCAGCTCGGAAAACTTTGATCTGTTCGATTTGAAGGATTTGGCACTCAAAAAGTGTTTATTAAACGGTGCCGTGGGTTCAAAAGTGATCGATCAATTTTTGAATGCCAAAAACGGATTTGGAAGATTACTTCGAACCCGCCACATTTTGTTCTTGAGAAAGTGTGGAATATTTATTATTCTCTTCACCAAATAATGCAATTCTTTTTCTCCTCCGCTTTTTCGTTTTGTTTACACTTCGGAACATTCCTTTGGTCGACTTTTTGTACGAATTCCCCCGACACTTTATTCTTTTTCTTTTCTCTCCGTTTGCTTCGTTTTGTGATCGTCCAAAAGCCCCAAAATGTGATGCTTTTCCTTTGCTTTTCCTTTCCTTTGCCTTTCCTTGCCAAGCTTTCACTTATTCATTCGAATAAAAAGTAAAACTTTTAACACAAAGCAAACGAACGGAGGGGGGGGGGGAGTGAATTCCCCCCCCCCAAATTGCCCCAAAATGGGCCATCTTTTCTAAAATCTTTCCCCAAAGGCGGGCTGGCAAAATGATGTTTTTGTTTGTTTTTGTTGTTGTCCCTTTCCCTTTCGGGGGAATGCGCACGCGGAAAGGGCCAAACACCAATCAAAAGTTTTTCTCTCCCCCCGGGGAAAGGTAATTATTGCCATTCGCAGTCCGCGCGGTTTCTTTCCCCCCGTTTCCCCCCCCCCTTTCCCGCACATTTCATCTCCCCGGGAGGCGCAATTTTCGAGCAATTTCGACCCCCCCCCCCCCAAATCCATCCGATGCCCCCCCGGCCATCGCATCGATTTGAGTCGACACTTTCCCATACATTTGGTCCATTTGCCCCCCAGCATAGGCAATATGTACATAATATGTAAAAGTATCGTCCATTCATTTCTGTTCGTCCCCCAAAAACAGATTAACGAAATAAATAAACTTTTACACTTTTGTTGACGATGTGGGGAGGCTACGGTGGTTACTACGATGGTTATAATGGCTACGGCTCCTACGGGTCGCAGGCGAGTGGAGAGGGAGGGGAGAAGCCGATTTGATCAAAAGAAAAAATATGGCCATTTTATGTCGGGGGGTTATTTTGATTCGATTAAAACCGTCCCCAAAATGGGGGGGGGGGAATGATTGGAATAACCCGGGGGGTTATTTTGATTCGATTGAAACCGTCCCCAAAATGGGGGGGGGGGGAATGATTGGAATAACCCGGGGGGTTATTTTGATTCGATTGAAACCGTCCCCAAAATGGGGGGGGGAATGATTGGAATAACCCGGGGGGTTATTTTGATTCGATTAAAACCGGCCCCAAAATGGGGGGGGGGGATGAATTGGAAAACCCCGGGGGGTTATTTGATTCGATTGAAACCGTCCCCAAAATGGGGGGGGGAATGATTGGAATAACCCGGGGGTTATTTTGATTCGATTGAAACCGTCCCCCAAAATGGGGGGGGGGAATGATTGGAATAACCGGGGGGTTATTTTGATTCGATTGAAACCGTCCCCAAAATGGGGGGGGGGAATGATTGAATAACCCGGGGGTTATTTTGATTCGATTGAAACCGTCCCCAAAATGGGGGGGGGGAATATTGGAATAACCCGGGGGGTTATTTTGATTCGATTGAAACCGTCCCCAAAATGGGGGGGGGAATGATTGGAATAACCCGGGGGGTTATTTTGATTCGATTGAAACCGTCCCCAAAATGGGGGGGGGAATGATTGGAATAACCCGGGGGGTTATTTTGATTCGATTGAAACCGTCCCCAAATGGGGGGGGGGGAATGATTGGAATAACCCGGGGGGTTATTTTGATTCGATTGAAACGTCCCCAAAATGGGGGGGGGGAATGATTGGAATAACCCGGGGGGTTATTTTGATTCGATGAAACCGTCCCCAAAATGGGGGGGGGGGAATGATTGGAATAACCCGGGGGGTTATTTTGTTCGATTGAAACCGTCCCCAAAATGGGGGGGGGGGAATGATTGGAATAACCCGGGGGGTATTTTGATTCGATTGAAACCGTCCCCAAAATGGGGGGGGGGGAATGATTGGAATAACCCGGGGGTTATTTTGATTCGATTGAAACCGTCCCCAAAATGGGGGGGGGGGAATGATTGGATAACCCGGGGGGTTATTTTGATTCGATTGAAACCGTCCCCAAAATGGGGGGGGGGGAATATTGGAATAACCCGGGGGGTTATTTGATTCGATTGAAACCGTCCCCAAAATGGGGGGGGGGAATGATTGGAATAACCCGGGGGGTTATTTTGATTCGATTGAAAACCGTCCCCAAAATGGGGGGGGGAATGATTGGAATAACCCGGGGGGTTATTTTGATTCGATTGAAACCGTCCCAAAATGGGGGGGGGGGAATGATTGGAATAACCCGGGGGGTTATTTTGATTCGATTGAAACGTCCCCAAAATGGGGGGGGGGGAATGATTGGAATAACCCGGGGGGTTATTTTGATTCGTTGAAACCGTCCCCAAAATGGGGGGGGGGGAATGATTGGAATAACCCGGGGGTTATTTTATTCGATTGAAACCGTCCCCAAAATGGGGGGGGGGGAATGATTGGAATAACCCGGGGGGTATTTTGATTCGATTGAAACCGTCCCCAAAATGGGGGGGGGGAATGATTGGAATAACCCGGGGGTTATTTTGATTCGATTGAAACCGTCCCCAAAATGGGGGGGGGGAATGATTGGAAAACCCGGGGGGTTATTTTGATTCGATTGAAACCGTCCCCAAAATGGGGGGGGGGGAATGTTGGAATAACCCGGGGGGTTATTTTGATTCGATTGAAACCGTCCCCAAAATGGGGGGGGGAATGATTGGAATAACCCGGGGGGTTATTTTGATTCGATTGAAACCGTCCCCAAAATGGGGGGGGGGAATGATTGGAATAACCCGGGGGGTTATTTTGATTCGATTGAAACCGTCCCCAAATGGGGGGGGGGGAATGATTGGAATAACCCGGGGGGTTATTTTGATTCGATTGAAACGTCCCCAAAATGGGGGGGGGGGAATGATTGGAATAACCCGGGGGGTTATTTTGATTCGATGAAACCGTCCCCAAAATGGGGGGGGGGGAATGATTGGAATAACCCGGGGGGTTATTTTATTCGATTGAAACCGTCCCCCAAAATGGGGGGGGGGAATGATTGGAATAACCCGGGGGGTATTTTGATTCGATTGAAACCGTCCCCAAAATGGGGGGGGGGAATGATTGGAATAACCCGGGGGTTATTTTGATTCGATTGAAACCGTCCCCCAAAATGGGGGGGGGAATGATTGGAAAACCCGGGGGGTTATTTGATTCGATTAAACCGTCCCCAAAATGGGGGGGGGGAATGATTGAATAACCCGGGGGGTTATTTTGATTCGATTGAAACCGCCCCAAAATGGGGGGGGGAATGATTGGAATAACCCGGGGGGTTATTTTGATTCGATTGAAACCCGTCCCCAAAATGGGGGGGGAATGATTGGAATAACCCGGGGGGTTATTTGATTCGATTGAAACCGTCCCCAAAATGGGGGGGGGAATGATTGGAATAACCCGGGGGGTTATTTGATTCGATTAAAACCGTCCCCCAATGGGGGGGGGGAATGATTGGAATAACCCGGGGGGTTATTTTGATTCGATTAAAACCGTCCCAAAATGGGGGGGGGGAATGATTGGAATAACCCGGGGGGTTATTTTGATTCGATTGAACCGTCCCCAAAATGGGGGGGGGGAATGATTGGAATAACCCGGGGGGTTATTTTGATTCATTGAAACCGTCCCCAAAATGGGGGGGGGGAATGATTGGAATAACCCGGGGGGTTATTTGATTCGATTAAAACCGTCCCCAAAATGGGGGGGGGAATGATTGGAATAACCCGGGGGGTATTTTGATTCGATTAAAACCGTCCCCAAAATGGGGGGGGGGAATGATTGGAATAACCCGGGGGTTATTTTGATTCGATTAAAACCGTCCCCAAAATGGGGGGGGGGAATGATTGGAATACCCGGGGGGTTATTTTGATTCGATTAAAACCGTCCCCAAAATGGGGGGGGGGAATGATGGAATAACCCGGGGGTTATTTTGATTCGATTAAAACCGTCCCCAAAATGGGGGGGGGGATGATTGGAATAACCCGGGGGGTTATTTTGATTCGATTGAAACCGTCCCCAAAATGGGGGGGGGGGGAATGATTGGAATAACCCGGGGTTATTTTGATTCGATTAAAACCGTCCCCAAAATGGGGGGGGGAATGATTGGAATAACCCGGGGGGTTATTTTGATTCGATTGAAACCGTCCCCAAAATGGGGGGGGGGGAGGAATGATTGGAATAACCCGGGGGGTTATTTTGATTCGATTGAAACCGTCCCCAAAATGGGGGGGGGGGGGAATGATTGGAATAAACCAAAATGAATAAATGCGCCAAAGAAAGCCCTTTCAGATCATTTTGGTGGTCGTCCTTCTCATCGTCGGCTGTCTGTTCCTCGCCTGCATCGGCGGCGGCCTTTGGCTGCTTTATTCGGTGGGAATTTGTCCCTAACATTTCGCCCGAATTCGCTTATAAATCCCTAAAATTCATTTTTATTTCATTTTAATTTAATTGTTTATAACGCCCCCCCCCCCCCAAATTCTCTGTGCAGAGACAACAAAAAGGGCGGGCCGATGTCGAACAGCTTCAGCAACAGCAACAACAACAACAGCCGCAGTATTACCCGCAATATTACCCACGCGCCGGAGGCGCCTTCGCTACCAAAGAAATGAGCACGGAATTTCGCTGAATTGGCCATCAATTCGCTCATTTCGGCACTTTGCCAAGACTTTGAAACAATTAATGCGCAAAGGAAAGTCCCCCCAAAATGCCAGCAACAAAATTATGAGAGAATTTTAAACACTTTAACAATTGAAATGCGATTTTATTGTTTCGTAATTGCCTTCACATATCCGTCGGCGGTCGGTCATTTATCCAAAATATTTTCAATTCATTTTCATTTTGTCGGTTTGGTGGGCCAACAAAAAACGATGGCCTCAAAGAATGGCCGCCCGCCCAACCGAAGCAATTTGTCCCCCACCCGCGGCCTCATCCTTTCATTCACTATAATACATTTTGAATGCACGCAAATCGACAATAATTAAAGCATTTATTACAAAAAATGGAAGAAAAAACGTTTTTGGGGGGATGACCCCAAATTTCCCTCTGCCGCCCCCGTCAAATGTTCTCCCCCCGAAGGGCCGTCCAATTGACTTGCCCCCAAAGCGAAGTGAAAGGAAAGGATTAAAGGGGGGGGGGGACAGCTGTGCCAAAATAAGTCGAAAACGGAAAAGTCCGTCGCCGAAGTCCCCACCCAATTGCCCCCCTCCCCCGCATTTATTTTCTCATTGCCCACCCTTTCCACAAATTGTGCACCCCCCCCCCCGACTCCCCCAAATTCCTCCAAAATGGCCCGCCCATCTCTTCCAAATCGGGTTATGATGTGGACGCTTTTTGCCCCGCACCGGTACTTTTCATTCTTTAAGATTTGGACAATTTTGAGAAAAAGTTTGGGTGAAAAGGCCTCTGGCGCCAACAATTGAATTTCAAAATTGCAATGCCGGGGATAATGCCGGGGGTTACAGTTCCGTCATCCCGCTGTTTCTGCTTCTTTCCACGGTTTCGGCTCACAAAGACTGGACCAACTCGGCCTACCCCGACCTGCGCGGCCCAACCTTTCACGTAAGAAGGGCACAAAATTCAATCAGAAACCGGCAATTCTTCGTAGCAATGTGCCAGCCGAATGCCAGACAATAAGCCGTTGTTTATTTGTGACCCCGACCGGATATTCAATGCCACGCAATGTAAGCGAAGGAGGGGGGGCATTTTGAATGGAACCCCCAAGGGCATTTTGAATGGACCCCCAAGGCCATTTTAATGGTCTCCCAAGGGCATTTTGAATGGAACCCCCAAGGGCATTTTGAATGGACCCCCAAGGCCATTTTAATGGTCTCCCAAGGGCATTTTGAATGGAACCCCCAAGGGCATTTTGAATGGAACCCCCAAGGGCATTTTGAATTGACCCCCAAGGGCATTTTGAATGGATCCCCAAGGCCATTTTAATGGTCTCCCAAGGGCATTTTGAATGGAACCCCCAAGGGCATTTTGAATGGACCCCCAAGGCCATTTTAATGGTCTCCCAAGGGCATTTTGAATGGAACCCCCAAGGGCATTTTGAATGGAACCCCCAAGGGCATTTTGAATGGACCCCCAAGGCCATTTTATGGTCTCCCAAGGGCATTTTGAATGAAACCCCAAGGGCATTTTGAATGGAACCCCCAAGGGCATTTTGAATGGACCCCCAAGGGCATTTTGAATGGACCCCCAAGGGCATTTTGAATTGACCCCCAAGGGCATTTTGAATGGACCCCCAAGGCCATTTTAATGGTCTCCCAAGGGCATTTTGAATTGACCCCCAAGGGCATTTTGAATGGACCCCCAAGGCCATTTTAATGGTCTCCCAAGGGCATTTTTGAATGGAACCCCCAAGGGAATTTTGAATGGAACCCCCAAGGGCATTTTGAATGGACCCCCAAGGCCATTTTAATGGTCTCCCAAGGGCATTTTGAATGGAACCCCCAAGGGCATTTTGAATGGAACCCCCAAGGGCATTTTGAATGGTCTCCCAAGGGCATTTTGAATGGAACCCCCAAGGGCATTTTGAATGGAACCCCCAAGGGCATTTTGAATGGACCCCCAAGGGCATTTTGAATGGACCCCCAAGGGCATTTTGAATTGACCCCCAAGGCCATTTTAATGGTCTCCCAAGGGCATTTTGAATGGAACTCCCAAGGGCATTTTGAATGGAACCCCCAAGGGCATTTTGAATGGACCCCCAAGGGCATTTTGAATGGACCCCCAAGGGCATTTTGAATGGAACCCCCAAGGGCATTTTGAATGGAACCCCCAAGGGCATTTTGAATGGACCCCCAAGGCCATTTTAATGGTCTCCCAAGGGCATTTTGAATGGAACCCCCAAGGGCATTTTGAATGGAACCCCCAAGGGCATTTTGAATGGAACCCCAAAGGCATTTTGAATTGACCCCCCCCCCCTCCCCGAGTTCCAAAGTTAGTCATCCCCTGAGGGAATGCAAATACCCGGAAGCGACAGATGATTTAAATTATCGAATTCAAAAATCCGTTAATAATATCGCTTTATCAATGGCAGTGATTCGGATCAATAACGAACTGGCCAAGGTGGCCATTGGCACTCCGTGTCCATGCCAGCGACGGTCGCAATGTTCCAGTGAGGCCCCAACCGTTGATGAACCGGCACAGCACAGCTTTTCAGGTGGCTACAGCCTAAACGGAAACACTTTCCACGGCTTCATTGTGTCCATCGCTTTGGTGGACAATCTGCAGATGAACTTCCACTCGCCCTCCGAGCAGTACTTACTTAGCTTCCACCAATTCCTTCTCTCGGAATAGGGACAGAACGCCCTCCGCCCGCCCGCCCGCCCATTCATTCGCCCCTCTTTTACACGGACCCACCGATTTCCATTTAAAGGCAGCTCATCGACCGCGCGGAAAGCTTCTGCAAAGCATTGGAGGGGCGGTGGGCGTTGGGCGACTGCGGAAATTCGGTGGGGGGGGGGGTAAAAGGATTGGTTAATTACTCTCTAAAAAATGATAAATTGGAATGGCATCGATTTACATTCAATGGCATTCTGAGTGCAATCATTCTTTTATTATATACAAATTAAGGTTATTGTGTTCGTGTGGAGGCACTACAAAAAGTACAACGGGCAAAGAAAGGCCATTTATTCCCTTCCCTCCCCCAAAGGATGGTCATTTGGCCGGCCAGACTGGCCGAGAGGTGCGCAATTTCTTTTTAATTCGAATTATTTATTATTTGTCCATAGGACAAATCAAAAAGCGTTTGTTTAGGTACATCACTCAAAGCGAGCGGAAGGCCATTTTGGCGCGAGTGAACGATTTGGTGAGGGGGGGGGGGGGAATTCATTTTCAGACAAAAAAGTTCCCCAAAAATGGACGTAATCTCTCGAAATTGTGCAAGGCATTGAAATAATTCAAATCAAGGTCCAAAATGACAAATGGAGCGAGGCCATCTCCCAAGTGATCGGTGAGCCCCCCGGCGTTCTTTTTGTCCGTTACAAATCCCCCCCCCCCGGGTAGCCGAGATGTTCGAAGAGTTGCGAGGCGACCCCGAGTCCAGGGTGGACACTGGTAAGTGCTTATGCTGGCCATAGTCTCAAAAACCCGATCACCCGCCAAGGCACACTGTCCTTGGTGATTGCGGTGGGCGTTGCCAGCCTTCTCACGTCCCTCATCACCGGTTTGTTCCCTTCCCTACTTGCCCCGTTATGTGGCCCTTTCTAATGCTTTTAACCGGCTGAATGGCGCCGTGCCCAAATAGCCTTAAGCAATTGGGGCGGCCGAACCATTCAATTCAAAGAAAAAAATCGATCGATCAGCAAATCGATAAACCCGGGGGGGGGGGCTCATAAATTAGATCATTATGAAGCAAATCGATTAACCCGGGGGGGGGGGCTCACAAATCAGAAGCAAATCGATAAACCCGGAGGGGAGGGGGCTCATAAATCAGATCATTATGAAGCAATCGATAAACCCGGAGGGGAGGGGGCTCATAAATCAGATCATTATGAAGCAATCGATAAACCCGGAGGGGAGGGGGCTCATAAATCAGATCATTATGAAGCAATCGATAAACCCAGAGGGGAGGGGGCTCATAAATCAGATCATTATGAAGCAATCGATACCCGGAGGGGAGGGGGCTCATAAATCAGATCATTATGAAGCAATCGATAAACCCAGAGGGGAGGGGGCTCATAAATCAGATCATTATGAAGCAATCGATAAACCCAGAGGGGAGGGGGCTCATAAATCAGATCATTATGAAGCAATCGATAAACCCGGAGGGGAGGGGGCTCATAAATCAGATCATTATGAAGCAATCGATAAACCCAGAGGGGAGGGGGCTCATAAATCAGATCATTATGAAGCAATCGATAAACCCAGAGGGGAGGGGGCTCATAAATCAGATCATTATGAAGCAATCGATAAACCCAGAGGGGAGGGGGCTCATAAATCAGATCATTATGAAGCAATCGATAAACCCAGAGGGGAGGGGGCTCATAAATCAGATCATTATGAAGCAATCGATAAACCCAGAGGGGAGGGGGCTCATAAATCAGATCATTATGAAGCAATCGATAAACCCAGAGGGGAGGGGGCTCATAAATCAGATCATTATGAAGCAATCGATAAACCCGGAGGGGAGGGGGCTCATAAATCAGATCATTATGAAGCAATCGATAAACCCAGAGGGGAGGGGGCTCATAAATCAGATCATTATGAAGCAATCGATAAACCCAGAGGGGAGGGGGCTCATAAATCAGATCATTATGAAGCAATCGATAAACCCAGAGGGGAGGGGGCTCATAAATCAGATCATTATGAAGCAATCGATACCCGGAGGGGAGGGGGCTCATAAATCAGATCATTATGAAGCAATCGATAAACCCAGAGGGGAGGGGGCTCATAAATCAGATCATTATGAGTCTGTTTGATCAACAGGCTGTGTTTGTGCCTTTCGGTGCTGCGGCAATTTGTCACCGTCCGAAGAAAAGTCGCTCAGCGCGCTGATGGACTCGAGCAGTAACTTTCTGGTGGGTTGTGCTGCTGGAAGCCTAAAGGCCAAAATGTGTGGAGATTTGTGTAAATTGTAATTAAACGACGAGCCGTTAGACGGGAAAACATTAAATAATTCACATAAAATTAATTCGAATTTTAATATTTAATTAATTTTCTTCGCCCGTTTAGCCAAATTCGGCCTTCCCGCCGGACTCGGCCTCCTCTCCACAGCACTTGCGCCATTCGCGCTCTCCGAACTCGCCCAACTTCGGCTCGAGGCGATCCCCGACGCCTCCCCCACAGACAACTCATCTCAGTTTTATGGCCTTCTCTGACACAACCGTCGTTTGATTGACCAATTATAATTAATAATTGGAAGATCCAAATTATACGAATTCATTTTGTGCAGATGCACTTTTGCCCGAATCGAAGTGATTTTGTTCAGAAATTCCAAAAACCCACCAAAAGTCCTTTTTAATTTTTGCGATTCAAAATCATAACGCCCAAATGAACGGGTCCCACCCAACTCATCCATACCCATCTCATCCAAAATGAGCATAGCTCGCTTCAACCGTAACCGATTTAGAAAGTCTTAACGCCATTCGATAGATCTCGAGGAGCTGAAGCTAACATTAAGTTTAAGCTTTGCGATTGGACAAGTTTCAAAAAAGTTATGGCCAGAAAACCGCCCAAAAATCGGAATTTTTAAACTTTCTCAAGTGTTAAAGCCATAACTTTTTTGAAACTTGTCCAATTGCAAAACTTTAACTTAATGTTAGCTTCAGCTCCTCGAGATCTATCGAATGGCGTTAAGACTTTCTAAATCGGTTCGGTTGAAGCGAGTTATACTCAATGGATGAGTTGGATATGGATGAAATGGGTATGGATGAAATGGGTATGGATGAGTTTGGTTTACCCCCAAATGGACGACTCCCCGTGGTTCTTTTTCAATTTATTGACAAAATGTGGAAATTTTGGTATTCTTTGGTTTATCAAAGAAACAAGAAAAATCAAGTTCAAAAAAAAATGCGATCATTAAATCATACAAAAGTTTCGGGCATGGAATAAATCATAAATAAAATTGTGATCATTTGGTCTCAACAGTAGCAATATAAAGGGCATTCAAATTGAAAAATCACTGGGTTCTGTCCAAATGTTGTGCGACCTCCGGGAATGTTTGCATAATAAACGCAATGCCCGCCTGACATCGTTGATGCGGCTTCGCAATTTCGATGGTCGTGGCGAGTGTAATCTTTTTGAAATGAATTATAAATTTACTCAAACTTTTTTGGGTGTAAATAAAAAGGAAAGATTTGAAGAAAAAAAGAAACCAACCATCGCTTTTTGTTCGACGTTTTGCTGACTTTCTTTTTCCTGGATGGCTTTCTAAAGTGAAATGTAATCACTTTTAAAGAAAGGAAAAAAATGAAAAAAAAACCTGCAAAATCCCATTGAAATAGAGGGAAAATGCGTTGGAATTGTTCATCTCGCCAAGGTCTTCTGTAGGGATTAGGTTAACGAAGTAGCTGAGAAACTGTTTGATTTGGAAGATCCTGTAGGCAGTTTTTGGTTGCATTCCCGGCACTTTGAAGCAGAGACGGTAGACCGGGTCATTGCTATAAGCACTCATCAGTTGGACCATCACTAAAAAAAGTTGGGGGAGTAAATGGCTCATATTGATGCTGTTTGTTTGACCAACTCAAACCTCGCGTAAAATAACCGAGCTCGCCCATTTGCGTCGACTGCTGCACTAAATTCGCCAAATTTTGTGCTGCACCGGCCGTCGTCTGTTGTTGCTGCTGTTTGTGCATGTTCTGCAACAACTGGAGTTGTCGAAGTTGCAATGCGTTGGTAAAGTGCGTCATGTCAGTCGTGCCAAAAGACTGCGTGCCGGGGAGAGCGGTGCCGTTAGCGACTGAGGTGGGCGGTACTAATGGAATCTGCTGACGCGGCTGTGTTTCATTCTCATACTCCTTCCAGGCCTCGTCCCGTTCCTTAAGCAGTTCCCGTTTAATCTGCACACTAAACTCGTCAAAAAACCTCCGAAGTCAACTGCTCCTCTTCAATGCTCGTCAGGAGAAGGTCATGTGTGTGATAACTTGTCTGTTAATGTGTTCAAGGATAAACAGTGAGTGATTGCCCGAGACACAAAACTTACAATGGCTTTTGATCCGCTGAGAATAATGTCGCCCAACAGACGATCCTAGCAATTAGAAAAAAACAATTAAGGCAACACCAAAAGTAAAACCATTACCTTCGGAGGGTCCAAATTCGGTCTCTGCGAATTGGCTTCGTCGCCGAGAGGTTCGGGTTCAAAGCGATACATCAGTTCGAGGTCCTCGACTTTATAATGCCGTTGAATTTGGGCCGCCTCCGTTACACGTCGTGCAGTCGACTCCTTTGTGACTTGGCGGTTGTAAATTCGTTCCTCCATTGTACCCTTAAAAACGAAAATGATTAAGTCGGAAAGCGCACAAAATATTTTCAAAAAATTACCTGGGCAACAAACCGGTAAATGTACACCGGTTTTTCTTGTCCAAAACGATACACACGGAATAGTGACTGAGTATCATGAGACGGATTCCAGCAACCTAAAAAAGTAAAAACAATTAAATGGAAACGAAAATAAAATGTTTACAATCAAAAATGACGACACGATTTGCTCCAACCAGATTAATGCCAAGAGAACCAGCACGAGTTGAAATCACCAGAAGGCGTTTGCTGAACTTTCTCAACACGATGAAAAGAATAATATTGTACCATTTTTTGGCATGTTCAAAACCTTTCGGTTTTATTACCGAACCTCTCACAAAAGTTAATCCCACCGAAGCCCAAGGCAAAACTAAACCGTTTAGACCCTAAAGGCACGGTCCCAATCAAATCAGGCCCTTTTAAACCCACATTCGTGTCACACTCACCGCAAATTCATTGGGTTGTTGAATTCGTGCTGAATTCTAAAAAAGAACAAATTTATTTATGTAAGTGTAAAAGCATCGCCAATTACCTGTCCCTGTCCTTGGAAGACACTGCTCCATTAATAACATCGTAGTCCAATCCTGAACGAAAAAAGAATCCCATTTGCATAAAAAAATATGCAAAAGATGGAAAAGAATGAAAATTTTCTCTATTAACCAAAAGATAAGAATTTCTGTTTTGTCCAGACGACTAACCCATTTTCCAAGACCATTGTTCGCCCTGTCTCATCAGTGCGTCGTGTCCGTCCACAAACCACTGATCCCTTTCAGCGTAATAAGCGAGCATTCTTTGGATCAACGCAATTGAGTTGAGGAATTGGGAAAACACGAGCCTGTCAAAGTCCGTTTAGAGTGAATCTCACCCAAAAGCTTTTAAAATTACAATTTGTCCCCGATGGCCTCGCATTTTTTGAGAATCTCCACCAACAAAATGAGCTTGTTGCTGAGTTCAAACCGTTCTCTGTCCTTCTCGGTGACGTGGTTTTTCGCCCATTCCTTCAATTCGATCGGAGTCTCCGACCGTTCCTCCACCGTCTCTCCGTTCTGGCGTCGCGATCGACGAGTCGGTTTAGCGGATGAAGACGGTCTTTCGCTATAACATTTTCCGATGTTCTGCTGATAATAAAACAAATGTTCAATAACCACCTGTCATGGACTTCTTGAACTTCATCATCATCTTCGTCTTTATCTTCAACGTCCTGCTCATCATCATCATTCTCATCCCAATCTTCGTCATCGGGAACTACAAAACCGTCATCAATCATTAACTGTTTCCTTTCTTCCTCCCGTTCGTGCTCAATGATCAGATAAGGGTGAGTCCAAATCCGATAAAGAATGACGTGGTTGGGAAGAAGGTACTTTCCGTTCAAAGTCTGTTGGCTTTCAGCAAACTCCAAAAAATGTTGATAAAGCTCAATTTGAGGCTAAATAAGCATGAATTTATTGCACTGTTCCGTTTTTTTTTAAAAAATCACTTGAGTCAGCCGAATCATCAGCACGTACTCCTGCTTCGGAGGGAGCGACTCTTTGAGGACCGTGTAATCTCTCCGATCCAAAATATCCCGGAGGCGATCGTGAAGAACATGACAACGCCGTTTCATGTGCGCAACGTCCTGTTTAGTCGCGTCGACTGTTCTCCCGCGGTTTATTATGTGCTCAAAACGGCTTTTGAATTCTTTGATGTTGCCCAACAGGTTCGGCTTCACGAAATTGACCATGCTAAACCAAAAACTAAATAAAATGTTTTGTAAATCAGTTCAAACCAATAATATTCGCCCAAGTTGTTCTGCAATGGCGTGCCAGTGAGGCAAATTCGTCGTACGGCACTAATCCGATTGATCGTTTTCGAAATAACAGAGTCGCAATTCTTCAGTTTGTGCCCTTCGTCACAGACGATCATGTGAGGTGCTTAATTTTAACAAATCCGTTCAAAACTTTATGAAAACAAATTTTAAATACTCTTACCTTCGAACAAAAACTTGCGAAATTGAGGCTTCAGTTTGTCCAATGCCATTTCCTTCTTCGTTTTGTGTTTCGCCTTTTGAGTTCGTACTTTCACTCCGCGTTTTGGCACGGGTTTGTCCTCGTCTGATTCGGTGAGTCTCCGGAACATATCGTAACCAATGATCAGCACCGATGGCCCTTTGCAATTCGCCCAGCGCTTAATGGCCAACAAACGGTCCGAATTTTCCGTCTGTGAGTCAATTTCGGAGTACTGAAATAGATAAAGAATATTAAGCCAATATTACTGATCAAATCCTACGGTGAGCACACCGTCCAACTCCGGATCATTGTCAAAAAGCCACTTGTCAAACTCGTTGACCCAATTTAAAAGCACATTCTTCGGCGCAAATACCAACACTTTGTGAATTTTTTCGCTAATTTGCGGATGAGATAAAATTGTGTGCAAAAAAGCGATGATTTGAAGAGTCTTCCCGAGTCCCATGCAATGGCCAAGAATTGCTGAAAGTGAAAGGAAAATTTGAAAAATAGAAAAAGCTTCGACCTCCACCGCCCTGCTCGTCCAAGCGCGACAGCGATTCGATGGTGCAATTGTAAAGGAATTTGAGGCCGTCCGCTTGGTGCCTCTTAAGGACGCGCACCAAAGACGGATGGACTTTCACGGGGTCCGGATTGTCGTTTCCGCGGTCGGGGTCCAACACAATCGATTTTAGCACTGGCCGACTGCCCTCGCCTAAATTCACATTTCTTCCAACTGAACAGAACCCAAAAACCCGAGTTCTTTGTGCCCCTTAACTCCCTTTGCCGAAGAAAAGATGATAGACAATTAAAACTACATTTTAACTAATTTTAATTTACAAAATAAGAGTGAACTGATCTTTCCCGGCACCTTTGTAAACCATAATCGTGCTGTCCGTGTTTGCGTCCACAACCAATTCGATTCCGTTGAATTCCCTCTGCCGCTCCTCCAGTCGCTTCCTTCGCTCTTTCTCTGCCCGTTCGGCCTCCTTCGTCTCGACGGTCAAATCCTTTTTTGAAATCACTTTCTTCGACGAGGTCGTCTTTGGCACTTCCTCGTCACTCGACGGAACAATTTCGGCCAAATCGCCGCTGTTGTCCGCCTCCGACCCATTTTTGTCGTCGCTTTCATCGTCGGAAGCCATGTGTCGGTTCTTTCTTCCAGGCCTCCGCTTTTTGACCGGCTTCTTCTGCTTTTTGGTTTTGGTCTTCTAAATTAGAATTTCCAAAAATCAACAACAAAATGGTAAATAACACCCATCAAGACCTGTTTGTTTTTGCTGGTAGAAGGCCCATCACCCAATGTGAGGACATCGTACCCACCAGAAGTTGACTTTCGTCGATTCGGTCTTTTTCTTCGACAACCAAAATCGTCGTCGTCGTCGTCGTCATCACTGCAACCAATTTTAATGCTTTCGTCGTCGTCATCGCTGTCTATGACAATTTCAGAGCTCGACGAGCACAAAATTGCAGCACTTTATGTGGGGGAAAATCGGATAAAGCCATCAGATTTAATTCTACCCAACACAAACTGACTTATTACGCTGTTTACTATTCGACTTCGGCTCCTTTTCTGTGTACGACATGTCCGAATTTCGGTCACTTTGTTCGTCAGGGGGCTGATCATCATCGTCATCGTCGATCATTGCACGGTTTGCTTGTCGGAAGAGCTTTTTGAGTTCCTAACAAACAAACATTTTAAAGCGTAAATAAACAAAAAATGACCAAATTTTTTTGGTGCTGCGCTCGTGTCATTTTCGGCGGTGGAATGCCGTCACTGGCGGTTGAATCGCTTTCACTCCCGCCGTCCGACAATTTATCAGCCGATTTCTTATCGTCGCACGGCAAACTATCGATGTGATCAGAAGATGTGCGGCGATTGGCACTGTCCTTCGAAAGCCATTCGTCGTCCTGCTCCATCTTCTCGTCCCCGCCAACTTTCTTCTTATCCGTGGCACTTTTCTAAACAAAACATGGAGAAATCTTATTTTTGTATAAATCTAAACACCTCCACAAACAACCAACCTTCGACCCGGCCTTTCGTTTACGTTCACGCCGTTTTGTTACATGGTCAGAAGTTTGCGGCTGATCTTTGTCCGATTCATCGCTTTCTTCCGTCTCATTTTGTTCGTTGGCGGAATTTTCGTCGTTTCTTTCATCGGTACATTTTTCTCCTTGACCATCAGCCAATTTACGCATTTTTATCCGGTTAAGTTGGCTCAGCAAGCGCTTTCCAGATCGCGATTGGCGTTCAAGATCATCGATACTGTTGCTAATACGCAACTTTTGTTGCCCTCCAACGATCTTAAAACATAATTTTCTACAAAATATTATAAAAATAAAAAGCGGTAAAACGGCAGTCTCCGATTTTTGCAAAAAAAAAAACAAAACAAACAAAAATGGTTTCAGAAATTTGACCCAACCCCGCAAAAATGAATGGACTTTGCCATTCATGTGAGCACGCACCTTCTGAACAATTCGGTTGAAATTTTGAAGCGAAACGGGAATTTCAATTGCGGAAGTTATCCCGAACTGCCGCTTTGCCTCCTCTTCACGGCAACTCGTGCCATTTACTTCGCTTGGCGAACGACCGACGTCCATTGCGGCCAATTGAACACCATTTTCGGCTTCTCCGTCCGCCGTGTTCAAGCCCCGCGCAGTCTCTTTTGGTCGTTGTTTTCGGTTGTTCAGTGCGTCGTCCTCTTCTTGAGATGGCGATGAATCGTGAAGAACACCCTCGCAAATTTTTGCACTTGGCAATTCGTTGTCTTCGTTTGGCACATCGTCCACCGGCAAAAAGCCTTCCGAATTGTCTCGGATCGGCCCCTCCTTTGCGGGATCCAACGACGGCCCCCCATGAGAGTACTCAACCAAACTTTCGTTCACTCCATCCGTTTCGTCCATCATCAGATCGTTTACCACCAATTTCGAACAGCAGGCACAAAGCTCAACACTCTTTTCACTGTGAATCTAAACGGAATTTGGCACTTTCCACTCATTTCTGAATTTTCTTACGTCGTGGAGTACTAATTTATCCTTTGATTCAAATGAACACTCGACTGCCAATTTGCGCTTCCCAAAACTCTAAAAAAAGTTTCAGCAATTAAAGCCCAGACCAGACAAATCATTCAATTTTCGTCTTTTAAAAAAACAAACAAACAATT
Organism: Globodera rostochiensis; assembly: GCA_018350325.1. NCBI lineage: Eukaryota > Metazoa > Nematoda > Chromadorea > Rhabditida > Heteroderidae > Globodera > Globodera rostochiensis. The sequence continues at coordinate 2,720,267 of JAEVLN010000011.1, forward strand.
TTCTGTGGCAGCAGCGCCTATTTCACCACGAACATTAAATGAACTAAATTGCTTAAAAACTACAAACCTTTGCCAATTTTGCTGACTCCGCCATTCCAGAAAAACGGACCAAATAAATAAACAAAAAAGCCTAGCGGCAAAAGTAAAAGCGTAAATAAAAGAAGGAAAAAAATAAAAACGCAAAAGACATTAGTGTGAATAAAACTGCATAAAACAGAACGTTTATTTAAAAATTAACAAAATGAGAGAATCAATTCTTATTCGGGTTCGACCACCAAAGCATAAGCGTTTTCGTGCGTCTGATCGAAAAGCTCCGCGTATGACTCGTGACGCTTCACCAAAAGGACAACGGCGGGACGTTTATAGCCTAAAAAGAGAAATAAAATGGAAACAAATGGACAAAAACGACCAGCGCAAAGACCGAGATGTTCGCGCGACGGCGTGAAGACATAAGGAAGTCCCTGAAGGTAATCAAAACCAAAATTGGTTTAATTTCTTAATGCTTTAACTATTTTTATTTGATGCTTTTTGTGTTCCATCCTCAAAAAATGCATTTGGTTTAAATAAATTTTAAAAACATTGGCTTAAGATGCGTGGAGCGCTAACAAAAATGAATATTTGCGACCTTCTCTTCGCAAATGGCCGGAATATGGCTGTACACGTCGATTGGTGAAACATTTCCTTACGAATAAAAGTTTATCGTCGGAATTTGACCGGAGGGAAGGAACCTGCCAAGACGACAATTCCCTTCTCATTCTTTCGGAAGGCTTTCATCACATCGGCCAACCCATGCCTCAGAAAGCCTTTTTCCTTCGCAGACTTCTTCACCAATTTGTAGACTTTCTTTGCCAGTTTTCTGTTCGCAAGAGGTTTCGCGATTGGATTGACCAACTGACAAAGCTCTTCATATTCGTCTCGATCAGTGCTGGCGACCAATGCCGGCTTCTCGGTGACGTTTTGAGACGTTTCCATTACCTCCTCAATTTCAGCAGCACTTTCGCTGGGCTGCCTTCCTTTCATGCGAACGATGAATGAATAATCTTTTAATACAAATTCTGTGATAAACAATTAGTATTAAATGTTTGTGAAGACGGCAAAAAGAAAGTGCGGTTGAGCTGCGCGGGACCGGATTCCTCCGCACTCCATCTGCGGAATAATTCTGGGTTTACAGCCTCACTGATCTGAGATTTGTGGATTTTTAAAAGGGCAATTAAAGTTTTGTATAGAGAACATCATTTTGAAATTTTCCTGGACCCGGGCCGTACAATACCAATTCTTATAATGTAATGTTTACTCATTTTTGCTTTTTAGCGGCCAGGCAATGCTGATGGCGCCGACAGAAAAATATTTAGAGAGTTCACAATATATGGAATTTGAAACAAACTCGATAAATCGGACCAAATTTTGAATGGGTTTTGTTAAATTGAGCCAAATTTATTTTTGCTTTACTGAGCAATTTTTATTCGGAATTTTTCTAAATAACTTTTGAGGAGAGAGGGGCGGCGGTGCCGATAGACCTCGCCGAGAAATTTTTATTTTGTTGCTTTTGTTAAGAGATTTGCATCGAAATTTAATAACTTGCGATATTTAAAATTTGGCGATCTGTCATCGGATAAGTAAGACCCATCAAACTTTGAATTTTGTTGCTCATTTGTCAGGTAACACCATCTTCTTTAGGAGGTTTATGTTTAATCAAGGAAATTACACTATCTTTTGTAATGTGATAGTTCGGATTTGAATTGTTAATTAGTAGCTGAAATGTATGCAGTTTTGTCTTACAATAAATAAAACACACGGAAACTCTGTCCAACGAAAGCAATAAATGTCCTTTTCGGTTCCGTTTTATTTTGAAGCTCATCGCCCGGCCGTCCTCTCCAAGCAGTTCACATCATTCATTCACTGCTGTGTATCCTTCGGACGTGACTGTCGTGCGCCGCATGCGATGCAAAGCATTTCCCGCAAATGGCACACTTTTAAAATATGAAGTGTTTGAGTAGAAATGACGTGCAATGCTTCACCTTAAATGGCTTTTCCCCGCTGTGTTGTCGAACTGTCAAAAAGAGGGGAAAGCGTCTGAATGGCTTTTCGTCGCCCTTTCCCTTTCAGCCATGGACTAATCTTTCTTTCTCTGTGTACGAATGCCAAGATTTGCTTAAGGCTTAATTCTGATGCCATCGAAAGTTCGTTCATATGCACAGAATGCGTTTTGCCCAGCGCCACCATCGACCAACCAAAACTCACTGTGCGTCCTGAGGATAGAACTGGCCGTAAATGCCTTAAGTAGCAAAGCACGTCAAAGTTAATTAAGCGAACCAAAAAAGGACCTTCTCACAATGCGGGCATTTGTAGGGACGTTCTCCGGAGTGCGTTCGGAGATGCTTTACGGGTGAAAGAGTTAAAGACAATGATCGGAATTTGTAGCTTGACTCGAGATTTTTGGCAAAGATTGGAATATTTGTGGGCACAGATTTCTGCAGAGTGCCATTTCCATGAATAGAGTCGAGCAACCCAAATGGTTGTAGATGAACCTTGTTCAAACTGGATGACTGTGAGAATGTCTTCAGACACGAGGGGCATTCGTGCGGTCGGTAGCGTTCGTGCACGTGCAGGATGTGAATACGCAACCGATCACGCTTCTCGAAGGAGCTGTTTTTGATGGATTTTCCTTCCGATTTCATAGAAAGAAGCGCGAGAGCTTACCGGGAGCACAGAGAACAGGGGAAGCGCCTGATTGTGAGGCTTTTATTTATTGGCTTATTCCATTGGCCACAACTCACCGGTTGCCGTTGTCCACACAGCGAGTGAACTTCAAATGCTTATCCCTTAAATTGATGGGCCCATTTCCACTAATTATTGTTTAATCACCCGAAAGGCCCAAACTCATACAATCGGGTCACAATATTTTGAATATTCCGATAGATTTATTTGAGTGGACACTTCCAACTTCTTGCTGCTGTCTGTTCCTCACCTGTAATACTCGTAGCTGAACACCTTGCCGCATCGCGGGCAACAGAATCCGTCAGTCCCTTCGCCATTCGCTTCTGTTGCGTGAATCTGAGCTTTCTCTTCGGGTGTCAGCCCAAAGCATACTGTAAAGGACACAATTTGAAAGGTTCGAGACTCTCGATTTCGAAGCCATGTCCAAAAAAGGCAAAGTTTTGCACCTTTGTGTTTGCTTGCTGCCCTTCTCATTTTGTCTTCTCTTTCTCTTTGCTGCTCTCCCCTTCCCTTCGGGCGCTTTTCTCCTTTCCTCTCTTTAACGCATTTAATGGCCTCAAATGGGCTAAGATGAACATGGGAAGCAGGAAGAATCTGTTTGGATTTGACTTATGCCAAATCGTCTTCCCGCCCGTGTCGGGGGACAATGGAAGTTCATTCAACTAACGTCAGCAACTCGGGAAGTTGCGCCAATTCCAATTCCATTTCGGGATTCATCAGTGCACATGAATCTCCGCTGTTGTCCAGCAGCAACAGCAGGAGAAAGAATTTGTGCCATGGAGGAGGTCGTCACGTCATTAGATTTAGATGGCACTGAAACAGCGAGTAATTGGCACCCGCACAATGCTTGGTTAAGCCTACCGTAGCCCTGCCTTTCAAAGGGCGGCTTCTCTCCTCCCTTTTCGCCAATGAGTGATTCGATGCTCGTAAAGCGCTGTTCCCTTCCGCCACACAGCCGCACAGAACTTCCAGCAGCAGTAGAAGAAGATGCCATCGACGGAAAGGAAGATGGCACATTTAAAGAGGTAAAGCATTGACGGAGCAAAGCGTTGATAAGGGGAGGGGAGAGGAAGAAGGCAGGCGAAAGCCATCGGAGGGGGAGGAGCGGCAGGGCGAGAGGTTGGGGCAGGGCGGCGAGGAATGGCAGAGGAAAGTCCGACGACGGTTTGGGGGAGAGACCGAAGCGCTGGCGATGGGCTGAGGTTGAAGGCATCGGGAAGCCGAATTTGGGGGGATCGGTTGGTTTTTTGGAAGCTGAAAAGGAGCGAAAGGTGAAAGAAGTTGGGGCCCATTGCTTAAAAGAGAAGCCCTTCAGCACCAAACTTTGAGAGAGACCGACTGACTGCACGAGCCAAATTGCTGAGAGCACATCCATAAAAGTCAGGACCCTCTCGTCAAGCGATCAACTCAACTCGAGAGCGGCGTTGGTGAGGGCTGAAGTTGGGTGAGTGTCCCCGCCCTCCCCTCAACCTCAGCACTCTTTGCCCCCCCCCCCCCCGAGGGGCTCAAATGGTGCTACCGTAAGTAACAAGTGAAGAGAGCACTTCACCCCCACCCCAACCTCTTCTCAAAGAACTGTCATGGGGACGCGGCGACCATTCAGCCCCCCCCCCCTATTCACTATTCATTCGAAAAGTCTAAATGATTGGGACGGGGGGAAGCAGACACTTTTGGTGGTTGGAATTGTACCCAATGCCCAAATCTGTCAGCAGCAAGCAGTTGGCGAGCATTTCGCTGGCAATGGACGAATTGGTGCCCTGGATATTGTAAAGTAGTCGGGATTCCCGGGGCAGATAATTCCCACTCATTGTAAGCCCAGGCAGCCAAATTCCAATTATTAGGCCCCATCCCCCCCCCCCCGGCGTAATTTCTGCTCCCCAATTCTCCCGATAGGGCCGGTCCACTCGGAAATAATACATTCGCCCGCCCCCCCCCACCGACCCATCCTTCTTTATTTAATTCACTTAGCCATCCCATCGAGGGCACACAAACACACATAAATGAATTTAATAGGTTATGCTACGACAAATATTCCACCCCCCCCCTACGGCGCAAATTTACAGTCGCCCTCAAAGCATATGCAACGTCTGTTCAAGATTCAAAATCCAATGCTTTATCATTTGGATGTGTTAAAATCTTTAAATTAATGTTATATTAAATGCATTAAAATTACTTATGTACACCGAATTTGCAAATTGGGAAATGTTGGAGGAGGAATAGGTGAACACAAACACACTTTAGAACTAAGCCCTAAAATAGTTAAAAAATGTAAAGGGTACGAAATCAGCAAATGTCTAACAATGATTTATTATTTGTTGGTTAGTATCACAAAGAGGTATCCCGCGTTGAGACTCTCCACTGTCCTCAAGAGGTCCGGCGCATTCCGCGAAAGGAGCATCCGACTGAAGTCACTGGGCGGAAAAATGTGTGCCACCATGGAGCTTGGCTGTTGCGTCTGGGCAAAGAAGAAGAGAAGTGAACGCGAATCAAAAAGTTCGGAAAAGTGACTTTGAAAGCGATGGTTTGAGAAACTCGGACATTAACGAGAAATTCGTCAAGAATAAGAAAACCAACTTCTAGACAAAATTCAAACCCTTTCGTTTTTAAACTTTTGCCACCATTCAAACCAATTTCATAGGTAAACTCCGAAACCATTGGGTATACCAAATTTTGTGGAGAGGGAATAATCCAGAAAAGTTGCAGACCAAATGAAGCTTTCTGTTCGGCCCAATTGCAAAATGAACTCACAGCTCCTGAGCTGACAATACCGGCTGCACTCTTGGAACTGAAATACTCGATGAAAGCGACGCTCATCTTCTGCGTCTGGATGACCACGTCCTCGCGGTCCCGGCCACACGGGAGGCAAATCAGCGCCAGTTGGTTTTCCTCCCTTTCCATTTTGCGGATTAAATCTGTGAGAGAGATGAATTGATCATTTGTTTAATCTCAAGTTCTACCCATTCAACACTAACTTTCCAAATGGGTTTGCTCCAAACGCATCCTTTGATTAATGCGCAACAGGGGGATTCCGTTCTCGTTGAGCGCAGAAAGTTCGCCGTTCATTTGCTGGATGAGCGCTTCATTGCCACAAACCTTGGGGAATCGTATTCAAATTAGAACCGTCCCAATCATTGCATTGGCAATAAATACACCCCAAACCTTGTGCATCTGAACGAGCGTGTCCGCGTTTTTCATTGCCAATTGCCCTTGCCACAGAACCGGATATTTCTGTTTAAAAGATAAAATTTGTATTTCTTTCATAGTCAATTATTTTTATATTGCTTTCCAATGTCTCACATTTGCGCTGCTTTGTTTCTTCACCATTTTCTGTTGATTCTGTTGCACAATATGCTGCTGTTGTTGTTCAACAGAAGGGAAAACATGATGGGGAGGAGATTGCAACGATACGTTGGCATGGACATGTTGCTGTTGCCGCTTTTCAACATTTTGACTATGACACATTATTGAGGGTTGTTGTTGTTGTTGGCCTGGTGGTGGTGGTTGTTGTTGCTGAATCGGTTGAATTTGCTTATTTTGCACAGATCCGCCGGCAGCCAACAAATTTTGCTGCATTTGTTGTTGTTGCACCTGAAATAAAATATTTCGCAGGGCGACAGGCTTTTAATTATTACTCTTAAATTCCGCTTTCTTCCAACTTTCGTTTAAGCTAATTATTTTAATTCATAAAATAAAAATAGGACAAACCTGTTGTTGTTTTTGTTGTTGTTGTTGTGCCATGTGCGTCGCATTTAGCTGTGGAACATTCGACGACATTTGCTGGTGGTGTTGCAGAAAGCCCCGAGGGGAAGGGGAACTGCCGGATAATTTCTGATGGAACAGTTCGTCGAAGGAACTTGGGACGGCCATTGCGCTTGTCCCGGCATTTTCCGTCCTGCCGGAAGGCGACACTATCGATGGCGTCTGCGGCGCCAGAAGCCCATGACGAAGCAGTTCCTCAAGCGCTCCTCCGTGAGCCATTGTTGACGTAGGCGTCACGATTGAATGCCCTTTAAAAATAAAAATTCAATCAGCCAAAATTATAAAAAATAAACAAAAAGAAAAAAGATTTATTTTACATTGAGACAATGTTGCCGGTGTAATTTGATTTGTCGATGAGGCAGCGGCAAGCATGGCAGCCGAAATGGATGGCATCTGCTGCGCCTGACCAATTTTTGATATTTCCTTAAAATTTGCATTGCTTTAGAGGAGCTTGGTAGATAAGGATTGCTAGGTGATAAAAGAAAAGTAATTCTATGGAATTTGATTTCAAAACGAATAATTTTCATACAACCCCTCCCCCCATTGGTTTATTCGCTTGCAACCTGTTGAATCATTTGCTGGTCTCTCAAATGTTGATACAAAGAAACCAACTGAGGGTCTATTAAACCCGTCGTTGCCATTGTGGAAAGGGTGTCCGGCTGCTGTTGGTAATGTTGCTGTTGTGGAATGTGATGATGCTGCTGCTGTTGCTGCTGATGATGATACTGCCCCGAAACCGCTAATTGTTTTTGTTGTTGCTGCTGAGTCGGAATCGTTGGCATTTGTTGTTGTCTTCGCTGTCGCTGTACCACATTTTGTTGCTTGGTTTGTTGCACCTGTTGAGTAGACAGGACAGGGGTGAGGGCATTTGATGAGAGTTGATGCTGTTTTTGCTGATATTGTTGCTGTTGCTGTAATTGTTGTTGTTTTTGGACAGCTGACGGTGGCTGGACGATGTGTTGCATTTGAAACTGTTGTCGCTGTTGCGGTGGAATTTGATCTCGAGACTGTTGCTGCTGCGGTGGATCAAGCCGAGACTGTTGCTGTTGCGGTGGAATTTGATCAAGTCGAGACTGGTGCTGCTGCGGTGGATCAAGCCGAGACTGTTGCTGCTGCAATGGATCAAGCCGAGTCTGTTGCTGCTGCGGTTGCACATGCTCAAGCCTAGACTGTTGAGATTGCATTTGCTCAAGTCGAGACTGTTGCTGCTGCAATTGCATTTGCTCAAACCTAGGCTGTTGAGGTTGCATTTGCTCAAGTCTAGGCTGCTGGTGATGCTGCAATTGCTCAAGTCGAGACTGTTGCTGTTGTAGTGGATCAAGTCGAGATGGTTGCTGCTGCAATTGCATTTGCTCAAGTCTAAACTGTTGCTGCTGTGGTTGCTTAAGCTGTAACTGCTGCGTCTGAACATCCAATCTGCGATCCGTGAGCCCTTGATGTGGCTGTACAAGAGGACTTTGTTGAACATTGTGACCAACAATCGGAGCAGGTTGGTGTTGCAATTGTTGCTGCTTCACGTCCGACGGCTTTCGTTGTTGCAGCATCATTGGTGCAATCGACTGCTGTTTTTGTTTCTGCTGCAGATGCGATTTATCTTGGGACAACCCTTCAAAAACATTAGCCATCCCCTGCTGATGAACGACATCACTCATGCCGCTACTAATCTGAGGTTGGTGAGTGTAAACAGTAGAATTTGCCGCGAGTGACTGAAGCTGTTGTTGATAAGACGCAACATTTTTGGCCGACTCTTGATGCTGAATGACCGATTGCTGTTGCGCTAACAACAAAGATTCGCCGCCTACAGAAGAGTCGGCCATACTTGCTGCAGAAACGTCATATGCTGGTGGTGGCCCGACAGGCATTGAAGGAGGCAAAGACATCGACACAGACTCCATCATACTAACGTCCGACGGTTTTTGTTGAGGCAATGATGAGTAGTGCTGCTGCTGCTGTGGCATATGATGCGTGTGTTGTAGTTTGTGTTGTTGGCCATATTGATGCTGTTGTTGTTGTTGCTGGTGATGAGACATTGTACTCGTTGTCGGCATCAGAAAAGGGTATGAAGACGTCGTTGTTGTCGATGAAGACGCTGTCTTGCATACCGCTTCACCACTGCTTACACTCAACACATCCTCAACCACTGAAGCTGATGGCAACGAAAAATGATGCTGCAGTGAATGTATAGGTTGCTGTTGCTGGAGATATTGCGATCTGAAAGTGGAAAACGGAGTTGTTGGTATCAAACCTCCACCCTGGCTACGCTCTGTCTATTTGATTTCCTTACTGAATGTTCATGCTCATTGGATTTGCAGTAACAGTTTGAATAACAGCTTCACATTGTTGTTGATTCTGTGCTCGACCCATTCCCATCGTTGTTGGAAAAAGGTAATCGCCAACGTCGCCTCCTTCTGCTGGTTGCTGAGGAAAAGCGTCGGCTGCCGTCTGAAGTGCGTTCGGTTGTCGGCTGAGTGGTTGAAATGAGCCCAGTTGTTGCGCCAAATCGGGCGAAGTTTGCGGTCCCGACGTTATGTCATGTTGCTGAAGCACTGTCGAATTGGTTGCCACCGCGTCTACCGTCTCATCCATGCGCTTCACTGTCTCCTCCGTTTTTCGCCTCTCCTCCGCCAGCCGTTCCATTGCGTCTTGATCACGCTTCTGTTGACGCAAGTGTTCAGCATCAACTTCCACAAAGCCGTTGCCCACGCCGGCCATATGACTGTCAACCGACTAAACACAACGATATGGTAGACACGAATCAACAATTGTAAGAATAAAGAGCAAAATCAATGTCAATTTATATATGCTCGCTCACCTCATTCGATGCCCGCCTTTCGATGGTCTCAAACTTAAAGACAGTCGTTTTGTCTGTTGTTGGTTCGTCAACGGCGGTGTGCTGTCCATGTAAAGTCCCCTCCACCTCCCTTTCTTCTTCAACAACTCTTTCTCCATTTCCTCCTAATTTATCCTCCTCTTTGTTTTCTTCTTCTTCATCTTTTGTTGTGGGAATTTCCTCCTTCTCCATTTCCATGTCCAAAGTCTTCCAATGTTTCTCATTTGGAGAAAGGATGTGGCCAATGTCGTCGGATTTTTGCGTGAGGTCCTTGAAAATAAAAATGCATTTCAAATGCTAATAATGTATCCGATCATCAACCAAATTCACCTGAGAATTCCGTCTGTCCACCTTCGATTGGAGTCGCAAAGACGCCACTGCCGCTTCCTCCTCGTTGCATTCCTCCATCCTCCGCAACAGCTCGGCCTCCATCTGCTCCTCGTCGTCCTCTTCCGCTGGAATTTCCCTCAGTTCGGTCGCCTCTTCACCCCTCTTCTTCTGCCCGTCCTTCTCTTCCTCCTTCTTCTTCTGCCCCACCTTCTCTTCCTCCTTCTTCTTCTGCCCCACCTTCTCTTCCTCCTTCTTCTTCTGCCCCACCTTCTCTTCCGACTTCTTCTGCACTTCCTTCTCTTCCGTCTTATTCTGTCCGTCCTTCTCTTCCGTCTTATTCTTCACGTCCATCTCTTCGTCCCTCTTCTTCTGCCCGTCCTTCTCTTCCGACTTCTTCTTCTGCCCCACCTTCTCTTCCAACTTCTTCTTCTGCCCCACCTTCTCTTCCGACTTCTTATGCACTTCCTTCTCTTCCGACTTCTTCTGTCCATCCTTCTCTTCCGTCTTATTCTTCACGTCCATCTCTTCCTCCCCCTTCTTCTGCCCGTCCTTCTCTTCCGACTTCTTCTGTCCGTCCTTCTCTTCCGACTTCTTCTGTCCGTCCTTCTCTTCCGTCTTATTCTTCACCTCCATCTCTTCAGTCTTCTGTTGCTTCAGCTCCTCGTCTGGCGTCTTGTCTGTTGCTGCCACTTTTGTCAGCACATTGCCACTGTCAATAATCTCAAATTCGCTTTCAGCCATTTTTTCAGCAGCAACGATGTCCATCAATTCATCCGTCTCGTTCTTCCGACTCGCAACGGTTACCAGATTCTCCACTTCTCCGCTGTGCTCCTCCTGCTGTACAATGGAGGGATGTTGCCGTTGATCGGATTCATCGTTTTCTGCAAGTTTCGTAGCGATAGAAACATCCAAACATTGTGCAGTGTCAGCAATAGCAGATTTAACCTGAAACACAAAGGAATAGTCGTAAAAATAACCCATCAAACCGATTGTAATTCCTCCTGTCCGACTTTCTTTTTATCTTTCCACTCAGTTCGATCAACAATCGGCTCCATCATTTTTTCTGTCCTTGCTCGTTTCGGCGTTTGGCCTAAAATTTGGGTATTTGTTTTATTGCATCTTGAACCAAGTCAGAGCAGCACCAACAAGTCCATAACCATATTTTTGCATCATCAATTTCTTAATTTTAAAATCTGTTGGAATATTAGCTCATATGTGGACCTGCTGATGACATTTCAAAAAAAGACCTTTATCACTTCCAATCGCTCTTTTCAATGTCGATTTGTTCAACTTTTTCTCCTCTCTGATCTTTACACGTTTCCTTTTGGCCAATTCCTTCATCAACATTGCATTCTTCGACGTTTTTGGCGAGATTTTTGTGCCAATTGTCTTAGTCTGTTGTTTCATTTTCTTGCCCATTTCTGCCGTTGCACACGCCCCCTCCTCCTTAGACAAAACAGTGACTTCTGATGAGGTACCCGTCGTTGGCGGTTTCATTTGGAGCTGCGCCTTTTTGAGTGGCGTTGCATCCGATTTGCTCCTGTCCCTTACTGCTGCTACTGCTGATGTTGGTTCATTTTCAGCACTGATTTTGCTCTGAAAAGACCGACCAATCATTTGATCAAAGCACGGTTCAATCAATTAAACCTTTGTTTCTTTAAAGCGTTTATGTTCAATGGAAGAGACCGACGAAACCGAAGAGACACGCGTTCGTTTTCCCTGTTTGTTGACTGCAAGAATGGCCCTAATTTGCATCTTTTCCTTTCCGATTGAAGTTTCACTCGCTTCTTTTTGATCGATTTTTATTTTTGGCACAAAAACTTCCTTTTTGATATTGTCATTTTTGAACGATGAAATAACGACGGGTTTGTTTTTGGCAGTCGTAAGTCCGACTTTCGGAGCAGGAGGAACGTGTTCATCCAAAGACTCCTCGGATGAGTCGGCACCAAAAACATCCTCCATCGACAAATGCTTTACCCTTTTCTAAATATAATATTATTTCGTAAAAATTTAAGCCCAATCCATCGAACCTGTGATGGTGGTTTTGTCGACATCCCAACATTCCCTATCAATCGATTTGTTATTGGCTCGGTATCACTTTCTGATGGGGATGAACTGCTTGATTCGGAGGACGAATTGTCGTTTTCTGTGTGTGACGCAGTCGACTGGGCTCGACACCCTTCAGCCGCTGTTGCAACAACACGAGCCAAATTCTTTAATTTAAAAAATTCCCGAATTTAGCGTTTCGGGTGGAAACCCACCTCATTAAACAGTTTGGCTTCATCCACCGAAGATTCTGAACTTTTCCGATACCGCGACAGCTCATCCTTCAACTGAAAGGTGTCGAAAGATAGCAAAAAAAACCCCAAAACCTCACTTTTTTGATTGCTCTATCACCAGCGTCCATCTCCTCGTCCCCGGCCTCGCTTTCTGATTCGGAACTTCTACCTGACCCATCAATGCACGAAGCCGAAGAGTTCGCCTCCTCCTCCTCCTCCTCCTTTATTTTGGGCTCTTCCATAAATGGCTTTCTTGGCGCAATTTCCGGCCGTCTAATGGTCAGATTTGAGGTGTTAGCACCCTTCGCTTCAGCAGAAGCCCCGACGGCGTTCTGGTGCTTTTTCGGCTGTTTTTCTGCCGATAACGCCGAATCATCAATTACAGCGGGCTCAACATTTTCTGCGGAGGATGACGGATTGCCATCCTGCTGCTTATTGTTAGCCATTAAGTCCGTTCTCCCGCTGTCTTCTTCCTTTCTGTTGGCTGCGTCGTCTTCACTTTCGTCCGAATCCGTTGAAGTCGAACTCAGTCTAACACGCGAGAATTCCTTCTTCTTAAGAAAAATTTCATCATTGTCCACTAAAAAGTACTCAACACAAGGACCTTTTTTGCATGCTTTGTCTTCAACACTTCCAACGCCGTCTTCTTCTTATGGTCATCGTCCGGTCGTTGTGAAGAACGACGCTTTACCCGGTCGTACATTGAGAGACCAAAGCCAACGCCGGACTTGATCGCCTTCATCATCCGCTTTTGCTCCTCAATGTCCACTTTGTTAAACAACTCCATGCCCTCCACACTCTCATCCGAACTGCTTGATGTTGATTGGTCCGCCGCCCTTTTCTTTCGTTTCTGTTTTCTGTGCTGTTTCTCGACATCGCTTGTTGATTCATTTTCGACGGATTTTGCTTTGGACTGAAAAAGAAAATACTCTTCAAAATATGTGACCTAATCTTATAAAGCCTAATCGTCAATTAATTACCTTGAAATGTTTTTTGTGTTGTTCAACGTGACCTCCACAGCCAGCACCAGAAGTAGCAGCAGCAGAGTCCGTTTTCCTCTCTTCCCTCGATTGTTTCTGCTGAGACTTTGTCGTCGTCGTCGGTGTCTTTTTGAGTATTGGGTGATTTGTCTTTAATCCCCCGCCAATTGTTTCATTTTTCCCTTCTTTTCGATCTTTTGCCATCGTTATCGGCAAATGGCCAACACTGTCCGATCGGTATTCTCTCCGTTCACTTTTCAACTCTTTGTCCTTTCTCGTCGAACCGTGTGGAGTGCTAGTCGTCGCCCATGGATCAACGGGAGTTACCAAGGACACGGCAGAAGGCTTCCGGTCCAATTTAATCTCTTTCAACTAAAATTTGTAACAAAAGTCTGAACCAATAAAGTTCCCTAATGACCTTAGGAATTCCAACTGTAGTTCGGATCTGATGGGATTGTTGGTTAGGCGAAGATTCCATCAAAAGCTTCGATTTCCGCGAAAATGCGCTGTTGGCATCGACCGACTGTTTTGGTAACGGTGAAGCGGATGACGAAGTCGAAGGAGTGAGCTGTTCTTTTTCATGCGCCAATCTCAACACTTTTGCCGACGGTGTGTGCCGAGGAAAATCGAATTTGATGGTTTCGGCATCTCGTACTTTGTTGGAAGATGCCGACGGATTATCAAAGTGCGCGGTTGTTTGGAGTTCATTTGAGAGCGAAAAGCTCCTGGTGGGCATGTCCGGTTCGGAAACGAAAGAACATCTGAAAGTTACTGAGCCAATTGGTGTTGAACACAGTTTGGTGCTGGATGTTGACCTTCTATCGTGCAGTCCACCCTCAATGTCTTCACTTTTGCTGTTCTTTTCGGCCTCATCCTCGCCCTTTGTTATTACAAAATCCAGCAAATTGGATGTTTGAAAGCCGTCGATGATTGTCTTCGGTTGCAATGGCCTTCCTCCTCCATCGGTGGAAGAAGTGTTAAGCTGTGCAGTTATAGGCGATCTCTGTGCTATCGAATGTTCCAACTGTTCCATGGAAACACCGCTGATCAGTTCCGTTCTGATCCGCGACACTTCCGATTCGATTTGATCAAAGTTTGACAGCTTTATCTAAAAAATACATTCGCATGGATAACTCATCGAATCGCCCTATATAGGTACCTGTTCAGGCCGTGCCGAGATCTTCAGTTCCGTGATCCCACTTTCTACACATTTTATACGTTTGGTTATGGCTGCCAACAAATTCAGCGTGTTTGGCCCAACCGACTTCTTCTCCATCTCAGAATCATTTTCATTCTGCTCGGCGTTTTTAATTTTACACTTTTGCTCAATTTCTGCATTAAATTCCGGCTCTTGCTTTATCCAATCAGCTGATTGGGGAGGCGCGCTTACTGGTGTGTCTAAATTAATCAAAATATGTATTAATAAAATTGTGTACACATTGTTAGACTACTTTTGACGCTAGTGAAATATCCCAAATTTAAGAAATATAGACAATTAAAATAATGTTGGTCTATCATAGTTTAAAAAAACCCACTTGTCAGTAACTGTTCCTGCAAATTTGTACTGTCCGCACGGAGCCGATTTCCACTGCTACAGCCCATCTTCAGCTTCAGGACAAAACGCGGCAAATCCAAGGACACCGCTACCGCACTGCTCGGCTTTAGACGATTTAACCGAGGGTCAGAAGATGGCGTTGATAGCGCTTCCAAAGGTATACAAACGATTGTCCTCAGAGATGTCTTTGGCGCTTGAACTTTTGTAACTGATTGAGGTTGTTGCCCAGCCAAAGACGCAGTTGCTAAAAGATGAGAACTCTTTCAACAAAAACCTCTTAGGCTAAATCACAGCTCTTTTTGGACACATCGTCTTTAGCAGATGGGTCCTTGCATTGTAACTGAACGTCTTTGTCCTTGCTGCTGCTGTTCTCCTCAGTTGATTCGTTGTGTATTGTTTTTTCAATTTCAAGACCTAAAAGATGGCAGTTTAACGCAAGAAAATCCCCATGCTTATTATTATTAAAAGTATTAAAGCTTTAAAATGTTAAAATTCCTCATTTGCCTGTAGTTTTCGTGGGATGTTCTGTGTCACTGGCTTTGACTTCAAGCGGTGCGGTTAATGGCAATGGGTCATTGTGAATGAGTACCGGCTCCACCGTCGTTGTTCCCCCCTGCCGTACTGGCTGACTGTTGGCGATTTTAGGCTCATCGGTAAGTCTAACATTTAAGACAACGAAAAATAACTACAATTCAACACAACTACAAACCCATCCTTCTTGCTTTGGTTACTGCGTCGAGTTGACGGCCGTTCTTCTTCCGCCTCGTTTTCCGTGCTGCTGTAGTCGGAGTCACTATTTTCCGAGAGTGAACTGCTCCGCGAGTTGGACGAAGAATTACTTAAATAAATACAATCTAACCAAATTAAAGGCTTGTAGCAGTAATTGACCTAGTACATGAGGAACACGTGCACGATGAATGGCTATCACTTGATGAGCTGGGTCGACGTCTTTTCTGCTGCTCGTGTGCTTTATCAATTCTGAGTGGAGGCGCGGGTGGAGGGGGAAGCAATTGACAACTACCGCTGAAGGACGCTTTTGTGCGTGCTCTTTCTGGAACTCAAAAGAATTTATTATTTTAGCAATATTTTTCAAGAAATTCATTCAATTTCGATCCTCTAAATCAAAGAATGTGTAATACGCTGCATGCATTGTTGTACCTTTTGACCGGCTTTTGTACTTCGCAACTCTGCTGACTTCCCTCCTGCCCCTGTTTGACCCTGAAGCCGCTCCTCCGCCATAATCTCCCCGTTTGCTTCTATCTCCGCCTGACACAATTTCCCCGCCGCTCCGTTCCACTTCAGTCCGTCTTACGTTCTGTCAGAGATGAGTGAAAATATTTTATTTTTCGAAATTTTCAAATCCAAAAGACTTTGCCTACCCCTGCCGTCTGTCGTGTCCTCGATCGCCTTTTCTCTCGACGTTTCTCTTTTTTCTCCACCCGACTTTCGCGTCTTCTTTCAGTGCTTCTCTGAGACCGATGCTTTCTATCCCACGTGTGCTTTGTTGCCGACGACTGCTTTTTCGGCATTTTATGTCTGTTGTTGGTGAACTCATTTAATTCCGACGGTTGGGGTGGATGGCGCCAACGTTTTCGAGGAGACTTAAAAGTGGAAAAAGATTAAGCCTCTTTATTAGAGTTCGCGTACAAAGCAACAACAATTTAAATTCTCCAACGTATTTTGTATATTTCGAAATTATGTTTTTATTGTACGAATTAAAAAGTGGGGCAATCACCTGACTGTATGTGTCCGTTGACGTGTTGCTCGACGAGGAGTTGCTCCGGGTATGTTTCACATTCACAGACCTTACCCTTTCAGAAGTGTCCTGCGATTTTCCTGCCGGTCTTTCTCGATGACTCGATGCCTCCTCAGCCATCGAATTCGAATACGCATCCCGAATTGTCCTTGCCGATGGTTTTGTCGTTGTCGAATGATGAGGATGTTCGGTTTTTGCACTGTAACTGTTCGCACTCAGCGCTTTCTCAATTGCGCAAGCCGCGTTTTGTTGTTGTGACTCAGCCAAAAGGACTTTTGGCCGCGCAACCGAATGCTTATTGCCAATACCCTCTCTAAAATTAAAACAAATACCAAATAAGTAATAATTATATTCGCCAGTTTCAGCACTTTATTGGGGAACGGAAAATCAGCAAATGTAAACCAAAACGATCTTTTTTTCAAATTTGAACCAAACAAAAAGCTCAAATCTTACATAGATGGGTCCGGAGGCGGACTAGGAGACTTCTTCAACTGAGAGGTCGACAAACATTTTGGCGGATCGGGAGGTGGAGCCAAAATGACGTCGGAAAGCAGCGGCTCGGTGTTCTGAAATGGTTTTAAATGTTGAGTCTTTTAGAAATACACAGGCCCGTAGCCAGGAATTTTTTTCGGGGGGGGGGCAGTCGGGAGGAAAAGTCGATTCTTAGGGGTGTGTTTTTCCCTTTTTATTGCATTTTTGTTAAGCAATTTTTCTCGATTTCTGGGGGTGCATTTTCCGTTTTACTCCATTTTTTGGGCGGCTCGGCGGTGCCGATAGGCGCCGCCGAGAAAATTTTGAACTTTTGACTCGATTTGTTAACAGATTTTCAACCAAAATTTAAAAAATCGGCCTTTTTTTTAAGTTTTTTTAGGAATGGGAGGGGTCGGCGGTGCCGATAGGCGCCGCCGGAGAAAATTTTTGGAATTTTAATGAATCTTGTTAAGAAAATTGGTCAAAAAATTGTAAAAGTGCAAAACAATAGGGTCCCCCCCTATGGTTTTTTTTTCTCAAATTTCATTTCGGGGGGGGGGGGGGGGGGCATAGTACAAACGCTACCTTTCCATACAGACGATCAATGAAATAATCGTGCAATTTTTCTTAAAAATTTAATTTTAAAAAATTAACAAAATGAAAAACACCTGAACAAAAGTCAACATGAACATGGTGTACTGGTTCATTAATTGAAGATCTCTCCGGTTGAAAAGTTCTAATTAAAAAAATGTTATTTTATTCATCTTTATAGATTTGTAATGCAGTACAAGTAGTTGAATTGTCCAATTAGTTTCAATACAACTTCAGCTTACATATTTCTGTTCTTGACTTTGTTGAAGGCAATTTGAGTCGACTCATGGCCAACAAACATCACAATGGCCTCATTGAAATTCGCGTCGTAAATCACTTGAGTAACATCGTCCGGTTGGGTGAGCACAACGCGCATTTTGCTCATCAAATACTGCTCGCCACAGTTAGGGGGCAAACGACCAATCCAAAGTCGAGATGTGACGATGGTGTTTCCCCACCAGTGGAGATTCGAATTCTGAATTTAAATTAATGATCAATTTTCTTGAAATAAATTCAATTCTTAAGAAATATGCTTAAACAGCAAAATTGTAACCGAATATCTTAAAACTACTGAACGCATTTTTCCCAAGCTTGTGTTAAACGACCATCTTGCAATCGATGGAAACAGTCACCGTATACAATTTAATTAAAACTGAACTAACTCAAAACAAAATCATCCCATTTTTAATTAATTTAAGATCCCTTAAATAACGCGTTGTGCAAAACGGCAAGAGCTCTGGTTACGTTCACATAAAAAGCTCCAAAATACCTTTTTCTGACGGCCACATTCCTCCATTTGATGATTAAAGGCTTTTATTGCATTTGCCACGGATTCAATGCTAAATAAACTCTTCAAAAGGTTATGAGCCAAAAATCATTACTTTGTGAATTGAATAAACGCATACGGCGCCATTGTGTTTCGGTTTTTCACTTCAATGTCCTAAGGGGGGGGCATCAAATGTTATTTTTGTTTGAATAAAAGGCAAAACGCACCAAAATGTGTCCAAACTTTCCATAACGGATCTTCAATTCTTCTTCAGTAATAGCATTGTCCAAGTGTTTTACGTAAAGTGTCCGACTAAAGGCAAAAGAATGAGGAGGAAAAGCCTAGCGGCGCTTTAAAGGGTTAAACAATGGCATCATTCCAACAAACCTGGCATTTTTATGGAACGGGTCAGGCTGTGTGTGCGTTTGCGAGTCCATCGCAAAAGCTTTGACGGCCGGCGCGGGTGGCTGAATTTTAAGCAAAGTCAAGGGCCTTTTCGAGGGGTATTGCTGCGGCTGTTCGCTCGTTGTTGACGGCTGATTTTGCTGTATATTTTTTGTCGAAATTGTTTGATGGACTTTTGCGGCGTTGTGCCCAGC
The DNA here is from genome assembly GCA_018350325.1 of Globodera rostochiensis. NCBI lineage: Eukaryota > Metazoa > Nematoda > Chromadorea > Rhabditida > Heteroderidae > Globodera > Globodera rostochiensis. Next base: position 2,738,901 of record JAEVLN010000011.1, read on the forward strand.
AGAGGAGTTTCTCAGCGCAATCAAAGCACTAATGTGTTCAGACTTGGCCATTGACGCGTTCAGATGGCATTGGGACATAATCTGCTTGTTCAGCTCGGCAAGAAGTGCTTCACAACTCGGTGTAGAGATTCTGAAGTTTTTTTGTGACAAAATTTATATTCAGAAATTGATATTTTACGTACTTTTGAAAAACAATCAGCGCCCTACGGCTTAAAGGCGGTAATTGAAACCTCCTTCCGGCTTGTACGGTCGACATGTCGGGATTATTAGGCACTGCATCGAACCCTAAGACAATTCTTCTAATCGCTTCAAATTAAAAATTTCCAGAAAAATGTCGGAAAATATTGAATAAAAACACCAAAAATGGCGAAATGTGGATTTAATCGACAAAATATTGATTTATATTGACTAAAAAGGCTAAATGCTTTTTTGGGCTTATCTCATAATAACTTCAAATAAAAAAGGCTAAAGCCTGAAATCCAGGCACTAGTAATAACTGAAAAATTGTCTCCTATAAACCATTTGTGACATCAAATCGATTTAAAAAATTTCTTTTTAGTTTCCATCGTCTATTATCAAACTTTGATTCAAAACTAAAAAAGGCAGTGGCTAATATCATAATAAACAGAAAAACGCACTAATTTCAACAATTTTTGAATACTTTCGCACAACAGCCGCAAGTTGTTCGCGCTGGGCCTTCTCCGGTAACGTTCCTGAAATAAACTTTGAGGCTTTTGGTTTATTGTCTCTTTCAACCTGGGAATGGAAGTTGATAGACATAAATGCCTTGCAAGTCGTCGGTATTTTGAGGGGAAAGAGTCATCGAACTGGACGGGTCGTCCACTTTGTCTCTGTGCTGCTCTAAACATGGAGTTTTCTTGATTTAATCTTCGAGAAAAGCTTTCGGTGGACTTCTCATGAATTAGCGAAAAAAAAACTTTCTTATGAATTTCTGCAGTAAAATTCAATCGGCCTAACCATTTCATTACCAGTGTCCATTCTGCAGTCTGTTTGGTGATGAATATAAAATGATGTTAGGGAGTCGGTTGTGGTGAATCAGAAAGTATTTGAATGATTGTCCGTAATTAGTCGGAGTAGGACAACAATCATTTCGATTACTATAACAAAACAAATTATAATGGCCGCTTCTCCCTCCCTAAATTCGAAAAATATATATACAAAGATTCTAACGCTTCAAACTAAATGATTTTTATAGGTTTTCTTAGGAAATATTGTAGAATTGGAACCGACATGGAGTTGAAATTTCGGGGTCAGGGAGTTCGCCTTGGGGAACACAATAAAAGCATTCTGACAAAAGGTCACCTGGACAAAATGTTTACTGACAAAAGGTAATAAATATCCGTGCAATTCGTCGCCTAAAGGAAAGCGAAAGCCGTTAATTCAATAGTATCAAACATATTTAGTCGTATGTGGACTTTCACCGAGTCAACTTGCTGGCCAAATAATCCGTTAATTGCTAACTAAGCGATTCGGACCGTTACTTTAATTGGTTTAAAGCCCAGTACTTGTTTTCAGAAGTATCAAAGACTTTGCATATGCTTACAAAGCTCTACTCATCAAAAGCTTTGGGCGGGTATGAAGCAATTTACGGAATGTTTTTTAACTAAATCAAGAAAAAATTCGGTGTTTCGGAGGGGGTTTGAACCTGGGGGGGTCATTATTTTAAAAATAGTGAAAATTTTGGCGTTTCGCTTATCTTTGTCTTCTGCTGATGTCAACAATTTTCTTAACAATTTGAGTTTGGAGAGAAGAAGATCCATAAAATTCGGGACAATTGTGATCAAATTGCACTTTTACATTGCACCCGGCGGGACGTAATCAAAAAACATTTTTGTGGGGGGGGGGGGTAAGCCAAAGAGCAAAAAAAAAATGCCCGCTGGAAGAAATTTTTGCAACAATACTTTTTTGCTTCAGCAGCCGTTTTTAATGCTATTTTAAGCTTCTTGGCGAAAGGGAGGGGAGAGGGGAGGGAGAAATTTGATTTTTGACAGAATTTGTTAAGAAAATTTGTCCAAACACTGCAGAATTTGTTTGGGGGGGGCGTTGCGAGAATTCAATTTCCTTTTTTTCTCTCGCGGCTTTTGGTACTTTTTCTCACCTATTTAAATACCTACTTCGAGATTTTGCGAACCTAAAGACAAATGCTTTCTATTGGCGGGCCCGTTACGCCGGTGGGGGTCAACTGCGTCTTCACTTGTACAATTTTCTATTTTCATTATAAATTTATTAATATTATTTTTGAATTAATTGCCATTGTTTAGTGCATAAAAAAATGAAGTTACTTCTAAATTTTATTTCATACGTTCAAATTCAAACATTTTTACTTTATTTGTGATTTTCTTTATTCGAATTATTTTTCATACACTCACATTTATTCTTCGGATGAAGAGATGAAAATGAATGGGTGTGAGTGTGGGGGGTGTCCCCCCCCCCCGGGGGCTGTCATCACCGCCACTCAACGCCCAGCGTCCACACCAATGTCCCCCCCCTCCCCCCCGGGGGCTGTCATCACCGCCACTCAACGCCGCCAGCGTCCACACCAATGCCCCCCCCGGGACTGTCATCACCGCCACTCAACGCCGCCAGCGTCCACACCAATGTCCCCCCCCCCCCCCCCCCGGGGGCTGTCATCACCGCCACTAACGCCGCCAGCGTCCACACCAATGTCCCCCCCCCCCTCCCCCCCGGGGGGCTGTCATCCCGCCACTCAACGCCCAGCGTCCACACCAATGTCCCCCCCCCTCCCCCCCGGGGGCTGTATCACCGCCACTCAACGCCCAGCGTCCACACCAATGTCCCCCCCCTCCCCCCCGGGGGCGTCATCACCGCCACTCAACGCCGCCAGCGTCCACACCAATGCCCCCCCCGGGACTGTCACACCGCCACTCAACGCCGCCAGCGTCCACACCAATGTCCCCCCCCCCTCCCCCCCGGGGCTGTCATCACCGCCACTCAACGCCCAGCGTCCACACCAATGTCCCCCCCCTCCCCCCCGGGGCTGTCATCACCGCCACTCAACGCCGCCAGCGTCCACACCAATGCCCCCCCCCCGGGCTGTCATCACCGCCACTCAACGCCGCCAGCGTCCACACCAATGCCCCCCCCCCCGGGACGTCATCACCGCCACTCAACGCCCAGCGTCCACACCAATGTCCCCCCCCTCCCCCCCGGGGCTGTCATCACCGCCACTCAACGCCGCCAGCGTCCACACCAATGCCCCCCCCGGGACTGCATCACCGCCACTCAACGCCGCCAGCGTCCACACCAATGTCCCCCCCCCTCCCCCCCCGGGGCTGTCATCACCGCCACTCAACGCCGCCAGCGTCCACACCAATGTCCCCCCCCCCTCCCCCCGGGGGCTGTCATCACCGCCACTCAACGCCCAGCGTCCACACCAATGTCCCCCCCTCCCCCCCGGGGGCTGTCATCACCGCCACTCAACGCCCAGCGTCCACACCAATGTCCCCCCCTCCCCCCCCGGGGGCTGTCATCACCGCCACTCAACGCCGCCAGCGTCCACACCAATCCCCCCCCGGGACTGTCATCACCGCCACTCAACGCCGCCAGCGTCCACACCAATGTCCCCCCCCCTCCCCCCCGGGGGCTGTCATCACCGCCACTCAACGCCCAGCGTCCACACCAATTCCCCCCCCTCCCCCCCGGGGGCTGTCATCACCGCCACTCAACGCCGCCAGCGTCCACACAATGCCCCCCCCCGGGACTGTCATCACCGCCACTCAACGCCGCCAGCGTCCACACCAAGTCCCCCCCCCTCCCCCCCGGGGGCTGTCATCACCGCCACTCAACGCCGCCAGCGTCCAACCAATGCCCCCCCCGGGACTGTCATCACCGCCACTCAACGCCGCCAGCGTCCACACCATGTCCCCCCCCTCCCCCCCCGGGGGCTGTCATCACCGCCACTCAACGCCGCCAGCGTCCCACCAATGTCCCCCCCCCCGGGACTGTCACAATATCCCCCCCCCATACGTCGATCGGAAACCCCCCCCCCCTCCCCCCTCTTATCGCTTTCATTCATCATTTTAAGCACTTTGCTTGTTCGATCCGATCGATGCGTTCTTTTGCCCAAATTCGCCGCCTCCTTTTGCCAAAGGTGCTCCTCGGCTTCTTCTCCGTCCGGCTGGCCTTTGCCGAGGTTTCTGTGTGGAAAAACAATGCCACCGAATTTCGCGTTGATGGGAGCTGTTGGGTGAGTGCCGTTGGTGGTTTAAGCGAGTTGCTAAAGGAAATTATCATTTTGTTTCCCAACTTTTTCGATGCTCCACGCGTCAAATGGCGCCTTGCCACCAAAAACGTCATACGGTAACGCCTCTTCAAATGGGGTAATTGGAACGATTTGGCTGTTGGAGTGCGGCAAAATCAACAAATTTGCGGATTCTGTCGAGGGATAGGACTAAATTAGGACAGAATCCACCGGATATTCTGCAAATGTTCAAAAAGGCAGAATTTCCGATCTCAGAAAACGGCCCGCCCTCCGCCGCACTCTTTGAAAGGCCCATGTTTTTAAAGTGATTAACCAACAAAAATAGTGTCAATGCGGGGACCCGAAATATGAGCAGATGAGGCAATGCCAAATGGCCAATTTCTACCGGGACGAAAAGCCGGAAGACAGCGATGTTTACAAAACGGAAAATGGTGAAGTTAATTTGGCGATTTGGGAATCAGATCACGAATGAGATCAAATGGCATGATAAGATCACGAATGAGATCAAATGACATGATAAGATCACGAATGAGATCAAATGGCATGATAAGATCACGAATGAGATCAAATCACGAATGAGATCAAATGGCATGATCAGATCACGAATGAGATCAAATGGCATGATCAGATCACGAATGAGATCAAATCACGAATGAGATCAAATGGCATGATCAGATCACGAATGAGATCAAATGGCATGATCAGATCACGAATGAGATCAAATGGCATGATCAGATCACGAATGAGATCAAATGGCATGATCAGATCACGAATGAGATCAAATGGCATGATCAGATCACGAATGAGATCAAATGGCATGATCAGATCACGAATGAGATCAAATGGCATGATCAGATCACGAATGAGATCAAATGGCATGATCAGATCACGAATGGATCAAATGGCATGATCAGATCACGAATGAGATCAAATGGCATGATCAGATCACGAATGAGATCAAATGGCATGATCAGATCACGAATGAGATCAAATGGCATGATCAGATCACGAATGAGATCAAATGGCATGATCAGATCACGAATGAGATCAAATGGCATGATCAGATCACGAATGAGATCAAATGGCATGATCAGATCACGAATGAGATCAGGCATGATCAGTTCACGAGAGAGTCAGAATCAGAGTCTTGAAAAGTTATCCAAATGCGTTTTGTTTGTGTTCTTTCTGAAATCCAGGCTCACGGATCACCCCAGATCAGAAGTTTATGCGTGATGCCAAAATCTGATAAAATTATTTCCTTTTGTTTCCAATTCAAGGTGCCATTCTGTTCCTTATCGACGGTTGTGTCCAATGCCCCTACGGTCGCGCGGAAGTGACCATTCAGCTGATTAACAACTTTCCCTCGGGAAGTTGGTTCAGTGGATGCGACGAAGAGCGCGTTGTGGCCAGGTGGTGGAGATTTAAAATCCGTGCCCGAGGGGGGGGGGAGTTGGGGGAAATAGTGCCCGAGGGGGGGGGGAGTTGGGGGGAAATAGTGCCCGAGGGGGGGGGGAGTGGGGGGAAATAGTGCCCGAGGGGGGGGGGGGAGTTGGGGGAAATAGTGCCCGAGGGGGGGGGAGTTGGGGGGAAATAGTGCCCGAGGGGGGGGGGGGAGTTGGGGGGAAATAGTGCCCGAGGGGGGGGGGGGAGTTGGGGGGAAATAGTGCCCGAGGGGGGGGGGGAGTTGGGGGGAAATAGTGCCCGAGGGGGGGGGCAATCCGAGCCAAGTGCCCGATCAGTGAGAGACCGAACAATTCCAATTCTCCAACCGAGTCTCATCAATTTGAACACTCATTGTCAGTTCGGTCACCGTTCTGGTGAATTCTCTCTCGTCACGGGACGGAGTCGAGGTGGACGGAACCTTTTCGTTGGGCGGCGTTCTTCAGGAGAGGGATTGTGGCGGCTTTCTCGGAATTGGCAGTGCTCGTGAGGACATTATCCAATTTCTGATGCTCGAACTTAGCCATAAGTGATGGATCAGCATTCTCCAATCGTTCATTTGTCCATTTTATTTAGCTGCGGTCGGCAGCGATCGATGCTTTTGAAGGTGAAATTGCCAAAAGTGGACATTCCATCGCTAAAGGCACGCGGCAAAATGGCGGAACTGAGGGGAATTTCGGTCGATTTGGGCATCAGCGGGGCCGGGTGGTAAGGAATTTGTTTTTGTTTTTCTATTTTGGCAGCTTTGGAAGTTAAATCGAAGCCGGGGACCAAAACGAAGGCTTGCAAAGGCTAAATGCCCTCCGCCGTCCCTTTCAGGAACGAACGATTGGTCGAGTTTGGAATGGTTAGGCCGAAACAATTTGTGCCGCAACGGCCGCTGCGGGAGGAGGGCACTTTTGGGGGGAGGCCACAGGCAACAGAGACGCATCAGCAGGCACTGCCACGGGTCGAGCAGCGGGGAGAGCCAAAGGACACGGGTCAGTCAATGGCATGACGGACGACGTGTCCACCAGAGCATTCAAATGCAGATTCTATCGCAATTTCTGTCCCCAACAATTTAACCGGTCCAATCTCGAAGATCTAATCCGTTGGGAAGTGCCAGTGATTGGCACAGTCTTCGAAATCTCTCATTTTTGCAGAAGCAAAAGTGGCTGCTAATCCGGTCCAAGCGGCTTCAGCCGCTGGCAAAGGTCGCCTTAATCCTTCGGAAGAGAATGGGACCGTCTCGTTCCCCTCGCCGGCTTTGCTTCAAATCGCCGTCATTGCTGCATTCTTCTGCTTGGTCCTCCTCTTTGGCTTTTGCGTCCGATGCCTTCTCCAGCGTCGCCGTCGGCGCCGTAGTCGCCGCTAGTGATCAGATCGGCAAAGTGATCGAATTTACCCAATTTTCACTTTTTGCCAGCGCCTTACCTTTTCATAATGCCTTTTGATCTCCGAAGGGATTTTCAATGATTTCATATAAATAATAAACAATTGAACGAAGCGATACGCCCCGAGGCCAATTTATAACTTTTAAAAAGATGGTTGTGACCGCCCGTCCCTATTGGCAGCCCATGATTTGGTTCTGTCCCCTCTCATTCGTTTGGTTGGTTGCCCGGGGGACCATGACGTACCCTCCGGGGCATTTTTGTCATGTGAGAGTGAGTGACAGAAAAAAGAGTGACAGAGAAAGAGAGATTCTTCGTCCGTCCCCCCGGGCATTTCTCCGCTTTTAGCTGCAGTCCAAACAAAACCATTGGCGGGACGGCTGAAAGGGCGGGGTTTTGATGCGCAAGCGCCACACAACTCGACCACTTTTTTCCCAACGGCACTTCCCTCCCCTCCGGCGCTAATCCGCCAAATTGTTTTGACGATATCGAGATTACCTGCGGGGATGTAGCCAATTTGCGTCAAAAGGATCGGGTAAATTTGATTTGATCACTTACAAAAGTCAGAAAATAGGGTGCCTAAATTAATCAGAATCGAATTTCGACAACAAACAGCAGATCAGAACGGCACTTTTCTGTTTGCGCCTAATTCCGCCAGTCCCGCCGATGCGCCTATGGCCCTCCGTCCCCTAATAGCCGCTTCCTCTTCCTCTTCTTCTTCCCTTCGCTCTCCCCATTCTTCTTCTTCCTCTTCTTCTTCTTCTTCCCTTCGCTCCTCCCATTCTTCTTCTTCTTCTTTTTCTTCTTCCTTTCGCTCTCCCCATTCTTCTTCTTCCTCTTCTTCTTCTTCTTCCCTTCGCTCCCCCCATTCTTCTTCTTCTTCTTCTTCCCTTCGCTCCCCCCATTCTTCTTCTTCCTCTTCTTCTTCTTCCCTTCGCTCCCCCCATTCTTCTTCTTCCTCTTCTCCTTCTTCTTCTTCCCTTCGCTCCCCCCATTCTTCTTCTTCCTCTTCTTCTTCTTCCCTTCGCTCCTCCCATTCTTCTTCGTCCCCACCCCCAAATTCGTTCCTTCTTCTTCACATCCTCCTCCTCTTCGTTGAGCCAATTTCCGCCTCATTTATCGGCCCGACCTCCTCCGAATTGGACATTTCAGTTGGCCAAGAAGAAGACCGTAACAACAATTGTAACATTTTGCGACAAAACGGAACCGGTCCGTTTTGACGACAGAGGCAAAATGTTGCCAAAAAGAGAGACTTTTTCGGAATATTTACCATAAATCTCAGGAGGATGGATACCTTTTAAGACAGTAAATTTGGTTTTTATTAAGAGCCCGAAAAACTAACGGATGCGCAATTGTCGGATTATGGAAATTGCCTTTGGGAATTTCTGAATGCGCGCGAGCGGAGCCAATCGCTCCATCCGACGCACCCTTTTGTTACGCCGCCATTGGTCCCGGCACAATTAAGCAGCGATTAGCGAACATTTAATGTTAAGGAATATCCTCTAAAGATTGGCGTGGAACAGTTGGTGGTCGAGCAAGTGGATACGGTAAGAGAACGTGTGTGCCGTGGTTGGGGTGGTTGTGGCATTCGGAGTTGTGGCACAAAGTCCATAACCTTGAAATCCCCGCTTGGGGGGCACAAACACTGTCATTCTGTTTTTTCAGCTTTCCAAAGGGTCCACCGAGTTCAATGTGTTCGGACACATGCTCATCGTCAGTTGCTTTCCAACAATTATTTGAACCGATCATTTCGCCCCATAAAGTGGTGGAATGACTCTCGACTGGGCTGGGATAGCAAAGACTGGCACTTGGAAGAGTTGGAGTTGAAGGACTCGCAAGTGCAGGAGGTGTGGACGCCCAGCTTCACCGACGAGACGTAATTTGGGCGGGTGGGGGCGGGGGGAGTGCGTGCCATGCCGAAATGTTTTTGAAGGAATTGCGGCGCGGTGGAGGGATGTCTGTCCAGGGTAAACGAACAAAAGCCTAAATTAAGTGCCGCCATTTAAACCTCTCACTTTTAGGTGGCCGATTTGGCACTGACGCCGTCCGGCCGTGTGACGGCACGCCTCGTCTTTCGCTACCCATCCTTTTGCCGAATTGACTATCACAGGCAAATGGGAAAAGAAAATAGAAAGAAACAAAGGGCTTCTGCTGGAGATGAACTCTCCGCCACGGAATGAAAGAGTTCCCTGGAGGGGCTTTCGGGTGGTTACCCTATAAAAGGAGACGACCTCCTCCAACTCCAGCATTCTCTCCACAAAACAGTTACCCCGAGGAGCGGAACGACTGCTGTTTGTACATGAGTGTGGCGGACATTGGCAGGACGGTGAAGTTCATTGTGCAGATCACCCAGAGAAGGACGGCACTTTCCTCCAAATTGGTTCCGATCAGTCGCGTTGAACAAGGACTGTCGGCCATTGTGGTGACCAACTTGGAAACTTCAGTTTGGGCCGTTCAGGTCCAAAATTCAAATTTGGTTACCATTTTGGCTTTTAATTCAGCACCAATCGTTGGAAAACGTTCGCATCGAAGGCAATCGTGGCGAGCATCTGCAGCTGTGCGTTCAGGCAAAAAAGGAAATGGGCACACTTCGAATTGCCCTCCGCATTCCGGTCACCATCGCCACACTGTGAGAGAATTGGCCAAAAATGGATAGAGAAAAGAAGACCTGGAAATCAACGAAATCCAAAATTTTTGGGGTGGCAAAGTTCTCTAAATTAGTCAAAGTGCCGTCATTTTCTTGAAAGCCCCCCGCCCCAAGGCTTATGCTGGTCTCTCCACTGTTCGGCGACCTGCGCACCCAGGCCCTGGTCAAGCTGCTGACCCTTCTTTTGCAGACCATTTGCTTCCTGTTCCTTTGTTCAATTGCACCCGCCAACGGCTTCGGAGGGTCGAAGCCCAAACTTTGTGAGTCGCCCCGGGGGTTTTCCAACTTTTGCCCGGTTGGGTCAGAAACCCTAAGCCCATAAGAAGGTCATATTCCCGGCCGCTCGGCTAATCCAAGCAATGAATTTGATCTGTGCAAATGGCAAAAACAGACAGTAGCTGTACAATATATTCTAACATTTTGGTGTCGGATGGATTCTGTTCAAATCATTTTCACCTCCAAGACACATTCTACGAGTTCATGTTCTCGCTGACCTTTCTCAGCATTTTGGTGACCACCGTTTGTTTGGCTTTGTGCCGAATGAAGCGCACAATGCCCGCCACACACGGACTGTTCCTGGCGGCGAAAGTAGGTGAATGGGAGGGGTGTGGACGGCATTTTGGAGTTGTAATGGCACTTATGGGAAAGACATTCACAATTCCTAAATCCCCCCCCCCCACCAGTCCAGATGCTGAATCACTTCCTTTGCTGCATTGAGCCCGACCCCTCGACAAACTATCAGCAACAATTCGGCAAGTGCCCCGCTTGGCACCGTTCCCTCGAAGATTTTCACCTTTTTGTCCCATTTAAAGACGATAGATTTGACACTATCAGCACCCGCGGGGGCATTCAGGCACCGAACAGCGGCCCCGCCCTTCAAAACGAGTGAACTTTTGCATTTATTGGTGGACATTTCGGTCTAATTGCCCTCTTCTCCCTCCTCACAGCTATTCCACGGAATGGCGCCACATTTACATCGCGGCCAACAATCTGTTCTCCGGACTTTGCTTCTCTTTGTTCTGTTTTGTTACCGTTTTCGAAATTATGTAACAGAACAAAAGCCCCTACTAACCGCCAATGCCCCGAAACTCCAAGGGTTTAAGCACAAATAACAAATAAAGATGCTTTGATGGACGGACCGCCACCTCGAGATCGCTTTTTTATCCAATTAAAGTTTTTCAAAAATTAACAGTACCATTTCAAAGAAATTTACGAGACCTGTCTAAGCCGCCCGAAGAGAAAAAGGGGACGGACAATTGCATAAGAAGTAAACAAATTGGCTGATCGAGGCGCAACAAACAAAACAGCAATTGTTCGAGGAGAACATTAAATAATAAGCAGTGATCAACAACATTAATTAAGTTTAAGGCTTTCAAAATGAATGTATAGCATTGGAATTGGATGAAAAGGCAAATGATGTGGTAAAAGAAATAGCAATGGCAAAGGCAAAGTGATCGAGAGAATTAATTGAATAAAAGCTGGCCAAAGAGTGTAAAAGTGAAAAGTGTGTATGAAACAACAAAAATAATAAATTTCCCGTAAAATTTTATTATTATTATTTTAACTGACAATCTCCAACTTCCTCCCCTCTACGCGTTCACGCGCTGGTCGCGCAGTTCCGTTTTGGCATAGCAAAGTCGCTGAGAGATGGCTTCATAGTCGAGCTGTCCATCGTCTCGACGCTCTTGAATGGTGTCACGACTGAAAAATAAAAGACAATTAGTAAAAAAAAGCAAAAAAGGAATCGAAACTCCGTGGGAAATTGGCACTTACTTCACTTTGTAAATGTCTCGGCCACGCTTGGCGTACATGAGGGCGATATAAACCTATAAGGGACCAAAATATTTGAATATTCATTTGCATTAAATTTACTGGGGCTGGCAGGGATGTCGGCGTATTGATGATTTTGTGGCAGTACGCGAGCGCATTGCACATCTAAATTATAATTAATGAAAAGCTAATCGATAAGAGTGAAAGTCATTTAATTGGAAAATGCACCCCACTATAACATGTAATGCGTGCAGCTGAAATGGTTTTTACCTGCTGAATGTGATCTAACGACATGTGCGACTCATCCAGAAGAACGGAATAACGCGGAGTACGAGTGGTTCCCTAAGAGGGACTAATTTGTCTCGCGACGCCGATTTAACAATTGACAATTTTTAAATTAAAATGTTGGTTTGGGTTTTTGTGCTACCTGAACGGCCGCGTGTGTTGCCAAGTAGAACTCGCTGTGTTCCGGGTGGGTCACCTGCACAAAGTTAAGTGATTGATGTGCGATCGAACATTGATTAAATACATTAATGAATAAATTATTTAAACGAATACTTGACTGTCCAGCACAGTGCCCGGCTTAATGTTCCAATTAGGGCCTTTCATGCCGGGAAGATTCACAACGTTCATAGCCGAAGCGGGGATCTGACGAAAAGTAAAGAGTTAGCAAATGATTATAAGAAATGCGGAACCAGGATGGATGAAAAAACAAAAATATGGGGAAACCCCTAAAAATCCGACTCGACCCTTCACGCACCTCCTCAAAAAGTCGAATGTTGTGCGTCTTTTGTGAGACCAACACAGTTAATTTGCATCCATGCGCACCGCATCTAAAAAATGATGAAGTAAGCACAAATTAAGCATGTTTTTAAAGAACTTACTCCTTCAGCGCGTGTTTGATCAGCGGAATTTCGTACTGCAGAGACATTCCGAATTGCCCCTCGGAGGTGCCATTTCTGAACATCACCAGCCGTCTCGGCATGTCCCGGCGGTGCTCGGCGTATCGCGTGACGCATTGAGTAGCAATTTCAGCCAAAGTGGAGAACTTTTCGTCACGACGGGGCTCGTCGAAAACGTAATCGCCGACAAAGTCGAAAGGATCCTTCTTCATGTTAGCCGCGTACTAAAGATGGAAGGATGGGAAGGCAGAAAACAAAGCTCCGAGTTCAAACAGTTCGACGCTATTTGAATTTTTGCTAATAATTTTGAGCTTCTCCAATTCATTGTTCATTTCTAGCTATGAGTATTTCCCCAGTGCTGATGTTACCCCAATCACTGAAGGGTCTCTCGGAGTGGCGCCACGGGCCCTCTCGTAATTTCCCATGGCACCCGGATGCGAAACGCCAAGCCCAATGAACAAAGTGCCCTCCGCGAGCAGTTGTTGCACCCTAAAGAATGGTTCATAGTTCAACGAACAAAAAATAAAACCAAATCTTACTCGGCATTTGACACCCGAACCTGTTCGATAGAGAAAAAGAATTATTTGTGGAATAATTCAATTTTTAAAGCTTACAGAATAATTAATTCCGCCCAATTTTTCGTTGGATTTCGCTACAATGTTTTCGACGGTCTCCGGCTTTCCCTTGCGCGCAATTTCGGCAGCGTTCGAAAGCTTCAAGTCTTGGGTGACAATTTCGTATTTCTGTTCGCATGCCTTCATGATCTCTAAAAAAGCAAAAACGGATGACAGAATTTGATTTATAAAAATTGTGAGCCTTTCCCCCGCCCCAATTGAACACGCATTGCACAATATCTTCATAAAAAAAGGTACCGTGCAAAGTTTTGATCGCATCACTTGTGATGAAGAAGACAAAGTCACATTTGTACTTCTTGCACTCTTTGATGGTATCCTCCACAATGCCGGGATCCGGCTCAATTCTTTGCTGGTCAGATGGGGCTCCAATAGACATTCCGTGTTTACGGCACATTTGCAAATAGGAAGAGATAAAGTTGCTACACAAAAAAAGAAAAACAAAAAATGAGTCGTTTAGACGATAATATTGTTAGGGATCTGTTTTTAGGCTAGGCTTAGAAAGAGTTAATTTTAAAATTAAAAAAACAAAACTCACTCCATGTCCATGGCCGTAAAGTTGTATTTCTCGTCGCGCGAACCCCCGGTTATCAAATAAATCTGCAAGTGCAATATTTAAACTTTTATGCAGCGGAATTCGCTAAACATACCGCCCAAACCTTCACGTCGGCAGGCGCCAAAAAGAAATTGTTCATGTTCCATTTGGCCTCATCGCGATCGGCTTTCACTTCTTTGTCGGCGTACAAAACAGTCGGCAATGGCAAACGACGGGCATCAACAGTCAATGGTTTCTCAGTGACTTAAAATACTGTTTTGGTTGGGTTTTGCTTCAGAACAAGGATACTATTAATTCCTGCGGTTTCCAAATATTTGCTTCCGTGCAGATTCAGTGCCGCAACACTACACCTGAAAAGGACAAACAGATTTAAAGACGTACAAAGCTTAAGACAAAACCCGGACACTTACTCAATTTGACGTTTCAACCGTTCCGGTGGCACCGCAGAAGCCTAAGCCAATCGTTTAATTCTCAGAAATATAAAAAATGACAATCACTTTAATCATATCGGCGACTTCACGCTGACTGAGCTGGTTGAGTTGGGCCCGTTGATTGTCTCGGAGTTTGCACAATTCCATAGGATAATAATTCGTCTGTCCCTTTTCCAGCGCAGTGGCCAATGGAGCATTTGGAAATCTGTTGTAAATATTCAATCAGTCCAAAACATCGTTGTATAATAAAAACAAAACTGCCTGAGAAACTCGGGGGAGGAGGAAACTAACTCGAGAGTAAATTCGTATTTTCGCAAATAATAGGTCGCCACAGTCACTTTCTCTCCCTGTACGTCGATTTTGTGATTTGCTGCACTTGCCGACGACACGCCGCTGAGGCGAACGTCGCGACTACGGCCCTTCGGGTAATCGACCCGGACATGCAACCCTAAAAAAGAAAAGTTCTTTTTGTCAACCCTGCCCAAATCTTGAAAATCTGTGGTCGCGATGATCCTACCAACTCTCTCAACTCTATGCTTATGTCAGAGTTCTCAGCACACCTTTAAGCTGGGCGTTCAAACTTCCGATCAAATTGGGCCTCACTCGCCCGTCTTCAACGATGTTGTTCGGTCCGACGATGGACGAAACTTTCTCCAGCAAATTGCCGTCGGTGTTGTGGAACGGGGTCTAAAACAAATGTATTCCTTTTGCTTAAATATTCAAAGGAAACCTTTCTGCTCTCGACGATTAAGCCCACTTTCTTGTTCCCACGCCCTTGGGGTCCCTGGAACGCGAACGTAATTTTGACATTAATATATTCTCTAAATAAAATGAGCGACCTCAACGTAGCGAATGCTTTTGTGAATTCCAACTGCCAAATATTTGTTGAATTTGCTCAACACGGGCCCATCTTCCGGCACGAATCCGTGGTTCGAAGGATTGAGAAGGTAAGTGTTACCACCGCCAATGATCACGTGTTCTTCCCTAATAAAAAAACTTTGAAAAAAAGAAAGCTGAAAAATTACGGCGTTTGGAGCGGATGTTGTGAGGTAGCCAGCTCTAGAAACGACGAAAGACTGTGCTAAATAAAAGAATGGTTTTGTTGAAAAATCCAAGCAAAAGGCACTGACGT
This sequence comes from Globodera rostochiensis, assembly GCA_018350325.1. Classification (NCBI taxonomy): domain Eukaryota; kingdom Metazoa; phylum Nematoda; class Chromadorea; order Rhabditida; family Heteroderidae; genus Globodera; species Globodera rostochiensis. Next base: position 2,754,024 of record JAEVLN010000011.1, read on the forward strand.
CCTGCTGAGTCATGTCATTGGTCAGTTTGGACAGGTCGGCAAGTTCGATCACTTTGTTCACTTTCCTGACCAACATCTGGAAATTGAATCGAATTTCGAAGAAGTTTAGACAGGACGGAATTGACTTGGATTTTGAAGAACTTGTTCAAATGTTCAATGTCGGTACAATATTGACGGTCAAGCACGAAAACGCGTTCTTTCTCATGACCCGGTCCAAAGTCCAACTCGTGGAGAGTGTACAGACTAAAAATAACGTCGATTATTTTGGGTCAATCCAACCAATCGACTCACATGCACTGAAGGTCGTAGTAAAGCGCAAAACGATCGTCTCCAAACACATCGGGATGGAGTCCAAAGAAATGCTCGAAGGCAATACGACAGAAATCGCGACGATCAACAACAACACAACTTAAACAATTCATTAGTAAAAGCTCATATGTTACTTCTTACTCTTCCTTGGTCCGTTTGGTGAACTCCACTGCTCGCTCCTTGGGCTTCCCTTTCCCGACTTTGGCCGATGCGGAAATGGTCACATCGTAACGATACACCGTTCTGAAAAATCGTCAATTTGATCATTCTCTCCGCTTGACCGAAGTCAATCCAAACTTACTTTTGCTGCATTCTCACTCCGTAAATGTTCGTAACGATCCGACATCGTTGGCCCTCATGTCCCGGGTCGACCACCGCCTCCAAGTGCGGGTCCCCAACTTCAATCTGTCGAGAATTTTGGTGGGAATCGAACACCGCCATTCCCAACTCACTCCGCGGTGCTCAAACTCCTTCTTTATGTCCTCTAACAATTGTGTCTTACGACGCTTCTCCACCGCCGATGCAGTTGTGGTTGGTGACCTGAATATTCTTAGCTCTTTCCAAAAATCCGCGGCACCAATCGGCACCGAGCAGCTCGAAATATTTTTCGTGGTCTTACCCCCCTCCGTGCCTAGAACCGCCGCGCCCACCGCCCCTTCGTCCGCCTCGGCCCCTGCCACCGCGGCCTCGGCCGCCGCTTCTTCCACGGCCAGGAGGTCCCCCGGAGGTTTGCCGCTGCACCGGGGCCCCCTCTCCTCTCTGTCCGAGCGGTATTAAGTTCGCCCCCGTTCCCACAGGCATCCTGATTTTTTTAATTCGCTAAATTAAAAAACGTTAAAAATGTGATTTGGGAAACACCCTCGAAAACCTCCAATGTTTTCAGAATGGACTGCCCATCATTTGTGCTTTTTAAGTGGCTAAGTATTAATGTTCAAACTTAATATGTGCACCTGCACATTTTGCTCCTCCTACACACACCAACTCAATTTGAGCCGCCCTTTTCTTTGTTCCAATTGGATGGGAAACGACACAAAATAAAAGATATTATTGATTCTAATGTTGTGTTGTAACAACAGATGCAAAAATGAAAGGAGAGGAGAGAACAACTCTCTGGGATGTTGGGTGGCAGTTCTTTCTACGTGTTAATATTTAAAAACAGACAGATCAAAGAACAAATAAAAATGAAAAGTTGTTCCAACCGTTTTTTGTTGTTTGAAAAGCAGGGTAATTATATAATAAATCTAGAGAATTCTTACAATTCAAAAAAACTCATGCGAGCATAACTTTTGATAACAGTATTAAAAAAAGTGATTACACTAGGTTGATCAAACACCTCATTCATAGAGATCCGAAGACCCCAAAATACACTGAAATCGGGGTGATTTTAGGGGGGAAAAACGCTTGAGGTAATGGATAGGCTAAAATTTTCTGCAAAAATATTATGCCTGTCAGATAGCCTACTAAATTCAAAAACTCTATTGACTCTAGGCTTTGCGACCAAGCTCTGACAAATTTTGTAGGAATTACATTTTATGTCACAATTTCTCGGTCAATAAGTCTGGAAATGAGTTTATGGGGGTTTTGAATTCGGGGTTTGGAATTGATCAAAATGGATGTCACTTCCATGTAAATCCCTAGAAATTCCTTTTTCCAAAGTACTGTCAAACGTCATTGATGAAAAGTAAGGCAACCCAAATTCACTAGATTGCCTGTAGAAAAGGCAAATAGGCGTTGAAATAGAATTCTAGTTGAGAAAAAGGTAAAATGCCGGGGATTCATTTCTAAAAATGACCAGGAAATTAGGGTTAGGTAGATCTGTGATTTGAAGGATGAAATTGATTTTTAAAAAAAAGCATTCATGGCTATCACTGATTGCCGTTAAATCAAAAGTGTTCACCTCGTTCAACAATATTTATTCACTTATGGCAAAATTTGTTCAATCTTCTGTCCGTACACCAAAAACTGATTCCAACATGCGAACATCGACCTTTTTCTTTTCGTCTTTGACATTTTTGATCAGTTCCTCAATTGTTTTCGCCTTCTCTTTGTCCCCAAAACTGTTCTCCAGTTGAGCAAATCGCTTCAGAATCGTCAAATCTGTGAGAATTTAATTAAAACATTGGTTAAGTTAAATACAATAAAAAAAACTTTACGACCAATTTATATTTATCCGATTCCAAAGAATTAAAAACAACTTTACGTTTTTTCTTTTCCGAGCAGTGAAGGGTTCTTCCCAGCAATCGATGAAATGCCTCGGTATCGTTTTGCTGCAAAAGATGCCGGCCATATTCAAACCAGGGCTCGAGCTCGTGATGTCGAAATCTTCTGACCATTGACTCGTAAAGCTCCCTGATCTCCTAAATAAAGCAATAGTAAACAATACGCCTAAATGTTTGAATATTGGAAATGGGTTCCAGAATGTGCATTTTTTTTTGTTCGGTTTTATATCGGGAAAAGTGAAAGGCGCTGTTTTTTCAAACGAATTTGAACCTCTTCTCTCCCCGCTGCGTTGGTTTGTTTTTTCAACAGTTCTATCAAATATCTGTGCATTTGCATGGCATTTGACGCTGCACATGCTCGTTTGAACACTTCTTGCAGCGATTCTTCCGTCCCCAGCGCAACCTCCAAATTTAAATACGCTCTCCAAACATCGGCGAGATCGGAGTCATTTCTATTAATTTAACAAAACACGATTTGTTTGTTTCTTATTTTCCCACAACTGACTGGAAGGTGATCATCTTCAGTGCCCGTTCCGCAACATCTTTTCCGAGTTCGTACCTCCGACACATTCTCAGGCCTTCATGTGTCAGACAGAAACGGATAAACCCAATCGATCCAGAACACGAATTTGGATGCGCAATAAGAAACTGTTCATATTCTTCGACAGAAGCTAAAGACGGTCCTTCCGGCAGATCAAAGCAGGTCGTTGGCTTAAACCGCAAAACACATAAACGATGTTTGTGAATTGGGCAATTGTGTTGGTCAGACCTCATTTGCATCCTCCTCCATCTTCTCTGTCGTGTCATGTTCTTTGTCCTCCTCATTCTCTTGTTCTTCTTCATCTGCTGGCTCCTCAAATATACTGCCATCCTCCAATTCCTTCTCCTCCTCCGTCGGTTTGACCTTCTTTTTTGACTTCGTCTGGCAAGACACCTTAAAATGATCGTTGAAGCAAAGTAACAGAAGTGTTATTGTGTTCTTACCGACTGACTCTGTTCTTTGTCGTTGAACTCCTTGCTATTGACCAGGCTAAGACATAAAACCCGACCCTTCTTTGTCTTATTCACGCTGACCACTCGACCATAGCGCAACTCTCCCGTATCAAACAACTGAAGATGATTTGTTGGTTTTGCTTCCTCCATCTCGGTATTTGTTGTTGCCGACGCTTTTGAATCCAATGCAATTATGGCGCGAAAGTCAGGATTAATCTGCAATTACAGCCAAAGAATTTTAAAATAAGATCAGTTTAATTTGTTATTGCAAATTCCCATTAATTACTTCGAAAAAGTAAATAGTCTTTATACCTCTCCAATTATGTGTGACTGGTCCGTGTCCTCTTCCTCTTTCTTTGCCGTGTCCACAATGAACACCGGGACGATGTTGCCGGTGCTAAACTCTTCACGATATCTGATCAGACTGAACTTCTTCCGCGGCTCTTGCACTTTATCAGGGATGCAAGTGCATTCGACGATTCTGAACGTTCTTCACAGTTTAAAAAAGCCAAAACGGAACGCCATATCTACCTATCACTTTGATGCCTTTCCAGCAATAACTCCCGTCCTTTTCCACTGATCGATTTGGACCGACTCACACAAATCACTTTGACATTTACGGTCTTCCCCGAGTTTCGAGCCAAAAAGTTTTGCATCGGAAGTGAACCTTCGGTCAATTCGCTACGCGAAAAACTGAGTTCGCTTGCATGAAGGCGACCTTAGAAATGGCACACAATGTTATTCGAAGTAACATAAAAAGGTCTCCTGCACCTATACTCCCGCCCGGAAGGAGAAGCTCCGCCGTTGTCGCTGAAGAAGTGCCGCCGTAGGGCCATTGGCCAAGAACGCGGGCGGTGTAAACCCGAAAAGGCTTTGCGGATCGTATAACCCGGGTGTTATTGCCGCTGGGAACCGTTTTTTGCAGAAATTCTCCAATGAATCCATTGTCTTCCGATGGCAAGTCCAAAAGCATTTTTGCCTGCTCGACATTGACGCTCTTTACTCGAACTTTTATCGGCATTCCAATCGCAATTGCGTCGCTGGACAACAATGCAACTTTACTAAAAAAATAAAAAAGAACCTTATTTGTAAGAGCCCGGTACGTCAATATTCATATTCAATAGTGTTTCGTTGTCTTTATAAGTGTCTATTTATACAATAAAATAAAATTAGACGTAATCAGATAACTGTTAATGAATGGCCAAACCTTGGTGGTAAAATCCCAGCAATTCGACCGTAGAATGTGATCAAAACAGAACCTCCCTGCAAATGTTTGATGACCGTTCCAGTCGAAAAAACCCCCGCCAAATCGTTAGAGATTTCAACAATTTGTTTCTCCGCTTTGGATTGTTTGACAAGCGATTGTTTGGCAGTCAAAAAAAGTCGGCCCAAATTGGCGTCAAAGAACAGCACACGACAAGACAATTTTTGACCTTAATAAGACAATAGTAATTTCCGTATAAAGTGGGATATTGAGTCATAGCTTATGCCAACGCATTTCCATAAACTAATAAAATGAAAAAATTAATCAATTTCTTAAATTTTCTTAACTAAAAAACGTAGGCGAACGGCATCACTCAAACCTACCGAAAAACAAAGACCGACGTTTAAATGTCTCAAATGATATGCCATTTTAAGAAATATCTTTGGAAAAGAATGGACAACCATTCCCAGCCCAAGCACCTGTCTGAAAGCGTTTTTGCCAATGTTTGGCCGGTCTGTCCAGTGCATGAACCATTGTCACAAAACCAAAAAATCCCCGTCCAAAGGCCACTTTCATTCCCTTCGCATTCAATGATTTTATTCGTCCAGTAATCCTCATCCCGGGACGTGCTTCTTCTGCGCAAACGATACTTTGGCGGAGATCAACGGATCTGGTAGTGACGAACAACTGCCGTTCAACAATCGAAAATCCGATGACACGACACTCGTGAACTGACCCAATTGAAAATCTTGACACTGAAACCCAAAATAAAAATGCTAAAACAAAACAAAAAAATCACAATTTTCTTCCGCGTTATCAATGTGAATACGTAGTGCCTTTGCAGTCAGCAGATGCTTTTCATTGTCGTCATCCAATTTAAAAAAGACATTTTGCTGCTTGTCCACGTGAAAGACTCGTCCATTAATTCGTGACCCAATTTTAAATTCCTGAACACAGACTCATAAATTAACATATAAAGAGAAGAAAAAGGAAACAAAGTAATAAAAAGAGTTTTATGCGTTCATTGTAGTATTTACCGAAGGTAGCAAGCGCTTTTCACATCTTGACAAAGCGAGAATTTCTGGGTGAGCATTAAGCATCAGCACCGATGTGTTCGGTTGAGAACCAATGCAACAGGCGCGAAATTTCTTCGCTATTTTACTGGGGTCAAAACGCAGTCGGGGAGGCAAGTGGACTTTTCTAATAAAAGCCTTTAAACCTAAACAGTCAGAAATACTTTAAAATGACGTAATTCGCTGCCCTACCGCCGTTTATGCCAACAAATATGCCATCGGACACAACTTTCTCCGGTTCGACCTCCACAATTGACCCGGGCGTCAAATGTCTGGATTCCAGCGCACTGGGCAGTCCTTCTAAGCCAAGGCAGCCCATTTCGACAAAGCCGGAGAGTGCGATCACTCGAGCAGACGGCGAAGGCCTCTCCTTCACACGGAACAGTGCCACTTGACCGACGCGCAATTTGTCCAATGATAAATGGGGCGGGAGATCATCACACCGCACGAAACCATTGGCCGAGCTCATCGAAAAGCCCAAATCAATCACGGCACCTAAAAGCAATGTTTCTTTCCTTCTGATTGTAAGATGTATTTCCTAATCACAGGTGTCAGTAATTTAACAAAAAAAAACGAGAATAATTAAATTTTTCATTTTAAAAGCTCATCAATTAAAAGTGTGGCTAGCGTCATTACCCTTCTCTTCAATGCTTGCAATAGCCCCATTTAGGACAGAATTAGCAAGCAGAAGTGATGGAATCAAATGGCTGTTGACTTCATTTGGACAAACGGTGACCGTTGGCATTGAGTTTTTTCCTAAATATTTGCGTTGCCAAAACAAAAAACAAACTGCCTAACCCCGTGCCTTCGTTGAGGGAGGAACTGTTACCCTAAAAGCCAATGCTTGTCCCTTCGTAAACAGTTCATCCAACGTCGCTTCTGTACTAGCCAAATTTTTCGTGAATATTTTGCCGATTTGAGTAGCCGGTAACTTCATTATAATTCCCTCTACATATTCAAGTGTCAGATCAACTTCACCGATCTAAATGTTAATTCTACCAATGACAATTCAATGTCTAAATAAATAACATATTTGACGAAGGCCAATCCACGCAGATTTTGTGTGAGAAGATCGCGTGTAAATTTTTGACGGAAAACTCCCTCATAAGAAATGTCACATTCGTCATCAATTTTATGTTTTTTCTAAAATCAAAATCGAGAAACACATTATTCACATTTCATTTCTGTAATAATAAAGCTGATCTGCCCATTTGGGAAAAAAAAAATGTTTTCTAGTCGAGAAAGGGATTCCGAGAATGAAACGGTCAAATAGAAGTCAACCCCGATAAATTAAAAAACACTTTCCTCGACTTTAAAAACCCAATACGATTGGGTCCTCCTTTTGGGTCATTTCCAATTTTCCTATCATCAAACCGACCCAAATGGGGCCAGCCTTATACTATCCAATTCAACCTTAGAAGTTGAATGATCCGTTGAAAAAAGTCTCTTCGCTCCGCTTCTAAATGTTTATTAATTCAAAATTTCATTGTTCTCTATTTACCATTAAGCACCCACCTCCTTTTCTTTGAGTCTATATGCAATACTTTAGAAACTCCTCCCCTTGGGAAGTCTATTTCTGTACTCATCGAAATAAATTGTGGTAACCTAAAAAATTAGTTGAAATTTTTGCATTTATGCTGACTGTTTGAGGGGATAAATGCAGAAAAGTGAAGAATACTGAAGTTGTCGCTTTTGGTAGCATGTTATGTACAGGGGGGATCCCAGTTCTGAGATAGCCTCATTTGCGGTTATTTGGAATTTGATTTGGGTTTACTCCACTTTTACTTAATTCCATTACCGAAATGTTTCCAAAAGACAGATCGCCAAAACGGGAGAGAAAAAAAAGACTTAAATTGGCGTTTCGCCTAATTTTGTAGCTGCTCTTGAGTTCGAGCGCAAAAAAGACTGCTTTTTTATTTGGTTACAAATCTCGAGAAAAACTAACATTTTAAAACTTTGCATTTTTTTGTTAAAGAATTTTGAGTCAAAAAATGTCAAAATATTTAGCCAACGTCTTTTTTAGCTAATTTCATAGAAACTTAAATAAAAATCCGGGCCCTAGTTATGAGTATGTTATTGTATTTGTTTTCGGCGTGCAGTTTAACAAAGACTACCATTGACCAGAACGAGTTGCATAAGGGAAAAAAGCACATGAGTCATTTGAGAGCACTTCACATTATGCGAATGATCAGAAAAGTACAGGACCTTACATTATAAAATATTTTTATGAGACCGACCCTTTTCCCCCAGCTTCTCGGCTCCCAACTTTTTTTCCAGCAAAGGTTATAGTTTGAGAGGTAAATTCGTAGTGCGTCTGTTTGATTAGGAAAATATGTAGACGACAAATTTTAAATAGTTCAAATGAATGTAAAATTAAACGAACAAAACTCAGTTGTAACGCACTTTAAATTGGATTAGTTTTTTTGTGGTGGACATTTGCAAAACCTTCCGGTCCCAAATTCCACACTTTCCTTCAGTTCTGCAGCTGTTGACCGTGCTCTTCTCGTTATTTTCCAGCCGTTGATGATCCTCGGAAGCCGTTCTTCTCCGGTAACCAATGTTTCTGAAAAACCACATACTAAAGGGGCGCTTTTCCAATATTCTTTCTAGCAGTACATTGTCTGCAACTGACCTCGACAGTCGTTGCGTGCACATCTGAGTCCCAGGACAATTTTGTCCCACCATGTCAGTGTCTCTTCTTCCCCCGCGTCTTCTAATGACACAGTCTCTGCAACATCCAACTCCCCTGTCTCTTCTTTCCCATTCTCATGAATTTTTACTTCTTGTTCCTCAGAAAACTGTCGACCGTCCGGTGCCGACGCTATGTCAGCGACGTCAATTATCGGCGGGAGGGACCGTGTGGCACTCCCTTCCTTCTGGAGTGACGGGAGAGTCTGTACTTTCTCTTCCGTTTGGTGTTGCTCTTGCCCGTCTCTTCCCCCTTTTTCCCCGCCAATTTCTCCCGATGTTTCATTTTCCAAATTTTCGTCTCTTCCATTTTCCTCATTTACATTATTTGCTTGGACCTTAACTTTAATCGTCTCATTTTCATTTGTCTCATTTGTGCGGCTTTCAGTCCCTTTTATTTCCGTTTTGTTCGAATTTGCTCTGCTTTCGTTGGAGGGTTCGTCAACATTTGCTCCAGCCTTTGGTTCATGAGCTCCTTTGTTTAAGGGAATTTCATCATCGGTAGGAGTCTTCGTTTCACTAATGGGCGATTCATCGGATGATGGGCGAAGAGTCAGTTTGGCCCGCTCAACCGAATTCGCATCGCTTTCAGAGGAGGTCTTTTCCTGCTGACGAAGTTCCAATTGGTCATGGAAATCTTTTGTGTCCTCCTCTATTTGTGTGATCACTGCATCCAACGGAAATCGGAGCTCCGGCACTTCCTCGTCAGAATGATCATACCTTGGAGAGGTATTTCAAACAGCAATTATTGTGAGGGGGGGGGTGTCAATGCATTAGTCCCGAGAAACATTTCGGACGACGATATCGTGGAGTTTAATTGGCCTACTCGGACCATGTCCATTAAAATCACTCCAAAGATATTGTCTTAATTTGAGTCGATTGTATTCTTTCTCCTTTCCCTCACTTTGTTTCTCTCTCGGTCGGACGTTCTTCTGCAGTTGCCGGTATGAATTTTACTTCTCCCTTTTGAGGGTGCTGCTTATCATTATCTCCATCAAATTGCTCATTTGGCACGACATTTTGGGGTAGGACAGTCGGTTGTTGTAGTTGCCGAGATTCTAGGGGTTCATTTATCTCTTGAAGGTACGGAAACGCAATACAAAATGCGAGCAACGAAAGGAATTGAATCATGTTGTAAAAGTGTCCCATTTCGTCTAAAAAAAGACACCATCATGATATGAAGAATAAGGACGGTATCGGTGATGAGTTGCAAAAAATATTGGAAGTGTCGGAGTTGGCTGGCAAGTTTATGACACCCTCAACATCGTCACATCAGCAGATCCCGAGTCTCAGCCAATCTCCGACCTTTCAGGTATGTATTGATCTGCTGCCATTAGAACTAAAGCGTTAGTCAACAAGGTAAAAGAGACAATGGATGATGGATTGAGAAAGAGTCACAAAGAAAGGCTAATGGAGATGGCCTGGGGGGGAGACTAATGGAACAGATGGATAGGCGTGGGGTACACTTCAAGCAACGAAAGAAGCACTCATTGTGGCGTTTATATTTTCAGCACCCGATAAAACAGGGTCCCGATATGCCCTTTTTTAATGTCCTTTTTTGGGGGTGCCCCTATCTTTACAATTTGAAAAGCCCTTTTTTTAAAGCTTCATCTTTTTTTTGTCTTTATTTGAGATTTTGCAATTTTTGAAGGCTTTCGTTTAAATTTTGAATAAAATCTTTAGCAGATGGCCATTTAATTTCCAAGCATTTTCTCATTCTTTTTGAATTTTTTGGACGCTTAAAAATGTTCAAAATAAAAAGTTAATTTTTAGAAAAACTGATCAGAAAACAATAGTTTTGTTATTTAAGAATATCTGACAAACAAATTTAATCTTCAACATTGACTAAAGAGACATGCTGGGATATGCAAATTTCCAGCAAGAATGCACATTGTATGTGCGAAATTTGGATGAGAGAGTAACGGAAAAGTTGTTGGAAGAGCTCTTCACTCAGGTGACAAGTGCCAAGTTTTACAGACTTTCATTTCCTTTAATTATTTAAATACAAAAAAAAAAAAAACTAATTTTGTTACCTCTTTCCTATGCCCTCATGACAGAATTTTAAAGGCTTTTTTAGGTTGGGCCGGTAAATATTGTCACCATAAGAGACTCCCAACAGCAGCACAAAACCTCAGATACAACAGCGATACCAAAAGCGCCCGCAAATCGTTACGGATTCATTGAATTTGCCGATGTTGAATCGGTTTTGTTTGCCTGCGAAGTAATGGACGCGGTCGAAATTTACGGACAGAAACTCAAAGTGCAGCCGAGGGACAACACAACCCAGGTTTAATGCATTTGAGGGATTCTTTTGGTTTTGGAGAAAACGCAAAATAAAATCAAGTTTTCCGGTTATGGTGCATTTTACGCGCCCCATGAGTTTTTATGCAAGACTTGGAAAGTTTTATTTGTAATCATAAAATACATATGAAACTGGTTTAATGTTTTTTAAATATATTTTTTTCCTTGAAACCTTTAGTAGAGAACAGCAAACTTTAAGACGCGTTAAAATGAATTCAGAAAGACATTTACGCCCAATTGGAGATGAACAAAACCTCCTGGGAGCGCCATCATTCATCCGCGAATAATTCGAAAAAGTCGGAAATGGCGGAGAAAAGTCGTTTGTCAACACGGCATTCGGATATCGGCGTGTACAATGAGCTGCAACAGCAGCCGACGGCCCCAGCGGCGGGACGCCAGCGCGTCGTCACTTTCAATCAAATCCAAGGCCAATTTGCCCTTCCGTTAATGCCATTGCCTCAAGCGCAAACAATGCCAACTTTTCCTATCCATTCGAATCCAAAGGGCGGTAGCCGGCAGCACCCACTCGCAATGGTTCTTAGTTTTGATATGATGCAGATAATTCCGTTGTAAGACCATAGCCCAGACTATGGAGTTGGGGGGGGGGGTTTGAATTAAAAATTCGGACAACAACATGAAGCATTTTATGAGCTATAGACTCCACTGCTTAAAGAATGCGATTTAATTTTTGGCCAAACTATCGCACTCGAAAGAATTTGGAAATAAAAAATCCAACAATAAGACACTGATTGGAATTGGACTCCCTTCCTAAGGATTATTTTGGCTTTTCCTCAGTGGTCGCCTTATCCGTCTGCCCAAATGCAAATGGATTTTGCCCATCCGGCCGGCCCATCCGACTTATATCCGCAGATGAGAATAGACACGCCGATTGTCCGTCGGATAAATGAGGAAAAGGGCGACCGTTACAAAGAACGTCCGACGAAACAGGCGAATTTCCGAAGTTTGCTTCAATTTGATTCGGTAAGCGGTCAGAATTTTGTTGGCCGACGCTCCGCCCCGTATTACAGAGAACGTAGTCAATTGTCTAAAGAGACTTTCCACAGAAAATCCGACAGATAGTCGAAATGGCTGTCGGATTCTATTTTCTTGTATTGTCCATGCCAATGAATGATAAATTTCTTTGACCCTCGCAAATGCTTCGGTTTCTCGAAATCTGTTGGATTGTGAGGCTACACTAAAATACGTCCATTTGCATAGTGTAAAGTGCAGTTTCAGCCTCCCTCTCCTCCAACCACTGCCCTCATCAAATTGCTCGTCGTTGACCCCTTCCTTTATTAAATGTGAAGTCCCCTCGGGGGAAAGGACCTCTGACCACCACCGTTGCGCGCCTCACTCCGCGCGGCAGCATTTTTTAGTATAGCCCCCATATTTGGCGCTTCTTGCATTACTTTTCGCCAACAACCGTTCCGCTTCATTCATTCCCGGGGCTGTTCGACTGCGCAACTGTCGTCCGATGAGGCAAATGCTGTGGGATGGGAGGCGATGCGTCGGTCTGTCGCTGGGAGCTCCGCTTCTCTTCTCGTTGGGATTGGTGGATGGATGGACGGATGGGTGGACGATCCTTGATCCTCTTCCCCCCCCCCCATCCATCCAAATCCGCAATTGCTCCTTTTCGATTCGCCATAGACGAACCAGTCAGTCCCCCCCCCCTTCGGCTGCGCATCCTCCCGTCCGTCCTTTTCACTTTCCCGATCGAAAGGAGAAACGCCCATTTTGTTTTGGGAGCGCCATTTTCATGTGAAGTGAGGCGGTGGTGTTGGTTCATCGGACACATTCCTACAAATCCACGCGCCCTTTTCAACCATTTCGATGCAAATACTCGCCCCCCTCCACTCACTCCGCTCCCCCGAGGCGACGGCGGCGGCAATTCTTCTCTTTTCTGTACTTGTCACAAAAGTGTGCTGTCAGTTCAGTCCACAAACGTATCCGGACCCGCGGTTGGCGCTTGCATTGTTTGGTTTGGACGTTTCTGATGCCCTTTCAGAATTGACCCGTTGTCTTGCCGTCATCTGCTGCCTGCGCAGGTCTGCGATCCGTCCGAGATTTTGAAGTCGGATGAGCGACGCATTCTCAACGAGAAGATTGTCAGGGTGCGAGCCTAAAATTTACTGTTCCGCCCGGAAAAAACCAACAAATTACACAAATTCATCCCGTTTAGCTCCAACAGATAACGGCGAACATCAAAAACAGTTCTCCGGCGTGTGCTGACACAACCAAAAGCACCAATTTGTATATAATGATTGCGTTGGTTGATCGCCTCAATGCATTGCCATTTGAGTGGGTATTTCGGCACTTTTGTAAAGCCCCACCGGCCAACGAATGTCCAATTTCGAGGGGGGGGGGGCTCCAATGTTCCAATGTTTGATTTGTTGGGTTTCGGTGTTAAATTGGGTACGGTACCATTGCCAAAAAGGTACTGAATTTTAATTATTAAAAGCAGTGCCGGCAGTGACCATTCCGTGAACATTGAGAAGTTCACCAACCAACTCCGCTCCAAATACCAAAATTATCAGGTCAGTATTGGGGGAAAGCATTGTTGGACAAAATGCAAGCAGAATGGGTGTGACTCGAGACAATGCTTCCTCCTGGTAATTCTCCCGCCCCACAGCACAGGACATTTCTTTGTGCGACCCGCTGGTGCTAATCGTCAACGCCCACGGCGACCGACAAGTGTTCACCGTAGCCGGTTCACCAACTAATTAGCGATTAAATTAGCTTTCTCAACTATCACTGGAAAATATATTTTAATTAATTATTCTTAATCGGTTCTTCCGATGTTTTCTTACGCATGGGCCCGCAACTCCGTCCCGGGATTAGTAAGGGCGAATGGGGCCGGGCGCTTTATTATATAATTCCGATTGATAGCCTTTAAATGCGTCAGTCAGTGGCAAAGTTCAGGTCGCGACGCTAAGCTAAGCAGGGAAGTGCTTCAGGCGGCGTTTCAACGAAATGTTGGCCATTTCCGTGGGGGGAACTACGCGTTGGGCCTGGAGGGGATGGTGGAGTACATTGTTTCGGCCTATGGAAGTGCTCACATTGTGCAGGTGCCGAGTTTGCCGGGCGAGCCGAGGTGGGGACGCTAACAATAGGAGGCTTCGGCTTTTTGGCATATTCCCTACCGCCAAAATTAAGAAAGTCCAAAAACGAAAGTTTTGTCAACGGCCCGTCGTCCGTCTCTTCCGGAATGGGACAATTTGTTGCGCACGGAGTCCGGCAACAGCAGAGACTGGCGGTTGCAGAGCCGAAGTTTGACATTGAAAGTGTCCCCGAAGGGGACAGACTGTGGACGCGCATTTTGGCGAAAGCGATGGCCCATTGCGGGGAAGAACCGAACAAATTGGTCAAATACGTACGGACGGCGGTGGAAGGTGGGCCAGAAATTGGGAAAATTCGGTGGGGCCTCGTCCCTAACGAACTTTATGAAAAAATAATTGGATTTTTGTCAGAATTGAAACACTCAATTAAATTTAAACGATTTTTCTCTCCTTTCCTCTCCTCCAATTTCAGAAGCAATGGACATTTCGTTGAAGCTGATCAGCGACCCGCATTACAACAAAATTGAGGAGGACTCTCAAAACGTGGATAATGGGCCAAATGCACGGGAGAAGGCGTGGCAGGGGCTAAAGTCGCATTTGGAGGACATTTATATGAAATATGGCGCTCAAATTCAACAAATCGTGACGGCCGATCAGTGCCCCGCGAAGAGAGGGGAAAGGACGCTGAGAATTTTGCGTTTGAATTAACGCAATTTGATTAAAGTGTTCGCTTTGTCTAATTGAGTCGCCCTTTTGTACCATTTTGGTTATTCGGCGTTTTGTCCCATTTGCTCTTTCCAAATTTATTATTTAATAATTTTTTGTTTGTTTGTTTTACTTTGGCATACAAAAATAATGACAGGAATGTACGGAGAAATTTTATGAATAAAGTTTCCATAATAGAAGCGCTGTACTATAATAGAAATAGACAGAATTTGTTGAATGGGTGGATGTTCGCAATTGGAAACAAAAACATGCAAAATCAGACATCGCACATATTTGGTATCGGTGGTGGTATCATAATGAATGGAACATACAAAACAAATCACCAATTGTGGGGACTTTTAATGCTTTGGTTTTATCGCCCAGGGGGACGCAGTTGGGGAAACAGCGGCGCCAAAATGATTTAAGAGGCCGGGAGCGGAGAGTTGCGAACAAAAAAAAGAAAATGAGGGAAAAATTGCAAAATTCTGAGCCAACTCCCCCCGGACCCCTCCCCTCCCCCCGTCCGTCGTGGACTGGCTGCGCCCCAGGCCTCCCATTCGTCCATCTTCTTCAGTTGTCGCTTCCGCCCTGCTCCAACCCCGCCTCCTCGCGGTTCCGCTTCCGCGTCCCCCCCACTCCCTCCTCAGCCGACGACGCGTTTTGTTGGCCCGACGCGCCTCCTCCGGCCGAGTTGGACTCGGCCGCCTGTTGTTGGCTAAGAAGTCCGTCCAATTGAGGCCCAATCATTTGCCCTTCCTTTTTGTATGAGTTTTGCTGTGAGGTCGTCGCAGAAGCAGCTGCTGCAGCTGAAGAAGAGCAATGAGAACAAATCAAAGCTATGGATTTTGCTCACATTACAATTTGGACTCGACTAAAACAATGTGATGAACCAAATCATTCAGTTACATATTGTTATTGCCCAATCATTCCCGCCCATGTCAATGTCATTTTATCTCCCCACCCCCTCAGACGTTGAGGCCAGAACCACTCTCTCACTATAAAATCCAAGGGGACATAAACAAAAGCGGTCCATTCGAGGTCCCGACTTGGACCAACTTGGCGAGTATCAATAGGGGGAGGCTTTAAGGAAGTCATTAAACTAATTTAAGTCACAAACCCGCGGCAGCGGCTGCTGCGGCAGCGGCCGCTGCTTCGACGGACGATCCGTCGCCATTGGCACTCATCGCTTGCGCAGCCGCGTAATAACTGGCAAAATCGGCAGATGACCCGTCCTGAAATTTAAAATGTTTAGTTTTCAGTATGTTTGTGCAATTACCGCCGCCATTTTGCGTAGTTCAGCGTCGCCATGAGCCCATCGGCACTGCTCGCCGTTGTTGCAGAAGCCGCGTTGTTGCCAAAATGTGCACAGCGATGTCTTATAATAGCGGCCCATTGATTCTTCCTGCCTGAAATTGCTACAAACAAACATTTTTGACATTTGTTAATTTTATGCATTAAACTCTAAAAGTAAACAAAACAAAACAAAATGTGAATCCGACTTCGAAGTACATATGCTACCTGTAGTTCAACTCTTTGATGCCATGCGCGTAATGGCACTGCTTCCCCCGTGCGCAGAGTCCCTCCATTAGCCAAATGTTGCACAATGTACTTTTGTATTTGGCCGGCAGTTGTTGCTGCTGACCACCGGCCGCCGCAACTCCCATCTGTTGGAATTGGCTGTAATAAGCCTGAAGCAGTTGCTGCTGCTGTTGTTGCTGATACGCGTTCATTGCTGCGGTCGGTCAGTTAGTCAGACGCCTTCTTCTCAGTGATGGCGGTCAGTCAATTTGATTGATTGGGTGTTGGCCAGTCTGACTGGAAATGGCAAAGTCCGATTGAATTTGGTCGGCTGGTCACAACAAAATTAAATTAGTCATTGCATAAATATGTGAACAAATCGCCGTCCAATCCAAAACTAAAAATAAAGCAGTTCAAAGCGTTGGAATACCAACAAAAATTAATTCTTTGAATTGGACGTCGAATAGGTGTAAAATTAAGTCAAATATGATTAATAAATTGATACGTATTCATTTTACATTCATTGTTGTATATAATAAAGTCTACTAATTGATTATTTATTGTAAATTAATCATAAATATGATTAAGTATAAATGACATTTAAAATATATAGGGAAAAAGTCGGAAGGCATTAAAAAGTATAAAATATAATTGTTTGAAGTAAGCCAACTCTGGGTTAGGAGGCAGCGAATGGCAAGCAAAAGGAGGAAATACTGTACAAAACGAGTAAATGTTCGCCGGGACTTGCTTTTATGGCGGTCCCCCTTCTCCTCTAGCCGCTGAAGGCCGACCCATCGACGGCGGACGGTCCGACTGAAAGCGACAGGGAAAAGTGTCTTTTGCAGGACACCGTAACCAAAACGGGGCCCTACGCGGGAGTTGCAAAGGGTCCCCAGGACAGATCATCCCAGATAACGCCAGACCAGAACAGAAACTTTGTATTGTGTTGTACACGCTCAACTCCCGCGAGACGAAGGAACTGAGTGAGTGACCTTTGCCAATTTGAATATGTTCGGCTTTGGTGCCAACGGAGGCGCCTTTTGCGTTCTCATCGAAGAACGCGTTGTCGTCGGCCTTTTAAGCAAAGAATTGGCGGACATCCCCGTCAAATCTGCTGTTTTAGAGCACCGATCCAAATGCGTAGCTGCGGCGGACGGCCGCGGTATTGAGGACTGAGAGTGGGTCTTCTTCAAGGAAAAGCGGCTAAACGGAAGA
This sequence comes from Globodera rostochiensis, assembly GCA_018350325.1. Classification (NCBI taxonomy): domain Eukaryota; kingdom Metazoa; phylum Nematoda; class Chromadorea; order Rhabditida; family Heteroderidae; genus Globodera; species Globodera rostochiensis. The sequence goes on from JAEVLN010000011.1 coordinate 2,771,305, forward strand.
AAACACTTACAATTAGCACAGTCTAATTAGTCTCTCCGTCCGCTATTACCTCCTCTCCGGGTGGTCTTCGCCCATTTTCGGACTGCTCGCTGCGCCGCAGTCCACAACCATCCACTGAGCTCCGAACTCGGCGTCCACGTCGGCCGGCAATTCTGTGAAAACCTTCTGCGAAAACCCTCCCTTCGCATAGCCATCGACCAAATCGCAATGCTTTTGCTCCGTGCGATCAATCGATGCCTGACTTTTGGATTCGTTGAAACCCACAAACTCTCTGGTGTCGTTGTTTCTGTTCGGATGCGGCATCATCAAAGCAATGCTTTGCTCCAAAAGGCAGTCACCCCCAACTGACGAGAATTGAGAATGAACGACAATTAAAGTAATTAACTGAAACTTCTGGATTTGGCCTTTTGCTCCTGATCTTTGTTCCGGACGGGCGATTTGGATGGACTATTTGAAGAGATCGGCGTCGTGTTTAGAGTAAAATGTTCGTTTACAGAGGCGTGACATTGCGTCGTTGGCTTCGGCATGTAATTGCGAATTACGTCGTCCAAAAAAGCGTCGTTAACACTAAACAATGGAAAGACCGATTAAGTTTGTGTGGTTTAAAGAGCCAAAATGTTTTAAGATTATTAATTCCAAAAAAGTGCTTCAGAGAATTCCCCCCCCCACGGTTTGTGCATTCATCAACCTGTTGGTACTTGCGTTCTCCGCCAAAGTGTCTCCGCTGTTTGTATTCTCCGAATTATTGTCGTCGTTGGCCTGGGCATTTTTAATCTTTTTTCGATGTTCAATCGCCTCGACGACACTCTGTCCATTTTCGTCAAAGACAATTGGCCTACTCTCTCCGACAACACGGGGCCCAATCTTTCCATTTTTGCCCTCGTCCTCATCCTCCTCCAAAGCTTTTTTGATTAGCAGCTGAAAGCAATTATTTGTTACTGCAAATTTGCTAAAAAAGTTGCCCCCCCTACTCCACAAAGTTTTCAGTTTTCAGACAAACCCTTCGAATTTAATTTGTAATCGTCAGAAAATGGTTACCGCCATCGCCTCTAATTGGAAGGGTTTGTGCCCAACACATTGTGAAGGCGAGTCGGGCAAATCGGACGGACTTGCGGGTGAGTCGGCCCCGCTGCTCCTCCGCGAGTTGAAAGAGGTCGAACGGACCGATGGCCATTCTTCGCCATTCTGAAAAGAAAGAAGGAAATTACAAAGAAATCTTTTTGATTGTAATACAAATTGCCGAAGTCTAATAGGAAAAAGCATACAGCGACACCATCGACTGATCTGGAATGGAAGGAGCTCTGCGGACTGCCGTCTCGAGTGCATTGTACACTGGTGGAAAGGTCCTGCCCCGCCTCTATTAGGGGCTCCGTGACAAATGCGCTCTCTTCCGGCGTCTCCCCGACGTCCGCTTCGTTGCTGGACAGCCTCAATTCCTCGCGGTTTTCGTCCGCCATTTGTCCATTCTGAGCCCTGCCACTTTGCTGCACGTTTTGTTCTGTACAATCACAAAAAAATCATTAATCAAAAGACCAAAAATGCCTGAATTTAAGTGGCAATTCTGCTGCCTGAGCACACCCTTCGGCATTTCCATTGGACTTTTCGCGGTGTTATGCTCTTTCTGTGCCTTGAAAAAGTTCTGTTGCGCCGCCCTCGGCAGAGTGTTGTAATGCACGGCGAAGTCACCACCGCCGCCGGGGATTTGATGACGATGTTGACCGAAATGATTGGCTGAATTTCAAAACATCACAAATTTGCCAACCGAAAGCAGACCAGACCACCTTCAACCGATGTCAAGGCACAGTTCCAACCGACCACCGAACTGAACATCCCATTTTGGAGTGCGACTGCCTGATAGTAAACGGAATTGATCATGTCGATGAGCGTTCGTGCTGCTCGAACGATGCCTTCGTTTGTGTTTTTGGTTAAGAACTGGATCTGCAACGGAAAAAGCAGCATTTGAATAGGGCTTTTAATGATTAAATCACATTCTGTAAACAGCTCTTGTGGCACAACAATTCGTGCGCGGCGTATGGATGTCGGCAGAGAATGGAGAGGGCGGCCAGTGCGTCGATGATCAGATCAGAAGAGGACGAATAAATTTGGTGCAGGAGAGCCCGGACAACACCGCTACCCAAAGTTTTGGAGAAGAGTTCGGGGTACTGGATGATGAAGGCTAATGAGTTGCAATAATCTTGGAGTAAAATCAAAAAATGTTGAATAATCACTGCATAAGTGCTTGAAAATGCCGATGGCAGCCTGAATCAGTGGCACTTCGCGAGGGTCTACGACCATAATGCGCAACAAAAGCGGCACAAAGGAGGGGAAGTCATGGCACATCACGCGTTTGTTCTCAATCGGACTCTCCGCCAAATTCCACAGAGCCGAGAAGAGTTTGTACAGCCGCTGCTTCTGCGAATGTTCCAAATTCATCGAAGCGTTGCGCTGTCCGTCGCCCATAATCAAAGTGACGACACGGACCAACGGGGGCACAGTAATGGCCAATTGAGGGCCAAACGAAAGGTCGGACTTTTTGTCGGCGTTGTACGAAACATTTTGAACCAGACCGGCGTAATACTGAAAGGAGTTGGCTTAAGTCAAGGCACAAACTGAGCAACCTGGTCAAGATACGGGACATTGGCGATAATGTCGGACACCCGACGGAGAAAGGCGATGTTTGAGCACAATCTGGACTTGGCCTCTCTCTGTTGATAGACAACGTTCATCAAGGCATTTGCGATTTCGCGGCGCATTTTCCCGCACTTTTCATAAGCATCAACGTTCAGACCAAAAGTAGCAACGTCGAGCACAAGCAGTTCAGTTATTGCCTCGACAAGGCCTAAAGAATACAAAATGAAAAAAACAACAACATTTGGTTGAACTCACAGAGCATCCTTTGCGTCTTTCTATTCTCCAACGCTATCACCGGACCGACGTATTGATCGTGGGAAAGTGACGTCGTCTGCTTGAGTGCCTTCAAAGTTTTGTCGACGTACTGACCCAATAAATGCTTAGAGGCGCCATTCTTCAGGAAAAATAAGTGGCTCAAAATTTCAGAGGCATTGTGCAGAATTTGGAGGGCGTTTTGCCTAAAAACGAAAAAATAAACAAACAAAAATAAGTTTATGAGTCATACCTTTTATTTTGGGACTCCTCCGTCAGGTAAATTTGTTTCAATTGTTTTAAAACTGTTAGACTCTTTTTGTATGGCGCTCCATTCGACGTCGCATCTTTGTAATTGGAAGTGATCAGTGCAAATAATTCGTCAACCAATTGTTCGAATGTTATCGCATTCTGTTGAGACATCATTTTCTGTTTCTGTTGCTGTTGCTGCTGTTGGGAGTTTGGCAAATGACTGCCAGAAAACGACGATGGTTTTGGTTGGTTTGAATAGGAAGGCGAACCGGGTTCCAATTCATCGCTGATCATCACGTGGCATGCCAACAGAGCTGACAGCCAACCACGCAATAATCTAAAACTGACATAAAATTGTGTCAAACAAAAGGCAATACATAATATGTACATACGAGAGTGTGGGTCGTTTGGGCGCTGCCCTTTGGGCGCCGGGGACGTTTGGGCGCCGCTGTTTGGGCGCTCGGACGTTTGGGCGCCAGTAACATTTTTTTACAAGGAGCAGATCGAATTGCAGAATCGGCTACCGGTCCGAGTGCCGAAATGGTCCGAGTACCGAATAGTGCAAATACAGTCCGAGTACCGAATAGAATAAAAAATATCCGAGTGCCGAACGTCCCAGTGCCGAAAAGTCTGAGTGCCGAATAGAACAAAAACTGTCCGAGTACCGAATAGAATAAATATCCGAGTGCCGAACGTCCCAGTGCCGAAAAGTCTGAGTGCCGAATAGAACAAAAACTGTCCGAGTACCGAATAGAATAAATATCCGAGTGCCGAACGTCCCAGTGCCGAAAAGTCTGAGTGCCGAATAGAACAAAAACTGTCCGAGTACCGAATAGAATAAAAAATATCCGAGTGCCGAACGTCCCAGTGCCGAAAAGTCTGAGTGCCGAATAGAACAAAAACTGTCCGAGTGCCGAATAGAACAAATTTAAGCCAAAGGTTGAATTCCTATGGTAAAGAGCGTACTAAAACTTTTTACAACACCGAACGCAACACGTGTCGAAACACAAAACGGGACCTTTCGGTTCGCTGTTTGGGCGCCACCGTTTCAGCGCGGGGACCTTTCGGTTCGGCTGTTTGGGCGCCACCGTTTCAGCGCGGGGACTTTTCGGTTCGGCTGTTTGGGCCCCACCGTTTCAGCGCGGGGACTTTTCGGTTCGGCTGTTTGGGCGCCACCGTTTCAGCGCGGGGACTTTTCGGCGGCTGTTTGGGCGCCACCGTTTCAGCGCGAGGACCTTTCGGTTCGGCTGTTTAGGCGCCTCCGTCTCGGCGCTTTATTCAGTAAACACACCCCGGGAAGGTGAAAAATGGCCGAAAGAACATCAAATCAGGTTCGGGCCTTTTGAGGCAACTGGGCGTAAAAATAATTTGGACTATTTCAATTGTGGGGATATTCCGTTTAATTTTCCGACTTTTGAGCCAGAAAAACAAATTAACGACTTGCCACCATCGGTACTATTCTTTTGCCAATACTTTATTTTCCTTTTGTGAGAAATTTTATTCAGCCAATAGAAAATTTATGAATATGATTTATTTTATATCTGTTTTCCAAAACTATTCTTCTCCGCGATGGATATATTCTTATAAACTCTTCACATTATTGAGCATTCCTCTTCGGGTTTGCGCAATAAACTATTTCTGAGGCCGATGGTGTGTTTGGTATTTGTGTCTTTGAGTAATTTGTCGACAACTATCTGAAAAAAGGGTATTAATTAACACGGTTTGAGTCCCCCCCCCTTAAATGTTCATTTAATTCCTACCCGTATGAGGTAAGAGGAAGTTGACGCGGCGGAAGGGTCGTCGTCGATTGCGTAGAAAGGCGCCATGTCCACGCGGTCTTTGATCCTCCTTTCTTCGCAGAACATGTTGAATGCTTGTTTCAACAGCTAAGAAGTTAAAATATTTTGTTTTGTAAGCCGAATAACGGATGTTTACAGTACCAGATCACAGTCCAACGCCCCAACAAAATAAACTTCCTGAAATTTTTTGTTTGGCTGAAAGCAAAGCTTCTCGCGTCCTTTACCGAATTCCGTTCCATTATGGTAGCAACAATGCAAAACAATTCGACAATGAGCTGACGATACTCGGGGTTAGCAATGTCACTCATCATGGACTCTGAGAAGGGGGGGGGGCACACAACGCTTTAGAAACACAGACAGCACAGCAATTTACCTATTTTATAGGAGAAGTTGAGTTCGTGTTGCGTCATAACGTGCAGAGTTGGGTACTGTAAGTTACGTATTTTAGGAGAGCCTTTTTTTGTTGTTGCAAAAGCTCAGAAATTGCACGGCTCTGTCTCTAGTATATGTCCTTAAATTTGGCATTGGCCTAACCTGTGGAAGGACATGACCAGAAATGACCATGCCTTGTTCAACCCGCTCGAGTATCTGAAACAGTTTTGTTTTCAAAAATAACGGATTCGTTTTGACCTTCCAAACTCTGTCGTACAAATTGGTCGGAACACGGTTCAATGCTCCGTTCAATTTTTTCATTTGCAAAGGCGAACTAAACTTTTAATACTGCCGAAAAACACCCCAACATTTGAATTTACAACAGTTTCCAGACATCTTGCTTTGTCATAAGTTCCGAAAGCAGGTTTTTGACAATTGTCGGAGGCAAATCAAAAGCGACGATTTCTTTTCCATTTTCTGCAAAAAAAACAAACAATGGGTTAAAAACCCAAATTACCCAAATCTCTTAAAACGGAGGCCGGACAAACGCGTTCGAAAAACTCCACCAGGTCATGTGTCGTCGTCGCCATTGGTGCTGCATCTCTTCCGTTGCTAGGTTCTCGACGATTCTTATAGTCTTCTTTGGCAAAGTTCAAAAGCATATCAATCGCATCAGTGTACCTTTAAATTTTAAAGGAAAAAATATTTTGAAGATGCAAAATTTTTTATTGCACACAAAAGTGATTTAATAAAAGTATACCATGCCAAACGAATGGTGAGAACCCCGTCAAAGGAGGCTGTTTTTTGTGTTATCTAAAAATAAATGTTTTTATTATTTAAGAAAGAAAAAACCATTAAAAATGCAAACCAAATCCGAGCAGGCGATTATAAGCTCCTGCTGGAAGACAGCAGCGTGCGGCTCATGACAGCTGTCGAACAACGCATTTTGCAATTCGAGAGGAGTCGAAGGAGAACTGACGGTGACTTCTTTGCAAGATTTTTGCCCGATAATAACCTCAAGCAGAATTTTGGCCCATTAAAGCTAAAGAGCAATTTAACAAAAATTCACTAATTGATTGGAAATGTTAGTAATTCGCTCGCTCACCTGTTTTCCACGGACCAAAAGATTAGTTACGGAACTTAAGAAAATGAAAACTCAACAAATACGTTCATGGAACTTACGGTGCCAAACTGATGACAGTTTTGCGCAATTTGGCTGCACAGTAACGCACCAACCACCAATATCGGCATTGGCACGCTTGGCTATAGACACGTTCCATTCGGCTCCCAAGAGTCTCTTAAACAAAATCGAATGCCGTCCTTTTGACGTGTCTGTCTCAGATACCTCCTTGCACAACAAAAGTGCCGGGATAGCGTGTCTGCATTATTGCTATCTGACAAATGGCGTTTTCGGGAAGGAAGGCGAACAAAAAAACTCACGGCGAATGCGATTCCTCGGAGATTGTCAGTGTTGTTTCTGGCGATTAATTGATACTAAAGTTATGATCTGGTGTCAGACCATATTTAAAAAATTGCGGACGAACGACTGACTAATTCATGGTCTTCCTTTGCACTCATTTCCTGCTCCGCTAAACCATCCGCATTTTCTGGCGGTATGTTTCTCAGGTTGGTTCGCGATCTGAACTGTGCTTCATTGGCGTCGATCTCTTCGAGGGGGTCGACGTCGAATTCGACATCATCCGGGTCCACCATGTCGATCTTCAAAATGACACTATCCCATGTACGAATAATGTACAAACATGTTCAATGCAGCCCGTGTTGATGAGTTGCTTAAACGTAAGTAGATGATTGGGTACCCGACATTTGCGGATTTATATTTTATTATGTAATTTTAAAATGGCGTTTTCAGGCGCAACGAGCAATAGTCACGCTTACGCTATCCGAAAATGTCGCGACACAAAGTGAAAATTACATGAATTCGTCCAAGCCGAACTCGAACGCCGTTCACAAAACCATTTTTAAGTTTCACCAAAAGATCCAACATATTAGCAAAATATCTGAAACACAAACAAAGCAAAATTAACAAAATTTGACGCTCACTCTCCGGCGACATTTTCCTCGCGCAAAATCATGCAGAAAGTTGGCCTAAAACGAAATACATATCATTTTGTAGGTTTATTCAATTGTTGAATGTCAAACAAATTGTGCTTTTTCCCACCTGCCAGTCAATTTCCATCGTCTTGCTATAAACTCCAAATCGCCCTAAACAGCAAAAGAAAATTCAAGTCCTAAAAGTTGGTAGTCGAAGCCAAAGACCTTTATGTCCTCAATTAAAGTCGATGAGTCTGCGTTTGTGTAAAAATCCTTCAGTTCGAATATGAGAGGGTAGAGAACGACGGTGTTTCCGCAAATGCGAAATATTTTTGACGTATTCAACGGACCCAAAGGTCTCAACGGACGCCCTCGGAGGCCCAGTTTTTGGTCCTGGCCCAAATGCTCGAACAGCTTCACCATCCTCCAGGAAGGCCAAATCTGAAAAAAGTGAAGGTAAGATAAATTCCTAGAAAGAGACGTTGCTCGACCTCTTCCACTTGACTGACCTGAACGGGTTCAACTTCGTGAGGGGTTTGTGTTGTGATACCGAAGGTTGAGAGCACCATTTGTAGTTGGACCGATTCGGAGATCAACGCAATCTGCACTACTGGATTCCCTTTCATCCGCCCCTTTTAAGAAAAAAACTCATTTAAGGAAACAAGAAATACAAAATGCACATGAAAAGCAGAAGATGGCATAACCGGCATATTTCTTGGTCGTTGCCCTGCAGGTAAATGCCTATAAATCGGGTCAATGTCGCTGAAGTGAATAAGCCTCTCCTCTTAAAGTAAAGAGATCAAACGGCGTTTTGTTTATGAATAAGCCGTACTCAGCAGTAATCCAACCACAAGCACAGCATTAGACCAAAGATGGTGGCCGAACTCAGCGTGAGGAATCGGAAAAAATGGCTGACTGTTCAACGTTTCGCGCTCACTCTTCATGTGCTCCTCGCTGATGCAGTAACACTCGGGACAAACTAACATACAATCATCATCTTCATCTACAAATTTGTTAAAATAAAATTAGAAATTCGGATATATTTTAACTGATCGTGCTATTGTTGCTGCTTTTTCTGACCAAAAGTTGCTCGAATTTCTTCCAATATTTATCCGCCAAAGAGTTATCGCCTTTGAAAAAGGCTAAAAATACGAATTTGAAAGTGCGAAAAAAAAGTTGTGCATTATTACCAGTGATGGAAATGCAGGCCAAAAACTGGAAAATTTCCGTATGAATTCGTTTAGAGAAAACTTGGGGGAAAATATTATTCTAAAAAAACAGCACTTGCTGCCCCTTTGAATATACCATCGGAAATTGGCTCTCAATCCCTGAAAATTGCACGGTCTCCTCGGCCTCGTAAAATCGGCGTGTCGTATCCTCCAACTCCGTGCGAAATCCGTCCCTGAGAAAGCGTCGCAGTCCAAACCGTCCCTCGAGGTGTCGTAGACACTTGTTGAGTGTCGTCTCAAACTTCTGGTCGTCGTGCGTCGCAAAAGCAGGCCATCCGATGGTCAGAATCAACGAGGCGTCCGTGTTCTTGGAGTTGGACTCCCGGGGCAACAAAGTCTCAAAGGTCGTCCGGTTGCGATTGTGTCCGTCAATGTCTGATTTAATTTTTTTAAACCAATAAAGAAATAATAAAATAAGTTAAATCTGTGCATGTCATGTGAAAAGATAACGTTTAACTGACCAACATAAATGACTGAATCGCTGGTGCCCTTATTTCCATAAGCGTTAAAGCCGTTGACGGACTCGAGAGCGGCCTGTTTAAAGAGTGAGAGATGGTGAATGCGAAAATCAAGACCAGAAATACTCTAACATAGCGAATTTTGAATCAGATGCCGCGGCATGCCAAAGTAGCCTACCTTGACAAATCCCAGGCTGGACGAATGTAGTTCCGGAAATCCCCGGTTGTAGCGAGTCCCTCTCTCCCAAATGCCAAAATCCGGCGTTCGATAAGTGCGTTCAATGTAAAAGACAAGATTCTGCAGAAAGGCGACTTCGTGAGCCGTGTAAATGATTTGCGTTCCGGCCACAGTCATTTCGACCAGAATGAGGATGAAAAGAGCTATCAAATCCATTTGCAAGTGCGGAAAGGGCACATTGCCCAACTCGGCCCCCGTCTGAAGATCGAACCGTGAATGAAGCGCGAATTCCGGCGAATTGTTCATTTTGAAGCAGTTCAGCTAAACGAACAGAAAAAAGGTCAAATTTAATGCTGAAACTTCAAAGAACCCGAACAACCCGCCCACCAACTACTCGGTGTGCAAAATTTTCTATTTGTGAGGCATAACAACCCGGTTAATGAATGCTAACCTTTTCCACCTGTTGCATCCAACAAAACAACACGCCGCGCATACCCTTTACGGCGGTTTGGCACAACTCCGTCTCCCTTCCGCGATCATCGTCTAATCGCCTTTTAAAGCCAAAAAGAACAAATTAGAAATGATATGTAAATCTAATACATTACATTAATCAAAAGGTTATATATTAGTTTATAATCAATTCATTGAAACAAAGCGTACTTGTACGCCAGGGAGCAAGCCCAGCAAGCGAGTGAACAGTAAATGGTGTCCCTCGCGTAGCCAAAGTCGGAACCCTTTGAGTAACGCGGAAACAGACCGGTAGTCACACTTTGGTGGTCAATTATCAGTCGCCTGACTGTTTTTTCATTTCTGATTGGCACCAAATTCGTTACTCTACCCAACTCAAAAATGCTATCAACATCTACCCTCAGGCGCTCCAACGAATTTGCTTTAGTTGTATTCGATGAAGGCATGTTAAGCAGCTTCAAAGTTTCATCAAAAGATGCTGTTCAGATGCCTTTTGAGGGGGGTGTTGCAATTGCGGTGGACGTAATAGACAAAAGCCAATTTAATGTTTAAAATAAAAATTGATTATATAAAATGGAGCATTTCCCAGATAAAGAAACAAAACGTTCACAGTAGTCTATTTATTCACCGCTTTTCTGAAAATAAATCTTTCATCATCTTTCGACGAGCCAATCATGTCAACTCCCCAGGCAGTTTCAATGGTATTTTCATCGGGAAACTCCGTAGATGGTTCTTCCTCAGTGTTTTCTTCAGCTAGAAAGGCACGGAACTTCACTAACGCGTTCATGGATTTTTGTGATCGGATTCGCCTTAGGAGCTCCGATGAAAGAGGGCCAAGTCTCCGCCGTTTGCTCTTTACATCGACCACTCGGCTCATTGACGCCCCCGGAAACGGCAGACAATTGTCGGAAAGTGCTGGCAGTACGTAATTACCCCGAAAATGACAAATGGAATTCGATGTTTATAAGCAAATCCAAGCACCTCTGCGGACTTTCTTGCGACTGTTCGTTAAATTCGCATGTACTTGCCTAAAAATTAAATTTGGGTTTTCCCCCAAAAGTCTTTAAACACTCACACTGTCAACGTTAGCCGAACTCCCCATTCTTTGCCCCACCGAAACGTCTTCAATGTGTGATGACTCTTCGTTTAGTTCGCATGCATCTGCCTAAAATTAAATTCGGTTTCCCCCAAGATCCTTTACACTCACATTGTCACCATTCGAGGAGCTCCCAATCCTTTGCACTACCGAAACGTCTTCAATGTCGAAGTCATTTTTACTGCCATCGTCCAAACTCCTCTCGTCTATATCCATGCATAATTGACTTTCGCATCCGTTCGTGCTTGTCTTTTCGTCGTCCAAAATCCAAAAAGGCTGATCGACTTTGCAGGTGTGACTGATAGATGCATCGATAACCTTGCATACAAAACGATTTTCTTTGTTGACTGAAGACGAACTCGCGAAAGATACACAGGAGTACAGATCGTCATCGATTGCATTTTGCATATCGTTGATTTTTTAACCGTTAAAACAACTAATTAAAGTAGAGATAAAACAAGAACAGTGCAAATATCCTTTTGTTCATTATGACAAATCTCAAAGTCGAACAATGTTTTTCATCTTCTTTTACATATCATCATAACACAACAACAACAATGTAAGGAGGAATCACTCTCTTCTCCGCCGATTTTCGTTCAGAAACGCAGTTTTGTAAATAACCATTTACTTTTGCCGGCTTTGTAATTGGTCTCTAACTCCTTTTTGACGCTGAGAATGGCATTTTTCTTCTTCCGCGGTTCTTTGATCCATTCTTTGTTAACCAAACTCTTGTCCAAATCGGCTTCGAAAATGCAACGAGTCGGCAGCAAGTGCTGGAGACTTGTCACCTTAAGAAAGGGTTTGATGCGAATGCGCTTCTCCACCTTCTTCTTGCCCATCTTCTTGGTCACTTTCAAAGGATACCTTAAGAGGCATTTTCGGACGGTTCAACATGCAATAACTGTACTTGTCTATCCCAGCAATCAACGCATGTCCGTAGGGTCGTTCGGACGAACCCTCGTCATAGCTCTTGACCACCACCGCCTTACGACCAGCGTAACGACCATTTAGCACAATCACCACACGTCCTTGCTTCATAATCTTGCCCATTTTTTGTACTGAACGCTTTAAACAGACAAGTCGAACAATTTAAATAAGGTGACTAAGAATTATGAACAAATAAATACAGGGTATTGTGTCAAAACAAATAAAAATATTGTATATCAAAAACACCATTCATTTATTCAAGAAACGATAAATCCTTGAGACATTTCTTCGTCATACAAAACACGGGGTCAATAGGCTCCAGTCCCTTATAGCCAAGAAGACTGAGTCCAGAAAGACCAAAAACAGTGTGGAAGGGGTCCGGCTCGTCGCCAGGTCGATCCGCGATCCCACCCTTCTCGTCATCCTGACTGGCGATAATGAAACGAGTGAGCGATTCTCCGTCCACCCAATGCAGTCGACCCAAAATGGCCAGCGATGCAAGGACCCACCACGAGTAACAGACGTCAGGCAACTTTTCAGGTCGTCCACAAAGTCCACCGGAAGGGCACTGCCTAAAACAATTTTGAAAATAAAATTGTACAGAAAATTGGAACAAACCGTTCCGCCAGCCACGATGCAGTGCGTTCAACGTCGATAAGTTCCAAGCTACCACAAATCGCAAGTGTCCCAAGGCAACAGTAAACCTTAAAAGCACACCTTTCAGCCTAAGTCCACGTTGTTTTAAAAAAAATACTCAAAAATCACCTGTCCCGCATGGCTTTCAGACCCCGGTCTTGTTCCAAATCCGCCATCAAAATTGTAACACTTTGTAACAAATTCGACAGCTTTTGGCAAATCAATCGAATCAAGTCTATTGAGAAAATAAAGTGCCGCGATAGCACAGAAAGAAAATCTCGTGTCAATCTCTCCTCCACGATCGCCAGCAAAGCTTCCGTCTTCTTGTTGCAACGATTTAATAAAATTGACCGCGCCGTTCAGATCTACCTATTAAAAGAAAGTTGTACAAAAAAAAAGCATAAGTCAATACAATTTCGAGTTTTTTAATGATGACTGCCACTTGAATAGCGCTTAGAGTGTGCAGTAAGTGAGAGTCATGGCCGTCAGCCGCCGCAAAACCGCCATCCCCATTCTGAGCTTTTTTGATAACGTTGACCAATTCCTCTTGATCGTCCATATCATTCCCCAGTACTTTCAATGCCGCCACACACCAATAAATACCACTCATCCGCAAATACTCAGCCATGATGTATTCATATGAATTTTTGTCTTTACCACACGAAAGAATAAATTCTTTTTGCTTTTCATTGAGTAATTCAGTCGGAGCTGACTTGGGAATATCAACATCACGTCTCGATATATTCCAAATCGAAGCTAAACTCATCGTTTCTTCTAAAAGTGATTTAACGGAGTCGAATGATATATGATTTAAGTTGTGACCATATTATGTAGTATTCCATGCCCTAGAGCCTTTAAATTTGCAAAGAGTCCCGGGATAGGTTCTCGAGTCTCGGTAAATTGGAGTCTCAAACAGCCCTAGTTATTAACAAATTTTGAGCCTCCGGGGAAATTTTTTGAAAATCAACTTTTTTTTTTAAGAAATTGTGCTTTTTATTAGAGTTCGAAATGAAAAAGCCAAGTCACCGTTGTCCACAATTAACATTTAGTAAAATTTGGCAAAACTTTCGTAGAAATTTTTGGGGGAGCGCGGGAGGAGGGTCGACGGTGGCAATAGTGACGCCGGGAAAATTTTAGATTATTGAGTTGTTTTTGTTGAGAGATTGCAAGCAAAAATCAAATAGGGAACTGCTTTTAAATTTGGCGATGTGTCTTCAAATTTAAATAGTGCAACAAAAACATTTCGCCAAGGAATTATTCAACGAACTGGAAAAAGACTACAAATTTTTTCCAGGAGCGGGAATTCGAAATTTACCTGGGAGTGATAATTCCGTTGGGCCCAAATTAACAGGGAAGGGAATTCCGTACTTCCCGCGGGAGTCCCGCCAAACTCTAAAAATCAACAAAATGTTAAAAACAAAGTATAAAGTACACTCCTATTATACATATGTACACAGTACACAACACACACACTCAATGTTTCTTAAAAGATTGATTTGATTAGTTGTGCGATAGCACGCTGAACCGTTGTCCACGTGAAATTGGCACATACGCGCCTACCCTCCCCCCCCCGTCCTTTGAGAATCGTACGAGAAGAAATGGTTCCACCACAGAGGCCAGTCTATTTATATGTAACATGAAAGCTTCAATCCTTCTCTGACATTTTCTCATAATAATACACTACAGAATGCTTATTTATTTACTCGAGTCCGGACAAAACAAGACCCAAATAAGTTAAACTTTTTATTTTTTTAAGATTTTTGCGATGACATCAGAACGGTATGATATTGTGCTGTACGGCGCTTCTGGTTTTACTGGCCAATATGTTCTCGAAGCCTTCGTAAAGTGCGGAGAAATGGACCAAATTAGTTTGGCTGTTGCAGGAAGAAGTGAAAAAAAGCTTCAGCAGACACTTAAAGTTATTGGAGATACTACGGGTAGTTGGAATTTTTTTTATTAAAAGGGGATTAAACACGCATTTAGAAAAGGATTTGTCCAAAATCCCGATTATCATCGCTGATTCGGGCAACGATAAGCAACTCGCAGAAATGGCTAAACAAGCAAAAGTTATTGTTAATGTCGTCGGACCGTATCGATTGTACGGCGAAGCGGTTGTGAAGGCAGCGGTTGAAAATGGTGCCAGCCATGTTGACATTTCTGGCGAGCCAGCCGTTTGTTTAACATTTAAAAAATATTTAAACTTCTAAATTATTTAGTGGATCGAATCGATGCAAATGAAATATTCGGAACAAGCACGAGAACAAGGCGTCATTGTCATTGGCGCCTGCGGATGGGACTCTGTGCCGTGCGACATGGGAATGAATTTTCTGAAGCAGCACTTCCAAGGCACACTTTCGCATGCCGAAACATTTGCTCATATTAAAACGGGAGAAGCGGTATTTAATTATAATCGGATAAAAAAAAAATGAGTCGAGCCAACTTTCAGGGTTATTCTTTCAACGCTGGGACATACCAAACGCTGGTTTTGGGCTTTTGGCAATCGAAGAACGATAGCCTTGGAAAAATTAGACGTGCAATTATGCCCGAGAAATTGGAGAAGGCAAAATGGCGACCTCCAAAAAGGTTTTTTTATTTTCCGTCGATTTACTTTGAATTGCTTTTTCAGAGGGATGTTCTGGTGGAACGATTCGTTGGATGCTTATTGCCTTCCTTTCCTGGGCGCCGACAAAAGCATTGTGCAAAGATCGCAATATTTTGATTACGTTTTGGACAAAATATATCCGGTCCGTGCTTTTCTATAAATTCTATCTTTTTTTTTTTAATCTTTTAGGCTTCCCTCGAGACTTACATTCTCGTAAAGAGTTGGTTTTGGGCTGTTGCGCTTATGATGGTCGGTCCATAGGACATTTTACAGTACATTAACAGAAGTCCTTACTTTAGTGGCTGAGTCTTTTTAATATCGCGGTCAAATACGATTTTACGCGCAGCATTCTGCAAAAGTATCCGGGAATTTGTTCCGGCTATATGTTCAAGGAGACTGGACCAACCCGACAGCAGGCGCAACAGGTGACCGGGATTTGTTTGCTCCTAACAAAAACCTATCTTTTCAGGCTTCATTCTCATACTGGTATGTTTGGAATTGGATTTATGCGTCCTTTTTTTTTTCTGAATTTGGGATTGGAATACTCAATGGATTTACAAACAAGTAAAAACCAAAACAATGTCGTGTTTAAGCCCAGCGTTCGAATGGCTAGGCTTTTAAAATTGGTTTTAAATAATATGTTGCAAATTGCAGGTTTTTCGGGTGGGGTTGGGACCAGGCGCCACCTCCGGTAAATGAACCGCCAACAAAACGGCTCGTCGTTCGGTGTGACGGTCCCGACGCCGGATACATTGGCACCGCTGGATGCATTTTGTCTTGTGCATTGACAATTCTCAAAGAGCGCGGGGCAATGCCAAACGAAGGGTATTTTTTTATCGTATTTCGTTTCCCAATTCTTAAATGAGAGGTAAGCTAAATGGGTCCTTCACCTTCACTGGTTAGCAAGGGCGTACCCAGAATTTTTTTTCGGGGGGGGGGGCTAATTTGAAAAAAAAGTCAATCTTTAGGGGTGCTTTTTTGGATTTTATTGCATTTTTGTTAAGCAATTTTTCCCCAAAAAAGTTCAATTTTCAGTAAATTTTTTAGAATTTTTAAAATTTGTTTCGAAATTTTGCCGTTTTCAAATTTTCAAAAATGCAAGTTTTTTTGAGGGAGGGGAGTCGGCGGTGCCGATAGGCGCCGCCGGAGAAAATTTTGAATTTTTGCTTCAATTCGTTAAGGAAATTTGTCCAAAAATTACAAAATTTTGCAAAAGAAAAGGGTCCCCCTTTTGGTTTTTTTCTCTCAAAAAATTTTTCGGGGGGGGGGTGTAGCCCCCCCCCCCCCAGCCCCCCCCCCCCCCCTGGGTACGCCCTTGTTGGTTAGGTCAGTCATTCTGAGAGGGACTTTAAATGCATCCCGTGCTTAGTCGAAGGATCATCAGAATATTCAAATCTTAACATTTTCAGAGGTGTCTACACAACTGCAGCGGCTTTCAAAAACACCAACATTTATGAGACATTGGCTTCTTTCGGAGTCACTTTTCGTGTCGACTCTTCCGTGAAAGTGTAGCTGGAAGTTTAAAGTTCACCGAAACCGCTTAATTTAATGCTTATTATTTTACGATGACTATTCCATTATTACGTACCACCATTGAGTGAGTGATTATGCTAAATGGATTTTCTGCTCACTTTGACTCCAATCGAGTATTTTTTAAATCGTTGTTTTGTTAAAAGACTCAATAAAGTCTCGAAGTTTGGTCCCAAAATGCATTAGCAGTTGACGGAGACAAAAAATAATGTCATTTGCCTTTGTAGTAATAATTTTAATGCACATTTATAAAATATATAATAAATAATTTGGTTGTGGATCATGGAACGGAGACATTACAGTGAAAAAATTACACGGATAAAATTTTTGAAGCCGTCTACAGTATCTTTCAGTCCATTGGTTGCTTTTGTCAAGTTTAAATTTCCATTGTTCAGAGTTAGAAATGGCTGGCCAAACACCTGCGAGTCGGTTAAATTCGTTTTGTTTTCGTAGGAAAGTGCCGCCGACAGGCCTAAAAGTTCAAAGCGGTGGTAAATTTGGCTTTGCTTTCTCAGATTACAGCATTTGTAGGCGGAGTTGCATTCGTAGTTGTCAGGACATCGAAAATTGACGCAACCTGAAAGTACCAGAATGCAATTGGGACTTTGAAAAAGCATTCCCAGCTGAGGGATACCCCCAAGTTCCAAAGGCTGAGATGAATGATTTAATGAGAGGTCTTCTTTGGTGACACACACAGCGGATGCCCCCCCAGGGCAGCAAATGCAAATTATGAGAAGTCCAACAAAAAACTGAAGAGGGATGAGTCCTTTATTGGCAGTGGGCAGCAATTTTAGATTGGATTTTTTGGACATTTTTTTTGGTTGAAAAATGAAATGAATTTGGGATGGGATTTTGGTTGGTTTCCCCCTCCTTTTATTCTCGAGAAACAGCGGACAATGGAACGTTAAATTGTGGGGGACAAAAAAGGTAATTGAAACAATGAAAAAAATAAACAAAATATTTCGAATTTGCGAGATAGCAGCTCCCTTTGTTTCCCCTCCGCCCTCATTTGAGCTTATAATAACCCTCCGTTCATTTAATTATGATTTGTTATAATTTGCCGCTTTGTTTAACCGCGGGATCCGGAAATAGGGAGGAGTTCGTCAGGCCCATAAACAATCGATTAACGGGAGAAGAAGTGAGAATCCATCGATCCATTCACCGATTGGTCGGATGCTCTCTCTTCTTAAACATTTCTTTTCAACAAATGCTAAAAAGTTTTGTAACAACATTTTCTTCCTCCCGTAAAGAAAATAATTATAATTTAAGAGTCTGTAAATTGTATATTGTTGTAATTAGCCCCAACGACGAATAAATGAATTTCACAAATTTAATCGGCACAAATGATGACGAGAAGGGGCACAAAGAGCGTCGAACACCATCACAACGACGACAAGAATGCTCCTTGACGACTGAGGGGGAAGGCACTGACTGCCAAGGACAAAACATTCCAATTAGAGAACAGCTTCTCAGAGTTGACATCCAGACGAGGGAGTTCAACGTTGTGTGCTCGGATGTGCTGAAGAGACTGTTGTCAATGGATTCTGCTGAGGATCTTCAGGTCTTATGAACGGGTGGTGGGTGATGCGTTATTTGAGGGGGACTCGGGAATTGACAGGACGAGACCAAAAAAGAGTAAATTCTCTGAAAATTGTTAAGATGATCGGCCCGTCGTTTGTCTCTGACCTTCGCCAAACGTCCGATTTGGCGAATCGTTTGCGCCTTAAATTGCATCCCTTTCGGCTCGGTGACCCAATCTTCGAAGTGTTTCGCTTTCTTTCGCGCAAAGAACTTTTTCATTCCGTCCAATTAGTCGACCGACGAATGCGTGCCATTGTCAGCCAAAGGGACGCGCATTGGCCACGCTTCCGGTTCCACCAACTGCAAATGGTCGGTGGCTGAACGGACATTTACCGCCGAATTCGAAATACAATCTGAAAATGATTATTTGTTGTCGTGCATGAATCTTTAGTTTGGAGACGACGAACTCAAACGAACTTCCAAAATGTTTCTGTTCAAAAATGCCGTTCAGCTCAAACCGCCGCCAGCGGAACTGTCCACCATTTTCATTTCACTTTCATCCGTATAACAATTCTTTTCCAATTAGCATCCATTCAAATTCCATTTCAGAAAGTCGAATTGGACAAATCTGACGAAAAGTTGCTGGCCGACCCGGTTGAATTGGTTGTCCATCACTCGGGAAATGCTGAGAATGGACGGCCTTTGAATGTCTTTTTCTTTATCGATGTTGAGGAGGAGGCTGAGGAGGAGGGGGAGGATAACAGCGAAGAACGATGGGAGGACGGCGGCTGTGTTCGGTGTGGTGGCCGTCGTGGGAGGGCTGTCGGCACGAAGTTTTTCTTCCGTTTGCCAAATTTGCTGAGTACGGCAATGGCACTGTCCCATTGCGTTTGGTTGTTTCGCGAGTTTTCCAAAGTGAGTAATTTGGGTCAAAAGAGAGGCCAATTTCAATAGCATCGACAGAAACTTTTGCTATTTTTAAAGGCGCACTTTGACGAAGTCCGTTTTGAGCTTTACCGCCTGACCAATGCCTTCCATCTCCTGCTGCATCGTTTTGCCGTCAAACGGCACTGTTTGCCCCTTTTGTGCCACACTCTCCAGACCTTTCACCCGCTGTCCGTCCCATTTCTTCAGCTTTTTGTCCGTCCATCTGAAAGGGCCTCCGTTTGGGATTTGCATGGCACCACCGAATTTTTTTGTTATTTGGTGAGGGGACAACGACAAGAAACGGAACCAGCAGAAGAGGCCAACGACGGTCCGAACGTCAAAAGAACGCCCGACCGTTTCTCTGCCTGGGGCTTCGTCCCCCAGGCGGTCGTCATTCCTTCGACGGATTCCTTCTCTTCCGTGTCGTCCGCAACGGGCGAAATGTCTTTCTTCGACGCCCTGATCCATGTGAGAAACGGAAAATTGGGAGAATCAAAGGAATGGATGGACTGAAAGGCCAAACGCACAAAAAACTCTTTGCCTTTCAAGACTCTAAACGCCGTTTCAGTACGCCCGTTTGACCAAATGTCCCGACAAAATTGTGAAGAGAATCAGTCTGAACTTCAAACAAAATCCTTCGCCATGGCCTCACATTGTGCCAGGAATGCGACTGATCTACAGAACACAAACGATGCAGGTGGACGAGGAGGCGGAGGAGGGCGACGAGGCGGAGAAGGAATGTGTGGAGATGCGCTACCGACTCTGCGGCGTCGCCAATTCGGGGAAGTTCGAAGTGCGCGTGGAGTGTGAGCCCGGAAGAGTGAACGAAGAAATGGTAACGGCATTTGTGGGGGGGGGGGACGGCATTTGTGAGGGGGACGGCATTTGTGGGGGGGGGACGGCATTTGTGAGGGGGACGGCATTTGTGGGGGGGGACGGCATTTGTGAGGGGGACGGCATTTGTGGGGGGGAGGGGGTGTTCGATGGGTTTTAACCAAAGTTTGCCGACCATTTTTGACAATGATCTGCTTCTTCCTTTTCAAAGTGTAATTCATTTTTTCAGTACGCATTTGAACTGATTCAAGAGGAAGAAAAGGAGGGCCGATGAGAAATGAAGAAGAGAGAAAAGGAACGCCCCGGAGGGGGAGGGGTGGGCGTACAACAGAATCTGAACATGGAATAAACAATAATTCATCTGTAAATAAATATTTTTAGTCATTCTTGTTGCACTTATGCCTTGGGCCAAAATAAAAGGCTTAGCCGTGCATTATCGGTACTGTAGCTAACGCCAACATTTTGAATGAGTACTGCGCCATGCTTTATGCTTTTATTTGGCAAAACAAATAATTATTATGGGAAATAATTTTTAAATTGTGCACCATTTCAATTCGGTCGGTGGCGCACAAACAAAGCGCCGCCGCTATTCATTGAAGATCGCCCGAGGGGACGAACCTGTTCGGCGCATCTTTGTCGGCGGAAGAAGCGGGGGGGGGGGGCGTTATTTCGCCATTCTCCGGAAGAGGCGGCGATTAATCCATCCTCAGGAAGAGCAGAAGCAAATATATGGCAGGGAGGGGGGGGGGGCTGAAGGGCCTTCCATTAGGCGGCGAGTGCATTTAGCGTCGATTGGATGGTCGAATCGAGGTCAGTCAGCCTGCCCTCTTGCTGGGGACCCGCCGTTGGGTGTGCCTTCCTTCTCGCCTTCGGGGCGAGCTCATCTTCTATCCCTTCCGGCGCCCATTCTCCTCGCAGCCATTGCAATTACCAGAAACATTTGCACAACCGATGACCAAACGCCGAGCCCGGCTGCTGCTGCTGCTGTCTTCTGCCGGTATTACAAAGTGAGCTCGGCGACTGCTGAACGAACGGAGGTGTTGGGGAAGCAAAAGCCGAGGCTGAGGACGGGGAGAGGTCGGCTTTTGGAGGAGACCCTTCGAACAGCACATGAACTCTTTTCTGTTTCTCAAATCCGACTCTAAAGTGTCCAAAAACCGATTTGTGTGGTGTAAATGAAGAATTTCAGGAACTTGGGATGGAGGAAGACGGCAAAAATGGCAGAGGAAAGAGGCGACTTCTTGTCGATGCGTCTTCTTCCCCACTAAAGCGGCCTGACTTGAAAGGTTGGCCTTGTTTCCATGTCCAAATGTATTCCCCCCCCCCCCCAGGCACTTTCCGATGTTCGTATTGTCTGAAGCAATTCTGCCATTCCTCCTCCCTCAGCCGCCATCGAATGCAGGCGCACTTCCGTCGCTTTCGTTGTGCCCAATGCCGCATTCCATTTGGGAGTGAGTTACTTTAATTCTATTAATTGGGTTTAATTATTCTTAATGCTAACAATGAAAACGCGGTACCCCCCTCCCCCCCCCCGGGCGGTGTCTCCCCCCCCCCCCCCTCCTCTGAAGCGGTGCATTTTTTGTGGTGCAATCCGTCCATGACACCGATCCTCCAGAGTGATCTCGACCTCGTCATTGATCCCTTCCACTTTTTGTGCAACAAAATCGGACAAAAATATATAAAATGATGGGCAGGGATAATCCGCCTCCCTCCTCCCCCCACATCGCTTCATTCCAACTCTGCCGAATGGGTCAGTCACGCGCACTTTAATGACAATGAAGACGACCAAAACCCCTTGGGGTGTCCCATTAAGCGTTGTTCTAAACTCGGCACTCTCGAATAGGCCTTGACGTGTCCCATTAAGCGTTGTTTCTAAACTCGACACTCTCGAATAAGCCTTGACGTGTCCCATTAAGCGTTGTTCTAAACTCGGCACTCTCGAATAGGCCTTGACGTGTCCCATTAAGCGTTGTTTCTAAACTCGACACTCTCGAATAAGCCTTGACATCAAAGAATGCAAAATATTGCCTAATTAGGAAGAGGCGCTTGGGAAAAAACAACGTCCGTCCATCAACAAATCAAAGCTTTTCAATGTGGACATGATTATTTGCATGTTTTTTATGATTAAATATTTTAGTGGGCGGGGGGGGGAGGGGAGCTGTACATCCGTCCCGTCCAGCCTTTCATTCTTTTGGTCATGTTTGCCTACAGAGTTACGGTTGTGGACGAATGAATGCGGTGGCCGGACGTGGTCAGCCCCGCCATGTCCAATTCGTAAAACGATGAAATGTCCCCCCCCCCCTCCTCCCCCCTCCCCGCCCCCCGCCTCATTATGTCCGCTTTTCATCACATTTTATCACCTATCCCCTCCAATTGGTCATCACATCGCGCATATATTTCTTCTCCATCTTTCGCCGTTTCTTCATCAAACAGCCCAATGAATGGTTAACCGTCCGTCCATTCATTCATTCCCCCCCCCTTTTTTTGTGCTTTTATTCGTGCCGATTATTCGTAGTGAAATGTTCGCTAAAGTTTTTTGAGCAAAAAAGAAACCTCCGGTATGCTGAAAGTTAAAATTTACGCAATTTCAATTTCCCCCAATGACTCCATCCCAAGTCTCGAATCTTGAAATCACTCCCACCAGCGGTTTTCATTCGCCCGTCGTCTTTTAACCAATTTCTTTCCTTTACGGAACAAATACCCAAAAATGTGAAAAGGGAAAAGGGAAAAGGGAAAAGGGAAAAGGGAAAAGGGGGGGGGGAGTGCCGGAAGAACAGGAATGACACGCCAAACCGACGCCGGGTAAAGGGTTTATATCCGAATGAATCGGAGGGGGGGGGGACGTCTCCGACTTCCTCCTGCTGCCGACTGAACCCAAATAAATCCATTCACTTCACTCACTTTCTTACCCCCCCCCCCCGTCCGTCAGCCGTGACCCGTCAACCATCCGTCCGATCAATCATTGTTCCCCCCCCCCCCCCCCAAACGCTTCTCGTCATGACCCCCACGGCGGGAACAGTCTCTTATTAACATTGAGCTCGCCAGTGTTTAAAGGTCTGCTGTATGTATGTATTTGGCACAGTCTTTTATTTGCTTTTTTGTTGGCATTATTGGAACCGGATCCAAAATTGCGCGAAATAATCGGGAATCGGCGATAATTCGCTGTTCGTCTCATTCATTCATTCCAACTACAAAATTGTAATTGGGCAGAGTTAGTTGGTGTTTGTTATCTGCAGACTTTTTCCAGTCATTATCCGATCATCCATTTTGTTGATGTTTATCACGTCATCACGTCCACTCTCTCCCCTCCGGTGATGTTGCTTCTTTCCTCCTGTCATTTGCACCCCCCCCCCCCCCCCCCCTCTATCGCGGCGTTAGCAGCCGACTTTCGCTAATTTCTCTCCCATGTTCGGGCAGTTGCGGGCCCATGCCTTTGGTTATGTTGGGCAACAACGAAAAAAATGACGGGAGGGGGCGGGGGGGGGGACAGAAACGAGAAAGTGAATGAGGGGGGGGGGAGATGGATAATGAGGGAGATTGTATAATGGGCGAAGGAGGGCGGGGGGGGGGCTGGAGGAATATTGCAATCGCGCGAGATTTCACATTGGCTTCTCACTGACAGCAAAAGGACTGGGGGGAGGGGGGGAGGGGTGCAACGGGATTAGCTAATCGGAGAAGGATCGGGAGGCAAAGTGGGGGAGCGCGGAGAGGAGGGGGGGGGGGGGGGGTTGTGGGAGACTCCGCTGGGGGAGTATCCGCTACCGCTGGAACACTCATTAGAGTCGTCCGACGACGTCAGTGATGCCCAAGCGGCAAAAACATCCCCCCCCCCCCCAATCTCCAAAGACCTGTGTCCACCCGCACGTCGTTCATTTACCCACCTCTTCAAGTTCATCCCATCTAAAACGTCTTGCAAAGAAGCCATTTGTCCCATTCCCCCAACTCCTTTCCTCAACATCCGCTTTCACAACTTTCCATTAATGCCAGCCAACAAACTGCAACATAATCGCTACATTTGAACAAATGGTGGACAATGGCACTGCCCCTCCCCCTCCCCCTCCTCCGTCTTTCCGCTTCAACGTATTAATCAGCAATCAATGCCATTCTCTGAACGGAGGATTATTGTGCAAAGAGGAAAATCTGATGGAAGATGAAGCGGCGAAGAGGAGGGAAACTGAGGGGGACGAAGAGGAAGAAAGGGGGGCTAAGACGGCTAAAAAGAAGAAGCCGTACAAGGAATTGACGCTTGAGGAAAAGGTGGAGCTGATACGACTTGCGGAACGCTGCTCAAACCTCAGCCAGGCTAGCATTGCGGAACGATATGCGATCGCCAAAAGCAACGTCTGTCGGATTCTTCAACGAAAGGACGAGTACATAATGGCACTGGAAAGTGCCGGATTTGCCGGAAGCCGCAAACGGAAGCTGAGGGCAGTGCCATCGGGCGGGGGACTGAGCGGCGGTGGCGGTTCAACGGAAGGAGGGGAAAGGGCGGCGGGAGGAGGGGTAAACGGAAATTGTGAGCAACAAGCGGAGGCGAGGGCGAGTGGAGGCGGAGGAGAGGAAGTTGCCGAAGGGATGGTGGACATGGAGTTGACAGAAGAGGATGGAAGAGGTGGAGGGGAAGAGGAGGAAGGAATGAGGGGGGAAGGAAGAGGTGGAGGGGAAGAGGGGGAAGGAAGAGGAGAAAGGAATGAGGGGGGAAGGAAGAGGTGGAGGGGGAAGAGGAGGAAGGAAGAGGGGGAAGGAGGGGGGAAAGGAGGAGGAAAGGGAGGGGGGAAGGAAGAGGTGGAGGGGAAGAGGGGGAAGGAAGAGGAGAAAGGAATGAGGGGGGAAGGACGAGGTGGAGGGGAAGAGGAGGAAGGAAGAGGGGGAAGGAAGGGGGGAAAGGAGGAGGAAAGGGAGGGGGGAAGGAAGAGGTGGAGGAGGAGGGGGAAAGGAAAGGGGGGGGGGGAAGATGTTCAATTGGTTATGGGAAGAGAAAAGGAAGGGAGGGGCCTGCCGGTGAACTTAAAGCAAAAATAATTCAAATATGTCAAAATGGCTTCAACTCTTTCTTTCTTCAGATAGCGACGCTCTCCGTGTCCATATGTCCAACGAACACAATATCGGCCGAGCCTTCCTTTGCCGCTGTTGTAATTGGGCATTTCGGGACAAAAATGCTCTTCACGAGCACTTAATGGTCGGTCGGTTAAGGGACAAAAAGGGAAATATTTCGGAGGGTTTCCCGACTTTTCATTTTCATTTCCATTTTCTCTGATCAATTATCCCGTCATTCCTACTAATTTATAGGAGCGAAGGACCGATCAAACGACGGGGGAGGACAACAACGGCATCAGTTTGAAAGGCGAGGAGAGACGGAACCTTTCGCCGAAAGAGGGGCGAACGGGGGACACAATGCCAATGCCGTCTTCGATTGGCCTTTCTCTCGATCAACTTTCGTTGGCCAGCGAACAGAACACTCTGATGGCAACAATTTGGAGCAACATTTTGTTAAACCAAAGCCAATTGCGTCACCATTTGGCCAACGGAAGGGCGGCGGCGGCGACGGGAGTTGAACAGGAAAATATGCCGAAGACGGACGGCGGAGGAGGGCCAAACCGAACGTCTGAACAAATCGTCGACTTCGCTGTGAGCTTCGACTAGTTAAGCCTCCGAGTGACAAATTGCCCCTTTCCTTCTCACAGTTTGCGCACCATTTGGCTTCTGCTTTCACCTCCTCCCAAGCGCAGCCGTCCTCCTCCGCCTCCTCCTCCTCCTCCTCCTCCTCCTCCTTCTTGCCCGCCATGCCGACCGGCACTACCGTTATCGTCCAGAACGGCGTGCCCTCCTCCTCCTCTTCGACGTCATCGTCCTCCTCCTCCTCCTCCTCCTCGGCCTCTTCTTTATCATCCTCATCCTTTTCCAACAACTGTCTCATCCATTCTTCTTCCCTTCCGCTCGGCGCTTCCTCCTTCGACT
Organism: Globodera rostochiensis; assembly: GCA_018350325.1. Classification (NCBI taxonomy): domain Eukaryota; kingdom Metazoa; phylum Nematoda; class Chromadorea; order Rhabditida; family Heteroderidae; genus Globodera; species Globodera rostochiensis. Next base: position 2,797,027 of record JAEVLN010000011.1, read on the forward strand.
CCGACTCGGAGTTGAGCAGTCACAGTCAGACGATTTCGCCCACCCATTCGGACCGGGGAACGCGACGTTTTGTGCCGCCCACTCAGAAACAGCAAAATGTCGCCGGAGGGGCGACGAACTTTCATCAGAACGTCGCCCAACAGCAAACGGAGGCACAATGTGCACATTGTTTGGTGGCAAAGCCTCGGCTGTTGTTGGCACAAGCAAGAAGCTCTTATTTGGAAGCGACCACTGTCAGTTTCCAAGTAATTTTTAAGCTTCTCCTATTAAACATCAAAGATTATTACATTAATTAGAACGAATTGTTGCGGCTAAACGCAAAATGCCTTTTGGCGGAACAATGCGTTCGGCGATTGGAAATGGAATTACGCCAATGGCGCGAACGGAACGATTTTCTGCGCTTTCGGCTGTTGGAATGCCGAGAAAAGACGCTGGAAATTATTGCCGGGGGCGGCACTGCCGGGGCGCAAACGGAGCTGAGCAAATTTGTGGGCGATGTGTTGAAAATTACGCTGGTTTAGCAGTGAAGAGAATGGCCGGGAGCCGAACGATCGATTGCTTTTTGCTGATCAGAGGGACAAAAAGTGATCAAAAAGCACTATTGGGCTCCCTAAAGACGGAACAGAAGACAATTGATGCGTTAACCCCGAAGGGCAATGTCTTCCGAAGACTCAATGCCCCCCCCCGTCCCGGACATTTCGTCGAATGCCCCCCATCCCGGACATTTCGTCGAATGCCTCCCGTCCCGGACATTTCGTCGAATGCCTCCCGTCCCGGACATTTCGTCGAATGCCCCCCATCCCGGACATTTCGTCGAATGCCCCCCATCCCGGACATTTCGTCGAATGCCTCCCGTCCCGGACATTTCGTCGAATGCCCCCATCCCGGACATTTCGTCGAATGCCCCCCATCCCGGATATTTCGTCGAATGCCCCCCATCCCGGACATTTCGTCGAATGCCCCCATCCCGGACATTTCGTCGAATGCCCCCCCATCCCGGACATTTCGTCGAATGCCCCCCCCACTTTCGTTGTTAAGCAATAATTCTTCGTGCAATTTGTTCCAACCACCAACCAAAAGAGTGTCGATACAAAACCAGCAGAGGGCACGCGTTTTTAGGCTCAAAATAAAAAAGTTATTCGCTTTCTTTAAGTTTTTAAGCCTTAAAATTCGTGCTCAAATAATCAAATTATTTTATTATTAGCGAATCATTAAATATTTATTGTTTGTCTTTCATATACAAACATATCAATTAACCAATAAAATAAACACTGAATATATTTATATTATATACATTCGTTTACAAAACGATTAGAGATCGGATCGCCCAAATCCGCGTTTTCTCGGGATCCGATTTTTTTCTGTGAAATCCCTGCGATTATCCGCCGATAGGTTTCGGACTTGGCCTGCTGTCGACCCGACCTCCAAATTTGATTAATTCCAACTGATCACCGTCAAAATTGGAATGTGCTTGTTTTCGGGGATCACAAAATGTCGCTGGATACCCTGTTCACCACCGTGTACTGCTCCCTCTGCTTGTCCACCCGTCCCCGAAACTCTCGACAGAGGAGCGCGTTGAGGAAGTTGATCCGGTATTGGGGGAGAACGGTGACCGTGAGCAGGGGGTTTACCATCTGATTGGGGACTTTTGGCGCGTTTCATTTAAATGTGTCCCCCGCGGCATTACCGAGTTCAGGTAGATCATGTACATCATCAGCCAATAGAGGAAGATGGTCAAACATTCGTTCATCCGTTGGGGGTTCAACGACCTGAAAGCGGAAGCAATGACGAGCCAAAGACAAATGCCGAAACGTTTTTATTCGTTAGTCCCCGCAGGGCATTGAATGAATGAAACTGACCGTTGGAGGCCGGCGAATCGATAGGGGAGGAGCGTCAGGGCGGTGAACACCGTCGTCATGAAAATAAAGTAGAAGGTGCGCATTTTGGCCGACACTTGGGCGGAGTTTGAACGGGCGGTGGAGGGGGAGGAGTCGCGCGGAGTTCGGAGGAGATGTTCTGAGAGTTCAAAAGAACGATTGGACCTAACTTGTCACTCCCGGATGTTCTGAGAGTTCAAAAGAACGATTGGACCTAACTTGTCCCTCCCGGATGTTCTGAGAGTTCAAAGGAACGATTTGGACCTAACTTGTCCCTCCCGGATGTTCTGAGAGTTCAAAAGAACGATTGGACCTAACTTGTCACTCCCGGATGTTCTGAGAGTTCAAAAGAACGATTGGACCTAACTTGTCACTCCCGGATGTTCTGAGAGTTCAAAAGAACGATTGGACCTAACTTGTCCCTCCCGGATGTTCTGAGAGTTCAAAGGAACGATTTGGACCTAACTTGTCCCTCCCGGATGTTCTGAGAGTTCAAAAGAACGATTGGACCTAACTTGTCACTCCCGGATGTTCTGAGAGTTCAAAAGAACGATTGGACCTAACTTGTTCCTCCCGGATGTTCTGAGAGTTCAAAAGAACGATTGGGCCTAACGGCTGCCCCCCGGCATTCGAACGGATAACCGCCAAATGAGTACCAATCTCTGTGGCTGGCATGGCACTGACCTTGGGCTTTGATCTGAGACCGATGTTCAGCAACAACTTTCATTATGTAAATGGCGACGACCAGTGAAGTGACCGTTGGGATGACCCCGACGCAAATCATAAAGGGCAAATAAATGTGCAGACGATTGGGGAAGATGGCCAAAGTGATGCTTAATGAATGTACAGTAACTACAGTAACTTTCAAAACATTTGGAAACGGTACAATTCAAACGCACCAATCTTCGTCAACGCAATGAAACGATTCGGTCGCCCAAGCGAAAAGAACGAAAGAGGTGGAAAAAATCCAACAGGCGGACACCAAATAGATGGCCCGAGCGCGGGTGAAGAGATTGGTATATCTGAATGCCGAAACGGTTTAAGGGGAAGGAAGGGAATGCCGAAACGGTTTAAGGGGAAGGAAGGGAATGCCGAAACGGTTTAAGGGGAAGGAAGGGAATGCCGAAACGGTTTAAGGGGAAGGAAGGGAATGCCGAAACGGTTTAAGGGGAAGGAAGGGAATGCCGAAACGGTTGGAGGGGAAGGAAGGGAATGCCGAAACGGTTTGAGGGGAAGGAAGGGAATGCCGAAACGGTTGGAGGGGAAGGAAGGGAATGCCGAAACGGTTTAAGGGGAAGGAAGGGAATGCCGAAACGGTTTGAGGGGAAGGAAGGGAATGCCGAAACGGTTTGAGGGGAAGGAAGGGAATGCCGAAAACGGTTTGAGGGGAAGGAAGGGAATGCCGAAACGGTTTGAGGGGAAGGAAGGGAATGCCGAAAACGGTTTGAGGGGAAGGAAGGGAATGCCGCGGTTGGAGGGGAAGGAAGGGAATGCCGAAACGGTTGGAGGGGAAGGAAGGGAATGCCGAAACGGTTTGAGGGGAAGGAAGGGAATGCCGAAACGGTTTGAGGGGAAGGAAGGGAATGCCGAAACGGTTTAAGGGGAAGGAAGGGAATGCCGAAACGGTTGGAGGGGAAGGAAGGGAATGCCGAAACGGTTGGAGGGGAAGGAAGGGAATGCCGAAACGGTTTAAGGGGAAGGAAGGGAATGCCGAAACGGTTTGAGGGGAAGGAAGGGAATGCCGAAACGGTTTGAGGGGAAGGAAGGGAATGCCGAAACGGTTTAAGGGGAAGGAAGGGAATGCCGAAACGGTTTAAGGGGAAGGAAGGGAATGCCGAAACGGTTGGAGGGGAAGGAAGGGAATGCCGAAACGGTTGGAGGGGAAGGAAGGGAATGCCGAAACGGTTTAAGGGGAAGGAAGGGAATGCCGAAACGGTTTGAGGGGAAGGAAGGGAATGCCGAAACGGTTTAAGGGGAAGGAAGGGAATGCCGAAACGGTTTAAGGGGAAGGAAGGGAATGCCGAAACGGTTTGAGGGGAAGGAAGGGAATGCCGAAACGGTTGGAGGGGAAGGAAGGGAATGCCGAAACGGTTTAAGGGGAAGGAAGGGAATGCCGAAACGGTTTAAGGGGAAGGAAGGGAATGCCGAAACGGTTTAAGGGGAAGGAAGGGAATGCCGAAACGGTTTAAGGGGAAGGAAGGGAATGCCGAAACGGTTTAAGGGGAAGGAAGGGAATGCCGAAACGGTTTGAGGGGAAGGAAGGGAATGCCGAAACGGTTGGAGGGGAAGGAAGGGAATGCCGAAACGGTTGGAGGGGAAGGAAGGGAATGCCGAAACGGTTTGAGGGGAAGGAAGGGAATGCCGAAACGGTTTGAGGGGAAGGAAGGGAATGCCGAAACGGTTGGAGGGGAAGGAAGGGAATGCCGAAACGGTTGGAGGGGAAGGAAGGGAATGCCGAAACGGTTGGAGGGGAAGGAAGGGAATGCCGAAACGGTTTGAGGGGAAGGAAGGGAATGCCGAAACGGTTGGAGGGGAAGGAAGGGAATGCCGAAACGGTTGGAGGGGAAGGAAGGGAATGCCGAAACGGTTTAAGGGGAAGGAAGGGAATGCCGAAACGGTTTAAGGGGAAGGAAGGGAATGCCGAAACGGTTGGAGGGGAAGGAAGGGAATGCCGAAACGGTTGGAGGGGAAGGAAGGGAATGCCGAAACGGTTGGAGGGGAAGGAAGGGAATGCCGAAACGGTTTAAGGGAAAGGAAGGGAATGCCGAAACGGTTTAAGGGGAAGGAAGGGAATGCCGAAACGGTTTAAGGGGAAGGAAGGGAATGCCGAAACGGTTTGAGGGGAAGGAAGGGAATGCCGAAACGGTTGGAGGGGAAGGAAGGGAATGCCGAAACGGTTTGAGGGGAAGGAAGGGAATGCCGAAACGGTTGGAGGGGAAGGAAGGGAATGCCGAAACGGTTGGAGGGGAAGGAAGGGAATGCCGAAACGGTTTAAGGGGAAGGAAGGGAATGCCGAAACGGTTTAAGGGGAAGGAAGGGAATGCCGAAACGGTTGGAGGGGAAGGAAGGGAATGCCGAAACGGTTGGAGGGGAAGGAAGGGAATGCCGAAACGGTTGGAGGGGAAGGAAGGGAATGCCGAAACGGTTTGAGGGGAAGGAAGGGAATGCCGAAACGGTTTGAGGGGAAGGAAGGGAATGCCGAAACGGTTGGAGGGGAAGGAAGGGAATGCCGAAACGGTTTGAGGGGAAGGAAGGGAATGCCGAAACGGTTGGAGGGGAAGGAAGGGAATGCCGAAACGGTTTGAGGGGAAGGAAGGGAATGCCGAAACGGTTGGAGGGGAAGGAAGGGAATGCCGAAACGGTTTGAGGGGAAGGAAGGGAATGCCGAAACGGTTGGAGGGGAAGGAAGGGAATGCCGAAACGGTTGGAGGGGAAGGAAGGGAATGCCGAAACGGTTGGAGGGGAAGGAAGGGAATGCCGAAACGGTTGGAGGGGAAGGAAGGGAATGCCGAAACGGTTTGAGGGGAAGGAAGGGAATGCCGAAACGGTTTGAGGGGAAGGAAGGGAATGCCGAAAACGGTTTGAGGGGAAGGAAGGGAATGCCGAAACGGTTTAAGGGGAAGGAAGGGAATGCCGAAACGGTTGGAGGGGAAGGAAGGGAATGCCGAAACGGTTGGAGGGGAAGGAAGGGAATGCCGAAACGGTTGGAGGGGAAGGAAGGGAATGCCGAAACGGTTTAAGGGGAAGGAAGGGAATGCCGAAAACGGTTTGAGGGGAAGGAAGGGAATGCCGAAAACGGTTGGAGGGGAAGGAAGGGAATGCCGAAACGGTTTGAGGGGAAGGAAGGAAATGCCGAAAACGGTTGGAGTGGAAGGAAGGGAATGCCGAAACGGTTAGAGGGGAAGGAAGGGAGTGCAGTGAAAAGCAAGTTAGCTTTGAAAAAGAGAAAGCACCTGAGGGGAAAGCGGAAGAAGAACAGCTTGTCGAGGTTGAGGAACACAAGCGAGATGGAGGACACGATCAGAGCGATCCAACACAGCTGAAACAAACGGAAGCATATGAAGTAATTATTGGAAGGGGGCGGCGGCAAATTGGCGGGCATTGGTAAATTAAAATATGAATTTTGGCATACGGTAACCATCGAATGTTGGCCGACTTTTCAAAAGAATGGCCAATAAAGTTTTGGGACTATTCCGACAAATTTCTTTTTTCTGTAGGCGTCGGACAAACAAAAAACCGAACGTTTTCATTCGTTGCTTTTACCATGTGCATGGCTGCGGAGACAAACCGGGGGAACTTCCGAATGATTCCGGCACGCGGTGCCAATTCCACCGGATAACACAGCGCTAAAGGCGTTAAGTGAATAATGAATTAATTTAAGGGGGGGAGGGGGTAATTAATGGGGGGAGGGGGTAATTAACGGGGGAGGGGGTAATTAATGGGGGGAGGGGGTAATTAATGGGGGGAGGGGGGTACTTAAGGGGGGAGGGGGTAATTAATGGGGGGAGGGGGGTAATTAATGGGGGGAGGGGGTAATTAATGGGGGAGGGGGTACTTAAGGGGGGGAGGGGGTAATTAATGGGGGGAGGGGGTAATTAATGGGGGAGGGGGTAATTAATGGGCGGAGGGGGGTACTTAATGGGGGGGAGGAATTAATGAGGGGGGGGGGTAATTAATGGGGGGAGGGGGTAATTAATGGGGGGAGGGGGTAATTAATGGGGGAGGGGGTACTTAAGGGGGGGAGGGGGTAATTAATGGGGGGAGCGGGTAATTAATGGGGGAGGGGGGTACTTAATGGGGGAGGGGGTAATTAATGGGGGGGGAATTAATGAGGGGGGGGGGTAATTAATGGGGGGAGGGGATAAATGGGGGGCTAATTAATGGGGGGAGGGGGGTCTTAAGGGGGGAGGGGGTAATTAATGGGGGGAGGGGGTAATTAATGGGGGGAGGGGGTATTAATGGGGGAAGGGGGTACTTAATGGGGGGAGGGGGTAATTAATGGGGGGGGGGGAATAATGAGGGGGGGGGGTAATTAATGGGGGGAGGGGGTAATTAATGGGGGGAGGGGGTAATAATGGGGGGAGGGGGGTACTTAATGGTGGGAGGGGTAATTAATGGGGGGGGGGAATTAATGAGGGGGGGGGGGTAATTAATGGGGGGAGGGGATAAATGGGGGGCTAATTAATGGGGGGGGGAATTAATGAGGGGGCATTAATTAATGGGGGGAGGCGACTGACCGGTGAGCAGAAAGTCGGCGACGGTCATACTCAAAAGGAAGACGTGCAAACACTGAACACAAAACGGGTGAAAATTGCCGCCCTTTGGATGCGATCGGAACAAATTTCCGACACTTTCGAACTTTTTAGGCTTTCCAAATGCTTCTTCTCACTTTGTCGCTGGTCTTCCGCTGAATGTGTTTGGCGGCTGCATAAATAACGTACAATTGAAGGACGGACGAAAGGACGGTGAAGACGAGCATAATCGAGTCCATGTCCCCGGTGAAAGCGATGATTGTGTCCGCCGAAATGATCTGTTTTTTGTTTGTTGGCATGACTGTCGTAAATGTAAAATTGATCAGAAGTTCTGTCCTCCCAATTTCATTTAATCCAAATGACGTCATCCGCGAGTTTTCTCATCAAACTCTGATCAGAGTTCACGCGAAATTGTGCTTTATAGCAGTAGCTAATGATTCGACCGTTTTAGTTAAACGTTTGTTTCCGGACAGAACCAAACGGACGGACCGGAAATGCCCAGAACATTTGCTCACGTGGGAGTTGGTGCACACCTCGCCGCCCTCCTCGCCCTGTTCGCCACTGTCATCGCCCGCGCGAAATGCTTGGGACGGGGAGGACGTTGTCGGCGGTGACGCCGTGGCCACCATCGCCATTTTGACGAGTTTATCTTTCAACAGTTCGATGCCTTTCATTCGCCCGCCTCAAGAAGTATTTGCACACCAACGAACAGTTTGTTTTTGTTTGCTTTTAGCTCAATTCTTTTGTTTAAATTTTTTGAGGATATGCAAATGTAATTTAAAGGAAAGCAATGAGCGGAGGGGGGGGGGGGGGAGGGAACCCCTCAGGGGGGGGGGGAGGGTGGGGGGGGGGACCCTTCAGGGGGAGGGGAGGGGGGAACCCCTCAGGGGGAGGGGAGGGGGGAACCCTTCAGGGGGAGGGGAGGGGGGAACCCTTCAGGGGGAGGGGAGAATCGCTCAGTCACAGCGTCAATTGGGGGAGCGTATTCTCCGGCATAATTGGCGAAACAAAATGGCGCAAGAAAATATGCCAACAGAAAAAGCAGCCAAATTCTGTGTGAAGGGGGGGGGGTTTAATGGCTAATCGAAAGGGTCGACAGAAATTCAAAACGGCCACTGAACTGAATAGTCTCTGAATCTCCAAAAAAACCTTTCAAATCGCCTTCGGGGAAAATTGCGCCACGCGTGAAGCCTTTCCACTTACTCAGTTCCGCCAGTGGCGGCGGTGTCCCCCCCCCCGGCGATGCCCCCCCCCATTCTTCAACGTCCCCCCCCCCCTTTCGCCCATTTTAAATTCTAAAATGAAAGAAGAAGCATTGGCAAAGGTGAACAAGAACAAAAGGTGGGGGGGGGGGGGGGGTTGGGTAGAACTGACAGAATGCCAAAAGAAGTTCCAACCAACCAACCAACAAACATTCCTCATCCAAAATTCCCGAGAGGAATTTGGTCGAATCCACCAAACTTTTCCAATGATTTTGGATGAGACGGAAACGTATGGCCTTTAAAAACTAAAAAATGTCCGTAATAGAAAATAAAATAAAATTAGGAAATAAAAGGAAAATGAAAGTGAATGATTTTGGAAGAAAAGAGTTTTCGTCCGTTTATTTTGGGGGGATTTTGGCCGTGGATTTATGCCATCTCCGAAATATACCCCCGCAAATAAATAAATAAAAAGCTAAAATCGGCAGTTTTTATCCGATTTAACGTGTGCCCGACAGGAATGAATGGTAATTGAATTGAATGGAGGGGAGGCGGCAGGTGGGCGGGTAATAATTCCATCAATTAGGTATATTAATTCGGTTAAGTTTCTTTTCCGATCATTCGCTGTCCAATGGAATTATCAAAAGATAAAAGTTCCATTTTCGAAATCAATCGAACATTCTACTTCACTTCAGCGCCGGAGGGGGGGGGGAGCCTTCGACTTTTAGAGGGCGGGGGGGGGGGCGCTTCCGTTCAGTTGGTTGAGAAGAAAAAGAAATTCGCCCGTGGACCGCCGCTGTTTGCGCAAGAGATTTGAGGGGTCGATTTCCGCCGGGGGGGGGAGGGGAAGTGAATTGGCCAGAGAAGAAGCCGAAGAGGTCGTCGGCGCAATTGGGCGGTGGAAGGGTAACGACGAGTTCAGTTTTAGGGGACAATACACGTGGGGACAATGCTGAAATGCTTTGTGCTGATAAGTGGATCATTGGGGGAGGGGGGGGGGGGTGAGGGAGGGTGACAAAAGCTATTTTGAGGGATGAAGCGGCCGTGAGGGGAGTTTGGAATTTGGATTGAATTGGGAGGCTGAAGTGGGGGGGGGGGGTAAATGGAAGTTGGGGGGGGGGGGGGATTTGGGGATCAACATATGTGGGAGGTAACTGAGCAAACCGAGGGCAAAAAATTTGTATTGGGATGGGATTGGGCAATGTTGGAGAGAGGCGAAGTGCGGCGGGGAAGTTGGTCCAATGACGACGGGCTAAATGGATGGAGGTGGGGGGATTGATGGATTGATGATGGTTGGGGGAGGGGGGAGTAGAGGGGTTGGGGGGGGCGAGTTAGAGGGGTTGGGGGGGGGAGTTAGGGGGTGGGGGGGGAGTTAGAGGGGTTGGGGGGGGAGTTAGAGGGGTTGGGGTGGAGTTAGGGGGGTTGGGGAGGGGGGAGTTAGGGGGGTTGGGGGGGGCGAGTTAGAGGGGTTGGGGGGGGGAGTTAGGGGTGGGGGGGGAGTTAGAGGGGTTGGGGGGGGAGTTAGAGGGGTTGGGGTGGAGTTAGGGGGTTGGGGGAGGGGGGGAGTTAGGGGGGTTGGGGGGGGGGGGGGAGTTAGAGGGGTTGGGGGGGGGAGTTAGGGGGGTTGGGGGGGAGTTAGAGGGGTTGGGGGGGGGGGAGTTAGGGGGTTGGGGGAGGGGGGAGTTAGGGGGATTGGGGGGGGGGAGTTAGAGGGGTTGGGGGGGGGGGGGGAGTTAGAGGGGTTGGGGGGGGGGAGTTAGAGGGGTTGGGGGGGGGGAGTTAAAAGGTTGGGGGGGAGTTAGAGGGGTTGGGGGGGGAGTTAGAGGGGTTGGGGGGGAGTTGAGGGTTGGGGGGGGGAGTTAGAGGGGTTGGGGGGGGGGAGTTAGAGGGGTTGGGGGGGGGAGCTAGAGGGGTTGGGGGGGGGGAGTTAGAGGGGTTGGGGGGGGGGAATAGGGGGGGGGGAGTTAGAGGGGTTGGGGGGGGGAGTTAGGGGGGTAGAGGGGTTGGGGGGAGTTAGGGGGTAGAGGGGTTGGGGGGGAGTTAGAGGGGTGGGGGGGGGGAGTTAGAGGGGTTGGGGGGGGGAAATAGGGGGGGGGGGGGAGTTAGAGGGGTTGGGGGGGGGAGTTAGAGGGGTTGGGGGGGGGGAGTTAGAGGGGTTGGGGGGGGGAGTTAGAGGGGTTGGGGGGGGGGGGTTAAGGGGTTGGGGGGAGTTAGAGGGGTGGGGGGGGAGTTAGGGGGGTTGGGGGAGGGGGGATTAGGGGGGTTGGGGGGGGGAGTTAGAGGGGTTGGGGGGGGGGGAGTTAGAGGGGTTGGAGGGGGAGTTAGAGGGGTTGGGGGGGGGGGGGGAGTTAGGGGGGTTGGGGGGGGAGTTAAGGGGTTGGGGGGGGGGGAGTTAGAGGGGTTGGGGGGGGGAGTTAGAGGGGTTGGGGGGAGTTAGTAGGGGTTGGGGGGAGTTAGAGGGGTTGGGGGAGTTAGAGGGGTTGGGGGGGGGTGTTAGAGGGGTTGGGGGGGGGGAGTTAGAGGGGTTGGGGGGGGGGGGGTTAGAGGGGTGGGGGGAGAGTTAGAGGGGTTGGGGGGGGGGAGAGTTAGGGGGGTTGGGGGGAGTTAGGGGGGTTGGGGGAGTTAGAGGGGTTGGGGGGGGTGTTAGAGGGTTGGGGGGGGGGGAGTAGAGGGGTTGGGGGGGGGTTAGAGGGGTTGGGGGGAGTTAGAGGGGTTGGGGGGGGAGTAGGGGGGTTGGGGGAGGGGGGGAGTTAGGGGGGTTGGGGGGGGGGAGTTAGAGGGGTTGGGGGGGGAGTTAGAGGGGTTGGGGGGGGGAGTTAGAGGGGTTGGAGGGGGAGTTAGAGGGTTGGGGGGGAGTTAGAGGGGTTGGGGGGAGTTAGGGGGGTAGAGGGGTTGGGGGGGGGGAGTTAGAGGGGTTGGGGGGGGGGGGGGTTAGAGGGGTTGGGGGGGGGGGGGGAGTTAGGGGGTTGGGGGGGGGAGTTAGAGGGGTTGGGGGGGGGGAGTTAGAGGGGTTGGGGGGGGGGGAGTTAGAGGGGTTGGGGGGGGGGAGTTAGAGGGGTTGGGGGGGGGAGTTAGAGGGGTGGGGGGGAGTTAGAGGGGTTGGGGGGGAGTTAGAGGGGTTGGGGGAGTTAGAGGGGTTGGGGGGGGGGTGTTAGAGGGGTTGGGGGGGGGGGGGGAGTTAGAGGGGTTGGGGGGGGGGTTAGAGGGGTTGGGGGGAGTTAGAGGGGTTGGGGGGGGAGTTAGGGGGGTTGGGGGGGGTTAGAGGGGTTGGGGGAGTTAGAGGGGTTGGGGGGGGGGTGTTAGAGGGGTTGGGGGGGAGTTAGAGGGGTTGGGGGGGGGGGTTAGAGGGGTTGGGGGGAGTTAGAGGGGTTGGGGGGGGGGAGTTAGGGGGGTTGGGGGAGGGGGGAGTTAGGGGGGTTGGGGGGGGGAGTTAGGGGGTTGGGGGGGGAGTTAGAGGGGTTGGGGGGGGGGGAGTTAGAGGGGTTGGAGGGGGAGTTAGAGGGGTTGGGGGGGAGTTAGAGGGGTTGGGGGGAGTTAGGGGGGTAGAGGGGTGGGGGGGGGGAGTTAGAGGGGTTGGGGGGGGGGTTTAGAGGGGTTGGGGGGGGGGGGAGTAGGGGGGTTGGGGGGGGGGGAGTTAGAGGGGTTGGGGGGGGGGGAGTTAGAGGGGTTGGGGGGGGGGGAGTTAGAGGGGTTGGGGGGGGGGGAGTTAGAGGGGTTGGGGGGAGATAGGGGGTAGAGGGGTTGGGGGGGAGTTAGAGGGGTTGGGGGGGGGGGGAGTTAGAGGGGTTGGGGGGGGGGAGTTAGAGGGGTTGGGGGGGGGAGTTAGAGGGGTTGGGGGGGGGAGTTAAGGGGTTGGGGGGGGGAGTTAGAGGGGTTGGGGGGTTAGAGGGGTTGGGGGGAGTTAGAGGGTTGGGGGGGGGAGTTAGGGGGGTTGGGGGAGGGGGGAGTTAGGGGGGTTGGGGGAGGGGGAGTTAGAGGGGTTGGGGGGGGGGGAGTTAGGGGGGTTGGGGGGGGGGGGAGTTAGGGGGTTGGGGGGGGGGGGGAGTTAGGGGGGTTGGGGGGGGAGTTAGAGGGGTTGGGGGGGGGGGAGTTAGAGGGGTTGGGGGGGGAGTTAGAGGGGTTGGGGGGGGAGTTAGAGGGGTGGGGGGGGGGAGTTAGAGGGGTTGGGGGGTTAGAGGGGTTGGGGGGAGTTAGAGGGGTTGGGGGGGGAGTTAGGGGGGTTGGGGGAGGGGGGAGTTAGGGGGGTTGGGGGGGGGAGCTGAGGGGTTGGGGGAGGGGGGAGTTAGGGGGGTTGGGGGGGGGGAGTTAGAGGGGTTGGGGGGCGGGGGAAATAGGGGGGGGGGGAGTTAAAGGGGGGGGAGACGTTTTACCGCCGATGGCTTGAATGTTCCGTAGATTCCCTCAAAGAGTCGCACCTTTCCTTCCCCACCACACTGATGAAAATGAATTTTATGCTCATTTTCGGCCTTTTTGCCCTACAGTGTGCCCCTCTTTGTCCATTAATCCCCAAAGGCCCGGCGGAGTCATTGCGTCCCCTCCGGCGCCCCCCCCCCGACGACTTCCTTCCGCTGTTTACCTTCATTTTGGCCCATTTTATTGCGCCGTCGCGTGAAATTCCACACCTTTTTTCTTTTACCCAAGTGCTATGACGGAGAAGAACAATAATATTATTTTGTACGCAAAGTGATGGAACAGTGAGGGGGGGGGGGGCGGAATTTGGCGGAAATTTTTAATTGCGATGAAGCGAAGGACAAAATGGCGAAAGTGGGCGTAAAGGCCTTGAGGGGATGAATTACTGAGTGAGATGCCCACGGCAATGTTTGCCGAGCTCGGCTTTCCTCTTTCTGCTGATCGTTGCATCAATTCCAAAACAGGGATTGTGCGTCACCTCGGCTTCCCCCCCCCCCTCCCGCCCTTCGACACTCGCTTTTAAGCTTAAGCATCACTTCAACGAAATTTCGAATTTTGGAGGACCAAATGGGCACAGAACATTTTAGCAGAACCTTTTCCCTTCACTCAGACCGCTCGCCAATTGTTCTCGATCTTCTCCAAAAAGGGAATGGAATTTTTGGCCAAAATGTGGGAAAGGAAACAAAAGCGGGGGAGTGGGGGGGGGGGGGGGGGGGGGGGGGGCTTTCTCTGCTCATCCGTTGAAACAACCAGCAAATTAATTATTTACGAGAAAAAATGAAAAGGCACAAAAAGGTGTATCGGATGACGAAAAGAAGATGGGCCAGATGAGTCGGAATGGCAAATTGATGGACATAATGAGGACAAAGCGCCGCGGGGGGGGGGGGGGGAATTACGCTTTATTTGACAATGTCGGCATTTGTTCAATTTGTTTAGAATGGGAAGTCTAATTAACGACTTGGCATTTGTCGGTCATTATTCGCTTGAGATGGTCGAGTAGTTTTAATGGCCTTTGCCCAAACTGTGCGCAGAATTGTCCGCAGTTGGTGGCATCGTTTATTTGCTTTTTTTGATAACGTTAAGAATTAAAATGGGTTCTCGCAAATGCCTCCGCTTTCTCTCAATTTAGGATTTTTGTTAATTGCGCTTTTCAAACGATTAATCTACGAACCGCCGGGGGAGGGAGGGGGAAGTGTAAATGGCAGGGGGGGGGGGAGGACAAGAGTCACCTTCACCTTCACATCACTCACTCACATCCATTCATTCAACCGAGTAAATTTAGGGGAGGGAGGACACGGCGCCGAGTGGGGGGGGGGATAGGGGGGGGGTGGAGGGGGGGGGGGGGTTAGGGGGGGTGGAGGGGGGGGGGGTGATGTGACGGGGCTTTGGCCTGGAAAAGTGTCGGATTTCTTCCCACTCTCTCCTGGCCAACCCCCGAGGGGACATGTGTTTAGTATTTTGTCCGCCCTTTTTATCTTCTCCGACGCTCAACAAATTCGCACCAGCGAATGAATGTAATCGGCCAAGCAGGCACAGGTTCATTCTTTTGTGCCATTGTTTTTGTACAAATTGTGCCGATTTGTTCAAAAACCCTTTTTTTTTTTGCTAGGAAATGCATTTTTCAGCCTTTTAGTCTCTAAAAAACCAAAAGAGAGCAAAACAAAAGTTAGTGAATTTTGTAGTGCAAATTCTTGAAACTTTTGAAGAAACCGCCCCTTTCAGTCATTTCAATTCAATTATGGAATAGTCGCAATCAATCAATCAATCATTCAATCATCAATCATTCATCAATCAATCATTCAATCAATCAATCAACAAACAATGACTGTGTTTTTCTGATTATTTCGATTGGAACAATTTGCTGATCAGCAGCTGACCGTCCCCGCATCCTCCCACGCCTCCCCGTCCCCGCTGTCCGCCGCGTGCCATCGTTTGCCCTGCGCTTTGCGTTCTTCCGTCCCGAAAGCTTCGGCCGTCCCCCGTTCTTGCGCCTCCGTCTTGGCCTTGTCCATTGTCCCCTGACGGCACTCGGCGGACTCGTCGCTGCCCTCTCGGAGTCTTCTGTATTTGTCGCCCCGTCTCCGCTGTCTTATGGCCCTAATGCGAACGCTCGTCCCCGTCGGCAGTGTCGAATCCGCGTTCTCCGCCATGATCGCCCTCCGGGGCCTCCTCTCCAAACTTCCGTAATTCTTTGCAGAGACTAATTGTGCTATTGGCTGTTGGATTTTCGGCACGGAGCAAACAGAGCCCCCCTCGGCGTCTCCTCTCGCCATCGTTTCCAACGCTGCCGGGACGGAACGAACGGCCCCGCCTCCGGGTGCAAACACTCCGCCTAAACAGTCCGGTAGAGAGATTATTAGCCAATTCATCCTCAATTATGTCTCAACTCACCTGAAGGCTTTGTCCTCGGGGCTTTGTCAGTCACTCCGGCAATTTTTGTGTTTCTAATAGCGGTGGTGAATCCGCCAGTGCCGTCACTTGTGGGGTGGACGCCGGTATGTTCCTCCGACGCTGCGGTTGTCTGCATCGATTTGCTTAAATGGAGCCAACTTGGACTAATTAAACTAATGGACACATTAGTGGATAAACTTCAAAAAGACAGACCCGCCAACACTGATCGGTTGATCAGCACCCGTCGCCCTTCGGTTGCGCCAGCAACAGCGCCGTGCCAGTCGAGCCCGACAATCGATGTCGGGATGGAACAGAACGCCGAGGACGGGGAAAGCCAGGAAATAGAGGACGACGAACAGGTCGAACAGGTATATGAGGACAAGAGAGCCGACATGCTAAAGAAAATGGAATTTATCTGATTTTTTGATTAACACCGCGGGGGTAATTGTGTATTGTTTCTCTTTTGCACCAACCACGATCTGATCTCGAAGGCCGACCATGTAGAATATCGAGCACAAAATGACGGCAGAGCACATCAAGTAAATGGCTTGAAAGCAACAAAGCAAAATTTATTATATTTTTGGATGATTTTTGGCCAGTGATTAGCTCAACTTTCAAAGCCGAATGACTTTTTAGCATTTTTGCGTTAGTTTAAGCATTCGGGTTGAACATTGACCAATTGGGGGCCATGGCCTACCGAAGGTTGGGTACAGAGTCGCGAACATTGTGCGCTGAACAGCGAAAACCAACTCGTGGCGGAGGCGTTGTTCGATGCTGATCACGTGAGAATAGGTCCTCTTGACCTCCATAAAGCGTGAGGACACGGTGAGCAGGAAGAAGCAGACTAGCTGGTACACACTCGTCACCAGGAACACGGCACAGCCCGAGGCAAAGTGCAATTCGTTACGGTAAACGACCTCAAAAACAAAACAAAATGCCAAAACATCAATTCAAAAATAAGCAAGCACAACCTCATAATGGTGCTTCTCACAGTTACGGCGATAAACCAACGGGTCGGCAAAGATCAGACTGAGCAGCCGCAAGTATAAGTACTCGCAGAAAGCCAACAGATACTGAAAAGACGGAGCTGTAATCATTCAATGCGCGTTCAATTGGAATTGATTTCCCGTGCCCCCGGATATGGCCAAAGGCGCCGTCGGGGGATTTCCTTTCTCAACGATAGAGTAGAGCGGAAGCGGGATAGAAAGCCGGGATTTTTATTCAAATCCCGGCAAAAATCGTGATTAGCGGACAAAAATAAAGATTTGTAAATTTGGAAAAACCCGGGGGCAAATTTCAGTCCCAAAGGACATTTCAGTCTCAATCCCGAGCCCGCTCTACTCAGAATCAATCCCCCCTTCAAGTTCGGTCTGCTCAATCTCGAGATCTGGTCTTCTGTGATTGAGTCTCGAACATCTTCACCGCCAACTTGGCTCTCTCCCCGACCGCACCCCGTCGTCTAACCGTCACAATGACCAGCGTATAGGCAACCAAATGGTAATTCTCGAACACTTTCTGCTGAATGACCACCGGCAGTCCCTCCCCGTCGCGGCCGACTTCTTTGCCCCCCGTCGAGTGCCGTTGCTGCTGCTCTTTCCGTCGATGAATGTTCACGTTCTGCTGCTGTTCTCGTGGGGCGTTTGGAGTTGGAGGAATGGCGATAAAATTTGCATGTGCCAAATGTCCCCCCGAGGAAATGTTTTCATCCTCCAAACGGCGGAAGCTGCAGCAGATTTGGGAAAGTTTACGGAAAAATGGTGGACTTCGTTCTGTTACTCCTCACCTTTGTTGAGGCTCTGCTGCTGGCGGAGAGTGTCCCCGTCGGCGTTTGTGTGACAAAAAGGGATTTGCACTCATTTCATCGGCAGTCGTCGGCCCCACTTGGGCGGTTGACGGGAAGAAGGTCACTGCAACGCTGGAGGGTAACAACGTGGAACTGCTGGGGGGCATGGCCAAAGCGGAGGAGGCCGCCGAGGGGAGGAGGGAGGGGGACGAGGAGGGCGAGCAGTGCATTTAAAAGGGCAATTCTTCGTTATTATCTCATCAAAGGTACTGGCGTTTTCTGTAATTTATATTTGTATTCCTTCGAATTGTCTTTGGCCCAGGGCGGCGGCGCCTGAAGGGACCCCCCCCCCCACCACCAAATTCCAGTTAATTATGTTAATAAGTTCTTAATTATGGAAGGAGGCTTATTACTGTGCCCAAAACATAAACGACTCATAAATTGGGGGACGAACATCGATCGCTCTCAACCTCACAAAAGGGTGGACAAAAAGGGGGAGGGGACGGATGAGGGGGAACGAAACGAACCGTTCGCAATCGGAGGAGGGGAGGGGGGGGGGCGATGGAATGGAATTGAATGGTAACGGCAATTCAATTCAATCGTCGGACTCCCTCACTCACTCACAAAATGCGAACGAACGAAAGAAGCACGGGACGGGACGGGACGGGACGGGGGGGGGGGAGGGATTGACGGTAATTTATGTTTAATTAATTATTGGATAGGAAATTGAGAGGAAAAGGGGTAAGTAAAATCGTTTATTAAATAGAGAGCGCCTCATTGGCCCACAGATTTATTCGTCCGCAGAATAAAATGTTTTTGCATTCCAATCCTCCAAAATTGATCGAAGGCTTTGTCCTCCACGCCCGCCAATCTTTTCAAATCGATCTCCGCCCCCCGGCCCCCCGCCCATTCTTTCCGAACTTTGCGTCGCAACGACTTACGGAAAGCAAACATTACAAGCAAATTGTGTACATAAATAACTTCTATCATCGAGAATGATGGACGGACGACGACTGACTGACTCTGATTTGTGAGGGATGGGAGGCAAAGGCAATTCGACGGACTTTCCGTCCGATCCTTTTCCCTTTCTTCCGTGACGGAAATGCGAATGAATTGGACAAAATCACTGGCTATCCCCACAAATTAAGTGCAAAAGGTTTTTCTACTAAGTTGATACTGACACTGACTGATAAGTGCCGACGAGGGACAGAGAAAGTGCTGAAAGGTTGGGAAAAGAGTGATCAATCAATCACCCAACAGCAACGGAACAGAACGATAAAGTTTGGGGGGGGGGGTGTACTAATGCTTCAAAGTTGGGCTGCTGCTAACCACCATTTTGGGGGTACATCGAAGTCCGGGGGGCGGAGGGGGGGGGGGGGGGGACATTGGCAATGAATTGGATGGACGCCGGTAATTGTCACACACTTCCCACAAATTTGCCGCATTTTATTGTCAGTCAGTCGTCGGTTTGTTCTTTGTTGTTGCTAATGGTGACACAGTGACAGGGAACGTTGGAAAAAGGCGGAAGAAAGTGCGTTTAGAGCGCCGGGGGGGGGGGCTTTTGCCGAGAGATGGAAAGTGAACGGCTTCTCTCTGCCGAACGAACAAATAAATGGCAGTGAACTCGCAAAAGCGATTCCCTCCCATGCCGCCTTTTTTCAAATTAAATGTTAGCCGAGATAATCGAAAAATGTTCCTGATCATGTGACGATATTCAGCAGGGATTCCCGATCGGTTGAAAATCCCAACCAATTTAATGAGATTGAAAAAATATAAATCATATAAATGGCGGCACTGAACTGTTCCGGATCAGAAGTCATTTTGGCACATCCGGATCAGAAGTCATTTTGGCACATCCGGATCAGAAGTCATTTTGGCACACTCTCTGTTCGTCCTGTCGCTTTTCTGCTAAGTCCACAGTGCCGATGTCAAATATTTTGTGAACTTTGCCGCTGTTAATGTATTCCGATGGCACTTTGATCACAAGCAGGCGATGGCATGGCTTGAAATGATAAAGTAACATAGTTCATAGTTCGTTAGGTGCCCGGGACATTGGAGCTCATTTTGTCCTTTCAATCTGTTAAATTCTCCCGCCTTCTAAAAGCGGTAAAAGTGTAGACAAATCAACAACAGCAGACGATGGGAACGGTTGCGCACCTCCAACCGCGAAAACATCCCTCCACCTCCTCCAAAAGCATCCTTTCCGTCGCCTCCGGCGTATCCACCGACCTTGATGCCGTCGGCACAGTCGTGGAGGATCCGCAGTTCGGGCTCAATGTTGGTCAGCTCACGCGTGGTCCCCTCCAAAACGAAACGTCCCTTTCGGTCCGAGTGACCTAATTATCGATTTATTGATTGCTTTTTGTCCGAATATTTCTCTGCACGTTGACGCCGGCCGCACCTTTGTCCAGCAAATCGTCCGCGTCCCCCGGATTTCGGTCAACATCAAAGATGGCCGCATTTGTGTGCACTGAGAAGGCGCCGTTGCACAACAAAGTGCCCTTCACCCCCACGCCCTGAAGGCGAAAGGCGCCGCCGGGGACGGAAAAGTTCAGAAGGAAGAGGAGGGAATTCAGCAGAAACAAATGCGAAAAGGCCATTTTTCATTATTCGGGGGTATGAAAAGAAATGGATGAAATTGGGAACATTTTGGGGGGGGGGGGGAAACGATTGTTTATAAGACAAATGTTTGTGGAAAAGGATGAAAATATTTTTGTTTTTGGATGGTAAAATTGTTCCTTGGCTTATCAGGGGCCTGCCTAATTGAGGAAGACCCAAAAAAGTGCTCCACGCAAAAAAATTTTATCATTCGGCCCAAATATAAAAAAAATGGTTATCACAAATTTAATTTACGCTTTCCTCTCACTATATGCACGATCACTAAGGAAGGAAATATCGTCGCTTTTTGTGTCACCTCCCACATCGTTCTGGTTGGGGCGGAGACGGTCGAATAAGGCGCAATGCGAAGGGTGGAACAAAAATGAGGCCAAGACGGACGCGAGCAGCATCTCCAGACACAGAAGAAAAGATATGAAGACTGAAAAATTCAGCAAAAGAATTCAATGAAAACTCAAAACCCCCACCGCTTACATTGTGCTTTTGGTGTCGGGTCGAGATCTTTGCTTGGCTGAATCACTTTGAACGCGCACAAAAGGTCGGCGATAAGCTTCTGCACAGACCAAAGCTCTTGACTGACGTCGACGAGACGGAAGAGCAGCAATAAACTAAAAGTTTCTAAGTTTATTGAAATATTATCTAAAAACGATTTGTTTTAAATCCCAATGAAAGAATAATTTTCGTGCCGGTATTTGCGCAGCAATGAGGCGCCGGCTGGCACTACGATGTAGGAGCCGTAGGTGCCGACGAGTAGGGAGATAAGGCCGATCAGGTTGGATAGTTGGAAGAATAAGTTGGAACGGTTGTTCAACTCCTGAACGGAGGGTGGACGTAATTCTGTTCATCAATAACAGAAAATTTAGTGAGCAATTTACCATGTAGACAGTTATGTTCAGGATTTCGAGAAGAATGCGCACAATCGGCGATTGGAAGACGAGCCATTCACAGCGTCGGAAATTTTTTCTGTAAAAATCATCAGTTAAAATCTGTTCCAACGTTTCACTAAATCTAAACGTACTCTGTTGGCGTCAACTTGTCGAAGCAGAACAGACAGCAGCCTAACGGAAAGATCCGAATGGATAATCGCTTGCCCTTCGCCAGCAGTTTGTTGCACAACAACGTCCGCGAGCCGTTCAGCTTAACAAAAAAAGGAATGTGTTAAAAGATGCAAAACACCCCCCCCCCCCCCCCCCCCCCCTAATCTGACCGTGCACATCAAAGAGACGAGAACAAATATGCAGATCATGTAGTAGACCAACGCAATTGCGTACAAAAAAATGGCCGACCGTGGCAGAATCATGCCCACTAGACCACATAACGCCACCGCCTGAAAAAAAAAAGAGAATGAATAATTAAAATATTTTTAGAAAAATGAGTTTATTATGGTACTTCTTTAGAAGTCTCGATAATTCCATTTTTTGAAAAATCTTTTCATGAGGCTTTAAGGTTTGGAATCGACTCTGATAAATGAGCTCCGTTTAGATCGAGACTAACAGCACCCCAAAATTGATTTTTGGGGGAAGAAACACACAGGTGGCATGAACACCAGCCAATAAAGGTCGGAGCGTATTTTCTCGTCCTCGACGAATTTGAGCACAAAGATCAGATGGAGCAGGCCGAGGCACATCACAACACCGGTCATCCCGGCACCGGCACACAAGAACACCAACTTGGACACATCGATTTCTGCAAATTGAGAATTCCGAGTGAACTTAAAAACATGGAATAAAAAAATAGAATTTTAATTTTTAGGCCACCCAATTTGGGAATCTAACACCTTTCATCCACACGTTCACGGCTGGGATGTACTCGTCGGTTGTGTTGCTGCATTCTTGGCCACTTTGGCAGAGAATTATTCTCACAATACTCATTTTTGTAAAAATAAAATCAGCTTACCTAATTTATTTTTTGTTGATAAAAACTGCAAAACCACAACTTAGATGTATGCAAAAATAAATTGCGTAAATCGAAAATCGCTGGTCCTTAAAAAAAGGCAAAAAATGGCGGTTTTGTGCAATCCACAAATATCGGGGGGACATCGAGGATGCTTGTGGATCGATTTAGGTGTTTTTTGGGGGTTGTTGGTTTTCAGTTTATGGACTTTTTCAAGAATCTCTAATTGTTTAGCTTGGCCGTAATAATATCTTACAAATTAGTGGCTTTATGCGGGTGGGGCCATGGACAACCCAAATAATCAACACACTTGACGTGAGGAAGAAGGATTAGATTTTTTTACGAATTTCTTTTTATTTACTTTTGACAATTTATGGGGGAAAACGCGGGTATTTATGCCCTCGGATGGACCTCACGCGTTGTGGACTGGCGTTCGTTGGTGTGGGATGAACTGTCGGTCACTATATGGCTTAACGGCTACCGGTCCGAAGCCCATCACATGTACCGATTCAGTCCGTACTGAAGCTAAGCCTAAGCCTAGCTTAGGCCTAAGCCACCCTGGCTTGGGCTTCGTTAGGCTTAGGCCTAAACCTAAGTAGCCGAAGACGTGGAGGGCTTCGGAGCGGAAGCGGGCGGGCTTAACAATCGCTTTAGCCTTTCAATTTGGTGGCGAAGTGATGTGTACTACCGATTATGCCGAAAGGCGCCGCCGAAAGAAAATGAAAAATTAACGAATTTATTTGTTAGTTAAAAAATGTATTCAAATTTGCGAAAATGACCATTTTCTATTGAAAATTCTGATACGGACTAATACCGAAGTTATCAAATTGTGCTATTGATTTCACATTAACTCGTGTTCGTGATGCTAAACTGGCTGATCGCTTCTTCTCCCGTCTCCGCATCGTTGTAGATGAACAGAACGACTCGAAATCGAACCTCCTTTTTGTGCAAATTGCCCACTTCCCATTCTTCGAAGCGCCAATCGCCCACTTCTCTTTTGATAAGCTTCACATTGCCGGCAGCTGACGGAACCAAACTCCTCGCGGGGATGGGCAGCTCTCTTTGGCGGTGAAAAGAGGGGGTGAAGCGAATGGAAGGGATCATCTTTTCGGGGTTCGTACTGTTGGCGGCATGCTTAAGCTTATGAAATTGATTCATTTTATGAGGAGAAGCAATTTTGTCTGACTTCTATGAGCTGGTCAGTGAAGTCCGTGCCACAATTCATCACCCAGCGGGTACTGAACGATTTTATGTGGGGAGCCCCGTTGAACAAAAGGTGAAAAAGTTCGCTCGAAAAGATTGTGCCATTTGCCTTGTCCATCAGTTCGGCCTGCAGATAGTTCAAGTTGAATTGGACGTCCAACTGAAAGAAACGCAACTTGGAGACGGTCGACCTCCTCCAAAATGATGAAACCACAAAAGTGCCGGACAAAGTTCCAAACCTGATCAAACGGCTCAAATTCGTAGCAGCCGAATGTTTTGCAGCGAAGGCGGATAATTTGGGCGAATTCGTTGCGCCTAATCCATTCCAAAAATTGTGCCGAAAATTTCGGCATTCCGCGAATTTCTTCTTCGAAAAAGACGTCGGATATTTGTTGGAGCCAAAAGACCAAATTGGCCACGTTTTGGGACGTGATGAATGGGCCAATTTGGACATAGAATTTGCGGCCCGAAGTGAATTCGAAGAGGAGAAAAGTTGGCTCTGTCTCATTAAGAAACAATTGGACACGATCTTCTGAAGGGGCAAATTGAAGTGCTGAAAGCCGATCGGAGAGCTTTTTCTGAAGCGATTGAATGAATAAATGTTAGCGCTTTCAGAGAATCAAAAAAAAGAATTGAAAGCCCAAAGATTTTCTCGAGACATTCGCAATTCGGGCAGTTCTAATGAATGAATGCATTTAAAACAAATTCTTGCCGAAAAATCGACGGGAAAGTCGCTGAGATTTTCTGCGCGGCAGAGAGTGTTAATGGCAAAAAACTGAAATTAAATAAAATAAAATAATTAATTGAATGAAAAATTAAATTAAATGGACGGCGTCCGTTCGGTGCGTTTAAATTTTGGAGAATGAAAAAACCTCCAAAAATGTCAGTCGGTAGCACCGGTGCCGGGGCCAGTAAAAGGCGTTGTCGGCCACAAATTGGCGCAGGCGGCGGCTGCTCAGCTGCAAAGTCAGCAAATCGAAGCGGCTGAGGAATTTGCAAATGTCCAAAAAGACTTCGTAAGGAAACATTGCAACAGAAATTAATTCAAAAATGGGGGGGGGGGGGTAATCTGAAAATTAATGAAATGAGAAATTTCCGGAAGGATGGAATGAATGAAAAGATTGGGTAATGATTGGTGGAAGGGGAGGCTGGGCACGGGTGAAATGGGCAAAGAAGCAACTGCCAAAATCGATGCTTTAGGGGGGGGGACCGATCAAATGGGATGGGGGGGCGATCAGAGTCGGCGGAGGTTAGCAATGAAACGCAAATGGCTGATTTGTTAGAAGCCTTTATCCGATCAATGAGTGAGTGAAAACAAACAAACAAACTTTTTAGGAGGCGGATGAGTTCAAACTCCGTGTAAAAAGCCTTTGTGCCTGATCGATCAATTTTTGTCCTTCTCCAATTTCCTTCCTTCGCTCTTTCATCCTTTCATCACGCCCTCTGCCGCTCAAAGATAGGAGCTGGCCAAACTGGAGCCGAGGAAGCTTTGGGCGGTGACGCTCTGCTGACTCGGCGAGTTCGATCGAATGGTTTTGGACTTTGAGCGTGCGCGGGAGCCCCTCCTCTGACTTTGGCGCGACTGCGACGGCGCCACGGGATGCGCGGGAAAGTCGTCGCTCACTTCGGCACCTGTCCAATAAAAGAAAGAATAAAGTTGTGAAATATGAGAGTGATCGGATCGTCAGCTCGAGATTGTCAATCTAAGCTTTGATTGGAGGTCAATCCCTTCGTTCACCGAGCATTTGTCTCTGGACGAGCTGCTTGTACAGTCCCTCCTGGGCGATCAGTTCGCGATGATCTCCTTGTTGCACTACCCTTCCGGCGCTGATCACCACAATTTTGTCCGCATTTTCCACTGTGCTCAGCCGATGTGCAATCAAAAGAACAGTGCGACCTGAATTTGGCAAGGGACGAAGGGCCAAATAGCGAAAATATCTCTGATTTGTGAGTTTCCAAAGCCTCAAACGCTTACCCTTCAGATTTTTCTGGATGGCTTCCTGAACGAGATGCTCCGATTCGGAGTCCAATGCGGACGTCGCTTCATCCAACAAAAGAACGGCCGGCTCTCGGACCAATGCCCGGGCAATGGCAATTCGCTGTTTCTGGCCTCCTGTCCGGAGAGAAACGCCAAATTCAAATTTTCCGTCCAATTCCCCCACCGGACATCTGACTGCCCTTCTCCCCAACATCCGTTTCGTATCCTTGCTGCATGTCCATAATAAATCCGTGTGCATTCGCATGCTTCGCCGACCGTTGCACAACCTCTGGCGTTGAATTCTCATACCTAATAGGGATTTTCGAGAGTCTCAGTTCTCGAGTCGGGAAATTGTCTTTTTGGGTCTCGGTCTCGAGTCTCGGTGTCATTTCTCGGATCAATTCTCGGTAAATTTCAAGTCTCGAACACCCCTAATACCTAAACACTTCGTTCTTCAGTCTTTCCCACCCATTCGTAACGGTACCCGTAGCCGATGTTCTCCTCCACCGACCGTCCGTACAGCACCGGCTCCTGGCCGACCAGGGCCACCTATTTGAATGTGCAACGCTTCTTCATTCGCAATTAAATGTAATGTTGGACTCGCCTTCATGTGCAAGAACTTGTGGTCATAGTCACGGACCGGAATTCCGTCCAGAAGCACTTCGCCCGAGTCCGGCTCGTAGAAGTGTTCGATCAGTCCGATGCACGAACTTTTCCCGCTTCCACTGGGGCCGACCAGGGCAACCACTTGGCCGGGTTCCACAGTGAACGAAAGGTCCTTTAGTGGGGAAATTCGTTTTTTTTAAACTCTTTAAATGTCTTAAAATGGCAAATGTTTTGGCTGCGCTTACGTTGAGCACCGGCACATTTGGCCGTGTTGGGTAGTTGAAGCGCACTTTTCTGAATTCAATGCGCCCTTCCATTTTCGCATTGCGTCCGTCCGGCGCAATGCGCCCGTCGTTCTGCACCAGCGGCTGGCGGTCGATCAGTTCGAACACTTTGCGCGACGCGCCGACCGCCTGCATAAGGCCGTTCCACACTTCGCCCAACTCCTGAACAGTTTCGGCGATGGGCTTCGTTTTTGGGGAACACGCCAAACCCTGAGGTTTTCGCCCAATTGGAATTGGTAGAGCATGAAGGACACGAGCAATCCCGAGCTGATCTGATTTTTGGGTGTTGATCCTTTCTTTAATATATTTCTTGCACAAAATCCGAAAATCGGGTTTAAGACAAATGCCCGTGTGCTGGATGCTGGTTAATGAGGGGATTAAAGGATTAAACCTTTCCCTGGATGACCAAATGCCCGCCGTAGAAGAGGACCATTGTGAGAATGCCCATTTGGAGGAACTGAAGTGGACATGACAATTAGAGGGTCATTAAGGGGATTATTTGAAGAGCCCCCCCCCAACCTCCGTGGAGATAAGAAATCCGAGTTGTGCCATTGCTTTGCGTGCTCCGATGCCGAGAGTAACGTTGAGAAGGCTAAGAAATCGGAGCGACTCAAAGCGTTCGCAGGCGAAACTTTTCACTGTCCGGATGGCACTGAACACTTCCTCCGCCACGTCGTTGGCCTTGGCCACAGAATGCTGATTTTCTTCCGCAATTCGCTTAAAGGGGGACAAAGTAAAAATTGGAGGGTTAGGCCGAAAAATTCATTATGAATAACTCTATTCGATATATGCTAATTGGGGTAACGTCAATAAATGGGCTCTGATGGCTTATCACTTAAGAACTTTGATCAATGCTAACATCGTAATAGACGCCGAACACTTTGGAGATGAGGAAGATGAGAGGCACCGCTATGAAAGTGACCATAGAAAGGCGCCATGAGAGCGAGAACATGAAGATCAGGGAGCCGAACAGCATCACAACGTTGCGACTTAAAAGGAAAGACAAAGTAATGCTGCTGATCAGCAAACCGACCAGAATATGTTTATATACAGCGACAGAGTGTTGGACATGGTCTGACAGTCCGCATTCAGTCGGGAACAAATCTCTCCTTAAAATAAAAGGGATAATCACTCAAATTTGATCAGCGATCGGGAAATTGGGCCAATCAATATCTGATGACAGAATCTGAGAGTACAGATCATAAATAAGTGATGATAGGTCAGACACAATCATTTTACAGTGTGTCATTAATTGGCTGGCTACCTGTTTTGTTTCCGTCGAAGAAGCCGATCTGAAAAAAGCATTTGGTATAAAGAATTCGATAACCGCCAATCATTCTAAAACAAAACGTTTCCTAATTTACTGTCATGTTTATCAACCGGTGCGCGACCTCTTGGGCGTTCAGCGATCGGAACAAATCGTTGCGAATTCTGCGATCGATGCGTGCCAACGAATAGCAAAAGAAACCGCCGCGAAAGCCCGCGAAAACGGTAGCGGCCAGCGACAGAACGGCCATTATCAGCACGTAATTGTGCAGTCGATCGTAACCGGCATCGGTGCCAAAAACCGTTCCGACGACCTCTCCGGTGAAATAAGGCACAAAAACTCGAGCTTATAATGGTAAAGGCTTTATTGGTTTCAGTTTTTTCATTGTTTGGAGACGCCAAAAAACCCCTTAGGGACGAATTTCATATTTCCCTATGGCAATTTGCGTCTTCTGATCGGATGGCACAATTCTGATCAAAACTGGGGACGGCGACTTACCGATGGAGTACAGGAAGAGGAATGTGAAGGCCAGCGAATATGTCCACCATTCCTGGGCCATATAACCGAACAAACGGAAAAGCATGGCCATCGTCTCGCGCTTTTTGGCGTCCATTTCCCTCTCGCGCTTTTGCATTTCCGCAAAGTATTCGTTGTCCTCTTGCTCTAACAGTCGCTGGCGTCTCGCGTCGCTTCGCGCCATCGACGATTCGCGCACCCTTCCAAAAACAGTGACCCAAATGCCCTGAAATTTAAAAGTGCCGTCTTTCGTTGGATGACTCCGGTGGGAATGAATGTTGGCATTTGCTTAACCTGGACAAAAAAAGCTGCCACGATGCACCAAAGCATCAGAATCCAATCGCCCACGGCGAATTGCATGTCTTCGTGCTCATAGAAAGCGAGCAGTTTAATGGGCGAAAAGGCGACGATAATCAGAACGAAGGCGAACGTCAAATTTGAGTAAGCGGCACACGCTTCGGCACCGCCCTTTGGGTTGAAATAAACGCCTAAGGCGCCGCCGAGAAGGATGCAAACGCGGAGAATGGCAACTGCCTAGGGAATTTGGGACTACAGAGAAGGCCGACCCCTCGGGGGAGACGAACCAAAAAGTCCACCGGATTCAGCGTGAAGTTGTAGTAACGGAAATCGAACCAGTGGTAAATGTTATCGATGGTGAAAAAGCGTCCATCCCAAGCCAAACCGAGCACCTTCAGCAGCAAAGAGAGGAATTTGGATAAAAAATGATTCGATTCTTTGCCATTACATTGACGAGGATGTCCAGACAGGCAAAACAGCAGGCCAGGCCCAAAGCTTGTCCGGGCGAGTACCAGGAAGAGGACTCGGACATGGCGATAAAAAGAGTGATCGATCAAAACTTTAACAGACGAGTGATTTGTGAGGGGCGTTCTTACATTAGCGTTACACCCACCCCCCCCCCCCCCCCCGCCGATTCGTCCAATGAATGGCCGTCCTTATCAGTGACAGAGACTAAAAAGCGGGGAGAGGGGGGGGGGGGGGCAACTCGCCACCAATGGAATGAATGGAAAGGCAATTTGAAAGATGGTGCGGGCGGTGGCGGACTGATAAAAAATGACCCAAAAAATAAAATTCGATTTATGCACAAAAAATTATATGCTAAAGTAAATTTTGGGGTTAAAGTTAAATTGGCATCACTTTCGCCTTATTTCGGCGCCTTTGCATCTGCCGCAGGTTTTTTCACAGAGAATGGCCATGCCGAGGGCGCGGCTTCCCGATTCGCACAAATATCCAATTCTGGCACAGCCTGCGGCCAAATCGGCACAGTTTCCGTCTTTCATTCCCTCCGGCGTTGTTGCCTCAAAGCCAAATGTTGACTCTCAAAAAGGAACCGGTAGTAAAAGAGTCGGGAAAATGGATGCCCTTCGAGAATTGAAAGAAAAAAGGACGGAACCCGGCATAAATACCTCCACTGCAAAGGCCACAAGTCTTACGGCATAATTTGGCCATGTTCGCCCTGTACCGATCCGCTGCACAGGCGTTTTTGTTGCTTGCGCAGTTGGGAGACCAATCGAAACATTCCCCCGGGGGATTTTCGGGGGGCGGCGGATAAAAGAAACTTTCATTGACCGGAGGGGCGGAGACACTCCATTTGGTGTAGAGAGGGGCATCGCTTGCTGAATAGAGGGGGGGGGGGGGGGGGGGTGACTAATTTTAAGCCCAATTTAAATGGTTTTATAATTTGGGTCCCGGCTTGTTGTTGCGGCGTCCCTTTGAACCCGCCCGTCTTACGGGACACAGTCCGGTGTGAAAGAATGAACGTGCGCTTTCCTTTCTGACTGTAAACGCTCGCCGTCGCCAACGGCCCTTCGGTGGTTAGCATTCCCATCTCGGAAATGTGCGATTTGCAACACATTCTGAAGAGCAGTGATGGCATTTTGCAAATTTGTCACCTAAACGCCTATTTTGGCCACGAAAACAAAAAAAACAAATCAAAATTGGTCAGCGTTAGCACCTGGCGCCGGAACTGGTCATCCGCTCAAATTTGAGCTCCAAAGCACCGACATTGCACTCGGGGGAGCACAGGCCGGACAGCTCCTCTACACGAAGTTCAATACGCTGCCCGGGGGGAGCCTTAGGGGGGAATTTGTGTTGGATAAAGGGAGGGGGGAGGGGGGCTAATTACGCAATTTCGAATTAAACGTTCCAATTCACCAAAGTCTTTAGAAAAGGATGGAGAAAAAAGTGGTTAAAGGATTTCGAATACGCTGACAGAACAAAAGAATAAATAGGTGAAACACAAAAAATGTCGGGTATGGGACCGTCGCAACTTGCAACTCTGATTCAGTTAGTACCTCCCTGCAGGGTACGAGTGGAGAATAAAGAATAGAGACCGGAGCGATCAATCGAAATCTCAATCGATCGGTTCTCAAGTCCGGTCTCTTTAGTTGAAAGTGCACTCACTGTGACGTGAAAATGGCATCCCGCCGGGCGCAGCTGTCCGTCCGCTTTCGCTTCCACGGCGCCTCGGAGAGTTTGCCATTGGGCATTTGCCTGAGACAATTCCCCAAATTCGGTTATATAATTTACATTTGTTAGCCGAACTAAGGAAAAGTCGCCCATCGCCGCCCACCTGAACTGTTTCCCCGCAAGCGAAAGGCGCGCCGCCCTCTCCGGACGCCCTCTCCGAACAGTCCGTCCCGCCGAAAGCATTCGCACAAACGCACTCCGAGCACCTTTTTTTGAATTGGTCGGCGGGGGGGGGGGGCTTTTCTGTGGGACCGCCAACCTTTTCGGGTTGGGGAAGCCGCCATTCTGACAGTGGGGACTTTGCACATCCAAACAAATTCCTGAGAGTTAAATTAAAATGTGTCCGGGGGGGGGGGCTTTTGGGGGTTGACTCAGTCACTCGTAACTCCGATCAGAACGTTCGGTCTCAGCTACGTCTTTATATTTATTGTCCAAAATGAGGTCCTTTCCGCCGCTAAAGCTTCACTTACTTCCGCACCCGAAATATCGGTTTACTGCCAACAAATCGGAGAACACGGGCCCGTACGCGTTGCCCATGGTGTGTTGGTAGTGCGGCTGTTTTGCTTCCATGATCACTTTCCCGTTCTGCTGATTGTCTAATAAATCGCTTTAAATTTCCCATGATCAAAACTGTTCTGTAGGCACTTGACAAGACCAAGCAAGGCCCAGATCAGTGTTCAGACCTCCAGGGATTATTTTTTAAAAAGTTTTGGCGATGGATCGATCGATTTAGGCTTAGTTAAGTTTCGCGCTGTGCTACTCACATCCCGTGTATTGCATCACGGAGCCGTAGTCGTACTCGACACCCAAATTAGTGGAATTATGCGGGGACATCCGCTCGAAGTCCTTCTCCATCCCATTCGGCTCATTCTCCGAATGAATGGCAATGAATTCGTCTCTGTCTGAGCGGGCGTGTGTGTGAATCATGCCGAGCACGTGACTGACAAATGAGTGGCTTTTAGCATGCTTTTCCTTCAAACCGACCCACCCAACTAATTACCCAATTTCGTGTGCTACCGGAGCGAAGAAGCCGCAATTGTCCCCAATGGACACATTTTGGAAGGGAATTATTCCCCGTTGGTTGCTGTTCCTTCCGATCTTTGAATGTTTACAAATAATTAATTAATCATGAAATTGGACCACCCTCCGGCAATGCTTTAAGTTGTTTAAGGCATTGGCATTATTTGGCTTTGTCATTCCGGCAAAAACTTTGCCCTTTCCCCGCGGGCACCTCACTGAAACAGCCGTCGCCCCGGTAGAAGCGGACCCGCGGCGGCATTTTGCCGTTCTCTTCGAAATTGACGCAGGTGTAATTCTGCCAAAATGCGGCCGCCGCTCGGATCACTTGCCGTGTTTTTTCCGAAAGACTCTCGTCAAAGAAAAAAGCGATTGGTCCGTTTGAGTCCCAACGATTTTGAGGGAATTGGACACCGGTGAGCGCGGATTGTCGCTTCCATCGGCTCTGAACGCCGCATTTTTTAACCAAAATGGATTTTTTTAAAATTCCGCTTTAGGAAAAGAGAGTTTTCTTATTTCTCGGAAGAATTCCTACCCAAACCCCCCCCCCCCCCGGGGGGGGGGGGTGTCCACCAGTTTTTGACGACCTCAGGCTTTAAAATAGTCGGGAGGGATTAAGTCGGTTTTGGCAACTTTCGGAATGACTTACCGGATTAATGCGGCGATGTTTTTTGGGTGAGCCGAGCGAAAGTCCAAAAAGAAAAAGGCAAATTGCAGCGGGGGGCAATCGAAGCATTGGGGGGGGGGGGGCATAACGCAAAGAAAGGCAATCCGACGACGCCAAAATGGGCAAAAGCAAACTCTTTCAATTCTCAAATCCCTCCCATCCAAATTCATTCCAAATTAAACGATTTCCATTTGAACAGCTTTTCCCTTTAATTGTTCCATTTCAATTTTTTTTTCGGTTAATTTTGGTCAAAAGACGCACAAAATTTGAGGGATTGGAAGAGAGTGAGTGACGGATGATTTGGCGGCGTTTCTTTGGTACAATCCGATTTAATGTTTATTTTTCAATTAATTGCATTTTAATTGGATAATTGGACAAGCGAATTGTTACAAATCAAAATAATGTTAGTGGACGGTCCAAAATTGCGTCAATTTGTTGTCTTCTTCAATAGCCGCCATGGCCTCCGACCATTCCTCGTGCACAGCATTCGTTCCCACAACATTCCTGTGAAATAATTCATGGGACCTCAATAGGGTTCAAACCGGCCAATGGACTTTGTCCCCCGAAGGGTCCCGGAATTCCCATTAACCTCGTGATACTCGCAGCTCCACACAATTTCCTTGGGTCTGCTGTTATCCGGCATATAAACTTGTCCCAGCACCGGGTCATTTGGGTCGATGGGCATGCGGCACATTGTGCGCGAATTTCCCCCAATGCCATGGCCACGGGGAGAGGACGGGTAATATTGGGGCCCTTAAGTTGGGTCTTTTGTCGTAATTCATTCAATGTTTACCCCAGTAGTACTGTCGATTGTTCCACCTGTGAATAATGAATTCTTTTCGGCAAAAATGTGATATTAATAAGAATAGTAAAAAATATATAATTAGCAGATTTCATTTGAATTCCCTCCCCGTCCCGTCCCCTGACTGACTGACATCATTGGTGCGGCCACATTCCGAATGATTGCTTTCCCGGCTTTATATGTCAAATAACCGGCAGCCGCCCCGACGACCATATTCTGTCAATTGTGTGGGGAATTGATTGATTAGATTATTCAATCAATCAATGCCATTGATTAGGTTATTCAATCAATCAATGCCATTGATTAGGTTATTCAATCAATCAATGCCATTGATTAGGTTATTCATTCAATCAATCAATGCCATTGATTAGGTTATTCATTCAATCAATCAATGCCATTGATTAGGTTATTCATTCAATCAATCAATGCCATTGATTAGGTTATTCAATCAATCAGTCAATCAATGCCAAGTCCCTTTCCCAAGGCAAAAGGAGCTGCTTAAAGTTTCCCCCATTCTTTCTCGCCTTAAATGTGTTGGATCTCGACCGTGAGCCCATTCCGCTGTTTCGGTAGCCTCCGCCACCCAATCCGCGGTGGCGCGAGCGGCTCAACCCCCCGAGCAGGCCGCCCCCGAGGAGTCCGCCTCCGACCGCTCCTCGGCCACCGCCTCCTAGCAGTCCGCCGCCACTCCCGCGATTTGCCGCCCCATAATGGTTGGAACCGCCATAATTATGCCGGTTTTTGTGCCCAAACAGTCTTCCGGTCAGTCCTCCGCCTCCGTCACGGCCGCCGTAACCTCCCCTCGAGTAACTCGAGCCAGAATTTCGCCCGAAGGCAGAAGAGATTCTTAGAAAATTTGGATCTTTTTTGCAGCGGGATTTAATTGTTTTTTGAGTTTTCCCGCATGGGACCTTCTCTAGACCAATCAATCAAATCGATTGATCTCAAAAGATCCGGCTTCCCCAGTGCACCTGCTGCGCAGCGAACTTCCACGCGACGGCGACCCGCCTCTGCTGCTGGCGAATGGGAAGGAAATACAGTAAAACACCAAAGAACACCGCTACCGTACCTCCCATAAGTGCCACTTCGCTTGCAGAAAACAAAGGGTTCAGAAATAAGAGAGACGATCAGAACAATCACCCAACCCTTTTTAGACGACCACCCCATTTTGAATGTGTCGAATTGTTTTGAGAAAATTTAAAAAATTGAGAGAATTTTAGGGG
Source organism: Globodera rostochiensis (assembly GCA_018350325.1). Classification (NCBI taxonomy): domain Eukaryota; kingdom Metazoa; phylum Nematoda; class Chromadorea; order Rhabditida; family Heteroderidae; genus Globodera; species Globodera rostochiensis. Next base: position 2,830,498 of record JAEVLN010000011.1, read on the forward strand.
AAGGGATCGGACGTTTAACAAATAACCCAAACCGACACCGCACAACTGTCGGGACAAACGGAAAAATCAAAAGATTAGCAGCTGTCAACAAGACACCGCACACTCCGAGACCGCTGATAAGCGACTCATTTGCCACAATAACGGAATAAAACGAGCGGCGTTTCGATTTTGAGTTTATGCGAAAATGAATGATTAGACAATGGGAAAGGCTTTGCCAATTTTTCCCTCCCAACATGCGGAATTCGAGGACAAACAAAATCAAAAATCGGCTTTCAGTTAAAAGCTATTGTAGGGCGAGACATGGTCGATCAATTCGCATTCCAATCGAATTTCCCCCAATTTGGCTGTGATGACGAGGCTGCGCCCCACTGCTGCAGAGATTGCGGCTGTTGTTGAAGTCCTCCCAACGAAGAAATGTTCGGTTGGAGGCTGTTGGATGCCAACGTCGATGCCGAAACCATTGGGCGCTGAATTGGCTGTTGGCCTTGGAAAGCACGAAAAAGCGACATCAGATCATCATAACGCTCCTTTTCTCGATTCAGCTCCCGCTTCAGACTTTCCACCTCGTTACTTAACATTAAGTAATCATTTGTTTATTCAATACTCAAAAACTTCGGTAATAGTGCAGAACATTGGTCCCACAAAAAAAAAGGGGGTTTATGAGGGTTTTACGCAATTTTGAGAAGTACTCGGGGGTTATCGCGGTCGCTGATCACGGATATGACATCAGATTTATCATATGATATCATCTAATCTATGATTTCAGCATCTAAGATTTTTGAAAAAATCAAAAAAATTTTCAAAGTCGCTAAAGGGGTGTTTCTAGGGGTACTCGGGCCCGTAGAATTCCAATCTGAGCTTCATTTCGACCAGTTCGAACGCCGGAACCGAAATCGGACAATTTTCCAAAAAAAAATATAAAAATTTTCAAAAATTAATTTTGGCTTCAAAATCATTCAAAAAAGGCACAACAGTACAGCAAAAAAGTCAGTTTGGAATTTTTACGGGCCCGAGTACCCCTAGAAACACCCTTTTAACGACTGAAAATTTTTTAATTTTTTTCAAAAATCTTAGATCATAGATTAAATGATGTCATATGATAATCTGATGTCATATCCGTGATCAGCGACCGCGATAACCCCCGAGTACTTCTTAAAATTGCATAAAACCCTCATAAACCCCTTTTTTTGTGGGACCAATGTTCTGCACTATTACCAAAACTTCTTACGTCAATTCCCCATTTCGACGTTCCAACTCGATAATCAGATGGGTGGGCGCTGGAGCCGCTGCCGACATCGGAGGAAGCAGTCCAGGGGTAGCGTATGGCTGAGAAAATGTCCGCTTGGATGGAGGTGAAAAATCGTCGTTAACGAACTCGTCTCCCCTTCGTCTGCTGAGATGGGCTAAACAGAAATAAATGTATGCATTATGAGTGAAGACAACAATTGGTAATAAACGGCTACTCCGTTCCGCTTTAATATGGCCAATCGCCCTCTGTGCGTTCATTTAGAGGGTCATAATAAAATGTAAAACGCGCTAAATTTCATTGCAAAGCGAGTGACCTCCTGCCGAGGGGCCCGCCGGGTAAGCGCCAAACGCGGGGGACGAAGGAGAGCCGCCGCAGCTGCGCCCGGCGAAGCGTTTGCGCCGCTCTTCGTCGCGATTGATATGCCAATAGCGGCATTGAGAGCTGCGCGCGCAGTGTCCGTTTTGGAACTCTTTGCAAAGCGGAATGCCGTTTATCGTCTCCCCCTTCAGCAGCGCCGCTAGCGCACGCGCCAACCCAAGCGTCACATCGCCGCTGCGCTTGTATCGATCGACGTCTTCGCGAAACGCGTGAACATAGCGGCAGTTATCGCGGTGGCAGCCCTGGTTCTGAAAATAAATGCAACGCCTTTCGCAGGCGCCGGAAATAAAAAAAACTAAAGCCCTGAAGCAATGCGGAAAAAATCGATCAAATGTTTTAATGAGCGTGTCCTGGAAGTGGGCCTAGGCGTCGCCGGCAATTTTTTAAAATTTTCAATTTATAAAAAAATTCAAAAACTAACTTGCAAATATCATTTCAAACCGCGTCAAAAGCCACCAAAAAAATGATTTTATAGCTCGGTGCGCCCCATCTTTAGAGGTGTATTTTCAATCCGGAAGGTGCGGCAACTCGGATGCGGAAACCGAATTCCAGAATAAAAAAGCCGGATCCCAATAATACTAATAAATTTTCCTTCGCGTCTCAACACCCTTAAATATAGTAGTATGGTGTGTCTCGCGATATTCTTAAGTGTCGGCAAAATTACTTTGGTTCCGATTTTGATCCCCCCTAAAATGTCTTAATCGTATCATTTTTTCATTTGTTTTCCGGCAATTTGTTTTTTTCGACTCCGGGGGTTGGGCTGTAAATAAACAAAATCTCAACTGAACCATGCGCGTATGCATTTTGAAGTAAAAAGATTAAATTAAAATTTACGAAATGAAGACAAACCTGGAAGTCGATACAGAACTGATACGGTTCATCTGCTGAATTTTGACTCTTTTCTATACTTTCTTCAGGATGAAAAAATTTGCACCGGTTCCCCTTAAAACGGCCCTTATTAACTAAGTAAACAAAAAAGGACTGACCCTGCTGCAAATATTGTTCAAATAATCCCGGCAAATGTCCTTTCTTTTTGTGTTATCTTTATTATCTCCATTGGCCGCATTTGTAATGTCGTCGTCATGCGAAAAATCGCGATCAGATGGCATTTATCCGAACAAAACTTTGGTACTAAAGGCAGAAATTATGGTTTTATGAACACTCGAGGGTTATTGAGGGTTGTCGATTGCTACATACCACATTTGTCCAGAAATTAATATAGAAAAACCACCTACATACAGAAGCTCTTGCCTCTTCTGAACCAGTTTTCAACGCTTTGCCTTCGAACATTTGGCCAAAATTCAAAATTTTTCAAAAATCTTTTGACCTAATGCAAACAGTTTCTAAAGGTTTTTGTGGACCTCGAAGCCGATTCTGACCCCCCATTTCGTCCAATTCCGAATCCCGAACCAGAATTCCATTTGGACAATGAAATTCATTTTTGACCTCAAATCATTCAAAAAGCGCAATATGTTCTTTTGGTGCTTTTTGAACAAAATTGGGTTAAATTTGCGGTTAAATGTTCGAATTCTGGTCCGGGTTTCGGAATTGGTTGAAAAAGAGGACTTTCTAGGACTATATTTAATTCACTTTTTTCGTGTTTTTGCCCTGCGGTTTATGCCGCTCGCCCCTTCCGCCCTACTACCCCAATCCTAATTCAAATTAACAGAAAAACTTCAGGTGTCGTTGTTTTTTGACATTTTTCCTAAAAATGACTAAAGCTGAACAAGCCGCTGAAAAAAAGGAGAAGAAGTTGGGAAACCATATGAGGGATTTGAAGATTCAGAAGCTCTGTCTTAACATTTGCGTTGGTGAGTCTGGTGATCGTCTTACTCGCGCTGCAAAGGTTTGGTTTGCATATTATAAATTGGGCTAATGTTCTTTATGATAGGTGTTGGAGCAATTGACTGGGCAAACTCCGGTTCTTTCGAAGGCGCGTTACACTGTACGCTCTTTCGGAATTCGTCGTAATGAAAAGATCGCTGTCCATTGTACCGTTCGTGGCCCAAAAGCCGAGGAAATCATTGACCGTGGACTTAAAGTTTGCATACTTTCTTTTGTAGACTGAAATTTTAAAACTCACACGGACAGGTCAAGGAATACGAGCTCTATCGCGAAAACTTTTCGGACACTGGAAATTTTGGGTTTGGCATCCAAGAACACATCGACTTGGGCATAAAATATGACCCGTCGATTGGCATCTACGGGATGGACTTTTATGTGGTGCTTGGCCGTGCTGGTGCGCGTGTGTCAAAGCGTCGTCGAGCTCAAGGACGAATCGGCGCATCGCATCGCGTGCAAAAGGAGGAGGCGGTCAAATGGTTCCAGCAGAAGGTACTCCGTTTTTGAACCTCACCCGTTTAAAAAAAACCGTCAAATTTTGGCAGTTTTTTAAAGTAAATTATTAAAAATATTCGTTATTTTGTGTGTTTTTCAGTATGATGGTGTTATTCTGCCACCCAAACCAAAGGAAGCTCGAAAGGCTGGTCATCACGGACGTAAGCGTTAGTTTGAGATCGTTTTGCTGTATGCGAATTTTTCTTGTTGATAAATTGCTATTTGTTGCGATTTGTTTCAGAAATTTGTTTCTATTAGCAATTATTAAATGTTGAAGAATATTTATATAAAAATCCTTTTGCATTTTGAAAAGGACTTGTTAAAATAATATAAATCACTCCAAAATTGGGCCCAGCCTTTGAATCGACCGCTCCGCTTTTTCTCATTTTGGAGAAAGAAATGGAACCTCTCAGAGTTGACGTGGACTTTCCCCCCAGCAGCTCCGCTACTGTTCAAGAATTGTTGAGAAAGGGCAGTGATCGTAACGACGGCACTTCATATGAAGTGGCCAACTTTGGAGAGCTTCAATTCCCGGACTTTCGACTTTCAAAACGATTGGGAAGGGGTTCTTATGGCACGGTTATGCCGTGCCATTTCCGGGGGAGGCCAGCAGCGGCCAAACTGCTTGATGTTAACGTGGATTTCAAAATGGTTCGGGTGGAGGCGGAACTGCTGCACGGGTTGCGTCATGAAAACATCGTCGAGCTGTATGTGTGAGGGGAGGTGGACTGAACGATAATTTAAAAAAGTTTGTTGGTGATAAGGTACGCCCTCTTTCACGGAGAGATGTCGGGTCTGGTGTTGGAGCTGATGGAGGGCGGTTCCCTGGGCGAATGTGAGTCGAGGACAATTCAGACAAACTAACAAATGAATTTCGCCAAAAGTACTCCACCAGCAGAAACACATCGCTTATCAGGTCGTTCCGGCATTGGAATCTAAAACAAAAAAGACGAACTGTTTGATGTTGTGTGATCTTATGGGATTGGGAGTGGCTTCCTCCGGCAATCTTTCCCCACTTGGAATTGCCCTTTCAATAGACATGCCATGTGCTCAATTGGGCCGTTCAAGCGACCAAGGCACTTGGCTATCTGCACTCGCACAGTTTTATCCACCGCGACATCAAACCGTCCAAGTAATTTTCCGCAGTTTGATTCTTTTTTTGTTTTTTATATTTACTCATTTTCAGCATGCTGCTCACTCGTGATTATATCAGACTAAAACTGTGTGATTTCGGCACTGTGGCTGAGCTGCAGACCAGCATGACCAATAATCGGGGCACCGCCGCCTGGATGGCCCCCGAAGTGTTCAGAGGGCGAAGGTATTTCCGATGGAATCGATCTGTCCCATCATTTTTTGACCATTTCTTCAGATACGATCAACGCTGCGATATTTTCTCTTTGGGAATTTGGTATGCTCTCTATTGTATTTAAATTGTTGTTGTTCGTTCCCTTTTAGTCTCTGGGAAATGATCGCCCGAAGGTTATCGATGATCAGTCGTTTTTGCTGAAAATTATTCGCTCGCTTTAGACAACCGTTTGCCGAGTTGGTCGAATGCAATCCGATGGCGGTGCTGTGGAAAGTTGCCGAGAGCGGACTTAGACTGCCTCCGATTGAGGGACTGCCCGAACCGTTGCAACAGCTCATGACGAGGTTGGAGAGAGGGGGGGGGGGGGGGGGGAGGTGTTGGCATTGACAATTGTTCGATTTGTCACGAATAATAAATTGCGAAACAGGTGCTGGGCCAACGACCCGAACGATCGGCCGTTTCTGGAGGAAGTGCAGGGAACGTTGGAAGCGTTTTTGGAGGTGCGAGGCATTTTTTTTGCAAGGGGACGGGAGGGCCGCCTGAGGGTGAACCCTCCGATCAACGATTGGGGGGGGGGGGTAAATCTGTCGTAAATTGCTCTTTGGAGATGTTCCCTGACGCCGCACTGCTTCCTCTGGTCGACCGTAGCACGGGCCGTCCCGCCTTGGCCAATTCAGTTTTCGTTTGTGACCCTGCAGCGTCTCATCCCTTGCCCAACCCTTTCGTCCATTCGACGGCACTTTCTCCTCAATGGAACCCAAATGTCAATGCTCATCTCCGGACGAGTTCCCATGACATCTCTTTAAGACTGCGACAGCAACGCCATGCAATACGAACGCAACAGCAGCAGCAACTTTTGGTATTTTGCATTTAAAGTGATACAAAATGAAAGAAACTTTGTGATCCGATCAAATCCCATTAAATTGTTTTGCTTTTCTATTTGGTCTTCCCCCCCCCCTTTTGGGTGTCCTTCGCTTCTTACGGCATCGGCCCCTCCCGTTCCTTCAACGACATTCCCTCGTGCACTTCTCCCCCCTGCCGATATTCCCCCAACACTTCGCCTCTTGGCATCGCCGCTTCTCCCCCCTACAGACGCCAGTCGAGTTACAGCCCTTGCCTTGCTGAACCCGTCCATCCCCCGTTGGTATTGGCACTTCCAAACGAAACAAACGACGAATATTGCCCACAACAACAACAGCAGCAACCAATCAACAGAGAAAACAACAAAAAGGACAAGAAAAGGAGGAGGTCCATTCGTTTTCGATAAATTGGTGGAGTATAAGCACGGCTTAATTGCCGGGGTTATCAGAACATTATTTGCTAATTAAATTAGTTTATAGCACTTGTTTTGTATTTGCTGTTCTTTTGTACATTTCTCTCAAATTTAGCAATGGAATCATAAAACTTTTGCGAGGACTGAAAAGGGTAATTTTAGTGAATTAACAAAAAAAAATTGAAATTTTTGCGTCAGGAGTTCATCAACGAGTAATGATCCGAAACGACTCAGCCCCAATAATTCAAAGCATTGTCTGATTTATATTGAATTTCTGCTCCGTTCGTTTTACAAATTTGCCAAATCTCTTCAATTTGTTTATTTGACCGTCCCATTATTTGTTTTGGCCTTTTCTATTACCATTGTGATTTTTTTTTGTGGTAAAATTTCGTATTTTTCAACCTTTTTTTGTCCCTCCAAATCTTCTTTAGGATTTCAGCTTGGTGGACATTGAGTCGTCCCGGGGGACAATCGAATTGACTAACGGCCTCCGAATTTTCCCCCCCCCCCCCCCCCGCCCCACTGGTGTTGGTGGAACTGCTCGGGAAGGGTCGGTCAAAGTCCCTCCTTAACCGTCCATCAGAGACCATTTGCCCCCGCCTTAAAACGTTTCTCATCCCTTGGCACTTTAATAATCCATCTTCCCCCCCCCCCCCTCCGCTTCGACGCCCCTTCCGGCAAATGCCATCGCCGTCGCTTTTCTTCGCATAGCCACCGCCTGGGGACACGGGGAATCCAATATTTCGCTGACACATGGGGAAGCAAAGGGAATTTGAGTTTCCGAAGGCAAATGATGACACGCAAATGGGAAGGAAGAGTTAGTTGGGGGGGGGGGTAAAGGAATTGCCGGGGGGGGGGGAGGGATTGCCCTGGGGGGAGGGGAGGGTAAAGGCATTGCCCAACCGAACTCACTAACAAAGAGAATGGTTGAATGAGGGTTTATTTATTTATTCGCACAGCGACATGTTCCAAAAACAGTGATGATGATTCGAACTTTGGCAAATTGAGTGGGTGGTGGACGAATTGCCCGCCCTTTCACCACACACTTTGAGACAAATGTTCAGAAGCAGAAGGCTTCGGCTCCCCCCCCCGGCGTCCGTCCCATTCATTTCCTTTGTAATCCTTCCCCCTCCCCACCACCCCCCACAAATCTCTCCCATTTGCTCTCGGACAACAACGATTGGGTGAAGTGGGATTAACGAGGCGCGAAGGAAGGCGCACCGATGAGAAGGGGGGGGGGGGGGAATCCTCCGCCGCGGGTGTCCCTCCTTCCCGTGCCGACGTTAAGTGAAGCTTCTCCCCAAAAGGCCTCCCCCCCCCCCTCTCTCTTTCTTCCACTCGACTTCCCCTCCCATTGCTTCCTAAAGTTGAGCTTAAGGATGACTTTGAGAATGTGCGCGTCTCCCGAGGGGATTGCCCCTCTCCATTCCATCCGCTCTCTTCTCAGCTCACATCCGCTTTTCTGCCTATTTGCTCGTCATTATCATCCCTTCCGTCCTCAACCAAATTCCTTTTCCGTTCTTCATAAAACGAATTTTGAATTTCGTTCAATTGGCTGCATTTTTAACGTTTTTTCCTCTTAACAGAACTTTTTTTTTTGTAAATTTCCCTCTCATAAGCGAACATTTCCATTCAAACAAAGCTTCCGTATTTGTGCCGAAATATATTCCCTTTCATTTCCCCACCGGCGGCTTTCCTTAAGTAACTTTGCCCCATTGAAAGTAGTGACTAAAAATTGGGGAAATGCCGAGAAGGCATCAAATTGCACCTTCGGCAGGGCACTTGCCCGACTAATTTTTCCTCTCCGCTTTCTTACCTTCAGCTAACCTCGCGCCCATTCCCTCCGGTCGTATCGGCTGCCCCTCAAAGTGTTCGTCCCCAATGCCCTGGGGCGATTGGGCGACGGCTTTTCCTCGTCTCATTCCGATCATTCTCTTCTCCATTTGCACACAATCAAACAGCGCCACCATCACCACCACCAGCAGCAGAAGCAACGGCATCGACGAAGGCGGAGGCGGTGGCGGAGGAGCGGTGGTGGGACGACGACTGCACTGTCTGAGCTGTGTTCGAGTGGAAGGAGGTCGTTAGACCATTCTGTTATTGTGCTGCTTGTGCTTCTTGAAGGCTTAGAGAGAACTTTTGTGTCAATTAATCCTCATTTTACGCTTTTTTGAGTTAAATTCCTTTTGTGAATGATTCAACCAGAGCTTTCTTTGCAGACACAACAATGCTGGACCAATTTCGAGTCCGTCACGGCCTTCTACAGCCTTACTGTGACATGGAGGCGGTGCAATGCGACCTGCACCAAGACGCTTGCGTGACCATCACAATGCAGGTGTATGTTCTTGTGGCCGAGACCATAAAATGTTGACCGGTTTAAAGTTTGGATCCATTAAATGTCCTTCAGCAGATTGAGGGACTTTCTTTCTCTCTGCAACAATATAAAACAATCAACAAAATTAATCGAAATTAATTCAGATATCGCAGCGACGGTTTTGGGTCGGGAGTGGGTGTGACCAGCGGGTGAACTACGACTTCCCCTCCGGGGGAAGAGAAGGCTGCGTGGAAATGCCGGCCGTCTATCGGTTTGTACGTTCCGTTGGGACGGACGCTCCCGCGTCGAGCTTTCCATTCATGCTATTACAAATTAGCATTTTCTTTTATAATTTGAAAGTATTTAAAAAAGGCGTTGGCTTTAGGAACTTCCATCCCGGCTTCATGGAGGAGCGAAGGACGCTGCAAAGGGTTTGCCTGTGCAGCGGAAATCTCTGCAACTCCGCGCAGTCCCTCAAACTCCGCCGGCCCTTCCTCCCCATTTTAACGACAATTTCCGCCCTAATTCCATCATTTATTCTTGGAACATTTGAAAGAGCGATGGGACGGCACTGACAAAAAGCGATACTCAAAAATCTCGGCTTTACGGGTACAAAATGAATTCAAAAGTGATAAAAATGTTCTTCTCAATTATAGCAATTTCAAATTTATGCAAATTCCTTTCTTTCCGAAGTACGTTAAATTTGCGCCCATTTGTGATTCCAATTCGGCCAATGTCAGTCAATTCTTCTGCCAATTGCCAATTTTGAAAGAATTTAATGAAATGATGCCGAAGCGGGTTGGCTAACATTAGCCACATATTCAAATTGCTTGCCAATTTCCCTCCGTCGGCACTCGGGCATTTAAATCAAATTCTTTCTTTTTGCCGATTTTCTATTCCGTTCGGAACCTCCGTTTCGCCATCCGTTACCTAATTTAATATTAGAATATACAACAAACTTTAAGAAACATTAAATCCGAATTGGTTGGAGTGAGCGTTACTTTCCTTCAATTCTAATTACCTTTCCCCTTCTCCGATTCCACTTTTGAAGATTAGTGTAATTATCTCCCCAACTTTCCTCCCCAAATTGTCCGTTGCCCCTCAGAAAATGGCGCGGGAACATAAATGGGTCCTCCAGCGTCGGCAGGGAGGACAGTGCGTCCCAATCTTCTTTCAACTGTTTTCTCAGACTAAAGAATTCGCGCGAATTCTTTGACGCCACCGAATTAGCCATTTCCTGGAGAAATGGACGAAAATATTGTGCAGAGATGGACCAAATAGACTGATGATCACTTTTGCCATTTCCACGAACACTTTCTGCTCCGTCTCGCGATACATTTTGACGTATTGACTTTGGACGAAAGTGTACTGATCGCACATTCGAATGAGACAAGTGACTGAACGAAGGGAACAATTCATTAACACATTGGGGGCATCTTTAATGGGCTTAGTCCAGCAGGGGGAATACAATTACCGACCGATCAACGCCACAATGCCCGTAGAAATGAGCAATGTCCAGGCGAGCACTTGTGATTGGGACTGGAGATAGCTGAGTACCGGAGGGTCGAGGGCACAGACACAAACATCGCAAACGCCCGCCGAATTATTCCAAAATTTAATTCTTGCGTTATTCACCCAATTAGACTTCTACTGCTGTATTACCGTGTGCTGTACGGCATTTCCCTTAGGGCACCGTTCGGAATTTGAACAAAATTCGGCAGCCCTCAGACAACTGTAGTAATCGCCGTCAAGGAGACATACAAAAAGCCAAGCAATCGGCGCCACAAAAGATTGGGCAACGATTTGGATCCAATAAAGAACGGAGGTGGAGAAAGGATGACGCGTGGAGGGAGACCTAACAAATGGCGGGGGGGGGGGGTGTTTGGGATGATTAAACACCTGAAAAAGCATCCATGGACGAGTCTCCATGTGTTCTGGTTGATCAGAATGGAAAACAAGAACAACGCCAGACATGGCCCGAAGATGAAGATTGAGGACTGAATCACATTCTGAGGGAAGGCACACGGACAGGCAAAAGTCAGCCTCTTAACAATCTGAAGGACGGAAGGAAGGAATTCCATTGGGCGCTAAAGACTCTCACAGATTGACCGCTGACGGTGGACAGAACGATCAGCGCGTTTAGTACGGCAGGGCCGTATTTGGAGGAGAGTGATTGGAACGTCGAGAGAATGGCCGACTCTTGTTGTTGTGTGGAGGACATTTTGAAGGCAATCGCTGGAGGGGACGGATATATAAAGGGAAGACAAATGGCGGCGGTTGGGTTGTCAAAGTAACCGAACGGCGCGACGTTGGAGGGGAGAAGGGACGTCGAACGGCAGAAAGTTAATGCCAATTCCTATCACTCGAGCATTGGTCAAAAAGTCGGCATGGACGGACCCAACAAATGTTTGGAGGGAATCGCTTCTTCCTTTTAAAGCCCGAACTTTTCGGCATTTCCTCTTTCGTTCACCCAATCTTTTTTCTCATTCGTTTTTTGACTTTATTGCGTCATTCTCACATAATATGTACATATTATTCATTTAATTTCTTTCTTCCACCCGCCGTTTATTCCTTCTTTCCATCCTTCGCCCTCTCATTCTTTTCTCGGATTCTCGACATTAAAGGAAAACTTTTCACGTCAATACTTTCTCTTTCTTTCCCCGTTCTTCTTTCTCTTCGTTGCCTCTCTCTCTCTCTCTAACTCTCTTTTCGCCGAATGCCCATCTCTTCCTTTACTCTTTCAGCTTCCAACACGTTCACCCCACGCCTCTTCCTTTTTTTGGTTAAGCTCGTCATTGAGTCAGCTACACATTCTAAATAATTCCACGTTTATTTTCAACATTTTACATTTGCAGTTGTCCATTTTTGTAAGGAATGGTTTTGTAAAATTGGATGCATTTTATGTTTTTGGGTTATTAGATGTGCGAAAGGTCGATTGTGCAAGATTGGCTTGCTGCCTAAACTGAGTGCGCGACAGTTCACTTCCTTTTGACTTCACTGAATATTTCCGCTTCATTGGACCCAAATTCCTTCTCCCCATTCTCATCACAATTCGGCAATGCAAAATTTACTTCCCGGCAAATTTGGCCAAGCTGCGCAGGCGGCCACCACGGCACAAACGCAGATGAAAGCGGAACACGACCCGGACGCGGGGTTTTGAGCTGACGAAAAACCTTTCTCCCCTTTCAAAACCTTTTCTTTTTCAGGTTCCCGTGGTGGGTCCGTTTTCTGGCCAAAGGATTGGGCATCGTCGGAGGGTTTGTGGCCATATTCTTCGGTGTCATCGCCCTCATCACTATCCATCCCGTTTGTATTGTCGCTGCCCTTCTCCAAATGTAAATAGCAAAACATTTTGAGGTTTCATTTAACAAAAAAATTTAGAAATTCAAACAAAATCATAACTTTTATTATTTATTAAAAAGGTGTCTAAATGACGTAATTCCACCAATTAAAGCATGAGTCTGCAATTCTTCCGTTTCATCCCAATTTCCGTTTAGCACTGCCGGTTTTCTGACCATCGCCCTGGAGGCCCCATTTTGCTGTGCTTTCGTCGATTTCATCGAAAGAATTGCCCAATTTTCGGAGTCGCGTGCGTATTGGCAGAAGGCGGCCCTTTACGGCGGGATGGGCATCGTCCCCATTTTGTTGTGTGCCGGCACTGAAACCGTTTTGGGGGCCGGAATGATTTGCGCTTCGGGCGTCGCCTACGGTTTTATGGCTTTGGGGAAAAAGTGCGTTTGATCAGATATTTGGGGGAGGAGGACATTGGGTCGGAAGTTTTTCAATTGGATTCAATTTGGCTACAGAAAATAGGATAAATCCGGGGCAGGGCCAATTTTTCAATTTTATTGATAGTGTAATAGCCGAATCTCGGCTTTTTTTATTTGTAAGACATTATCGCGTTCGATAAAATGCTTTTTTTCAGAGCCGATCGCAGCACGATGTTGGGCGGGGCCAACGTTGCCGGCCAGGACCCGGCGTGGAGCCCCCAACTGAATCAGCCATTTCCGCAGCCGGCCGGATTCAATCAGCCGTAAAGAAAGCGACCAAAGATACTGATCGATCATTTCATATTCCATTTTTTCATCTTGACACTTAATTGCCGTAATTACCCCTATTCAAACGCCCCATGTAAAAAACGATAGCGCATTTATGTTTTGGTATTTAGACTTGACTTCCAAACAACAATTTTAGAAAATTCAAACCCATCGTCCCATTTTTGATTCTTTGTCACCTTTGCCCAAACTTATCGAACGAGCGGTGGTTGTGAAGCGACTCTTTTATTCTGGATTGAAAAAAATGAAAACAATCAGCAAAGTATTTTAAAAGGAATTATTGGCTAATTATATTAAGTGGGTGGGTTTATTAATCGGAATGACTGAGATTTCGTGTTGAACCAATTAATGGATGGAGGGGTCTTTTTATAAATCCTGAGAATTTCGATGATTGATAAGTGCGGACAACGTGGCTTTACTCACGCCTTTTCGTTGACAATTTGTTTACGAGAAGACAGTAACGCGAAAAGGGTCCTCCAAGCTTGGTCAGTTCGCTTACATCAACTCCCCAAAGTTCGGTCGGCGGTTGCAAAATGTGAAACTTCTAAAAGCATTGGGCGAAATTTTCAAATTTTAAGATATGAAATAACTCACTGGCTCATTGAGGTCGAGTCGAAAGATGAGGCGATTGTTAACATTGAGACACGGCACCGCCTCCTCAGTCTCAACCGTTAACACTTTGTAGCGAAATGTAGCATCACGCTCTATGCACTGACAATGAGTCAAAAATGTTAGAAATTTCAAATAAAAAACCTTAAGAATATTTTGAGATTCTTTGTCTCTTCCAACGGCCAGAATTTCGTTTGTTGGTACGGAAATATGGGCCTTGAGTGGCTTAGTGCCAGCGATTGGAATCGGAATTACCGAATAGTCGGCAAATGTTTTCGCTACGACCTAAAGAATAAATGATTAAATTACGGAAAACCGAATTATTATGGCCATGAAAAAGGTTTGTTGCGAAAATCTATTTACCCACCAAGGCGCCTTCAGTATTTGTGCCATTTTTTCGAATTCCCACGAATATTTCTCTTTCCGTAAAAACAACGTCCGACCCTTCGAGTATTACTGGACGCCCGTGGATTTGCATGGGCGCTTCCACAACTTGCCAGGCCAGCGAATTAAGTACAGTGACAAACTAAAATTTGGAGAATTCAATTCTAATCGCATTTGCAAAGAAATCTTTTGATTTCAGATTATACTACGTACTATGAACCTCATTGGTTTTGCTGATGACATTCGTCTTTTTGTTGTTGCTTTTGGGACGGGTCAAAAGCGCGGTGCCGTTTACCGCAACTGCCAAGTCATCCACGAAAAGGGATTGGACTGGCGGCTCATTGTCTGTCGTTGTTAGTTCGATCACTTCAATTCCCGCCTGGGCTAGCAAAGTAAATATAAAAATAAATAAATAAAAGCACCTCAGTGAGCGTTTCTGTCAGCTCTTGATATTGTCTCGTGGCAAGTTGAAAATCAACCTTGGACTTGGCCTTTTTCTCTTCAAATTTTAAGGACGGAGGCATTCGCAAAGTAATCGCGTGCGTAAATTTCATCACTTCAACGACAATGCACTGACATCACTGTAAAGAGGAGTCTCTGATTCCCTTATTGTTTTTTAATTAATGTTGGCTCTCTACCAATTGAGGAGACTAGCTCGGATTTAAAAAGCCAGGCCCGGGATGAATCGGGCAATCCCAGTCCCCGATTTTTCCTTAAAATCCCGATCCCGCTCAACTCTAGTTTTCAACAAATGTAGCGGTGCTCATAGTCAGGAAAATTCAAAATACCTATTATGGAATTTGAGCAAGCTTAAAAACGGAATTGGGTCGGTTAAATTTTATCTTAATAATCTCCAAAATCTTGTTTTTAAAGAGGAGTGGGTTCGGTGTCGCAAGGCGCGGTCGAGAAATTTTTAGAAATTTTGTTGTTTTTGTTAAGGGATTTGCAATCAGGATTCAAAAAACCGTGCAAATTTTTAAAAGTTGGCGATCTGCTCTTTCAAATTGGGTCAAGTCGCTTCCGGTCCCTAAACGGATTAGGTCGAACACAATACCAAATGAAAGCTCGCAATAGCGTTATCATTAAGCAAAGATTTGCTCTTAGACAATTCTTAAAAAAGTTATGGCCAAAAAAGTGAAAAACTCCAAAAATGGCAATTTTTGGAGGTTTTATGGCTTTCGACCTTCGGAGACAATTCGACCGTCGGACCGGTAGCCGAGTCAAGTAAGGCCCACCAGGAAAATGAATTTTGTTACTCGGTGACGCCATCTTTGGTGTATTTTTAACCCTCCGGGGGTAATACTCTAGTTTGTACCCCCCCCCCTTTTTTGAAAAAAATAAAATTTTTTTAAAAGTCATATAAAACATGTTTCCGGGGGGTTTTCGTGGTCGCAATCACGATTCTGACATTTATTTTACCCAGTTTCGAACTCCAGACCCGAATTCGAACAATTTTTTGAAAATTCAAAATTTTCTAAAATTCAATTTTAGCCTCAAAAACATACAAAAGACATGAATTCGATGAACGGCACCCAACTCGTTCCCCGCCAACTCGTTCCACCCCAACTCGTTCCCCACACCCAACTCGTTCCCTTTTACCCAACTCGTTCCCCTCTATAAAAATGGCTTTAAACCCCTAAAAATTCTTCATAACTCTTGCGTAGAGCGTATCCGAGCTCCGTGAGTGCCGTATGTCGAACCCCTACCCCGAATTCGAACAATTGGTCGAAAAAATTGGGTTTTTCGAAAAAAATTTTTTTTTTTAAAGTCGTTTAAAAGGTTCAAAATGCTTGTTAGAACGAAAGGAAGATCGAACGAATATGCTTTTGAGAACGATTTTGTTATAAAAAATCGATTTTGAAAAAAAAAAAATTTTTTCAAAAAATTGTTCGAATTCGGTTCGGGGTTCGAATTCTGTGTATTCCGCACCTAATCGTTCCAAAGCCATCATGTCGAAATTTATCAAAACTGTACAAAAATATCTCGTAGATTACACTCTTTTGGGGGGTGACTTAAACTCCCCTTCTACTAACTGGCTCAACCCAGCAAAAACCGATCCAATTGGCGAACTCTCCACTCTGCTAGGCTTAACCCAATTAGTGTCAGAACCAACTAGAGGCCCTCATATCCTTGATGTTTGTCTCACAAATACGCCACAACTCATTTCAAATATCACCATTGAACCCGGAATTTCAACCTCGGACCATAACTCTGTGCTTTTCAAACTTAACCATACAATCATGCCCATTCCTAAATCCAAACTAATTCGCATATTATCACCTGAAATTCTTCAAAGAACCGCTCCCCTCCTTTCACAATTTGATCTCACCAATTTATTTTACATTGGGGAAAAATTCAACTATATTGTCAACCAAATTCACACTGTCATTTCGCTACATTTCCCTCTCAAGAAAATCCACCAGGGCCCCCGCAAAATCAACTACCCGTCCGAAATTAAGGAAAAAATCAAATATAAACATCAATTGTTCAAATTATGTAAAAAAGTCCCTCTAACCCACAAAGCTGAGTACAGGGACATCTGTTACGAGGTCAAAAAATCAATTTCAGACCATAAAAATAACCTCTGTAACGATGTCACATCCAATCCCCAAAAATTGTTCAAATTTATCAACTTGCAAACAAAAAAAGCTGAACCCATTCCTACTCTAGTCTATAACAATAACACGTTTATTGGTGCCTCGTCTAAAGCTGAACTCTTTGCATCCATATTTGCCGAATATTTTAACAATGTTCCAAATAATGTACCTAATACTGTCGGGCCCAGCTCTGTACACTGTTTAACCGACGCGTCCTTTGATGTCCAAACTGTTTTTGACCAACTTGCTTCACTTCCTGATAGCACATCCCAAACTGTTGAAGATGTCAATTACCGAGTACTCAAGCACTGGAGGGCCCCCCTATCCCCCGTTCTTGCAACCCTATTTAGGGAATCACTTGATTCAGGCCACATTCCCCATCAATGGCGCCAATCAATTATTATCCCCATCTTCAAAAAGGGCATTAAATCGGACCCCCTAAATTATCGCCCTATTTCATTAACCTCCTCAATTTGTCGCATCCTTGAGCGCATAATATCCAAACAAATTTTAAACTTCCTTCTCAAACATGGCCTCATTTCACAACACCAATTCGGCTTCCTCCCGAAAAGGTCAACTGTCACCCAACTTCTCAAAACCTTCGAGGATTGGTCCGACCCCCTTGAGAACAACTTACAAATTGATTGCATATACATTGACATCAGTCGTGCCTTTGACTCGGTCCCACATACATTTTTGCTGTCCAAACTCCACCACATTGGCATTAGAGGAAAATTGTTAAGATGGATTGATAACTTCCTATCGGACCGCACATTTATTGTTAAAATTGAAGATGTAAATTCCTCCACAAAATCCATTCACTCTGGGGTTCCGCAAGGATCAGTTCTAGGCCCACTATTGTTCACCATATTTATCAACGATCTACCGAAAATAATCAGTCCCTCAGTTGGTATCCGACTCTTCGCAGATGATATAAAAATATTTCTCCCAATTAAAAACACTTCCGACTATCAACTCCTGCAAAAGTCTATCAATGATATATGCACATGGGGCGAGACTTGGGGACTTAAAGTATCAACAAACAAAACAAAATTATTTCAAATCACTCCCAAGCCTCGCCATCCTCCTCCCAAATTCAACTATAGCATTGGGCACACCATTATTTCTCCCTCCGATTCAATTAGGGACCTTGGCATTCTTATTCAAAACAAACTCAACTTTACGGGTCATATAAACACAATAATTAAGAATGCCTACTTCCGAGCCATCCAAATTTTAAATGCCCTCTACTCTACCAAAATACTCACCTGGGCCCGGGCCTACAAAATATATGTACGTCCAATCCTGGAATATGCAACCGTTATTTGGAATCCATCAACAAAAATCCTTTCTAACAAAATTGAACGGGTGCAAAAAACATTCACACGTAGGGCCCTCACCAAATGTAAACTCCCCAAATGTTCCTATGATCAACGTTTGAAATTATTTAAACTGGAATCTTTGGCATCTCGTCGCAAACTTTTTGATCTCTGTATGATGCACAAAATATGTCACAGTCACACTCATTTCAACCCAAAAGATATAATTCCTTTCAACACACGCACTAGTCGTCGTCATTCTCTCCAAATCCGCAAAAAAAGAAAAACCCCATTTACTTCCAATTTATTCCTTCACCGCTGCACCAATTCCTGGAATTCCCTCCCCTCTGACATTGTCTCAATCTCTGCACTCCCACCGCCACTGACCCTGGAAAAATGGCCAAACGATCCCGGCAAGAGGCAAACCTGTCCCCCATCTCGACAAACTCTGACAGTATTAATGTATTGGTCGACAGTCAAATCGCAATTATTCAAACCACCATCGAATCAATGAGCAAACTGCATACTACCCTCACTACCGAACAAATGCCTTTCCTTCAAGTGCTTATTACCACACTCTCATCACAATTCGAACTTCTTACTAAATCAATCCACCACCTAAAAACCAACCCTCCAATTCCTCCTATGTCTGTCGAAATTTCTACAGAGGAACTCGAACGACAACGGAGCTTGGTGGTCATGGGACTGCCGGAAAGCACTGATCCTCTTCCATCGAAAAGAGCGGCGGCGGACAAAGCCCAGGTTTCCGGCTTACTCGATTCGTTGGGGATCGAGTGCGGCCCCAGTATTGTCTACAGACTGGGTCGTTCTTTCAACCCAACCCAGAAAAGTGCCCGACTCTTAAAAGTACTGTTGCCGGCCCGTGCCTTTCAGAGACAGGCTCTCACCGCATGGCGTACCAAAAACAACACTATCCGATCGAGCGCGTCGCAGCTGAAGAACATCCAAATTCGCGAGTCGCTGACACGTGAACAGTTGGAAGAACGCCGACGTCTGCATGCACTGTGCACTGGAAAAAGAACGAAGGATGGACAAGATTGGATCGTCTACGCCGGCTCTGTCATTTTGCGCTCTGAGGTACACATCTTCCGCCAACAAATGCAAACTCAATCGATACCTCCCTCAACCCCAAATACTCTCTCCTCAAAAAACTAATTGACTGGGGACGAAATTCATCACCTTCTACCGCGGCAAATACTGGTCTTTCTCGCCATCCCTTCAAATCTAAACAACAACTCTCTAACTCTAAAACATTTTCGCTGAATTGTGCTATCTTCAACTGTCGTTCAATCAAAAACAAAATCCCCGAACTGCAATATTTGGCTAATGACAAATTCTTTCATATAGTCTTTCTGTCCGAAACTTGGCTCTCAGATGACTCCCTCAACTCCCAACTTTCACTAAATGGCAGATTCAACACATTTCTTTGCAATAGGTCAAACTTTAAAACCAAAGGTGGTGGCTCTGCCATCTTAGTCGACTCCCGCATTTCCGCTCAGCATATCCTGTCACTATCAAACAACGGGGTCGATATCTTAATCGTAGACTTGCTCAAAGTAAAACATTTCCCCAGAATCCGACTCATTTCTGTGTATTCCGCACCTAATCGTTCCAAAGCCATCATGTCGAAATTTATCAAAACTGTACAAAAATATCTCGTAGATTACACTCTTTTGGGGGGTGACTTAAACTCCCCTTCTACTAACTGGCTCAACCCAGCAAAAACCGATCCAATTGGCGAACTCTCCACTCTGCTAGGCTTAACCCAATTAGTGTCAGAACCAACTAGAGGCCCTCATATCCTTGATGTTTGTCTCACAAATACGCCACAACTCATTTCAAATATCACCATTGAACCCGGAATTTCAACCTCGGACCATAACTCTGTGCTTTTCAAACTTAACCATACAATCATGCCCATTCCTAAATCCAAACTAATTCGCATATTATCACCTGAAATTCTTCAAAGAACCGCTCCCCTCCTTTCACAATTTGATCTCACCAATTTATTTTACATTGGGGAAAAATTCAACTATATTGTCAACCAAATTCACACTGTCATTTCGCTACATTTCCCTCTCAAGAAAATCCACCAGGGCCCCCGCAAAATCAACTACCCGTCCGAAATTAAGGAAAAAATCAAATATAAACATCAATTGTTCAAATTATGTAAAAAAGTCCCTCTAACCCACAAAGCTGAGTACAGGGACATCTGTTACGAGGTCAAAAAATCAATTTCAGACCATAAAAATAACCTCTGTAACGATGTCACATCCAATCCCCAAAAATTGTTCAAATTTATCAACTTGCAAACAAAAAAAGCTGAACCCATTCCTACTCTAGTCTATAACAATAACACGTTTATTGGTGCCTCGTCTAAAGCTGAACTCTTTGCATCCATATTTGCCGAATATTTTAACAATGTTCCAAATAATGTACCTAATACTGTCGGGCCCAGCTCTGTACACTGTTTAACCGACGCGTCCTTTGATGTCCAAACTGTTTTTGACCAACTTGCTTCACTTCCTGATAGCACATCCCAAACTGTTGAAGATGTCAATTACCGAGTACTCAAGCACTGGAGGGCCCCCCTATCCCCCGTTCTTGCAACCCTATTTAGGGAATCACTTGATTCAGGCCACATTCCCCATCAATGGCGCCAATCAATTATTATCCCCATCTTCAAAAAGGGCATTAAATCGGACCCCCTAAATTATCGCCCTATTTCATTAACCTCCTCAATTTGTCGCATCCTTGAGCGCATAATATCCAAACAAATTTTAAACTTCCTTCTCAAACATGGCCTCATTTCACAACACCAATTCGGCTTCCTCCCGAAAAGGTCAACTGTCACCCAACTTCTCAAAACCTTCGAGGATTGGTCCGACCCCCTTGAGAACAACTTACAAATTGATTGCATATACATTGACATCAGTCGTGCCTTTGACTCGGTCCCACATACATTTTTGCTGTCCAAACTCCACCACATTGGCATTAGAGGAAAATTGTTAAGATGGATTGATAACTTCCTATCGGACCGCACATTTATTGTTAAAATTGAAGATGTAAATTCCTCCACAAAATCCATTCACTCTGGGGTTCCGCAAGGATCAGTTCTAGGCCCACTATTGTTCACCATATTTATCAACGATCTACCGAAAATAATCAGTCCCTCAGTTGGTATCCGACTCTTCGCAGATGATATAAAAATATTTCTCCCAATTAAAAACACTTCCGACTATCAACTCCTGCAAAAGTCTATCAATGATATATGCACATGGGGCGAGACTTGGGGACTTAAAGTATCAACAAACAAAACAAAATTATTTCAAATCACTCCCAAGCCTCGCCATCCTCCTCCCAAATTCAACTATAGCATTGGGCACACCATTATTTCTCCCTCCGATTCAATTAGGGACCTTGGCATTCTTATTCAAAACAAACTCAACTTTACGGGTCATATAAACACAATAATTAAGAATGCCTACTTCCGAGCCATCCAAATTTTAAATGCCCTCTACTCTACCAAAATACTCACCTGGGCCCGGGCCTACAAAATATATGTACGTCCAATCCTGGAATATGCAACCGTTATTTGGAATCCATCAACAAAAATCCTTTCTAACAAAATTGAACGGGTGCAAAAAACATTCACACGTAGGGCCCTCACCAAATGTAAACTCCCCAAATGTTCCTATGATCAACGTTTGAAATTATTTAAACTGGAATCTTTGGCATCTCGTCGCAA
The DNA here is from genome assembly GCA_018350325.1 of Globodera rostochiensis. Classification (NCBI taxonomy): domain Eukaryota; kingdom Metazoa; phylum Nematoda; class Chromadorea; order Rhabditida; family Heteroderidae; genus Globodera; species Globodera rostochiensis. The sequence goes on from JAEVLN010000011.1 coordinate 2,852,088, forward strand.
ACTTTTTGATCTCTGTATGATGCACAAAATATGTCACAGTCACACTCATTTCAACCCAAAAGATATAATTCCTTTCAACACACGCACTAGTCGTCGTCATTCTCTCCAAATCCGCAAAAAAAGAAAAACCCCATTTACTTCCAATTTATTCCTTCACCGCTGCACCAATTCCTGGAATTCCCTCCCCTCTGACATTGTCTCAATATCTTCCCCCCAGCTGTTCAAAGCTAAAGTACTGTCCCACCTAAAGACATTCGATACAATCTGAATGATTTTATTGATTCCATCATGTTAGTGATTTGCTTGCATTTCCTTTGATGTGATAAATAAATAAAAATAAAAAAAAAATGTAGCATCACGCTCTATGCACTGACAATGAGTCAAAAATGTTAGAAATTTCAAATAAAAAACCTTAAGAATATTTTGAGATTCTTTGTCTCTTCCAACGGCCAGAATTTCGTTTGTTGGTACGGAAATATGGGCCTTGAGTGGCTTAGTGCCAGCGATTGGAATCGGAATTACCGAATAGTCGGCAAATGTTTTCGCTACGACCTAAAGAATAAATGATTAAATTACGGAAAACCGAATTATTATGGCCATGAAAAAGGTTTGTTGCGAAAATCTATTTACCCACCAAGGCGCCTTCAGTATTTGTGCCATTTTTTCGAATTCCCACGAATATTTCTCTTTCCGTAAAAACAACGTCCGACCCTTCGAGTATTACTGGACGCCCGTGGATTTGCATGGGCGCTTCCACAACTTGCCAGGCCAGCGAATTAAGTACAGTGACAAACTAAAATTTGGAGAATTCAATTCTAATCGCATTTGCAAAGAAATCTTTTGATTTCAGATTATACTACGTACTATGAACCTCATTGGTTTTGCTGATGACATTCGTCTTTTTGTTGTTGCTTTTGGGACGGGTCAAAAGCGCGGTGCCGTTTACCGCAACTGCCAAGTCATCCACGAAAAGGGATTGGACTGGCGGCTCATTGTCTGTCGTTGTTAGTTCGATCACTTCAATTCCCGCCTGGGCTAGCAAAGTAAATATAAAAATAAATAAATAAAAGCACCTCAGTGAGCGTTTCTGTCAGCTCTTGATATTGTCTCGTGGCAAGTTGAAAATCAACCTTGGACTTGGCCTTTTTCTCTTCAAATTTTAAGGACGGAGGCATTCGCAAAGTAATCGCGTGCGTAAATTTCATCACTTCAACGACAATGCACTGACATCACTGTAAAGAGGAGTCTCTGATTCCCTTATTGTTTTTTAATTAATGTTGGCTCTCTACCAATTGAGGAGACTAGCTCGGATTTAAAAAGCCAGGCCCGGGATGAATCGGGCAATCCCAGTCCCCGATTTTTCCTTAAAATCCCGATCCCGCTCAACTCTAGTTTTCAACAAATGTAGCGGTGCTCATAGTCAGGAAAATTCAAAATACCTATTATGGAATTTGAGCAAGCTTAAAAACGGAATTGGGTCGGTTAAATTTTATCTTAATAATCTCCAAAATCTTGTTTTTAAAGAGGAGTGGGTTCGGTGTCGCAAGGCGCGGTCGAGAAATTTTTAGAAATTTTGTTGTTTTTGTTAAGGGATTTGCAATCAGGATTCAAAAAACCGTGCAAATTTTTAAAAGTTGGCGATCTGCTCTTTCAAATTGGGTCAAGTCGCTTCCGGTCCCTAAACGGATTAGGTCGAACACAATACCAAATGAAAGCTCGCAATAGCGTTATCATTAAGCAAAGATTTGCTCTTAGACAATTCTTAAAAAAGTTATGGCCAAAAAAGTGAAAAACTCCAAAAATGGCAATTTTTGGAGGTTTTATGGCTTTCGACCTTCGGAGACAATTCGACCGTCGGACCGGTAGCCGAGTCAAGTAAGGCCCACCAGGAAAATGAATTTTGTTACTCGGTGACGCCATCTTTGGTGTATTTTTAACCCTCCGGGGGTAATACTCTAGTTTGTACCCCCCCCCCTTTTTTGAAAAAAATAAAATTTTTTTAAAAGTCATATAAAACATGTTTCCGGGGGGTTTTCGTGGTCGCAATCACGATTCTGACATTTATTTTACCCAGTTTCGAACTCCAGACCCGAATTCGAACAATTTTTTGAAAATTCAAAATTTTCTAAAATTCAATTTTAGCCTCAAAAACATACAAAAGACATGAATTCGATGAACGGCACCCAACTCGTTCCCCGCCAACTCGTTCCACCCCAACTCGTTCCCCACACCCAACTCGTTCCCTTTTACCCAACTCGTTCCCCTCTATAAAAATGGCTTTAAACCCCTAAAAATTCTTCATAACTCTTGCGTAGAGCGTATCCGAGCTCCGTGAGTGCCGTATGTCGAACCCCTACCCCGAATTCGAACAATTGGTCGAAAAAATTGGGTTTTTCGAAAAAAAATTTTTTTTTTAAAGTCGTTTAAAAGGTTCAAAATGCTTGTTAGAACGAAAGGAAGATCGAACGAATATGCTTTTGAGAACGATTTTGTTATAAAAAATCGATTTTGAAAAAAAAAAAATTTTTTCAAAAAATTGTTCGAATTCGGTTCGGGGTTCGAAATTGGTCAAAATAGAGGTCAGATTCGAATTCTAAGCCTTCGAATACCCCTCAAAAATTTTTTTATAAACTTTTGAATTTTTTTATTTTTTTTTGAGGGGAACGAGTTGGGGATGGGGAACGAGTTGGCGGGGAACGAGTCGTCCTTTTACCGAATTCGATCATTATTTGCTTTTTAGTTGTAATTTTATGGTTTTTGAATGATTTTGAGGCCTGAATTGAATTTTAGAAAATTTTGAATTTTCGAAAAATTGTTCGAATTCGGGTCTGGAATTCGAAACTGGGTTAAAAAAATGTCAGAATCGTTATTAGCGACCACGAAAACCCCGCGGAAACATGTTTTATATGACTTTATAAAATTTTGTATTTTTTTCAAAAAGGGGGGGGGGGTACAAACTAGAGTATTACCCCTCCGGGGTCTAATGAAACCGGGCCCAGGGTTTTGACCCGGGCCGGGTTCAAAAACCCGAAATAGCTCGGACTCCAAAATAATATTTGAATCGCAAATTACTTTTATGCATGAATTTGGATGACGGTTGATTGATTATTCCTTTTCGGTTATTCTCCATTGATTGAATTTGTTTCTGGTAGGACATGGTTGGAGGGAAGCTAATAGATAGCTATTTCTGTATCCTGTTTTTTCTTACCACATAGAGACAGACCATAAGCTCTTCTCCCAATCACCGCCTCCATTCCAAAAATAAGCGGTAAATGTATTTTCTGTTGGCCGCTGTTCATCAATAGCAATTATGTCAACTATGGACAAGTAGTTGTATTCACTCAATAATCCCCATTTTAAGCGCTTATTCTCAAATTGGCAACGACGTGCAATACCATGAATGCTTTCCGATTAATCGGTAGATTTTCTTTTTATTCAAAGAATTCAATCTGTTTTCTAACTTGAGCTGATCTTTCCCATCTGTTTGCAATTCTCATTTTGCTCTGGAAGATATGGAAAACGCGCTCATGCGCAGGACTCAGCGGGAAGTCTCAAGTTCTCTTTGCGTTGGTGTTCACCTGCCGTTACCTGGACATTCTGCACTTTATTTCCATTTACAACACACTCATGAAGGTTTGTCTTAGAACTCGGGTCACTGGGCTTCCTCAGAATGGCGAAGTTATCTTTTATTAATGAACGGTGAAGTGTGTACAAATACATGCCGAACTAATTGTATTATTAAAACTGCTTGTTCTTTTTGAGGTTCGCATTTTTTAGGCTCTGTTCATCGCCGCCCTCTATGCCACCTGCTACTTTATGTTCACCAAATTTCGTGCCACTTACAATAAGGAGGAGGACACTTTCCGTGTCGAACTGCTGATCCTCCCGTGCATTGTGCTGGCAGTGTTTGTCAACGCTGAGTTCACTCTGTTGGAGGTTTTGTGGACCTTCAGCATTTACCTCGAAGGTCCTACCGATTTTACCAGAAATGGCAAAAAATGCAAATTTTTTTAGCGGTCGCAATCCTGCCCCAACTTTTCATGCTTCAAAAGCGCGGTGAGGCCGAGACGATCACTGCACATTATCTCTTTCTGCTTGGCATTTACCGCGCTCTGTACATTTTCAATTGGTCTGACCGGTTCTAACTTCGAATTCTGCTAATTTCAGATTTTAGGGTCTACCGCTACTATACCGAGACCTTCTATGATCCAATTGTGATCGTTTCTGGCATTGTATGTGGAGAAATTAGATTACCATATGAAATCCTACTTCTAGGTTCAAACCGTTCTGTACGCCGATTTTTTCTACATTTACGTGACCCGGGTGGTCAAGGAAGGGGCAAAATTGGAATTGCCCATTTGAGTGATCAAAGCCGTAAATTGAAGGACCAAAATTTCGTGGCCTTTTTTCTATTTAGATCGGTAGTCTTCACTTGGAATTCGAAATTGTTCCTTTACATTTTTCTTTTAATGCTTTTTTGTATTATTCATGGGTTTGCTTTTGGTGATTGTTACGTAATTTATTTTTCTGTGAGTAAAAGCGGTTTCTTCTCGAGTTCTTACTCAGTGTTCAATTTTAGCTGGGACTGACAGGCCAATTTGACGTGCTTTGGACACCGTTCCTTTTTTTACCCTTCAAATTACCTCCAATTGATAAGCCTCCTCCTCCATTCGAATGGGCGTCGCATTTGAACCTCTCTCCCATTATCAGTAATTTTGTGGCCTTCCGCCGATTCTTTTCTGCCATTCAAAATGCTAACGTTCTTTGCTTCTTCCCCCGTGCTTATTTGTCTTTTTTGGTGCAATGTTCTTGCCGACTTGTCACAACCCGACAAAGAATTGGTTTTGCTTCAATCGGTGGGTTTGAGCGCTTGGAATGTCAAATAATGCCCAATTGGTTCAATCCAAAAATAGCTTTGGCGGCATGGCGATCGCAGCCCAACCGGCACATTCAAGACGGACATTTACCAGGAGGATTTTTGGCCCCAAGGGTGGGGCCAACTTTCCCCTAGGGGGATGAGTCAACAAGTTGTGCTGGGAAAGAAATTGCGGAAAAGATACGTGGAGGAACTGAAGTACGTCGGAGGCTCTTACAACAGTCACGAGCTGTATGTGCGAGCAACGGACGTTAACCGAACTTTGATCAGTGCTATTTCGGTTAATGCTGATCATTTATGCATGACGCCCGACATTGATAGTTTTATTCGTAGAATTTCATCGGCTTTTACGGGAAAGGACGGCCTGATCAAGACTACCCAAACGAGAACGATTGGCCCACCGGCTTCGTTCCGATCGCAATTCACACCATTGACGGCAAGGCGGACTTTATCGCCCCGAGTGGTTTGATTTGTGAAGCCATTCGCTGTCCAATGAGTCAATTAATCTCAGAGACGATGTGTCCACGCTATGGCGAGTTAAGTGAGTTGATGCGCCAAACTGTGGAATACGAGAACGCCTTGCACAAATACTCCGTCTGCACTTAAAAAGGAATTTGTTGGGTCCACTGAAAGTGTTTTAGAGTCTTTTGGAGTTTCTGTCGGACAAAACTCAGAGGAAAACGAACCTTTTTGACGTATGGTTGTTCCAAGATACCTTTTTCGTCGAGGTCAGCACACCTTCGAATTGTAAATAATTCATTGCTAAACTTGCAGAAGGACAACAATTTGACATTGGTGGACTGGGCCGAGGGGAACGAAGTGCTGCTGGGGCAAATAAAGGAGCTCGTCGATACTTTGGTGAAGTGGCAAAGTGGCATTGGTAAGGGCAGATGATGGCACAATTGTTAAAACAATTGTTTTTGATCGCAGGACTTCAGCCATTCGACGGGGTCGATTTTTCTGTGGAAATTCCCAGAATTCGCGGGGGCACAATCTTATGGACGATGGTTGGGAATATGTTGAACAAAATTGCCTGTGAGAAGAGGCTTAATTCGGCCGGGGAGCAGGACCGAGAGATTCCCGGTGAGGAGAAGCCGAATTAGGCTTTGTGAAATGATCTGTTTAGGGCTGAAGTCTCCCCTCGGGGCGCCCCTTTGCCAGTGGATGAAACGGGTAATGGCACTCAAATCAAAATGAATATACAATAAAACCAATTAAAACAGATGAAATACCTTGCCTACTCAGCGGTAAGTCCCCGCGCGTCTTCTTTTTAAATTCATTTTTATTTTTGCCCCCCCCGTCACTTGCAGCACGACACAACAGTCGCTTCTCTGTTCTCCACTTTTGGCTTTCAAAAGACCAATTATGACGTGGATGGGTAAGTCGTCGAAGCCCCTCCCCCAACGCAATTTACCCAAATCGCTCTTTTTAAGCTATCCTCACTACACGGCATGCGTCACGGTGGAATTGTGGCGTGACAAAAACATTGGCCAATACTCCGTCAATGTGGGAATGATTTAGCAATAGGAAATTCTGCCAACCTTTTGATGGCTTAATTAAGGTTCTTTATTGGAAGCCGAATGAGGAAAGTTTTATAGACATTACTAAAGATATCAAAGGCTGTGAATACGGCTGCACTTTGAAGCAATTTGTGAACAGATCGGAGGCATACAGAATGGACCCGACCCCGGAAGAGGTGAAGCGAACATTGGGAAACAGAAACTGTCGTCTCTCTTTTCCCCACCACAGTATTGTCGAAGGCCGTTGTTCCCCAAACCGACTACGGTAATGCCACCGACAACTTCAACAGTTCAACCCAACACCACCACCACTTCATCAGCCACGACGGAAAATGCAACGACGACACCGGCAATCGGCGGGGCAGCTGTCCGATCAACGAATCCTACTGCAATACTGATGCTGTATGTTGTGTTGCAGTTCTTAATTCTAATGCGCTTTTCCACCAATTTATTTATTTTGATTGGGGAGGGGAGGGGATATCGGAGGATATAATTATGTGAGTTTTTTTGATCTAGCCTTCTCCTCTTCACATTGGCCGTTTTCTGGAAAATGTTGCGTCGTTGAACGAAAGAAACGGTCGTCGATTGTTTTGTGACATATAAATGTGATGAAGTTCAGTTGATTTATTCAACACATCGATTTTGTTGTATATGTAAGCTGCTTCCATTCCACGTAGACCCCCCCCCCCCAATCCGAACCAACCCAAACCCAACTACTCCATTTGATCCAATCGATTCATTCTTTCATTTTACTCACCCCCCCCCCCATTAATCCATTTATTTGCCGTCCGTTGTTGTTCAAAGCTTTGCTGTCAATCCATTCCATTCATTTTTAAGTTCCTTCAAATATAATAATAAAGCCAGCGGCACAAATGTTTTCTTCTTTCCAACCAACCCCAATTCGCGAAAGAATTGTAAATTGGCACCAAAATAGTGCCAACGAAACGCCAATCTGGAGAAGAGAGGAGACCAAAGGGGCAAATGGGAAAGGGGAAGAAATTGCTTAGATTCACAACGGACGCAACAGTGGAAGAGGGAGACGCCGAAGGGGGAGGAGGAGTGAACGACGTAAAACTTTGTAAGTAAACCCTTACAGTCTCCAATTCTGCAAAATGGTCCACACCGCTTTGAGCAGTACTCTCAAAATTGGACTTTTAGCTTAGGCCGGTTCAGGCCAAAATTTTCTACCAAAATAGAAATTCGCCTCGTCCGCAGATACGCGCCCTGATTCACAAAAATTCCATGTTAACAGTGCATTGCAAACGGCCACACATTGCTCAGCAAACACTTGGAAAGGCGTTGTCCCACCACTGTCCATGGCACAGAAAAATGACGACGACGATGTTACAACTACGACCCCAACAGATGAGAAATGGTAAAGACGGAGGAGGATTCAATGCGGACGAAATGAAAAGAGTTATTTTGGTATTCAGAAAGTACAAAATTGGTGATCCCGAAAGCACTGTATAAATGCATGCAAATATTTACAAATACGCTCAAAGTGGCATTGGGCAATAATTGATCATTCATCCGCTTTTCTTTTGTTCGTGTGGCATGCGCGAACGTCGTAGCCCCGGGGGATTCTTAAATTTAAAAAAATCCTTTTGACAAATTCATTATATTTACATAAACTCAACCCAATCTCAAAATGTCTTCAAAAAGAGAGGGATATAGAAAAGGCACCTGGACGACATAAAGCTGCGGAATGGTGTAGCATTGCATAGCGCCGTCCCTTGAATATCCGTCCAAGTCGAATTCGGCGTCCAAATCAAACGTCACACGATACCTTAAATTGTAGAATTCGGGCTTTCAAAAAACGGGTATCCGTATCTGTACTCTGTACCTTGGAATAGCGGTCTGTACCCGTGCCCCAATTCTCAATGTACCCCGTCATTAGAGCCCGGACGATCGAGATTTTTCGAAGAAAGACAACTATCCTTAATTTTACAAACTAAAATAAAAAAATCTTTCCAAATTAGCAACTCAATTCCTTTTAATTTGAAATCAAAAAATCTTAAAATAAAATAAAAAATTATTCAAGCCTTAAGTTTAGATTTTAGATCGACGAAAATTTTGCCGAAACATTCGAGATTCTCGATTGTCCTCAGGTCCGGGTTCTATCTGTGTACAAGTATAGGTCGCTCTACACTTAATTGTCACAGCCAAACCAACCCCACTTAAGTCGGAATTTCGTTCTTTCACCCATACCCGTCACGCAAATTGTCTGGCGGCGCAAGCACACACGAGCGATAGAACACCGACGTTTTAGGAAAGCGTGCCATCACAATGGACCCGGGGCCGAACAGAGCATTGGCATTGTGCCGGGGGTCGGCACGGAAGCACGGCAATGGGATGATGTCACGACGAGAAACATTCGTCAGCAGAAAAGGGAGGTTGTCTGCAGGCGAATATTTCCCCGACGGGGCGATGGGAGGCGTTTGACAACGCACAAAATAATTCCGAAAGAATTCGTGTTCGGCGACATGATCCAACAAAGTGTAATGCCCTCGGCCATTTCCGTCTCGATCACGAAAGTCCTTAAAATTAGGTTTAAAACATTAAATTGAGGTTCAGACCAAAATTTCGGCCAAAATCCATTTTGACTCCCGAACATTTTTTTCCTTCTTCCACGCTGCGACAAACATGCCAATTGGAATTGCGTCCGTGTCGGGGAGCGGCGTGGAGCCGACCAATGGCGGATACAACGCCGAAAGTGGACGCTTTGCTGCGCGTCCATCCAATTTTTTCCCCTTTTGGAGATTTAAGGGTGCTACGTACAGTGGGAGCGTGTCGGCCTGAACAATTCCGTTTAAAACATGCAAAAAGAACACCAAAAACTCACATAATCGTCTATCAGCTGAAGAAGTTCGCTTAATCCTTGCGACCCAATCGTCACCCCGCTCTTTTCGTCATGGAATTTCATCCGAATGGTTTCGGAAAACGTTTTTCTCACAGTTAAGCACGACAACGCCTCCAAAGATAGTTGAAATTGGCGCTTGAGTATTTCAGCAATTCGTAAACGCTGTTCGACGCATTGCTCAGCTTCAGATTTTTGTTGACTCCGCGGATCCTTGGAACAATTGGCTAATCCGTTACAAGACGTTTTGATCTCATCGCCGCACTCAGTGATTTTTTTGAACTACAAAAAGAACAAGGAATTGAAATAGGCGCGGAGTTCCTACCGTTAAACGCAATTTAGACGCATCAACATCCATCAATATTATTAAACGATATTCAGCTTCTGATCTAAAATAAGAAATTTTAACAAATTCTGTTTAATTAAAAGTTGTCCAAAATTCGCGAATAGGTCCAGGGAACCTTCCTAAAATCCAGACGGTCCAGGCATAAAAAACTTGGGTTTATTTGTTATATTGTACACCCCTAAAGATGGTGTTTCTGAGCAACAAATAGCAGGAATTATGGTGGATTTTACCTATGACAGATCGCCAAATTTTCAAAAACCTCCCTAAAAGGAGTGTGGGTCGTTTGGGCGCTGCCCTTTGGGCGCCGACGTTTGGGCGCCGCTGTTTGGGCGCCGCCGTTTGGGCGCCGCCGTTTGGGCGCCAGGCCTTTGAAGTGCCATAACTCTTCATGGAACTAACCAAACTAAATATATTTGGTACCAATCGAAAGCTCTATATGTTTAGAAGCTATTATCTAGCAGTGACTAAACGATCATATAAACCTTTAAAAAGTTATGGTTTAAAAAGTGCGAAAACCCTAAGTTTTGTGGTGATTTTCGATTATAACTTTTTTGAAAAGGATTTAAATCACCTTTTTGATTTAAATACAAAATCTACCCAACAAAAGCTTTCGATTGGTACTAAATTTATTTAGTTTGCTTGGTTCCATGAAGAGTTATGGCCAGGGCTGGCACTTTTAGGCAAATGCCTATTTTTTCTGCGAACTTGGCACAGTGAGTTAAGCACGAAGAACATGTTTTTAGCTTTATTTGGAGCTTCTAGAGTGGACTTTATAATGCCTATTTATGCCTATTTTGGGGTTTTTGTGCCTAATGCCTATTTGTGCCTATTTCGACATTTTTGTGCCTATTTCGTGCCTATTTCGGCATTTTTGGCGACTTTTTTCAGGATTTTGACAAAAATAAAGGCAAAAGCTACCTGGATTAACAAAAATTAAATTTAGGGCTTCAAACTCTTCTACCCGAATCTTATACATCTCAGATGTTTATGTCATGGTCTAAATCGTGTTTGTAAACAAATTCGGATGCGCTTTACCCGGAAAACATCGAAAAATTTTTGATTTGTATCAAAAATATTTTTTCTTTTTTTGTTTGTTAAAACCTTCTGTAAAAAATTTTATTTGCCTATTTTTGTGCCTATTTGAGGATTTTTGTGCCTATTTCATGCCTATTTTAGAACTTTTTTGTGCCTATTTAGGCGCCTATTTTGCAATTTTTAGTGCCTAAAAGTGCCAGCCCTGGTTATGGCACTTCAAAGGCCTGGCGCCCAAACGGCGGCGCCCAAACAGCCGCCCAAACGTCGGCGCCCAAAGGGCAGCGCCCAAACGTCCCGCTTCCCCTAAAAGACTCAAAATAATTGAAATTCAGGCATTTTTGACGGGAACAGGACGTTTCGGCCCCGCCGTTTCGGCCCCGACGTTTCGGCCCCGCCCTTTCGGCCCCGCCCTTTCGGCCCCGCCGTTTCGGCCCCAAGGACGTTTCGGCCCCGGACGTTTCGGCCCCAAGGAAAAAATGGTTTCATCGAAAAAAAAATTTCAGAAACGAAATTTTTTTATTTCGATTTTCGAAAAAAAGCTCGAAATTATAGAACTGTTTCGACGTAACCCAGATGCATATAATGAAAAATACATCATAGTTTTCAGATATTACGTACTTTTTACATCTTTGAGCTTAGGGTGAGTTAGGCCTAAGCCTAAGCCTAAGCTTAGGTTGGCTTAGGCCTAGGCCTAATAAGGAAACCCAGTCCTTTTTAAATGATTCGAGGCCAAAATTGATTTTTGAATTTCAAAAAAATGTTTGAATTTGACCCTGGGCTTGAATTTGAAGAATCGGATTCTACACGTCAAATGTTTTGGAATTTCTTCTTGGCTTTCTAGTAATTACCAATGAGCCCCTAAATTTCTTGAAAATTTTCAGATTAAAAATTTTGTTGTTTTAATTCATCTGAAAAAAATTTCTGAATAAAAATTGGTCGGTGAATATGCAAGAAAGAAATTGCAGGGTGGGGCCGAAACGTCCGGGGCCGAAACGTCCGGGGCCGAAACGTCCGGGGCCGAAACGTCCGGGGCCGAAACGTCCGGGGCCGAAACGTCCGGGGCCGAAACGTCCCGGGGCCGAAAGGGCGGGGCCGAAACGTCGGGGCCGAAACGGCGGGGCCGAAAAGACCCCCACTCTTTTTGACCAATATTCTTAGCAAATATTTTTAAAATTTCAAAAAATTTTCCCCCAAACCTCCCATTCTTAAAAAGTTTCAAAAAATTATCAAGATCTTTAAAAAGGTACGGCCCTGGTCGCAGGTAAAACACAAAAAGCATTAAACAAGTGATTTTTTTTTTGCTAGTATTAAAAAAAATAAGTATTTTTGAAAAAAATCCACCCTGGATTTTTTTGTCCAGGAAATCAGGTCCCGGCACCTTCCTAAAATCCAGGTCCAGGATTTCAAAATGTCGGGCTCTAATTTCTAGTTAAGAAAATTGGGGTCAACCCTTGTCCAATCACAAAACTTTAACTTAAGGTTAGCTTCAACTCTACGAGCTCTTTCGAATGGCTTTAAGTATTTTTGAATCGGTTAAGGTTAAAGCAAGTTATCCGCTTGATTGTTGATGAGTTGGGTGTTGATGGTTGGGGTAAATACCCAACTCGCTACTTTGACTCAACTCGCTACTTTTATCCCAACTCGCTACTTTTATCCCAACTCGCTACTTTTGTCCCAACTCGCTACTTTTATCCCAACTCGCTACTTTTGTCCCAACTCGCTACTTTTGGCCCGACTCGCTATTTTTTTTTGTCCCGACTTGCTACCCTTTTTTATTTTTCAAAAACCATTTAAAACAGAAAAACTACTAAATCATTGGCTAAAACCCATTACTTATTATTTTATAAATATTAAGAAACCAATATACCCACTACGACAGCGTTTTGGCTCCAATACTTTAACAATTTCCGACTTTCACGAAAATCCGAACCTTTTGAATCCAATGTTTTTTTTCTAGCATTTTGGACAAGTTTGAAACGTTATAACTTTTTGCTTATTTGACCAAATCAAATTATCTTGGCATCATTCGAAAGCACAATGTCTATAGGAAAAGAACTAAGCGATTCAACTTAAACAAAGAAAGTTATGGCGCCACAACGACGAGTTGGCACGAAAAATGGCAATTTTCACACGTTTTAAGCTATAACTTTTTTAAAAAAGAGGAATCGGTTAGCTTTAGCTTGGTCAAAGGTTCACCATACTGAGAGCTTCTGAATGATATCGATTTTGTTTGATTTGCTTGCCAAAGCATAGCAGAAGAGGGATCCTTTCGTTTGATGTCCACTCTGCGAAATGTCCACACAAAAATTGTTGTTAGCGCTTAATTTCGAATCACTCTTCATCATTTTTTTTTAAAAAAATACATGCATTCTTATTTTATAAAATGGCGCCGGATCGACTTGCCCCACCTTAGATCGATTTGTCTCATTGAGGGCTGTCGATTGATACCAAAATTGTAAAGATTGGTACACAACAAAAACCAAAACTTAGGTCAAAAATGTTCATTTTTTTTTTTTCATTTTTCGTGAACTTTAAACCTCTATAATTCAGCTCATGGTTGTTACCCGAGCCTAATAGCACCATTCGTTGTGTCTCATCGAGGGGAATCGAATGATATATCATTTATAAGGAAATCGGTGGCTTTTGAAAAAAAAGGGTAGCGAGTCGGGCCAAAAGTAGCGAGTTGGGATAAAAGTAGCGAGTTGGGACAAAAGTAGCGAGTTGGGATAAAAGTAGCGAGTCGGGTCAAAGTAGCGAGTTAGGTACTAGCGAGTTGGCAGGTAGCGAGTCGGGGTTCGTATTCATATCAAGATGTACCAAGGGTTTTCGGGGATGTTGATCGCTAACTGACATCAGTTTGGCATTTGGACTATTTTATGTTAAAACGATTTGGCGACATTTTACACAAAATTCATAATAAAATCCTGATTTCTTCCGGCGGCGTTCTCATCGGGCGAATGCGAACCTTCTGACACCGCCGTCCGCGAAAGCGAAACGTTTTCTAAAAGTGGCGTGGCTTAATTTGTACGGGCAATAAAATTCCGTCCATCAGAATTTATCATGCAAAAATAAAATCTGTCAAACAAAGGGAGAAATGTGTCCCAACTCTGAAATAATCTCGGCTAACTGGGTTTTGCGAACCTTAGCCCAAAGTTTTCAGCCAACCGGTTTGGGATCGGCGGATCAATTCGGACCGATCGAGATTCTTGATCGGTCCCCAAGTGCGGTCTTTATTTGTTAGTGTTAAGTGAGACTCACTCGTTCCCCTGGCGCACACTTTTCGCAAATGCCAAGGCCCTCCCCCATCCGTCGGCGGCGCTCCGTTTGTTTGCAAATTCTGAGTGCTCTCTTCGTCCTTCCGACTCTAATAACGGTTTTGAGTTATTATGCCCTTTTAGTTGGATCGTTGACATTTCATGCATTGAGTCTATTTTTTCAGGAGTTTCGGGAACCACTTGAATTCGATTTCGCGCCAAAGAGTGATGCTCTTTCGAATATGAACGTATTACTAAAGTGAGCCCCAAAGTTTAAGCAGTTAAAACTGTTTAATAAAAAAGGAATTACGATGAAATTATGTCATGTATCTTTCATTTAAAGTCACTATTTCCAGAATTCTAACCTTTTCTGTTATTTCTCGGCGCTATCGCCCTCATTTCGTCGCCGGTCGCTATGCCTTCCGCTTCCAACTCTCACAAAACATTTTAATCTCTCAGCCATTTTGTTTTTCTTAACAAAATTATAGAAAATAATAAATAATCAAGGAAATAGCGCTTTGTCGCCACAGTTTTAAGCTCCTCCGTGCCAGTTTTTGGATTTTCGTTTTAACAGCTTATGAATCTGCATAAATTTACGAAATGAAGACAAACCTGGAAGTCGATACAGAACTGATACGGTTCATCTGCTGAATTTTGACTCTTTTCTATACTTTCTTCAGGATGAAAAAATTTGCACCGGTTCCCCTTAAAACGGCCCTTATTAACTAAGTAAACAAAAAAGGACTGACCCTGCTGCAAATATTGTTCAAATAATCCCGGCAAATGTCCTTTCTTTTTGTGTTATCTTTATTATCTCCATTGGCCGCATTTGTAATGTCGTCGTCATGCGAAAAATCGCGATCAGATGGCATTTATCCGAACAAAACTCGGAGCACATGATGCGGATTTTGCAAAATTTGGAAATTAGCACTAAAAATTGTTGATTTCGTACACCACACAATCCGCTGTTGGTTGGCCTCTTTCAATTTTTTGACATTTTTTTTGTGTACAGCTTCCATCGCCAAGCGCGGGTCTGAGTGTATATAAAACAAACAAACACGTATTTTCTTGTTACGGACCAAATTTAAACACAAATAACTTTTTTATTTAAATATAAAATACATAAAAGAATTTTATGGAACAATTAAACAAAAAGTTAAGATTTTCTCGAGAATGGAAAGGACATCACCGATGACGTGGTCGATTTTATGGAGGAATTGTGCATGGGTCGTTTTGGCCTCTTGTTAATCGGTGCTATGGACGAGGAGGAGTTCGAAGGAGTCGGCGGCCTTTTTCCCCGCTTCAACATCAAATTTGTTGGTTCGTCGGAGCTTTTCACTAGCGATTGGTCCTTTTCCAAACTTCCGTTTTCTGCCTTATGCTGCAAAACGTTGAGCGCCCTCTTCGCTTTTACAATTCTTTTTGTAGACGGATTCGACTGAACCAAACGCATTCGAGAGAACCTTTCCTCCTCACTCTGCAACAAACGAGCGAATTTTGACGCCTTATTCGAACCGCCTAAAAGGAAATGTCAAAACATTGGTCGAACAGAAAAAATAAAACTGACTCCCACAAATTTTGCCAATTGGAGTTTGCTCGATCACATCGTTTTCTCCGTTTTGATGGCTTGATGACATTTCGTTTTGTGGGTTCGTTTTTTCAGGAGTTTCGGGGATCACTTGAATTCGCCTTCTCGCCAAAGAGTGATGCTCTTTCGAAGACGGATGAATTGCTAAATCGACTATTTTTGAAGCAGTCTCAGAAAGATTTCATGGGAAATTAACGAAAAACAAAAACCTTTTGTGCTCTTTTTCGGTGCTCTCGTCATCATTTCCTCGTCGTTTTCTGTCTTCTTTGCACCTTCTTCGATCGTTTCCATTTCCTCCTCCGTCACTTTGTCCAAAACTTCTAATTCTTTCACAAAATGTCCCAATCTCTCCGCCAATTTGTTTTTAAACTCCACTTGACCGCCCGAAATGTCCTGGCGATATTCCTGGGATTGAAACCGCTGCAAATCCAATGGCATTTCCAACAGCAATTGCTCGTAAATTCCGGCCAAATAAAAAGGTAGGTCATCCAAGAACCTAAACGGACGGCATTTATAAAGCAAACAAAATGACTAAATGCCATTACTCGTCACAGAGAACGTCGTCCAAAAAATGTCTGAATGCCACCGGTTCACTCGCAACGTAAATGGCCCTCAGCCGTGCAACAATCTGTGAAAGTGATATTGGCGTTAATTTTGAGACGGTCGGGCGGTGCCCAAAATAATAGCCAAAACTTCAAGGAATGAGAAAATTTTAAGTACAAATTATCCCTTGAGGAGTCTAATCTATCCAGTTTTTTAACTTAACCTGAGTTTGGCTTAGATGGACGGGGAAGGAGCGCAACAAATGGACTTCCAACAGAACGAACAGCTCATACAGCGATAAACCCTGCGACCCGTGTGCATCGATTTCATTGAAACATTTGAGCAATTTCTTGAGAAAAATATTTACCGACACCTTGAGAAAAAATCAATTAACTAACAGAATTCGGAGCAAAACCTGCTGGTCGGATTGAGAATGGCAGGGATATTCTTTGGCATGAACAGCGGACAACGAATTCAGAACAATTTGATAGCACTCCCGCGAAGACTTTGACCCGACGACTCTGTCCAAAAAACTTCCAAATTTTTCCGCAATTTCTGTAGGCGGAGACAAAAGAATCGTTGCATCTGAAGTAAAAACAGTAAAATTCATAATAAAACAAAACAACCAATGTCAATAATTTCAGTTGTCTTTGTCTTAAGTTTACGGCGAGCTCTCTTCTCTGCAATGGCATTACATTTTTCAAGCAATGAAGTCGAAGTTGGCGGAATCATAAAAACAATCGTTTTTTTTGGCATAAATAGGACCGGATTTATATGGACTAAAACGCAAATATGTAATGTGCCGGGCGGGCTTTTTTTAATTTTTGGCCGTGCGGTCGATTCGGATATCGGGCTTTAGCCCTAATTCCGCGAAAAATCCGTGTATCGTGAGTACCTCTTTGCAAAAAAATTTGTTTTCTGAAAATTTTCAAAAATCCCAATTTGGCGTTCTGTCAATTCAAATTTTAAACACGTTACAGATGGAAAACAAGAGAACTTATCCGATCAAACGTTAATTGCTTATCATTGCCGTGAGTTTCTATTGGCAGCGTCTTCTGCCATCCCTTGCCCCGGGCGTTTGCTATGGCCAATGTTATCGATTTCGTTCTTTTCGTTTCAGTCTTTCACATTTTCAATCGCATAAAATTGGCACAATTTTTAATCACTTACTTATATTTTTATTCAAATATTATTAATAAAATTATTTATTTTCCTAAAATTATTGGCCAAATATTTTCAAAAGAAATAACTGAAAAAATGTTAGGACCAATAATTAGTTGGCCGTGGTTTTTTTTTCCTGATCGGTGATGGTAACTACCACTCATTTAACGAAACTTCTCTTTCTGCAGTTTCTTTTACTACCACCTCATTTGTCAGAGTGGAGTTTGATTTTTTTGTTTTTGATAATTCTCTGATTTGATTTTCCTTCAGCCGATGCGATGGATCCCCGACATTTTTGGGTAAGCTCCGGTTTGTCGTTTATCTTAAATTCGGCCCAATTTAAGAAATAAATTTCAGGTTCAAACTCTTCAGCACGAATTGGAGTTGGAATTAAACGGAACGATTAGCTATTTGGACGAAGCTTCGCGCTTAGCAACCGAAGGCAATCGGACGCTGAACGATATTCGAATTCGTCTGGAAAAGCGAGACGAGTTCAGAAGGGCCAGCAACGAATTGGACAGACGACGACGATTGGGCCATACTGGAGTGCACAACCGGTGGAAACAAAAATTTGGGGACTTGGAGAAGGAAATGAATGAGAAAATGGTAAGGGAAGGAATGCTGCGGGGGGACAGTTTAAATAATACAAAAAATAAATATTTCTGGCGGCCCTCGAAATGGAGTTTCACCGAAGGATAGACCAACTGGAGAAGGAGAGAAAGGTCGAAGATGCGCATGTTGAGCGTGAATGGCACCAGAAGAAGGCGGCATTGGAGTCCTCCGATTGGCTGACATCGAATTTGGCGAAAGGAAATGCCGAAATGAAGAATGGAGAAGAGGGGGAGGGAGCAGTACACTTACAAGAGAAGGGGAAGGGGAAGAAAGTTCGCATAATTGAGACGGATGGACGGGAAGAAGAGAAAGTGGACGAGGGGCAGATCAAGAGGGAAGAGAAACGTCGGGTGAATGGGACGGATGAAGAGCATCGATCGGTGCTGGGACAAGATAAAGCCGACGATCAAACAGCAGAAGTCCAAAAAGTCACGGCTGTTGTCCCTGAAGGAACAAAACCCGTCGAAGCAGTAACAGAAGCAAAAACTCATCAGCAGGCTGAATGAACACGCCGAACGTGTCGGAAGGGATTCTGCGAGGAATAATGACGCAGTCAGTTGAGTGAAGTGACTGACCTTTAGCCCCCCCCCCAATTGAAGCCATTTGAGCGTTTTTCCTTTTCGGGCCAATTCCATTTTGGCGTATTTTCGGTGCTGGCAATTTGGGTAATGACTTTTTGATTATGTCGCCCTTCACTCCCCCAAATGTTGCCATCTTTCAAGTGCCAAAATTGGAGTTAATTTCCTGTTCCCTCTTCTTTATTCTCATCCGTTTGTTGTATTAGCTCAATCCGTCCCAAATTCTTTGCACCCAATCCCTCCGCAGTCCATTACCCCCCCCCCTCCTCCCCCAGCCCCCGGGGGTTGCATAAATCTTCATGTTAATGCGTACACCGAAACAATCCCCCGAGGCTTTTCCCACTTCATTTTGTTTATCCCCAAATGCCCTCTCTCTGTTTTTGTCCTCATTTCCATTTTCGGTTCTTTTGCTAATGTTTGACACGACGCCCCCCCCCCCCCCCCCCCCCCTCCCAGTGGATTTTGAATTATTTTCACCGGTGCAAACACTTCCATTGTACACTTTTAACTCAATTTGTACGTCAACGCCCCCCCCCCCCCCCGGCGCTTAATTCAATCTCTCATCAGCTCCCTTCAGACCCAATTTGCACTCAAACTTTTCATCTTTATGGGATGATGAATGATATTTTCTCGACAAATTGGAAATGGCCTTTCCCATCGGCGGATCCATCCCAAAGGTCACGCAAACGCTCGCATCCTTTTCATTCTGCTGGGAATGAAAAGTTGGGGCGGGCCGGCGCCGGGAGGGGAGGAGGGGGGGGGGGTAAGGGAAGGGAAATGGATGGAATTTTCAGGGAAAATCGGGCACAAAAGGCCAAATTGAATCATATTCATTTTCGGGATGAGAGACATTTGCTTGTTTTTGTGCCCGCATTTGCCGTGTGAGAGTGTCTGTCATTTTTCCCTTTTCATACTGTTTTTTTGTGAATGAAAGAAATGATGCGATGGCCCCCCCTTTTTTACCCCCCCCCCCCCCCCCCGCCTTCCTTAAGTTCATTGACAACCATCCGAAATAATTTTCTTGGGCATTTGCCTTCGTTCCGGTGGACAAACTTATACAAATTCACTTCCCTCCCCTCTTACCCTTTTTTCATTTTTTAATACTTTTGGAGGCTTTCCCTTCGGCATTGGCATTAGGGGGGGGGGGGGTGCGTTAGTTGGAACGTTGTGAGAAGGCGGCAGGGAACTGCTCCAACTCCTCGTTTTAACATTGCAGCCCAAACCCTTTTTAGTGCAAGGAAAAGGTAGTTAAAGCTGCTGGATGTTTTGTTCTGGAAACAGAGCTGTTGGACTCGCTCGAAGTTCGCACTCGTTGTACTGCTTCAAAGGGAAGGACATTCCATGGAAGGGAAGGGAAGGGAAGGGAAGGGAAGGGAAGGGAAGGGAAGGGAAGGGAAGGGAAGGGAAGGGAAGGGGCAAACCGCGCAACGACTCAATTAGTCCATATTTTTGGATTCGTCCGAATTAATCCTCCGCTGTCTAATGCAAACTCCGACCCAAATGTTTTCCTCCTTCAGTAGCCGGCAGATTATTCCTGCGCAATTTAAGCGGCGGGTGGACCCCCCCCCCCCAAATAATGCCAAACATTAGCGGCATTTCCTCCCTCAAAAGCATTTGCCATTAAATTCGAATGACAAATTGACGTTTTCGGAAAGGGCACTTCAATAAATTAGCCGCCAACGGAATGATCATTTCACCTGTTCCGTTTATCGGCGGTCGCTTCCCCTCCAACTTTTTGTTCTTGGGAACTTTTTTCGTCTTTTCGAGACCGACTCTCGACGAAATTCCGTCTCTCCCGCGCCTATTTGCTTTGCCTCCTTGCAGACGGACTCAGTCATTTCACTGCGCTAAAATTACTCCAGCAGAACGCTTCCATTGCCCAATGTATCGTCTTCTGCTGATTCTGATCCTTCCTGCCGTCGTCGCCGTACTCTCTGCCTCAGCGGAGGAACAACAGCAGTCCGAGGTTAAATGACCTTCCAGAAGTTTCTCTTTTCGTCGATTCCCCCCCCCCCGCCGTTGGTCCCCTCCACTCAAATTCCCTTAGAATTGAGTTACCTCCGCGGATTGGAAAGAAAGAACAAATTGATAGGCGATCCACGATAAAATTTGACAAATTGCCTTTTAGAACGGAGAGCGATGAAATTTTTTAAAAATTTGACCAATTCTGGAATGCTTTAGGGGCTGGATGATGTCATCCTTAAATGTTGTTTGCTTTTCCTCCAAAAATTCTCAATTATTCCCCCGGGGGTAATTGGAAAAGGTTTGGAAGAAATGAAAGGTTTGAAAAATGTGACAACGGAGGAAAGCATTTTAATGGAGTAAGTTTGTGGCTTGAAACCCCCCCCCCCCCCCCCCCCCCCCCCCAAAGTTTTTCTTTCCTTGAGACTGACTGTCTCTGTTCCCTTTCTCTGATCACTTTCCCTCCCTTCAGCAGCCCTCCGGCGTTCTTTTGGACTTGGTCCCGACTGAACTTGCGGACAACAAACGATCGCTGAGACGTTTTGCCTTCGCTAAACGCGCTCGAACGTTTGCTTTTGCTAAACGGAACGCCGCCGACGGATGGGGGAGGGCCTTCGCTTTTGCGAAAAGGGCGGAGGTGCCCCAGGGGACCGAGTGAGTCTCACTTAATCACTTAACACTAACGACCGGACTTGAGGGCCGGTCGAGAATCTCGATCGGTCCGAATTGAATCAGCCCAAAAAAGTTGGCTAATTAATTGCCCGTACAAATTAAGCCGCTTCACTTTTAGAAAACGTTTCGCTTTCGCGGACGGCGGTGTCAGAAGGTTCGCATTCGCCAAGCGCAATTATCGCCAATTCGCATTCGCCCGATGAGAAAGTGAGGCGAAAGAGTGAACAACAACAAAATAACAAAGTCTCCGCCGTTTTTATCAGCTTGTTTCGACCCGCCCGTGGCATTTTTTCCAATTTTTGTTCACATTCCTTCGGCACATTTTGATCAAAAATGAATAAACGATTCTTGTGATTGGACGACTGACTGTCTGTGACTGAAGCTGGTCAACTGCGTTTCAACAAATATATCTCCTAAAAGCTCTAAATGATTAGAATTTCCACAAGTTCCCCAAAAAGTTATAAAAAGTTGTAAAATCAGACTTTTTCAAAGATTTATGGCCACAACTTTAATTTACGGTGCGATAAGCGACGGGCGAGCGATCGGAGAAAATCAAACAAAATTAATGGGAGAAATTATGGAAGTCCGTTACATTTGTTCGAATATTCTCAGATTCCGTCTCATTTCCTCCATTTGTTTCGTTTTCTTTCATTTCTTCTGAGCGGTGACACGGAGAACGCCGTTTTGCGTCAGGTGGGATTTGATGGTGCCCTGAAGCACTTGCCGTTAATGGGGGGGGCTAATGCAAATGCCCTGGGGCGGACTGATTGACTCACCGTGTTCACATCGCTCGGCAATTTGTAGGAGCGGTTGATTTCCCGACTCACCGAGCCGTGCACGTCACTTCGAGCCTCGTGCTTAAAGCAGAAATATTGAAATGGCGAAGGAGGGGAATGGCATAATTAGAGCTAAGCCTCGACCCTTCGGGAATGTGTCGGGGGGGGGGGGCTACTCTGGTATAAATGTAATGTCCACAGATTGATCAGAATTAATGATCTGTTCTTGAGTTAATCGCGAATGAATGAATGAATACCTTGCAATGAATGTTCAGATGGTCAGAGACAACTTTCACCTAAATGATCAAATCCAGATTAGTCGCCCCCGCCCCGCCACCTCAATTTCGCTTGGCGTGAAGAAGGCCACGTCCAACCCGACCTCCCATTTGTCCGACAAATTGTGAACTTTCACAACTCCGTCGTTGTGCTAAATGCAAAAATGAAACATTGCTAAAAGTAGACACCAATTCCGACCTGCAGAGGCCAATCCCACTGTTGACCACTCCATTCGTGGGTAACTTCGATATTGTCCATTAGTTATTTAATGTATTTGTGTCGGTGATTAGAGAATTGAAATGAAGAAAGTGTGTGATATTTTGATCCTTTTATAAGCAAACAATCAGCCACAATCCGGAGGCGGACAGATGGTCTGTCCCCCCGGGGGGGGGACTTTGGAGGCAACCGATGGTCCACTGACTATGAGGCTAACGATGAAAGAAAAGGGAAGGTTAAGAAGAAACATTCCCCGCCATGTGGTTGGCTTGCTGCTTCGAAAACCTAAGAGAGCCATCAATCGATCACTCTCGCTGATCTTTCTGGACTTGTTGTTGTCCGTCAGTGTCAGCAAAGAATGGGCGTTGGAACAAAAAGTGAAGTGAAAGTGATCTGGAGATTTCCCGATCGCTTAAGTTTCATTTGCTCATCCAAAATGAGAATTGGCAAAAGTGTAAACAAAATATTTTCCCAATAAATGTTTTCATTTCAAGCCCTTTCCTCGCTGCTTTTGTTTAATAGACAATGAAAGAGAATGAATAGCTCTGATTGATTTGATTGAGACATTGACAAAAACTTTTGAAACAAACAAAATTTGGAATTTGTTGGTTGATGTCGAGAGGCATTTAATTGAATTCATCCGTGCTTTATTCATTCGGGAGATGGAACATTCCATTCACTTCCGTAATTATCAAAAGTGTGAGATCTTTTGGATCAGAATTAAACCAAACCCCGCCGCGGGGGTTGGGTCGTAGTCATTCCATTCCGATCACTTCTCCCCCTCCGGCGTCGTGGCGCTCCGTCTCTTCCGCTCCTCAAAAAAGTAGCACTGGACCGGCGAAAAATAACAATTGGTATTGCCTTAAAGGCACGAATTTACAACAAAAAAAAGGGCCCATTTTGATGAACAAAGCCTACCCATCTGATCCAGTGATCGGAGCCGAACTCGAAAAGCGTCCTGAAACTGAGAGAATAAAGAAAAGGCGTCCCCCCCCCCCCCACTTTGCCCACATTGGGTCCAAATTCTGCCCGCTTATTCAGAATGGTCGCCAATGCGTTGATCATTCGATTGTTCCGCTTGGACATCGCCCGTCCGTCCGCACGTTCCGTCGATGGGCCACCGGTGAGCAGCGGCACCACTGCCACAACGGCACTCTCAGCAGCGGCAGATGGGGAGAAAGTGTTCTGCTTCGGCTGTTGATGGCCCATTTCGTTTAAATTGAAGAATTGGGAGAGGGGTCGGACAGCCGCATAATTACTGCTGGAAGTCGAAAGGACGGATTCGAATGAGAGGAGGAGGAGGAGCGCCAAGTGGGAGGAAAGGGCGATGGACGAAGAGGGGGCCATTACAATTGAAGGAAAGTCGTCTTGCTTTTTGCTAAAAGGCATTTGAGTGCAAAAACTGTTAATGACTTATGAGACTCGAGATTGCCGAGAGTCGGATAAACAAAACGTTTTTCCGATTTTAAAATAAATTATTAAAAAAGGGTATCTATCACCGGAATTTGCGGTGTTGTCTTAGAAAATCGCTGTGAAATGCTTAAAGGGATTTGCTTAAGAATGAACAAAAGCGTGGCCAGATTGGCGAAGAAAGGCACCGAACCGCGGAGTTTTAATTGGATCGGCCGTTTTGGACATTCATTAATTGCTTACGTATGTCCAGCGGCGCCACACGCATCAAAGCAGAAAATTTCGATTTAATGGGGCGGCGGGGGGGGGGATCAGTTTATTCGGGGAACACGGCTGCCTGCCGAACACCGTACCCACATCCGGCCGGTGTCGGGCCCTTTTAGTACAAATGGTAGGAATCGTTACGTAACAAATCCATCATTAACCAAAAACCTTTAAACAAATCCACAACAAAACATTTAGGTATTTAAATTTAGTGACGTTTCAAGAAAGCATTGGAACGGCTTTCGGCTAAAGAAAATGACCTGGGTTCGATTTAAGCAACCCGAAAAATGTGATCCTATAACCCTAGGAAACGTCGATAAGCGAGCGAGTAACGAATTGGAGGTTCGTTCCTAATTTGTAAGTGTGGAATTAATGTAATAACAATAAATTAATCAAAAAAAGTAAAAACAATTAAATAAACGACTGGCTTGTGATAAATAACATCGTTTAACCACACTTTCTACTGCCGTCACTTCACATCGTTTTTCTCTTTTTGCTGTTGTTGCCAATTCCGTTTTTGCGATGTCGACGACCTTTGCATGCAATCTCTGTGAATTTAGGTAATTTGGGGGCATCCATGTTTAGTTTGGGGTCAATTCTGGCATCCATGTTTAGTTTGGGGTCAATCCTGGCATCCATGTTTAATTTGGGGTCAACTGGCATCCATGTTTAGTTTGGGGTCAATCCTGGCATCCATGTTTAGTTTGGGGTTAATCCTTGCATCCATGTTTAGTTTGGGGTCAACTGGCATCCATGTTTAGTTTGGGGTCAATTCTGGCATCCATGTTTAGTTTGGGGTTAATCCTGGCATCCATGTTTAGTTTGGGGTCAACTGGCATCCATGTTTAGTTTGGGGTCAATCCTGGCATCCATGTTTAGTTTGGGGTTAATCCTGGCATCCATGTTTAGTTTGGGGTCAATCCTGGCATCCATGTTTAGTTTGGGGTTAATCCTGGCATCCTTTAGTTTGGGGTCAATTCTGGCATCCTTTAGTTTGGGGTCTGTTGGATTCCCTCTGATTGAAAAAAGCCGCTTTTGGTTCCCCACCCATCCATCACTCGTCCCCATCCCTTCACTAAACCCAAAATACAATCTGTTGCCCTTTATGCATTTGCCGATTTTCCCAGCCAATATTTGTGTAACGGGACCTCTGCCCGTTTCCCTCTCGAATGTTTTCTCGACTCCTCCCTCCCTTGACCAGTATTTAAGAAATATGCTTCAGCCATTCTTCAGGTTCTTTTATCTCAATTTTGTCAGGTTCCCTGCCTGAGCTTTCTTTTGCATTTACCATACTTTTGCCTTAAACCTTCGATAAACTCTTTTCCCAACCAAGCCCCAAATTTGAGTCGAGAGTCCAAATCAAGAGTCGGGGACACAACACCTTTTTGGTGCCACGACCCGGGAACTTTAATTGTCCCCTTGATTTGGTGAAGTGATTCGAGCTGGTCAAAGTTTAGTACTTCCAGCGTCGAAATTCAAGTGAGCTGGTCAAAGTTAAGTACTTCCAGCCGGAAGAAAGGATCCCTGGTTAAAGTTGAGTACTTCCAGTCGAAAGGATCTCGAGAAAACTTTGAGCTGGTCAACTGAGTGTTCCAGCCGAACAAATTTGAAACCAAAGAAAAAAAAAAGTTTAAGGAAAAGGATTGAAATGGCGTCAAGAAGCGGTACTCCGCCCAATGGTTCTGACTTCGATCCATCCTTTTTCACCCCCGAAGAAAATGAAACCTTTCATAATTTGTTGCTTCGCATGCGTTCTTTTGAGGCTGCGGTCTGCAGTTACTTTAGACAAATGGAAAGGGAGTCCGGAGAAGCTTCTAGTCAGCTTAATCAAATTGAAAGATCTGTAAATGACGTAAGCGTAAAAGAAGAAATACATGACTTTGAGCATAATGAGGAAATCGTTAAATTGGATGATAAATTGGAAGATATTGAAAGTAATTTGACGGGATTTCAAACAGTCGCTAGGGTAGTGTTGCGGAATTTGGTTGAACGTATGGATAACGAGATAGCCAATGCTAACCGGTTGATGAATAGCTTAACAGAGAAAATAAGAACGGTTGAATCGGAAGCCCAGCGAGCAATAGATGAAATCCGAGCACGGGTGGAACTGCTGGAATTGGGGCAATCGACTATTGAAGAATTTTGGAGTGAAAATGGGCATGGATTTGAGCATGCCCAATTAGGAAGTGACCAAAATGAAAGTTGGAACCGTGAACCTCCCAATAACATGGAAAATGAGGAAGAGGGGGAAGAAAATGGTTGTCGTGTGATGATGGCAGACCCATTTTTTATGACGCTCGCGCCACCCGGAGTTTATGATGGAAATCCGAGTATTTCTTTTTCTCGATGGGTTAGTAAATTTGAGGATATGCTTCTGCTTTGTCCTCAGCTCAATGAGGTTCAAAAGTTGAACCGTCTTCGTATTAGCCTTTCGGGACAAGCCCGAGGAATCTTTGAGGGCATCTCGCCTAGTCCAACGACATTGCAAGAGGCGCTTGACTCTTTAAAGGGCAGATTTGAAAACGAAAATACGAAATCAATTGCACGACAAACAATGTCGATTTGTAAGCAGGCCCCCGGTGAGAGGGTATACGAATTTGCCAATCGCTTAAACGAAGTGGTGAGAACTGTTTTATCCGGAGAAACTGAGGAAGCCATTCAGAAGCGTCTTCTGGAAGAGTTTCTTGACAGACTGTCCCCCGATCTGCAATTTGAGGTTAAATCGGGGCGTCCCACTGACTATTCAAGGGCATATGAATTAGCCCAACATTTTGAGCTCCTCTTAGCTAGTAAGCGGGAGACCCAAGTCTCTGTTGCTGAATTGTCCTCGAAAGTCGAAGCATTGGCAATTCGACAGCAAGGCAATGTGGGATGGGAAATGAAAGAAACGGATTATAGGAGAGGCGGTAATTCAGGATGGGAAAGGAAACAAACGGATTATAGGAAAGAAACGGATTATAAAAGGGGCGTCTGCTATTACTGCCAACGACCAGGGCATAGGATCAGGGACTGCCGAAACCGGAAATATGACGAGTACCAGCAGAAAAACATAAATGTACCGCCAAGAGACAGCAGAAGGGACAACAGACGGAATAATGGAAGTTGGGAGAAAAGAAGATGGGTAAACAGAAATGAGGATAACGAAAACCGAAGCCGAGAAAGAAATAATTGGAAACGAAATCGCTCGCCCATCCCCGTAGAAAAAAGTCATTGGGAGAGAAAAAACAGGAGGTTCGAAAGGGAGGAAGAAAAGGATGATTATGGTAGTGATCGATCACAAACTCCTGAGAGGCGCGTACGGTTTCAACGGGGAAGGGTCGCTGCTGCAAGAGTGGCTAGTCCAATTTTGTTAGCTTTGTTTGCAATTCTATGCCTTTTTGGAAATACTCTCGCATGGGAAGAAGGAGCAAAGCCAATGATATGTCTCCCTGACGTCCCAAAAAGCTTGTGGTCCCTACCGACAGATCACATATGCCCGAATTGGACACCAAACCAGTCGCCAGTCAAGGCCGAATTCAATATTTTCCGGAAAAATACTGTAAAATATAAAACAGAAGCCACTGCATGCAGTTGTATCAGCACCAAAATTTCGAGACGGGTAGGATTATTAGGTGCTCATTATGAGGAAATTGACACGAATATAATCGAGGTTCCAACCGCGAAATGTAAGCTGATGCGAGATGAAAAGCATTCTATAGCTGGCGATTTGCATTTCCAAAATGACACTTTCATGGCAACTAACAATTCCTTAGAAATTGGATGGGGAAGTTGGCCATTCAACCTTTTTTGGAAGGAATCAAGATTATCAAATTGTTTCACTTACAAAACTGTAGTATTTACACGCCACGGACTGGAAGGCATTAATACCCCCCTAGGGGAGTGTCCGAATTGTGCCTATAAATCGGGAGCGTGCCGGTGTACTAAAAATAGCCTCTTATGGAACCCCGAAATTATTCAACAATGTGCTTATATTTGGCTCGCAAAATGGAAGGGAGAGTATTCTACATCCATTTGGATAGCTGAAGATCGAGATTTTGCATTAACTTTTGAGAATAGGTCGACCCTTTTTTGACCCTGATTGTTTCCCCGAAAATGAGTTTCACCAATTGGTCGTATCGGATCAGTCATTTGCTGTGCCTGTTGAGGAATTTAGTCGCACTCTGTTCGAAGCTGGATCGATGTACGAAAACAGGAAGAAAAGAAGTGCCGAACCCGAGATTGGTCTTGTTTACTCCTCACAATTGTCAGCACAACTAACTGCGTTAAGTTTACAAACTACGCAGGCAACTCAACGTCTTTTTGTAGAGACAGTTCGAAAAATTTGTACTAGCATGCAGATCATGTCGGATCAAATTTTCACAATGGCCATAGCGAACCCCACTTTGTTGGCCAGATATTTTTTAGGAAACCCATTTGTTTCAGCCCGCCTTATTAGTAAAAGCATATTGGAGATAAAGCCATGCTTTGCGATTGCTGTGAGTGATTTGCACTATGACTGGCAAATAGGCCACTGTTTTTTATACCTCCCAGTAACATTTAAATTGGATGGAAAAAAGATGCATGGATTTATGGACCCAATTACTTTTATTATTCACTCCAGCTCAAAAGAAAAAGATTGCAAAGGGGAATACCAAACCTATATGATGAGTAACGGAGTACTTAATCAGTATGATCAAAAAACGGGGGATATGAAGCAAATTCCCCCCGAGGCTATCAGACAGTTGACTCGTAATGGAAAAATTGACTTTCCAGAAATGTCTGCGCAAATATTCAAAAATAAAATTTTAGCAAACTTGACAGAAATGTATTCTCCAGAAAGCTTCCAAGAAACTTTGAATAGTGCTAAAATGATTCAAGAAATCAATCGACTGTCAAAGCCAAATGCGTGGGAATTTAATTCAGATCAAACAGGACAATTCGCAAGTGGAATTGTTTCAAAAGGGTTATTTTCGTTTTTGTGGGGTGGAATCGTAAGTGCCAATCAACTTTGGGTGTTTATGTGTTGCTGTTATGTCACCATTACTGCATTAATACAATTGTTTTTGCCATTGGCCATTGCGCAAGCATTACAGTATCTCAATGTGGGGGGATTGCTTGCAGGGTTAATCAGAAGAATTTGGAGGGCTCCAATGGTAAGAACTGAAATAAATGGAATCCGTGCAGGAAATGGAGTAAACAATGACATAAAGTTGAAGACCTATCCCCAATTAAATCCATTGGAAGTCGATTATCGATTAGACGCTGCTAACAAAGAAAAATCTGTTCCCCTGACAGAAAGATGGCCTTCGCCAAAGGAAAAAGCGAAACCGAAGAGAAAAACTGTTGAATTTGTATCAATAAACTTAGATGAAAGTCAAATTCCTGGAACAAGCGTAGAATCAAATGTAAAAGCATGTAAAAAACCTAAAAGTGTTATGACTGCCCGGGGAAACGATGTAGGTTGTGATGAATGCTTTAGAACAAGAGGAATAGTGAATAGACAAAATGCGATTTTTTTGTTGGACACCGGTGCACATGTTTCATTGAGCAGTCTGAAAACAGCTCAAAAATTGGGGTTAAGACAGCTAAACCACCCCGAAATCTCAGGGGTTATTGGTGTAGATGGGAAAATTGTGCCAGTTTTAGGCCAAAGTGAAATTTTGGTAGAAATATCAGGCTGTACCATAGAAACCACACTCTCAGTGGTGGACAGAGAAATCGGAAAAAGTGGTGCTTACGACTTGATATTAGGTCGGAATACTTTCAGGAAATTCCCATTTTACCTGGATTTGCAAAATGGCACATTGATAAAAAAGGGTGAAAAGAAAATCATGACTTTTGAAAGCAAGACAGAAAAAGAAAATGAAATATTGTCGAATTTGATGGAACAAGCCAACACCAAAGACGAAATTGAGCTTAAAAAGTTATATGAGTGTTTAAGAAAAAATTGGGACGTTTTTTCAGCCAATGAATACGATTTAGGAACATGTGAAATCATTGCACCCCCTATTTTAACAACAACGGAAGTACCAGAACGCAGGAAACCGTACCCTGTGCCAGAGAAGTATGAGGCAGAACTGAAAATTCACATTAAGAAAATGTTAGAAGTAGGTGTCATCAAAGAAAGTTTTACGCCTTGGGTGCATAGTATTGTGTTGGTCAAAAAGTCAACCGGACAATTAAGACCGTGCGTTGATTTTCGACCTCTTAATAAAGTCACAATTCCTGACCCTTACCCACTACCCCGAATGGATAAGGCAATTTTTGGAGCAGCTGGTAAGCAATGGTATTCCACCTTGGATATGGCCTCTGGATTCTGGCAAATACCATTGGATTCAGAGAGTTCATACAAGTGCGGTATTATAACGCCATGGGGTTTGTTTCAAATGCTTAAACTGCCGTTTGGTTTAAGGAACGCTCCGAGTATTTTTCAAAGGACAATGGATAAAATTTTGGAAGGAATGTCAAACGTTTCAGTATACATAGATGATATCTTAGTCCATTCCGATACACTTGAAGAGCATTTAAATAGTTTGGATGAAATTTTTGTTCGATTCCGAAAAAACGGTCTAAAACTGAAAGGAGCTAAGTGTCGATTCCTTCAAGAAAAATGTGTTTATTTAGGTCATATTCTATCAAAAAATGGATATCAACCGTCACTGACTAACCGGGAAGTGATCGAAAATTTTCCTGAACCGAAAGATGTTAAAGAAATCAAACGATTTCTAGGAATGGTTTCGTTCTTTCGTAAATTCATTCCGAATTTTGCTAGCATTGCACACCCTTTGAATCGATTGACAAGAGGAGATCAGAAAAGCTTTGAATGGGGAGAAAAAGAAGAAAAAGCGATGAGTGAATTGAAAGCAGAATTATTAAAGTCCCCGTGCCTTAAGCCGCCAAATTACAACTTACCGTTTTATTTATTTACGGATGCTTCGGCCATAGCCTACGGAGGGGCTTTAATGCAGGCTAAGAATGGTGAGCAAATGCATGCCGTAGGGTACTGGTCTCGTACCCTAAACGATGTGGAGAGTAGGTTGCCACCCACTCACGGTGAATTGGCTGCCATAGTGCATGCCGTTCAAAATTTCCGTCCAATAATATATGGAGTTGATTTAATAATTTTAACCGATCATCGACCACTCACATTTCTGTTTCAAAAAGCAAGCACAAATCCCAAATTGAATAGGTGGCTTATGGCCATGCAGGAATACGAACCTAAGGTTATCTATGTTGAAGGAAGGGCGAATAGAGTAGCCGATGCCCTTTCCCGAGTACCAATTTCATGGGACGGAGTGGAGGCTAAACTTAAAGAAGATATACCACATTTATTGGCCATAGAGGAAGCGATAGATAGACAAAAAATAGAGAAAGAAACGAAGAATGATCCAATACTTTCAAGAGTAGTGTCAAAAATAAGAGAGAATTGGACGGATCCGATTGAAGTTGATGTAGAATTATTTTACCAAAACAGAGACAATTTATATTTGGAAGGTGGTTTAATCCGAAAAGGTCCAAATGGGCAGTTAGTGATTCCAGAAAAACTGAAAGTACCTGTTTTGGAGCTGATACATAAGGCCCATTTTGGAATTGTGAGGGGTAAAGCGAAAGCTAGGAAGCATGTATGGTGGCCAAAAATATCAGAAGATTTAGAGAATTTTGTAAAAGAATGCGAAATATGTCAAAGAAATGCCCCAAGTCCACCCCGATCAGAGCCTGATTATCGATGGCCCGAGTCCAAATTCCCTTTTGAGAGAGTGCATGCGGACCTTGCCGGTCCTATATGGGGAACTAATTTTTTAATACTAATTGATTCTCACTCAAAATTTCCATTTGTTCATCAAATGAACTCGACAAACTCTTTACAAATAATAAACGCGTTCCGCGAAATATTTGGTGTCTTTGGATCCCCCCGGTTGCTAGTGACGGACAATGGTCCTCAGTTTACGTCGTCTGAGATGTCGGATTTTTTGTGGGGAGAGGGAGTGATACACAAAACAACGGCACCATATCACCCCTCAAGCAACGGCGAGGCAGAAAGATTTGTGAGGACCCTTAAGGAGGGGCTCAAAAAACTTTTGGATGAGGGCAATAATCTGAAGATGGCCCAATTTATTCTCCTACAAGAGTACCGGGCGTCCCCAAGTACAGTTTTGAATGGAAATAGCCCCGCTCAAATGTTTTTGAGAAGGGAACTACGGACAGAAATGGACCGATTAAAAATGCCGCCAAAAGAAAGGCCGGAGGATGGAGGCCCTCAGGCGGAAAGACAAGAAAGGCATTCGGCGGTGGACGAGGGGCGTCCGAGCAATCGGATCAGGAAACGGAAAAGTTTCGAAGGCGGAGACTCCGTCTGGGTCCAGAATTTGGGTGAAAGGAACAGATGGACTCCGGCGGTGCTGTTGGAGCCAATAGGAGAACGAATGTGGAGAATGGAAATGGAAGGGGGCGGAGAGAGAGTCGCGCATCTCGACCAAATAAAAGAAAGACGATTGCCCACTCGTCAATGATACCTCAGTCTCCACTTTGTACATTTTTTTTCTCTCCAATATTAGTTCATTTTTGCCCTTCCCCTAAAAACTGTTTCTTTCCTAACATTAAAATAATCAAATATATAAATTCCCTTCCCAATATTCACCATTCCATCTCACAATCTTTGCTTTCAGCAATTTTTGTTTTTCCTGATCACCTTCCACTCTCGACCTGATCACTTCCCTCAATCCCAAATCTAATAATCCATGGCGTCGGAAGACCTAAGCGTGATCCTGGAGCCCGAGCAAGAGAAAGAGAATGTCGACCCCAAGAGTGAGGAGAAGCCTCGCAAAAAGCGCCTCTTGCCGGCTCCGATGGTTGGCGAAGTGGCCAGAATGATGGATCATTTGAAGAGTGCTATGATGGACGAGATCCGCGGTTGCTTGGAGCTGGTGCGAGAGGCCATGATGGACGAGGTCCAACAGGCAGTGAACAACCTGTGGGCCAAGATTCGGCCAATTTTGGAAGACCAAAGCCGATCAATCGCGGCTTTGGCAGAGGCCATGGATGAGATGACGATAAAAGAGGCGGAGAATGAGGCGCCGGAGGCGTCAGGTAACCCACAGGCCAGTGGAGGTCCAGCGGTGGCCGAACCGTTGGCTAACCAAAGTCCAGCAATTGAAAGAGGCCCAGCGGACGATGAACTGCGGGAGGATCAAAGCCCACCACGAGGTGGAGGTCCAATTGGCAATGAGCCATTGGCTAATCAGGCACCGGCCCGGAACGCACGAAGCAACGTGGGATTTTTTAATGGTGGGCGCGGCGGCTACGGCGGTGAATGGCGCGGCCGGCGCCGTCAGGACAATGGACGTGGGCGATTGAACTTCTTGTTCCGCCAGCTTGAGCGCGAAGTGGGAGGACGCGCGCATGTGCCGCATCCCTACCTGGAGTTCCGTCGTGGTGGAGGCCGGCGAGGGAATGGACCGTACAACGGGTTCGAGCGTGGGCGTGGATCGTATGGCCGTGCGGATCGGGCGGCGAGCGGAGGCGGACCACGCGGAGGGCACTGATCAGATGATGGACTGGACTCGCGCGAAGGGGGGAGAGATGTTGGATTCCCTCTGATTGAAAAAAGCCGCTTTTGGTTCCCCACCCATCCATCACTCGTCCCCATCCCTTCACTAAACCCAAAATACAATCTGTTGCCCTTTATGCATTTGCCGATTTTCCCAGCCAATATTTGTGTAACGGGACCTCTGCCCGTTTCCCTCTCGAATGTTTTCTCGACTCCTCCCTCCCTTGACCAGTATTTAAGAAATATGCTTCAGCCATTCTTCAGGTTCTTTTATCTCAATTTTGTCAGGTTCCCTGCCTGAGCTTTCTTTTGCATTTACCATACTTTTGCCTTAAACCTTCGATAAACTCTTTTCCCAACCAAGCCCCAAATTTGAGTCGAGAGTCCAAATCAAGAGTCGGGGACACAACACCCCCCCCCCAATCAGTCCCCAGATGAACTGTTCCAGCCGTTGACCCTCCCTCCCCCCCCCCAATCAGTCCCCAGATGAACTGTTCCAGCCGTTGACCCTCCCCCCCCCCCCCAATCAGTCCCCAGATGAACTGTCCAGCCGTTGACCCTCCCTCCCCCCCCCCCAATCAGTCCCCAGATGAACTGTTCCATCGTTGACCCTCCCTCCCTCCCCCAATCAGTCCCCAGATGAACTGTTCCAGCCGTTGACCCCCCTCCCCCCCCCCAATCAGTCCCCAGATGAACTGTTCATCCGTTGACCCTCCCTCCCTCCCCCAATCAGTCCCCAGATGAACTGTTCCATCCGTTGACCCTCCCTCCCCCCCCCCAACAGTCCCCAGATGAACTGTTCCAGCCGTTGACCCTCCCTCCCCCCCCCCAATCAGTCCCAGATGAACTGTTCCATCCGTTGACCCTCCCTCCCCCCCCCAATCAGTCCCCAGATGAACGTTCCATCCGTTGACCCTCCCTCCCCCCCCCAATCAGTCCCCAGATGAACTGTTCCATCGTTGACCCTCCCTCCCTCCCCCCAATCAGTCCCCAGATGAACTGTTTCCATCCGTTGACCTCCCTCCCTCCCCCCCCAATCAGTCCCCAGATGAACTGTTCCATCCGTTGACCCTCCCCCCTCCCCCCCAATCAGTCCCCAGATGAACTGTTCCATCCGTTGACCCTCCCTCCCTCCCCCCAATCAGTCCCCAGATGAACTGTTCCATCCGTTGACCCTCCCTCCCCCCCCAATCATCCCCAGATGAACTGTCCTCCGTTGCACCTCCCTCCCCCCCAATCAGTCCCCAGATGAATGTTCCATCCGTTGACCCTCCCTCCCCCCCCCAATCAGTCCCAGATGAACTGTTCCATCGTTGACCCTCCCTCCCCCCCCCAATCAGTCCCCAGATGAACTGTTCCATCCGTTGACCCCCCTCCCTCCCCCAATCAGTCCCAGATGAACTGTTCATCCGTTGACCCTCCCCTCCCCCCCCAATCAGTCCCCAGATGAACTGTTCATCCGTTGACCCTCCCTCCCCCCCCCAATCAGCCCCAGATGAACTGTTCCATCCGTTGACCCTCCCTCCTCCCCCCCAATCAGTCCCAGATAACTGTTCCATCCGTTGACCCTCCCTCCCTCCCCCCCAATCAGTCCCCAGATGAACTGTCCATCCGTTGACCCTCCCTCCCCCCCCAATCAGTCCCCAGATGAACTGTTCCATCCGTTACCCTCCTCCCTCCCCCCCCCAATCAGTCCCCAGATGAACTGTTCCATCCGTTGACCCTCCTCCCCCCCCCAATCAGTCCCCAGATGAACTGTTCCATCCGTTGACCCTCCCTCCCTCCCCCCAATCAGTCCCCAGATGAACTGTTCCATCCGTTGACCCTCCCTCCCCCCCCCAATAGTCCCCAGATGAACTGTTCCATCCGTTGACCCTCCCTCCCCCCCCAATCAGTCCCCAGTGAACTGTTCCATCCGTTGACCCTCCCTCCCTCCCCCCCAATCAGTCCCCAGATGAACTTTCCATCCGTTGACCCTCCCTCCCCCCCCCAATCAGTCCCCAGATGAACTGTTCCATCCTTGACCCTCCCTCCCCCCCCCCCAATCAGTCCCCAGATGAACTGTTCCATCCGTTGACCTCCCTCCCCCCCCCAATCAGTCCCCAGATGAACTGTTCCATCCGTTGACCCTCCCTCCCCCCCCCAATCAGTCCCCAGATGAACTGTTCCATCCGTTGACCCCTCCCTCCCCCCCCCCATCAGTCCCCAGATGAACTGTTCCAGCCGTTGACCCTCCCTCCTCCCCCCCAATCATCCCAGATGAACTGTTCCAGCCGTTGACCCTCCCTCCCCCCCCCAATCAGTCCCCAGATGAATGTTCCAGCCGTTGACCCTCCCTCCCCCCCCCAATCAGTCCCCAGATGAACTGTTCCAGCGTTGACCCTCCCTCCCCCCCCCCAATCAGTCCCCAGATGAACTGTTCCAGCCGTTGACCTCCCTCCCCCCCCCCAATCAGTCCCCAGATGAACTGTTCCAGCCGTTGACCCTCCCTCCCCCCCCCCAATCAGTCCCCAGATGAAACTGTTCCAGCCGTTGACCCTCCCTCCCCCCCCCAATCAGTCCCCAGATGAACTGTTCATCCGTTGACCCTCCCTCCCTCCCCCCCAATCATCCCCAGATGAACTGTTCCAGCCGTTGACCCTCCCTCCCCCCCCCAATCAGTCCCCAGAGAACTGTTCCATCCGTTGACCCTCCCTCCCCCCCCCAATCAGTCCCCAGATGAACTGTTCAGCCGTTGACCCTCCCTCCTCCCCCCCAATCAGTCCCCAGATGAACTGTTTCCATCCGTGACCCTCCCTCCCCCCCCCAATCAGTCCCCAGATGAACTGTTCCAGCCGTTGACCCTCCTCCCCCCCCCCAATCAGTCCCCAGATGAACTGTTCCATCCGTTGACCCTCCCTCCCCCCCCCCAATCAGTCCCCAGATGAACTGTTCCATCCGTTGACCCTCCCTCCCTCCCCCCCATCAGTCCCCAGATGAACTGTCCCGTTGTTCCATCGTTACCCTCCTCCCCCCCCCAATCATCCCCAGATGAACTGTTCCATCCGTTGACCCTCCCTCCCTCCCCCCAATCAGTCCCCAGTGAACTGTTCCATCCGTTGACCCTCCCTCCCCCCCCAATCAGTTCCCCAGATGAACTGTTCCATCCGTTGACCCTCCCTCCCTCCCCCCCAATCAGTCATCCAGATGAACTGCTTCCACCGTTGACCCTCCCTCCCTCCCCCCCAATCAGTCCCCAGATGAACTGTTCCATCCGTTGCCCTCCCTCCCTCCCCCCCCCAATCAGTCCCCGATGAACTGTTCATCCGTGTGAACCCTCCTCCCCCCCCAATCAGTCCCCCGATGAACTGTTCCATCCGTTGACCCTCCCTCCCCTCCCCAATCAGTCCCCAGATTGAACTGTTCCATCCGTTGACCCTCCCTCCCTCCCCCCCAACAGTCCCCAGATGAACTGTTCCATCCGTTGACCCTCCCTCCCCCCCCCAATCAGTCCCTCAGATGAACTGGTCAATCCGTTGACCCTCCTCCCCACCCCATCAGTCCCCAGATAGACTTTCCATCCGTTGAACCTCCCTCCCCCCCCCCAATCAGTCCCCAGATGAACTGTTTCCATCGTTTGACCCTCCCTTCCCTCCCCCCAATCAGTCCCCAGATGAACTGTTCCAGCCGTTGCCCTCCCTCCCCCCCCCCCAATCAGTCCCCAGATGAACTGTTCATCCGTTGACCCTCCCCCCTCCCCCCCAATCAGTCCCCAGATGAACTGTTCCAGCCGTTGACCCTCCCTCCCCCCCCCAATCAGTCCCCAGATGAACTGTTCCATCCGTTGACCCTCCCTCCCCCCCCCCCAATAGTCCCCAGATGAATTGTTCCATCCGTGTTGACCCTCCCTCCCCCCCCCAATCAGTCCCAGATGAACTGTTCATCCGTTGACCCTCCCTCCCTCCCCCCCCAATCATCCCCAGATGAACTGCTCCAGCTGTCTGTTTTCCACCTCCGACTCCATCCGGTCAACCACCGACAATTTCGAATTGGACTCGCGCCTTTTCATTCCGCCAGATCAGTGGCAAATGAATGGGCGTTGTTGCCACGGGTCGGGAGAAGACGGGGAGGCCATGTCCGTTTTGGATGGGACCGCGGGAAGTCTCCGGCTGGAATATCAATCAAGTGACAATTACGGAATTATATTCGAATTTCGATGTTTTTAATTTAGCTGGTCGTCGTCTCTACAAGCAGCTAAAGGAGGACGGCAGCAAACTGATGGCCAACAATTGCGCGGTTTGAATGCAATTTAAAACAATAAATGTTTACTTTAGCCTTTTGCCGATCACTCGGACTCAAATGGCCTTGTCTCCTCCAATTCTGATCACCCCAAAGAGCAGTTGTGTCATTGTATCGGATGGTTCGTTTAGTTTTTCTCTTCGTCATATTTTCAATTTTAGGACGGAAAAGCAGGAAATGTGCCGCGACAGAATTTCGGACACCGAAGGGCAAAATGCCAACGGGCCTAAAAAGGATGTGGGAAAAGTTGTGGAATTGGCCGAGGAGCAATTTGGCCAATTGGTCACTCACTTTCGCATTTTGTCTGCCAAAGTGCAGAAAGAGGTAATGGCAGTTGACGGAAATTCAGACACCGTTTTCAAGGAGTTCCTCAACGAAATTCACGAGGATTGGATGTTTGCCGCGATGGTCGTGGACCGCATTTGTGAGTCCGGTCTCTGGTCCGTCGATGACCATCCTTTTAGGCTTCCTGACCTTCTCGCTCTTCTTGCTTTTCTGCATCGGATTCGTCGTTTGGAAGGCGCCCCATTTATATGCGTGAGGGAAAGGAACGCCAAAAAAAGAATCAATTAAAATACGAAAAGTTCGTTCCTTTTTCGTGTCATCGGCACTATCTTTTTCACTTAATAAACTCTCTTTTCTTTCATCCACCAAATAAACGCCCACCGAATTACCGAATTTGAAAGGCTCTAACTAATGGAATCGGTCGGATGAATTGGCGGGGGGGGGGGGCAGCAATGAAAGAAGATAAGCAAATTGAAAGGGTAAACGATGGATGATAAGGGAGAGGGGGGGGGGGGGGGGGGTCTTTACTCTTTCTTTGCTATTCCCCCCCCCTCGCCTATGACCATTCATTCATTCTCTTAACCATCCACCAACCTCAACTTCACCATCATTTGAACACTTTCATATTATGCAAACAACATTTATTGTATTCCCACCTCTTTCTCCGGCTTCCGTCCGTTTCAGCTTTCGCTCTCAAAATGCTCAAGGTCCAATCCCATTATTTGCTTCTGCCACTGCTCGCCATTGCCGTCGTCGGCAAATTGGCAAACAGAGTTCATTGTCCCGACGGACAGTCCTTTTGCCCCGATGACACCACTTGTTGCCAACTTTCGGACGAAGGCCATTACGGGTGAGTGAAGGGAATAGGACTTTGATTATTCTGTTGGACGCATTATCTGAGTCCCCACTGAAAGGACACTTCAGTCCCGGGCTTATAACTGCTTCATTGCTACTTCCGCGCAAAAAGCCTTCAGCGTTAGGCTTAGAGAGGAGTCGATTAGTATATGTTTGGTTGATTTGGAGTCTGGGCCCTATAATGCAATTTTACTTTCTGTTCTCACAAATCAGCTGTTGTCCTCTGCCAAAGGCAATTTGCTGCAGCGATCACTTGCACTGCTGTCCGGAGAGCTCCCAATGCGACTTGCAGCACCAAACTTGCCTGGTCTGTGGATGCGGCCAACCATAATTAGCCGATCGAGATTCTCGATCGGTCCTCAAGTCCGGGCCTTAACCATAACCATTCCCGAAACCTCCACAGCAAGCGGACGGGCGCTCCCAGCCTTTCTACCGGAAAATCCCAGCCTCCTCCTCCACTCACAATGAGAGGCCGCCCATCGAGCAAAAGCAATTGAAAGAAGAAGTGAAAGAAAGCAAATTAAAGCAAATTACCTAATTATATCAAATTTAAGGTAATCTGTCCGGACAAAAGTTCCAAATGCCCGCCCCAAACGACTTGCTGTCCGTTGAACGCGGCGGCTTTTGGACGCCATCGAAAAGACTTTTGGCGTCATCAATTCACTTCCCACCAAAGCGTATGCGCAGCTTTTTGGAAATTACGAAAATCTTTAAAATGAAAATTGCCCTTTTTTCGACGCGTTACGGCTGCTGTCCGACTGTACAGGCCGTTTGTTGTAAGGATCATCTGCACTGTTGCCCTCGCGGTACGCGCTGCGACTCGGAGGAGGGCAAATGCCTCGGGGGAGTGAGTAAATGGAAAGTGCCAAAAATCCTTTGCCCTTAAGGAGCGAACTGAACAAGAACAGCCTTTTGGGTCGTCATGTCTCTTTCTTTGTATTCTTTTTTATATATTTCCCGAAATTCCCACAGAATTGTGCCAATGAGAAAAGTCCCTGCCACCAAATTGACGCATTTAAAGTCGGCCCCGGAAACGGAACCGTCCGTGCACTTTTGCGGAGACGGCGTCGGCCTGAAGGGGGGACATCGCCGCGCGTCCGCCTGCGGGCGAAACGAAAAATGGTCAGAATTAAACAAATCGCCCAAATCCCCCCCCCCCCCCCTCAGAATTTAACAAATCGCCCAAATCCCCCCCCCCCTCAGAATTAAACAAATCGCCCAAATCCCCCCCCCCCCCTCCAGAATTAACAAATCGCCCAAATCCCCCCCCCCTCAGAATTAAACAAATCGCCCAAATCCCCCCCCCCCCTCAGAATTAAACAAATCGCCCAAATCCCCCCCCCCCCCCTCAGAATTAAACAAATCGCCAAATCCCCCCCCCCCCCTCAGAATTAAACAAATCGCCCAAATCCCCCCCCCCTCAGATTAAACAAATCGCCCAAATCCCCCCCCCCCCCCTCAGAATTAAACAAATCGCCCAAATCCCCCCCCCCCCTCAGAATTAAACAAATCGTCCAAATCCCCCCCCCCCCCTCAGAATTAACAAATCGCCCAAATCCCCCCCCCCCCTCAGAATTAAACAAATCGCCCAAATCCCCCCCCCCTCAGAATTAAACAAATCGCCCAAATCCCCCCCCCCCTCAGAATTAAACAAATCGCCCAATCCCCCCCCCCCCTCAGAATTAAACAAATCGCCCAAATCCCCCCCCCCGCCGCCTCGTTTAGCTGTCGCCACAGAGACGAGGAGGACAAAAAGACGACCGGATGCTGCCCTTTCGTGGACGGCCAATGCTGCGTTCATTCCGCGCATTGCTGCCCCATCGGATTCGCGTAAATTCGAACATTTTGGTGAACGGATTCCGCCAACTTTTATTTTTCAGTTGTGCCCGGGAGGAGGGACGCTGTGTCAGTGAACAGAACGGCATTTCGCTTTCCACGCTAATGTTCCCTACCGGTCCTGCGGCTAAACGAGTACAAATAAATTAGCAAGAAAATTGCTTAATGGTTTTGAAACGATTTAAAGCGCTTCCACGGACTGAAACCGCCGACAGAATGCCCCGACGGAACATTCTGCGCCTCCCCAACGGACATTTGCTGTCCTCGCACATTGGCGGGAGTCGAAGGCGAAGAAACAACGATCTTCGACTGTTGTCCGTTGAACGGAGTTGCGATAAATGAAATAATTTCAATTCAAATTTAAATTTTGTTTAGGGAATTTGCTGCAAGGGAATTGGGAAGTGTTGCCCGATGGGCTACAAATGTTCTGGGGAGGGATGCGAACGGATGAATGTGCGCGAGCAAATCATTCATCTTTTCCTGGACAAGAACTGAACAAATAAATGAGACGAAACGATCCTTCAAATGACCTTAATTTCTCTTCCAAAGGTTTTTGTTATCGTCGCCTCATATTCAGAAGACTCTCTTAAGGGAGAATATTTTTTGATTAAAAATACGTTCCCAGTCGGACTCGAACCAATCAATGCCTGTCTAAGCATTGTGGTCGGTCTCAACACAAAAGGAGGGGGGGGGGCTTGATGCCATTGCGTTTTGTTGCTGCTACACCCAGCACTTGTGTCGTTACTATTGAATGCGATCGCTTGTTCCCTCTGGGCTGTGCTTATTCATTTCTCGTTACGGCCGACACGAAATCACTTTTCCGAAAATGCCAAAAGATAACGGCTTATAAATGTAAGGAAGCGAGTGTCCAACTGGCGGGGATATAAACCATGAGGACGGACGGCTTGTGGGGAAAAGTTGCTGATCACTACACCGAAGGTCGTGGGTTGAGGAGTAATGTGAATTTATTAACCATTTTCGGTTGTATTTGTGAGAGTAAACGACCGAATTAAAGGAAACAACAAAAGGAGGGCGAATTTAATTAATTTGAGCATCGAAATAAATCCAATTTATGATGATCATGACCGCAAAAAATCGCAGACCAATTCGTAAAAAAAGAAAGACAGCGCCGATTGGACGGCAGCCTTCAACACCGCTGGGGACAAACCTTTGAAAAGGCCTAAACGAAGGAATTGGAAAATCAAAATCATTTTTACCAGTGTGGGGGGGGGGGAGGAGGACATTTAAAGCAGTTAAGCCTAATCTTTTAAAATAAACATTCCCTTTAAAAAGTTACTCCGCTAGAAAAGTATGAAAAAAAGCCTTACCAAAAACAGTTTCTCTTCTAATCACTCCTAAGAATGTGCGCAACATTCCTCTATCCGAGGTCGTTTGGCCATACGCCTCCTTCCTAATGTGGCGGTTCACCTGCAGCCTGTGCCGAACCAAATCGAACGGGTACTGAAGAAAGTTTCCGGATTTAAAATTTAAAAAATTACCAAAAACCGTTATCGATTTGGCCGCCATCCCTGCCACCCATCCGGACACAATCCGACCGATGGATTCATTGTTGCCCTGATAAACGCTGCTCCAGTAAACGCTGACCAGATTGTAGAATGTGAATTGAAGACCTGACTTTTTGTTTTGGATTAAGACGGACGGAAATTGGTGGCCGGGCTAACCGGTGAATGGCGCAATCTGTAAGAGAGAGGGGACCAACCCTCGGAAGTACCCCGCCGGCCCCTCATAGCGCCACGTTTTGATGAATGCGTGTGCCATGTTGCGGTACGTCCGATGGGCCCCCTGCGCCACCATTCGCGTTCTCACCACGTCGAAAGGCATTGCGCAGGTGGTGGCAAGACCTCAAAGTGGAGCAATTGAACGAAGGTCCGAACGCCCAATTTGCTCACAGCCGGCACCCGCCCCACAGACAAAGTCAACCGATTTGGTGAACTCGCGAAGGCCGAGGTCGACGGCCTGCTTGGTGAACAGTTCGAAGGTGCAAAACTGTACCAGACCGGAAGATTTGGGAAGCAAATCAGCGCAAAATGTATTTAACGAAAATATCTTGGGCGGGGCGATCCATGGACACGGGGTGAATGGAAATTCGCCCCATTAAATCGTTCACTGTTAAATGAGACAGGATAAAGTCGGGCGCCATCTTCCCAAATTTGATGTTAAAACGGGAGACCAACATAGACCGGAAACAGTTTAGTCAATTTTAACAAGACTCAAAACGTCCCAAATTT
This sequence comes from Globodera rostochiensis, assembly GCA_018350325.1. Lineage (NCBI taxonomy): Eukaryota > Metazoa > Nematoda > Chromadorea > Rhabditida > Heteroderidae > Globodera > Globodera rostochiensis. Next base: position 2,895,063 of record JAEVLN010000011.1, read on the forward strand.
TTTTTTCGGAGAAATTAATAATGTAATGTTTAAATGAACTTGCCATAGACAACTGAAAGGCCTTGTGCGGGGATATGACCGCGCCTTAAATAAGTTAAGCCGATTTAAAAGTCAAAGCTTTCCTAACCAAAATGCCGCGATTCCCTCTTCGTGATAAATCACTTTGGCAGATTGGAAAACCCCGCTGTATTTTCCATGACCTTTTCCATGCAATGGCTCCTCTTGAAGCTAAATTAGCAAATTTGAAGGCCAGAATATTTAAATCCACCTGCAGTCGGATTTTGATGACATCGAATGGCTGAATCAAAGCCCTTGTGGCGACTCCAGTGAAGAAGCCGGCCTGGACATACTGAAAAACCGTTCAAGTAAAATGGGGGGGGGGGGATAAGCAGCCTTTGCTTGACACAACTGGGTTGATGGGGACACTATGTGTAATCCCTCCGGGTGTTCCGAAGACGCTGCGCATGCTTAAACGTCATTTACTAATCTAATTGATCTGATTTAGTTGTTTTAGCTAACGAAAAAATACTCAGCGCCCTCGAAACTCCGTGCGCTGTCCAGGTCCCTGACTATGAGCTTCTGAATAATCCACACTCGACACGCTGGTTATTGTCTCCCCAAGAATTCTATTTTACAAGAAACCAGTTGTGGCCGAGTTTACATCTTTTGCAACTATAGAGAGCGCTCGCTACCTTTACCTGAAATGGACGAAGATCACTTTCCTGGTCTTCCTTCTTAGATTCCCTTCGATTTAATCCGACAACCATTAGTTTAGTAAATAAACTTTGCTAAAGTGTAAAGGTGCTAGGTATTTCGTAAAAAAGGCAAGGGTCATTTCGTAAAAAAGGCAAGGGTCATTTCGTAAAAAAGGCAAGGGTCATTTCGTAAAAAAGGCAAGGGTCATTTCGTAAAAAAGGCAAGGGTCATTTCGTAAAAAAAGGCAAGGGTCATTTCGTAAAAAAGGCAAGGGTCATTTCGTAAAAAAGGCAAGGGTCATTTCGTAAAAAAGGCAAGGGTCATTTCGTAAAAAAGGCAAGGGTCATTTCGTAAAAAAGGCAAGGGTCATTTCGTAAAAAAGGCAAGGGTCATTTCGTAAAAAAGGCAAGGGTCATTTCGTAAAAAAGGCAAGGGTCATTTCGTAAAAAAAGGAAGATGAAGATGGTTTCGTTGATGTCGTCGGATAGATAATTAAAATTTTGACGTTTTTCACTTATTTCCATCAAAATTAACAATTTATAAATTATAATTGTTAAAAAGATGTAAAAAAAATTTAAATGGTTCAGAAACTTGATGGAGAAATGGCTGATAAATAAAAACACCGAAAATCAGCATTAACATGGAGAGGATTCGAACCTGCACAATCAACCCATTGGGACGCACAGACCACTAAGACAAAAAGACCTGCCGTTTTTGAACGGCGACCTTAAAATCGATTGTTGTGCAAAGCAATCATGCTTCCTAGCTATATAATTAATTATTAATTAAGGAATAGACTTAAAATTCAATGGATTTTTCTTGTCATATAATTTCATAAAGAACAAAATAAATAAACCCTCAACTTTATTTTACTTTTATAACTCTAGGATCCATTCATTTTTTATTGTAAAAAAAGGGAAATTTGCATGAAACGTTTTTGCGCTTTGCGCTTCGAATGCATCCTAAAAACATTATTAATAATTGTGCTTTATGAAAATTTACAGAATTCGGCAGCGCCAAGATCTGTTGAGTTCCATTGATTCTTTTTTTCGCTAAACGATTGATTCTTCGTCTAAATGATGGTGAACGCACGAGATTTTCTAATCAACGCCACAAAAAATGGCGATTTGCAACACAAAAGAGCGGCGGCCACGCTGATCGGAAAAAGTTTGATCAAAACAACTCCCGGAACGGGGAAAACGCCGTTGGGGTTGGGATGCACTGAATCAAATTACGGCAAAAATGCAACTGTCTCTGATGACGCTCAAAGGCAAAATGATGGCGTTTCCGGTTGCAATACGACTAACAATAATATGTCCAACAACAATTCGTCCTTATACGAGGTGTGGTTTTTATTTTTCTTAGCTTCTTATCATGATATGGTAACCACGGATCGCATTTGATTTGCTAATATTTTTCATTCAGACAATGGAAGATGAAATCACGCCGCAAAGTTCCAATTCTTTGAAGCCTGACATAACCAATGGAAAGCTGGTTGGTATCTTTTAAGTTGACTTCTTTTGAAGTGCAGAATTGTTCAGGTAAAGACAATTTCGAATGGGACCGTAAATAGGATGAATTTGGCTTGGAATAAGGACAACATCAGAGAGAGGGAGACGGAACAGAGTCGCGGCCCATCGGTTGGGTCGCCGATGGTCGAAATTGAACAGCCTGAAGATGAAAAGTCGCCACCCCTCGTCAAAATACAGGCAAAATTGCGATAAGCTCGAAAAAAAGAAAATGGGCATTGGTTCAGTCGCTATTTGTTCAATTTTAGGCCCGAAAAGTGAACTGTAAGACATCGAACGGGGAATTGCATATGGTGGATTGGTATTTGAGTGCGTTTTTATTTTCTTTGAGAGCTTCCGACAGACGTCAAATTCATTTTTAGTGCAACAGAGCAAACACTTTAAACGCATTTGGGAGGAGCACAAAGACAAAAAGAAAGGCACGAACGGCCGATCGCGCAAATTCACTTTTAACATGGACGCCATTGACGCGGAAACATTTCGACGCGTTTTGGAATGGCTTGTGGAGCACGATGGTGAGAACAAATTATTGCCCCCAGGCACGTATTTAGGGGGGAGGGGTACGCGGGTTTTCTGACGATGCTTGGCCAGAATTTATTTGGGAAAAATTAAAAAAAGACAATCTTTTCGTGAGATTTTAAACGAATTTTCATAGTCGGACGTCCACCCCCACACCAAAATACTCAATTTGCTTTTTGTGCTCATTCCATCTTTAATTGCAAAGGAATGGACGACCCCGTCATCCGCGAAGATCCGGCTACCGGAGACCGTGTCTGGTTTGAACTGACCGAATTCGAAGATAACTTCTTTGACGTTCCGCTGCACGTTCTCAACGACCTTCTTAACGCGGGAAAGTGCGTAATCTTGAGTCGCTCTTATTGTTAAATTAAGCATTTCAGAATTTTGGATATTCCATCGCTGTATCTGTTCGGATGTCAAAGCATGGCGTCTCTGTTGCAGAACAAAAATCCAGCAGAGATCAGAGAAATGCTTGGATTGGACAATGACTTGACATCCACCGACGTGGCGGTATGATATCCATTCGATCTGGGGTTCTTCTCGAGATTCTCCCCCTCCCACGGTCCCTCTGGCTACGTCCCTAGGAGAAAAGGCGCCTGGGGCCGTTTCCTCGGATTTAGTTATTTTTTACTCTTTAAACATAATAGAACGTAGTGAAGAGTCTACCGCAAATATTTTGTGATTAAATAATATTATCAAATTTTTTATTATAGATTTATATATATATATATATGACTTTTTGATTAGTTTTACACCTTTGTAATCCCACTCCCCAGTTTTGGGAAGGAAAATAGCCCTTACGTGTTCGTTATTAATCAATTATTTTGTTTTTGCATGTTTTAGATGATCCGTCGTCGAAACCGAAAGTTTAAAATGCGCGAGCTGAAAGCTGCGAGTTACGCCACGCGCCTGCAACAGTTACAGTCGCAGCTGCAGCAGATGGGCCAGGGGTCGAGGCCTGCCGAAAATGTGCTGGAGCATTTAATGCCCGCCGATGCGAAATAATTACGTCCAATAAGAACCGAGAGAACAACGAATTGTGTTTTTAGGAAAGTGTTTTCGATTGTTTTCACCCCAACTACTATCACTGTTTCAAAAAAATAACTCGTCCACGAAATCTAGTTTTGCTTCCGCTTTTCTTCCGATGATATCCCTTTCGCCCATCCATAAAGTTAATCATATTCAATCCTGATATCCTTTTTCCTCACCCAAGAGAAGAGAACGTGATCTGTTTACGTTCGCTGCACAAAGTAAAATTAAGTGATCGGTTTAAGTCCCACGCAAAATAAGAAAAAAGTCGTCCTCATAGGTTTTATCTCTTGGGAACTTCCCTATAAATTGATCTTTTAACAGTAAAAACAATTCGTTTTGAAAATCGGTTCGGGGTTCGTTCCTTTCAACAACGGTTGAACGTAAATACACGAAGGAGTGGCGGGGTGTGACAACAATTATTTGTTTCTTTTCAAATTTCGCTGTTTTTCCGCACTGACTACAATGACTTCTTCCACTGGAAGACCTTTTCGCCGTCGGACGGTGTCCACATAAAGCCGCGCCTGGTTCTTCTCGAAGCCACGGTTGCCAAACTCTTCAACCTTCAAAGGGCTTGTTCCGTTTGATTAATTCGTCACGATGGCCCGACCTCTTCCTCCGTTGTTGGCTGCCAAAATGGGTCCTCTTCGATAAGCTGCCAACACGAAAATTCCAATTGTGCCGATGCGGTGCCACTGGTCCGTTTGCGTAAGTCCTCGCAAAAATGAAAACTCTCAATGACCGGCAAATGGGCGACAACTTCGAAAAGGCCGGTGAGCTCGTTGAACTCCTCGCTTAGCATCTGAGTGAGGGCAAATTTATCACAAAGCTGAGAGACGACGTCCCCCTCCCATTCTCGAAGCCCACTTCATGGCAAAGGCTTTCAACGACACACGGAAAATAGTTTATGCATGAATAAAACTGGACCTTTGCCCGTTTTTGGGCCAAAACTGCTTGAACTTTGCCCAAGGATTGAGTGGGCGTTTGAACAGCGCAGCGGTACAAAGCCGCGAGAAGTCGGAGTGAGCCGATGTGTTTTTTGAGCGCGACACGGCACGTTTGGCGAATGGCCGAAATGAGCTGACCTTGAAGTTGGGCGCCGCCGACCAACGAATTCGCTAAATGCCAAAAATAAAGGGAAACTGCGGACATTCTCAACACTTTACCATCCTCGCATTTCTGCGTCGTTTCTCCTCTTTCAGTCCCTTCCGAAATGCCATTACCCTCCGTTTCGTCCTCTTCCCACTCCTCCAACACAATGCCAATGTTTTGCATCGGCTCATCGCACAACGGGCCATGAGACATCGCCAAATGGAATCCCGCCACGACGGCCTGGTCCAATGAACTCAAGTTGCCTAAATGCCAATTCGTTCTTTCTAGCGAAGATTTCGACCCTTTTGGCCACCTTTCCACACCGAAATTGGGTTTTCGTCCTGTCCATTCGGACATCCGTTGAAGAAAATGTTTGATTGGGCACGAGACGGGCCGAACGCCCAAATGCGAGAAAAGAGTCGTCTAATTTCAGCGATTGAATGCTTGGCCCACCAGGAGCCCTTCATTTTGGGCAGACAATTGCAGGCACAGAGGGACAATTGGGATTGAAATGCGTCCAGTTTGTGTCGTGAATCCGGATCAGAAACACCTGAAACATGCCGAAATCAAACATCCTGACAAAAAAACAAAACGAACCTTCAATTATGGAGTCGATAAGTTTTTCATTTTGTGTTATCATTTGCACAATTTGGTCATGAAGAGGAACTGCTCTGAGTGTCATGCGAAGAGAAAATTGCCGTAAAAAACACTCCTCCAAAAGAGCAAATCATTCGGAGGAACTAAAATCCTAATTTACCGTTTTGTGGCCGCTTATTATTTTGGCGTAAGAAAGCCGGGGGTCTGGAATTAACGTTTCCAGAAACGGGACAATTGGTTCTGAGACAACAATTTCGGTTTGGCCAAGTAGTTTCAAATCCTAAACAAAATTGAGGGATTATCTTCACAATTTTTTAGTCGGTAAGTCCCCAAACTTCATTCAATGTATGAGTTGGTGAAGTGCCAAAACATAGCGCTGAAATTTTTTTCCAAAAGCGCCGTCACCTCCAAACATTTCTGCAAGTGCACTTCCCCCGCGGTAAGCATCGCCAAATCGCCGTCCTCCTGCTCCAGAACACGCACTGCTGAATCCAGAACGGATAGCTGCTTCAGTGCGCTCCGCAGTTCGTTCAATTCGTCCATTCCGGCATTGGTCGGCCTCACCGTCACTCGGACGAGAGGTTCAGCGAACTTTTGATGCCAATCCATTCTCGGCACCTCGGTGACGGGCAACACTCTCGAGCTCAGCGTTTGCCCGCCAATCCAACGCCCATCGGATGCCTCGATCCCGCAAATTCGACCAGCGGGAACGCACTCAACAGGGAGCAGTTCACGACCCATCAGCAGAAAAAGGGCACCAATTTGGACGGAATGCCAAGCATCACCCGGCACTAAAGACTTTGAATTGGCGGATGAGCGAAGCACATTGAGCTGATCGCCTAAAAATCGTTTTTTTCTAAACCTTCTCAGGTTCAAAAACCGATTTTTAGTGTCCCGCTCATCACGCGGCAAAGGGACACCCGGTGGCTTTCCAATTTGAATGCTTTTGCACAAAACACCAAAGTCAGCTCATCTTCGGGGTTACAGTTGCGCAATCCGCGAATTGCCGGAGACGAAGTGGACGGACGAAGCAAAAACAATATTTGTGGATTTCCGTGATCAAATGTTCACCAACTTCGCATTCGGACGAAAACAGCTGACCAATGCGATCGTCCGCTTGAAATGCCTTTTGAGCCGACCTCATTCTGGCGCAGGCGCGAACCACCGCGGAACTGAGCGGAAGCCATTGGCGCATCATTTCGGTGAAAGCCTTGCAAAAGCGGAGGCGGCATAATTAATGAACTTCTGCCCCCCTCCCGAATGGCATGAACTTCTGCTCCCCCCCCTCCCCCCTCCCAAATGGTAATTAACTTCTGCTCCCCCCCCCCTCCCCCCTCCCGAATGGCAATTAACTCCTGCCATTCTGCCACCCCCCCTGCCCCTCTAACCTCTTCTGCCCTCCTCCCCTTCAGCAAAGGAAGAGACAATTTCGCAGACATTTGCCGCAGTTTTTCTAGGTCCTCTTCAACCAAAGCACACCGATGCAGCTCCCACAAAGGTTCTAGCACAAATTGTTCTACAAAAAAAAATAAAAGAAAATAATAAATATTCTCAAAAGATTGCCCAAAAGTGGCTTTTTCCCCCGTTGTTCCGCTCCCGAGCAAATTTGCTTTGAATTCGCAGAGAAAAAGTGATCAGAAGAGAAGAGGTTGTCGTTGAGTTGCTTTTTTGTCCTTTTCAATTGGTCGTTCGACGGTTCTTTCCCCTCACATTTCGGCCCAATTATTCGTTTAGCCCAAAGCTCGGCAAAGTCCTCAGCCGCAAAAGCGTATCCGTACAGTGCCGAAGCAAACAGAACATTGCCTTTCGAAGAGTCAAAATGAAGTTGATTTTCCATCTTAAATCCGGAAAATTTAGTCAAGCAAAGGTACTTTTTGCGAGTTTCGGGCTCCCGAATTGAAGCAAAAATTTTCTTTAATGTTTGGTTTTTAAACAAGCGGAAAGCTTGAACCCTTAAAATGAACAATTACCATAAAAATTCCCATTCGACCTGCTCGAAGGTGTTCCAATCCTCCTCCAGCAGTTGGCCGTGGATTGCCTGCGAAAGGCACGAGTTTACCGACTCAAGCAATCTCTGCAAATGGCGATGGGCCTCCTGCTCCGGCATTTTCAGCTCTACCACCAATCGGTCCAACTTGTTCACCACCAACAAAATGTCCAATTTACGGGACAGCGCCTGACGGATCAGAGATTCGGTTTGGGAACAGACGCCTTCCACCTGAATAACTCGTTCAAAAAAAGGTTAAAATTTAGGTCCAACGAACCACATCCACGACGAGAATGGCAATGTCGGCCAAATTGACCGCAGAACTCACCTCTGCAACAAAGTCGACATGGCCTGGACTAAAGCCGATTTATTTTAAAATAAAATTTATCAGAACGAAGGGGTCAAGCAGTACCTATCGATCAGATTCAACAGAAGCGGTTCGTAAAAGAGTGAAATTGAGCTGGACTTCATAGTGATTCCCCGCATTTGCTCATCTTCTCGACAGTCCATGTAGCGCAATTTGCCGGCCAAACGAGCTGAAAACTCTAACTTTCTGTCAGTAGTCATTATACCATTGGACAATTTACCCGAAATGACTCCGTTAGCGGACACCAGAAAGTCAGCCAGCGTCGTTTTGCCGTGGTCAACGTGGGCGATGATGCAAACATTGCGAACGGACGACGGTGGACACTGAACAAAAAGTTGGACATTTTGAATAAAATTTAAGGACAGACCATTTACCCAGGGCCGATGACGCGCAGTAAAATAAGACATTTTGGTAATGGTAAATTGACCCCCCCCCTTTCTAATCCGGACCGACCACGAAAATCTAATCCCAATTTTGTAATCTCTTCGCAAAAAGAAAGCAGGCAGAAACTTCTCTAGACTTTTTTGTGACAATGGCAAAACAAACCGTTTGAAATGCAACTTTCAGACGCTCGACGTCGGCCATTTCGTTACAAATGGAGCCGTTAAAACCCAAAAATAATATTTAATCAACATTTAAGTATTGCATAATCTGACGCATTTATCGATGTTAAAAGATGCGAGATAAATTTGTTCATGCTTTTATAATTGTCGGAGAGGGATTTCGGGGGATTGGATTCTCTGAGAACAAAATGAGCTCAAAGGGTTGGAGACAAATGCCAAAAGAACTATTCACTAAACAAAATAACAATTTAATCGCTGAATATTTTTTGAATTCTGAAAATTCTGCATAAGTGTATTATGGTTCCACCCAGTTGATTGTGGTCAAAATGGGGCATTCAGTCGGACTCAGCAAACTCCTTGTCGAAAAGGTACTCGCCCAACCCTTTGCCAACACGCTTAAGGTTCGTGATGATCTTTCTAAATCGAATTTTGTAGAATTGGAGCAATAATATTTGCTGTTGTGCCTTACCCGATCTCCTCAATGGACTCGACCTGCTCACGGAGATATTTGTCCTCGAGGAAGTCGCACATCTGAGACAAATTGAATCTTTAACCCGTAAGGGGAGGGAGGGGGGGGGGGGGGGGGGAATTGAATTTAGGACCTGAGGATCTCCAAGCTGGGAAGAAAGGTTGTGCAACTCCAACAGCGATTGATTGTTGAACTTCTCAAGAGCCAAAGCGGCCTTACCAAATTTAAAACTCAAAAATGCTTTTTTAAAAAATCGAACCTGGAAGGCCTCCAAAGCACTGCCCCACTCATCCTTTTCCGGCTTCTGAACGTTCTGGAGCACAATTCGACCACCACGGGAGTTCTAAAACGGAACGGTGCAACAAAACAATTGTTCTGTCTGAATGTTTATTTGCATTTATCGGCCCAAAGAACACCCATATTCGTCGTTCAATACCGCCAAATGGTAAAGCCTTTTTTGCTTGTAATAGCTTTCCAAGAAGATGCACGAAAACCAAATGCTCACTTGATATTTCATGAGAGTGGTGCCGTGTTCGCGCTCTTCGTCCGATTGCTTTTTGAACCATTTAGCAATATTGTGAAGCGCCACGTCCTCACGGTCAAAATAAAAGGACTAAACTGAGAACAATCCAACGATTAATTGCACATTTATTATGGACCATGCTCAAATAAACGTAGCTGGCGTAAAGCTCAATATTGATCTGCTTGTTGATGCCGGCTTCGGTTTCCGCTGCGAAATTCTGGCGGATCAGAGACTCTTGCTGCTGTGCCATCTCTACAAGATTTAAGCGAGAACAAAAACAACTGCTTACAATTAGCAGATTAAAGTCACACAAACTAAATAATTGCTAATTAAATGGTGGTAAAACCGGTAATACATAGTCTAGTTTGTAGCCCCATTTTTGAAAAAAAAAATAGAAATTCCGGAACGCCTATTAAAAGACGTAGAAACAAATTTTTTTTTATTAAATGGGGGGCTACAAACTAGAAATGTATGTATTACCGGTAAAACCTTTATTACGCACAAAGCTAACAGAAATGTTTTTAAAAAATGGAATAGATAAAACCCCTATCTTTCTGAGTTTGCATAGCGCGTCATTTTTGCATTTTATTACCGCATAACCATTTAGCCAAGAGTTTCAACACGAAAAAAGTGAAAAAGTAAAGAAAACAAACGCTAAATTCAAAAATTATGTTGGCGGACTTTCACGCATTTTAATTAAAATTCAACTTTTTCCAGATTTCTTTGCCCTCTAACACAAAAAAATTGTAAGCAAATTTTGCATTAAATAATAGAGCATAGTGTTTAGAAGCTCTGTGCAAAAAATTAGGCAAATCGGTATGTTTAATCAAAAGTTCTTGTGTTCGAAGTGCGGGATGGTCAAAATATTTGTTAAAAAAGGTAAGAGAGAACGCCAAAAGAAGAGAACGGTTAGAGAAAGAGAGGGAAAAGCGAGATAGTGCACTGTCTACCTTAAACAGTAATAAATTGCAAAAATGACGCGCTGTCAGTTTGTTTATGCCAGTTTTACATCGTCTATTTCTGCGGTATTTACCGCTTTTTGGTAGCTAGTTTTTTCGGAAGATGCGGTTTTGCGATATTTGTAGCTATTGAGATTGATGGGTATTTTTGAATGGTCCCCAAGTTTTTGGATAACTCGTTTTTAACCCGACTTGTTTTTTTTTGCCAGTAAATACCAGTGGTGTGCAAAAGTAAAGCGACATTTTTTTTTGTTTTAAACGCGCTATAACAAACTAAAGAAGCATTGTGAGACAAAGTGATCAGGGGCTTTTTTGTAGCATTTTTTCTGGGATTTAAAATGATGTAGAACAATCGTGTCTGCTACAACATCTCCTTCATGGAGATCCGGAAACCCCAAAATACACTGAAAATTAGGAAAAAAATCCCTGAGGGCTTGGAAAAAATTTTCTGCAAAAACCCGTCATAAGGGATGGGTAGCCCACTAAATTCTCTACAAAAGCCAAAAAACCCCTAAGCTCTGCGACTTTTCTCCGATGAGCGTGGGCGTCATGTGCAACCTGCGCAGGGACCGTCTGCTGGGGGTACGGTAGTACAGTATTTTTAGATGCAAAAATCGTGATTTTTCACTTGAAATACATGTTTTTAATTGCTTAATTATTTAAAAACCCTTAAAAACTTATTATAGTGAAGTTAGCTATTTCTCAAAAGCGCCAAACTAGATTCCCTTTTTCAGTGTATTTTGGGGTTTCCGGATCTCCATGAAGGAGATGTTGTAGCAGACACGATTGTTCTACATCATTTTAAAGCCCAGAAAAAATGCTACAAAAAAGCCCCTGAACACTTTGTCTCACAATGCTTCTTTAGTTTGTTATAGCGCGTTTAAAACAAAAAAAAAAATGTCGCTTTACTTTTGCACACCACTGATACATAAATCAACGCAGGCAAAATAAAACAAAATGTTTAAATTTTGAATATTGTCATAATGTTGCTAATGATTTTTGTTCTATGTATTTGGGGTCAATTTCTTTACAAAACGACAAATTAGGCACAAACTCGACATTTACCGAAATGTGAATTTGCTGCTTTTTAGTGTATTTTCACGTTCTGCTGCTGCTTAAAAGTTTTGAGACCACAAATCTACTTTTGTCACTTCTTCTCTTTTGGCACTTTTTCCCTCTGGCCTTTTCCCAAGGCACTATTCCCGTTCTGACTCTTTCCGTTCGATTTTTCAAATCGGTCGTTGTGCCGAGTTGTGCCTTTATTGTCGGATCCGGCCGTTTTGGCGAGATCGTCATAACTTAGTCTTTAAGAAAGCAAAATCAAACAAAAATAAACGTGGAGTTTTGGGCCATTTTGGCGCGTGATTTGTCGTTAGCCGCCGGTTTCGGGAACCACAAAATCGGAACCGGTTTGTACTGGGATATTCACTCCAGTGCTTAGCCAGAGGGGGGGGGGGGATCCCCCCCCCCCCAAATGAATTTTGAGGAAAAAAACAGAGGGGGGACCCTTGTTTTGTACTTTTACAATTTTTTAACAAATTGCCATCAAAAATAAAAAAAAATTGCTTTTTTGAAAATTCCTTTAAAATGCACTGGCGCTCAGATGGACAAATTCCCCCTCCCAAATTTTTTTTCTGTCTACGGCCCTGATTCCCTCCCGAGCTACTCTGCTTATTATGTGAATTTATTGTAGTCAATAGAAGACGGAGTGTCTATCACATTTATTATCGGTACGTGTAGAAATACATAAAAAACAGAATTTTGGCTCCGCCAATTGCGAAGGGTTTATTGGAATTTGGGAATTATGTGAGCTTTAACTTTTATCTTTTATTCATCCGCACGCCGGGATTTTTAGCTTTTGAACCATCCCGTTGAAATTTTATCATAAAGCGACGAGAATGAGGAAGTGGCGGCTCCCTTCACGGGCAGCCCCAATCCGCCGACTTCCGCGGTGCCCGTTTTCGTCTTTCGTTGCTTCTTGGACTGCTTAATGCTCGCAGCGACCTCCTCAACAGACTTTTGACTTTCTTCCTTTAAATAGACTCTTTTGACGGTGAAGAGTTTCTTGGCAAACTAACCTTCAATTTGGACAGCCGTGGAATTTGTGTCAGTCTTTGCACGTCGGCTCCCCTCGGGGTTATGTCAATCAACTGACTGTAAGCGGATGGAAGCTCAGCATCCTTCAATGTGGTGATAGGCTCTGCTTGCAGCTGACCAAAAAGCATCTGCTTTTAAATTCAGAATAGAACAGCCAATTTATTGATGGCGGATTGAAGTTTATCATGAAATAAAGGTTTCGAAGTAATACGCCATTCGATGTACGGATAGTTGGAAAAATCCTTTTTCAGTATTTTCACAAATCCTGATCATAAAAAAACTTTAAAAATTCCCATAGCTTCAACTGTCATCCGAAATGTTAGCAAGGAAGGAATAGGGGAAGAGGCACTTAAAATGAACCAGCTTTAAATTTATTTGTGCCGAATTGTCACTGCAATCAAACTTATGAAATCCGAGAGCCTTTCTTACCTACCAAAATTGTTTAAAGCTTTTCTTGCGTTTAGATTTACTTACCGCCGTCCTCTGCGCGAATAGTTTGGCATTTCGTGAGATCGGTTCTTGCAATACGCTAAGCTCGATTGGATCCAATTTTGCCTCAATTCGTTGAGAAGCATCGATGAAGCCTTTGTCGGAAAACATCAAAAACAATGTTTTCGAGTCGAGCAACAATTGGGCACAAATTTGAGGGACAGGCGCACTGTGTTCCGCACATTGGCATAGCAATTGGGAGAGCAAGTGACCTAAAAGTGTACTAATAAATGAAATGATAGAGAGACCCCTCCCCCAAGGTGAAGCAAGTATGCTCTATGGATGGGTTGGATATGGATGAGATGGGTTTACCCCCCCCCCCCCCATCCCCCTCCCCCCGGTTTGCTGTCCGAAGCTTAGTTTAACCAATTCGTTGCGAGACGTGCAAAGTGACGGTTCTGGTAAGGAGATGCCCCAGGGAGTTTTGGTTGATCGCACGATAAATGGTGGAGAGAAAAAGGAAAAAATGCTGCGAAAGTTGGGTGGGCACAGCCAAAATGGCCGTTTCGCTAAGTTGGACCCTCTCAGGCTCCTAAACAATGGGAAACAAAGCTTTTATTTTACGATAAACTGTTTTAAAATTAAATTATCTGAATTGACCTGCAGCAGTTCCATCCAACCGTCCCAGCTCGAGCAACACTTGCGCATAACGACCAATATGTTACTGACCCGCACACAATCGTCAATAACAAAGTCCATAAAACGACTAAAATGCAACACTTAACGTATCCAATGCTAAATCTCCAACCAAAGTGCCTGCTCGGTGGCCTTGTGCAATGTGCGATTGCACCGCACAATTTTGTCCACATTCCGATTCATGCATTGACACAACACCGACGGCTCGTGTTGGACAAGTGCGAGCAGTAGCCGAAAAAGCGCCAGCCATTGAGAACGGCTGGACCCATCGGCTGATGTCGAGGCTAATGAAAGCGAAGTTAGTGCATTTGATAGTTGAAATGTCGTCTCGTCCGGAATATTCCACGAGGAAAAATTGGTCAATCTGTTTCAAGCAAAAGAATTCGAAATATCATCATCTGACTCACCTGTCCACAAAGGCAAGAACTTGGTCAGCAAGAACTTCATGAAGCTGTTCCACGTTCTCCTCTTGGCTAATCAGTGTGTATTTGTTTATGTTTTGATGCAAAAGGCGCAACGAATCGCTCAGCTGTTGGATCAATCTGAAAAATTAAATAATTGTTTACAGAAAACAAAAGCAGACTCGTTGAGCTCATGAGAGATGCCGGAAGCCAAAAGGGCGTCGAATTTGGCACTCCTTTTGTGGAAGAGGGGAAAAGGCTCACAGTTTGTGTGGGGCATTTTGGAACGGATTTGCTGCTCCAACTGCTGAAGTTCCATAGCAATGAGTTCGTTAAATCGATCAAAAAGTGCGTTGCCAAAAAGTTGACGGTAAATCAACGAATTTGACGCAAAAACGCTTGACCAATTCTAGAAAAAACCGATCATTCGGTGTGAAAAGGTTCGGTTCAAGTCTCTATTTAAATGGAGGACCGATTTGAAGAGTTGGCCGACTGCCACTGCGAACTCAACCGCCTGGTCGACCTGCTCGAAATACGAGCACATTTTGCGCACTCTTTCGCCCACAATTTCGCACATTCTGCACGGGAAAATGCATTTGTACGAGTCATTTAAGTAAAATCGCGCACTTCACAACCCAATCAGAACATTGTTTCTGCACTTCCGTTTGGTCGGGGAGTTGGAAGAACGGGTAAAGGCTGTTCACCAGCTCAATTTCGGCCTTGAGAAGCTGTCTGGTGAGCAATGGCTGATTTTCGACCAATTGTTCAACAGAGGCTTAAATAAATTGCCATTTTGAACCTTTCCCTTCACAATAACTACCGGGACTCCATCCTTTGGTAGCGACGCATTGAAGAGCAGAGAGCAGCGCCCCTCCATCTCCAAAAATTTGTTCGGCACATTGGACAGTGTCTTTCATCGCTCTGATTAGTCCGAGCAACGTTGAGTCAGGTTGTTGCAGATTCGTCATCATAAAATCCTAGAGTTGATCAATTTCAGAAAAGAAATCCATCGACATCATAAAATCCTAGAGTTGATCAATTTCAGAAAAGAAATCCATCGACATCATAAAATCCTAGAGTTGATCAATTTCAGAAAAGAAATCCATCGACATCATAAAATCCTAGAGTTGATCAATCTCAGAAAAGAAATCCATCGACATCATAAAATCCTAGAGTTGATCAATTTCAGAAAAGAAATCCATCGACATCATAAAATCCTAGAGTTGATCAATCTCAGAAAAAAAATCCATCGACATCATAAAATCCTAGAGTTGATCAATCTCAGAAAAAAAATCCATCGACATCATAAAATCCTAGAGTTGATCAATCTCAGAAAAGAAATCCATCGACATCATAAAATCCTAGAGTTGATCAATTTCAGAAAAGAAATCCATCGACATCATAAAATCCTAGAGTTGATCAATCTCAGAAAAGAAATCCATCGACATCATAAAATCCTAGAGTTGATCAATCTCAGAAAAGAAATCCATCGACATCATAAAATCCTCGAGTTGATCAATCTCAGAAAAGAAATCCCCCAACGTCGGTATGGAAAAAGTAAGGAAAGCCCAGCCAAAACGAAACACACCCATTCTTACCAACCATTCGGGACTTGAGGAACAATTGCAACAATTCTTCTACAGTCGTTCGAGGCCTTAGTAATGCGTAAGAGACCAAAGTGCTAACTATCGCATTCCAACTCGCATTAACGCCCATTTTGTCAGTCAAAACGTCTTGAAGTTCCATACGAATTTGGATGAGTTGATTGGAAAACATATTAATGACAATGGCCTCAAAGGAGGAAAGCGAATGCGATTCAGAGGAAAGCGTCCGATGGAAATTGTTCGCGAGGCACAGGGCGAAGGCACGGGTCAAAAGGCCATTGGAAGTAAAGCACTGAAATTAAAATTTGTTTGAGTCTAAAAATTTGGACTGAATTGGAATTTGACTGTCCCATGGCTTGCCAACCATCGAGAGCAGACTTTGGAGGAGCAAAAAGCGTCGACCGGCATTGTGATTTCGGTCTAAAGTTGGCACAACATTCGTCCCCGCCAGGTTCGTCGAGAATGGCAATTCTCCGGCATTTTTGTCCCGTTTCCATTCATTGGCGTTTTGTCGAATGTCCGCCAATAGAGCAGCCAATTCGTCAGCAATTTCGCATAATCTCTTCACAGTGTTCGACGCCTCCAGCACGTCTCTGTACCGCCTGCCAACCATTTGACGCAACTCCTCACGCTTCTTCTCCATCTCTTTCCTGAAAAGATGAAAACCAAAGATGATCAGAATAAATAAATGTCTTATTTTAAATTTTAATAAAATGACTCATTTCTAAACCTCTCACAAGAGCCGCTTTAATACGACTATTTCTGAATTTCCAGACGTTTTTTCTATCCCACAGCAACAAAAATAAGCCTTACTTAAGCGACGATTGAAATTGTATGAGCTGTTCGACGTCCAGCTCCTGCATCAACCTGTCCACATTGTTTACGTTACTCATTTAGGCAGTTTTTATCTGCAGTTTTTGTTTGTCATCGTAACAAAAAAAAACAGAACCAAAGTTTATAAGTATTCCAGCGGAATGTCAGCACTATTACTCTGAAAACACAATTGTTATTCCAGCATTTATTCTTTTGTGTAATTGGATATTTAACTGTGAAATGAATCCAACATTTAAATGAAATATTGCGGCAAATTCTTTGTCCTCACAATTTGTCATTTTAATTTCACGAATCTGATTCCCCCGCTTTGCCTGCCACCTGTCAAATGAGTTTAAAATAAATGAATAACAATTCCTTATTAAGTTTAATTACCCTGGCAAATTCCTGCATGTTTGTCGTCTTAGCAATTGGAGTTCCATAAATTCGAAACTCATCAATGATGGTTTTGTCGCCTCCTCCAACATTGTCCACCACAAAAAGTTGCAAATTAAACACATTCTTAAACAGTCACAAGGATTTTTGCTCGTCTCCCCCATCATTTACCTGGAACTTAACATATTTAAGGGCGACAAGTTTCTCTTCGGACATATCAATGCACTAAAAATATATAAATTTGCTTTTGTCTTCCAAATTATCTTTGTGACCTGAATTGGCTCAGTCGATTGAGCTCGGTCAAATCCGAGCGTATTGATAATATTCGCGAAAATTTTTACAGTTTTGGGCGCATTCTCTTTTGGGCCGCCTAATAGAATTGAGTGCACTTTGACAGGCTGTACAAAGGTCACACTGATCAGCAACTGTTCGTCACAATCACTCACGAGCGGACCAACTCCGCTCAACAAATTATGCAGATTGTTTGAGTCGTCCTAAACAATCAAAACAATTAAAATGGTAAGTGTCGAGTCGGCTTTTGTTAAGTAAAATGTGCAATTCTTTTAAAATCGTTTCATTTTTACGGGAGGCCCCCTCCCCCCTCCAATTACGGCTATGTCGACAGAGTCAACGCAATAAAGGTACTAGTATAGTTTGGGTCAAGGGCGTACCCAGAATTTCTTTTCGAGGGGGGGGGGGGGGGGGGGGGAGTGCTAATTTGAAAAAAAGTCAATCGTTAGAGGTGCATTTTTGGGCCTTAAGAAATTTCGAAAAAAGTTGGATTTTTAGGGGATGCATTTTCCTTTTATGTGTTAATTTTCAAAAATGTTAAATTTTGAGAATTTTGCCTTGCTTCTGAGGGAGGAGGTCGGCGGCGCCGAGAAATTTTTTTGAAAAGAAATTGGCCAAATTACACTATTGTAAAACAAAAGGGTCTCCCTCTGGTTTTTTTTTTCACTCAAAAAAATTTTCGGGGGGGGGGGAGGGCTGCAGCCCAGGGGCGTAAAAAGGGCCCCTCTTAAAAGGACCGATTTTTAAAATTTGGTTGCAAATCCTTAACAAATCGAGTCAAAAATCAAAATTTTGTCGGCAACGCCTATCGGCACCGCCGAGGCGCCCAAAAAATGGAGTAAAATAGAAAATGATCCCCCAGAAATCGAGAAAAATTGCTTAACAAAAATGCAATAAAAACGGAAAAACACACCCCTAAGAATCGACTTTTTGTCCCCCCAAAAAAAATCCTGGCTACGTGCCTGGATGGAAGCATAGCAAAAATTTTTTTTTCAAAATATGGGACCCAAACTATACTAGTACCTAAAAAAGGCCAACAACAGCACCTCGTTTAAACATTCGCACTGTAATTTGTTGATCAGAGCAGACAATTCGGACTGTCCAGGAATGGGCGAAATCATTTGAGTTGGACAATTCTGGGACCATTTGTGAGCCAAATTCTCCAGTGCTGTTTTATTTGCTCCGCGAAGGATGTCAACACGTTGGCTGAAAGGGGGGAACGTATATAAATGTGTTAATTGCCTTCTGTAAAAATGTAATTAAATTTATTTGAAAATATAAAAATACCCATTGAGAAGAACAACGAATGTTGGCATGGCATTGACGCCGTAAGTGTTCTTAGTCTCTGAAGGAATTGAAAAATTAATCATTTTGTTTTGTTTGCTTAAAAATAAATCCACAAATTTTCCATTTGATAATTCTTCGCTTTACTAACAAACCTTTGCATTTGTCGACATCAACTTTCACAAACTTCAAATTCAAATATTTGTTGGACAATTCTTCAAAAGTTGGAGCGATTGCATTGCACGGTCCGCACCTGAATGAATATTATTCTTTCTTCTTAAGAATTGTTTTAAATTAACTAAAATAAAAGCAAAGCTCACCAAGTAGCGAAGAAATCCACAATACAGGGAGTCGTCCCAATATTTAAAAGAAATTTGGTGAATTCACTGTCCGTTTGCGGTTTTGCGACAGGCATTCTCAGAAAGCTGAATTGCTTACAATAATTACTAAAATAGAAAACTGAAAAAGGATGAAAAATGAAATGAAATTAAAATTAAAATGCGTGGATTTAAGCTTATAACGATCTTCATATGTCTTTTCCCTTTTTCAACGGATATTCAGTACCGCGCTTTAATGGTCAGACTGAAAAGGAAAATACTCTTTGTCTCCTTAATCATGCCACAGTCTTACTAAATGTTTGACCGTTTTCTAATTTTGTTAGTGCTTTAGCGTCCGCGTCCTCTTTATTCTCTTCTGTTCTTTTCCCTCTTTATTCTCTTCTGTTCTTTTCCCTCTTTATTCTCTTCTGTTCTTTTCCCTCTTTATTCTCTTCTGTTCTTTTCCCTCTTTATTCTTCTGTTCTTTTCAATGGCTGCTGTGCCTCCAACCTCCAATTTCATAAACCTTTTCTTTTTTTATTAGTTTTGCTACTCTAAAGTTACCTTTTTTGCTTCCTTTCTTCCTATATTTTTCTTTTCATTGTTTGCCATTGTTCCGATTCCATTCCAATAAAACACTGAACTATTTACTATTTTTAGGTTTAACTCTAAAAATGTCGGATGACAGTGACCAATTGCTTGTGGGGGGAAGACCTGTATCTGATTTGAAAGTAGTTGAATTGAGGAAGGAATTGGAAATTCGCAGCTTGCCCAAGTCCGGGAACAAAAAGGAACTCGTCGAGCGTTTGCAGAACTTTTTACGTGAAGAGAACACTGATGAAACAACTCAGGAACATCAAATCCAACAATCGTCGCCAACAACTGAGCTGAAGCAGCAAAGTTCATCACCTTCGGTGGGTTGTCATCGCAATGAGATAAATTCGGTGGTATGAATTATAAAAGTTTTTTTTCACAAAATTATACCTGAAAGCTTTCTCAAAATTCCTTGCAATAAGCAAATGTCTTTTCAGAAATCGCCGGTTACAGTTTTGCCAACAGTCGTGGCTCAATATCTCGCCCAACAGCAAATTCAACTTCAAGCGGCCAGACGAAGTGCCGGTAAATGCTTACGTTCATTTTCCCCCTTTCTTTGCTTTTGACAAGGTGTACCGAGTAAAGTGCAAACGAAAACTTTCTGTTTTTGTGGTTAAAAATTTTAAAAATTAATTTGGTTCATGTTCGTTCCACTTTGTTTCTGGGTTGCTTTTATGTCATTTTTTTGGAAGTTTATTAAGGAAATAACGCAATAAATAAAAATCATTGGCCCCCGCTTAGACGACGATCCTGTCTGGTACTCAGTTTATAGGCACTCAAATTTCCAATGATTTTATATGACTGGCTTCAACGTATTAGGAAGTGATTTTGGTTTCTATTCTTTTGAAATGTCTAATCGAGCGCTTTAGTTACTTAATTATTTTTAGTCATTATTTCGTTTCTTTTTTGCCGGCAAAGCGTACTTTTTTAGACCAAATGCGAGCTGGCACTTCACTGATTGAGTCGACAACAATAGGCCAGATCTCATCACCAACGCCTGCAGACATTGAAGAGCAGAAGGAAGAATCGAACCAAGAACTGCCACAAAAAGGCAGCGAATCGGTTTTAAGAGAGTCAATTCCGACTCCGATAGTTGAAAAGGCATCGTCCGTGGAGAAACTTCATGAATCTGAGGTTTATTCTCAAATCCATGGTCAGTTTTTATGCCGATTTGCAGATTGTAAAAGGTTCTGGTCAGCAGTCGATGGCGGAAGCAGTGAAATCTGTTGATGAGAAAAGGAGGGATGCTACAGAAAAGGAAGAAGCGAGCGATGAGTCTTCGTCAGAAAATGGTGTAGAGGTGGCGGGGAAGGAACAAGGGGAAGAGACTCAAGAGGTCGAGAAGTACGACGAGCAGTCGACCGAACCCATTCAGGACGAGGAGGAGCCGAGCAGTCGCGTTGAAGAGTATCCGAAACAGTCGAGGCCTGCGGATGCTGCCGTTGGGGTCACGGCTATCGAAAAGTCCGTCCCAGAAAAAGCTGACCGAAGCGCAGAAAATGTGAAGAACGAAGCGAAATTGGACACATACGCTGATAAATTATCGCTTCACAAAAGTGCCAAGACACGTTCTGGAATTGGGGAGGACGAACTGGACTTTGAGGTTTTTGCATATTTCTTTGATTGGTTTTACTTTTCCTTAGAACGAGGAGGAGGACGAAGAGGAGCGCGAAGAACCGGCAGACGATGGGGGAAAACGCCGCGCACATTTGCTCCAAGGCTCTCCGATGGCAATAGCATCCGGCGAAGAGCAACACAAATTAACATTGGAAAATGCTGCGGAAGAAGTCGTCGGTGGCATTTCCGCTAGCGCAATAGTCGCCGAGTCAACTCGCGTCGTCGAAGCTGTACCGACGACAGATCAAATGACCGCATTGATCAAGGAGGAGTCGAGCAAACCGCCGGAGGCGCAGCAGGAGATCACTCCGGAAGGGTTCATCCGTCGCAGAGCATCTTCACCGGCGAGGCGAGCAGACCGTTTCTGATTGAAATTAACGACATTCACTTTCAGAAACCCCCCGTCGCGTTGGATTCACATTCGAAATCTCAAGCGTCCATTCACAAAAATGGCACTCTTTGACCTGCTTGGTAAGTTTGGAACAATTGACACGACTCACTTTTGGATGGATTCCATCAAAAGCACCTGCATCGCAACGGTAAGCTGAATAGATTCATTTTTGCTGCTCCAACTTTCTCCATTTAGTACGAAGCCGAAGAACAGGCTCAACTATCCCGTGAACGTCTTCACAACGTGGTTTGGCCTGCGGCAAGTGATTTGGCACTTTGTGTGGAGTATTCTACTGAGGAAAAGGTGGGAAAGAGTTATTCGGGTGACTGATTAATTGGATGTTCAGCTGAAACGTCGAAAAGCGGAGGAAGAGCGTGAAGCTTCGGCGAACAATTCGGCGTTGGGAGGAGGATTGGGACTAACCATTGTGGTGGATAACAGGGCATGTCTTTTTGAGTATTTTATTAATTTAATTGGATCTTTTTATAAAAATATAAAATTTAAAAAAAGGTGTTAATTTTGTTTTTTTAGGGCCGTGGAGCCGAACCGGTGCCCGGCTCGGATCCAACAGTGCTCATTCAACACGACAAGGAGCGACAAAAAGAAATGGAAAACAGAAAAAGGAAAGGTGCTTTTTGTTTTACCGGAAGTTGAAGGTAATTAGAAATTTAGTGGAAGAGTTGGAGAAGTCGCAGAAAACCCTCGACGAACTGTTCAAGAAGACCAAAACATTGCCGTCCATTTATTTTTTGCCTCTGTCTGACGAAGAGGTGGCTGAATCGCCCTCCGGCCTCTACTACAAAATGCCGAATTTAGGTGACTAAACGGCGAAAACACTCTTCCGGTGGCAAACAGCAGCAGCCGTCACAACAGCACGGCTCTTCCGACTCGCATCGTCGTTCCGGGGGCAATGCCTTCCGACACCGCCAAAGCGCGGGCGGGGGAAGTTCGCGGAGGAGCGGCGGGGAGGGAGGCAGCGGACACCGCCCGTCGCGACGCTGAACGGCCGTGGGAGGGGATGGAGTCACGGGGATTGTTATGTTTCGGCGAGTGTTTGGGTGGGCATGGGGCCGTGAGTGAGTGCACTTTGACCGTTCTGATCCCAAAGACCTTTAGCCATCATTCCCCTCCCATCTCCAAATATTCCTTTCGTCCTCCCCCCTCCATAATTGATTAAATGTCACTTTTGCTGCTGTTTTGTTTTCTCTCCGATATTTCAGTTTTCGTCAATTTCTCAAATTGTTTCGTTTAATGGATTTTATTCCTCCAAGAAAAGAGAAACTCAGCCACCAAACCAAAATGGCTGAACTACCGAACTGAACCCGTCTTGTTACTCGTTTGAGAGAGACGGGATTTCTTCGCCGTCCGTTCGTTCGTCCGTCAAATTCGACCAAAGAAATGCTCTTCCTCCGTTCATTGGCTTTTGTGAAGAAGGCGCTCGCTATTCGATCAAATTTTTTGACACCTTTTTTAATTGTTACCCATGCCGAATAATTCATTTTATCGGAGTGATTGATAAAATAATTGTTTTGCCTTTGTTGGCGTTAGTTCCTCTCCCAAATTGTGCTTTTCCGCCACCCCTCCCCCCCCCCCAAACTTTGTGTTCACGCCTCATTCCCAATATCCGGTTGGCACTATTGGGGTGTACGGGTTATCGTGCGCTTTGCTTTCACAATCGTCGCCCGGGGCGCAGGTGAGAAGCGAATAGAGTGAATCGCCCTGGGGTGTTTCGCTGCATTTCCCTTTCGTTCTTCCGTCCCCCTCGGGGATGAGTAATTTGACTGACATCGGCGGAGAGTGGACAGTGGACATTATCCATTGCCCTCACTATTCGTAGTCCACCAATCCAGCCATTCGTCCGTTTCTTCAATCCAAATGCCCTCTTCTGCTGCTTTCGTCGTCCTTCCGCTTGCCCTTTCGCTCATCCTCCAAATTCTTTCATTTCCTTCCCCGCCGGCACCGTTCGACTGTTCTTTCGAGCTGTTCCCATCGAATGGCAAAGGCTTCTGCACCTGGCGACCCGACAACGAGCAGAGCGCCCTTCTTTGGCACAATGGGAACGCCGTTTTGGTCGATGCGGCAAATTCATTAGTTCACTCGACCGGGGGAGGTCAGAAAAAAGGAGGGCAAATTTGAAACATTAATGGGGCATTCATTCAACCAGAGTTGCTTATTCTTCTAATTAGTTTAAATGGTAATGAATGTGCCGTCCCAGCAGAGAATCGCTTCGCTTATGTCCAAGGCCGTTTCGGTGCCCCCACGGAGGGTTCTCTTCGGTCGCCTCTCGTCGTGGACCGTCTGGAAATGCCGGGGGAACTCACTCTGTCCTATTGGAAGGCCAATGCTTCGCCCTCTTTGGACATTTGCGTGGAGGAGGACGAAGAAGAGCCTCTCCGTTGTGTGGACACCATCCAGGGACCGGGTCAGCAGCAGTGGGTGAGGAGGGCATTGGAACTGCCACGGGCACAAAAGCCTTTTCGTGTGGTGCTAAGGGCGCGCAATTTGTTGTCAGGTCAATGCTTTGAGGGAGGGGGGGGGGGGTAAAGCTTATCAAGTGAATTAGCCCTCGGACTTTTAGCTGAAGACATTATTGGGGTGGACGACATTCGGCTGCTGAGTTCCGCACAGTTGGAAGGAGAGCATTCTCAGCATCATCCGCTAAGCAGTAGCGTGTCGGCGGGAAATACTGCACCGAAAAACCCATTCGATGGGATGGAGGCGGAGATGAAGCAGGAACAGAAGCAACAGCTGCGGCGGATGGGGTCGAACAAATTGGCAAAAATAGTTGCTGAGGAACAGCCAAAGGAGCGGCCGCAGCAAACGTCGCCAATACGTCCCCAAATCCGTCTTTCCCCGTCCATGTCCCACTCTTCCCGTCCATTTGGTGCCAACGACCAATCCCTTGACCCACCGGCCGTTCCCCTCAACACCGAAATTCCTCCCCTCGATTCCAATCTCCTCAAAATGTCCACCGAAGATGTTCTAAAATCGGACGATGAAGGCCATTGTCGAGCTGTCAGCTGTTCTTTCCTGGAGGGGAACTGTCTTTGGTCCGAAAATCAGTTCAAAAAATTATAATTGAATTGTGCTTCAGGCAACTTGGCCCCGGGTGGCACAACAATTCCGAAGGGTCTTTGTCCATCCAATCGCCCGTCCAGAACTCTCAACTGACAAGTGCTCTGTTCAAGCCGGCACTGACCTCCTCCGTGGACTTCGACCTTTGGATGAGGTCTTTTACCCCCTCCCCCCCCCCCCCCTTTTGGGATGAGGTCTTTTACCCCCCCCCCCTTTTGGATGAGGTCTTTTACCCCTCCCCCCCCCCCCTTTTGGAATGAGGTCTTTTCCCCCCCCCCCCTTGGGATGAGGTCTTTACCCCCCCCCCCCTTTTGGATGAGGTCTTTTACCCCCCCCCCCCCCCCCTCTTCCCTATTGTTTCGTTTTCAGTGACAGCACCGAATTAACCGTCGTTGAGAAGCAACTGGGGCGGGAAGACGGAGGCGTTCACTTTTTGCTGTTCTCTCGTCAAGGCGCCACCGAAGGCGGCTGGCACCGGGCAAATACCCAATAAATTGTCGAAAAAACAATGTAAAAAGTTCAGTTCCGCGTCCCTTTGCGCCCTTCATTCTCGCCGGTTCGACTGATTTTCCGCATCAAAGTCGACGGGGAACAGCGCCAAACTCTTTCCGGGACAAATTTCGTCTCGTTGTCAAATCTGAAGTTGGTGAACGGAGACGGGAACGAAATTGGATGTGAGACGGCGGTTGATGAGGAAGAGCCAAAGACGAGCAAAATGCCCTCCAATGACGTCATCATGCCCTTCTCGGAACCGAATTTTCCGCCCGACGATTTATTCGGCGTCCATCAACCGACGCCCCTGCAGCTGCCCAGTCAGTTCCCGCTGCCCCCTCCTCTGCTAATGGCGCCCCCGCCGTCTCTCCCCTCCCCATTTGCCCCTCGGGGCCCTTCTCCGCCAGTCGGCCCTCCCTCCACTCCGTTGTTCAATCCACTTTCGGTGCTTTTCGCTTTAATCAAAATGTAAAATGTGTCTTAATTTGTTGATACAGCCAATGTTTGAAGGCTTTTTGCCAATTGTGCCGTTACGAGGCAATCCTCCGCGACTGACCGCGCTAATGGACGCACCCGTTCAGAGAGAGCAAGTCCTTCATGTCAGTCGTTTGGTTGGAGGCACTCTCAGAATTATTATTACCCTTCAGAAGCAAATTGCTCAGACGAGTCATCATCCACAATTGTTGCCTCCACTGACAACAAATGAAAAAGCATTGCTCGCTGAAGAGGAGGAGGACGACGTCACACCGGCACAACACCAGCAACCGCAGGGATTGCTTCAATTTGACACAAAAAATGCGGAGGGAGAATCCGTGCCAACTTTGTCGAAAGAAACGGATGGCAGTGGCGAAATGAGACGGCACCAACTGAAGGTCGAACATTTTTTGTGGACATTTCATCTGTTGGTTTTAGCGCGTAATTCGTCCCGAATCGGACGTTGGAGAAATGCCGAAAACGCCGCAATTGGTCGTGCTGCCAAAGGGAAGAAAATGGGAACGGAAGGCGGCCAAAACGCGCAAAGGAACGACGGCAGAAGAGGGGGAAGGGGAGGGGCCGATATTGGAGATGGGGGCAAGTCAATCCGACGGCACCAAAGGAAAAAACGATGGAAACGACAAATTTCACCGAAAGATTAGAAAATGAAAGTTGAAATTGGGGTTGAATGGCGCGGGGCGCAATGGAATCCACGACCAAATCGGGGACGGACGGGATGGAATCGGGATTCTCGGTTTCGGGGAGTGCCGGGGTGGAAGTGTGGGTCGTTCGGCCCCGCCGATTCGGCCCCACTCCGCAATTTCTTTTTTACATACATATTCAACCGACCAATTTTTTCAGAAATTTTTTTCAAACAAAAAAAACCACCAAAGACGACAATCTGAAATTTTGCAGGAAATTCAGGGGTTCATTTGATAATTGTGGGAAATTCCTCGAAGAAATTCCAAAACGACGTGAGTTAGTTGGGCTGGTGATGATAAATGTGATCCAGAAACTGGGTTTCCTTATTAGGCCTAGGCCTAAGCTTAGGCCTAAGTTAAAGATGTAAAAAGTACGTTGAAAACAATGATGATTTTTCTTTATTTGCATCAGGGTTGCGTCGAAACCTTTCGATTCCGATAATTTCGAGCTTTTTCTTTCGTGTCGAAGTCGAAAACCAAAATAAAAAAAAACATTTCCTTGGGGCCGAAACGGCGTGGCCGAAAGAGAAGGGCCGAAACGCCCTGTTCCCCGGGGTGGACAGCCTCATATTTAAAAATTTGCAAATCGTAAATCCTCATTCATTCCCCCCCCCCCCCAACGTATTATAGGTATGTACCTTTCAATTAAAAAGCCAGGGCTCCCAACGCCACATTTAGCAGGCAAACAAAGCCTCATTTTGCAAGAATCTTTATTTAACCGTTAAAAAGATAAGGAGGGGGGGGAGGGGGTCGGCGTTGTCTTTTGAAGCTTTTTAGGAAGATGTAGGAGGAGTCGGCGGTGCCGGTAGGAGTCGCCGGGAAATGTTAAGAAAATAAGCAAATTTTCCATGTAAAGAATAATACTATAAACTTGTAAGTTTCTTAATGTTTTTTAGGCAAATAAAATATGTTACATTTTATATTATTGAGGTCAGACGAGATGTCAGTAGTGTCAAAGTTGAGAGTACAGATACTTCACCAACCAAAATAAAAAATTGAGTTAGAAAAAAATTTAAAATTTAAATCCTCCATTTAATAGAAATTAAAATAATTTGCGTTCTAGAGGGCTGCTGTTTGTAAGTCCAGAATCTCGAATAGTACGGCCAGGCCGAAAACTTTATTATATCGGTTAAAAAGAACCTTACCCTTGGGGCAAAAAAAAAAAAGATTTTTGAATCAAAAAAATTCGCGAAAAGTTAATAAAATTATTGTTGAATTTGAAAACAAATTGTAATTTGTCCATTAAACTTTGCACATAAAATGCTTTTTTTAAGGTCTTGATTTTTACGTTAAAATGGACGTCGATGGATTTGAATTCGATGGCGGCAGTCGGTCAGTTGAAAATAACGAAGAAACAATGCAGAAAAGGAGGCATAACGAAGGAAATGGCGGAGAAATTGCGATGGAGTCGCAAATGGAAGGACGTGAAAAATTTTATTCGCAGCAGCAAATGTCCGAGGACAGTGAAGAGGCTTTATTTTGCATTTCGAAGCACGACGCAAAAGAAATAAGCCAAGTGGTCAAAGCAATGGCATTTCGCGAAGTGAGATTCTAAAAAGAATTTGGGAAAATTCCCTTTCAGCACTGTACGTTGAACGTAAGCAACGAGGGAATTCGCTTAGCGGTGGACGACCAGCACAACCAACAGGGAAGTGCCTATTTCAGATTTGAACACTTTCAAACCTTCAACTTTCGTACCCAAACGTGTAGCATAAGGATCCCAATGAAGCCGTTAATGGTAGGAGAACTCTTTTCAAACAATCCATAAAGTAAACGATTTGTTTTTGGATGGTAAGGAAGCGTTGAACATGTTTTCGGGGAGCATGACAATGGTTCAAATTTCGTGGAACGGTGAGGGCTTTCCATTGCTCGTCATTCTGGAGGATGAAGGCAAGCCATGCCATAATTGAAATGTTTCCATTCTAGCCCTTCAGGGATTGTTGTACACACCGAAATTCGGACATTGACGGCGCCCGAAGTGCGCATGTTTTTTATAAAGTGTTTATTCGAGCTCGGATTCGTGCTCTACGCTAGGCCAGTAGTCAGAAATTTCATTTCGGGGGGGGGCATGCCCTTCTCTGCCCCCCCCCCTCTCTGGCTACGGGCTTGATCTGCGTATATTTTTACCCTAGAAAGCATAAACTTTACCGTCGGGACTAGAAAACTTCATGATTTCCCTCTCTTGACAAAAAAGGGACACTAAACAAGAAGAA
Organism: Globodera rostochiensis; assembly: GCA_018350325.1. Lineage (NCBI taxonomy): Eukaryota > Metazoa > Nematoda > Chromadorea > Rhabditida > Heteroderidae > Globodera > Globodera rostochiensis. The sequence goes on from JAEVLN010000011.1 coordinate 2,923,275, forward strand.
CTCCCAAAATGGAACCAAACCGCAAAAATACCATTCGTTTGCTTCTTTGTAATTTTCTCTTCTCTCAGTTTCTCGACTTCGAATTCGACCACAACAGTGTGGTGGCCAAGGCAATTCTCAATGCTCAACCGATTCGGGAGATTATGCGGGATTTGGACGATTCTGCCGAAACGGTGGTGCTCACCTTCACGCCCGCCTATTTGCAGTTCTATGTGGTCGGAGGAGTGGGCCGGATGAAGGCAATTCTTTCCCTTTGCCTTGCCTCATTTTGGATTTGCTTTTTAGGTTGAGCTGCCGGCAAATTGCGATCAAATGGAACTTTTGAACTGTACCGAGGACCGTGTTCAGTTCCGTTATCGGATGAGCCTCTTCAAAAGGCTCAAGGACAGCATTCGCTTGTGCAACAAACTTTCGTTTCGCGTCGACAGCAATGGCATTCTCAGTTCGCAAATGATGGTGCAGCAGAATGAGCAAAATGTGTTCATCGAATTCTACGTGGGTTTTCTAGTAGTAAATTTACAATATTATTTTGGCAGAGTTGCTACAATTCTGTGAAAAAGTCAAGTATGTAAATTGGCGGTTAATCGAATAGAATTTAGATAATGTCGGAAAATGAGCATTATTATGAAAATGAATCGTGATCGAGCAGAACATAGTCGACAACGTTTTCCCAGCTGATCTTCCCTACCTCGACTTCTTTTTTTTGTATTAATTGATGATAAAATTTGATTATGAATTGTCAAATATAAAAGATTTAAGTAGGAGATGCGATATTGGTATTTTTGAAGTATAGAAAACTCATCAGAGAATTTGAGTTTAAGAGACTTGCAATTGTTGGCTGGGACCAGGATTTTTAGGACTGGATATCCCTGTTAAAAAACCCGGATTAACGAAAAAAAATGATTGGTAAAATTGGGTTTTGAAATTTTGACCAAAATACGGAAATTTTCGCATCTTTTTAGGGATGGGAGGTCCGGCTCGGGCATTATTATTTGTTTGAATTAGTGTTAAAATATGTAGTGTAAATTTTGGCGCATTGTTTATTTTTGTCTGCTGCTAAGCTTGACCCATAATGTGTAAAAAAGTTTTATTGTTATTTTCACGGTAATTACTGCAGAACATTGGTTTAGATGATGTTCTATGATAAATCTGCTGATGAAATATTTGTGATCAACGCCTTGATAACCCCCGAGTCTGGCAGAATTGCGTAAACTGGTGATGAGTTGGGTTGAACCCGATTGGGAGCCCTCTCTTAAGTCCGACTTTTACCCTCCTTTCATTCACCTCAATTTTGTGGCGGGTTCTAAAGGAGAACATATAATTTAGCATTGTGTTCATTTTTGGAAATTTGCCTTTTTGTGAAATATTGTTCGGATGACCTCAGCTGACAGTGGCAAGACCAAAGGGCCGTCCCCTGTCCGAATGGAGGGCTCGCTCATTGAGCCCGGATGTTTTTCCGGTCGGTCTATGGCAGTTTTCACCAGTGGAGGCGATTCATGCGGTGCGTTTTTTGAGTTGTTTTTTACTGTCTTTGACTTTGTTAGGGATGAACAGTGCGGTGCGTTCCGTTGTCCGTACGGGCCTTTATTTTGGCTGTCGCGTGTATTTTATCAAAGAAGGTTACCAGGTTAAATAAGGGACCGGCTTTAAAGAACGCGTTAATGTTCCTTCCCATTCGTTTAGGGAATGGTGGACGGAGGCGCGAACATTGTGGAGGCCGATTGGAACTCCGTCTCCGACATAATCCAGTGTGGCGGAACGATCATCGGGTCGGCACGTTGCAAAGAATTCAGAGAGCATGGCGGACGGCTCAAGGTTTTCAATGCTTTTGGATGTTTGCCAAATCCTGAATAGGCCTGCAAAAACCTCGTCGCAAATGCTATAACTCATTTGGTTTGCATTGGCGGTGACGGGTCATTGACGGGCGCCACAATCTTTCGCGACGAGTGGCCCAAGTTGATCAAGGAATTGATGTCGAGTGGTGAAATCACCGAGGAGCAGGCCAAGCAGTGCACGTATGTCCAGGTTTCATTTCAATCAGTTCTCCGTTTAATAATGTTTTTGCTCCTAAATCCATTCGCTGAAGATTGTTGGCCTCGTTGGTTCAATTGACAACGATTTTTGTGGTACTGACATGACAATCGGCACGGACAGTGCACTTCAGCGCATTGTTGAAGTGCGATTTGATAAATTGGGGGAGAGGAGGGGGGGGGTCATCTGATTGTGTTCAAATTTTAATTTCGACCTTTCAGGCCGTTGATGCGGTGGTTTCTACGGCACAAAGTCATCAACGCGCTTTTGTCATCGAAGTGATGGGCCGCCATTGCGGCTATTTGGCTTTGGTCGCAGCGTTAGCCTGCGAGGCCGATTATTGTTTCATTCCGGAATGGCCGCAGCCAAAAAATTGGGAAGAGGTCGAATTTCGACGGAGTTTAACCCGTCGAAAGTCTCGGACAAATTCAGGTTCTCTGCGCAAAATTGGCAAATTCTCGAGAACTCAACCAGCGACTGAACATAATCATCGTTGCTGAAGGAGCAATTGACCAGGACGGCAGTGTGATCACTAGCAACATGGTTTCTGTGCATTTTGGTGCGCGTTTTTTACGCTAAATGCACTTATGTAGGTTTGCCAATCTGTGAAGAACAGACTGAACTATGACATTCGTGTCACTGTTTTGGGCCATGTCCAACGCGGAGGAAATCCGTCGGGATTTGACCGCCTTTTGGGTTGCCGGACGGGTGCCGAGGCCACATTGGCATTGATGGAAATGAAAAATGAGTCGGTGAGCATTTTTATTCCTCTGAAAGAATATAGCATTTGTATGTTATTATTGCCATTTAGGAGCCTTGCGTAATTTCCATCGATGGGACCCAAATTGTCCGAGTGCCGTTGATGGAATGTGTGCGCAAAACTCAAGAAGTGAGTATCCAAAACAGCACACCCAAAATTAAGTTCATAAGATTCAACGGGCGATGGAAGAGCGTAATTTTGAGAGGGCTCGGGAACTTCGCGGAAAAAGTTTTCAGCGCAATTTGGAGACATATCGATTGTTTACAAAACTGCACACACCGAAGGAGAAAGACAACCTTTCGGCCGGCCATGTGTACAATGTCGCGGTGATGAACATTGGGGCGCCAGCTGGTGGTAATTAATTATTCTTTTTTGATTCAAATCGCCCTAAATAGGCCATGCCTTTATTTTTTAAGGAATGAATGCGGCAGTTCGCTCTTTTGTGCGGATGGCACTTTACCACCGATGTCACGTCTTCGGCATTCACAATTCCTTCGAAGGCTTTGCGATTGGTCAAATAAAGGTAGGGTTGGATAGAATTGTTGAGAAGGGCTTTTCTTTTCAATGGCAGGAGTTGTTTTGGGCCGACGTAACCTCGTGGACGATGCAGGGCGGTTCGAAATTGGGCACACAGAAACAATTACCCAAAAACATCAAAGCGGTGGCCGATCAGCTGGAAACGCACAAGATCCATGCCCTTCTGGTAGTCGGAGGGTTTGAGGTTTCCGGAAGCATTTTTCAAGTTTTTAAATTGTTCATTTCTTTTTAGGCTTATTATTCAGCGCTGATTCTTGCCCGAAGTCGCGGCGAATTTCCTGCATTTCGGATTCCGATCTGTGTAATTCCATGCACAATCAGCAACAATGTGCCGGGCACTTCACTTTCTTTGGGTATTCTTTTTATTTCCGTTTTTTGATCTTTTATTATAATGAAGGGTCGGACACGGCGATTAATGCCATCTGTCAAATGGTGGACAATATCAAACAGTCGGCCAACGGGACTAAACGGCGCGTTTTTCTCATCGAAACGATGGGCGGACACTGCGGTTATTTAGCCACGGTGTCCGCTCTCGCCACGGGGGCGGACAATGCGTACATTTTTGAAGAGAAATTTACTGTGGACGGTGAGTGGGACAGCAGGGAAAGGAATTGTCTGTCCCGTCGTTGAACTTTGGCATTTTGCAGATATAAAGGAAGATGTGAAAGTGATCGTTCAGAAGATGAGAAAGGGCGTTCAACGCTATTTGATAGTGCAGTCGGAGGGGGCCAGCCACAATTACGACACGACTTTTGTTCAGAAATTGTTCAGCGAAGAGGGCAAGGGGGAGGTTGGTGGGGGGGGGGAATTATACCGAATTGTTGTACCCGTTATTCCTTTAAACGCCCATTGAGGACAATTGTTTTTACGATGGTCTCTCTTCAGTTCAGCACTCGGATCAACATTCTGGGCCACCCTCAGCAAGGAGGAAAACCAACTCCGTTTGACCGCAACATGGGCACAAAGTTCGGTGCTCGGGCGTTGGACCATCTCATGAAGCAAATCAACGAGACATTCGTCCCTTCGTCCGGAAAATGCGATGCAAATACTCTAGAAACGGCCACTTTGCTTGGTTAGTGCCAGCGAATAATAAATGGGTCTTGGCACGTAGCCGGGGGGGGGGGGGAATCCCCCCCCCCCCCCCCCCCCCCCCGAAATGAAATTTGAGAAAAAAACCATAGGGGGGCCCTTTTGTTTAGCACTTTTTTAAGAAAGTGTCATCAAAAATCAAAAAAAAATTCTCGGCAGTCTGTCGGCGGTGCCGACCCCTCCTATTCCTAAAAAGCTTCAAAAGTGCCGAAAGGGAAAAACACACCCCTAAGAATCGATTTCCCCCTCCCCCCCCCCGCAAAATTCTGGCTACGTGCCTGGCCTTCAGTGTTCATTTCTATCCTTTTAAGGGTTAATTGGTCGAGACGTGGTCTTCTCGCCATTGGAGAAACTCGCCTCTGAGACCGATTTTGAGCATCGACTGCCCAACAACCAATGGTGGCTGAAAATCCGTCCCCTCCTGCGTATTCTGGCCAAACATCGCGCTTCTTACGTTCAAGAGGCTACTTAATCAATTAACGGCATGGAAGGAAGACGGACGGCTTACAAATTAGTTGAATTTACTTATTTTCTTCTTGGACAAAATTAATTAAAATAGTTTGCCCGTAGGAAAATCAGTTTTTGTTTGTGTTTTAACCAATTATCGCCAAATCTCGGACCCATTTTCAACCATTTGACTTCGGAATGTGAAAATTGTACGAATAAATAATAATTAGCAATTAGATATATATTCTTTTTGGCATGGCTTTGAATTTTGGTTGGACTTTGTTGGCTTTGGCTTTTGGTTCTTTCGCTGTTTATGTCGCCGTCATTCCGTTGTTCGCTGTCGATGGGACCGATGTCGCCCCATTCATTTGCCAATTTTGGTCAGCAACCGAACTGAACAGCAGAGAGGCGGACGAATAGAGCGGCGTGGGGGCGGCCAGCACCCAAAACAAAGAAATTTTAAAAGCATTAAACACTCGCGCAATCCGAAGAATAGTAAGCGGAGCGGTGTGTGTCCCCAGAAAATGCCGAACTTCCCTTGTCAATTACCGGGAAGCAGTCGCAAAACTGGGGAATCCAAAAATTCGGTTTAGCGAACGCCCTCCCGCCCCCCCCAATCAATCATTCGTCATTTGAGCTTTTGCGACGGCCCCTTCCCTGTTAGTGTGTGCTTTAGAGACCGGTCGAGACGAGATCTCATCTCGAAAAATCTCGACGAGATTCTCGAGAAATCTCGTCTCGACATCTCGTCTCGAATTTTGATTTTCAACTTATATTTCGTGACCAAATTTTGCAGACATGCTTTTAGTGCTCCCTTCTTACCCCTACAAAATTTGGTGGAGTTTCTGAGAATTTTGAAAAAAAAAATTTTTATTTTCATCAAAATCTCGAATCTCGACTATTCCGGGTCGAGATTTCGAGATCCGAGATTTTTTCGAGAATCTCGTCTAGAGTCTCGCTCGAAGCTCAAGTCCGGTCTCTAGTGTGCTTCACCTACCCACGGTTGGTTCGACTGCTGCCCTGTACTGCTCGAATTTCCGTTTGGCGGTGGGAGTGCCGTGGGGGAGGGGGAGGCGCCGTGGAGGATCAGCGAATGTTGATGCCGTTGGGAAGTGCTGGGCGGCGTGGGCGAAGTGACGTTGGATTGGACGATGGAGGAGGTGACGCTCGTCCTTAGTCGCGAGTAACTGCGCGTCTCCGCATCTTCCGGCAGCAGCAGTTCCGCCATCAGTTCGTCCACATTGGCCAATCCTTTAAGGGTGAGAACGGAGTTGGCACCAAAATGGAAGAACTCCGAATTCTTTGGGTCCTTTCGAACCCAAACACGAAGGAATGGCATTTCAAACTCTGGAGGAGGGGGGGGGTTCACCCGCAAAAGTCACCGAAAAGCTTGGCCAATTGTGCCTCCTCCACCAAATCGCGGGCAATTGCCATTAGCGGCGGCAAAAGCAGCAAAAGATTAGCCAGACGGAGGGGCATTTTCGCTCGGTGTTCACTAACGCGTTGCACTTGATGTTCGAAGGCGGCTAAAATGCGATGGCGCATTTCCTCCACGGCGGCGACGGACGATTCCTCAACGCCTTTGGCCACTGAAAGTTTAAAGTTTGGAGGCCAATGGGCGGACAATGGCAAAATTGTGAATGGTTTTGTCAGTCATTCGCAGAGGGCTCACTCGGATCGAAAAAGGCCACCGCCTTAAGGGCCGCAAATTCGCGTTCCTCCAAGTGGAGCCGTCGCATTGGCCCTGTCAGGTGGTCGAGAATGCGCGCGACCACTCGGCTAAACAAAAATTCAATTTTTAATTTATGTCGGCAAAGGACAAAGGACAAATCACACTTTACGTCCGGAATTTTGGGTGCGTCACGGGGAACGCAACGGTCGTTGGCCAACCAAACGGCGTCCGTCTCCGCCACGCGGACAAGCGAGCGGAAAGCGGCGCAGAGGACGAGATGTTGGGCCGAGAAGTGGCGGAGAAGCGCGATTTGGGAGCGCAGAGACAAACGACGGAACTCCTCCAATTGTTTGGCCCATTCGACCAGCAAAATCAGCTGTTGATGCATCTGTGGACAAAAAAACAAAAAAAATTGGAGCGGGGGGGCAAGTTTTGGATAAAGCATGTCAACTTATTATGAATTGTCTCGACGTCCTCAACTGACCGAATCCGTCACATCGCCCGTCGTCGCCGTCCTGCAGTTGGCCGTCGTCGCCCCCGGCGATCCCCTCCTCGCCGTCGCCTTCGCTACTTTCAGCGTCCTTTCCGCCTCCATCAGCCGTCGCAGAATCTTTTCAGCGTCAGCAAAAGTTGAAGACGGCACGACTTCATCTTCGGCATTGCTGACAAAACAGCAGTCCATTGCTGTGGCACTGTTAAGTGGGGTCTCGGTCTCGGCAATTTGGGGTCTTGGTCTCGACAATTTGGGGTGTCGGTCTCGACAATTTGGGGTCTCGGTCTCGACAATTTGGGGTCCGGTTTCGACAATTTGGGATCTCGAGCATTAATTAATACTCCCCCACCCGTCGTCTCTTCCACTCGCCACCGCCGTCGTTTCTGTTGCCGACGCGTCTCCGTCGTTTGTGCTGCCGCTTTTGCTGTTGCGTCGTGTGGCCGCAATTCGATCCCTTTCCAACTGAACGGCCTCCGGACGCATTCCGTTGCCCAAACATTTGTCGAAGCGACAACGGCGGCATGAATTGCGTTGGTCTGCGAATGGACGACGCGCCATTAAAACGAAATGCCAACAAAATAAAACGCAAAGGGCCAACTTTTGTCCACGACACAATTTTGGCTGAAACGGCACGCGTAATTGTGCTTTTTGCGAATGGTTCGCCGGAAGAAGCCTAAAATTGGTATCCAAAAGGATTTAAATTAATTGCGTGACCCTTTTTTTGTTCGACCTTTGCATCCATCGCACGAAATGCTTCCGTAATGTTTCCCTTAAACAAATTTAAAAAATGCGTCCATTTCCTCTCACACACCGGTGGCTCTGTCTGAGCAAATGAGACATTTCGCGTGGGTTTGTCCGGTGCCCGTCCCAATGACGGGGACAGACGCTTTTCGCCGTGGGGGCGAATTGGCGGAGAGAATGGGCGACGGGGGGAGGGCGGAGACGCTGTGAGACGTCGGAGTGCCGGGGGCAGAAAGGGAGAAAAAGGCACCAACTAAAAAGTTTTGGAAAAGCCTTCGCACCAATAAATTTCACCATGGCACAATTCCTTTGGCATTGCCACGGCATCCCTCGCCCCATTTACGACCCCTCGAGCATTCCGTTCCGCAGCCAAACTCCGGTCCTCATCAGCCGCTTCAATCGGTCGTTTTTCAACGGTGCTGTTGCATTCCACTTTCATTCTTTTTTATTTTTAATACATTTTCCCTGAACAATGTTTTTTATTTAGACTAATTATGTAATTAGGGGTATTTTGCAGAAAATGCAATTGAAAGCTGAGAGAATGATTAATGAAGGTGGGGGAGGGGGAGGGAGGGGGTGTCCTTCCCTCACCTCCGGCGATCTCCCCACTTTCTCCCCGTTGGTGCTGCCTATCGTCGCACAGAAAGATAAAATTATTGACAGCCAACTGCTAAAAGGCGATGGATGGGCAACGACCGGCGGAAAGCGAAGCAAAAACGGCCGACAATTGGACGAACGGAGGGGACAGAAGCAACTCTTGGGGTCCTAAGGGCCAAAGTTTGACCCCTCAGGCAAAATGGGACTTTGTTGTGGCACGATCAGAAAATGAGTCATCATCAGGAGGGCAGAATGAAAGAGAAAAAAAGGTGTGGTGGAAGGAAATGGGGGGAGGGGGGGGGGCTGAACGATCCGAACACCCGCCGATGGAGGGAATGTTCATGCACCCGTGCCATTGTTGGAGGATTTCAGTGGCACAAAGGAAAAGGGAGGGAGGGGGGGGCAACTTCCCCTCCCCACCCAACTCAGCCCTTATCAGCAACAACCCGCCAGTCAATAACCGCTCTTGTCCCTTCCATCCATCGGCTGACTGAACCATTTTCCCCCGCCCCCAATTGATCAATCACCGCCCTCCCAATTCGATGAAATGTCAAATTGGGACATCACATCAATGAAAAGGACAGAACAAATAAAGACACCACAAACATAATTTTTGGGTTGTTTAATGTAAAAAAACAAGAAATGTATTGAATAAACGGAAACGGCGAATTCTTTGATTTGTTGAAATGTCTGAGGAAATGTCGACAAAAAGTGAATGGGGGGTGGGGGGGGACGACGTGACAGCCGGCCGGACGATTCATTTGTTACGGCCAAGGACCAACGGATGAATGAATGAATTTATCGTTATCAAAAAACGATCTCGAACGATCTCATGGGAATTCTCGACCTTTGTAACAATTTAATGCGAAGCGTTGAGAGTGAAGAAAAGTGATTTGTCAACAAATCCATCCCACAGCAGCAGAAGGTCACGTTGTTCGTCGTCTTGAGAATGGCGGGGGAGGGGCAAGAAACACAGTAAAACGCTGCTAAAAACTCGACAATTAAACCGGTTTTCCTACAAATAATGACATCAAATTTGCGAAGTTTTCTTCTTCTAAGTCAAAAAAACAACAACCATACCATGTACAAAAGATTCGAACGGAATCTAAAATTTGTTGCCAATTTTTACACATTAATATTTTATTTTCTCGACAAAAATTCTAAAAAAATTACGCCATTGAAAATGTTTAGGAAAGAAAGAAATAAGCGAGACTTAGATATGCGACTATTTTCGGTTAAAAATGGAAAAATGATCGGTCATTTCAGTCCGATCCGACTGATCAGTCAGTCAATCGGTAGTCATTGGCGCCCCCCTCTCAAAACAGCGGCCGAAGGCGTCGCCGTCATGCCAATGAAAGTGGAGAAGGACGGCGCACTCGAACTCAGCTGTTCTTTAATCGACTTTGGCGCCGAAGACGGACCCCCGCCGCTCAGATCGTCCAGGATGAACTCGGCCAACAAAGAGTCTACCTCGGCGAGTCCGAAGAACCTCAAAAAAGGCAACGGGTCGGTTTGTGGAAAGTCTGACGAAAGGGGGGGGGGGGGGGAGACGCCGGACTTTGTGAGGGTCATGTTCTCAATCAAAAGCTGAGTGAGTGCCTTCAGTGCCGGTGCCAAAAGCAAAATGTTTCCGTATCGAGTGGGCGTCTCCTCAATGGGATTGGACGACATGATGATGGAGTAAAGTGCTGAAGATGATAATTTGTTTTGGAAGTTGAGAACGATTCGACGATTGGCAAACGAACCTTTGAGTATTTTGTTGCGCGTCTCTCTCACTTGAACTTGCGCATGCAATGAAAGACCTTTGGCCTCGGGGTGGAGAAAGGCCAAAGCCTTCAGACAAACGAATTCCTCCTCTCTCATCTAAAATTATCAGATGGGGGGGGGGTCTAATTGTGAGACGGTCTTTTGACGTACTTCGAGTTGTCGCATTGGCCATACGATTTCGTCGAGAACGCGTGGCATTATGTTAGCCGCTTTGAAACCGGCGAACGAACATCCCAACGACGCCTCGCCCCCACCGGTGTCCGACGGTTTGCCCTCCGAGCCTTCGGCGCTGTTACCCAACAGCGCATTGTTGAAGAGACAAAGTCGGGTGGAGTCGGGGGAACGGAAGGCGGGCATCAGAATGAGATGTTGGGGGGCGTAATTCTTCAGCAGAATAACCTGAACTCAAATGGAAGTTGGGGAAACGTTCATTTGGCTTCCTTTCCAAGCTCCGACTGACCTTGTCTTCCATGTTCAGCTCGGGGAACGGCTCTATCCCCTTGGCCCATTCCACCATTAGCAGAAGGGTCGTGCGCGAAAGTTCGTTCAGTTCTTCTGCAGAAAAGGCCGCGCGTACGCCCGTCGGACTGAAAGCGGACGGACCACCGGAGGCCGACTCCGCGACCGTCGAAGTGCCAGCGCTTAGTGTGCGGTAGCGGAGACTCATTTCGTCGTTGACGCGTTGCTAAAACCCTCAAAATCAGCTTGAAAAAACTAATTGCCTCCGACCTCCATCTCAACCAAAGTGCCGATAATGTCCACATAAATCTCAGGAGGACTCTCTAAACATTTTCCATCAGCGGACGCCACTACGGCAACGCCCATTGTGCCATTGGCCGCTGTCTGATCATTGATCGGCGATGGCGAATGGTCGGCCCCGCCGTCAACGGTTATCCGCCGCCTTTTGGCGGCCAACGGCGACCCAATCGCGTCGCGTTCAAATTGAATAGCTAAAAATGTCGGACAATATAACCAATAAATGCATTCATTACCTTCTCGTTTCATCCCCGCACTGAAAGAAAGGAATTTAGTCAACTCAAACAAACAAAAAAACAGACAAAAGCCAAAGACCTTAAACATTTCTGGAAACGGCAATAGCGACATGCACAGCGAAAGTTTCTGTCGATTACGCATTGCTTATTGAAACGGCATGTGAACTTCTGATTGCGTAAAATTGTTCGACGAAAAAAGCCCTAAAACGGAGGTAACGGAAAGGAAATAAACGCCAAGCGATGGAAAGAAAGCATCCGTTGCCTTGCAGCCATTGCAGGAAACCTAAACCCAAATTGTTATATGGCCAAAACATTGAAATACACCGTGCCGTAGTGCGTTCCGGTAGATTTGTCGCCACAAACTTGGCACGGCTCGGACAACGGATCAACTGAACGAAATTAAGCAGATTTATAGGGAAATTCCCACCAACCAATGTCCATCTCAATTTCCTCTTTTGCTAATTAAACAGTATGCAGTCAATCTAAATTTTTTTCAGCAGTAAGTGCATGTATAGTAGAGTCCGGACCAAAACCAAAAACCAAAAATTTTTTGGGGTTTTTTGTACAAAAAAAAACCAAAATTTTGGTTTTGGTTTTGGTCAAATTGGGCAAAACCCAAAAGAAACCAAAACCAAAAGAAACCCAAAAAATTTTGTACAAAATTTTGTTTGGGTCATGCCCTTTTTTGTACAAAAGTTTTGGGTGTTGCCCAGTGGAATTTACACCCCTAAAGATGGCATCATCAAGTGATTTTTCAATCATTTTTACAAAATCTTCCTAAGTAATTGGTGGCTTAGTGGTTTGTCTTTTCGGTAACTCTTATTTTATGTATTGGGTTCGAACCCGCCGTAGTGCGAGCACTTATTATTTATTTTTCTTCTTCTCACATACGCTTCCCCCCATTAATAAATTTTGAATTTTTTTTTTAAAAAGCAAAAAAAGTACCGTAATTTTAAAATTTTGGTTGCAAATCCCTTAACAAATTCAGTCAAAAATTCAAAATTTTCTCGGCGGCGCCTATCGGCACCGCCGACCGCCACCTACTAATAAAGCAGAATTCGCAAAAAGAAATTGGATTTCTGAGAATTCAAAAATCGGCAAAATTATCGAAATTTTACACAATTTTTCTTAGCAATAAAAAAGTTTTGGCATTAAATTCATATATTTACACACCTAAAAAAATTCCTGATTTTTTTTCAGATTTTTCAGCCGGTATTCCTGATTTTTGGGTTGACAGGTGGCTACCCTGATTTAATATATTCATGGATTTATGATAACTGGTCAGAAAAATGCTTTGAATAAAACTTTTATTAAAAATTTTAAGAAAATCGGAAATTTGGGCATTTTATTATGGTTTCTAAAATTTTTTGGTTTTGTACAAAATTTTGGGTTTTGTCAACCCAAAAAATACCAAAACCAAAAGAAACCCAAAAATTTGGTTTTGGTTTTGGTCAAATTGAGCAAAACCCAAAAGAAACCAAAACCAAAAGAAACCCAAAAAATTTTGTACAAAATTTTGTTTGGGCTGAGTTGCCGGTCTCTAATGTATAGGCCTGCAGTTAAAAACATTTTGAAGTTGGCAATTAGATTGCTCAACCGACAGGAACACTATGGGTCAACTCCAACAGCAGACAAAATTAGTCAAAACACCAATTGCCCAAAATATCCTTTCTTTAGGCTTATGAGTGCACTAATATTCAAATGTAAAAAGGGTTACACTACGTTTTGCCAACTGTACATTTTGCCAACCCAGCCAAAATGGTACGTTTTGCCAACTGTTCATTTTGCCAACTTTACGTTTTGGATGATTTTGAGCATGTTTCTTGAATGTTTCGAGGCCAAAAGATTCCAAATAAATTTTGAAATCAAAAACCCTTCGAATTCGGGTCCGGGGTTCGAAATTGGTCGAAATTTAAGTTTTTGATGAGTTGGCGAAATGAAACATTTTGCTGGGTTGGCAAAATGTACAGTTGGCAAAACACACTGACACCGTAAAAAGTAGACACCGCCGGAATTTTGAAAAGGTTTTGGAAATAAACAGGATCAGGATTTAAAATCCTGTTCAGGATATCTTGATCCTGGTGCTTATACGAAAATACAAGTATCGTATCAGGAGTCCTGAAAACTGTTCGGAGTCGTCCGATCTCTAATAAAAAGTATTTACAAAATTTTCTTTCAAAAGAAGCGTGGTAGATTTGTTTCAATTTGACCAGAAACAAAATAACAGTATATTATTATAATATCTATACATTTATAATTTTATAAATGGAAAAATTAATCTTCGGGCATATTTTCAAGCATTAACTGATCAAATTTCATCGTCAACATCAACTGTTTTTTGGGCCCAAATCTGCGCAGAAAATTTGCCACTTTTTTGCCGTAGCGACAAGCATCATCTTCATTTTCAGGTTCCGGCTGTTCCAAAGACGTGGTCGGCGCTGCCATGACTGGTACTGTCTCAATCGGTTGAGGGCTTTGACGGCTCCTTTTCTGTTGTTGTAGCGTTGGGGCGTGCATTGTCTTCTCAAGCGGTTCAGGGCTTTGACGGCTCCTTTTCTGTTGTTGTAGCGTTGGGGCGTGCATTGTCTTCTCAAGCGGTTCAGGGCTTTGACGGCTCCTTTTCTGTTGTTGTAGCGTTGGGGCGTGCATTGTCTTCTCAAGCGGTTCAGGGCTTTGACGGCCCTTTTTCTGTTGCAGTGATGTGGTCCCCAATTTTCTTTCCTGATTTGGTTGTACTATTGCTGTTTCAGTATTCGTTTGTGGCATCGGTTTGTTCAACAATTCGCTCAATGTCTTCACAACGTTGTTAATCCGCATCAAATGCTCCACTGCGCCACCAAGCAACTGACAATTGTCTTTGGCCAGAAAAATGTACCCATGGCATAGCTTGACACTTCCGTAAATTAGAATCTGAAAGAAAACCATGCTGTTCAGGAGAAAATTAAGCATACTTTGCTTCCAGGACATGTTGATATTGTGAGGTCTGGCACTTTTTTCTTTTCAAACGCTTTCAACTCGACAACGCCATCGCTGAGTTGGAGACTAAAGCAGGAGTACCCACCGGCCTAAATTGCATTTGTCGGGGAAGAAGACCGCGTCAGACCAATCTCTACCGGCTTTGGATTGGGCTGGTCAAATTCAATCGGCTCTTCATATGAGGGATCGGTTAAACGTTTGTACTGCTTCAAGTTGGAAGTGCCAATGTCACTTATCGAATGGATCTAAGTTATAAATGAAGTACAATTTTTGCATTTATTTCTCAGGTTTATGATTCTCTCTCAAAAACTACAACCCCCCAACCTGGAAAACGTATGGATCGTATAGAGACCGGCCATCAAATAGCTGCCTCAGCCCATCAATTGGTTCCGTGCTTGTTTTGATGTCAGCAAAAAGCCATTGCTGGTAAACCAAATCGACTAAGCGATTCTGAGATTTCTGTGAGGAAACCGAACGATTTCACAAACATTTGTTTGTTTGAATTTGTACCTCCGCCGACACAAAATGCAGGGCTTCCAACAGCCAATCCTTCTTCAGCCTAATGTGACGTTCGGCAAAATATCTTTCAACCTCAGGAGCGTTTTCGACCATTTGTATTCAAAAAATAGAAGGAAAAAGAATCCAATAAATATCAATGATTTCGACATGACAATGAGACAATGTTTACAGTTCCAAGATTTTATAACAAGTAAACGGTCTCAGAGAGGGTAATTTAGCCGGTCCCCCTGCGGTTTCTTTGACGGCCAATTCCAAGCGATGAAATGTTTTTCCCCGAGAACTCGTCTCATCAAAATATGACGGCCGCCCTCCGTCTGACTTCGCTTCTGAACGTCGTTCTTCACCTTTTTGTTCACGCGAAAAGGAAAAAAGGATGGGGTGTAACTGCTACGATGCCACGGACAGTTGCAACGCACCTTTTAAAAAATACATATGAACCGGGTACAATGCTTTTTGGCGGTGTACGGACAATTCGGCAGTCTTTTCTTTTAATTTCTCAAGAACGGAATACACAAGACTTATTTCTTTTTTGTAAATTATTAAAGAATTAACACACAAGCTAAAGTATAATGTGTATGTGTCCGGGTGATTTTGCAAATCGAGTAACTGGAATTACTCGGGTACTTTTAGAAATCAGGTAGTCTATAATTTTTTTTAAACAACTAGATCAAACAAACAAGATATCATTTGAAAGCTCTAAATGAGAATTATCATTTAAAAAACCATGCGGTTTTTAATAAAAAAAAGTTTAGTGTGAAAAAACACCCAAAATCGGGGGTTTTGGATAGTTCTATTGAAATAATTTTTTTCACGAATTTTCTATTGTTTAGCTTTGGTTGAGTCTAAAACCTGAAATAAGTCTTGTGTATCCATTCTTGAGAAATTAAAAAGAACTGCCAAATTGCCTTTTGCCAAATCATCAAAGCCCTTTCTGGTCAATCACATTTGAACCATCCAAAACGCAGAACTAGAAGTACTAAAAGAACCTGCAACACAGCGACCGAAGCCGTTTTCCCAATAAGCGGTGAACATCCAAAAGGGCGGAAGAGAGAAAGAGCACGCTCCAGCATCTCAGATTACAATCTGTGACAATATAAATAAGGCTTGGTGGGGTTTAAAAGGTTTAATGAAAATTTGCGATATATTTGCACGTCTCATTTGGACAAGAAAAAGCACAACGATTTATTGACGATAAAAATATTGTTGGGCAAAATATTGGACAATTATGATAAATCATAAAATAGAAAATTTGCTGTACAGAGATGGTTCAATGAGATGAAAACGTCGTGAAATGGCCACTCAGCTTACAAAAACCACGCAATGTAAAAACTTAAGAAGCAAGGCGAACTGCGAACGTGAAACAAATGAAGAAAAGAACAATTCAAATGACCTGCATTTTGCTGAGTATCCTTATTCGGTTTGATGATGGATAGATAGTTCAAGAATGGGCGGACAGAGAAAGAAGGAGGGTTGCTAGATCCGTCGATAGAATTTGCAGCTAAAAATGTGTTGCAGCTTTAGTAATTATAAATTAAAATCAGAGTCCAGACCAAATTAAACAGAACATAAGCAGAAACTTGGTGGGGGGAATGAATAACTTTTAAGAAATAGTATTAATCTAGTCAGCGGAGGATGGGGAGACAGCCCCCCCCCCCCCCCCTCATGGGACACACCAGTGAATAATGAGGTTTTCTTTTGAATAAGAATTTCTTTTTGATGAGCTATGCGATGGCTGGATCTGCAGGCGCTTCATCGGTGAGCAGAGGTGAAGCAGCCTGAAATGTTACTAAATCTCCCTTCATTTTGCCATAAAAAGTGCCTCGTCATCTCTATCCCTCGTTGTCTGCAGCGTCTTCGAAAATCCATCCTGACATTGAGGAATAAGACCGTTCCCCTGCTGCTGATCTTCTTGCGAATTTTGACCAATTTGTTGTGTGTTTTGCAGCTGCGAGGTCGATGCAAAAGTCGACTCCGTTTTGCTGATCAGCTCTTGCTGTTGTTCCTCCTCCAATTCAGTCGCTTTGTTCAAGGCCATCTGACAAAATGTTCATTTTTTTAAATTGAGATTTGAATTTTGCAAAATTCCAGTTATTGAACATACCTGCAATGTTGTCATGTGAAAATCCATCTCTTGAACTATTTTGATCAGTTGGTCTTTGTGTTTTGGCGATGCCAAAGACAACGGAACAACCAGCGACCAGCAAGCACTGGAAAGAGCTCCAACCCGAGCCTCAAGAACGCGAATTTCAACATCATTTGTGGCCATGGAACGCAAAAGCGCCTCAAACCGAGGAACAATCCGAGCAGTGGCCTTGCAAATAAATTCATTCATTTCAGCTGGTCGATGTTGCTGTTTTTGCTGGATGAGAGGGATTTTGGCCATCTTATCGGTGAGTAAATGGCACAATTTCAAGACAGCAACACAGTGCTGAAGCAAACCGGTGGTCATCTCTTCCAACCAGTGATTGCGATCCAAAGCACGGGCTAAATTATTAAAACTATAAGATCAAACCAAATTGATTTAGAAATAAACAAATTGAGGAATTTTTGTCGGGTATCGCAAATACTTTGATTTCAGTGTTTAGAATTTTAGCCTTTTCATATGCAACAATAGGAAAAACAATACAAATATGCGGTCCAAGCTGCTCAATGTCCTCCATGTTCTCCTGCCGCAGTTTGGAGAAGCGAAGCGATTGAGAAAACAGAATTCTGTTGTATTCATGCTTTCGACGGCAAATAATGATCAAAATGAACAAAGAAAATAGGAAGACGGCTCCAAGCACAACGAGCGCTAAGTATACGACAATGTCCATGGGACGAATTTCACAAAAACCGGTGGACTTCGCATGAAATAAACAACTAAAAGTGATGGCCATAAAAACACTTTTAACGCTCCGGGTGTAAATTATTGGGTTTGCAGTTTCGCTGTGTTAACAAAACCCAAAAAGAAAATATGCTTACCGTCAGACTAATTGTGAACTAAAGAGTAAAATCAAGCAAAAAATAACAACAAAAAAGTTAAAAAACGCACTGTCTGCTTTTTTTCTGTTGTAAAAAGTGAAGATTACATATATAACAATTGCCAAGATCGTGGCAAAAATTCAAAATAAAAAGTGTCTCTAATAGAGCTCGGACAGGATTTTCCAAAGCTCCCTGATACGAATCCTGCTATTTTCGTCGAGGCACAAGGATCAGGTAATTTCTAAAAATATTTTTCTATTTAAAAAATATTTTTGGGCAGCATTTACAACTTTTTGGAATTTCATTTTGTTTGGACGCACCTTCTTCCCTTCATATTTCTGTTTCTTTCTCCAGCTACTTTCACTACTCGAACCGGTCAAAGTTGGAATGGGATTCATGCAACAAAATGGCCAAAATTCTATTCTATTTTATTGCGTTTTTGTTAAGAATTTTAGCCGATGCATCAAAATGGTCAAAAAATAAAAGGAAAATGTAAAAAAATTTTGAGCTAATTTAATTGGAACTTAATTGCACGCAAATATGTATGCATATAAATAGAGTCAGTTTTGGGCCCAGTATCCTTATGTTGAAATGTTTTCATTTGCCATTTTGGTTAACACATTCATCTTCCTTAACTCTTTTCCAATTTCTCCTTTTTTTCTATTTCTGGCTTGCGTCAATATTCTTTCCCATCGATGCCTTTCACAGCAAAGCAATGGATTTTTTGTAACCCCCCTCGCAAATGAGAGAAAATGGCCGCCTAGCTAAAAAGCAGAGTGGCTAAAAGCGAGACAACGGGGATGTGGTGCTGCTTGTGAAAGTGAAGAAATGAAACTGGAACGGGCGCGGGGAGGGGGCGACTGGGCATTGCCAGTGGCGACGGCTAATAACCATACTTTTTTGCCTTGTTTTAATCGCTTTTTCCTTCATCGGAAAACAATTGAATGTTATTGGGCGGGGATTAACAAACCATTGACGTAACTTGCAAGTCGTTTTTTAATCTGTATATTTTAATTTTTTTTCTTTACAGCTGTTCATTTTGAGTAATTTTTCTTAAATTATTTCTTAGCGTCATTTTTCGGCCATTGGAAATGAGAGGCGAGGCTAGGGACCCAAAAAGCGAAGCAACAGCGGAAGCAGTTTCGGTCGAGAAGCAACAAGAAATTCAGCTCATGAACAAGTTGGCTTCTACGGGCAAACTTCCGCCAAAATCTGCTAGCAATTTTCTTCAGAAAAAACTCCAACAACGAGTAAATTTGGTGTAATAATTACAGAACATTTTTTCGGGGGCAGTTGGGGAAAAGCCCCGTTCCAGAATTCGAACAATTATTGGAAGATTAAATTTGCCAAAAATTAATTTTTGTCGTTACTATCAGGGTCATTAAAAAGCATGAATTCAACATTTTGCTTTTTCGTTGTAAATTTGTTTTTTTGAATGATTCGCTCAGATGGCAACCATTTCACCCTCCGAAATTTTTTTCTGGAGATATGTCCTGAACTTTAGTATTACCTAAAAACACGGTTAAACTGAAAATGGACGTTTTTGATATGTCGTCGGGGCTTCATTTTTACGCAAAAATTTATTCTTACTTTTGTCTTGATCGAGAAATGTCGGAATTCATCTTATTTTAGAGACAAAAACCGTATTTGATTTTTTAAACAAATTTTAGAAATTCTTCGATTCCGGTGACTACAACATGAACAAAAACAAGCCTGTCCCGCCACCAATGGGTCAGACCCCAAATGCTGGCACAACTCCCAAATTGGCTGTTCCGGTTGAATCCGAACTTGATAAGAAAATGGAAGAGGCGGTTCCGATTATTGCTACGCAGCTGTTGCCGATGATGCGCCCATTAGCTGGTTCAATTTCTGGTGGTTCGGTGGATGGTGGCGATTCGGACGATGAGGGAGGACAACTTCAGGTTAAGTTACTCCGATAACAATGCAAGCCGAGGCCGCGAGCTGGTCCCCCCCCCTCCCCGCAAAAAAAAAAGGAAAATTGAGTAAAGACGATAGTTCGAGACTATTTGCCGTAGTTTTTGGACCAATTTTTTTTAACAAATCGCTTTAAAAATCTTAAAGGGTTGGGCTCCACCAACACTAAAATATTTATTCTTTAATAAATCTTACATTTTAAGGATTTAGACATTTTTATTCTAAATATTTTGCCTTCAGATCCCGCGACCCGACACTGTGCCCCAGCGTAAGTCGTCCATTCTGCACCCGTCGGCACACAGCAAATTGAGTCCTCAGCCGCACATTCACCACGAACACACTGACGAATCACTGACCTTCCCCCAATCGTAATAGAGCAGAGAGAAGTTGGAGGAGAAGAGAGTCGCTGTCAATAACCACAAACGACACAATCGATGTTTAATTTGCCGATGGGGCTGGAAGTTTTGTAATAATGAAAACAAAACCTGAGTGAATTTCTCTGATGAGCCTATTTGCTGAGAGTAATTAATGCAAGTAATTCCAGCCCTTATCACCATAAATCGCAGTTTTTTTTTTGTGTAGAGGCTGAACCGATTAATTGTGATCGAAATATGAAGGTGGGAATGAAGGTTTTAAGGAGCGAGTAATGTACAGAGAACAAGAAGACTCGATCGTGCTAGGATCCCGACGTTAGTAATTGGGCTAAAATGATAATATTTGATATCAACGAAAAGCATTAAGTTGCATTTCTTGTTTGAGAAAAGTTCATATACAAGGATCACAAAGTGTCGGAAGTACCAATTTGGTATCAATTGTTCTTATTAGACCATTCATTCTTCATCGCCGTCTCCAGCCGTTAAGAATTTTCTCTTTTCATTTCTCCGTTTTCTAATTTCGCACAGCAAAATGACGACGAAGAGGAGGACGAGGATCGCAATGATAATGCCGAGGGGAAGCATCCAGGCCAACTCGCCTGTCGGACAAAGAATCCGTCGGGCGGTTGATTTGAATGGGTTAGGCGAAGATTTGGTCATTACGGACTTTCAGCTCTTTAAAGGCCTTTCCAAATCCCTCCCCGTCTCACTTTTCACTCGCAATTTTCTCTCTATTATTATGCCGCCGGACGTCTTCTTGTCCCTTTTGTTGTTGGCGGAGTTGCGCGCCCGGCAGGAGTACGTGTCGCCGTCCTCGAAAGTGACGTTGCGGATCACCAGCGCACCGTCGCTCTGCACTTTTACCCGCTGATCTCCGCGCAACTGAAGCACAATTGCATTAAAATCTTCATTTTCTTCCCCCCCCCCCTCCGTGCCTCCAGGACGCCCTTCCGCCACGTCACTTCCGGCTTCGGATGTCCGTACACCGGACACTCCAACCGCGTGTCCTCGCCGCGCTTTGCATTCACTCCGCCAACTTCGAAGTGAAAGGCGTCCTTCTCGTCGATGCGCAATGAAGCGTTGTTGAGCACCACCGGACGAACTGAAAGCGTGCGGCGATTCGGAAGAAGGACTAAACTCACGGTGGACAGCGATTTCTCCCCTCGCATTTCCGAAACCCTTCGTTCGAATATGGCACGTCCAATTGCCGGCATAAGACGCAAAAACCTTGAGGCGTTGGTTGGCTAATTTGTAATTCACATTTCTGTAACTTTACTTGCTCAAGACTCAATGTCCCATTGAAGGCGTTGTCCGTGCTGAGGTTGGCGGGGTAACTCACTCCGTTGTGTGTAAAATCTGTGAGAATGAACAGCGAGAAATTAGACAATTAATTGTTTGTAATTTTAAAAATGAAAATCTGGGGAAAATTCATTTACAAATTTCTTCAGTGTCCAATGCGGACTCTCTGCGCGAGTCCCTGAGAGTTAGAAGTCGGGCATCCACCGCATAGCACCACAGCAGCAACGGATCGGTCGTCTGCAGCAGTCCTTGAGGACCGGCGCGGCCATGCTTTACCTGGGCAGAAATACTAATTTTAAAAATGCTAAGAAGGACAAAACGCATAATCGCGACGAAGTATCCAATTCAGGGAGGGAGGGAGAGGTGTGGGCCCAGACAATTTTTTAAAATGGCACGAGAGGTACTGACCAGGGGTGCCAGAATGCCCTTTATTAATGGCAAATGCCATTATTTTGAAATTTGCCATTACATTTGCCATTATTCGATGCCATTACAATTAGAGCCTGACTTGAGCTTCGAGCGAGATTTCGAGTCAAGATTTTTCGAGATCTCGAGACGAGATTCTCGAAAAATCTCGCAACATTTCTTCGAGACGAATTCTCGTCTCGACCGGGCTCTAATTACAATGCCATTTCTTATAAGCCGTTTGCCATTTTTCCTCGCTGATGATCTGGCAGCCCTGGTACTGACGTTTTAGGGACAACATGTGATAGTGCTGAATCCGCAATTCTGTATATTCCCCACATTGTAAATTGCCCCAAATTGTTCCCTCTGATTTAGCCATCCCCCATAAACATGTCTGCCCAATGCCAAGCCATCCTCCTAATCCTATCCAATGCCAAACTCGCCCATCTGTTACATAAGCATCCTTCCCCATTCAAATATCTGTTCATCGCCCCAATCCCGTCTGCTCTGAGTCTTATCCCCCCGCCCACCTCGTGTCACTATTTAAGTTCACCCCAAACTCCCATTCGGGGGTCCACCACTTCCCATTGTGGGTCTTCGGGTCTGATGCTCTGAGACTGCTTTTTTGGAGTCGGTCGAGACCACAGACCAAATCCCGCCTCCCAATCACCATTTTATGCTTATAATGCCTTTCCTTTCCAATAAATTATCCTCTCCTCTTTGGACTTTAAAAGGGTCTTAAACCCCTATAACCGCGGACACAACAGATAGACAGCACGCAACCAACCGGAATTGTTACGATTGCCGGACCCCGGGCGCGTGGCCAAATTTTGTTGGATTGTGAGAAGGATTCGGCACTCGTCAAAGTGTGAGGAGGTTGAGCAATTGAAACAAAGGCGATGATGAGGAGGAAAAGCGAAGTCAGAGATGGGAAGAAGTTGTTTGGTGTTAATGATAATGAAGAACTCGGTCGTTGTTGTAAGGACATCGTGGGAGGACGCTGTGAATTAGTTCTTCAGTTTCTAAAACGGCGGTGAAAGAAATGAGAGGAAGTGCCGTGTGAAGGATTGTCACAAGACACTTTCTGATCAGTCCATCAAAGAGCAGATCTGTTGACAAGATCAATATGAATGTTAGAGGAGATGGTCGCAAGAAAACAAGCGGAACTCCTGCAGAGGGGCAAACGAAGGGGGGGGGGACAGCTGTCGGCAGAGGAGGGGGGGGGATTGGGGATAAGGGATGGGGACAATGGTGATGAGCTGCTCATTTAGAAGAGATTTGTCCCCCCCCCCCCCTCCTCCGATGTCTTTCCCCAAATGGATTTCTTTTGCATCTTTCGCGTGCCCCACCCCCCCCAACCGTAAATGGAATCATTCCCTCTCCTCGTTCCCAATCGACGCAAAATTAAAAAAAGCAAAATAAAAGGACGAGTACACTGAAAAAGTGTCGCACATAAATGAATAAGTAGGGAGGGAAGGAGGAAAAGCCGAGAGTTAAGATGAGCGAATGGAGAGAGAATTGAGTGGGGGGGGGGGGGGGGGATTTTCAGTGGTGTTGGGAGTGTGAGAGGGCATTCCAAGCGCCGGGAGCGTCGGCCAGCTAATTCAATTCTTCACTTTGCCAACCCATCCTCTCCTACTAGTTGGACTTTCGCTTTGGTTCCAAGTAACAAAATGGCACTATTTAACGGGAGAGAGAGGAGGGCATTTGTAGCGAGAAAAAGAGAGTCGGTGGGCGGAAAGGGGGGGGGGGCCAATAGTGGGAAAACAATGCGTGCAAATGGGGGGGGGGGATGTTGTACAACACCAACAAGTCAACATCTTTCCCTTTATGCAGTTGAGGGTCGTCGCACGGATTCATTTCCAATTGCACCCTTTCTTCTCCACCCCCCCCCCCTTTATTACCTAACAAAACAATAATTTTGGAAATAATAATTAGTCAACGGAAGGGAGGGGAATTCTCCATAAATGTGAGGATTGAAGAACAAATTTTTATATTTTAGCGCCTAAAGGCGCTCAAATTTCCTTTCGAAAACAAAGACACACGTTAGTTCTCTAATGGAGTCCAATTTATTCTGAATTGCATTTGAATTGAAAGCTAAATAAATATTTGACAAATGTTTGGGATGGAATGCACAAATAAGCAGAGCATTTGGACAAGTTGAACGAAATCTGGCATTTGCTTGCAATTTATCTTGCGAATTACCAAAAAAAGGCTCTTCGCAACAGCACCGTATTTAGAAATGTCTTTTTTGTTAAAAAACAGAGGGGTTTCGTTATTTATAATTTTAAAACTCCCGACAGAATT
The DNA here is from genome assembly GCA_018350325.1 of Globodera rostochiensis. Lineage (NCBI taxonomy): Eukaryota > Metazoa > Nematoda > Chromadorea > Rhabditida > Heteroderidae > Globodera > Globodera rostochiensis. The sequence goes on from JAEVLN010000011.1 coordinate 2,947,177, forward strand.
CTTAACTCGTAGTTTTCTAGGTACGGCCTGATTCGCAATGCTTACCGAAACCAAACAACGCCCGGCCACTTAACAAAATCAATGATCAAAATAAATTAAATTTCCTCATTTGTCAGAATGAATAAATTCAGACCACAAACATTTTAACAAAATGGTCAATGTTCTCAATTCATTTCCGCAGCAATTCGTTGAATTTGTCTTTTAAAAAGTTTCGCTGCTGATTTTCAGTCGACCGTACCTGAAATCCCACAGCGAATTTTGTTGCAAAATTACAATTTGTACCTCCAAAATGAAATTTTCGTCCTCGAACGGAAGTCCGTTGTAGTTCTTGACCACCTGAGCCGCGTGGTATTTGTTGGCAAACTGAACGACAGCCTCGCCAACAGCACGGTATTCGACATGGAGGGGGCGGAAGTCGGGGAACAGAGAAGCAATTTGGAATTTGTTGAAGGTCGCGGGAAAGCCTTGAGAGTTTCAAGTGAAAGGAGAGAAGAGATGGCTCAAGGCCTTTGACTGTTGATGTGCTAACAAATGTGTGTGAGATAGGGGCGACCTTTCTTCCTCTCACTAAGATTCAATAAAAACAATTTTGTTCGTTGACAGAGTCAAACTGGGGGAAAGCGAAACAACACATGGAGTTGAGGGGAGGGGAGGGAGGGGGGGGGGGGAGGGATATTGTACAATAACGGCTTGAGGAGAGAGAGAGGGAATATGCCAGGGAATTTATTTCCTTCTGACACGGCACAAACCAAACATTGTATTGTAAATTTGGACCCGCCAACACTTGACCCACCTCTCACAATGACTTCGGCCTCCTCCCTTTTGTCCTCCACTCCGTCCTTTTGGATAGATAATTCATTCGTTTGCTGGTCAAAAGACACCGGCGATCGATGGTTGAAATTTAGCCCGTCGCCGAAATCGTCTAAAGTTCCAAAAATAATCCAATTAATCTGAACAATTCCTCACTCTTATGCAACACAACGCCAACCGAATAGTCCAAATCTTGCGCGGCCAAATTGCGATTTTTGGCCCAATTCACTGTCTGATCACCGAAATTTTGGGACAAGATTTGTTTGTCGAAAAGGCTGCAGGGCGGAGAAGAATGTCCCACAGAATTGGCGATGACCATTCGGAAATTGTCCTTCTTCCTTCGGCTTGGTTTGACGTTTTCACTTTAAGAAAGAAAACTAAAAGACGGAATTCGGGAAATATTTCGTTTTGATTCCTCAACAGAACCAATACCCGCCGAAATTCCGTAAAATCATGGCGAACTCGAACGCATTCATTAAGCCCCGCTTAAATTAATGTGGTCAAATTCAATACTTAGGTCTGGCCATAATTTGATTAAGTCGTCGAGCGATCCACTGATTCATTCTGAACATGACTTCGTCCATTTGGTAGCATTTGAAGTAATTGAGTGCGTTCTCCGCGAGGACACCTCAAAAAGAGAAAGCCAGCTCTGTTCCACCGCAGACTTAGGTACAGACCTTGGCCTATCAAAACCCCGGTGTGCGATAGATCTTTGAGCAATTGGTGCTCAATCGAACCCTTGGAAGGCAGCACGTGAATGACATAACTGACCTAAAAGGAGGGAATGATTCCAAAACTCAAAGCAAACAAACGTCCGGATGTGAGCGATTAATCGTTTGATAGCACTTTGTAACTTCCTCAACTGACCCGGGAGTCGCATATCTAAAGGGAAGTAATATTAGAAATCATGTTTCTATTATTTGTCAACATTAAAGTTACAAAAGAAACTCCGCCGATGGCATGAAAAAATGCCAAAAATTCCGCTGAACGGCAGCCTTCTCCAATTCCTCAACCATCCACAGGCCAAATCTTCTAAAAAGGCGTGCATAACACCATCTAACAAAACAAAAAGTCTCACTCAAACTCAGGAACTAGCTCCGGGCCCGCAACTGAACAGATCATGCCCCATTTCATCTTCGAAAAATCCATTTTATGAACGATTGACCCTTTCAAAACAAAGCAAAGGCTTAAACCCTAAAAACTCAACAAACATTTAAAGGTAACAGATATGTTCGAATAACAAAAGGCTAAAACATCGCTTTAAGAATAAAACTTTATTTCAAGATTATCGAACAAATTAAGAAGGTCAGAAAGAGTCTCATTTGCTGCTATCCCATTTCAAGTGCAATCGCTTCGTCGATGTGATTCTCTTCGGGAGGTCCGATGGCGTCCAGCACTTTGTGGCAAATGTCATCCATCAGAGACACCGACAGATTTTGCACGTACTTTTGAACGGAAACAATAGCTGCGTTTGAGAGGTGCAACAAACTCACAATATTCCACCATTCGATGTTGGAGTCAATTTGGAAAGGCTTTTCCACCGCCCGTTCGAGTTTGAAGGACATGTAAAGCATGGAAATGGCGAGTACCTTCAAAAAACAATCAACAGAATGGCTTTTTAGTTGTTGGGTTTAAAGGAACTAACTTCCGGCTCCCACAGAAGGCACAAAGTTGTGCCCAACGAATCGTTAAGAAAGGTCCACGCGTCCGTCACAATTTTGCTCATGTAATCTTTGTCGAACCGAAATCCTTTGGCATATTGAATCAAAAAAGTGTACTAAATTTCACAAAATAATTTGTGCCAAAATATTTTTTTAAAAAACGCACGGGATGTTCAACGTGGAGGTCGAAACGCAACGTCTGAAGCAAAATCCGTTCAGCCAGCATCAAATCTTCCTGAACCGGTAGAAATCAAGCTAATTGCGAAAAGGACAAAAAAAAACTGGCTAAAAAAATTGTGGTAAAAGAAACAAATTTCGAATTCCAGTGGAGGGAGGATCAACACCGTAAAACAAACTCTCAAAAGAATCAAAAAATGCATTTAGCAATGTGGTAACACTGAGAACATACCGGTGTTTCGTCCAAAGTGAATTGATCATAGAAATGTTTTTGTCCAATCGTCAGAATATCGCGACATTTTTTGGGCGTTTCTTCAACTTTACCAGCCAGAAAAAGACACGCCAATGCCATCACCTTGAAACATTAATTTTAGTCAAATATTTCAAATTTCAGGTTTAATCACATTTTTCGGGTGATCCTTAAAGGAATGGAACATGTAAAAGCGGTGGAAGAACACACAGGCCGTTGCAAGGGTCGGGCTCGCCTTCCTGTGGAAAAGTCAGATTAAAACTTCCTTAACTATTCTCCCACAAGTTAAGTGCCTTTCCGACCTCCTTGATCACTTTGACACCGTCTCGACGACAACCGTCTTCCTGTTCCAAGGAAAAGCCCATAATGACCGAAGGAGTCCGTTTCATATCCTCGGAATCCCACAGCCAATGTGTGTTCACACTCATTTTAATATTATTGAATGTCCTAAAAAAAGTTAAAGCGAGTTCTTTTTTTTCGAAAAAAGGGATATATTCACGTATTTGAGGAACGGTTTTTTTAATCGTTAACGGAACATCTGTGCCAATTTTTCATTTCGGGAAAACAAAATGCTGATGATCCATCAATTTAAAGACAAATAGAATAGTTTCTCTGTGGAACAATGGGATTTTTGTCAAGAGGCAAACAATATAAGCAGTGGAAAACGTGGGGAGAGAGGGCCAAAAGTCAAATAATTATTTTGGTGCTATTCAATCGTCAATCAAAATCGTCTACATCGCCCTTTTTATCCAACAAGGCGTCGAATTTGTTCGTATTTGCTATGGTCTTAAATTAAAAGGCAATTATTACAGTTACTGCCTGTAAAAGCGTTAGTTTACATTTTTTTCCTGCTTTTTCTTCTTGCCACCTTTGTTGGGTTTCTTCTTCCCCGATTTTCCACTCGCCAATTGCTTCACAAGTTCCTCGCTCTTCGATTGTTGTTGTTGGTGTCCATTATTCACGGCAGTGGCGGAGAAGGGTTTAGAAGTTGCTGAGAGGGAAGAGGACTTCACTGGCGCTGAAGATTTGTCCGATGCTGCAACGGATGCGCTTTTCTGTGGTGGCAACGTTGTCAAGACAGGAGAGTTCTCCTGTGTCGAGACTGCGTAAGATTTCTCCGGTGCAATATCGGATGAGCTTTTCTCCTGTGGCAAGTCAAAAGCGTTCTCCCCTGCAGCGATGGACGAAAATTTCTCCGGTGCTGAAACAGACGAACACTTCTCAGGCGTCTGAACGGAAGTGTTCTCCCGTGCAGCGACGGATGAAGACTTTTCCGGTGAGTGTCTCTTTGAGCATCCTGACAAGTTGCTTCGGCTGGCAACCTTTTTGGGATTTTTCTGTGGACTCTTCGCATTATTGCTTCTTGTCCACACTTTCTTTGTCAAGATCGAATGAATCGGGTTTTCGTTTTTCTGATGGTCAGAACATGGACGTAGCGGAACAACGGGTTTCGAGATGGGCTAAAAGACGGTTATGGAACCGATTATATAGTAATATAGCATGAACGAAAAAATAAAATAACGTAATTTGTTACCTTTTTGTGCAAATCAGGCCCTATGCTGCGATTGATTTGGACTTCTTCGGAAACTGTCTTTTCGAGTATCCTGACATTTTGATGTTCTGGTTGTTCAGCCTTCTGACGTTGCTCAATTGACTCTTCACGGAGCTTCTTTTCAACACTTTGTAATTTCCCAGCTGCGTCAATTGGTTTTGCACCACCGAATGGGTCGGGCCTTCGTTTTTCTGCAAAATTAATTTTATGAGCAATACCAATTGGGATCCAGGATTGACTTTAAACCCAGAGTTGATCCCACAATGCCAACATTTACAATGAATAAAAAGATGCACATTTTCAATAAAAAATGAAAGAAATGTATACAAACCTTCCAACGGATGGATATTTCTGTAGCTCAACAACTGCTCTTCCAATTTTAGGGCAGTAAAATGAACCGTTTTTGGGGGATCCGTTGATGGAAGCACGTACTCAAGCCTGACTTCCTTGCTATCGGTTGCCTAAATCCATGTTTTATTGCAAAAAAAAAAAACTGCTGCTTTACCTTCCCATCCATCATCAGTATCTGGACACAACATTCGAAATTCCTTGCCATTAACATACAAGACTGTGGAGCTCCATGAAACCGATTTTGATAGACGTGTACTGCGTATAGCTGCAAAACAAAATAGACTGCGCTTAACTTAACTGTCCGAAGTTCCTAACAAGAACGAAGCCAGAATTTTTTTCGGGGAGGGGGGGGGGCCCACCCTGGCCACGCCCTTGGTTCCTAAATGTGTTAATCATCTAATTAGCTTTTGGAATGAACAAGAGGTGCGCCAGGTCAGACATCCCGTATAATACATGATTTGCCAGGGCGCCGCCGAAAATTTTATTGATTTTTCTCATTACGCTACTATTAATTAGAGCATCCGATTTTATTTCATTTCCAATTCCTTGTATTTGAAAATATCTTTTAGTTTCACGGATGACATCAGATTTATCATATGACACAGGGCCGTAACCAGAAAAAAATTTCAGGGGAGGGGCAAGCCAAAAAAGTCGATTCGTAGGAGTGCATTTTTGCGTTTAATTATATTTTCTTAAGCAGTTTTTTCCGAAAAAAAAGTTCGGATTTCGTTAAATTTTTAGTATTTTGTTTAAAATTTTGCGTAAAAATCAAAATCGCCGATTTTCGAATTTTTAAAAAATACAAGTTTTTTTGAAAACTTCTGGGGTATGGGGAGAGTCGGCGGTGCCGATAGGTGCAGCCGGGAAAAATTTTTGAGTTTTTCTGATGCAATTTGTTAAGAAAAAGTGCAAAACAATAGGGTCCCCCCTATGTTTTTTTTCTCAAATTTCATTTCGGGGGGGGGGGGGGAATTCCCCGCCCCCTTCTCAGATCCGGAATCTACGCCCCCCGATTACCCCTATAAAAACCCTTTTAGCGGATTAGATTAGATTAGATCATGTCATATGATAAATCTGATGTCATATCCGTGATCAGCGTATTCGTAATTTGATTCCAATGTTGGTTAATGTAATTTAGAAAACATACGTGTTTGTGACCGCCAAAAAATCTATACATCTCCATGTTTGCGTTGTCATTGTCACACGCTGAGTCGATGGGCAAATTTGTAGCAAAAATGTAAAACGGTCCATCGTGATCAATGTCAGCTGAAAATGATTCAGCTGTAGCAGTTTCGTCCTAAATGAAATCAGTGTAATTGTGAAGAGGATAAGGTAATCGGGTTGTTAATAAACCGTGTTAACCGGAAAAATGGTTTCCATGGTCCGATTCAATGGCCTGGCAGTGATTTGATGTTAAAACATACCTGATGGTTGTTGACAATCTCGCTCCAGTTCCCAATCTCTGAACTGTGATCTCTAAGCAAATCTTGCAGAATGGAACTAGAGCTGCCCATTGTAGCTTCTGCCATTTTTGGAGACAAAATTTTTTCTTAAGATAAATCGTAAATCCTGCCAAAGAACAAATTTTTTCATTAAAATTCCCAGCCTGAGGAAAGTGGAGAGTGAACCACCACATCCCCGATCTCACCAAATGAAAGAAAAAACGGTACTTATGCGTGGACGAAATAAATGCGACAAAAATAAATCCTGGAAATTGTTCGAATTCTGGTCCGGGGCTCGAAATTGAAGTCAGATCAGGGTGAGTAACTGCTTTAGCAGGTTTTCCTGCTTTTTGGGGGTTTTCCTGCTATGTTTTTACATTTTGGCCCGCTTTTGTCTGCTTTTTGGAGTTTTCCTGATTTTTGCCGCTTTTTAAATTCTCTAGGAATTCTCGCATGTCCAAATTAATTTTTGTTTGGATTCTTGGCCACACAAAAAATTAATTATTTGTTTTTAAATTTTGTCGCTTTACTTTTGACGCAGTAAAAAGGGGGTGCCGACATTTCGTCTGCGCGACATTTTGTCTACACGACATTTCGTCTACGCCAAATTTGGTAAAGCCCCGCCCGGTTACCCGTCAGTTTTCCTACCCTTATTAGGCCGGCTAGAGTTCAGTTTGAAACAGTAGTTGTATTTTTATCAAAACAAAAAATATTAATCGCGTTCAAATGGCTTGATTTTTCGTCCGAATAAATTTTTCCCGAATTTTTTTTTGTTTACGGATAACATTTTGTACATCTCGCCAAAAATGAGTCAAAAATGAAAGCGTTTGGAGGGATCAGGAACGCGTAGACGAAATGTCGTATTTCGGCTTAGTAGACGAAATGACGGTAGACGAAATGTCGTATTTTGGCTTAGTAGACGAAGTGTCGTACATATTTTCGCTTAGTAGACAAAATGTCGCGTTGACGAAATGTCATCCCGCCGAAGTGGTGCAATTGGACATGGGGTCATGTGTGTGTGTGTGACACTATTGCTCTATTAAAGTCTAGAAAAAATGCTACAAAAATGCCCTGAACACTTTGTCCCACAATGCTTCTTTAGTTTAGCGAAATGTCGCGTGGGCGAAGTGTCGCATGCGCGTGGGCGAAATGTCGGAGCCCCAAAAACTGTTTTAAATTCAGTGAGAGATAAGCAAAATGGTAGCCCCGGGCAGGAATCGAACCTACGACCTTCGGTGCAGTGATCAGCTTCACACCCAGAACCAATGCTCTTACCAACTGAGCTACCGGGGCGTCCCATTAGCCGTCTCTATGGATCTTATGCCCCCGCCGTAGGCGTTTTAACCGTCCCAGCCAGCTGGACACGCTTCCTTACAATTCTCTTTTTAGACGCCCTTCGTCCGAGCTGACCCATATTAAAACACCGTGAAAAATGCTCCGCCTCACACCGGGTAGCCTTGGTATATCGTACCTTTGGTATTTTGTTGGCGCGCGCCATCTTTTATCACATTAGATTTAGAAAAAGAATTTTCACCCTGTCTAATATATGTAGGTACTCCCAATTCTGTATAATTCCACAAATTTTATTCTTTTCAATGCAATGGCTGGTGTCATAGAGTACAAAATTCGATAGAATATATGAGAAAGAAGAGGCAATCGTCCGCCGTATTTGTTGCTCCAACCAAAACCCCATCCCATTTTTTTATTCATTCCTTTGCACAGAGAAAGGCACCGAGTGAAAGAGAGAAGGTATGTATGTAGTAAGTGTGTGGGTGTGTTAATCGGAGAGATGTGTGTACATACGCTTCTATGAAAGAGTTGTGTGTTGCTGATGGGGAAAGTTTTAGACGTGTATAAATGGGATTCTATGTAAGAGAAGCAAAGGCTGGAAGAGGGAAACACACAAATAGAAGGCGAGTGCAGAACAGGCCGCTTCCTTTCATTCGTCCGCGTCCGCTCGCACGTTATTGCTTCCCCACCTTTTTCTAATCTCTCACACAAACATATTCCATTTGCTTCGATTCGATTTAGCACTTTCTCGCATTGCTTGCACAATGATTTGTTGGATAGTTAGGCCAAACTTAACTATAGGTGGGACGGAACGACGCATGGATTAAGGCTTTTCGGGGTTTTCAATTGTTCTTTTTACATGTTTTTTTAAAATACACATACAGTACCGGAAAAAAGTTTATGCGCCAACATAAAATTATTAAATTTGTGTTTTTATCTCAAAAACGACTAATGCTAGCAAAACGGTTTCTTTTATGAAAATGTAGTAATTATCTCTGTAGTCGCATTGTAAGAAACTCAGATTTATATGGTTTAGGGGGAAGTAATTTTCCTTTCTTCTGCCAACACAAAGTACAAGACTGTTATATATTTTACGAATATAAAATAAAACTGGCGACCGCAAAGTAAACTTGCTTTACAATTCCAAGAAATGACCTACAGTACCCCTGGTGTAGATGTCGACAAAAATTTTTCACCCTAAGCTTAACTCTTCGGGGGAAAGTCGGAGAGCTTAGAGTCAAAGGTCGATCCTGTAGAGAATTTTGTGGGTTATTCGCCCCATATGACGGTTTTATGCAGAAAATTTCCAAGCCCTCGGGGATTGTCTGATCAAGTTAGTGCAGTTATCTTTTTCGTTCAGTATCCAAAGTTATGCAACTGAACCGAAAAAAAAAGTTAACGCGTTAAATAACGAGAATATTTTTAAGGTTTTCACCAAACGGATAAACTTCCGCGCATTCTTTGATTGGATAAAGTGAAAAGGAGGTTGCCAATCAATAAATGGCAATGAACTTTTAGCGACCACAGATAATTACTACATTTTCATAAAAGAAACCGTTTTGCTAGCATTAGTCGTTTTTGAGATAAATACATAAATTTAATAATTTTATGTTGGCGCATAAACTTTTTTCCGGTACTGTACAAGTTAAATAAACATGATATGGAGAACTAGCGCGGGCATGTTCATGTTTTAATTTGGAGGTACAATTAGTAGAAGCTATCATTATAAGGAAATAAGCTTGTAAAAAAGTAGCGAGTTAGGGTGTTAGTGAGTTGGGTGTCGTCCATTTTGTCAGTGGGACCCTTTATTCAGCCTCTCACTTCCTACCCCCGCGCTTTGTTTATTTAGTATTAGCGAGCAAACTATAAAGATTTAACAGCTTTTGAACCATAAATATCATTTTAAAAATTTTTTGGCCACCTCATAAAGTTCGAACAGTTCAACCAACTGGGCATGCAAAACAAAGTTCACCATCACGTTCAGCACCCCAAAAAACCTCTAAATGCATAAAATAAATAAGATTTCACGCAAATACAGACAGCTGTTGGTTTATTTTGCTACCGCGCATGTTATTGCATCTTATGACCCCATTTTCTTCGCTTATCCCTTTTCTCAATCCCAATTTTGAATTCATGCTCTTTAATAAGAATTTACTTTTTCACTTATTTGCTGATAAAGTGGTATCCAGAGGGTTTAGGCAAATCGGTGTTTTAATCAAAAGTTCTTGTTATCGATCGACCAACCCGATTTCCTTTGTAACGTATTTTTTTTAATGACATAACGCCAACGCCCAATGCCATATTTAATCGCTATTTCCTTCGTTAAATTATAGTCGAACAGCTAATTTAATCGTCTCTTTTCTTAGAAAGACCAGCGGTAAAAATCGCACAGCGACTGCCATATTTGATTTTTCTCGACATCGACAGACAAATATATTTGAATAAAAACCGAGCAAAATCAATACATCGTAGAGGAACAACGACAAAATCATTCAGTTAATCTCGTCGTCTTCCACATAGTTCTACTGAGTTGTTCGACGGTAGTTTAACAAAACAAAACCGCTTAACTCTGAGCTAACTCCTCAACACAGTCTGCTCAACCTCATACAGCTCGTACAACTCACTTCTTTAAACAGCTCAGTTTCAAAACATTTTTGCTGTGTTTGTCGAGGCAATAAGTTTGGAACCAAACACGGAAAAACAACAGCAACTGGAGAACCAACCGCAACAAGAAGCGCGGAAGTTTTCCACCTTGGGTCGGAATAGCGCGGCAAACGCCTCAACTACACCCTTGGCCGGAATCAGTCAATTTTTTTTTGTTTGGGTTTATTCGAATACCTTCTTTTAGGTTCACCGAGTAACACTATGGCGAATGTTCGCGGGCCAAGCTCGTCGACATCAACTTCAACCAATGCGTCGGTCGGCGTTCTTATGGTCGGGCCTAACTTCAAGGCATGTCTTATTTGGAAGAAAAGAACGCTTCCTAATTTCCAACTGTTAAGGTTGGTAAAAAAATTGGATGTGGTAATTTTGGCGAACTTCGACTTGGCAAAAATCTTTACAACAATGAACACGTGGCAATAAAGTTGGAACCTATGAAAAGTAAAGCGCCTCAACTTCATCTGGAATATCGTTTCTACAAACTACTTGGCCAAACAGGTTCATTTTGGGCTTACCAGAATTTTAATTCCAAGGAAATTTCCGAGTGCATAACGTTTTGGAATAAATTCAGTTTCTCAAACACCTAAAGTTATTTACCAATTTGAAATTTTTGGTTTAGAGGGACTTCCACAAGTACATTATTTTGGTCCGTGCGGCAAATACAATGCGCTTGTAATGGAATTGCTTGGTCATTCGCTGGAGGATCTTTTTGATCTTTGTGACAGAAAATTTACACTCAAAACCGCGTGTATGATCGCAATGCAATTGGTTCCGCACTTTTTTCGAATTATCCTTATTATTACCTTCTGCAGTTGAGACGAATCGAATATGTTCATTCAAAGCATTTGATTTACCGTGATGTTAAACCGGAGAATTTTCTTATCGGGAGGAGTTCCACTCGGAAGCAGCACATTTTGCACATAATTGACTTCGGACTCGCCAAAGAATACATCGACTGTGACACCGGTAATAAAAATACTGAGTTTTCTTGAAATTCCGGTCTCTTTACAGGGAAACACATCGCTTATCGTGAACACAAATCATTAACCGGGACTGCTAGATATATGTCCATAAACACGCATTTGGGTAAGGAGCAAAGTCGCCGTGACGATTTGGAGGCGCTTGGGCACATGTTCATGTATTTCTTGCGTGGTTCATTGCCCTGGCAAGGCCTAAAAGCTGACACACTCAAGGAAAGGTATCAGAAAATCGGCGATACGAAACGCGCGACTCCGATTGAAGTGCTCTGTGAAGGATTTCCCGGTTGCACTTGGCCTTTCTTTACAATGTACAATTTTATTTTAGATGAATTCGCTCAGTACTTGCGGTATGCTCGGCGACTTGACTTTTTTGAAACCCCAGACTACGAGTATTGTTATGGTCTCTTCAAAATTGTGCTCGAAAGGACTGGCCACACCTACGATTACGAGTTCGACTGGACGCACAAACTAAATCAGGCAGTTCGTTTCGTTCTGCTAGCTTATTGTGCAAGCAACAATTTCAGACTACCCCAAGCGGTTCCATTCATACGGGTGTTGGCATGGACGGTGGCGATTTGCGAAAAACAAGAACCGATTACACAAAACGCTCGTCGGCTCCAAAGCCTCGAAACTCGGATGGTTTGCTGAGGAGTGGCCAACAGGTCAACAGCACAACAACCGGGGTTGGTATCGGACACCATGGACCTGGCTTTGGCTCCACACAGGTTTCTAATTGTTAATTGATTAGCTGTGCAAAGATACGATACACGAGTATTTTGGCTGAAACTATTTGTCAATACGTCCCCATTATAATTGTCCTTTAATCTCTATTTTCTCGGGCGTCCCAAAGTTCAATTTGGAAAATGGGCACAGGAAATGGCTGTACTATAGCTGACCGGACGCAAAAAAATGGTTGAATTATATATAAAAACGACTGTTTCGACGAACTAAGCACGAAAAAATAGGACTCAAGGTGCAGAAATGCGCGCTGGTTTTTAAACAGGTTCCAATTTTGAAAAACCATAGTGGGGGACCCTTTTGGAAGTTTTGTGACATGTTATTGATGCACTGATTACTTCGTCAGTAGAAAATAAAAATTGAGAATTGAAATCGGTTAAAATGGCCATTCTTTACCTGTTTAGGTGATAAACTCAAATGCCGGCGAAATGGAGGAGAGCGCGAGGCCTCCGGTGATCAACCGTCAGCAGGAGGAGGAACACAGTGAAGTGAAGTAAATGATTTGTTTCACAATGTAATGTTAATAGGAAGTTGATATCATCTGAAACTGAAATTGGGTTCGGATCCGGTTTAGACTGTAGGCTCGTAACACGGATTTTCCGAAAGGCATTCTGATACCGGAGTTGGACAAAAGCCGGATCCGAGCCCAGTACGGTCAGATCGCTAATGGAAACGTGACTTTCAGAGATTGTTTTAGATGTTGTTGTTTCCGTCGCCGCCGCAGAAAAGTTCCACAGCAGCATGTGAAGTGACAATACAACTTGATGATATCCTATTTGAGTGATTTTTCCGTTTCTATGGTTTTTCCATCTAAATAAGGCTTCTTCCTTCACTATATTTTTATTCTTCGTTTGTTTTGTCCGATTTCAAAACTGCTGAGTTAGTATTATTATGTTGCTGCGATGACTAAAAATGTAGAACAATGGGTGGCTGAAGTTTTGCTTCCAAATTTGTTTATCTATCTCTCGGCTTCCATCGGATTGCCTCCCCCCGTTTTGCAGAACCCATGGCCTTATTCTCTTCCTCCGACGATTTCCTCTTTCGCTAATTGCACCTAATTATAAGGCAAATTCAGAGTAGGTTTTCTAGACAACAAAACAACCCTAATAAGAGCTATGTTGTTCATTATTTTACAATCATTTTTAGAACTTTGCAAATTTACAACCAAATAAAGCCAGTTTCGGATCGGCTTCTTCAGAAAGAATTATTTGAAATACAAATGAATGGATAAGAGACCAGAAAATAGAAATGTTGCAACTAGGTGAATAAAGGGTGGCCAACTCGTCATTGGTTTGTTCCATCCACCCGTAAAATCTTCCATAAAAGAATGAGGGTGCAACAGAAAATGGAGTCGACGGCTTCAAACACGAATTTTGGGGCGAATACTTTAAAAAACATTAAATGTTGATGATGGATAAAAGCAGCCATCGAAGAGCCGAAAACCTGAATGACAGGGGATTGATTTACTTTCGTTTCACGAATTGAAAATTTGAAGTCATTGCGTTAATTGTTTTAAAAACACCAAACCACAGAAGAAAATGTCTGATTATCAGATAACGCAACCGACCAAATCGTGTGCATATTACCCGGAGTCCAACGAAGAGCAACATGCAAAACGGCCCTTCGACTGTATTGTCCTTCTCCCGCTTAAACACCAACAGCGAGGCCAGCACTTTACCGGAGAACATGTTACAGAGTACGAGGAGGGCGGGTAGCAATTTGAAAGGAAAATTGCCCGGAAGGCCAATGAAAGCGGCGTGCCAGGGGATCGAACTGAGCGTTTGGTGATGACCAGTGGCATAAAAGGAGAGCAACCCGATGAAGTGGAGGAGTATGACGCTGGTCCACACGCTCTCTTAAACACACTGAAAATTAATACCAAGCCTCACCACCTCACCCATTGAGGTCAGAGGATCGGACATGGAAAACAATATCAGAGTCAGTGCCATTTGCAGCCCGTAAGGATATCCGGCTAACATCATTAACGGAACACCCAATGCATGAAAATGGGGCTGAACCCAACCCAAAGCGGACGTCACAGGATCTTTCAGCCAACGAAAAATGGAAAGGTGGGCGAAGAAAGCGATGTAAACAATTTGGGCCAAGCGACGGGAGACCGACTCGACAAAGCGTTTGTTCATGTGCAAATTACTGACTTCTGCTGAGAGGCCGTATTCAACGATCCCTATGAAGAAGATAGTTTTGAAATATTAGTGCTCCAAAGGAATACGCAAAAAATTCTTGGTCTTTGTCGAACATTTACCTGGGACAGTCCCAACAACACTGAGTTCAAATGCCCAATGCAAAATGAGAAGGACGGCCATGGACCACACGAAAGCTCTTGTCAAAATATGAACACGGCCGGAATGCTCTTCCAACAGAATCCAAATCACTCCCAAGGCAAACATAACGGACAGAAGGAACATTGTACCCTTTTCGAAATTATCGGAGAAACAGCCAACCTTAAGACGGAAAATGATAACAACCCAATGCTCTAACTAATCCTTCAAGCAACAAAACAGACCTGTTCCTCTCGACACCCCTCAAAATCTTTCAAAAACCGCGTGATGAAGAGAAATCCAAAAGCATATTTTAATTCCTCCGGTATTTCTTGATATCTCAGCGGTCTAAATAAAAAATCCCAATTCATCATTGTTACCCCCAATTTGTTTTAGCAAAACAAGGATATATTTGAAACGGACACCCAAAACGACCTTTTCTCGTTCAATTTGCGTAGCATAAGAACGCAAACGACGCTTTGGAGAAAAAAACGAAGAACATCGGATTCGTAGATAATGTAACTGTTGGACATTGGTAACAAAGAAAGGACCAAACTGACAAAAAGTGTCAGACAGAGAGAACGCGAAAAAGGCGGATTTTTGTCCGCGAAAAACCCAAACAATTTGTAAGAAATGACCATCGTTTGGGAAAATAAAGACACGCCGAGGCTCGTCAGCGAAAAAATGACCATGTCAGTGGTCGGATCGTCTGCAAACACCAAACTCAGCTAAAAATTACGAGAAAGTAAAAAATTTTTGAGTTTTGTTTGAATGTTTTGGGCTCTGCTTTACTCAGAAGATCAGTTTCAGCAGCAATACCAATGAAAACTGACAACTTTCACCTGCAGAAATAAAAGAGCAGAACGGAACACCCAAAGGCGCATCGTAATCCATTCCTCGGCATTATCCAACAACAAAAAACTGTTGAAAACAATTGTCTCAAGCATCGAAAGGAGTCCAACGACGCATACAGAAAAATGGAACTGGTCCAAGGAGTTACGAATGAGCTTTTGGAGATTTTTTATTGTTAAAACATTCGAATTAAAATCGTCAGGAGAGTTTTCATGTTGACGAATGATTTTGCGAAGTTGTTCCTGAAAAACAACTATTATAAAGCCGTAGAAAGAGACACAAGCCGAGCTTGAATAAAAGTAAACTAAAAATAGTTGATAATTGATTATACGAACTTGCAATTGCGGTTGGTGAAAGAGATAGTGCTGTGCGTAGCGGATCATTTGGAAGGCGTTAAGTCGAAGTTCTCGAAGCGAATTTTCAGGTAAAAGCGACTCAATCATAAGACCAATGCTCGAAAACGGGATAGGCACATCTAACAAAAGGGCCAATGTCGGGACCAGGTCGACCTGAACAAGATTTTATGGTTATTTATTTAGGATTTGGCCTTGAGATTTTCACCCTTCGTTACAAATGTTCTAACAATAAATGTTCCGCACCATAAAATGCTCGTAAAGTACCTGATGCACTGTTAAAATGTTTGATAGATTGGCCATGACATTGAGCCGATTTGAATAGACGAAAAGTGCGGAAGAAACTTCGGCGGGACTGTCTGCGCCGTGATCTCCAGTTTGAGTCATGCCATGATCACCAAGAACAAACTGTAATGAGTTTATAAATACTTCTCCATAAAAAATGATTAACCGACTAGGACAGCATCGTCTGGCATTTCTTCTGTGACATTTCGTACAAGCTCATCCATTTGGCCAAGTTTACGTGACATTTCCGGATGCATTGGCCCATAACGATGTCCGGCGTGGTCCACACCAAGACAGTGCGCAATCATCAAAGACCAATCCGTTCGGTTCAGTTCGTCGTAAATATGTGCTAAAGTGAAAACAATTCCATTTTCGGAAAAGATATAAAAAAACCAATGACAATATTGTCTACAGTGTCCAGATCTTTGATGTCAAAACTCGGCCCCTCAAAGTGACGATTAAAACGACCGGGCAGAAGTTGCAGCCTAAACATGAATTTTTACTATCGGGGCCGAGCAAGTAAAACAAAATTGCAGGTTTTCAAAAAAAAATTTTTTCTCATTATCCCCCTCCCCCCGAAGGCCAAGGTGGATTAATTCAATAAGAAATTTGCTTAACACAAACCAAGTGTCATCTCCCAACAGTGTAACATTTCGGCTCCTCGAGATGAATTGGTCGACTATGTTATCTTCGACAACTTCGGCTCCTCCAAAATTGTCACTAGCTTCGATAAAAGCTGGGACAGAACCCGTAACCAATGCCTTAATGCGCTGGAATGTGGTTGTGGGCGCATCTGCAAGTAGTACGAAGAGGCCTGCATTCGAAGACTTGAGCAGCTCAGCCACCAATGGCATTTGTCCAATGTAATACTTCGATGGCGAGTCCATTCTTTCAATGCCATTATGCGCAGGAAAAACAAAATCAAACCTAAAAAAAAGAAATTTTATAATCTAAATCAAAACCCCGCAAATTTACCGCAGTGCGTCGATAATAAGCAGAATGGTTTTGTTGAAGTGAGCACTCGTCCAGCATTGCGGGTCATTAGCATCAACGTCCCCGCAAGAACTCCGATGGGAAAGCACATGACGTTTCACAAGCAAACCTCGCTGAAAAATCAGCAATGAGACGACATAGGAAAAGGCCAAAGTCAGTAACCGCAATGTCAGTGACTTGCTAATTGCAGTGGACGAAGTGCGCATTAATTACTAAAATTGAAATTTTGAAGAAAAGCATCCACCTTCAAAAACCAGTCCTTATTTAATGCTGTGGTTACATAAAAATCGTCGGATGACGACGCAAAAAATATAAGGGAAAAATGAGAGATTTCTCAGACCGATGAAATCGTTCGACTGAGAAATCTGCAATTATCGGGAAATGGGGGATCCCACACAACTCATCCATATCCAATTCAGCCTGGATTTTTCCTGCTGAATACAAAACCCAGGTCCAGTGGAGCCGAGCCTAACACCAACTCATCCACAAGCATAACTTGCTTCAAACTTAACCGATTTAGAAAGTCTTAACGCCATTCGATAGATCTCGAACAGTTGAAGCTAACATTAAGTTAAAACTTTGTGATTTGACAAATATCAAAAAAGTTATGGTCAGAAAACCGCCCAAAAATCGGAATTTTTAAACTTTCTCAAGTGTTAAGGCCATAACTTTTTTGAAACTTGTCCAATCGCAAAGCTTTAACTTAATGTTAGCTTCAACTGTTCGAGATCTATCGAATGGCGTTAAGACTTTCTAAATCGGTTAAGTTTGAAGCAAGTTATGCTCTATGGATGAGTTGGGTATGGATGAGGGGAACAGGACGTTTGGGCCCTGCCGTTTGGGCCCCGACGTTTGGGCCCTGCCGTTTGGGCCCCGCCGTTTGGGCCCCAAGGACGTTTGGGCCCCGGACGTTTGGGCCCCAAGGAAACGATATCAGGGCTGCGTCGAAATAAAAAATTTTCGAAATCAGAATTTTTTTATTTCGGTTTTCGAAATCGAAACAAAAGAAACACAAGGTTCGGCGCAACCCTGATGCATACTGTACATAAGATAAATAAAAATACATAATCGTTTAACACCCTATTTTTTTACGTCAATTATGGTCTACTATTTTTTGCCTAAGCTTAAGCTCGGCTAGCTAGGCCTAAGCCTAAGCCTAAGCTCAGGGTGGCTTAGGCCTAAGCCTAGCAAACCCCTAAGCCTTGCAATTTTCAGAATTTTTGCGAGGAATTTGTCCACCTTTACCAAATGAACCCCTGAATTTCCTGCAAATTTTCGGATTATTGTATTTGAATTATAATTTTTGTAATTTTTGTTATGTATTGTTCATTTGAAAAAAAATTCTGAATAAATAAAAAGTTCGGCAAGTCCGAATTCCCATTGAGAAACTTTAGGGGGCCCAAACGTCCGGGGCCCAAACGGCGGGGCCCAAACGTCCCCGGGGCCCAAACGGCAGGGCCCAAACGTCGGGGCCCAAACGGCAGGGCCCAAACGACCCCCACTCTGGATGAGTTGGGTTTACCTCACAAAATTCGCATTTTTTTTTTTGACAGATCGCCAAACATGAAGCTTTTATGATTTGATTGTTTAGAAAACGTTACATGCGCTTTAAAGTGGTTTTCAGCTACTATACTTAACTAGGGCCCGGATTTTTTAGTTCCTGAACTATTTTTTTTACTGAGCGCGCCCTGCTCTGAACGAAAATCATGTTTTTTTAGCTCACCTCGAGTGTTTTTAAGCGTTTTTATAGGTTTGAGGTTTTTAAGGAACTATTGAACATTTTCTAACCAAATACATTGGATTAAAAACTGAATAAATTTGAGTTGTTGCAGTTTACCCTAACTCTTTGACTCTCACTCTTTGAGATTTTGCACCTTAAGATCTAATTTATCGGCATTTGCCCCATTTGATTTCTTTTTTTTTGTGTATAAATAAATAAAAAGTCATCTTAGTTATATTTAATTTAGATTTGGACAAAGTTATTGAAATGGTTCGCGTTATTATCAAAGGTGGTGTTTGGAAAAACACAGAGGTCAGTTTGCATTTTGATTCAAAATAAAGAATAAAAATTTTAGGATGAGATTCTCAAAGCAGCTATTATGAAATATGGCAAAAATCAATGGAGTCGGATTGCTTCGCTACTTCACAGAAAATCGGCAAAACAATGCAAAGCCCGATGGTACGAATGGTTGGATCCGAGGATCAAGAAGACGGAATGGTCTCGAGAAGAGGACGAGAAGTTGCTTCATTTGGCAAAGATTATGCCGACCCAATGGCGAACTATCGCCCCAATTGTCGGTCGGACGGCAGCGCAATGTTTGGAAAGGTGAAATGAATTAATATTAAAAAAACCAATTAAAAAATTAAATATTTATAAAAACAAAAGCAAAGAGTTAATTCGAGAACAGCAGACAAATTGTTTTCTAAGATATGAGTACCTGCTGGACGAAGCCCAACGACGGGCCGAAGGCGTTGACGAGGCTGACACTATGAAAGAAGCGAAGAAACTGAAACCGGGCGACGTGGACCCGACTCCGGAGACAAAACCAGCCCGTCCCGACCCAATTGACATGGACGAAGACGGTTTGTCCGAGTTTACTCCTCCAACAATATTTTTCGTCTTTAAGAATTGGAGATGCTCTCCGAGGCGCGTGCTCGTCTCGCTAACACGCAGGGCAAAAAGGCAAAGCGCAAGGCACGCGAGAAACAATTGGGCGAGGCGCGACGGCTCGCGTCACTGCAAAAGAGACGCGAGCTGCGCGCTGCCGGCATAATGATTGGCTCGGGATGGGCTTACAAAATGCGAAAGCACCGACTGTTAGACTACAACGCTGAGGTGCCCTTCGAAAAACAAGTCCCTGCGGGGTTCCACGACCCGAACGAGGACAAATTTGACAAAAGCCAGCGAACCATGGTGGAGGATCGTCGAAGGGACTGGCAGGAGAGGGACGACCGGCGCAAGGACAAGGATAAGCTGCGCAAGAGAAAGTACGCTGCACACTTTAATTTGAACTTTTTTCCATGTCACATCCCTTTAGGCAAGAAGACGCCCCTCAGTCAATCTTCTCCGAAAAGCATGAAAAGAAACGAAGCAAGTTGCTGTTACCCGAACCCCAGATCTCGGACAAGGAGCTGGATGACATCATTAAGATTGGACATGCTTCGGACTCTGTTCGGGAATTGGTCGACGACAATCCTTCGAGGTTTTATTTCTGAAAGCGATGGCTTTTAGCGACGTTTGATTTTTCAGCACTCTTCTGCACGATTACAACGAATCGTCGCGAATCAATGCCGTTTCTGCACGCACTCAACGGACACCCGCCGGTGCCATTGACACAGTGGCGCGGGTAAAATTTGGCTTTTGTAACTTTCAAGAAGAACAAACTGTCATCATAATTTGTTTGAGGCTGCTGACGATTTGCTAGCTTTAACAAACGTCGAAACTCCGCTGAAGGGTGGACTGAACACGCCATTGCACACTTTGGACTTCAGCGCTCCCGGTTCAACGCGTCAGCCAATTGCTACTCCGAACACCGTTTTGTCCGCTGTTGCCGCTACACCGAAGAATGTCGAAGACCGTAGGCGCTTCTTTTTTTTTTGCTTATCAAACAGTTCTTTGCTTTTTTTAAATTGAAATTTGATCTCTAATGACATTTTTATTAGAAACACCGGGTACCCAGAGAAGTTTGGATTCTGCCGCAACCCCCGGAGGTGCTTCGACTGTGCCTGGGACACCTTTTCGCGACCAACTGAACATTAATCCGAGCGAAGGGCGCGTCTCCAGAAAAGAACTACAAAAACAATTCCAAACACTTCCCAAACCACGAAATGAATTTGAGTTGGCACCAATCGGGGAGGACGAAGAAGAGACAGACGCACTGGAGGAGGTAAAGGTGTTCGGGGCGACATAATAAAGCGTTATTAATTAAACACCCCTTAAAAATGCCGTTACTTATCGTTGCCAATTTTATGGGATATCAAAAATTAGTTAATTATTCTGTTATTATTTTTTAAACACCTTAGATTCAAAAGTTTAAGACGGTAATAAAAAATAACATTTTTTTATTTAAATTATTTATTACCTATAAGACACATTTTGAAAAAATATTAAAATTTGCTTTCGTTCCTTTCCGTGTGAAAACCGACCTTCAAGGCAAAATTGATTTTTAGAAAAAATTTAATTTTCGTAAAAAGGTTGGAATTCGGGTCCGGGGTTCGAAATCGGTTGAAATGGATGTCAAAACTAGGAACCTTTCAGGACGAAAAAGTAAATGCAATAAAATTACTTTTTATTTTTATTTTATTCGCCAAAAATTTCACAATTTGCCAGTGGGCTGAGGATGCGGCTGAGTTGGACGAACGTCGCGCTGCACTTTTGGCAAAAAAGAAGGAATTGGAGCTGCAAAAGCGCACTCGCGTCTTTCAACGCGGCCTTCCACTCCCGTCGAAGCTGAATCCGGACTGCAAAAAGAGAGGCGCGTCCGTGACCGAAATGGCAAAGGTCGGTCTTTTTGTTTTGTTTATCTCTTAATCTAATGTTTTCCACTGAACAAACATTAAAAAGCGATTGATGCGTCCGATTGGCTTTGGCTTTGTTCTGTTTGCTGTCATTTTTAATAATTTTTTGCTCGTGAGAAAGAAAAAGTGCTGTCTCACACCAACTTTTATGCTTGGCGAGGAATATTTGAATTTTTTTTTGAATTTTGTTGCCTTTTTATTCCATGAACGGTCAATGCTTAACCCGAGGCACTCCTTGAAACTGTTGGAGTAGGTCACTTTTGAAGATGAACGTTTAATCCTCACCCACCACACAAAGGCCTCCTTCTATCAAATTGACTGAAAGTGTCACAAAATGTCATTTTCTCTCCCAAATTGCCCCCCCCCGCCCCGCTCACATCTGCTGTCCCCTTAAGAGCAGATTATATTGTTCTTCTCTTTCTTTTCTTTTCAACACCCCTTTTCTTCTCATCGCATCATTCATCTTCTTCATCTATCTCTTCAAGCAACAAGTGGAGAGGCGTTGGCATTTGCCATCATTGGTCGGCGGGGGCGAGGGGGGGGGGGGATGTCACTCCCAATTTAATTGAATATTTGAATTTCCAAAACCTATGGGCGTTGATCTGCAGGGTTTTTAAAAATTTCGGGCCTAAAAACAAATAAATATGGGCAAGATGGTCATTTCATTGTTTCTTTTTTGTTTTGTTCTGACGAAGGATTTTAACAAAAAAACCGTAGTTAAATCAATCGTAAATAAATATTTTATGGGGGAGTGAAAGAAGGTGAAACGAATGAATGAATGGGTGGACGAACGAAGAAAGTGTGTGCTGAATGGATGATTTGTGCGCGACTTTTATTCCCTTCCATTGCATGTGAACTTGTGGGATTTTGGTTTAGAATTACTAATCTGGACGCAATTAGACGGAAATCCCCCAATTTTTAATTTGAATCATTAAATGAATGGTGATTTGTTGCTTTTTGTCGCCTTTAGGCGGACGATCTGATAAAGGCGGAAATGTACACACTTATGGAATGGGACGCCGAACAGAAAGAGCCGTCGCATTTGTACACTCGCGAGGAGAGGGAAAAGGCGCGTAAAATGATAGAGGAAGAGGCGACCAAGATGGCCGAGGAGGAGGGCATCGAGCCCGTGTTGGACTCCCACGTATGGCAGGTGATCGCCAACTGTTCTTCCGAGTTGGTGCGCCACCAGAACCGCTTCAACCGACTACAGAATCTGCACAAGAGGGAGCAGATCGAAGTGCTCTCAGACCGCTTCAAGGCGAGTTGCTGTTTATTTGCCGTCGGGGACAAATCAATGTGTTTCCTTTGCCATGAGATTGGAAAGGCTTTCTTTGCCCGGAGGGATTTGGGCACTAATTTACCCAAACATTTAACACCTAACCAATAATTTTGGCGCTAAATGTTTTCCACATCGGAACATGCATGAAAGGCTTTTGCTTTGCAATTTCCTTTCCGACATTAAGGAATCCCGAATTCCCTCCATTTTGTTGGCTATTTTGGCAAAATGTTTGGATGCTGCCAATTAATTGGGCTTATTTGTACAGAAGAAGGGTTATGCCTTTCCCCTCATGGGTATTCCCCCGGGGCAACAGAGCATCTGATCCTTTGCGGTAAGGGGAGGGGGTGGGGGAAAGAAGGCGAGTGAGTAAGTGTCGCATTACGCAAACTTATTCGGGGGGAGAGCAAACAATGAATATTAATGGGGGTGGGTGGTGGAAGAATTTTAAGGAATTGGGGGGGGGGGACAGGAAGTCCCCCGAGAAATAAAGGGACAGAAGCAATTAGAGTGGCTGCAATTGGCCAAAATATGCAAATAGAGGGGACAAAAAGTGATATTTTAATTATGCGATGGGTGGGTGACTGTTTTATGCTTATCAGTCTTTTTGTTGCAGACTCTCTTCAATTGGATGCAGCAACAGGCCCACCGTGTGCAAAAGGTGGAGAAGCGGGTGAAGGTGAAGCTCGGCGGATACATTGTTAGTGAAGGGGCACGTTATTTTATTTGTTTTAATTATTTTTTCCAGAACATTCACTCGAATTTGCACGCGAAATTGGACGAGTTGCACAGGGAAAAGGAGAAGCTTTTGTTGGAGTTGAAGACGTTCCACCGACTGGAAGAGAACGAGCAAAAGGCCATTGTGAAGAGAACCAACGCGCTAACGCAAGAGGTGGGTGAAAGTGGGCGAGTCCAATTGGAAGAACGAACATTAATTTGCATTTCCCCTCCCCCCCTTCCATTTCTCATTCCCACTCGCTCATCTTTGGTTGCATAACCCAAATACTCTTCTAACGCTTTGGATTCAGTTGCGCGAGCAAGAGGAGCGTGAGAAGCACTTGCAGAAGCATTTCTCACACCTCCAACACCGAAAATGGGAGTTGGAGCAGACGCAAGCGCGTGAACGGGCGACGGTTGAGGCCGAGCCGGTCAGATACGCGTCGTTCGAAAGTGCGGGCAGAGAATGAGGGGGAATGATTGTGAAAGAGCCGATTATTGCATGCAGTTCACAGTCTAAACCACTTTTTTATTTGTTTAACTAAAGCAAGAATTGTTTTTCTTTCTGCAACAAAAAGAAACGACCTTAAATCCGCGCAATTTAACGGTGATTTCCTCCATAAAACCATTAATTGGGAAATGGGAAGAGGAGACAATTTGTTGCATTTATTGTGATTTGTCGTGGAAATAACCATTAAATTAAAGAGAAAAAAGTTATTCTCAATTCGTCCTTTTGGCTGTTTTATGCTGATGATCTCATCACATATAACCGAAATCAAAGCAAAGAATTGGGTGGTGGGCCGAAGGATCGGCCTTCACGGCCTTGGGACTGAGCCCCCCCCTCCCTCCCAAATCCCCCCTTGACACTTTTGCTCCTTTTCCTTTGCTCTTTTGCCGTCTTTTCCTTTCTCCTCAAAATCCGATCCACGCATTTTCTCACCACCCGAGGGCGTATCATCCCTTTTGAGAGGGGGGGGGGGGGCTTCGAGTGATTGGGGTGTAAAAGGGGGCTACCGTATCCGATAATTGCTCGCCCCTCCGTTTGGTTCTCCCCCCCTCCCCCTTATCCTTTCCCTTCCCTTCGGGCGACAGCGACAAAACCGTGAAGGGGCGGGGTGGGGGGGGGGGGGAAGAGCCCCCCCCCCACCCCCCGCCCCTTCCGTTACTTCATTTCCCCTTTTTAAAAATTGAAAAGGGAATCGAATGACGTCGGGCGGGGGCGGGGGGAATGAATGAATTGGTCGTCCGTCGGAGATCCGACACGTCGATAACAATAAATGAATGATGCGCGAATTTGCAATTGGGTGGTGGGGGAGAACAGAAATTGGGGTGGTTGGGACAAAAGAACGTTCCATTTTTTCTTCCGGGGCACCGACCGATGGTGGTGGATTCATCCGATCGCCCTCTTTCCCAGCTCTGTCCCATTGCATTTTGTGCCCCCCCCCCCATTTTCTGTCCGTTCGACCCCCCCCCCCCCCCCCCGCCCCCCCCCCTTGGGCCATCCGCGCGGGGTCCCCCCCCCCCCCCCTCCCCCTCCCCCTTCCCCATCCGTTCCCCGTTCTTTCTCTTGCAATAATGTAAAAAAGGGATGAATTGCATCGTTGAGAAAGAATGGGTGCGGGGGGGGGAACACATTTTGAAAGCTAAAAAAGTGAATGTGGCGGGGGGGGGGATGAGAATTTGTCCATTTTTGAGCAAAGGATTTTTACTTATTTTTTATTAGAATATTTTAAAAAGTTTTTGAAATTAAAAGACAAGAACAACGGAGGAAATGAACAAATTGGGTGATCAAAAATGAATTGACTCGCTGAGAATGCATTTGTTGAGGGAATTTGAGGGACCGAACCGGATTTGGAGGGGGGCGGGGGGGGGGGGTTGAGAGCGTGAACATGGCCAAAGAGAGACGATTTGGGAAACAAATACGGGGAGAACGGAACTGCTCCTTGTTGGCCCCCGATAACAATTTGTTGTGGCTGATCAGTGAGTGGTCGATCACATCCTCTCATCCGTAGAACAATTGTTGCTGCTGTTGCTGCAGCTGCAGTCTCTCCCGTCCCCCTGCCCCCATTTCTTCGTCCCTTCCGCCCATTTGCCCTCCGCCGTTGTACACTGCTGCCGCAGCACATGCCGCGGCCAGGTCAAGCATGTTCGGCTGCATTATGAACTGTTGGTGCTGCTGCTGGTTGTGGGGAAGGGCGGGATGGAGCTGTTGGTGCACTGACGACGTGGGAGAGGGGGACAGTGCCGGATGGGCAAGTGCAGAAGAATCCTTTTTAGGGTACGAGCGCATTAAGAAGTCATTGGCAAGGGAAATGAAAAGGCAAAAGCCCCCCCCCCCCCCCAATTACGTGTTGCTGTTGTTGTTGTTGCTGCGGAGTCATCCGTTTTTCCTTTTGCCGTCGGTTGCAGAACCAAACGCGTACCACTTCCTTGTCCAAGTTCATTTGCGCAGCAATGTCCCCGATTTCCTGTGCATTCGGTTTGGCCCCCTGTGAGTGGAATTTCCTCCTTTTATTTTGACTAAATTTCTGAGCTAAGCCTCGCCCAAAAGCCCCCCCCCGTTTTGTGGTTTATCCCTGGCCGTCCTTCCCTCCAACATTTGCGCACCTGTCTCACCGTTTGCTGGAAGAACTGCTCCAACTTGGCCTTTATGTGCACTTCAATCGACGTTCGCTTTTTCCGCCTCCGCGAGGCTGCCGCACTCGCCGATGCTCCGCCGCACGCGCCCATTTTGGCCTCAAAGTACACGCCGCCCCCGGCAGTGCCTTCCGGACCCAGAGAAGCGGCTTGTTCCAGCCAATTGAACAGTAGCGGCTTCAGTTTGCACATGTTTTTGAAGGACAACTGCCTTCAACGGAACTAATTAATGCTATCCGTTTCCCCAAATTACTCCCTAAATGCCATTGCCACCGTTAACCCCCCCCCCCCTCCCCGTCGCCCCCCTCTCTTTACAACGCTTCGAAGCGGCAAATTGTCGTCTGAGAGAACACTTGGCCACACAATTCGGCTAATTGCTGTCCCACGTCCGCCTGAGTGTAACCGAGCTTAACACGCCGTTGCTTGAACATCTTGGCGAAGTTCTCCAAGTCCTTAAGTGCTAACAATCTCAGCCCGTCGAATACGTCTCAGCGTCGTGCACTCCTCGCCTTCGTTACCTCCGAGCAAAGCTGCTCCTCTTCTTCCGTCATTCCGGATGTGCCAATTCCCGCCAAAAGGTGCTCTCCACCAATCCCTTCACTTGCGTTTTCTTCTTCGTCCTCCTCTTGTTGATGGAAGCGTTGTTGGCCCGAGGGACTTTCTCCCCCCGCACGCTTTGCCGTCTTTGGTCCATTTTCGAGTTCGGAAGAGGAGGAGGAGCTGGACGCCGAAGAGGAGGACGCCGAATGATGCTGTTTATCGTCGGGGGACGGGAAAAGCATTCGGGAGGGCCCCTCTGAAATGAATGATTTGCATTTTCAATTCTCACATTTGACACAAACCCATTATAAGTGAAGTTTGTGTGGTTGGCGTCATTGCCATCGTCCATTGTAAATTTGGGGAGATCAGCGGAAGTGCCGTGGGATGACGTTCGCCGGATGAGGACGGAAGAGACGGGGGAGGGAAAAGTTGGGGGTGTTTGGTCGGTTTGACAATGACGGATTGACTATGATGCTGCTGCTGCTGCTGCTGCTGCTGCTGCTGCTGTTGGTTTGGAGGGGGGCCAGACGGATGAATGGATGAGGGGACGGTCGTCGGAGGTCGGGCATGGACTTGAGGAAGAAGTTGGGGTTGGACTTTGTGCTGACCATCCACCGAAGGGCCAATTTCCCTCTCCTCCGTCTGCTGAACGTTTTGATGTCCAAAAAGATGGCCAAACGATTGCGTTCCGAGTGCGGCCCATTGATGAAGGGCAAAATCGGCGACGGCGACGGAGGAGGAGGAAGAGGGCGTCAGGAGGGGCGGGTACGGATGCAGAGGGGGCGGCAGGGGCTGCTGATCCGCAGAGGGCACGACGAATTGATGCGCTTGGGATGGGTGGCACGGGGCGTAGGCGCCGCCAATGGCGTAAAGGGCGGACTGGACAAGCCGAGAGGACCGTTAAGCAAAAAGAATCACGCAAAAAGCCCACTCACCGTTTGCTCACCGCCAAAAGGCTGAATCAGCGCCATTTGGTCCATCGTCATCATCATTGGATAGGGGGCGGCCATTGTCCAATCGGACGAAAGGAAGGGCGACGAGCCGACCAAGCAGTTGGAGGAGGACGAGGATGTCACGGAACAGGAGGTGGAGGCGGTTGAAGAGGCCAGAAGGGCTCCGAAATGACTGTTGGTCGGAAGATGCTGAAGGGCATAAATGAAAGTGGGTATGACTCCTGGGGGGTCGAATTGAGAGAATTGAAAGCATTGAGAGCACAGAGTACCCACCGGTTGCTGTTGCTGGTAATCGACGATCATAGGCCAACAATGAGTCTCGGGAGCCAACACCGTGCCGTTCTTCAACGGACGCTCCGAATCGATTCGTCCTCTTTCTCTGTCGTCATTCTCTGCAGGCACTTCGCCAATGCCTCGCGGCCATGTGCCGTTGTTCCAGCAGTGCCATTGCTGAATGTATTCGGTGGAAGTGGCGTCAAAAGCGGCGTCGGAGACGGAAACTGAGGGGCGAATCACCGCCGACGGAATGACGGAAAGGGCACAATCCGCGGAAGAGATGGACGCGGCCATTTGATGTTGTGCATCGACTGCCGCCGCCGCGGCCATCACGGAGGCGGCGAAGGAGGCGGAGGGGGGCGGCACCGGGAGATCGGAAGGGTCGCTGAAAGAGCAATTGACACCATTTTTTTTGTTCTGAATGCCCCGAGGGGAGGGAGGGCCTTTTTAAGCGATGACCATTCGACGGAGGAGAGCAGTTCCCGCTTGACGACCGCCGATGGCCCATTCCGCTGGCGCACGGAGGAGGAAGCGGGGGCGATTGCGGAAGAGTCTGAGGGATGACGAAGCGACAGAGGAGAAGAAGGAGTTCGGCCGGAAAAAGCATTATTCGTCTGCTGGTGGGAGTGGTGGGGGTGGGCGAAGCGTAGGGAGAGAAGTGGAAAGGCCGAGTGGTCGCCGGGATGCAGGGGCATGGAGGAGGAGGGGGAGGCGGACGGCGAGCAGGAGGCCCTCATCGGCATTCAGTCGCGGCAGAGGGAGAGATTGCGCCTGAGGGGTGGGGGAGGGAATTTGCATCGGAAGGTGCGGGTGAATTGGGCAATGAATGCAATGAATATTCAAATTTTGAGCAAATTCAAATTTGGGGGAGAGGAGGGGAGGCGGGAAGGGGGGGGGAAGGGGGGCCTGATGGGAAAGACAATTTGCAGGGAGCGAGGGAGTTGGGAGATGATGAGAGAAGGGGCTGGGGGGGGGGGACTGAAGGGATTGGGGGAATGGACGGGGGACGGAATAATGGGCGACACAAACACCGGCGGGCAAAGGGGCGGAGCCTTTGGAGAGGCAACGCCCGTGGGGGGGGGGGGGGGGGCTATGGTCCCCTCTTGCCCACCCCCTCCATTTTCCGCTATTTCACGCGAATGGGCGGGGCTGGAGAAGAGAGGAGGAAGTTGGGGGGGGGGGGGGGGGGGAAGTCGTCCACTCTTTGGGGGGTTGTCCCCACGAAGTCATCGCCATTCTGAGACGTCTTGCGGCTGACACAGTTCAATTAATTGGTGGTCACTTTTGTGCTTTATTTAATAAAATGTTTTTATTTCTCTCCATTTTATTCGAAATCATTGAAAGACCCAACAAAACAACGCCCGAATATCGTCCACCCCCGGCCATTCAACACATACTCAATCCTTACATTTCTTCTTTCCCTTCCTTTGCCTTTGGCACCCCCCCCCTCCCCCCCCCCCCCATTTCCATTCCCTTCGCTTCCATCTCCGCAAATTCCATCAACCATTTAGTGAGTGTTTAGTGGTCCAACGATGGAGAGGATCCAACCGTGGAAGGAACGACGGGGAGGGGGAGGGGGGGGGGGAGGCAACCGACGACTACCGCCACAAATGGAGAGGGTGGGGGGGGGAGGGATTTGTGGGGGGGGGGGGGGGGGTGATGATGGCCTTTTTGGACGGTGGTGGGGGAATTGGATGGATGGGCTGGCAAAAGGGCCCAAATGGAGGATTATGCAAATGCAATTTGGCGGCGTCAGAGAATGGGCGGAAAAAGGGCCAACCGAACAAAACCAAAACATTCCGTCCAATCACCCCCCGGGCAATGAAAATGAAAGCAAAGTACTTACTGATCAATCAGACAGACCGTGGGAATTATTGAGGCATCGAAAGATTGAACAGCCAAATTTTTCGACTTTCCTTCCCCCCCCCCCCCCCAAATACCCTCCCAGCAGCCAGCAGCAGGGAGACAATAAAATAAATAAAACTCAACGGCAATTAAATGGTCGTCCTGGGTAATTGTCAATTATATAAATACGCATTGTTGTCATTGCTGCCGTGCCGGGATGGATGGGAAGTGCGATTTGCCGGATTTGTTGCTCTTCAGCCGTGCCCAACAAATTGGCACTTTCCTTCCCGCACCTCTAATCAAATTGCCCGTTGCTTTCGATGATGTCCATTTCCAAAACACTGAGAATTGGCAAATAATCGTTTCCTCCTTTTCCATTTTGGGGGGGGGGGGGTCCCTTTACTTCGCTTTTGTAATATTTCCCCAAAGGAAGCGTCCATTAGAATTCGTCCAAAGTTTTATGGGTACGGTAAGAAAGTGGGGGAGGAGGGGGGGGGGCAATATTTACGGGTGGCCATTAATGGAAGTGAAGGGGGGGGGCGTCTAAACGGGGGGAGGCGTTGGGTGGTCTTTGGAGGCCCAACGGAGCGAGGGGAAAAGTGAGAGGGCCCACCCACCGAAGGTAAGTCACGCCCCTCTCCCCTCGTGGGGAGGAGGGAAATTCGCAGACAATGCCAGCGGGGAAACGACACCTCGGCGTTAGCCCAAGCAAAACTGAATAATTCATAGCCGGAGGGATGGACGCAATTTGTGGGATGAGCACAACCGGGCCATAACGATGATGATATGAATATGTGCACACCGGACTCCATGACAACAATGGGACGACGGACAATGATTGCCGAATCGCATTTGCATTTGTCGGCTTTTGATTGTAAATGGATTTATCAAAATCTCCAAAGAATAAAAAACAATGCGAGTCTATTCATTCTTTTGCAGAAACTGTGGGAGTCCACGAAAAATCGGTGGGCCAATCCGGTACGGGCAGCGAAGGCATCTCTTCAACCCCGTTCTGTTGCTGCACGTCCATAAGTCGGACCTGGACTTCCAGACTCAGCAGACGATCCACCTATCAGATGGCCATTTAGGGACTTTGCTTTGCCATTGTCTTCCCCCCCCCCCCACCTCTTCTTTGACGGAGTCCTTCTGAAGGGCATTTTGAGGCCACAGCAAACATTGGACGCCTTCCAGCCAATGGACAAATTCCGATTCGTCTCCCGCGGAACACAAAAAGTATTCGGACTCCTCCCCAGTGCCCGGCTCCAATTCGAGACAGAGACCGCACCTTTAGAGGAAAGAAATGAACGTTTTTAGGATGCCGTCCTTACTTTTACTACTTTTTTAAATGTTTAACAATATTTCGATCAAACCGGAACAACGACTGGGCCTTTTTGTGCACTTTAGTCCCGAATTGTTGGACAAGTCGGACGGTCAAATCGTTTCCGTGATAAACGGCGCGAATTTGAGAAATGGCCAATTTTCTGAAACAACAAAAGAAAGAAAGAAAGAAAGAAAGAAAGAAAGAAAGAAAGAAAGAAAGAAAGAAAGAAAGAAAGAAAGAAAGAAAGAAAGAAAGGGAATGCCATTTTCGTGGACATCATCGCCTCTTAAATAGACAAATCCCCCCCCCCCCATTATTACTTCTGCGTGTCCAAGGCCAATTCGGAATGTTTCCCGCCGCTCATCCGGCAGTCCCAAAAGTGAAAATGCCTTTGTCGGTCGTCCAATCGCCAAAACCAAAAGTGATTGCTGAGGCTTTGCTGTTGCAAATTCTAAAAGCGCCACTGAATTGGATTTGGCATTTTTTAAGAACATTTCCGTTTTGGACGTTCGAATTGTTCTGTTGGTGGTTAAGTCTTTGGGGGAAGAGGCGTTTGAAGGTGAGGCCCTTCCTCAGGAAGTTGATGCGCAGTTGGAGCACCATCCGCTCGAATTCGGGCCGCAAATGGTCCCGGAGAGGTCTGAAAATGTTGACGAATTGGGCCCTCCACAAAAAGCCTTTGGAGACCAATAAACAAATTCGGCATTTTCCCTTAACTGACTGAATGTGCGCCCCAGACAGCTCCAACTCCTCCTTCTCCATCTCCTCCTTCTTCCATATTTTTTGCATGCCGAAATACGAGAATTTCTTCCGCAACAGTTCCCCCTCCAATTGCTCCACCGAATCTTCGTCTTCCTCAATCGCTCGTTCCATTTGGTCCTGAACCACACTCAACACCTTTGCAAGGTCGTCAAATCTGAAAGTAACGTCTCCTCCTTGCCGAAATTTGCAACATTTTGTCACTTTGCATGCATTTCTCCCCAGGTCCGCTGGAAGAGTTCGACGAACACTTGAAAAAGTGTGTAAAAAGGCCGTTCATTATTCAAAACCAATCGCCAAAAAGGCAAATGACGGGGATTGACGAGAGAGTCTAAATAAATACAAATTTTTGGTCAAAATAATGAAAAAAAGGACCAGAAAAGGGACAGCAAATGTTCAGAATTTTGATGAGAATTTCGACGAGTTTTGCCAGCACCAAAGGCCACCAAAAAGGACGGCCAAGGGAACAACTCTGAAGAAAAGCGAACGAACGGTCGGAGAATGGCTGCGAAATGAACCATTTGGTGCAGTTGGGCAGAAGTGACCAGCGAAGAACGTCGGAAAGAGCCGCCGTCGTGTGGGGGACTTGGGGGACGCGTAAGTCTAAACAGAACGTCTCACAAATAATGCCAAAGTCAAAGAAGTCCCACTCCAGAAGGGCACAAACTGCCAACGACCCGGGCGGCGTTGACCGCACAAACCGACAAAATTCCGAACGATCGGCACTCTGATCGGTCACAGACGCATTTTCATAAACATTATTCTCATCGTCGCCGTCGATGAATCCGTTCTGAACGTAATCGAGATCAACAATTTGAATAAATCAACAAAACGGGACTAACCAGAACGTAATCGATTTCCTTTTCCGATGGAATTCGAAAGGACAATGCGCGTACCTTCAAGCGCAAATGCGTAGAGTTCAGTTTGTTCATTAATTATACAAATAAACCTCATCAAATCGAATGTGCTGAAGTTGTTCATTAATTATACAAATAACCTCATCAAATCGAATGTGCTGAAGACGTTCCAATTGTTTCCAAAGTTCGCGCTGATCCGAAGAAGCGGCCGCTGCGTTCGGCTGACTTTTGCGCGTTTTTTCCAATGTTCGCCCAATGGCCGCTATAAATGGACGTTCGTGAAGAATCTTAAAGGGCGTCAAATAAACGGAGAAAAAACTGAAACCGGCTCCGATTACTTTGATAATGGCCAGTCGTTCGCCCCGATCGGCCAACTCATAAATAGCGTTGATCAACGATAATGAGCTGAGCGATATTCGTTCGTCCGCATTGTCCAAATGTCTGATCAGCGATTCAACACTGAGTCGTTCCCAGAGACACTCGTGCAAATGGTCGCTAAGTCGAAAAGCAACGATCGGAGATGCCAATGCCAACTTCGA
Organism: Globodera rostochiensis; assembly: GCA_018350325.1. Classification (NCBI taxonomy): domain Eukaryota; kingdom Metazoa; phylum Nematoda; class Chromadorea; order Rhabditida; family Heteroderidae; genus Globodera; species Globodera rostochiensis. Next base: position 2,980,092 of record JAEVLN010000011.1, read on the forward strand.
ATGGCCCACCATCGCTCCACCAAAACGAGAAGAGTGCCAAGCGCGAGCGCGCGCGAATCGTTTTGCTCCAATTTGGACTGTCCGTTGACAAAAAGGGCCATTTTGTGCACAAATTGGGGGGAAATGTCATTCCACGGGCAAAGGACGGGGAAATGCTGCATAATCGTGAGAAGGGAGCGCATCAACGAGAAAAGCGGAGGCGAATTTCTAAAGACGGCTTAAGGATTGACTCAAAAAGCTCAAAAATCGGAATTTCAGGGCAGTCAAATAACAAATTCAATTCATAAAAAGTTTGTTTGTTTATACAATTCCGATGAGTGCCATTCGTCAGAGAACCCTTCGATGATTTGGGCCAGTCGAAGGACACCGTTAAGGCTGGCAAATGCCTCGGCAAAGGCCGGATCGGAGCATAAAGAAACGAACAAAGGCAAATGGAACCGCCGGTTGGAGGGAGACATCTCGCCAAAATGGGCCAAAAAGTGTTTTGCGTAATTCGACTGAAAGATTTAACATCGGCAGAATTAAATTTGAAAGATTGCCGGAGACGCGGTCAGCGTGAGGAAGAAGCCCTGAAAGTAAGAAGCCACCGATCGTATCAAAGCAAATATGACGGACCTGTGGCACATTGTTTTTGTTGTACTCCGTCAAAAAGCGGCACCTTTCCTCAAACATCAGAGCGTAGTTTTCCGGCGGTTCCGTCAAACACAAAGTGGCGCTGATTTGCGCGACAAAAGTGGAGAGCGGCTCCTGCAAAGTTGGCATTATATTAATTAATTATTATTATTAATTAGTCTGTTGTTGAGACTCGACGACCCGACCCGACCCGACCTGCTTGTCCAAAGTTGCGTAAATGTTCGTCGCCATTTCTTTTCGGCTTTTATCTCTTCCGTTCGATCGTTCATTTTTAACAAACAATCGCAAATTTGCGTCCAATTTAATAGCACCCTAAAATGTTTATTTCATATAATTGGTTTTCTCTTTGCTTAAACCGACTTTGACTTCGTTTTCTTTGGGACGTGTGTCAATGTAATTCAACACTTTGGTGGACAAATGAAAGTTGGACATTTCAGTGTTGAAGTTTACCAAAATCTGTCAGATCTTTATGTGTAGATAATGTGGAGAAAATTTCATGAATATAGTTTAATAATTCAGGCTCCGATTCGTACTTGGACACCAAGTATAGTACTTGGAAATGGACCCTCGTACTTAATATACTTTCAAGAATGTACTTGGAATTAGCAATTCTGCCGGTTGATTTTAACAAAGGAGTTCACGATTTGGCTTATTCAGTTTCACAGTTTAATTTTAAATTGGAAAAGGAATAGACATTTCGCCCCTAAAACAAACGCCCCCCCCCCCCATTGAGTTACCATAACAACTGCGGGTTCATCCTTTCCAATAATAATTAATTTGTAAAGCCCAAAAACAATTCCAATAATAATTAATTTGTAAAGCCCAAAAACAATTCCAATAATAATTAATTTGTAAAGCCCAAAAACAATTCCAATAATAATTAATTTGTAAAGCCCAAAAACAATTCCCCCCCCCCCCAAATCGTCTGCCAATGTCCTCCGCCGTTCGCTTCTCTTCCGCCTCCCTCTCCCGCGGAGTCCCTCCGCCCCTCACCGCCTCCAAAGACTGTCAAACTGTCCCTGTCCATTTTGCCTCCATCGGAACGGACCCAATTCAAGCCCCCGAGAAGGGCACTCAATCGGAGGCCCAACAGCAACCGATCAAAAACGAATGTTACATTCGAATAAACGCGGAATTGGTCGGTTTGATAATGGGAGAGCTGGACAGGGCACGGCGGGAAGAAGAGTTATTGGCCGTCTATGAACGACAATTGGCATTCGGCGACGATGAAAAGAGAGGCCGACGAGTGCAACTTCGGCATTTTTATCAATTGATGGCCGAGGTTAGCCATTGAATTGATTGGGCTTTCTAATTATTGTGTTCCACAGCCCGATCACCTCGACCATTCCATTGGCCTTTCGTCCGTCCACTACGGCCCCGGCGCCAGAGTTATCTTGCTGTTCGGCTTCCCTCAACACGACACTTGGTGTAGCGGACATTTGGGGGCCCAATTTATGATGATTAGCACCCGTCGAGGACAGCGTGGCCGGGTCAGCACCGTTCCGTTGTCCACATGTCCAAGCACCGCCGAATTCGCCCGTTATGGAGAGGTGGTGGATGTTGGGGGATGTGAAGTTTTGGGCTATCCCGAACCAATTCTGTTCCTTTGCTTATCTGAAGTTAGTCATCGTCGGCACCCACAGCGGTGAGCTGTTGTTGCTGTCCTCGGAGTCTGGGGACGTTTTGTGGAGCAGTGAGTCCACCTCAGCACTGTCTCACGCTTTCACGGTCACCCAATTGCGCTGGGTAATGGACAGTGGCGGGAGCGAGCAGCAGAGGGAGCTGATCAGTCTGAGTTTGGATGGCACCGTGAGGAAGAGCAGGTCGGTGGTGGGCATCAGTGACAGATTTTGTGGCAAAAGATGGAAAACACCAACACATTGTGCCTCAGATTGGAGGCGAACAACCGATTAGAACTCTTGCAAAGTGCCAACTTCAAGTTGGGTGATTTGCCTCGGGAGTTGCGAAAGGGAGGGGTGGACGGAGGGGCCAAGTTGGGACTGATCGGCTGTGTGTTTGACGATGAAGCCAACCTGCTGGTGGCCAGTTAGTTCAAAAGCGATCAAAGGCAATTTAAAGGCCATAATTCTTTTACAGCAGAGACTGGCATTGTGTTGAGGTTGGACACCAACGGATTGGTGTTGAAGGACACTTTTGTACTTGGCGATTCTGCGGAAGGTCTTGAACAGTTCGACCTAATCCGATTGAACAAATCGAATTTGAACGATGGAAGACATTCCTACGATCAAATCTTATGGCGCACTTCCGATGGGATCCTTCGCTGCTGCCCCTTACGACAGCAAAGGGCCGTCTCGACAGAGGCAAAAGTGTTGGCATTGCCCCGCTCACGGGAAAACTTCCAAATTTGGTCAAAAAAAAACAAAGTTCAAAGAATATTTCACCACCAAAACTGCAGTTTCAGCTCCAATCATCGGATGCTTTTGACAATCGGCGGAATTGGAGATAATGAAGAAAGGAAAGGACGGGAGCTGTTGGGATGGGACCTCCAGAGGGGGGAGAAGATAACACTAATGGGGGAAAATGGGGGTGGCGTCCACTCATTTGGGGTGCCCGAAGGGATCGGCGGGACGGGCGACATTGTCGTGGTGGTGACAGTCAACAAAAGAGGGGAAGAGAATCGACGCGAATTGGCTTTGTTCGAATTGGTATCGGCGACCACCGGCACGGGGGAGCAATCACTTTGGGGAGGGAATCGATTTTAATAACAGCCATTTGGGAGGTTTTATTGCACCAAAATTTTGTTTATTGGCATTTGTTGTTACATTGAGATGCTTTGAAGCAATGACATATGCTTGGTTGGTACCCCCAACTGCTTCATCATCCTTTCTTTCATTCATTTAACCCTTCGTGCTGTGCCGTGGTCAATGTCCCCTTCTGCCAATCCCTTCCACCAAATTCTGTGGACCGTCCCCGCCCGCCTCGCGACAATTCATTGTCAGCAGATCCGACGGCACTTTTAGCTTTGCTTTATCCTCCGGGCTGATTTTGTTCAAAAGCCGTTGGATTTGTTCACACTTTTGCGTTGCCTTCAGTCCGGAACGGGCATAAATATTCTGACATTGGGGGAATAACCCATCCAGCAGCCTCCTCCCTCACTCACTTTGATGGAGCGAAGTGCGTCCCTTGTCGCTGGGGCCAAATCCTTCCGTGAGGCGGACTCGTCAAGCTTCTCCGGCATGGCTTTTCCGCCATCGTCGGGCTCCCCCCCTCCCCCCGTCCCCCGCTCTTTTCCGCCCTCCTCCTCCCGCCCTCTATCAAGTCCCCCGCCCCTTTGTTGGATTTCGTCGTACATTTTCTGTAACGTTCAGTTTGTCGTAAGGATTCACCATTTTGGCGGATACAATGGACGGTCGACACTAATACTCGAGGATCTAACTTTGTTTAAACTCATCGGCACTTTGACATTACATTTAAGTCCTTGCAAAGAGTCTGATGATCGGCAAAAGCCCATTTCAACTCGACTTAAATAATTCCTTACTTTCTGGTCCGGACTGAGCTTCCCGATGAACTCCTGAATTGACCGTTGCAATTTGTTCTTGTCCATTTTGGCCGCCTCGGCGTGCAATCCATCGAATTTTTTCCTTAATTCCGGGCTCAACGATTCCATAAAACGACGCCATTTGGACATCGCTTCGGGCGATTCTTCCTTTGTTTGTTGTTGGAGAGAAAGGGCAACGACGGCAAAGAGCACAAAAAGCCGCGGGGGGAGAGAAAAGCAATACATTTCATACGAATAAATGGAACAATTTTTTAGGTCGGGGATAAAGAATTCGTAATAAATGAAGTGAAAACAAAACGAGGGAGTAATAAATGCAGGCCGTGGGGGGGGGGAGGGAACCGGTTCAATCGGAAACGAGCGGTGAGTCCCAGCCTTTCCCCCGTTTGACCTCAAATGACTGAACACTTTCGCGTCATTTATATCAAAAATCTTTAAATTGTCCTTTCAGAACATAAAATCGGTTAGAACTAAATTATGTGAACGCTGAGAATTAATAACAACAACAATCGTAAAGGAATGGGTCGGTTGGCAATCACAGCAGCTCTTTTCTTAACTCAAAATCACTAAAATTGAATGATCGTTTTGTGGCCTATCCATCAGGCGGAATAGGCATTGGACGTGACCCTCCCGCCTTTGCCCGTCCAATTTGTGTGCACTGCAACGCCGGGCTGGTCGAGCAGTTCGTAGGTGTGGGCGCCGAAATAGTCTCGTTGGGCCTGAAATTCAATAAAATAAAATAAATAAATTGAAATGGCAGTGCCTGGAGTAAATTAGCCGGGAGAATCTCAGTGCGATATCCGTCGAAAAATGCCAGGGCACAACTGAACGCGGGCATTGGAATGCCGAGCTGTACGGCGGTCGATATCACTTCGCGCCATGAGTCCTGTTAGTTAAAGTTAATTGGAACGGGTGGAGTCTTTCAAGCTGCCAATTGCCTGTGCGTTTTGGATGGCTCCCAGAAAGAAATCGTCCAGCAAAAGATTGACCAGCGACGGATTCTTCTCGAAGGCACTTTTAATGCGGCCGAGAAAGCGCGAACGAATAATGCACCCTCCGCGCCACATCAGCGCAATCGCCCCGTAGTCCAAATTCCAGCCGAACTCGCGACTCGCTTCCGCCAGAAGCATAAAGCCCTGGGCGTAGCTGACCACCTTGGAGGCGTACAATGCCTGAATTAAACCAGTTATTATCCAAACAAGCGTGACGTCGAAGGGAATCCAAAGAAAAAAATCCAAGCGAAATTGTTAATTTTGATAATTTAAGTGTTTCTCTTAAACTCTTTGGCCAAAATATAACAACTTTTGAACCTTTTGACACTCTCGCACCCCTACAAAAAGTAGTGAATGTATTAAAAAGATGCATTTTTCTTTTAGCTATTCATTAAAAACTCGAGTTTTTGAATTGACCCCCCCCCCTCCCCCTCCCCCCCCCCCATTCTCAAGTCACCCACACGGCCAATGCTGTTCAGAAACTCTTTGGTGTCTTTCACCAAATCAGACGCCTTTTTTGACGGCTTCGGCAGCACTTTCGAAGCTTTCATTCGCTGTGTTTTCAGTGCCGACAAACACCGCGCGAAAACGGCCTCCGCTAAAATTGGCAATTGCCAATGATGAAAAATGCTTCTACTACCGATTAATGTCACGGGAATGCCGTATTCGAGTGCAGCAATGCCAGTCCATTTGCCGGTTCCTTTCTAAAATTGGCAAAGTTTTAAAGAGGAACAAATATTTCCAGACTTGCTGAGCAGAGTCCAGTATTTTTGGCACAAGAGATTCGCCCGTCTCGTCTTTGTAACGGAGAATATTGGCAGTTATCTCGATCAGAAATGAGTCGAGTTCGCCCTTGTTCCATTCGTCGAAAACCTTAAGGAACCGCTTCGAATTGGATTACGAATTTGGCGTTCACACATTTGACATCGCGTCAAAGTCCATTTGAAGGCCCTGGTGCATCAAGTGAAACGCCTCCGAGATCAGCTGCATGTCCCCGTATTCGATTCCGTTGTGTACCATTTTCACAAAATGGCCAGAACCGGCCTCGCCAACCTTAAAACACTTTTAACTCATTTTGTAATTTTGGGCCAATTGCGTAAGCGATGAGTTGGAGGATGTTAGCTCACCCAATCGCAGCATGGCTCTCCATCGGGCGCTTTTGCTGCAATGGCCTGGAAGATGGGCTTCAGATGGGGCCACGCGGCGGGCGACCCGCCAGGCATTAGCGACGCGCCGAGACGGGCGCCCTCCTCCCCGCCGCTGACGCCACAACCGACGAAGAGAATGCCCTTCGAGGCCAATTCCCTACATCGGAGCTGAAAGGTTTGAAATAAACGAAGGAATTCTCCCCAAAAGTGCAGACATTTGAGTCGTGGTATTCGCTGTTTCCCCCGTCAATGATAACATCGCCTTCCTCTAGCAACGGCACCAATTTGTCGATCATATCCTGCACAGCTTTGCCTGCCTTCACCAACAACATCACTCGCCGGGGTTTCTTCAGCAGTCTGAAGCCAAAACGACGTCAACACAAAAGCCTTCAAACTAAGCCCTCTCACCTAACCATCTCCTCCATGGATTTAGCCCCAACTATTTTGGTAGCTTTCGCCTCATTCTCGAGAAACTCGGTCACCTTCTGTACCGTACGATTATAAGCGCAGACCTAAAAGGGATAATGAAAATGATTCTTGGGGACTGCAAGAATCAGCAGAAGTCACCACAAAACCATGGTCATTCATGTTCAGGATCAGATTCTGTCCCATCACTGCCAACCCAATGACGGCAATGTCAGCGACAGCATCACACATTTCGATTATTTATTAACTCGGAAACCTAAATGTGCAAATTAAATAAGGTTGACAATGAACAAAAGGATGCGAATTGGTTCTCTTTGCACCATTCATTTTGAGAAAAACGATGTGATGGCCTGATCTCCTCAACACGCGGAGGTTAATAATAGTCAATTTTCTTAACAACACAAAGTACGAACGAAAGAAAGTGAATCGATTGGCAATGTGCTGGAACAGTTGAATTATAAATTCGATTGTAATAAAGCAGCACTTCACACCGCGTTCAGTCAACCCAATCCCCGTTCTTTTCCATATCCTTAGACAAAATGAATAGCACTTAAAAAGAAGTGCATCAATCAATCAATCAATCAATCAATCAATCGTCGGCATCATTTTAAGTAATTTGTCGGGGAAAGGTGTGACCGGATAATAGCAACTCATTAAAAATATAAAATCAACAAAGGCTTATGCCTATTTTTCGTTTGAGTGGCAACAGCGACCTGTTAAACATGCAAACAATCGCTTGAATCAGGGCTCCCATAAGTGCAAACAAAGTAAAAGGACATCATCATACGCTTATTACTAGGGATGGCATTTATATGCACATGCATATTTTTTTCCTGAACTCGGAACGGTCTGAAACGCACGAAAAACGTGTTTTCAGCTTGGTTTGAAGCGTTTAGAACGCATTTCCATGTGCATATTTTGCGATTTATGTGCATATTTCGCTATTCATGTTTCTTAAGAAATTTTTTTGAAAAAAGCGCAAAATAGTCACAAAAGTTCAAAAAAGTCGTCAAAAATGCCAAAATAGTAACAAAAGTTCAAAAAAGTCGTCAAAACACTTAAAAATTTGGAAATATATCTCATCCGCAATTTTAACCAATGTTGAATGAATTTGAAGAATTTTGGGGAAATTTTATATTGAATTTGGAAAAATTTATGTGCATATTTTTTCATTTTTGGTGCATATTTTATGCGCATATTTCAAGATTTTATGTGCATATAAATGCCATCCCTACTTATTACCATTCAAACCCAATCTCTTCTCTAAATCTCATCCGTTCCATCCCACCGTCTTTTCTTCTTAGCTTTATGCCGCGTCCGCTTTTGGTCACCAACGTAATCAACTTCTTCATGACTACTGGGACTTCCCTCTCCCATCACTTTTCGATTGGCTGAGTCCTTTCGAGACAAAAGTGCCCCTTTCCCCGCGAAATAGACATCCATCGTAACAGACGACGACGAAGAACTCTTCTGCTGGCATGCGACCTTATTGAATAACTCATTTGTTAGTTTACTTGGCTAAGTTCACAAATTCCAAAAATACCATTTCGCCTGCGGCTGTTTTTTCTTTTGAGGTTTTCGCCCGCTTTTCAAAATTGTGAAGTTTTTTGTTCTTAATGGCAGTTTCTGTTGTCCTCCCAAATATTGCAAATTTTTGTTCTGGTGACAACGCTGTAAGCCGACCTTTACTGAAAAAAATGGAGAATAATATGGGCATAAAAATTTAAATTCACCGGTGAACATTTACAACGGAATGTTGGCGCGTCTCTTCCTCAAGACCAGCTGAATTTAGTTGTTCGGTCCCTTCAACTCGCTCGCTCGCCAATTTCTTGTCATTGAGTTGAGTTAAAAGGTGAGAAAATGCGTCATTATGTGACATCCATTCAGATTCGCTCGCTTTACCACCGAATCCAAGTCCTAAATAATTGACAAAAACGAACAAAGAAACAACTCAAAACTCACCAGTCTGCGAGTGATTCGCACTCGGCCTCACATTTGCATTGATGCCCTCTCCGTTCTTGCCTAATCCGCACCCATCCCGCCAGCCCATCCGCTCAAGCATTCTCTTTCCAAAAGAATTTGCGTCATTCCGCCAATTTAAATTTTGTGGGTCTATAGAAATTCGTTGCTTCCGTTTTGGCTCGGCTAACATCGACTCTGTTCTCATTACACTTAAATGCAAAGTTTGTTAAAGAACGAGCCATCACTTGTGGACGGTTCGACAAAAATACATTAAAATTCCTATTATAAGTCGACCTTTTCCCGTTTTAATGAAAAAAAACTAGGCGGCCAAGTTTGGTCCCAAACTTTGTTTTGATTGGTTTCAATAAAAACCAAATATAGACCAAAGTTTGGGCCCCAAACTTTGGTCTATATTTGCTATGGGTGGCCGGTCTCTATTTAGAGTAATAAATACCATACACCAACGGCGGTAATAAATGTTATGAAAGATCAACAATTTAGAAGCAACCAAAACAACCAATTACATATAGGTTATATTTTTTACATTTATAAAAGTCAAAAACATAGAATATATTAAAAGATCATCGGTGTGGTTTCAAAAAAGAAAAGATCATCGGGCGAATAAAAAAACCGAACGGGGAGGTTTTTTTTTACGTTCTGGGCTCAATTTCAATAGACCAAATTTCTGACATAAATGGAATTTTCATCGGTGCGTTTTGAAAGAGAGTGCCGGCCGATACGAGCAATTGAGTCGCTCCGTCCGCCAATGAATAGAGGCCATAGAGATACGGAAGGACAAAGTAAGCAAACGGCACTAAGACCAAATATTGAGCGCTGTGGGTATGCCCTTAATTCTTGGAATTTTATAAACATCTTTTCAAAAATTAATACCAGATAAGATTAAATCGACCGGGTGAGAAGTTGTTCTTGAAAATTCTAAAATTCTCTTGACAGCAGCAGGATTGTGAGCCAAAACAATAGTTGTCTCATTGAGAGGGCAAATGCTTATTGCCTTCACATCCATGACGTGGTTGCGGATGCTAAACAAGATTCAAGCAGATGTAAATCTTGGAATGAGCCTAATTTGTAAGGTTAGTAAGCGCATTTACAGTCACTCACCCGCTGTTATCGCTAAATATGTCGTTAAGGCCAACCACACAATGACCATTCAATATAACAGCTCTTAATAATGACAACATACAGATAATTCAAAAATTGCCGTAATCTTAACAAAAAGTCAAATTTTTGGCGGTGCTTATTGATACCACCGACCTCACTCCGCTAAAAATAAAACAAAAAATTGTAATTTTGAAAGTCGTAACAAAAATGGAATAAAAACGGAAAATGCACCCTCCTAAAAATCCAAAATTAATGTATTATTGTGCCTCTTAAATTGGAGATGTAAACAAACTCGTTTTTCAGAACTCGGATGCCATAGGATTCAAACAACGCGAACCATTCCTTCACATCGCCGTAGTAATATTCATGGTTTCCAGTTACATAAAAAGTGCCCAAACGCGACTGCAAATGGCGCAATGACTCCACTCTCTTTTCTATCAACGCGCGTGGCGCGTCGACGATGTCTCCGATGAGAAATACAGCGTCCGCCTCGAGCCTGTTCACCTGTTTGACAACTGCCGAAATTTGCTTTCCATAAACGCTGGCACCGGCGTGCAAATCCGTCACCATTGCTACCTGAGCGATTCATAAGCCGTTTAAACAAATTGCGACAAATTCAAAGTATTGACTGAACAATGAAAATCACCTTGAGGCTCAATCTCGTTTGGCTTTGACGTACGATTTGAATTTTCTGATGCCTCACTACAAGCCTGTCGCTGAAGTACCAGTGTGAGAATGAGAGCAGAAAGGTTATCAAAAGTGTAAGCACAATTTGAAGATGATGCTCTGTGCTGAACAATTTTATCGCTCTTCTCGCAAACATCCGCCGAATGAGCCGCTTCCCGATGCCAAAGTACTAAAAAGTGCAAGAAAATTAATAAAGTTGTCGGCAGAAAAACCGATGCAATTTCAAGGCACAAATTATAAGCGGTAAAAAGGAAGCAAATAACGCATAAGTTAATCCAAATCCCATTGCAAAGAGCGGAAATGTCATAAACGAGCCAAGGAATTTCGAAGAACTCGGCCAAGTACAAGAAATATGTTAAATGTGCCATTGAAACCATTAATGCAAAAACCAGCAGGCAATAAAGTCGGCAACGCTTAAAAACAAAAAAATTGTGTGATTAATATTTAAAGCAACCTCATTTCGGTTTCTGGAGGAAAACTTGAACGATATTGGAGAAAATAAGTGACGATACATTAGGTACGTCATATGTGCCATTGCCCACTCCAACGTAAGAATGGAGGAAAAGCGGCGCATGTTGCCTTGCTCAAAACCTACTAATCGACTTGCCTAAAATAAATTATGCTAAAATTTTTGTTTTGGTTCCCCAAAAAGGTCAATTAAACAAAACCCACAAAATGATCGCCAACAATTTTGATAAATGCTGCCCCAAAAAAAGCTGATGCGAAGAAAATTGTTATTCCTCCAATCAGACTTTTAACTTGTTGTATAGACATCGTTGAAAATTGCTTTTCCGAATCCATTTTCTTGTTATATTTGATTTCCTTTTTGTTGAAGTTTGTCATTTGTGTGTCGTTTAAAGCTAATTTGTAAGCGCAATTTTTAAACCTTTAAACCTTTAAAATTTAAGGGTTTTCAACTTCCTAAAATCTTAGTCTTGGTTGGGAGCACTAGGGTCAACTCCAGCAGCAGACAAATTAGGCAAAACGCCAAAATTTACAGCTATTTTTCAAACTAACGACCCCAGGTTCAAATCCCCCTCAAACATTTGAATTTTTGACATTTGTTTCCTCAAATAACATTCCGCAAATCCCGATGAGTAAATATATTTGTAAGCATAAGCTAAACTAGAAAGTTTGAGCCTTCGATTGGTATCTTGATCATCTGATGGAAGCGTGAAGCTTGCGCAACAAACTTCGTCTTGACATAATCTGAAAAAAGAATATGAATCAAAATAGCATTAGAAGAATGTTACGGCCTCCCCGCTAAAGAAGTGTCCTCCTTTTGATTTACAATTCTTTAGAACCTTATCCTGAACTACATAATATGGGAAATAATCAGGGTGGTTTTCACAAAAGAGAACGGACTGGAGATGGTTCGCAGAGGCGCGCAACTGGAGGAGGTACGATCCAAATTCTCTCATCAAGCTCTTCGAGTACTGGGTCTCATCAAAACCCTCTGCATGGTCATCCATCCTCCGGCGCCGATGACGGGTGTCCTGTACAGGTTAAAGTTATGCTTTCGCAGTCTTTGAGTCTTAATACTCAGATGAAAATCGCCAAACCTGATTTGATGTCTGAAGATTACGTGGATTTTGGTCATAATGAGTATCCAGTTGTCTTCAAGTGGCACTCCGAAGTGCAACCAGCCAAACACGTATATCTGACCGGCTCGTGGGACTGTTGGCATAAGAAGATTCCACTTGTAAAATCTAGCAGCGATTTTTCTACAATTATTAACCTTAATCCAGGTTTCTTGATTGTTTTCCTCTTTTAATCAAAGAAATTGTTCAAGGACTTTACGAATACAAATTTCTCGTGGATGGCAAATGGATGGTCGATGATGCTATCACGAAAACTGACAACCAGGTATTTTGACTCCATGGGAAATTTTTGCAGATTTTCATTATTCTACTTACTTACACAGATGGGAAGTCAGAACAATGTGATGTCCATCGATAAAGCGGACTTTGCGGTAAATTTATTTGCACATTTGTCTTTACCTGTTGTCTAACAGGTGTTTGATGCTCTTGACAAGGATTTGGCCTCCTCAAATGCCGGAGAAGCGATGCGTTCAATGAATTCGACGGGCGCTGCACAGCCGTCGCAGGACACTCCAAACGATCGCGAGCTGGAACGGCTTCGCGAGTTCACTCAGCAGTTGCCCGATCGTCGGGACTTTGAGAAAGCAACAAATCCGCCAATTCTCCCACCGCATTTGCTTCAAGTGAACAGCGGTTCAAGGGCGGGGGGTGACAGCATACAGCTATTTTAATTATGGTTGGGGGGGGGTTAAGGAGATTTTTTTGAAAATTCGGTCTACTTTTTATCTTGCCTTAATATTATATAACAATTGTTTCCGGCCCCTTTTTTACCTGTTTTTTGGTGAACGAACCTCTTTGCAAGTCTTTTTGTTTGATTAGGTCATTCTGAACAAAGACACTCCTGTGCAATGTGATCCGAATGTGTTACCAGAACCTAACCATGTTATGCTCAACCACCTTTACGCACTGTCTATCAAGGACGGCGTCATGGTAAGCATTAGGGTTGCACCAGGGACATAATCTGAGATTTTGAGTGGGGATGGGTCGGCCAAAGAGCAACAACAACAAAAAAAAGGGGCACTAAATAGACATCTTACTGCAAGTTCCGATTGTGCGGCTCCGATGAAAAAGCACCATTTGTTTGAAATGAACATAATTTTGGTTCTTTAGCTAGAATTGTGTGTTTTAGTAGCTTTTTGCAGATTTTACTTGATTTTAATTTTTCTGGAGAATCCGCGCCGATGCGGTTGTTAAGGGTCCCCCCACTTGCACTGATTTCTTCTGTACGTGTTTCGAAGTACTAGTAAAATAAATAATGCCACCAGCCTTAGTCTATGAATTAATGAAGAGTCTGCCTGTCATTAGCAAAAGCTTGTTTCGCAGGTTTTGAGTGCGACTCATCGTCATCGTAAGAAATATGTGACTACATTGCTCTACAAGCCAATTTAACAATGAAGGCCTCAACCAAAAATATCTATCTACGCAAGACAATGTTGACAAGGAATTTGCGTTTACATTTTGTATATTTTCTGATCAATCGTTTCCAACATTGACTTTTAAGGCCAAATTGTACAGCTTATATTTTATTACTGCACCCGCCGTTTTCAATGTTCATTTTTAACATATAAAAATTATCATTTTATCGTTTTTTGCATCTCATGTTGTAGCAATTATTGTAATTTTTGTTGCCACTTTTAAAATCACTGTTGTAATTGTTGTTGCCATTTTTAAAATCAGTTTTTTAGCTTATGAGTGCTCCAGCTGCCATTTCTTTACGTGCTAATGCGCCATTGGTTACTGGAATTTCGCCCCATCAAGGTGAGGTGGCGGATTTGTAGTTTGGTGGTCTCGGGTTAATAATTGAGCTGCTCAGTGCTTGCATGCACGCGATTCGCGGCAATTTTTAGGGCACCGAAAATAACGATTTTTAGGAATGGTTTTTTTTGTTACAAAAATATTTGTTCATTCAACATGCTAAAATTAGATTTTTTGATGCAAAATTAGCAAATTTTCTGCCCTGGATCAAATTTTGAGAAACGCAATCCGAGGAGCGGTAAACGATCGCGGAGTTTTTTCGACCGGCGCTTGCCATGCTATTGTTGCATCTTAAGGTTCGCCGGGAACTCTGGTAACGATTCGAGGTGAACGGTTGGGCGAAGATGCTAACGATCTGGTGAGTATTCTACCGTTGGGGCTTAAGGGAATCAGCCCAATAAAAACGTGTCTTTTGTCAGCGTGATTAACCCATTATGTGTGCCTAAATAACGGTGTCCAAATTTTTGACGAAAACGTATTTATTGAAACACCACCGAAATAGGTTGGGATCATTAGCATGCGCTGGTGTTTGTAAGTGTTTAATGCGAAGGTGGCGTTGATCATTTGTGGGACTGATTGCCTTGCGACTGCCAAGTGGAAGTCCTCGTCCAAAATTGTGGCGCGTTTGGGCGGTCAGGCGAAACGTGGGCCTGGGGACATTGTGATCGTTACCCGTTTGGGTGGTCGTGGCCAATCAGCGGTCCAATTCCGAGTGTTCATTGAGCAAATAGGGCCACTTCAAGAGTCATCTGTGTGGGTGGACGAGTCGAAAACGGTGCCTGGCCGAAATTTGATTCGGAATGTGCAGGAGAGCGGAGACCCGGAAGATGTGCTCGGACTGGGCATTGACCAGTCAGTTTTTGTCTGATAAAGCTATGAAACATTAATCTGAAAAAGCTTTAGACAGACCAAGATGGACGATGCAGGTCTGAGCAGACTTTTTCCAGAGGGGACGGGGAGTCGAAAGATGGAGAACTTTAGTCCCGCGTGGCACTTGTTGGAAAATTATAAGTCAGCAAGGTCTTTTTCAACACTAGGCTTTTGATTTGTCAATTTATAATTTCCATCCTTCTCTGGCCAGCGTAACTGATTTGAAACGCGGAATGGCCAATTTGGAAAAGCGAATTGCGCGTGAGGAGGAATGTTCGAAGAATCTGCACAAAGCCAACCTCTTCCTTCTGATCAGTTGTGTTGACGCACTTACTTCGCTCCATTCCCAAATCCAAGCAAAGGCAATCAGCGAAGACTGGCCGATCACCGCAAAAGTGACGGGAAAGGTGAGAAGAAAGTTGGAGTAAAATTGAAAATTCCGATAACGCAAAAAAAGATTCAACTCACCATTTTTACACCAAGTCATTTAAAGATCGATTTGGCCGCAAAAATGGCCGACCGCCTCTTTCGAGATGTTCTGACTCGGAAAGACCATGCGGATTCGACTCGGAACGCTCTGTCAATGCTCACGCGGTTCCGTTTCATTTTTTTTCTCGCGGAATCCATTGAAGCCAACATGACAAAAGTCGGTTTTGCGATGAACGTTTACACTTTCTTTTTGCTAGGGTGAATTTGCTACCATTTTGAACGATTACGCGCGGGCGAAGGCACTTTTCAAAGACACTGAAGTGAATCTGTTTAAAGAAGGTTGGGAATGGGTGAAATGTCCAGTTATGTAAATGAAACACCATTTACTGAAGTTATGGCCGTACTCGATGAAAAGATTGGCCAGCTTCGTGAATGCATCCGAAGCAAATTGTTGGATATTTCCACTCCGTTTGAAGAACAGAGCAGACTAATCAAGTTTCTGAAAATACTGGACCCCGAGTCGGACCCCGCATGGTGTGCGCTGTCTGTTGCACCGCAATCGGACCTTCCATTTGTTCAGGGATTGTATGATGTCATACCACGGATGGTTGGAGAACATGTTATGGGAGTTACAAATTCAGTTCCAAACGAAATGTAATGGCATCACAAATTCCTTTTGATCATTGTTAATCGCATTTTAAAAATTTAGCAATAGAGGCACAGGAGCGAGCTTGTATGCCATGTGATGCAGTCGAAGTGTCCGACCTTTTTACAGATGAATATAAACCGCCGCAACACTTCCGCCAGGCCTTTGTGGTCGACCTTCTTGGACTGCTTACCGAAAAACTGCAAACTTTTTGGAAAATTTCTCAAAATTTTGCGGTCACTGGTCCTACGACTTCTGCTGGTGCATCTACGCTTAGCTCAACGGAGGTCCAACAATTTCAGGAACGACAGATGGACATTGATGTTCGGTGTATTGTTTTTCAAGAAAAACTCTCCCGAATTGCAGCAGATGCTGACAAACACTATCAACGTTGGCTCGTGGTTGTTGCTGAACGCTCTGGTTCCTGACGCGCTGCCCGAATCGGTGAACAGACAGTACAAAGACCGATTCGCGAAATGGCCTCGTCTCGGTTCAAACGCTCAGTGGGAAGTCATGTTTCCTTCCATAAAAACACTCAGGTACGATCATTTTATAGGTCAATTAAACGATGATCTGATTGAACAACAACTTTAACCAAACTTTCAATGGTTTTAAGGGCCTCCATAAAAACATTGGCAGAATGCCTGAACCGTTCCCATCTTCAACCGTTAACCGAACTTTGCACAACGATTCGTCTCAAATGTTTGGGAATGTTGGTAGAGAGGGGGAAGGAAGGTGAGAAGATGTACTTTTTTGTCATTCCTAAATTTTAAATTTGTTTCCATAGCTGTTTTACTGCTCGGAGCCCAAGAGAATTGGCGCGTTGATTTGATGGCCGACCCACCGCGCACTGCGCTGCCAGACCTTTTCGAAACGGAAATTAACGAACTCATTTCGGACGTAAAAGTCATCCTTATGCCAAACAACTTTCCCGGAGAAACTGATCTCTTTCTAAAGGAGCGATGGCGACAAATGGTTGGCCTTTTGCAGAGATGCACCGACCATTTTGACTATTCGTTTTTGCCATAAACAAGTTTAGATAATTGACTTATTCACTGTCCTTTTGCTGGGCGTTCGTGACTGTTACGACTTTTTGCTCAAATTGCGTCGTGAACAAAAACGGCCGAACACTTTGCTAGACATCGGCTCATTCGGAAGTGCCGATGAAGATGGTTCGGTTGTGTTCCTTTAACCGACCATTCACCCCTTTTCAGGCAACCGAATGTCCAAACAACCTCAGGAACAAGCCAGTCGCAGATTCCTCGTAGCCATTGCAAACATTGTGAGAGACGATCACATGAGTTAACTTTCATTTTTGATCCAGGACTATCTGATCAATCGATCGGTCTCTGGCATTTGCCGCCGATTGAGCGACAATGGAGTCAAATTTGCCGATCAAATTTTCAAACGGACGAAAGTTAGTTAAAACCCGGATAAAATTGGGGAGATGTCTCCGTTGAGGACAAATTGGTCGCTTACCGCCTAACCCTTCTGGGACATTATACTGCACAAAAACTTTCACAAGTCCAATCCATTCTGGACACGGCCAATTACACGCACTTGCCTGACGAAGATGGTCTCATATTTGTACAGTTGCATCAATTTACACCAATTCTTAGATGTCTCGGACTTCGTCAAAGAGTTGATGCTTTGTGCGGTTTTTGTGCAGGCGGAGATGGCCCCTTTCTGTGCACATTTTACGGAACAGGTAAATGTTGGGCGTTTTTGCAATTTTCATATTTTCAAAGGTGTTGGCTGACATCGTCAAAGTGTCTCTGGAACAACTCTTCGCCGAACTTTCGAGGGTGGATTTGTCTTCTACGGAACGTTCAACGCAAACCATCGTCGATCTAACTGCGTTTGAAAAAGCATTTCAGGAATTCATCACAACGGATATGCGGTTGATGTTGTGGGACAATTCCGTTTTATCATTAAATTTCGTTCAGTTCTGCCCTAAAATCAATCAGAGCCCGTTTAATGCCTCGGCTTGATAATGAGTAAGCTTTCCCATCTATAATTCCTTAAGACGGATAATTCGACATTTAAACAGAACTTTTCGAAACTCAATGCTAAATTTTCGTTCCGGGATGACGATGGCTATGGAGAGTATACAACAATACAGCAATAATACAAAAATGAAAGAAGGCGTCAACTCCGAAGTCAGCAAACCCGACTCTGTGACATCCAAACCCCAAAAAATTGATTAAAAGTGCAAAGTGTGACCTACTCTATTTGATTGTTTTTGGCTGATTCTGCGAAATGTCCACTCGGCGATTTGTCATTTCGTAGCGACTCGGCGTTCCAAGAGACCACGAATGTGGCACTTCACATTTGTATTTTATAAAATGGCAAAAAACTAATCGACCATCTTGACGATAAACAAAAAAAACAGCATTGGTTAGATGACTCATCGGTCGACTATCACCGCGAACCAAAAATTGTTGGGGGGCAGTGAGTCACGCTTCTGTCTTTTTTTCGATTTGACCATTGCTGTCATTCCAATCACTACACGAATAAAATGTTATTTTTTGTTCTTCTTGCTGCTGGCACCATAATTGGCTAACAGTTATTTGTTCTCATATTTATGTACATTTTTTGCGAATCTGACCAGCTTCAACACATCCACCCCGTTTCAGCTTTATGGTCAACAAACTAACATTTCGAACCCTCTCCAAACAACTTTGCTAGCAATGATCAGTCAATTCCTTCCCAAATTGTCCGTTATGCCATTAACCTTTCTTCTTGTACTACTTACTGGAATCTTTGTGCCTCCAGTGGATGGATTTTCGCAACCAGAGGTTGACCTGCATGGTCCAAATGTTTGCACCTTTGAAGAAGAGTGGGTATTGTTTGTTTTGTTTTGCGATTTTGTTAGTTAGTGGCAGTAAATGTATCTTATTTGTTAGCTGAAATTTACTTTTTAAGACGTGAAAAGATTGTCATCAAGAAATACGACCGCCAAGTGCAATTGGTCACCACGCAATGGTGCCCAGACATTTCGAAAGGCTTTCAGTGCGAAGTGAAGAAGACGGGGACCCGTACTTCTTACAAATCGGTCCCGGAGAAGGTCACGGTGGTGATCACGCGCTGTTGCAAAGGATACTTCCAAGGGCATGACGACATCTGCGAACGTTCTCAGATTTATCAATTACATTTTAATGTCAATAAGCATTCATTTTGAGTTTTAAGCTATTTGCGACCCTTCTTGCAAAAAGGGCGATTGTGTCGAGCCGAACAAATGCAAATGCTTTGACGGGTACGGCGGGGACACGTGCTCTGTTCGATGTCCTCTCGGCTCATGGGGACCGAACTGCCGGCGCACCTGCGACTGTGAACAAACGAAAAATTGTGACTTTGTCACTGGCCAATGCCGATGTCCAGCCGGTAAAGTGACAAGATTCTATTGTAATGTTTACTTTAACCCCTTAAGGCTTTATGGGCGCCCGGTGTGAAGAGGAATGTCCCAACGGACATTTTGGGGATGGCTGCAAGTCGCAATGCCTCTGTCAGAATGACGGCATTTGCGACAAAACGACCGGAGAATGTTCATGTCAGCCGGGATGGTCCGGGAAGCATTGCACACATCGCTGTGAGAAGTCGCATTTGGAGGAGGGGTGTCGTTACGAATGCAATTGCGCCAATGGTGGTGAATGCAATGATAAGACCGGCGAATGCACTTGTTTGGACGGATTTTCAGTGAGTTTTTTTGGTCTATCAGTTTTCGGCAATTTGATGAAAAAAGATTTTTACTTAATCGTTTGGACAAATTTTCGAAATTAAATTAGTGAATGCACGGATTTGTTCAATAGTTTTTCTTTAGGGAGAATTGTGTGAAGAGAAGTGCAAAGATGGGTTTTTTGGCCCTGGATGTAAAAAGCGATGCGATTGTTTGAATGAAAATATTTGCGACCCGAAGACGGGAAAATGCGAATGCGTTGGTTTTACTGGCCCTCGTTGCCGAACGCCGTGTCAGCGAGGAACTTACGGGCTGGAGGTTCGATTTGCGTTGTTTTCTATTCCATAAGTTTTGTTTTGTTTTGATGCTTTAATTATTTCACAGTGTTCCAAAAGTTGCAATTGCGATTCTGAGGCAAAATGCGAACGGTTCAATGGCTCGTGCATTTGCTCGGAAGGCTTTCGAGGGGAACACTGCTCGGAGAAGATTTGCCCGTTTGACCGATTTGGACTGCGATGCGAGCAAACCTGCGCCTGCAACTCTAACAACACCAAACTGTACAACAAAAAAACACTTACTTTTTTGAAATCACTTTTAAAAGCTGATAGACTTATTTTGTTTTTTTTGATCATTTGAGTCTTTCCAATGCCAAATTTTCCCCCATTATTATCGTTTAGCTGTCACCCGTTGAACGGATTTTGCACCTGTAAACCCGGCTTTATGGGTGCTGGTTGCAATTCCGTGTGTCCACAATATTATTACGGCGATTTGTGTGCACAAAAGTGCAAATGCGCTTTTGAAAATGGCGCGACATGTGACCCAACCGATGGGAAATGCATTTGCCCGCCCGGTTATACGGGAAAAAGGTTTTGAATTTGGGGATTCTTTTATATTTATTACTTCAGATGTGATCAAAAATGTCCGTCTGGCTTTTACGGGATCCAATGTGAATCGAAATGCAATTGTCAGAACGACGGCCAGTGCGACTTTCGCTATGGAACATGGTAGTTTATTTGAACTCATTGTTTTATACGAGCCAATCGTTGATACAAAAGCAATTGCACCGATGGATGGCGTGGTCCGAGCTGTTCGTTGACATGTTGGGGGCAGACCTTCGGCCACAAATGGTTGTTGCTGAACTTGAGGAAGTGTTCATTGAAAATTTGGATGATCATTTTCCAGTCAAAGCAACTGCGGTTGTCGGAATGGGGCCGGATGCGACCCTTTGACGGGGAAATGTCATTGTGGGACGGGATGGACCGGAGAGAAATGCGATCAGCCGTGCGCTGCGATGACATTTGGGATTGATTGCAAACAGAAGTGTCAGTGCGAGAACGGAGGGACGTGCGATCGGGTTCGAGATTTCAGCGATTTGGATGAATTTCTAAACATTTTAACAGTTTTCTGGCAAATGCTCCTGTCCGGAAGGATGGACAGGTACTCAGATTTTCGCAAATGTTTTATAAAGGAAAATTACTCAGGCGAAAATTGCGACAGTCACTGCGATTCGAACAAATGGGGCGGGCAATGTGAAAATGAATGCGACTGTTCTGGATTTGGAAGCTGCGACCAACACACCGGCCGATGCATTTGTCAGGACGGAAGGGTTGGCACAAACTGCGCGGAAGGTAAATTGGAATAACATTTATTCTAATTTAACACGTTCATATTGACAGTTTGTCCTGCTGAACGCTTCGGCAAAGGCTGTCAGTATCAATGTGAGAAGTGTGGACACGGTCAGACTTGCGACCCAGCGACTGGAGGTAAACATCGGCTTAAACTTTGTTGTTTTTGTGCTTTTGATTAACGAATGCGTAGCGCAGTGGTTGGTGGTTATGTGTCTCATGTTCGGTTCCCAATAAAGGGTTTATTCCTACGCCCCTACAAATTAGTCCCTCCATTCTTGCCACTTTCCGTTCCTTTTATATGGAAAGTGTATGCTTAATGGAGGCAAATCGCTGTCGAGAACCTTCGGTGTCCTGCCTTAAATTCAAAGGCTGGGATTCCATCCTCTGTCTCGAAAACATCGAACCTTTTTGCTAATCACTTATCGTTAATCTCATTTATATTTATTCTCAGTTTGTTTGATTTGTGCTGCTGGCCGGAGTGGGTTCAAATGTGAGCAGAATTGTCCGAAGGGTTTTTGGGGTGTCGGTTGCTCTGAAAAGTGTTTTTGTGACGCGGACGGAGGCTCTTGCAATTCGATCGGTGGGACGTGCGGTAACATCAATTGGGTTGAACAATTCAACAATTAGTCGTTTTATTCACAGAATGCGCTTTGGGCTTCACTAGCAAATACTGCGACCAAAGTAAGCCTAAAATAATTATTTTGGTTTTTGCGTAATCAAATGGTTCCCCTTTCCTTAAATTAAGAATGTCCTGCAGAAACGTGGGGTTTCAACTGTTCCCAGAAGTGTCGTCACTGTCTCAACGGTGGTCTCTGTTCTGCATTGTACGTCTTGCAAGTGTTGAGCTCATTCGTCCGTCAATTTCAGTGACGGGGAGTGCAAATGTCCGCCGGGTTTTGAGGGAGAATTGTGCCAACGGCGTTGTTCCGAGGGAATGTGGGGCGTTTCCTGCATGAACAATTGCACGTGCAGAAGCGACCGGAAGATTTGTGATGCGGCCACGGGATTGTGCGAATGTGCTTCGGGTAGAATTAAATTGCAAGTAATTTTATCTGTGGATTAATTAAGGTCTGAAAGGGGACACTTGTGACGAGTATTGTGATGCCGGATTTTGGGGTCCCGACTGTGTGAAGAAGTGTTCGTGTCGAGAGGAGACCTCCACTTGTCAATCAGTCACTGGACAATGGTAACCAAAAGGGGGGAGGGGTAATTTGATCGTTATTTCAAATTCAGCCTCTGCAATCCGGGATATTTGGGAAAGCGTTGTGAAAAAAGTTTGCTTTTTAAATTTAGCTGTGCTCGATCGCTTTTTTAGCCTGTCCGTCCGGCACCTACGGCAGGGAGTGCAAGCAGACGTGTTCCAAATGCCCCGAAGGCCAAATTTGTGACCCGGTGGTTGGCTGTTGCTCTCCCAACCTGGGACATTGTGGGATTGCATGTATTGTTTATATTATATTAATTTAATTAACAATATTTTAATCAGATGCCGAACAGCAGGGCATCCAACGTTCCATCTCGTCTTACTTCTGGTCGGGCCTTCTGCTGTTATTGGCCCTTTCTGTTGCTTTAATTGGCTTCGCGCTTTACTATCGCCGCAAATATCAAAAGGCGCGCGACCCTCCGCTTCCGACAGTCAGGTAAAGTTTAATGAATTCATTTATACTGCATGAACACAATTGGGTTAACCACAAAGCGAAAATTTAGCTACAACGGCGGCGACTACGCATCCGTGAACGGTGCCAATTCTAATGGAACCGGAACAGAACCGAAAAACCAATTCGAGAATCGCCTCTTTGATGAGCCCGACATGGAGGACAATTTGGCTATTAATCCCCAAAAGGAGAAGGCACTCTTCCGAAATGTTCCCACGAGGCCAGAAAGTACCTTAACCACCAGAACGCGAAAAGACATAAAAACGAATGTTAAGACGAATACGCAACATTGGACGGACCCGACGAGGACTTTGGTTATGCTGAGGCCGGAAATGGAACGGACGGACGACCGAGCAGTTCATCAGTGGATGGAATGCGTCGTTCATCTCCAAGACGCCAAGGAAGCGACGGAACTTCTACGCAACACATTGGCACACTTCGTTTGCCGGGGCAGGCCACACCGCCAAGTACGGCACTGATCAACCCAACTAACCACGGAAGACCCGTCGGTGACGGTTCTACGAGAACATCTTTCGATGCACTCGACGGTCCGCACTTTCAATAATTGATTTAAAACATGAAATCACTTTGGTCGCACAAAATACCTTTTGGTTATGGAAAGGGAACATTTTTTTATAATACTTAATTTACACGAAGGTATTTGTATTATTTTTTCTGGACCGTTTCTCCTCTTTTGTATGTAAATTTTTTTGTTTTTGCAAAGATATTTTAATTTTAATGTCTAAATTCCCTTACCTTTTACTAATAGATCATAATTATGAGGAGCCGGTTTTGATGCTGAATACTTCAAAGCAAATAGCCGCTGATAACGCAAAAGGTTTTAAATTTGTACGCAATAATCGCCTTAAAGAATGAAATTTAAGGAGGCGGGAACATTTACCAATGAATGAATTCGACTCATCGAAGAGAAGAAAACCTAAAAACCATTTGCTACCATTCGCCCGCTTTCTTCGTTCGGCATTTTGAATTTCTCTGGTCTTCCGTCATCGGCTGCTTTCCTTTCTTTCGTTGCCCCCCCCCCCCTCCCCCCCCCCCCCGCTGCGACAATGGGTCATTGATCTTTGGCAAAATAAGCAGAAGTATCCTTCAGCACTTATTTATTATTCACATTTTGTTTGTTTTCCCATTCCTTCCCCCCCCCCCCTCTCCCTGTTGCTGATGAGAGAGTTGACGGTGACATAAGCCCATTTACTTCGATCCGTCGCTTTGTTTTCTGATTTATTCACAATATTCTTTTCTATCCAATCATCCCCCCCCCCCGCGATAATTGGCCATTTTTAGTTATTTGCTTAAAACTTAATCGTTGCCTTTTTACTTTGTCCTCCTTTTACATTGTTTTTCTTGTGTCTTATCTCAAATGCCTACCGATTCACGGAAAATGCGCAAAGATATAAATTATAAATTTGCATTTCCATTACCCAAAGGAATTTTCTAAAGAAGCGAATAAAGATTAAAATATTTATGCTTAAGTTTTGTATTCTCTGGGCGTCATATGTTGCATTATGCATTCTTACGTAGATGATAAAAAATAAATTTATTTTGCGTCAGAATTAATCTCATGCCGTTCTCCTCTTTTTCGTCTCCTTCAAACCAACAAAATAATGGGCAACAGCAAAGCAGCAGCGCAGTGCGAAAACGCCAACAGAATCAGCCGCACAATGCGGCAACACATCAGCGTGCGCTTGGGTCGAAAGTTGTCGTGTTGGGGAATATGGGTGAGTGGGACGGGACGGTGGACGATTTGTTCCCGCGGGTGAACGAATTGGCCTTGTCGGGAATGAGAAAAATTTGTTTTATGAATGTTTCTTGGCATTTCTTGTAAGCGATCGTTTTGAGGTGTTGGGAAGACGAGCATTTTGCTACGACACGACGGGCAGGGGTTTACCAGTCAAATGAGCTCAACGCTCGGTGCCAGTTACATCTGTTCGCGATCGTTAGTCATTTCGACATTTTGTACACAATTTTCGATTTTGTTGCTTTTACAGGAAAGCCGACAATGGGCGCGAGTTCGAACTCCAAATTTGGGACACGGCTGGACAGGAGCGGTTCAGGTCCATGGTGAGTAGCGGGTGGATGGCCAATTCTTAGTGTGGCTTCGCTTAGAATGCTGACAAATATTTATGGAGGAAAGGTTATGCCGAAAAAGCACAAAATTTAACAAATTATGACCAATTTCCTTTTTTCCATCATTTCTGTGTTCGCCGCATTGGCAGGTCCCTCTTTACATGCGAAACTCGTCGGCCGCAATGCTCGTTTTCGATATCACAAATCGCCAATCGTTTAGAGATTTGGAATCTTGGATAAAAGGTGAGCGATTATTTTGTTTTTTGTTTCCTTTTGCTTTAATTTCGAACTTTCAGAAGTCGAACGCATCGATGAGACGGGCCACGTTTTTTTGTTTGTGGTGGCCAACAAATGCGACTTGAACGAAATGCGAATGGTCAGCGAAGAAGAGGGACGACAGTTCGCGGAGAAGCAAAACGCCCACTACTGCGAAACATCGGGTGGGCATAAAGTTTTCAATTTATCAACGTAATGATCGAAAATTGTTTTCGGAATCCGGATTTTTTTTTCTTAATTTTCGTCTTTTTAAAGCGTTGAGTGGCAAAGGCATTGAGACGGTGATGTCGGCGATCGCCGAATGCATTTTGCAAGTGAATAAATCGTTTTTTGTCTCGACTTCTTCTTTTCTCTTCTTAGGAGGAACAACGACTGCTGAAGCAGAGTCTGGAGTTGGGCAATTCGGTGTTCGATTTGGCCTCTCCCGCGGCTTCGGAGGAGACGGACGCCGGCGGGGCGAAGGGACGCGGCGGGGGGAGAGGGAATGGCAAAGGATGTTGTGCCATTTTGTGACGGGACGAATGCCGTAGAACGGACCGTCGAATGTCAACACACGGGCAAACTGGCACAATTTCACAGAGATTTTCACATATCCCCCAAAACCTTTCTATTTGAATTTGTGTGTCTTTGGTTATTTTGCTTGGAAATTGCCGGCCTTTGAAAATCAATGCATTTTAAACGTCAGAATGTACAAATCTGCTGAAGGGGTGGACAAAACGGAAGTCAAAAGCTGCTTGACACTAATTTGTAAGCAATAAACTCGACAAACAATTTGCGTTTTGCCCATCCCTCTGCTTCTGGTCAACATCCCTTTGGACGAGCTTTTGAAACGTATAAAACATTAGAACAAAGCGAAATATGACTTTCACGTGAATATATTGGCATATTTTCTCTCTCTTTCTTTGGCTTCTCTTTTTCTCTTTGTTCTGTTGTCGATGTTTGTTCTCCTCCCATTGTGCCCCCTCCGGCGTCCTTTCATCGGCCTCCCCTCCCCACAGCCGCGGCTTCCGTACAAATCGACGTCTCTGCCGAAGTATTGGAGATGGTCGCCCACCCCGAAGTGTACATAATGGGCGTTACTAATTGTTGTGAGAGTTTAGTTACTCAATTAATTCCTCCGATTGGTCGATCGATAGAAAGGGGGTGGACCTGCAACGGTCGTCTTCCCCGAAAGGGCGGCCGGTGCATTCGACAAAAAGTGATTGGTTGGGGTCCATCTCGTCGGATGGATACCAAATTTCGGTTCCGTGGTGGAAAGGGCCGTGATCGCGCAACGGAATGCATCTGATTTGTGAGGGGAAAGGGTGGGAGGACCAATGGTCAAACGGAGGAATAATTTTAACCGGTGCGGGCTAAGAAGACTTTCGTAGCAGTAGGGTAAATGTGCGATCAAATCTAAACATGGAGTTGTAAATGGATTGGATTTGACGGGCCAACCGTAACGATGGACAATTCGAAAAGAATTAGGCACTAGCCGATCGTGGGAGTTCGCGTATCCGATGTTACCCACGCGGGGCTGACCAAAAGTGAGCAAAAGTATCTCGGAGGGCTAATGCAAAATAAATGAACGGCTTTCTGGGGCTTATCGAACCTTAGCGATGTCGCCATTTTCGAAGGCAAAACGGGCGCTGGCCAACGAAGCGATGGCACCGCCCAGGGAATGTCCCGTGAAGAGCATGGAGAGGTGGGGGTTTGACTGAATGAGTAAGGAAAGGAATCAGGGATGAGGGGGGGGGGTAAAGAATTGGGGGAGGGCGAGGCGATTACCAACTTCAGCTCCCTCAATTTTTTGCCGAATCCGACGTTCCAAAGAGCGTCCAGCGAAGCGTAAAAATAATGCTGAACGGAGCCGCCGGCGGGAAATGTTTTTTTGGGAGCTTAAAGTAACATTTGAATAAAAAGGTAGCAACTAAATTAAATTAAATTCGCGATCCAACCCATTCCGGCGAGCCAATTGCCCCCCCCGTCAAATTCGACCTGTCATTGTTTCGACCAGCTCTAACACCAATTGAGCGCTCGTCCGAGTGCCACGAACAGTGAACACAATTATTGAGGGGGAAAGAGCGACAAATGCCCAACACTAAAAGAAAACAAAAAAATAAATGCTAATGGGGCCAACCCGCCGGTGGAAAGTTCTCGCCTCATTTCCAAATGCGTCACAGGGAATTTGCCGCCGCATTTGCAGCGTCGCGTTCCTTTTGATGAGACAGGCGGAAGGGTCCGCGGAATATGCCGCGGCCGCAAAATCAAAAGACATTTCAGCGACGGAATTTTCGTATTGGGCCGTCCAATTGGGGGGGAAACGGGGGACGGGGGAAGCCAAAGAAGGGACGGGTTGGAGAAGAAGGGACGGCAACAGAAACAGAGGGAAAGAGAGGGAAAGGCGGGAACATGAGGATAATGACCACCATCGGCAGAACGCCGTCATTAGCCGATTTCTGCTGACAAAAGCAATGGCAAGGAAATGATTTCGATCCAAAGAGGGCTTTTCCTACATACCGGTAATAATAACGGGTAAAGAAAATTGACCTTTTGGGACAGACTCGTCTAATTGATAACGTTTTTTAATTAAAACGAATGTTTTTGGTTGATTGGTGTTTCAATCGATGGTTTTCCTCTGATACCGTTGACTGACCAACGAATGACCGCGACCGACCGGCGCCAACTTCACAAAAACTAAAACAAAGGCATCCCCCCGCCCCCCCTTTTTTTTTTTGGGGGGGGGGGGGGGCGTCCAAAAGACCCCCCCCCGCCCCCCCCCCCCCATTTAATAGAAACGCATTTCCCCCCCCCCCCCCCCGTCCTTCCCAGCAGTAAGGAGGGGGGGGGGGGGGGGGGGGGGGGGGGGGAAACGGAGAGGAAAAGACAAATTCTGATTTGATAAACCAATTTTTCTGATTATTTGGTCGCAAATTGAAAATAAATTATTTAAAATTTCAAAATAAAGTAACAAAAGCATAGGCCACCTAATTAAGCAGTACAAATCACCATCATCACCGAACACATTTAATTAAATGTTTGGCTTTCTAAAAACATTGCTCCACTACCCCAGCGGCAATCGTTTCGCCCTGAGAACGCAAAGCCAACCGCCCGAGGGCTTTGTTACGGGCAAACGGCTCCACATTGACCGGCACTTCGGTTCGGATTTCAATCAGCGCGGGGAGATTTCGATGCAAAAGCCTTAAAGTTGGACAAATTTATAATATTTTTGTCCATTCGGATACCAACTGACCTTGGATTTCGTTTCTCCGTTTCTTTTGCTCCGGGATTAATGGCTCGAAGCCGAGAAATGACACAGGGGACGCGCAATGAATGGAGGAAAAGTTCGGCCTGACTTCCCTACAAAAGAACCCTTTGACATTTGACGCTGGAATTGTCAACCTTAAGAATGGGCATTCGAACGTCAAAAGTGACTATTTTGGCAGAAAAATGTTGCGATGGGATGAGCAATTCCTCAACAAATTAATTTGTAAAAAAAGAAGTGAACGACGCGCAAACGGTGACGACAACCTTTGCGCCCCTGCAAAGGACGTGGCCCGGGAAAACGGTGTCGGGCTCAAAGGAGCCGACGAGAGTCAGTGCGATTTGATCGCCAGCGAAGAAAGCCTTTGCGTTAAAAAAAATAAACACCAAAAAATTCTAATTTTAGAGGAAAAGGAATTCTAAGACATTTAAACCCAATTTAAATAGTTTGGTTAGTTACAAATGAGTCGGTCACCTGATCGATCGACAGTTTTTTCGTCGGAGTGACTGCTGCCAAAGAGAACGAATCCGCGGAAATGGCTGTAACCAGAGTTTGCTGCATTTCTGGCAATTTCCAACCTTTGACCGTGACGGGTGTCGCTTCAGGCATCAGCCAGAGCTTCTCGCCCAGTTCAACGTGTCCACTTGCCACTTTGGCATTCAGAACCAAACTTTGAGAGGCACAGCGCAAAACATCACTGATGATGATACGAAGAGATTGCTGATCTTCGGACTGATTGGGCGGTTGAAGGGCGTCTTAAGAAAGCGGGAAAAGTGAAGAAAACATCCAAGGGTTGGTTTACATGTCAAATCGAGTTGCCTAGCCCCCACCTTCCCCTATCCAGCGCCCTCAGACTCGCCTCACGAAACTAACCCAATGCTTCGACGAGAGATTTGCGTTGTGTGTACCAAGTCGACAATGGATGACCGTCTTCCGGTTTGTTCGTCAAATTAATTCCCAACAATCCGGAAACCGGTACAAAAGTGACACTCTCAAAGCCGGCTCTTCGCAAAAGAAATGCGGCCAAAATGGCGTTCAATTCCTCGTAACGTTCTTTGGACCAGTCAACGGTATCCAATTTATTGACAGCAACAACAAGGCGAGTGATGCCTAACAAACGAATGGGAGGAAGACCATGAACAGATTGGAGGGCCAAATAATCAAACCCAAGGCTCGGACGAGAAGGGCGTGTTCTCTCGTCTGTCCCCCGTGGTCAAAACCCGTCTCAAATTCGCCACGCGTCGCATTCACTACCAAAAGAGCCACGTCCGCCTGAGAAGCACCTGAAATGAAAATCACACGAAAAAAAATATATTTCTTTGTTTAAAAATGACGAAGAAAAGACGGATGGAATTGTAACCCCCGACCAATTATAGTAAATGAGTATTTTTAACCCGAACATTAATATTGTACATAACCGGTCTCTAGCACTAACCGACCGCTGATCATGTTGGGAATGAAGTCTTTGTGTCCGGGCGCATCCAAAATGCAAAAAGTGCGTCCATTTGGGCTAGCGAAGGTCGTTCGCGCAATGTCCATTGTGACCTGGACAGGCCCAAAAACGAACTTTATAAAAATTGCGTGCCAAAATCCAAAACCCCTCTGTTCCGCTCTTCTTCGGATTCGTCCAAAATCCAGGCAAACGCAAATGAACTTTTGCCATTTCGGGACGACTCTTGTCGATATTTATGCATAATGCGCTCCTCCACGCCCCCCAACTGGTAGAGCAAATGGCCCACTAACGTAGACTTCCCCGCGTCCACATGTCCAACGACTACCAAATTCAGTGGACGTCCAATGTCCGACGGCCTCACGCGTGGCCTGAAGTTGGGACCATTTTTTAATGATTTTGTTAAGAATTTCTCAAAAATTGAACCAACGTCTTTTGGCTAAGCGGCGAATTAAGCGCCATTTCCAGGTTCGAGGGCGTCGATTTGCCGCCAGAGACTGCACGACACGGAGACTTTGAGTTTGTCCGGACCTTTGACCCCTCGGAAAGTCGCAAACTTTCGACTGAAGGCGGCACAACAAAAGGCTAAATGCCAATTCAAGTGACATTTGAATCACCAAATTCGCCCAAAACCTTTTGCATTTTTGGTGCCTTCGCTGTTTCGGGTTTCTGCTTTGTTTGGTCAACTGCGAATGAATGAAAGAATGGAGAAATCTCTTGAGATTCTTTTTAGTTTTGAAATTGCTTTTATTACTTAAATTAAACAACAAAAAAATTTTGAGGGCGGTCGGCAAAACAACAAAAAATAACTGGAATACATCTTC
The DNA here is from genome assembly GCA_018350325.1 of Globodera rostochiensis. NCBI lineage: Eukaryota > Metazoa > Nematoda > Chromadorea > Rhabditida > Heteroderidae > Globodera > Globodera rostochiensis. The sequence goes on from JAEVLN010000011.1 coordinate 3,010,712, forward strand.
ACGTTCCAATATCCTTTCCAAACTCAACAACCGACCTTCGTCCGTCCGAAAAGTGCCTCTTTCCCTCTCTTCATGCCAATTTTGACTTTCAAAATGCCTTTCGTCTGGTCTCTGCGATTGAATCGGCGGCGTCTGATTTTGGTGCGAAGGAAAGGACGGCCTTTGGTAAATGAACAGCGCTAAAAGAATGCGTCAGTCAAAACAAACGGCTAATTCGTAAGGGTAGTAAGGTGAAATTCCCAAAAGTCGCGCAAAATTTCTGTCGAATCTTTGGAACTTACAAGACTCGGGCGAGAGCGGCTCCTCTTCCTCGTAATCATCCACGTCCTCATCCTCATCGAGTTCTAAATCATTGCTTCCATAATTTCCACCAAGCATCCATCACCAACCATCTTCTAACTTCAGGTTACGTACATTCCTGTGCCGCGACATTTATTCTAAAAAATTAAGAAAAAAATCATTATGCAGCGATAGAAACAGCTATCAGAATTCCCGGCAATTCCCCAATTTGGGTTAAAAAGGACATGGGTCCACTCCATTGTGCAGAAAAACCAATCTTGTACCTCCATTCTAAGCCTACGAATCTGGCAAATTTTTTGGCGGAAACCACTTTGAAGCAAGTTATGAGCTCTGGACTGAAGTGTCTTTTCAGTAGGGGGACTCAGTTGCCATTGTGTAAAATGCACAAAAGCACTAATATAGGCTTTCAAAATCTAGTAATGTGGAAAAGACTGGCCAAAGTACTACACACTCGACTACGGCGGCCAGTAGTTGGGTGAGACTACGGGCTACGGAAGAAGTCCGCGCACCCCCCCCCCCCCCCCCCCCCCCCCCAGTGACGCTCGTCAGACTTCTTCGTCCGCTCTCCGTCTCGCCCCACTACTTGCTTCGTCATCGCATTCTCTCGCAAAACCCCCCCCCCCCCCCGATCTTTCTTTTCCTTGTTTTTCAATTTTAAATTTTATAGTTTGTTGCTGCATAATATTTTACATCAGAAATGTTTTGTACTTCGTCCGACTTCGACAAAAAAAACTACGAGAATCTAAAAGAAAATGAGTTACAAGAAGTGCTGAGGAATTATTACGAGCTTTGCAAAAATACTCGCGACAAACGTATACTTATCAAAGTGAGCAGAAAGGGACGGCATTTTGAAAGTCGGGCCCGGGACGGTCCTTTGTTCAAATTGAGTTTAGGCGAGTGGAGGTCGATTATCAAAAATTGTTTTGAAAAGGGGGGGGGGGGTGGCAACAGCAATATTATCCTCGCTCACTCGTATTTTAAGGATGTTGCTTTGGTGCAGACTCTCTCAAATCTGCTCGACGACACCCGTCCAACCATTGGCCTTTACATAGCCAATGTACCAGGCGCCTGTCATACTCTTTCTTAGGGTTGCCGTATTCAGATTCTGCTCTCGCTGACCAACGACCCGGAAGATGCGAAAATGGTGGCTGACTGCACAGAATTGAATGTCCAACTGAAGAAGGCCGTCGACGACCGAGGCAATCATCTGCCGCGCATTCTCCGCAAATTTTTAGTCGTTCAGACTCGCATTTACAAAGCGAAATCAAACATCGTACATCATCCGACGAGGTGGGTTTATTCCCCTGGGTACGTCCCCGCCTTCGACCGGTATATTTTGGTTTGGAATGGAATTCGAAAATTTGTCGAGGTTGATAACAATTTGAATTTTACTATTCCAACCCATAAGAAAGTTCGTTTTTTGCGATTTAACAAAAATTACCTTTTTAATGTTTTAATTTGGTTGCTTGAAACAAAATATTTGCATTTGGAGTCGAGTTTTATGTTTGCAACTTTTCAGTCCACCGCGAAAATCAATCTTTCGCTCGGCGGTCGCTTCCAAATTGTTGATTTTTACGATAGAATGTCCTGACAAAACGCTAAAACGTGAAATTGAACGACAATGTATAGGCATTGTGGGGGTCGTCTCATTTTGTTTCCAATACATCGACGGATCGGACGAAGTTCGGTGTCTGATTCGCTGTCTGGAGTCTGTGGATGCTAAGGTCGAGCGAACTTTCGTTTTAAACCGTCTCAATTAGCGGGGGGGGGGGGCTCTCCCCAACGAAAGTCGAAAAAATAAAGCAAAACAAAAAACCCTCTCGAATTTTTGGACTCCCCCCCCCAACGAACCTAAACTGGCGTCGCCTTTAGTCTCAATGTACTCTCATTTTTAGTCCATCGCTTCTGTTATTCTGCGTTCGGGTACTTTTGAGTCGGTTAAACAAATTGTGCGGAATATCGACGGCGCCACCGAAACATTTTATTTTTATGCTGATCAACTTGGGCGGGAACAGAACGATTTTGCCGCTCAATTGGAAAAGGAAAAGCCAAAGTGAATACACACAAATTGGGTTATTCCAATGAGACAATAGAATCAAATTCATTTGACCCCTTTTGGACTTGGCGATACTCACAATCAGTCAGGAAAGCATTAAAAGCTCTCATTTATCAGCCATCATTTGGACGACTTGGACATGTTCGATAAAGACCAATGCATTGCGACTAAAGAGCAGGTCGACTCGCATGAGAATCGCGCCGGATGGCTTTCCTCGCTGAAGTCGTTGTTTTGGTAGGCAACCATTTGTTGTAATTCGATAGGTCTTTTCGATTGTTTTGTCATTTTATTACTATTTATGGACGAACATTTGTCGTAGACCGGATGTTTGGTCGTTATTTTTGAGTTTCAAAAAAAATTTATTGATCAAATAGCTCCTGAAAATATTCATCTGGTTTCAGTCATCATAATATATTATCGATTAATGTCTTAAGTGCGACCTGACAAATAAACGAGTTCAACACGTTCACTTTATGTGACAATTTCGGTAAATGGACGAATGCCACCCAAAAAGATTTAATTATTTTGCTCCCCCGTCCTTTTGCGCTTGCTGTTAGCCATATAACTGTCGCAATTTCCCACAAAATTAATGGAAATTTGTTTTTGTTTGGCAACAAAAGGAAACACTTATAAAAGATTTTGCGGGCCACCGACATTTGCGGTGGCCAAATTGATAAGGACATTTCCGGACGGACACTTGCGACATGCCGAAAACGGAATTTTTGCTTGCTAAACAACGAAAATATTGTGGCGGTGTCGCAATTACATTTTTATAGGATTTACTGATGAGGCCAATTCACAGTTAATTCTGTGCTTTTGAAACAAAGGCCGCAAATGCCTGAGTAGAAAGCGATTCCAATTTGGGTGAACTCAAAACAATTTCGCGAAATGGGACGGACGGCGACGACCGAGGCAAATAAATGGAAATGTAAACGATCCAATTAAGAAGAAGATGTTGTTCTGCAGCTAACGTTACAGTTGGTCTGACTAGAAAAGAAAAATGAATTCATCGGACGGAAAGAAATGCTAAGAAATGTTGAGAGGCTGTGCTGATCGAGAAAAGTCGATTTGTGTGTGTTTGTTTCACCAGATAATGAGAGCAAATGGGTGGAGGGGGGGGGCAAAAGGCATTTCTGAGGATGATTGATGGCCACGAGGAGAACGCGCGATGATTGCGTCTATTAATTAATTAATAGTAATTTGTTGATTAAACATTTGGACGGTTCTGAAGAAGGGGATCGACCGGAAGCAAAATCAATGGACGGACGAGAACAAAAAGTGGGGGGGGGGGACGAGCGAAGGCACAAAAAGCCGGAGATTACATTATAACGAAATAAATGCACGAAAGTGCGGCAAATGCTAATAAACAAAGGAAGAAAATGCATCACAAAAGGGCGGATTTGTCGACGGACGGACAAAATGGCCGGGCGATCGGAATCAATGCGTCAGAGTTTGCGTAGCTTCTGGCGGCGATTGCAAAACCACACGCGGACGACCTAAACGGTTTTTTGTTCGTCGGGTTGAGGCAAAGTTTGCTGTCCCACGCACATCCTGGTCGAGGTCCAGAATAGTGGCGATTTCGTTCATGCGCAAATTGTCCGGGCGCGCGTCCAAGCGGAAGAACGCGTCCAGCGACATTTTCTGGGCAGTGTCCAAATTGGTCCGTTTCCGACGCTTTTTAAAGGGCGGCAGCACTTTGCTTGCTGCTGCGGTCGATAAGCCTCTGTTGTCCTCGTCGGTGCCGTTGGACGGTTGGGAAAGGGCACTCGGCACGGACGGCTGAAATGGGGAGCCATACGATGAGCAGCTAATGCAAGTTGGATTTTGGCATAAACCGACCGCTGCAACGACGCCTCCAAATTGGCCCGAAAGTGGACGGACGGGGTTTTAACCCAAATATTGAACCCAAAATCCCCAAATTGGTTTCCAAAGTAACAAAAGGCAAATTTTATTCAGAGATGCAATGAAGAAGACATAAAACAAAATCGGCCTTATGTTGTGTTGCAGAGACAGTTTAGTCAGGGAGTTTCTTTCATATGGGGGGCAAGGAACTAACCTAGCGAAATTTTTGGAGAGAGAGAAAGGAATTCACAATTCATAAGTGAAAGTATCCAGCGAGGGAAACTCAAATTCGAACGAAATGAATGTTACGGGAGGGTAAAGGGTTACGTGGCTGGCGAAACGCTGCGCCTTTCACTGCCATTCGTTCCAATCCGTGCCGAAGGCGTCGTTTTCTCCAAATGCCTCCACTCCGACCGCAGTTGCTGCTACCATTGCCAGCATCGGCATGCCGGTGCCGCTGCCATCGGTCACTTCTTCTACTGGCCACTGCTGCCCTCTCCAGCCCAACGGATTCCAACTGCCCGTCACCAATTCATCTTTTCCGTAGGTGGGCGAGTACTCCATGAACCCGACCAAGTCGTGGTACGCCGGCCCAGCCCCCCACTTGGCGTTGTTCCACCATTCGTGGTTCCAAAATGACTTATTTCGATCATCGAAGCCCAGGTCCACTTGCACCGGCCTCTCCTGCGCGTTCCAGTGCTGGTTGTTCCAGTGGCCGCCGAAGGCGTCGTCGTCCGCCGCCGGGTTTCCCTCTGGCCATTCCGACACGGTACTGACTTCTGGGTGACCAGACTCTCCCAGCATCGTGCAGATGGGATGGCCTTCGCACGTCAATTCGTCTTCGCATTTTGGGTTTTCCTCGAATTCGTTTCGGCAGACAATTACAAACCGCTGATGTGCAAGAAGGCCCGTGTCTTCCATCACAGACTTAGCGTATCGCCCTATTAGCTGGTCTTCGTACTCCCCGCTTTTTGTTGTCCTCAAAGAGCGCAACAGCCTCCAAATGCCTTTTCTCAGTCGCCGCCACAACGGACCAACCCATCCGTTCTGTCCAACACAAACTGGTGATGTTCGTTCTGTTGCTGGTGGCAGACAAAGTTGTTGGTTTAGCAATTCGTCCAATGGTTTGTCTTCGTCGTCAATGTAAGGGAAATGGCGAATTCGGAGGAGAAAGTCGAGCGTCGCTTCTCCGTCGGGCACAGACAAAATGATGCCAAAACGACAGCATGAAAGATGGTGGAGAGAATGGACTGTTAGGGAAGGACTTGAAATCGGCAGAGGGCTCCGAGTGATCAGAAACGAATGTTGGGATTGGGGCGAGGCCGAGGAGGGAGAAGAGAAAAGATGGGGGAAATGGGGTGCCATTGGCCAATGGTCGGGCACAGATTCAGAGGACGATGCCATTTTGGTGAGGGCCAATTGGGTACGGTACAACAGCGTTCGAATGGTGCTGGACGGAGCCAAGAAGTTGAAGGAGACCTGCGGCTGTTGCTGGTCATCGACATTGGCCGCAGCAACGATGGAGGCCACCTTCTGCAGGGCGACTCCCTCCAGCACGTCCTGGACGGTCGCGCCGGTGGTCAGCAGCCGGTCGGTCTCCTCCAGCCAATCCTGGAGCAGGGGGCGCAGCTTGCACATGTTCTTGAAGGAGAGGTTCAGAGCTTCGAAGCGTGAAATTGCTGAAAGGTGACGGACAAAAAAATGTGAGTGAACAGAAAAGCGGACTTGTCTGCGAAAAGTCGGTCCCGTAGCGTTTGCCCAACGCAACACCAACATCGCCCTGGGTAAAGCCTAAAAGGACGGACGAATTAGTGGAACCGGACGAGGGGCAAAGACCGTGCTTAATGCGCTGCTTCTTGAAGAAGTTGGCAAACTCCTCCAACTCGTCCAGCTCCTCCGCCCTCTCTGCCCCGTCCGGCTGCTGTCTGAGCAAAGCGCCCAGCGATTTCTCGCTTTTCGCCGTCAAAGTGCCCGTCCCAGGGACCGTCGCCAGGGGCGGGACGGCACTCGGCACATCCGACCGATTCGGCTGCTGCTGACGGACGCCAACGGCGCGAAGCCTCCCCTCCCGCGGATTCTTACGCCGATAGCTTCCGAATTCGCACGTCTTCTGCTGATCTTCTGTCGCCCATTTGTTCTCTGTGTCCGCCAAGGCGGAGGAGGGGGGCAACTGAAGCGGCACTGAAAACGAAATAATAATACCCATCATTAGCTGGGCAAGTTAATTTTTACAAATTCCCTGATTTTCTGGGGAAGGGCAAAGTGCCGAAATTTTAAGGCCAGTTTCATCTGCTGAGTTCTTACGCATTCCGAGCAGCTGCAACTGTTCGAGAGGGATCAAAGGCATTTGGTCGGTGTCCGTTGCGTGGGCGGTGCCGTCATGGCCCCCGGGGGTATTGCCCAATTGGGAGATGTTCTGCATTTTGTATCCAATTTGCGTTTCCATTGGTTGTTGTTGTTCCTGTGCATCTGCCGCCGACGGCAGTGTGTGCCGTTGCCGCGGGGAGTGCCGTTCTGTTGTTGTCATTGGCTGCTGTTGCATAACATTTTCGTTGGATTGGTGGGCTGGCGACGCCGTCCGTTCCGCTTTATTTTTTGTGCTGTCATCCGATTGGGGCGATTGGCATTCCCCCCGTTGATTTCCTGCGGTGCGCAATTGGACGTCGAATGCCGTCGGCTTGTCAGTTCCTATAAATTGAAACAAAATCTGACACCATAAGAAATATGAAAGACCAAAAATTGTATTCAATTGAAGCTTAATCAAATTAAGCTGAATTTCGTAACGATAATTTTGCCTTTGTTTTTCTTAAATTGCAATTTCTAAGAATAGTGACCCTTCTGCTGATCCAAAAATAGAATCAAATCATTTTTTGATGACCCTCTGATCCAAAAATAGAATCAAATCATTTTTTGATTAGAAACCAATGACCCTCTGATCCAAAAATAGAATCAAATCATTTTTTGATTAGAAACCAATGACCCTCTGATCCAAAAATAGAATCAAATCATTTTTTGATTAGAAACCAATGACCCTCTGATCCAAAAATAGAATCAAATCATTTTTTGATTAGAAACCAATGACCCTCTGATCCAAAAATAGAATCAAATCATTTTTTGATTAGAAACCAATGACCCTCTGATCCAAAAATAGAATCAAATCATTTTTTGATTAGAAACCAATGACCCTCTGATCCAAAAATAGAATCAAATCATTTTTTGATAGAAACCAATGACCCTCTGATCCAAAAATAGAATCAAATCATTTTTTGATTAGAAACCAATGACCCTCTGATCCAAAAATAGAATCAAATCATTTTTTGATTAGAAACCAATGACCCTCTGATCCAAAAATAGAATCAAATCATTTTTTGATTAGAAACCAATGACCCTCTGATCCAAAAATAGAATCAAATCATTTTTTGATAGAAACCAATGACCCTCTGATCCAAAAATAGAATCAAATCATTTTTTGATTAGAAACCAATGACCCTCTGATCCAAAAATAGAATCAAATCATTTTTTGATTAGAAACCAATGACCCTCTGATCCAAAAATAGAATCAAATCATTTTTTGATTAGAAACCAATGACCCTCTGATCCAAAAATAGAATCAAATCATTTTTTGATTAGAAACCAATGACCCTCTGATCCAAAAATAGAATCAAATCATTTTTTGATTAGAAACCAATGACCCTCTGATCCAAAAATAGAATCAAATCATTTTTTGATTAGACACCAATGACCCTCTGATCCAAAAATAGAATCAAATCATTTTTTGATTAGAAACCAATGACCCTCTGATCCAAAAATAGAATCAAATCATTTTTTGATTAGAAACCAATGACCCTCTGATCCAAAAATAGAATCAAATCATTTTTTGATTAGACACCAATGACCCTCTGATCCAAAAATAGAATCAAATCATTTTTTGATTAGAAACCAATGACCCTCTGATCCAAAAATAGAATCAAATCATTTTTTGATTAGAAACCAATGACCCTCTGATCCAAAAATAGAATCAAATCATTTTTTGATTAGAAACCAATGACCCTCTGATCCAAAAATAGAATCAAATCATTTTTTGATAGAAACCAATGACCCTCTGATCCAAAAATAGAATCAAATCATTTTTTGATTAGAAACCAATGACCCTCTGATCCAAAAATAGAATCAAATCATTTTTTGATTAGAAACCAATGACCCTCTGATCCAAAAATAGAATCAAATCATTTTTTGATTAGAAACCAATGACCCTCTGATCCAAAAATAGAATCAAATCATTTTTTGGATGGTGCGGCCCGGAGGAAATTGGGGAGAATGACGGCTGGATGCGATGTGCTCCCCAGCGGGGAAAGGGCGAAAAGGCGCAAATAAAGGAAATATTGGAAAAGGTCTGAGAGAAATCGGCGGAAGGAACCCCAAAAAAGGGCGGTCGATTCCATGCAGCGAAACATTTGTACACTTTGGTGGAAAACAATAAAAAAGTGTCTGCCGTGGCGTAAAGCCTTCCGTTCCATCCCCCACCCCTCGGGGGTTTGTTCTTGAACTCCCAAACCGGTTAAATCCAAGTGCCGTCCCCTCACCTTCCCCCCTCCACTGCTATCCGTGCTCCATCCCCCACCCCTCGGGGGTTTGTTCTTGAACTCCCAAACCGGTTAAATCCAAGTGCCGTCCCCTCACCTTCCCCCCTCCACTGCTATCCGTGCTCCATCCCCCACCCCTCGGGGGTTTGTTCTTGAACTCCCAAACCGGTTAAATCCAAGTGCCGTCCCCTCACCTCCCCCCTCCACTGCTATCCGTGCTCCATCCCCCACCCCTCGGGGGTTTGTTCTTGAACTCCCAAACCGGTTAAATCCAAGTGCCGCCCCTCACCTTCCCCTCTCCACTGCTGTCCGTGCCCGTCCCATTTCGGCTCTTGCGCCCCTCCGATCGCCTGCCGAAGCATTGCCTCCCACACGACGGATGCGTCGGCGTCCCCCTGCTGCTGTTGCTGTGCCATTCCTAGCCAAAGTGCCGTCAGTACGGTCGACTCCAAAGGATTGTCGACGCCTTCGTTGTGCCCGCCGTTTGCCAACGCTTTGGCGAGACAATCGGCCAATGCGCGTTGACTTTGTTCGAGGGGCTGAAGGCATTCGTCGGCGAAGTCGTCGCCGGAGGGGATAAAAGGCTTTTGCTGCAACGGACGGAGGAAAGGAAAGTCGCTGAAAGAATATTCAAATCAGAACGATTCAATGTATTTATTTAAACTCACTTTGCGTTGTTTTGCGCAGTGTCCGTCGTCGTTGTCGCCGAACACTCCTCGTGGTCCATGGCGATGCCCGAGTCGCCCTCCCCCCCAGCGGCCGTCGCAATATTTTGGAGGAGACTTTGCCAAAAGAATGGGCCCAGCAATTCTTCCATCGGCGAATTTTGCGGGTGTGGCACAAACCCTCCAAACTGTGCGACCATTGCAAGCGAAGCGGCGTTGAACAGCTCCTCAACGTTGGCGTTTGGAGCCAACTCGGCCATCCCGGCCAACAACTGCTGTGTTTGTTCGCCAAACTAAAACAGCAGGCGATTTCAGCAGAAAAGCCCCCCCCCCTCACCCCCACCTCTCTGCTCATCTCCAGCACCATCCGCCCGACGCATTCCACGGCCATTTGTGACGGACAATTACTGGAGGGGCCCGGAGTTTCCGTTGCCGAGAAGAATTGTTGCAGTGCCGTGATGAACTCACTGGAGTTGGTCGTCTGGTCATGCGATTGTTTAGGAGGCAATGGCATTTGTTCAATGGGTGCCGAAGTCGGAAGATTTGGCGGCAGTCTCCTCTAATTAGGAAACAATTATCGGAAATGAAAAGATTGGCAAAACGTTTCCGGACGACAAGACTCGTCGAATGGCCAATTCGATTGCTGTTGTCACAAATATTTATTTATATATTCGTTAAACAATTTCCCCCCCCCTTCCCCTCTCCCCCCCTCCCCCCCTCTCCCCCCCCCTCCCCCTCCCCCTCCCCCCTCTCTCCCCCCCCCCCCCCCCAATTCTCCCCTCTCCCCCCCCCCCTCCCCCCCTCTCCCCCCCCTCCCCCCCCAATTCTCCCCCCCTCTCCCCCCCCCTACCCCTCTCCCCCCCCTACCCTCTCCCCCCCCCCCTCCCCCCCTCCCCCCCCCCCAATTCTCCCCCCCTCTCCCCCCCCTACCCCTCTCCCCCCCAATTCTCCCCCCCCCCCTCCCCCCCTCCCCCCCCCCCAATTTCCCCCCTCTCCCCCCCCTACCCCTCTCCCCCCCAATTCTCCCCCCCCCCCTCCCCCCCAATTCTCCCCCCCCCCAATTTCCCCCCCTCTCCCCCCCCCTCTCCCCACCCCCCTCCCCTCTCTCTCCCCCCCCCCCCAATTCCCCCCTCTCCCCCCCCCCCTACCCCTCTCCCCCCCCAATTCTTCCCCCCCCCTCCCCCCCCTCTCCCCCCCCTCCCCCCCCTCTCCCCCCCCTCCCCTCCCCCTCTCTCTCCCCTCCCAATTCCCCCCTCCCCCCCCAATCCCCCCCCTCTCCCCCCCCAATCCCCCCCCCCTCCCTCCCCCCTCCCCCCCCCAATTCCCCCCCCCCTCTCTTCTCCCCCCCCCCAATTCCCCCCCCCCTCGCCCATTTCGTCATTTCTCTTACGGTCGGTCATTTTATTCCTTTCGCCTCTGTGAAATATTTCCCGCCGATTTGAATAGAAAACCGACGCCCCACCCCCATTCGTTTGAGTGATTGCGATGACAAACAAATGGGGGGGGGAGGGGGGTTGGGGGCGATCAGAAGAATTCATTTTATTATCCATCAGTTCGGGTCGGCATGACTAACAAAGCCGCCTAATTGAGCGAGGCCAAATTTAGGGTAAATTTTGTTTTTTTGGTAAAAGGGAATTTGGCAGTCCAACCCGTTGTTGTTGTTGCCTTTTGCACGGCCTCCTCTGCTGCTGCTGCTCCTTTTTTCTGGCGGGCGTCACTTGCACTGTTGAGGGCCAAACTTTGTGTTCGGTTGGGTCGGGAGGAGAACCAATGCCAATGCCAATGCCATTACAGTCGGGCGGCAAATGGAAGTCTGAAGAGAGTGGGATGGATATTGAGAATGAATGGTCGGTCGGTCATTGGGTTGTTGGGGGGGGGCTGTTTCCACCCGTCGATGTTTATCCAACAGCCCCCCCCCACCTTCGACGACTAAATTAGTGTGCCCAAAGGGGGAAGCAGCGGATCCACAGAATATCAATTCGGTTTGGCCAAATCCAAAAAACGATGTTCGATGTGTCCAATTCTTTGGGAGATAGCAGAGATGCTAAAGCCTTATTTGCTCACGTGCCCAAAAGAACTAATTGAAATTGTTTAGCCCACCGGGTGAACTCGCCGAAGTTGAGGGGCCTTCCCTCTTTGTTTTTCGCTGCTCTCTTCCCCCTCCGTCGCCCTCCACTGCCCCATGTCCATGGCTTTCACCCAGCGAAGGGACAAGCTGGAATAAGAGCTGCTGAAGCTGTTCAGGGGACAGCTGCTGCTGAGAGGCGGAGATGGGAACGTTGGCGCCGGAGGGCGACGACGACGGCATTTGTTGGGGCTTCTAAGATGGGAGGGGGAACACAAAGCTTGATGACTGAACCCAAACAAGCGATTTGTTTTTTTCTTTTACTACTCTTTTTGTATTCAAATTTAAGCCGATCACCCGATACCGTATTCGCCGATTCCGTTCCGTTCATTCTCGCCGATGCCATGTGCCGAAGGCCTCCCCCGTTTCCCCCGTCACTTTCCTTTCCTTTCCTTTCCTTTGTTCCTCTTCAATCACTGGCCCCTCTTCCCTTCTTTGACGGGATTTTGTCGACTTTACGAGTGATTTGGAAGAATTTTGGCCCCATAATGTCTGAAAGATTGAAATATTAAAAAGGGAAATTTAAATGCATTCATTCAATTTACAATTTATACAATTCGTCGAGTTGTGTTGCTTGCTGCGTTATCGTTATCAGCAAGGGAAAACGATGTGAAGGGAGGGAATGAATGAATGAAATGAATCGACGAGGGGACAAAATGGAAATGAGGGGACGCGGGAGGCGAGGGGGGGGGGGCAATGGAAGAGCATGGAAAAGCAAAAGCAAAGAGTTGGGGGGGGCGGGGGGAATATGCAAAAATGCATTGCGGGGGAGGGATTTGAAGTTGGGGGGGGGGGGGGACGAGGACATCAAAACAAAACCGGAATATTTTGATTTTCTTGAATTGTGTAATTTGTGCCCGTAGGGCATAAGGTGAAAGAGTGAGGGGAATTGGGTGGCGCACAGAGAAAGAGAGGGGGGGGGGGGGGGACTAAACACTAAACAGAACAGCCAATCACCGATCCCTCCGTCCCCGTGCACCCCAAACTTCCCCCCCCCCCCCCCCCAACGCAGCACAACCAACCGACCAACCCAACCAGTTTTCCCCTCTTCAGCCCTTTCATGGCCTTCCCCTGTTTATCCCCCATTCTTTTGCATACATTCTCTGCTGCCTGCTGCCGATGGAAGTGAGGGCACCAACGAAAGGGACAGACGGACGATCGGGGGGGGGACGGAGGAGGAGGGGGGGGGGGGAGGAGGAGGAGGGGGGGGGGACGGAGGAGGAGGAGGAGGGGGGGGGGACGGAGGAGGGGAGGAGGGGGGGACGGAGGAGGAGGAGGAGGGGAGGGGGACGGAGGGGGGGGGACGGAGAGGAGGAGGAGGGGGGGGGGACGGAGGAGGAGGAGGAGGGGGGGGGGGGACGGAGGAGAGGAGGAGGAGGGGGGACGGAGGGGGGGGGGACGGAGGAGGAGGAGGAGGGGGGGGGGGACGGAGGAGGAGGAGGAGGAGGAGGAGGAGGGGGGGGGGACGGAGGAGGAGGGGGGGGGGGGGGAGGAGGAGGAGGGGGGGGGAGGAGGAGGGGGGGGGACGGAGGAGGAGGAGGAGGGGGGGGGGGGGGAGGAGGAGGAGGGGGGGGAGGAGGAGGGGGGGGGACGGAGGAGGAGGGGAGGGGGGGGACGGAGGAGGAGGAGGAGGAGGGGGGACGGAGGGGGGGGGGGGGACGGGGAGGAGGAGGAGGGGGGGGGACGGAGGAGGAGGAGGGGGACGGAGGGGGGGGGGACGGGGAGGAGGAGGAGGGGGGGGGGGACGGAGGAGGAGGAGGAGGGGGGACGGAGGAGGAGGAGGAGGGGGGGGGGGGACGGAGGGGGGGACGGAGGAGGAGGAGGAGGGGGGGGGGGGACGGAGGAGGAGGAGGAGGGGGGGGGGACGGAGGAGGAGGAGGAGGGGGGGGGGGGGGGACGGAGGGGGAGGCGGAGGGAGGAGGCGCGGAGGGATAGTCAAATTGCGCAATTTTGTGGGACGGAGTTTGATAGGAGGGACGGAAGAGACGCGCTGCGCGAATCGGAGGGATGGGGAGGGGGCACTTTTGAACAAATGTGAAGGGCAAAAACAGTGGCGCAAGGGAGAAGGGAAGGTGCCCCCCCCCGGGGGATGCACCTCCCTCCCACCCCCCCCCGGCGTTCATCAACACAACACAATCACCAATCCCCCACCACCACTCCTTTCACTGTTGATTGTTTACGTGAAAAATGCATATTTATGTGTACAACCCGGTGGTGTTCATCCGACCTCTCTCCCCTTAACTCCTTCCCCCTCATTCATCCTTCCCGTCCGTAAACATCACTTTGAACGATCATCCCGCATTTTGATTAGAGACTAGACGAACTGTCATTGTAACCAAGCGGAGTCCCAAGAAAATGCCGAAGGATTCCAACCCGGGCCTCTATTTTGATAGGGAATTGCTAATAGCAAATTGAATGAGTGCAACTCATCCCCCCGGGGGAATGTCGGCAGTATTGTGCCAATTTTGAATGATTGTTCTGGTCTGATCATACTTTCTGATATGCATTACCTGGGCTCGTTGTGTGTGGGTATTGGGGAGGGTGGGGAAGTGATGGCGGTGATTTTTGCGTAATTTAACTCCGCGAAGGGTTGATGAGCTTCCCCCCCCCCCCGCCACCCCCCACCACTCTCGACCCCCCCCCCCCCCCTCCTCCCGCCACTCTCGACCGCGACCGACCTCCCGCGATCATTTTTCTCGCCTCTTCGGCGGGAGAGAAAGAGCACTGCTGCCACCGTCGCCTTTCAATCTCACAAAAGCGGGAGAGGATGGATTTATTTGAATGCGCGAAAATGGGACGACGCCGGGGGGGGGGGGGGGGGGGAGGCCGTGGCGGTGGCTGACTGAATGAATGAAAATGGGGGAGGGGGGGGGGGGGGGGGAGGGGGGGGGGGGGGGGGGTTGGTGAATGCGGTAAGGTGAAAAAGTGTGGATGAGGTGGCGGGAGGGGATCAAGAACCCACAAAAGTATTTGGGTCTTGTGATGGGAGATTCTGCACCCGATCATTCCGATTGATTGAGTGATCGGAAGGGACGAAAAATTGGGGGAAAGATTGAAAAAAAAGATGCAAAATGACTCAACACCAAATGAAGCCTCTCTTCTGAGGCCAATAAAAATCTTTCATTGCTAAAATCAATGGAATTTTTTTGTCGCAAATGACAAATTTTCGACATTGGAAAATTCGGTCATCGCCAGCCGCGACGCAAATTGAAATTGGCGGAATTAAAAGGAAAGGAAAAAGCTCAAAAGGGTAACAAATTAAAATAAATATGCATAGCATTTCAAAGGAACGATTGATCAGAAGAGGAAAAAGGTAAGTGAGTGACGCATGCTGATTAAGAGAAAGGGAGAGAAAGAGAAAGAGTGATCTGAAGGGAGAGAAAGAGTGGCCTGAAGGGAGAGAAAGAGTGGCCTAAAGGGAGAGAAAGAGTGGCCTGAAGGGAGAGAAAGAGTGGCCTGAAGGGAGAGAAAGAGTGGCCTGAAGGAAGGGAGAGAAAGAGTGATCTGAAGGGAGAAAAAGAGTGATCTGAAGGAAGAGGGAGAGAGTGATCTGAAGGAAGAGGGAGAGAGTGATCTGAAGGAAGAGGGAGAGAGTAATCTGAAGGAAGAGGGAGAGAAAGAGTGATCTGAAGGAAGAGGGAGAGAGTGCCCTGAAGGAAGAGGGAGAGAGTGCCCTGAAGGAAGGGAGAAAAAGATGGAGGGAAAGAGTGATCTGAAGGGAGAGAAAGAGTGATCTGAAGGGAGAGAAAGAGTGATCTGAGGGAAGAGGGAGAGAGTGATCTGAAAGAAGAGGGAGAGATTGCCCTAAAGGAAGGGAGAAAAAGATGGAGGGAAAGAGTGATCTGAAGGGAGAGAAAGAGTGATCTGAGGGAAGAGGGAGAGAGTGATCTGAAGGAAGGGAGAGAAAGAGTGATCTGAAGGGAGAAAAAGAGTGATCTGAAGGAAGAGGGAGAGAGTGATCTGAAGGAAGAGGGAGAGAGTGCCCTAAAGGAAGGGAGAAAAAGATGGAGGGAAAGAGTGATCTGAAGGGAGAGAAAGAGTGATCTGAAGGGAGAGAAAGAGTGATCTGAAGGGAGAGAGAGAAAAAGAGTGATCTAAAATGGCCTTCGGCTAGGAAATGTGGTATTGCTCTACCGTGGGGCAGCTGTTGAAGAAGCTTAGCTTATTTACTGGCTTAAATGCTGGGAAAACGGGAGAAGAGGAGGAAGGGACGGACGAAGAGTGGTCGGATGACGGAAGCCGAAGGGAGGGAGGGAATTTTACATATCGCCCCCAGTCACAAACCCCCCCCCCCCCCCCTCCCCCCTCCCCCCTCGTCTCCTTTATTCAGGATCGAGTCTTGGCCACAAACGACTAAAGAAAACGAGAAAATTGATATGACGGCGGGAGAAGAATGAATATAAAATGCAAAGGGAGGAGGGAACTGGCGGAAGAAGAGTTAGAGGAGGAATTGAGAAGGGATGAGCGTTTGGAAGAATCAATGAATTTTCGAAAAAAAAAGTCTTTAACCCGACAATGAGAAGGATTCATTCATTCGATCATTTTCATCGCCGGAGGGCCCAGGCCAAATGTCAATGTCGGCGGATGTTTTGTTCTTTTAGTTCGATCGGAGAATCGATCATTCGGGGGCAGGAATTTGCATTGACAGCTGCTAATCTCCCATTTTCCGGGGATTTATTTGATCACCCCCCCCCCCAATTCACTCATTCGTCTTCCGTGCCGATATTCGCCCGCCGTAAATTCAAATGTTTTTATTTATTTTAAAAACAAACTCAAAATGCATTTGGGTGAAAACATTCTTAAGCCAACTTCATCCATCCATTCCATAGATTACATTAACATATAAAATAGATCGAATGGGAGAAATATGTAAAAAGTATAAATAAACTGCTGGAGGGAATCACTTTGGATTCAATTCATTCACTTTAGCACTTAAAGGACATCCGGTCGATTGCGGGGGGGGGGGGGGGGGGATTAATGCCGGGGGCATCCATCCACAACACCAGCAACTCTTCAAATAATGGCCAAGAATATTATCAAAAAGAACCCTTGGGCAATATACGTCAAGTAAAAAAAATCTGCGCCGTTTTAGGAAATTTTCTTTGAAACAAAAATGGAAGGCAAAATTGGAAGAAAACTCGTTTTTGTCGCTTATACATTTGAGGAGGGACCAAAAGATGTAAATGCGATGGGGCGACGGAGAAATGGAAAGAAAATTTATGCGCGTGCCCCGCCGAGCTGATAAAAAATGGGGGAAGGGGGACATTTTTGTACGATGGAATTGGGGGGGAGGAGGGGGGGGGGAATTGGAGGGGGGAGGGAGGGGGGAATTGGGGGGGAGGAGGGGGGGGAATTGGGAGGGGGGAGGGGGGGGGAATTGGGGGGGAGGAGGGGGGGGGGGGAATTGGGAGGGGGGAGGGAGGGGGGATTGGGGGGGAGGAGGGGGGGGAATTGGGAGGGGGGAGGGAGGGGGGAATTGGGGGGGAGAGGGGGGGGGGAATTGGGAGGGGGGAGGGAGGGGGGAATTGGGGGGGAGGAGGGGGGGGAATTGGGAGGGGGGAGGGAGGGGGGGGGATTGGGGGGGGGAGAGGGGGGAATTGGGGAGGGGAGGGGGGGGAATTGGGAGGGGGGAGAGAGAGGGGGAGGGGGAGGGGGGGGGGGAGGGGGGAGAGAGGGGGGGGGAGGGGGGGGGGGAGGGGGGAAGAGAGGGGGGGGGGGGATCGCGGCGTAAGGGACCAACGAAGGGAGGAAGGGGGGGGGGAGGGGGAGGGGGGGGGGAGGGGGAGAGAGGGGGGGGGATCGGCGGCGTAAGGGACCAACGAAGGGAGGAAGGGGGGGGGGAGGGGGAGGGGGGGGGGAGGGAGTAAGGGGGGGGGGGAGGGAGGGAGTAAGGGGGGGGGGGGGGAGGGAGGGGGGGGGGGGGGATCGGCGCCGGAAGGGACCAACGAAAGGGAGGGGGATGAATGCGGTGGTTGGTGACTGACTTTCTTCCCTTTCCGTCATCCGAAAGGGAGCGGGAAAAGGAAGTCCAAAAATTCAAATGTTCGCGTCGTTTTAGCGATTCCTTCGCTGAGTCCACCAATTCGAAATTCGAAAATCCGCTCATCCGTCGGCCCTTCCTCCCCTTAGGGGTCCGTCCCTTCCTCCCCTTAGGGGTCCGTCCCTTCCTCCCCTTAGGGGTCCGTCCCTTCCTCCCCTTAGGGGTCCGTCCCTTCCTCCCCTTAGGGGTCCGTCCCTTCCTCCCCTTAGGGGTCCGTCCCTTCCTCCCCTTAGGGGTCCGTCCCTTCCTCCCCTTAGGGGTCCGTCCCTTCCTCCCCTTAGGGGTCCGTCCCTTCCTTCCCTTAGGGGTCCGTCCCTTCCTTCCCTTAGGGGTCCGTCCCTCTTGCCCTCAGGGGTCATGCCTTACCCCCCCCCTTAAGGGTCATCCCCTCCCTCCCCACGCCTGTCTTTTCTGTTGCCTTTCCTCCCCAAATCTCCTTTTTGTCTGCGTCCATTTACATTTTTTATTTTCTGTGCAGTGGAATTGTGGGGGAAGGGGGGGGGGCTCCCCGAAGGACACGCGCGTAGTCCCCCTCCCCGCCCCCCGCCCCAACATTCTCCCAAAGTGATGAATTGCCTCGAGGGAGTCGGGTTGCCGGAGGCACATCCTTTGTGTCGCTGTTCTCCCAAGGGGAGGGAGTGATATGCAAATGTTTGTTTGCTTGGAAAGCGGCAAAATGGGCGAAAAATTTTGGAGCGAGTGGCAAAATAAATAAATCTCTTTATGAGTGAGAGAGTGTCCACCGCACACTTCCATTTGTGTGTATTTTCAGAGGACATTTTGAAAAAGAGCTCCGACGGATATTTGCAGAAAATGGATGGGATGAAAGAGGGGGGGAGGGGGGGGGAAATTTGAATGCGGGCGCCTCCGCAGAGTCTTCCACCCCTCCCCCATTATTCAACTGGCGCTTCCCCTCGAAAATGGCCGCAATTGGGAGAGGGGGAGAGCGTGAAGAAGAGGAAATGGAATAAAATCAGTTGAAAATGCAGTGGAAACGATGGGGATGATGAGATGAAAAGGAAGCGCCTTAAATGACGCCGGAGGGACGCCGGTCATCCGAAGTTAAGCTGCTGATAATGAAGAAGTTTGAAGTTAGGGATAAGGACAAAGTTGCATGGAAGAGAAGGAGGGGACCGATTCTGTCCGTCCCGCCCCCCCCATTTCCCTTATCCACTCCCTCCCCCCCCCCGTCGTCCGTTATTTCATCTCCTCACATTTATTCATCCCTCCCTTTGCTTTCCTCTCCGAATCAAAGGATGCGGAGGGAAGGAGGGGCTTATTTCGGCCGCCGTTACACCACCACCCCACACATCAGCAACAACAGAGATGGAATGGAGAAGAGAGAGAACGACGGGACGGCGGACAGAGCATGTGGAGGAATTCAAATTGGCCCAACTCCCTCCACCGACCGCTTTGATGATGATGGGGGAGGGGGAGGGGGAGGGGGAGGGGGGAAGAGCCACTTGGAGGACCAGCAGAAAGATGAATGGGGAAGGAGGCTAATACTTTAGAAGGTGGAGGAGGGAGGACAAAAGGGAGTGGATGAAAGGAGGGGGGAGGGGGGGGGGGTGATTGAAGTGAACTCGGAAAAAGGGAGGGGGATGAGCACAAATTGGACTAAGTGAGTGGGGGAGGGGACGCCCTTTTGATGCAAAATAACAAATTAGATTTACTGATTAACTGATATGTATTGCGAAATTTCGGAAAACTAATTGAGAAAAGTTAACAGTGAGTGCATAACAAGGATAGGCCAGGGGTGCCATTTGTACTTATTTATCAGAAATGTACTGATATTAGAAGGCAGAATCTGACAAATTAAAAATGTATTGATTTGTCAGAAATGTACTGATTTTAGTTCGGCGTACTGATTTTGTACTGATTTTCAGGATAATTCGCATTTTTGGACCAACAAAAATTTTCTCGGCGGCGCCTATCGGCACCGCCGATAAAGCAGATTTCACAAAAAAAAATTGCTTTTTTGAAAAAACGAAAATCGGCAAGGTTTTCGAAAAAAAATCCATGTGAAAAGCTGCAATTTCCAACCCCGAATTGTTGAGAAAAATTGTTGGAGGAGTGAAATATGGTTAAAAACGCACATTTCATGCGAAAAATTAATGATTTATTATATTTTTAGACATTTTTTAAAATGTACTGATTTTTGACCCCAATTCTGATAATTTGATTCCAATGTACTGATTTTGAAAAATTTTTGTTGGCACCCCTGGGATAGGCAAACTTTCGCGCGTTTGGTATAGTACTTTCGCTTTTTGGCGCGAAATGCAAAAGTTTCTTTAGATTTTTTCAAGGAAAATATGAAATTATGACGAGTTCCGGCATGCAATTTGGGCCGTTTCGTTTTTTGCTTTTATTTTTAGATTTTGCCTATCCCTGGTGCATAAGAAGTACAAACAACAGTGTGTATTGTCATTAAAGCTGAGATAATTTCTAAATTTTGGCAATGCAACAATAAGAGAAAACCAGCAAAACCGAAAAAAAACGCAGGGGAAAGGAAACAAATTCCAAAAGAGCTGAGCCGATCGAATAAACAAAATCGAAAAGCGGTCCCTAAAGCAAATGGAAACAAAAAAATCACTCCGTCCGCAGACCGGAAGGCGACCATAAGGGCGGTTGTTCGGCTGGGAGAGGGCCCTTCCCCGCAATAATGTCGGCCGCCTTCTCCGCCATCATAATCACCGGCGCATTGAGGTTCCCGCTGACGACCGAAGGCATTAAACTGGCATCGACCACCTCAAACGAAAAATCAACCAAACAAAAGGACGCAAAGTCCCTTGACCACCTTCAAATTCTCGAAGCCGTGCACATTCATCGTCTCCGGATCGACCACAGCCATCGGATCCGAGCTGAGCCCCATTTTGCAGGTGCAAGAAGGGTGATAAGCAGAAACAGAGTTTTGGCGAACAAAAGCATCGATCTTAGAAGTTCAGTGATTGTGTTTGTTGGGGATTAACTGCACTTCACCTGATTATCAGTCTGACATTCTTTTCCCGGAGCCAATTCTTCGCCTCGGAATTCGTCAAAAGCCTTCTGAAAACTCCCAGTTTAAAATAAATCAATATTCAAGTGTTAATATCAAGCCAACCTGCGCAAAAAGCTCTCGAGAGAGACAAACGGCTCGGCGAAACTCGACAAGGTCCTGCTCATGCGACAAATAATTCGGATTCAGAAGTGGGGACCTTCGCGGATCATTGCTTTGTAGAGTGACCTCTCCTGTCGACTTCGACCTCATTGGGCCAGCGTGAACTTGGAAAGCGTGGCACTTAGGGTCTTGCCTGCCGTCATCGTGTACCGTCGACGGAAGGAAGTGGAATTGCAGATCGGGATGGTCCATCTTAGAACAAGGGCGTAGTCAGGGGGGGGGGGGGCGAGGGAGGGGGGGAATTCCCCCCCCCCCCGAAATGAAATCTGAGAAAAAAACAAGAGGGGGGACCATACGTTTTGCATTATTTTGATTTTCTTAACAAATTGCCATCAAAAATCAAAAATTTTTTCCCGAGGACCCTTAACATTAATCGCCAGATTGCCTATCCCATCCCAAAACTCCCACTTCCGGGCTGGATCGCGCAAAACCGCCAGATTCGAGATGACTGGTAGCAGCCAATCCCTTTTTGGTGAGGAACCACTGGAGACCGGTCATAGCCATGCGGTGAGGATGTCGCCACGTGGATTTGTTGTACAGCGTTATTGGCTTCGTGCATTTCTAAAGAGCCCTCCTTGCTGGTGTCAACATGTAGCTTATTGCACACCTGTTGCACATAAATTTCAAGATGGTCCTGAAGGTTTCGACCCACGCCCTGCATGTCTTGTACGACAGGAATTTGATGGACCTAAAAACCCAACACCAAAAAGTGACGTCCCAATATTTGTACTTTCAAATGAGACGCCGGTCCAACCCCACTCAGCATCAAAAGTTGGGGTGTATTGATAGCGCCGGCACAAAGAATTACAGAGTCTTCACAATAAATTTTCTCCCGGGAATACGCGTCCACCCCTTCGGTGAGCATAAAGCGTTGGTATCTGGGGGAAAAAAAAATATAATTTCCGAGAAATGGGGACGACACCGTATAAGTTCGATGCCGATAGCCCTACGCTGGTTGAACAAGACGGCTGTGCAAGTGATTCCGGTGGTGGTGAACAGATTTGGGCGGTCCAAAATCTGCAAAAAGGTCGGAAATTGAAAATTATTCGGACAAATTAGATTATACGTTGGAAAGATAAGCACTGGAGGCGCTCCACCGTCTCCCGTCCTTGATCGTCATGTCCATTTTGCCGAGTCCCTCCTGTCTGTATCCATTCATGTCTTCCGTCCCCCCGAGCCAGTGTTGCTTGCCGCTCTCCAGAAACGCTTGATGAAGCGGATGTTCGCACTTCCCTTGACTGACGAAAAGCGGGCCGTCGTGCCCCCTGTAGGGATCGTCGGGACCGGTGGCGAGTTCGTGCGTTTGAGCTTTTTTGAAGTAAGGCAGACAGTCCCTGGAAGTATTCAGAAATCAGTCATTACCCGCTTATGCTCTGCATACTTGTACGCCCAACCAGTGGCCCCCTCCTGCTCCCATCGATCATAGTCCATCGGATGGCCACGGATATAAACCATCGCATTCAGCGAGCTGGAACCGCCCCAAACGCGTCCGCGAGGCCAGTAAAGAACTCGTCCATTCATATTGTTTTGGGGCGTTGTGAAATACATCCTTAGAATGCCAAATCATACGATATCCCAGTCTAAAATGCACTGCCCACCAATTGTAATAATCGTTACGCAAATTGTACATCAATGCCGCTGGCATATGAATCTACAAAGCTTCTTAATTGATCGGTCCGGGTCCGACAATTCACCTTCCAATTCCACCAATGGTCTTGCGGCCCGGCCTCGACAAGCAAAACGCGGTTGTTCGGGTTCTCGGTCAGGCGATTTGCCTAAAATCATTTCGTCGCTTTCTTCAGACTAATCCCACCATAACGCAGCCTGCCGAGCCCGCCCCAACGACAATGTGCGTCGGCTTAACGCCGTCGGGGAGATGGCGCAAAAACTTTCCGTGTTTGAAGAAGCCCTCCTTCCAACTTCGGCTGTGAATCGTAAGAGACGTGTACAACCTCAACGAGGACAACTGAATACAATTCCGGACAGAAAGCACAGTTGAACAGACATTCATTGCTACAATTGCTTATGATCATTTCGAAAAAATAGGCAAACACAAATACTAGAAGGATGCAACTTCAACAAAAGCTAAGAAACCAAAGCAAATTTTTATCAAAGCCCGAGTATAATCAACGGCCTACAAAAAGCACAGTTATCGCACAATTATCGTTCGCTCATTTCTTGTCACGGTGCCCAATCGGAAAAGCGGTCGGCGCACCGTGAACCGATTTCAAATAGTCAGTCAACGGCTCATAAATGTGCGGAACTTCTCCCCTGAGCCATTTTTTAAATCGAACATCCCTGATCTTTTTGTAACGCTTTTCCTAAAAACTCTTTTTCAACTTCAAAAACACATTTTATGGAAATTAAAAAACCTTTTTAGCGTTTACAACGCACTCCTGAAGGTCTCTATGTTCAAGATCGCAATACAAACGCCCCATTTTGGCACCAAAAGCTGCAAAACACCTAACTGATTGATCCTCGAAGAATCCGCAATCATCGCCGGGCGCTAAAGTTTAATTAGTAAACTCATTGTTGTTTATTAATTGGCTTAAAAAAGTAAACATGGTCTAATTGTGTTTGCGTCCTAATAAGCATCTTGGTCAAAATTTGTAGAAAATATTTTTTTATTCTAAAAACTATCAGATGATGCGCAGACCAGTTTCCGATTTTGGTAATAGTAGGGTTTGTCCCCCCTCGCCTCTTTTTCGAAAAATAATATTTTTGTTACAAAGTCGATAAAAATGTTTTTCTAGAGGTATTCGGTATTGTAGAATCCGAATCCGCCAATACCCCGGACCCGAATTCGAACGTTTTGTGCAATAAAATTGGTTTTTGAAACATTTTGAAAAATTGTTCGAAATCGAGTCCGGGGTTCGAAATTGGTCGAAATGGGAATCGGATTCTACGACCCCGAATACCTCTAGAATGACCTTTTATCGATTTCGAAATTCAAAAAAAAATTTCGAAAAAAGGGAGGGGAAAACCCTACTATTACGCGATTTTTTTAGCATTTTTAAGTGGATTTTTGGAGAAGACTAATGTACCGCTAAAATTAGTCGAATATTAATTTATTTACATTGTCTACTATCGATAAGTTGTCCCCTCCATCCAGGAACAATCCAAGTTTGGGCGTAATCGGTCTTTTCTTTGTTGATGTCTTTTTCCAAGTACTCTTTGCCCTCGTATCCGCGCAACCTGAAAAATATTTGTAATTTGCCAGTTAAATATTACGTGACTTACGACAGATGAGGAGGCTTCATCGACATAATGACTCCTTTGTCTTAAATATGTTAGAGACGGGTCAGCTTCTAAATTGATATATATATAAAGAAATTAAAAATTGATTTTTAAGCTGCGGCAACAACTATAAGCTGAGATACAGCTCTCAAAATTGTCAAACCATAGGACGGGGACCCCCTTTCGGACCCGCCCAGTTCAGAATCTCAGTATGATGAACATTTGATCAAGCTAGAGCTAACCAATTCGTCTTTTTAAAAAAAAGTTATAGCTTAAAACTTGTGAAACTTGCCATTTTCCGTGCCAACTTGTCGTTGTGGCCTCCTAACTTTCTTTGCTTAAATCGAATTGCTTAGCTCTTTTCTAGCACATACAGACATGGTGTGATACTAAGATTATCTGGTTTGGTCAAGTAAGCAAAAAGTTATAACGTTTCAAACTTGTCGGCGCCGAACTGGGCCGCGCGAACTGACCCCGACCGCCCCCCTTTGTCAAAATTTCTGGATAATATTTTTATTTTAAAAATTGTCTGAAAATGTTATTTGATGCACTGAACGAATTGGTCAATAGAAATAAAAATTGAAAATAAAGGGGGTTTTGAATCGGTTGAAATTTTTGAAAATTAAGGAAAAAACGACGTGTATAAAAAACAACAAAAAATGAAGGGCCCGGTAACGGCGGCCGCCAACAGCGAGCATCGGAGTGTCCCTTTTCCTGGGGACTCAGTCGGTGAACGAACTACATGAATTTTTTTGAATTTTTACGAATCATCTAAAAGGGCAAAATTGATACAAGACTTTCCCTCCCCCCCCCCCCCCCAACTTTGAACAGCTTGCCTTTCATTGCTATACATAATCGCACACAATCGACAATAATAGATTGAAATATAATATTTTTCAGATATTGTTAGGGATGTTTTATCATCTTTCATTGGAGCATGAGATCCAACTCCATCCTAAATATTTTGGCCAGAATTTGATGGAGACTGTCAAACAAAAACTGTTCAGTGAAGTCGAGGGAACATGCACAGGCAAATATGGCTTTGTTATTGCGGTGACAACCATCGATACCATTGGGCATGGGATGATCCAACCCGGTTATCTTTTCTTTTTTTTGCTTGCTGTGTTAATGTGTTTTTTCGGGGCGTGGTTTTGTGACGTACCCCGTTAAATACAAAGCAATTGTGTTTCGGCCATTCAAAGGACAGGTGATGGACGCCGTTGTTAGTCAGGTATCCAACTCATTCGGAGAATATACCGCCGGGCCTCTCCAAAAACTATTGACCAAATAAAGTCAAGACCGAAGCGCTTTATTTTTTTCAAATCTAATCAGGCAGGCTCGTTTTTATCAAAGAAAAGGGAACACCACTTTCTACATCAGAATTTATTGAAAGCCTTTGTAGGTGAACAAAGTTGGCATCTTTTGCGAAATAGGCCCGCTTTCGTGCTTCATTTCAAGGCATTGTATCCCGCCGGATATGGAGTTTGAGCCAAACAACATTCCGCCCTGCTATAAAACTGCTGATGAGAGCATTGTCATCAAACAGGACGACGAGGCTAGCAATTTTTGGCGTTTACACAAAATAAACAATTGTTCAGATTCGTCTGAAATTAATTGGTATTCGAGTGGATGCGAATGATATTTTTGCGATTGGAACTTTGATGGACGATTATCTGGGCCTTTGTTCGACTGATTGAACTTTTGCTTATCATTTGTTTTATGAAACTTATGCTGCGCAAATTGTTTTTGAAATTGTTTTATCGACAGTCTATTTACGAACTTTTTGATTAATAATAATTTTATGTTATTATTACTAAAAAGCATTAAAGAAATGGGACTTCTGGACTTTTCCATTTTTGACGAATTCCGCCGCATGGATGGGCGTCAAATTGTATACCAATTTTTGAACTTCGCTATGATTGTCAGTTCAGCTCTGATGATATGGAAAGGTCAGGAGTTTCCTTGGTTTAACTTAATTTCGTCCTTAGGTCTCATGGTTGTGACGGGTTCTGAAAGCCCAATTGTTGTTGTTCTTTCTGGTTCCATGGAGCCCGCTTTTTACCGCGGTGACCTTTTGATGCTCACCAACGATTTGAATGACCCGATCAGAGCTGGCGACATAACTGTGTTCAAAATTGAGGGTCGTGACATTCCAATTGTGCATCGCGTGATCAAAGTACACGAAAGAAGCAATGAAGAGACGAAGTTTTTGACCAAGGGCGACAATAATATGGTCGGGAGGGTCAATCCGACGACGGTTTAATATTCGGCCACACTTAAGGTCGATGACAGAGGGCTGTACGCTCCCGGCCAATATTGGCTGCAACGCAAAGATGTTGTCGGTCGTGCCAAGGGTTTTGTTCCGTACGTGGGCATGGTGAGTGGACCAACGATCAAATGCAACAAAAAAATGCATGATTTGTTGCATGAGTTTCTTTGTTCCTTCAGGTAACGATCATCATGAATGACTACCCTAAACTGAAGTACACTGTCCTCGCTCTGCTTGGTCTCTTTGTGCTTCTGCACCGGGAGTGAATGTTGTTGCATTGTTACTGCCAAAAGCGCTTTTCCTTTGTCTGTGGTCGAGATATGTTCCTACTTTTAAGATCGAAATTAACCATTTTTACCTTTCGGTTCGGCTCTATCCCATTGCTTTGTCTATCGTTTTGATCTAATTATTTATTCTTTAAAGGTATTACTGTTTCTAGTAGCGGAGTAAAACATTGTTGCGAAATTTCACCATTTAAAAAATGATTCCTTAGGTTCATTAACTTTTTTTTGTTGAAAAATACGCCATAATTACATCAAGCTTACAAATCCTATGGTATGGTTCGTGTCAACCTGGTATTATCCTTGTACGTCGGGTGTATCGCATATTTTTGCGTTACGGACAGCACAAAAATCCATTCGAATGTCATTGAACTGAGCGACCGTTTTTTGGAGGTGATGGACCAAGGGCTCTGGTTTGTGGTGGTGAGTTTTAACCTATCACTTAAAAATTGCGGTTGGCGTCAATTACCTATGAAAAATAGCAGGCATTTGTGCCCGTGCGATGGCGGAATTGCGCCGGCAAGAAATACTGCACTAATACGCATTGTTAAGATTTTACCCAATTTTTGTTTTGGCGGGATTCTAATTGATTGTTTTTGTCCTAAATTGGCATTTACTGAACTCGATTTCCATCACTCCTTGGCCAACACCCCTCATAGAAAATACCCCCCCCCCCATCCTCCCCAGTTTTACGCTCCGTGGTGCGCTCACTGCAAAAAACTGATGCCGGCGTGGGAACATATGGCACACGCCCTAGCTGATAAGAACTCGGCTGCCCGGGTTGGCAAATTGGACTGCACTCGTTTCTCCTCTGTTTCGTCTGCGTTACACGTTAAAGGATACCCAACAATCATTTTGTAATATTAAAAATTACATCCTTTGTTAAAAGAGCCTTTTTAAGCTTCCGAAATGGCGTCCAATTGCATTATGAGGGCGAACGGCGCAAAGAAGAAATGGTTAAATTTGTGGAAAAATGTTCGGGTCCAATCGTCGACAGAATTGACACTTTAACAAAATTCGCAGAGGTAAAAGCGATTTTTCCACTTCCAAACATAAAATTTTCTCCGCTTAAGTTGCGTAAGAACTGCAAAAACGAACCATTCTTTGTGTTCTTTGACCCCGCGCTGAGAGCGGAGGAGGAAAAGTCGCCAGAAAATGAGCTTTGGCGACAATTTGAAAAAGTATCCGAGTCGTTATTTACCGAAGTGCGCTTTTTTGAGCTTCGTGACAAAGAATTGTTGCCAGAGAACACGGAATTTGATGGGAATGAGACGAAAGTGCTGGTGTTTAGAGATTTGGATTATTCGGTGGAATTTGATGCGGACAAAGGTGGGGGACGATAATATATTTTGGTTAAATCATTTGCTAATTACCATTGTCAGATGACCTGTCAAAATGGGTCGGAAGACAGCGATGGCCCTTTCTTCCCCAAATCAGCGCGCCAAACGTTCGCATAATTGCCGATTCAACCGACAAACTGCTGGTGTTGGCTTCAGTGGATGGAATGGACATGCACAATGCCAGCACAGACTCGGGGAGGTCGTTCATTCATCTGATCAAGGCGAAGGAACCAAATCGCTCATTCTCTTTGCTCTCAGGTTCTTAGACATGGTAAAACGGACCGCCGTTGAAGCTCTTGCCGATGTGGAAATCGGAGAGCACTTTCAGTTCGGTTGGTTGGACGGTGGCCAAATAGCGAATGGTATTGTGATGGACACTCTTCCGGTGCCAAGTGATGGCTGATTGGCTGATTTCGCATTTTTATCGTTTCTCGTTTCAGATTTGGTGGTGTTCAACCATAGCAGCTACGAATATTACCTCAATGACGACCAACCGGCGCAAATGACTGCCCAATCGCTGTTGTTGTTCCTTCGCAGCGTTCGGCAAGGAGATGTGGTGGTTCAGGGGGGCCGGGCGTGGATCACGCGGCTGAGACGGATGGTCTACGAGGTCACCAGGTGAGAGACCTTCTGACTGACAGACAGACAGAATCATTTGCTTCTGCCTAACTTCGAATTTGACGACTTTCGAGCGTTTCAGCAATGTTTATGACATGTTCAACCACCAACCCATCCTTACCGTTTGTCTTTTCGGCGTCCCCTTGGCCTTCTTCTCCATCATTACTTACTCAATCTGCTCAGCCGACTTTTCTGTTGAAAGGGATGAAATTTATCCGGATGAGGAAGAGGAGGACGTTCCGATGGAAGAATTTGACGATTCTGGCAGCCGCGACGCATCAATTGATAGCCACAAGAAAGCGGATTGACCACCGAATTTCATCCAATAGCAAATTTCGATCTCTTATTTCTCAAATGACCACTAGTCATTGCTTTTTAGTGTCTGAAACAAAATCAAATTCTGAAGTATGGGCTTATAACAAAGTCGAGACAATAATCCATGCACACCCACACCCCCCACCGACCACTTCCATTCCCCCCACAGAAAATATGGGGGTTGATTCTGACGATGCTTTCGGTGTCATATTTCCCGCCTCGGCAACTCAAATCTCACCAGCGAAAATGTTAAAATTTGCTTTATTTTGAACATTATGTGGGAGTCCGTAATTTGGCCAATTGGTAATTCACATTCGCCGACTTTGGGGCTAATTTGAGAAAAGGAATAAATTTGTACGCTTATTAGTTTGACGCTTTTTTGGAATTGGTTAAATCATTCCGACTGAATTCTCTTCATCAAAGTAAAAGGCTAAGCGAATTGAAGCGATGGACAATGGCGGGGAGAAGAACGGCACTCGGCGGCAGAAGCCGAGAAGTTCAATTCCTTTGATAGGAAGGCGGTGTTCGTGTGTCATCGAAATGTCCGATGGGAAGGCGGCGGAGACGAGGGGAGGAGGAGGAGGAGGAGGAAATGCGAGGGGATGGGAGGACAGTCTTTGGAAAGGCCAAACCGCCGCTTTTCCTGACTTTCCCCTCTCAGAAATTGACTCCCTCTCGAACGACCATTCATTGGCCGTCGTGGAGTTTGACCCTAACGACCGTCGTTACCGCTGCTGTTGTGGACAGAGCCACGCGACGGTCAGAAAACGTTGGCATTTCCAGAATAGCTAAGCCTAGCAGTCCTTGGCATTACATTTGTTCCTTTTCTGACAAAGCTCCCCCCCCCCTTCGGCAGACCGGAGTACGGATCATCGCCGGAGGGCTGTGTGTGACCGTTCTTCTCGAGTTTTGGCAGCTCTGTTGGCACTTTCTCCCTTCCCTCGGCACTTCCAACACTTTCCCCGCTCCAACCACAGGGTAAATGTCAGCCACCGTAACGCAAACAGCATCTACAGTACCCCTCAACAGTTCCGTGGTCCAATTGCTCTTCGGTCTCTTCACTGTCTCTTCGGTACTCTTTGCCCTTTGGCGAGAAAGTTCCAACTTTCTTCTGCCCTATTTGCTGCTTCAGTGCATTGGACTATCTGCTGTGTAATCCCCCCCCCACCCGCAAACACTTAATTTGCTTCTTTAATCAATTAGTTTCGTCATTTTCCTCGCTCTATTTTATGTCGTATTGGACAATGATGTGGAGACGATAAAAGCTTTCGTGAACAGTCACGGGCCGGTGAAAGCAGCAACTACTGATAATGCCGAACTTGGTAATTAGGCCCTATTGCACTTTAGTCGTAATCGAAAATACCGACTACATGGCAGAGTTGCAGCAGTCTCTAACTTTACACCCAATTTGATCCGTTTCAGTGTACATGGGATGGACCCTATGCTTGTCTTGTCTGTGCCTTCTGGCCATCCAACTTTGGCTCATCTCAATCGTATTCACCTGCTGGCGCTATTTCCGCGACAAACGGATTTTATTCCGAGGTATTATCGTCAATACGCAGTCGGAAAGATGCCTATGCCTGTAGGGTATTGTTGTTGGAAGTGTTGAGAATGTGTAATTAATCGCACTTCCGCTTTAGAGACACAACCAAGAAGAACAACAGCGGACGGGGGACGACGAACTTTTGAGGAAAGTTGCTAATGAGCTAATGATGCCATGCCCTCTCCCTGCCCACACCAATATTTAATTTATTGCTTTTCAAATATTGGTTCAATTTGGTCGTCATCATTTAATGTAACGGGAAGCACTCGCTGAATCTTTTCATTGCTTCTCAGCAAATCCACTTCGCTCTTCACAACTTCCATCTAAAACTGAAATAAAGTTATGCACCTCCACTTATAAACGCACATTCACTGGGAACAGTTGGGAAGGCATTGCTCTACGAATTCGCGCGTACACTTTTTCATTCCGTTTAGACACGACAAGCCGTTGAATGCCATCAAATGCCGTGCAAAGACGGCACGAAACGCATTTATGAGCTCTATTCAACTGAAAACGAGGCTTTTTGGAAAATTCGTCTAATTTTCGACCTGCAACAGTCTTGCCGGAACATCTTTTGCCGTCTTCCTCATGCCTTTCTCCATAATTACAAAACTGAACTCCCCCAACAAAGTGCCGTCCCTGTCAACACTTTTGGTCTTGTGGTCGGCCCGGTACTCCTGCCATCGCACTTTGAACTTACAAGACTCGACCTTGGAACGGGAGAGCAACGGACAGCCCTGGTCATGTGGGCAGGGCGCAAACACGTGGCCTGGTTCGAGCCGAGTCGGGATTGGTACATCGTCGGGCAACTTAAACCAAAAATGAAACCGTTCATCTGGTTCGCCCTGTACAAATGGGCTACGCCTCAGTCCGAACAGAAATTTCTTTCAAAAATACGACCAACCTTTTCCCTGGCTACGCAGTATTTCTCGTAAGTCTCCACTTTGTTGTCGGCGAACAGTTCAATCGTGTACTGGTCCAATTTATCGTGTTTGCGTAACAGTTCCTTTGTTTTATTCGCGTCGAAGTCATTCCCAGCGATGAGAATAAAGTCACGGACTTGAACCAGCGCTTTGAATGCATCCGGCATGGGCGAGTCCACCACAACGAGAAACCCAAAAACAAATTACACAAAATTCCAAAAATCGATGTTTAAATGAATCGAAAATCTCGTTCAGTTTGGTCCCATTTAAAAGAAACTATCCCAAACAAAAAGCACCTTTTGGTCCTCTTCCAAAGCCTTTCCACCAGTTCAAGACGTTCCTCTTGGGACGCAAGTTCGATGAGCGTTCTGTGCAAAATGACCAAATCGTAGGTGTGTTTCGGAGAGGGGAAAAGGTCCTTCCGGAAGAAAACATTCTGAGTGATCATTTCGCCTGAATCCGCATAATTTTTTCCCTGAAAGATTTTTTTTAAAAAAAAAAATCTAAAACAGGAGTTTAGGACAACCCACCCTAAGTAAATCCATCGACAATTGGCGAATAATAAAATCCTTGTCCATGAGGGAATATTCGTGAACTCTGTCACCTGTAAGGAAAAGATTTGTTCATGGCGTATGGAGTATTAAAAAACATGAATGAGTGAACACCAACGACTACCCCCCCCCCCAATTGGCCCCTCCCCCCATCTTGTAGCCCTACCCCAATTATTGCTTGTTTCTCTGTATAAGAAAATGCCCAGCCTTACCCCATCGTTCAAAGGCGGCCCAAAATGCGGCTCCGATGCCACTGCCAAAGTCCAGCACCGTCTCGGGCACAAATCCATTCCGGTCAAACTCGGCCAGAACCCGACGCATTTCGGCGAAATACCCACCAAATCTGGAAGGAAAGCGACCGTTTCTCACCCATTTCAAACAGCCAAAAGACCTCGAAAGAGCAAAGATAACAGACGCCTCTTTGTCTTTAAATTTCAGCGGCTTCCAGTTGTAACGCGCCCACGCTAACCGTTTTTGTGCCTCTTTGTCAAACTCTTTGCTAAGGATGGGCCGCTCTTTGGTGTCCTCCCATTGGTACATTAACGCGGGGTTCTCTTCGAACATTTCGTTCATAATCTGTCGACGCGCCATGCGCACCTCCTCCGGACTAGCCGGAAAACGTCGCATGTCCAACGTGCTGGACAGCTACAAATTTCAAAATCACCGCCTAAACGGACGTCGATCGACACCTCGTCAGCCTCATTTTGCAGCATTTTCGGCGGTTTCTTACAGTCCAAAATGATCCCACCAAGAGCTTCCATCGCTTCGGCTGGCAACTGCGACAATTTCGTCACACGGGCATTTTGTATGGCCTCTTAAATGGAGGAGATGACCGTACAATGCGCGTTTCCGTGCCAACTTGGCGGGATGGAAAGTTTGACAATGGATTTGACTTCCGTGCCGCAGTTTATCGACGTCAAATGAGCGACCCGACCATCTGCAGACGTTTTTTCGATTCCATTGGACAACGCCCACGTCCAAAGCGAAGTCCGTGGAGCTCGGGCTCTCTTCAAGCCAATTGAAGTCGCTTTAACGGCTGACGATTGGGACAAAATGGGCAAAAGCGGCGGGGCCAAAACGGATGGAGGACATCGGCGAAGAGATCGGACGACACGGCCCCTTGCCGGAAAACGCATTCTGCTAATTAAAAGCTGTTAGAACAATGTAAAAAGTCAAATCTAAAAAATAAAAATCCATCGAATTCGTAATCAGATTTCGCATCATTTTACCAGTTGCATAAAATGGAATAATTTATGTGTAAATCTAAATTACATGGTGATGACGACACTTCATAGACACCGACATTTCATAGACTAATTTCGTAGACAAAGGCTTAAAATTGGATTTTGGCCTAATCTATGAAAGTGTCGGCGCACCATACAATGCATCAAAATGGGTTATTTCCTAATATCCTTCGTTGGACCATCCGATCTTATAGTCTGGATAGTGATCTTTTAACAGCTCCACAGATTTTGCATGATCAGCACGCCCAAACCCCTGTTAAAAGCCGTTGTCTTAATTAAAAGAAGAAAAATGCCTGAGAATATCCGTAAACAAAGATGCTCTTGGCCTTTGGTTCGTGTCTGATTCGGCCTCCGCCAACACAAGCGAACTGAAGCGACCCACCGCCTTCTTTCTCCGTCACTTCCTCCAAAATATTTGCGTGAAAATGGCACCGACCGTACCCTCGGACCAAAAATTTTTCTGATTTCCTATCCGAAGCCTTAACATAAATTTATTTTTCGATTCATTCCAAGGAACATACTTTTATAAGTATGTATTTAAATACACCTTCCGGATCGATGTTAACATTGGGAATTGTCGCGAGGATTGCCATCGAAAACGTTTGACTGAACGATCTTCTTACCAACAGAAGCATAAACATTAAAAGAATGTATATATATTCTATGAACATTTCATGCGACTCGAAGTAAGCATCAGATTAGTTAAAACATTATGAATGAACATATTAATTGTTGTGTAAAAATGAAACATAACAATTTTATCACCAGTCCGTAATATGTAATTCATCGATGCCCCAATCTTCGAAAGAACCATCAGGCAAATATCGACGAATGATTATCGGAATCTTCTGATCCTTAATAAAATGACGAAATAACCCCCCAAAGGCATGCCGTTAATGTCAAAACTTTAAGCAAGAGCAAAGCTGGGCGAATCCCGATAAAATACCGCAAATCGCTCATGAAAAATTTGTTCCTAGACTGCAAAAATATCGCTTATAATTGCTTTAAAAAAATGTACAAAATCCAAGGCTAGATAGATACCATGGTCCATGGCCCAGGCCCGTAGCCAGA
This sequence comes from Globodera rostochiensis, assembly GCA_018350325.1. Taxonomy (NCBI): domain Eukaryota; kingdom Metazoa; phylum Nematoda; class Chromadorea; order Rhabditida; family Heteroderidae; genus Globodera; species Globodera rostochiensis. The sequence goes on from JAEVLN010000011.1 coordinate 3,044,872, forward strand.
AATTTTTTTCGGGGGGGGGCAGTTTTTAGGGGTGTATTTTTTCCTTTTTATTGCATTTTTGTTAAGAAATTTTCAAAAATGCAAATTTTTTTTTGCGAATTCTGCTTTACCGTTGTGGGACGGGGGGTCGGCGGTGCCGATAGGCGCCGCCGAGAAAAAATTTTTGAATTTTTGATGACAATTTGTTAAGAAAAATGGTCCAAAAATTACAATATTGCAAAACAAGCCCCCCCCCCCCCTATTTAGGGTTGTGTTTTTCCCTTTTTTTGCACTTTTCTTAAGAAATAAAAAGTGTTTGTTTCGTGGGGTGCGATTTTTCTGAGAAAATTCCGTTAGAATTTCTTATAAAAATTCGTTCTCTAAAATTGACCACACCTTAAGCTCTTTGCGTGCAATTTCCAACGGGTCCGACTCGCCCTCAATTTCGACCATTACCGGCGCACCCATCGCTATTTGCAGGGCCCTTGTTCCAAGAACTCTTGCACGTTCGTACTTCGTCATAAATGGCGTTGTTACTCTGTTGGATGATGCGACTTTGTCCGCAACCTTTGAAAGAAAAAAAAGTCACCCTAAACTGTGTTACAAATAAATAAATTACATCGACAATTTGAACATTTTCAGCGCCTTCCTCTTCTCCAGCCGGGTGATCTAAATCAATGTCTTCCACGGGTTCCTCCTCCATAAACTCATCGCCGTCCATTTCTCCTCCATCATAATCTTCGTCATCGGCCATTTGTTTAATTTAAAGATGCAAAAACTGTCAAATGTTAAAATTAGGTGTACATATTAAAACATTCTGTCCGACGATGCATAGACCAAAACCAGAAATTGGAGATAAATGTCTGTCCGTCGGACCTTTTGCCAGATTTGCTTACCGGACCTTTTGTCCACGTACGGTTTTTACTTTTCGCATCAGTGGTGACCGATTTCGAACCCCGGACCCGAATTCGAACAATTGATTCAAAAAAAGACTAGCATTTCTGGTCCTGGTTTCGGGATTGAGATCGGCAATCCAAAGAGCTGAGAGTTTTCCAGTCAAGATCCCGGTCCCGACCAAAGCTACTTTTTAAGATACTGAAATGGGTTTGTCCCTATTAAGAGACGGGTCGGCAAATGTTACAAAAAAATTTTGTGTTTTACGCAAATTCTGAAACATTCGAAGCTTTTCGAGGTCGCATGTTGCCAGGGTACCTAGAGACGAAAGCCTTGGCGTCAATTCAACGGGAAAAGACTCATGCTGCTTTTGACAATTGATTTCTCAATTTATATTGTTGATGTTTAATGCATTTACCTACTCTCATAGATGTTGATTGAATCGGATGTCATATCGCTATCAGCGACCTAACCCCCGAGTACTTTTGTCACATAAATATGTATTTGTTTAGGTTTGGTGTATTTCTCTTATTAAAAAAGATTAAGTCAATCTTTAGTCTTCAAAAATGGTGAAAATAAGCGAAGAAACCATTCGGAAACGACTTCAAGCAGTTAATCAAACACAGGAAGCGGTACAGACTTGCTCAAAGTGGGTGTTACACAATCGAGAAATGATTGACCGGATTTCCATCTGCTGGATGGATATTTATAAGAAGGGTATTGTTATGTTCACAACAGTTCGAGGCAAAAGCTTTTAGCATCCGACAAATTGCGCATTGCACTCATTTACGTACTGAATGATGTCGTGCAAAAAGCGGCAAACAAACGGGACACCAACGTCACTTCGGCTCTTCATCCTCATTGGATAAATGCGACTGGGCTGTCCAAGTAAGTTTATATGGTGTTTTTGTAATGAATTTACAAGTGATTAAGTGTGAGCGTGAAGAAGCCGATCTCACGGTGTGTAGAAGTTCTGGAGCAACGGAATGTTTATCCTCCTCATATCATCGAAGAAATGAAGGCAGCGCTAGGTATTTAAATTTTTTAATAATTGCCCAGTTAACTTGTCAATGTTAATGCAGTTAGCCGAATAGCGACTGAAAAAGACGAGACCCAAAGTGGAGACTTGGATTTTTCGCAAATGACGCGAGGCATCGACAGCTTTTTCAAAAATGAGGTTATTAATTAGGCTATTCTAACAATTGACGTTGTTTCTCCTTTTAACGGTTCTTACCGAAAAGGCAAGAGAAATCTTGGCAAGGAGTTCTTTCAACTTTAAAGAGTCAGTTCAATCGCGCGTAAAAGGTCGTTTTTAACGAAAGAGTTGGGAAATGAGAATTGTTTAGACAGGGATGAAGGAGTTAAAGCACTCGCCGATATGGATACATCGCGACAGAAAATGGTTTCATTTTTGGAGAGTGTGGAAAGGCATCAACAAAAGGGAATTAAACTCATGGAAATGATGCAACACGCGAAGCAAACATTCAATTTGCAGTTGAGAGATGTGACTGTGGTGAACGATGTTGGTCCTTTAATGAGGTCAACCTTAAAAAAGAAAGGTTTAGGCTTACGAGAAATTTGCCGAGGGGATTAGAGAAACAAAACAGCAACTTGAGACCATGGAGAAGTCAGGTGCTCTGGTCAGCGACGCTTCGTCACCGCCACGGGATGCGCCATCTCCCACGGCTGGTGATGACCCATTCTTGCACGGCGTTGACGGAGATGAAGCTACGGGAGCGGAAGACATGGAAATGGACGAAGAGGATGCGCCGGGTCCAAGCAGTTGCTTTCTTAAGCCTTCCAAGGATTATGTGGCGTCTATTCCCGCTGTCCCTGAGATAGATCCACGTTTGCAGGTTTGTTGAATAACCAAATTGTATTCTGTTGGAGCAAATAAAAAGTTGTCTGTTCTTCAATTTTAGCGTTTGGTAAGCCAAAGTGTTATGTCGACGAACCAATTTCCACACAATGGCAATATGCCTATGCCAGCCAATATGAACAGGACGATGCTGGATCCACGCCAGTTGGACCCTCGACAAGCTCGCTTCTTCCCTCCTCCTCAGCCTCCGCCACAATTACCGCAACAATTGAATTTTCCGCCTCCAATAATTCCACCACCCGGCATTTCTCCACCGCCTCCAGCCGCACAAAATCCAACTGTCGATTCAATGCTCGCCATGGATAAAACTCAGCCTCCGCCTCAAATCTTTTCAATGCCTCCACCACAAATTTCCAACGGGATTATTCCCAACGAAAGCGCGTCAACTTCTCATGCTGGAGGCACAGCTTTATCGCCCCCAGTAGCACTTTTTAATCCATCCAATCCACCGCCGTCTCTTATGGCGTCACAAATGGTATAAGAACATAATAATTATTTAGTATTCTTCTGCCTTTTATCTCTTCCAGCAAATTTCGCCATCGTCTTCTCATCAAATGAACTTTTCAATTCCACCGCCATCTCTTGTCCAGCCTCCTCTACCACTAAACCAGTTTCGGACTCCACCATTGTATCACGGAGGCCAAAAGAGAAGAAACTCTTCGGGATCAGGCAATGTTTTATTTTATGGAAAATAACAATTTTATTTTAGAATCAGCAGGCAATTTCAAACAAACGCGTCCTTCTTGGTCCTTTTCTACGGGAGAAGAAGCACCGCAAAATCTTCTGTGGGGCAGTGAAGACAGCGACGGGAGAGGTGCGAACTGGCGGAGGAGTGTTGGCGAAAGTGGCAGAGGTGGAAGATACCGGCACTGATCAATTGGAAGTTCGAACATTTTGGGCTCGTGGGGAAATGATCAGATTTGGCTGTTGATTCTCAACCATTGCGAAAACCCTCACTTATTGTATTATATTACGTCTTACAATGAAATGGGGACCATCCTTTAGATTGTGGATTTTCATCACTTTGCAATCTAGAATGTGCGGACTCAATTTGAAAAGTTTAAATGGTATTATACCTTCATATATTTTATCCTTTTGCAATTTGTATAAATTTCGAATGTAATTTTATTATAAAGACGGGTTTTCAATAGATACTACTCCAAATTTCGATTTGTCAAGAAATGATTCCGTTGAGTATTTATGGAATTTATATTAAGTATTTCATACTTTCTAGACTAAAAAAACATAAATGAGTCAGCCGGAAATCATCATGCCCGAAGGTTACGAGTCTGGTCGGGGAAAGTTTGAGTTTGCCCTCGGATACATCGGGTGTTCTGTTATCGGTGGATTTGGTGTTGGCAGTGTGCGCGGAATGCTCGGCGAGTTTGGAAATCCGCACAACAAAGCTTTAGTCAGAGTATATTTGTAAAATAACTCCAAGCATGATTTTAGGCTTGGAACCCATGGTACACTCGGGTGTTGAACGCGACGACAAAACATGGGAGTGGATATGGCAATTTTTCTCTATTCCGTTACTGAGTTGGGGCTGAAGTTGTCGCGAGCAGACGATTTGCTTAATTCGTTCATTGCTGGGCCCGTCGCTGGTGGGCTTTACCGCGGATTGCGCCATGGGTTGCGAGCCGGTGGAATTGGCGCTGTGGCCGGGTTGGGTCTGGTCACTGCTTGGAATTTGTGTGACCGAGACAGCAGAAGAGAGTTGCGCGAAATTCTGCGATTGTCATAATTTTTTCGCTCAAATGTCTTGGGTGTACCGCAGTGAACGCACCACTCCAAAACTGCATAAATTATATACCGATCGCTTTGTATCGACGAGCTAATTTGTAAGCTTGGAAATAGGTCAAAAGTTTAGGAAATGTTTGAACCGGTTTTTGCCACTTAAACATGGCCAAAATGGATACGGCCGACTGAGTCCCATTATCCAATGTCTTTATAGTCGTTGAAGAATAAATTTTAAAATCTTTCGATATAAGGTAATTTTTTCCCCGTCGGGACCTCAATTCTCTACCATTAACGGCAGTGCTGTGGAGTGGGGGTCGTTTCGGCGCCCACGTTTAGGCGCTGGGTACGTTTCGGCGCCAAATAAAATAATGTGAAAAATATTAGTAAAGTCTTTGAATTTTTTGTTTTTTTTAAGCGAAAAATATACCCGTTTCATAAATCTCAGCCTATAATTTTTACAACATAGAGCAGATGTATTATACATGAAATCCAGATCCAGGATTTTTCAAAATGTCAGTTAGGCCTAAGCCACCCTAAGCTTTGGGGTTCGTTAGGCTTAGGCTTCACGTCATTTTGCAATTTCTTCGTGGGCAATTACCAAATGAACCGAAACGACCCTGGCGCCGAAACGTGAGGCCGAAACGACCCGTTCCCGTGCCGTGCGGTACTTTGGCCAGTAGTTAACTAGGGGAACAAGACGTTTGGGCCCTGCCGTTTGGGCCCGTCGTTTGGGCCCCGGACGTTTGGGCCCCAAGGAAACGATATCAGGGCTGCGTCGAAATAAAAAATTTTCGAAATCAGAATTTTTTTATTTCGGTTTTTGAAATCGAAACAAAAAAACACAAGGTTCGACGCAACCCTGATGCATACATAAGATAAATAAAAATACATAATCGTTTACACACCCTATTTTTTTACATCAATTATGGTCTACTATTTTTTGCCTAAGCTTAAGCTCGGCTAGCTAGGCCTAAGCCTAAGCCTAACGAACCCTAAGCTCAGGGTGGCTTAGGCCTAAGCCTAGCAAACCCCTAAGCCTTGCAATTTTCAGAATTTTTGCGAGGAATTTTCCACAATTACCAAATGAACCCCTGAATTTCCTGCAAATTTTCGGATTATTGTATTTGAATTATAATTTTTGTTATGTATTGTTCATTTGAAAAAAAATTCTGAATAAATAAAAAGCCCAGCAAGTCCAAATTCCCATGAGAAACTTTAGGGGGCCCAAACGTCCCGGGCCCAAACGTCCCCGGGGCCCAAACGGCAGGGCCCAAACGTCGGGGCCTAAACGGCCTGAAATGTTCTCTCAGTTGTATACTCAAATGCTAAACCTAAAAAGCTATTTCTTCACTTGACAAATGAGACTCGCATCAGGTGTTTCCGACAATAGTTGATTTCGACAGTGAATTCCAAATAAATGTTTCGAACTTGTCAGACATTTCGAATTTTCAACTTCTAAATGCTTTTTAGGCCTGTACGTTATCCGTTATGTTAAAAAATGCATTTTTAGGCTTGCTTCGAAAATTACAGGTCTTTTGAATTGTTCGAATTTTTTACTTTTCAGGTATTTTATATCATTACGTGGGTCGAAACGCCTAAAGATAAGAAGTTTAAACTTCTTGGAAAATTACAGAATCTTCAACAGTGGCACTGTCGAAATCAACTATTGTCGGAAACACCTTGCTTATTTGTTTAGTTCGTCGCGACAGATCGATTCATAATAATTCGAAAGCTTACAACTAGTAGAAGCTTACAAAAGCAAAAGCTAAGCGATTGGCCAAATTACAAAAAAGTTATGGCCAATTGTGGCCAAAAAAACGGTTTCTGGCCATAACTTTTTTGAGATTTGGCCAATCGCTTAGCTTTTGCTTTTGAAAGCTTCTACTAGTTGTAAGCTTTCGAATGATACCAAAAATGTTTGATTTGGTTAGACTTGAAAGAAGTTATAATGAAAAAACTGTTGAAAAGGGGAACGAATCGGGGGTGAACGAATCGTCCTCCGTCCGAATTCCCCCCCCCCCCCAAAATGAAATTTGAGAAAAAAAAACAAGAGGGGGGACCCTTTTGTTTTGTATTTTTACAATTTTTTAATCATTGATCATTTTTTTAACAAATGCCATCAAAAAAGCAAAAAAAAAAAATTGCTTTTTTGAAAATTCCAAAAATGCACAGACGCTGGGAAAACCATCTGAGCGCCAGTGCTCAGATGGACAAATTCCCCCTCCCAGAAATTTTTTCTGGCTTAGTTGTTTTTCTGTTTTGATGCGCACATACAGCACTCTAGACCATTGATTTGAGCATTATTCTAGATTAAACAATTGCTGTTTTACTTCTGATATCAAATTGCAACAAATGGCAAATGTAGTTGAAATGACTATTGAGAAGATAGACGAAGTCAAATCCAGACTCGGCAGGTATGCATCCTTTTTCGTTAAAATTAATTGTTCAAACGGATATCCGATCTATTCAAAAGGGATCATTAATTTTTCAAAAACTAAGGACTTTGGGTGCGTCGATGCGTTTGCGAGATTTGATCCGTCAAGTCCGAGCGGCTCGGACAGCTGCTGAGGAGAGAGCAGTTGTGGAAAAAGAGAGTGCCAACATCAGAGATTCGTTTAGGGATGAGGATAATAAATACAAATGCAGGCAACTGAATGGGCGTTATATGTGTTTTTAAGTTTTATGAAAACTTTCAGGAATATGGCAAAACTCCTCTACATTCATATGCTCGGCTATCCTGCACATTTTGGACAAGTTTAGAAAATGCCACAGACAAGTCATCTTTTGCTTATTGTTAGGTGGAATGTGTGAAATTGGTGGGAAGCAAAGATAAACGGTTCACCGATGTCCGTATTGGTTATTTGGGCGCTATGCTTCTTTTGGACGAGCGTTCCGAAATTCACTTGCTGGTCACAAATTGTTTGAAAGGGTCTATTTTCTTTTTTTTTCTCATTTGGTATTTCTAGGGAATTTGTCCAATTTGCTATACCCCAACTTCCTACTCTTTTGCAAGCTTATTACATAAAGACAATTTTCATTCGTTCCGCAGCGGCAATTGGTTTTGTCCGATTTTGGCTTACCGGACATTTTGTCCGTCAGACCTTTCAATCGCTTAGCTTTTGCTTGTTGATATACTACTAATTGTAAGCTTTCGAATGATGTCGTGATTTAGTTGACTGAAAAAAGTAATCAAATAAGCTTGGAAAAAAGTAGCGAGTTGGGTGTCGTCCGGTATCTATCATCCTTAAGGCATTTGAACGATCCGGAGCAATTCGTTGCCGGTTTGGCATTGTGCACACTCGGCTCCATTTGTTCGGCGGAAATGTGTCGTGATTTGGCTGGCGAAGTTGAAAAAATGCTGTTGAAGTCGACAAACACTTACCTAAAGAAAAAGGCGAGGGATTTGTTTTGGTTGGAGCTGAGGGGGGGGGGGCAACTGGCTCGCCCATTGACAAAAGAAACTCCGAATCTTCGCATTAATTCATTTTAATTAAGGCCGCTCTCTGTGCATTTCGTATCATTCGAAAGGTTCCCGACCTTATCGAAATGTTCATCTCCAGCACGCGCTCATTGCTCAATGAAAAGCATCACGGTAACATCTGCCCGATTTTGAAGATCTAACTAAATAGTTACGCAGAAAGTTGTCAATGATAAGAATAAGCATTTTAGGCGTTCTTTTGTCTGGAATTACGCTTGTTTCTGAAATGTGCGAATTGAGTGCTGACGTGCGTGTTCATTTCAAAAAGGTTTTGATGACATAATTAAACTAATGTAAAATTTAAATTGATTCATAGATGGTGCCTAACCTCGTGCGCATTCTTAAAAATTTGCTGATGAATGAATATTCCGCTGAACACGACGTGGCCGGTATTAGCGACCCATTTTTGCAGGTTTCGTTAGAATTTGATATTTCTTAATTAGTATTTTTCTATTCAAGGTCAAAATTCTCAAGCTTTTGAGGATTTTGGGTCGAGACGATCCGAGGGTCAGCGAGGAGATGAATGACATATTGGCTCAGGTGGCCACCAACACCGAAACAACAAAAAACGTTGGGAATGCCATTCTCTATGAAACGGTGTTGACCATCATGGAGACAAAAAGGTGGATTCATGGCAACAAAAATTAATATTGACGAATTCAGCGAGAGCGGATTGCGAGTGTTAGCTGTGAACATTTTGGGCCGTTTTTTGCTCAACACCGACAAAAATATTCGATACGTTGCGCTGAATACCCTGCTGAAAACTGTTGGCATTGACTTCCAAGCTGTTCAAAGACATCGAACCACCGTTGTGGAATGTCTTAAAGATGCTGACGTCTCGATTAAAAAGTGATACTGATTTTAAAATAAATATTCCCAGTCTTTTTCAGAAGAGCACTTGAGCTTTGTTTTGCGTTGATGAACCAAACAAACATTGCGAGCATGTCCAAAGAAGTACCCCAGGATTGACTCAAGCTCTTATCAGACGCACCTTTTTAGATTATTATTTTTCTTGAAAGTGCCGATTCCGAGTTCAAGGCTGAATGTGCTTCTAAAATGTACGTTGCGACGGAGCGTTTTTCGCCAAGTCTTGTCTGGCACCTGGACACAATGATAAACGTCCTGCAATTGGTATGGAAGAGCTCATTACAGTAAAGAGATTAATCTTGCTTTTCGCATTTATGGAAGAGCCCACCCCTCTCGCCCCCCTCCCTTCCTTTTCATTTTATTTTGCACTGAATCGGTTTGATTCTCCAGGCAGCCAATTATGTGCCGGATGAGGTGGTCAGTGCGATGATTCAACTCATCTCTTCACAGCCCGAGCTGCAACACTATGCCACCGTCCAATTGTTTCACGCCACCAGACGAGAACACATCGTTAATGCGCAGCCTCTGCTGCAAGTCGCGTTCTGGAGCATTGGCGAATTTGGCGATTTGCTTGTCACGGCGGCAAATAATGAAGAGACAAATGTAAAGGTTGGATCATTTTTACAAGTTTTGTGAAAAAGAAAGGTTAGATCGGTTCCTCTGTTAAGGTGAACGAGGAAGAAGTGGTGGGTTTGTTTGAGCTTTTGATGCCCCACCCGCAACTCACCGTCCCAACTCGCGAATATGGACTGACTGCACTCGCTAAGTTGGTCACACGTTTTGATTCACTCACCGAACAAATTCATGCGATTATTCGTCAGTACTCAGCACACATGAATTTAGAGGTTAATCTGTGATAAAAAGTTATGAATTGTCATGTTTTTCTATGTTTAGCTGCAACAACGTTCTGTTGAATATTCCCGAGTGTTGGGCAAGGATGATTTGAAGTATCTTTTTATAAATTTTTCTTTTTTCATTCTTTTAAAGGAATGGACTGTTGGAACGAATGCCAGCCATTGAACACAATGCTTTGCACACCGCAGCGGTGCCCATAGAAATGGACGAGAATCAGCTAGGACCAATGCCACAACAGCAGCAGAAGGCAAAGAAAGACGAAGTTGACCTGCTCGGATTAGGCTCGGATTCGTCCGCGTTGGCTGACATTCTCTTCGGTTCCTCGCAAACGCAGGCGAAAACAGAAAATGGCATGATGCATTTAAATATATTTAAATTCAACGCCTGAATTTTAGGATTTGATGTCAATTTAAGTGAGCTTTTTGGCGGCGGAACAATGGCACATTCCACAGAGAATTCGCAGCAACCATCAAAAACAGTGGACAATGCCGTCGACTTGTTTGATCTCCTCGGCTCGAATTTGACAAATCGAAAACAAAGTATTGAATTGATGACGAAATACATAAATAAAATTCTTATAAAAATCCAAAATTCTGTTTATGGTAGGCCTTTCCCATGCGCACCCCGTGGTAAGAAATGATGAGCTGAACAACTTTTTTAATTTTGGATCCAGGTGAGAGACTTTACTGCTTGACTGTGATCGGCAGAAATTCCGTTGTTCCAGTGATAAAAATGGTGGAGTTGTGGAAGACGAGCAGAAACCAGGTCAAATAGTGCTTAATCAGCGTGGCATCGAAATGCAACTATTTGTGGATGCTGGATTTGACTCGATGGGCACCGCACATTTGCGGTTTTTAACTGTTAACAACACGCCCGCAGGTATAGAAGACTTCAACTTGGCGGTGGCAGTCACTAAAGTGGGCTTCTTCTGTACCATCGTTTAAACAAGAAAGGGTGAATCAGGCATACCAAATTGAACTGCTCCCCGCAAATTCAACGAGCCTTCAAGCGAACGCTCTGTCCGCAATAACGCAGAAGGCAAAATTGCAGCGGTTGACCTCAGCAAAAGCGGTATGAAAAGAACTTTAAGCATTTGGTTTTTGTGTAGTAAATGTATTCTTTTGAAATACGATCACCTTCCGTTTTAGCCTCGTCTGCGGCTTAAAGTCAGTTATCGGCTAGCCGATGCACTGAATACGATCAACGCCGACGTGACAAACATCGATTGCCTCAATTCCTAATTGACCCCCCCCCCCCCCCTCCTCTCTCTCTATCTCTCACACTTATTGATTGAAAACATTTCGTTAACTCGTTTATCTGTCCCCAGTTCGTTGATTTTGTTTAAGAGGGGGGCATCATTACAGTGTATTATTATTATGGTAGTCGTTTGTCATTTTAGCATGTTACTGTTTAGCCCTTTCTTTCCCTCCTCAATTTCATCCCGTCCAGCTTTTTGGTTAAGTTTTCGCTATTAATTTGTCGTGTAAAACATATAATGACATTTGCGGATTGACCCAAAGACAAACATTAAAATTATTGCGTTTGTTCGCGGCTAATCATTTGCTAAATCAGCGAAAATCAAATTTTCATGTTTACGAGCATTATTTTCATGAATTGTGGTCCGTCGGTGTCATTCATCGTTGTCGATTCTCTCTCCCTCCTTCCCGCGATCTGTTAATTTACCCAAAAATCAATCCATATCAAATTGCAGAGCAATCCGATGACCTTATAACACATAAAGGCCACTCAAATGGCCGAAAAAGCAGACAGCTAATGGAAAGGGGGTAATTTTGTTGTAACAACTTTTTATTCACATTAATGTTCAAAAGCTGTGAGAGTGTGGAGTCGGAATACATTCTTATCTCATTCATCATTTAATTAATTCTATATCGGACATCGGTTAAGGTTTTTGGGGATGAATTAACGGGTCTCGGGTAGCTGGAAGTCAATGGAGAATTGTATCAGAGAGGTCGAATTCGACTTTGACGCTTTGGGTGGGCGTTTTGGTTGGTTTGCGCGGGCGGACAATGAGGCGCAGGAGAGACGAACTCCGTTCGACCGGCCCACACTTTCTCAGGTTTTTCCAGGAATGGCGGGAATTGAGTTCGGGCAGCGTCTTTTAATCTCCGGTTTAGATCCTTCAATTGGTTCCGTTTGTGTGGCGTTACACTCTCTTTTGGATTCGCAATGTCTTCGATCGCGAGCGCATTTTCATCGACATTTTCCGTCCCTTTCACCACTATCCCTACAACGCCCTCCCCTGCGGTGCTATTGGTTCCGGCTCTATTGGGCGCGACTTCCGTGGCGCCTTCTGCAAATTCAACCTGAGGCCCGGGTTGGTTCAACAGCACAGCGAGCCTATTAAGGTCGGTGACAGAGCCGGTCAATGACAAACGTAATATGTAGGGTAGATTTTAAAATTGTTGTTTGCACATTTCGGTGTAAACCAGGAGATAAGTGCGTAGCATAGAAATTACTGTTTGTTTAGGCGGACCAGTTCATCCTCACTTTGATGTCCGCCGAAGGCGTTCTTGTCCGTCAAACTGTGCTCAGTGCGGTTACATCATTTGCTGCTTCCGACGACTTGTCGTCTTGGGACTTTTCCCTTTCTCCGAAGGATGTCACTTACCGGTTATTTCCCTTGTCGATGTCCGTTCGCTTAGTCTTTCCTCCGTTCAGCGCCCTTTACCCGCGGGCATGGACTAAATTCGAATTGCCCGAAGAAAAAGTCGTCGTTTTGATGCGGCAAATTTCACCAGTTTTGCCACGGGATTATAAGGTGAGCTTTTCATTGAAAATTGGCACTTTTTTGATAAAAAAATATCTTGAATTTTTGTAGAACGCTTCTTTGCCTTGCACTTTGTTCACCTTTCGGGTCCTCAACAATTCCGAACGTGCTTTGAATGTTTCCATCACTTTTACTTTCCGAAACGAAAATAAGCTCATGAAAGGGACAACGAAGGAGTGCAGCTCAGACTTATTCAGGACGAAAAAAGGTAATCTTTCTGTCGATTGCATTTGAATAAATGTCGTTCTGACTAGCGGAGGGCGTCCTCTTACATCAATCTGTGTCCGGAATGCCTTGCACCTTTGCATTGGGGGCCCTTTGCCGTCCAAATGTGCAAATGTCCTCCGGGACTCGCTCATTTGATCCCTCCGGCGATGGGTTTGCCCTATGGAATTTGATGGCTACCGAGAGGAAACTCATTGAAATTGGTCTCTTTTTTTTCGGCACTTTGCATTTTGTTCTATTTTTAGTTGAGGAACCGAAAAATAACCGTTCTCTTGGAGTCGCATTGGCATTACACGCAAAAGTGGCGGCGGGTAGTGCGACTGACAATGAGGAGGAAATGGCATTTGCACTCGTTTGGCATATGTTTGGTTGGGGGAGGGGGGCTTTTTAATCAGTTAATGGGAATGTTTTCAGGCCTTTTGTTCACTTTGGCGGCGGAAAACGCACTTTTCAAAAGTATGAAAAGTCTAAGAATAATTGTGAACGGGGTTGGTCAACAGCATTCAATTGTGTACTCAACCCGTCCTATTCGATGCCGGGTTGCAGAAGGGACGAATGCCAAAGAAAACGTTCCATCCCATCAATTCACTTAACTTTGAATGGATCTCTTTGCATACTTACAAATTAGAGGCTAAAGTGGATGGGACGAACACTTTTAGTCATTCGAAGAAAACGTTTTTGAACTCATTTTATCGGACTGAAAGTAATTTTTCAGATGGTATTCTCAATTTTTTGATGCTGCCGAGCAGGGCAAAGGTGCGGTTGAACTTTGTGAGTACGCTCTCGAAAATTATGTCCAGTGGGAAGCCGAGATTGAGAAATGGCAACGACCAATTATGGAAGATCAGTGAGTACTTTTGCTGGAGCTCGCTTTGATCACTCCGACCGTTCCAAGGGCACTTCCCGATTGGTTCAAGTCGGCATTGTTCAATGAGCTCTACTTCCTTACCGACGGGGGTTCCGTTTGGTTTTGTTATGATCCCCAATGGCGCCAGCAAGAGCCGCAGCTTTCCGAATACTCGGCCCGTCAGTTCAGTCGATTCGGTCGCTTTGCCTATTTGGAATGTGAGGGAAGGGGTCAATCCGTCGGCATTTTCCTACCGCATTAAGCATGGGAATACCGGATGTTCAACACTTACGACGTGCACTTCTATGCTTCGTTTGCGCTTGGCCAACTGTTCCCCCAATTGGAACACTCGATTCAAGCAGAATTCAGTAAATGTGCTCTGTTTTTGGTGCGATTTCGTAGTTTAAGATGATCAGGTGGAACACTTCAACCCGAAAAGCGTAAAATATCATATGAGCGGAATTTGTTCGCCGGTAAAAGCAAGGAACAGAGTGCCCCATGACCTCGGCAACCCAGGTACTTTCTACACTTTCATTGCGCGTATTTTGGGGGAATTTTAGCTGAAGAGCCATGGCTTAAAACGAATGCCTACCGAATGCACGACACAAGCGAATGGAAGGATTTGAATCTCAAATTTGTTCTTTGTGCCTACCGGACTTTTTGCTCCGTTCTCGGGAGGGATCGCCAATTTTTGTCGCAGGTTTGCCCATTTGCGTGAGCAATTGTTTGGGCGAATATTCGGGCAAAATGTCAAGGTTTGGCCCCAAGTGCAAATTGTGGTGAACGAGGGGTTGGAGCATTGGGACACCGACTGCGACGGAATGATCGAAAATTTTGGCACCGCCGATCAGACGTATGATGCGTGGAAGATGCGCGGGGTCAGGTGATAATTGACAACAGAAATTGTCTGAATCGTGCCGGATTTTTGTTTTTTGTTTATTAAAAATAAGAAACCGTCCGCCTGGCCCGGTGGCTGATTTAATTGTGCCACCTTTTGAGTGCCTATTGCGGCTCTCTTTGGCTTGCCGCTTTACGCGTTGCCGTGGCCATGGCCGAGGAAATGGAATTGCCGAAGCTGGCGGAAGATTATCGTGCCATTTTGGAACGGGCCAAGGAAGTGTTCATGTCCAAGTTGTGGAACGGACGCTACTTCAACTTTGATGAGTGTTCAGACGAAATAATGGCCGACCAACTCTGCGGCTACTGGTTCTTGCACTCCATCGATCCAAAAATGGCTGATCAAGTTGGATTTTGCTAAGATAGGACTTCGAATTATCCGTTTAAGCCTAGCTTTCTGGTTTCTTTAAATGCTAAATGGAAGCTTAATACATAAAATTGGCGCCCTATGGTGAATAGTCTCACACAAATTGGGAAGATCGTCCCGGCCTCGTCGTCTTATTTATGTGTTCAGATTCTGCCCACTGCCTACGTCGACTCGACATTGGATACTATTTTTGAATTCAACGTTGACAAATTTTCCGGCGGTACTTTAGGCGCAGTTAACGGAATGTGCCGAAATGGGAAGGTTGCCTCATCGCTTCAGGCGGACGAAGTTTGGGTTGGCACGAACTACGCACTCGCCTCGCTCTTCATTCAGAGGGTTCCAATGAACTGCTTTTGCCTTTCTATTCGTTTGTTCTTAGGGGCACTTCTCGCGCGGTTTCAAAATTGCCCGAGGGCCTTTCGTCGCGTGTTACCATCGGCTTGGACTCCAATTTCAAACGCCCGAAGCGCTGTATCAACATCGGTTTTACCGCGCGATTGGCTACATGCGTCCACTGAGCATTTGGGCGATTTATTGTGCACTTCGAACGGCGAAACTTGGGCAAAGGGAAATGGACAATCCCAACGGCCGATTGACAAATTAACGACCTGCGCAAAATGCTTCCCGGTCAGTGCAGTGCCGTGATGGAAACATTTCCGGAATTGCCTTTTATTTATTAGTCATTCATTGGTTGTCCAATTGTTACGATTTTTGTAATCAGTGACTTTGGAATTTATCGTCGTTATTCAATGAAAAGGATAAATTTGTTTGGTTCTCCTTATTTCTCGCTGTTCTGTCAATTCTTATCCGAATATTATTCCTTTTTAAACAACAAACACTTTTAATTTTCACCCGATGTCAATTTGGCGCCGCTTGCCGTTTCGCAAAGCATTGCCATTCATTCACAGCGGAGAGAGTGCCGTTCTTGGACTTGTGCCGTCTTCAACTCCGTTCTTCGTATTCCGCAGCGTCCCTTCTCTCATCGCTTTTCGCACCTTCGCCGACGGGCATATGGCAGACGAAGGGCTTCTCACTGCGGAACGCGTTACAAAAATCTTACGCGCCAAATTCAGCGAGACGGACGGTTCACTGGTGCACGTGGAGGACATTTCTGGTGCCTAAAAAGTCGAAGAAGTCGCGCAGATGAAACATTTCGATTAAGGCGGTTGCGGTGCAATGTTCCACGTGCGGGTGGAGTCGCCCCAATTCAGCGGAATGACGCGGGTGAACCAGCACAAAATGATCAACGAGGTGCTGAGGAGTGAAATCAGGGACATGCATGGGATAACCATTGAGACGAAAGCTTTGGTCAAATAAAATGGATGGATCGGTCCTTGATTGTATTTGTTACTGCCTAATTGTCGACAAAAAAATTCATCACTAAATGTTATAATCGGTGTTGAGATTCTTCGGATGGGATGAGATCATTTTTGTCTTGTCGTGATTCAGTGAAATGAGAGGAGCCCGAACATTACGATCATTTGAATTGGTTAAAGCCGGCGGCCCATGGGAAACAGCAGCCGAAAACGGTTGACACTCTTTTTAGACGGAGACGGACTCTGTTCTGCCAATGGACCGTCGAATTGGCCCGCGTATTTTCTCCAAGCCCAGTGGCAATTTTCGTGCCCAATGCAACGGGCAAAAAGTCGTTTTCGTCGTCGGATGCTCCGTCAAAGTCCCTCGGGGCGCCTCCGTCCAACTCGACCTCGTCGATCAGCAATGAATCAGACTTCTTGACAGCCGAAGAAGCTGACAATCGGAGGGGGGGGGGGAGCCGTTTGGTCGGCATTTGGTCTCCCACCTGTTTTGCCGATGCCGTCCGTCCTTCCGCTGCCGCCTCTCACTTTCTGTTCTCTCCTCCCGCAGGGCACTCCAACCGACAAAAGTTTCGAAGCGGCTTCGCCGACTGGAAAATCCTCAGATACGTTTTCGCCATCGTCTAATGAAAACAGAGTTTGTGGGCAATCTGATGGGCGGGGTGTTGAACATTGGCGGGTTACCCAAAGGAACAATTTTGGCCCTCAACCGAAAAAAGGGATTCTTTTTGGGCGACCTAATTGGAAATGCGCCCACTCATTGTGTTCTGTTTTATCGGCAGAAACGATTCTTTCACACAAACCAAAAGAAAACCAAAAGAAATCAAACCAAATCGGCTATCCGAGCGGACGCTGCCCATCATTGCCGACGGGGAAAGGATGGCTTAGGCGATTGAGTGGGAATTATACGAACAAAAAAATTGTGAAAGGACAAAGGCATCAAAACCTCGCGGATTAAAATTCAAAACATTTTTTGTTCAAGAATATTTATTTATGTCCTTAGACGGCCTTCGCCCCCCCCCCCCACCGATTTGTCTGTCTTTTACTTCTTCCCTTCAAAACGACTCTTCAACGGTTGCCAGTCCTCGTGGTATTTCTCATCCACAAATTCCTCGTTGGCCCAGTCGGTGACCACCAAACTCAGCGAACTCTCGAACATAAATGCCTGGAAGACGTCTTTCATTGGCACTCCCTCTCCCCAATCGATTTGTCCACCATTGTGCCGTCAGCAATTCGTCCTGGCCCCAGCGCCTCTGACGACGCCTTCTCGAAACATGCCGCGTCCGGCCCGTGTGGCGTCATCATCGGGTGGAGACTTCCACCGCCCGGAAGGAATCCGCCCTCCTTCGCCTCGTAGCGGCCAACGATGAGACCCATGAACTCGCTCATGCAATTGCCTACAATTTGAAGGTGGACGACACAATCTGAAAGAACCCGCAAACGGTGGTAATACGGCGGACGGAAAGTGCGTTCGGCGACGGACCAACGCGGGGGGAAAATCACAAAATCGGCGAGTGCCACGCCCTTACGAAGGCCGGGGACGGTCAGCACAGTGAAAATGCTCGGGTCCTGTCACAAAAGTCGGAATCAGCGCTCGGACGGTTGTTCAGAGAACTCGAAAAGCAACGGGCCGTTCGACAGCTCCTACCCCCAGGGACAGTCCCCCCCCCCCCCAGGGACAGCTTCCCCCCCCCCCCCAGGAACAGCTTCCCCCCCTCCCCGGGACAGCTTTCCCCCCCCCCCCCCCAGGGAACAGCTTCCCCCCCTCCCAGGGACAGCTTCCCCCCCCCCCCAGGACAGCTCCCTCCCCCCCCCCAGGGACAGCTCCCTCCCCCCCCCCCCCAGGGACAGCTTCCCCCCCCCAGGGACAGCTCCCTCCCCCCCCCCCCCAGGGACAGCTTCCCCCCCCCCCAGAACAGCTTCCCCCCCTCCCAGGGACAGCTTCCCCCCCCCCCCAGGAACAGCTTCCCCCCTCCCAGGGACAGCTTCCCCCCCCCCCCCCCAGGGACAGCTCCCTCCCCCCCCCCCAGGACAGCTCCCTCCCCCCCCCCCAGGGACAGCTTCCCCCCCCCCCCCAGGGACAGCTTCCCCCCCCCCCCCAGGAACAGCTTCCCCCCCTCCCAGGGACAGCTTCCCCCCCCCCCCAGGGCAGCTCCCTCCCCCCCCCCAGGGACAGCTCCCTCCCCCCCCCCCCAGGGACAGCTTCCCCCCCCCCCAGGGACAGCTCCCTCCCCCCCCCCCAGGGACAGCTTCCCCCCCCCCAGGAAAGCTTCCCCCCCTCCCAGGGACAGCTTCCCCCCCCCCCCAGGGACAGCTCCCTCCCCCCCCCCCCAGGGACAGCTCCCTCCCCCCCCCAGGGACAGCTTCCCCCCCCCCCCAGGGACACTCCCTCCCCCCCCCCCAGGGACAGCTTCCCCCCCGCAACACTTACAGAATGGTCAAACGATACGCTGTTGACGCACATAAAATGGCGCAAATCGAATTTAAAGGGGAAATAATTGCCTCGCCACGCGACGACGTCGAAAGGCGAATGGTTCTAGGGGTAAGGGGCAGGGGGTTCAGCCGTTAACGTTCTTTTGGCTACAGAAACTGCCCGAAAGACCTGTTCTGCGACGAACAGAACGCCCTGGAATTTGCGATGCATTTTATTTGTAAATTATATTTGGTAATTTTTAATTATTTGCGATTTTCCTACCTGAAACTTGTTGACTATGCTAAATTGGCCGTCTCTCTCCTCAAACCAGGCGGTCGGAATGCGAAAACAGTGCGAATTGGCCAATCCGTTGGCTCCAATTGGGCCCAAATCGGGCAGACGGAAATGTTCCCCAAATACCTGACAAATGAGAGAAGTGCCAAGTTGAAAGAAAGGCGTAAGAAGAAAGCATAACCTCGAGAATGTAGCCGCGGGAAGGCTCGGAGACGTCGACGGAGAAGCGAATCCCCTGGGGGACAACGACGATTCTGCCAATTGGTGGGAGGGATGAATTGTGCATTTGGACACGAAATTACTCCTGGGGCTCCACGTCAAGTCGGCCCAGTTCGGTGACTAAGTGAAGTGTGCCCTGCTGTGGCACTGAATGGAAGGAATTCGAAGAATGAATGCAATTTGACGGAATTGCCCTCCGCCCCTCCAAATGTTGTCTCACCGATCAGAAAGTCCCCGTCCGAATTGCAAATCGCTTTTTGGCCCATCTTCGCGTTGCAAGCGTAAAGATGAATGGCCAAACCATCGCGAATTGTCGGATGTCCGGCCCCACAAACGGTGTAAAGGCTCTGGATGTTTTGGGGCTTGGGGCATTAAATTAAGGGGAAGGGACCGACTTGCACAAAGTCTACCGGAGCGGCACCATCCCTCTCCACGGACTTTGGCATTGGACGCGGTTTCCATCGAATTTGGTTCGGGTTAGGGTTAAATTGGGCAAAATCGTTGGTGAAACTTGAAAAGCGTCAAAAGGAAAACGAAAGAATGGCCCGACCCAACCATCCATTGCCCTCCAATCGCCGGAAGGGCTTGTGAAGGACGGAGGGACGCACGCGGTACAGCCACGTCCGACGATTGGAACAACGCGGGGCAGTGAACGCGGTACCGGAGAGCTGTTCGGCATAAAGACCGTAAGGGCACTTTTGGGGGTTGTTCTGCACGGGCGGAAGGGCGTCGGGAAAGTCGACATGGGCACTGGAGTGCTCGAGACCGACGAGGTAAGGCTGTGCCTGAAACCCCGCGGGCATTCCGGCAATGCATAGGAAAGGAATACTTAGAAAATAGTCAAAACCTTGTCGGACATCTTCAAGATTCAGAGGGTGAACAAACCAAACAAATGGGAAATTTCGCAAGTGGCGAGGAGGGAGAGACAATCGAATCAGCGGTATATTATAGATGATAATGCAACCAAATAATTCAATTTTTTGTCGTTGAAATCGGAAAAACATTTACACTGAGCGGGCGGGGGGGGGGGGGGGAGGCGATCGATGGGCGGGGGAGTCCGAATGGACGATCGAACCCATCCCCCCCCCCCCAGATGGAATTGGTTCGTCTTATTAAAGCTTCGTGATCATATCACTCACCGATCACTGGATGGTTTCCCTCAAAACGATGTCCTCTCATTGTCTGAGCCAAATGACCGTTCTGTGGGTGCCTTTTCCTCTCCTCCTTCCATCTGCGTCATTGAAAAAGGCCTGAAATATTTGTCTTGTCGAGGATGGATGCCATTGGAGCGGGAAAAGCATTGCCCCCCCCCCCCCCAAATTTCGCATTTGCCTTTCCCCCCCCCCCTCTCTCTCTCAACTTGTCCCCTTCCCCCCCCCCCTCAATTTGCTTATCGATTCTCGACTCCCGCCCACCGCGACCGCGGGAAAGGGCACTTTCTTTGCTTATTCTTCGTCTTCTGGTCGACGGCCCCCTCCCCCTCCAAAATCAAATTATCCGTCGGTGGAAGCAAATTTAAGCGAGTGGAAACGAAATGTAACGAATGAATGCCGTAAAAGGGAAAGGGAACTTCAAATCGAACAACGGCCTAAACAAAAACCCGATAAGGCCATTGTCAGCTAATCTTTTCGGATTTGGCCTCAGTTTGTGTTAAAGTGTTTTTTGAGGTGCTTAAACTATTCAATAAATTGTTTTATCATTTCTCATTAAGTGGTTTTTCCGTTTAACAAAGTTAATTTTAAAAAATTGAGGTTTATGCGATTAATAAAAGCTTATCTGCTAATGTAAAGTAATTAAACACTTTTCGACATTTTATTTGATCTTCGGGCGGTGTTTGTTCAATTCGACCACGTTCGGGTCGAAAGCGCTAATCTGATCACAAATTTGCATTTCACCATTCCGATGTTTCTTTTTTGGCATTCTTTCAAAAGCCCTCACATTTCAAAATGCCGCACATTCACCTGACATAATGCCATCCAGCCCCCAGGGATATATTCTTGAGTAATTCGTTCTTCGAGAGCGCATAAACCAAAGACCAAACTCAAAAAATGGAATTTTTGAGCTTTGTGATTCCCCCCCCCCTCTGTCATTCATTCCTTTGCCTTACAAATTAGTCATTTCCGCCCCCTCAAATTGTTCACATCTTTCTCAACCCCTCCCCCCCCCCCCAAAATTGCTTTTGTCCTCTTTTTACTTTCCTCCCCTTTTTTTTGTCGAGACGCCTCCCCCAACCCTCCGATCGACCACAACTTTTCCTTTGCCCCCCCCATTCATTTCTTTTTTAATTTACTGTAATATATGGCGAAGCAAACCATCAGCACCAAACCATTTATACCAGCAGCGCAACTTTTGCCATTCGTTCAACAAAGGCCCCCCCCCACACAAAAAAAGTCATAATTCCCCCCCCCCCCCCCATTATTCTCTCCACTTATACAAATGCTTAAGTTGTTCTGTTTGCACTCGCATTGCGCACACACCGAAGAAAGTCGGATGAATGAATGAATCTTTTTCTCGACATTCTTTCCGATCGAAAGGGTCCGGAAATTTTGTTACACACACAGACACAGCACACAAAATATGTAAGATGTATGGACGGACGAGCATTGGCTCAAGAGTGCGCACATTGTCTACATCAAAACAAAATATTTGTTTATTAGCCAATTAAAAAAATCGATTTTATATTTCATACCTATTTCCTATTGCGCGTTCAATTTTTGCCATTTTTTCGAGATTTTTAACTAAAAATCCACACCCTAGTTATGTATGTATGAATGGACCCAATGGCGCTACGCTAAGTTAACAAAACGAGCCCCAGCCGATTCTATCCCAAATATCCAAAACCTGATTGGGCAAGTGCAGAAGAGAGGCGCTGGAGGGGAGGGGGGACGGGACGATAGTGTAATTTGGTGGAGGGAGATGAGGGGGAGGGGGCGGCCTCTTCATTCCGTTCGCTTTGTTGTTTTGCTGCTGCCCTATCATGCAGTGTCTCTGTCGGATGCTTTGATTCGTCGTCCCTTTATTTAATACCCAATCTCTTCCTCTTCACATTCGTTGTCCCCCCCTCCCCTCCCCCCCCCCCTCCCCCTCCCCCCCCCCCCTCCCCCCCCCTCCCTCCCCCCCCCCCCCTCCCCCTCCCCCCCCCCCCTCCCCCCCCCTCCCCTCCCCCCCCCCCTCCCCCCCCCTCCCCCCCCCTCCCCTCCCCCCCCCCTCCCCCTCTTTCCTTTCTGAAAGGAACAACACATAGCCGCGGGCGGTTCAACAACGCGCACGTTTTTCCCTCCCTTAGGGCCATCCGCCGCCCATCTTTTATGTTCTCATACCCAAGCACATGGAATTGTTGAGAATTCTTTGCAATTCATTCGTTCCTTTCAACTTTCCATAGAAATTAGTCCTCTTTAACTTTTCCATTTTACGTTCGAGTTTATGCAATTTTATTTATTTTTTTAATTTTCGTTGATGCAAAATTTGCCGGAAACTTTCCGTTCGTTCGTTCTCTTCCATTTTATTTTTTGCGCATTCCCTTTGAACTGCGAAGGCGGAAAAACGGACGACGGATAAAGAGGCTTTACCCGCCGATGAATTTGTTCGATCTCCGCCGCTTCTCTTTTCGTTTGCACTTTTTGATTATGCTAAAAGCGAAGGAAAAGCATTTAATTGAACGCGACAAATGACACTCTCTCGCCCCGCCGCGCTATTCTTTTATTTCTGATTTGGTGATTCTACGCTTATTTTTAAATGTCTTGGATTTATCGTCATGAATTGCGCTTTATTCCCCTCCCCCTGGTTAATGAATCAATTACCTAATCTTTTAGACTTCTAGTCTATTTCTTTTTATTGTCACATCTGTCCCGTCCGCCCGCCCTCACCCTGCACTAACTGACAAAGGTAAATTTTCTTGCAGGATTTAAAAAAAAAATTTTTTTGTTTCAGTTCCCACTAGCCCTCCTAACCCTTTCCCCAAAAATCGGATGTGGAGGTGGCAATGCAACGCAAGGAGCGGTAGCGGCAGGGAATTGAGACTTCGTCTGTTCCCGACAAATTTGGCGAGAGCGCCTCCGCTTTTGGCGTCGGCACTGCCACTGTTCCTTTTACTGCAGCTTTTGGCTCAGAATGTTTCTGCTATTGCTCATGATTCGCTTTATTGTGAAACGGATAAAACGGGCCGACATAACTGCGCAGAGCCTTCACATTACATATTGAAGTTGGCCGGTCGAGATGACCATCTTGCTAATCGATATGCGGATGAACATGGAATGGCTGTTAGGGTCGGTCCTTTTAATGTTTTTAAGTCGTTTTGCTAATCAAAAAAGGGATAATTTGGTTGCTCATTTACAGGGGGAGCCCTTCTTGGATTCGCATTATTTCATTTACCCAAAATCGGGTGGTGAGCTTCGGAGGCGGAAGCGTTCCCTCGATCAGCTTGTTGACCGTGAAGGTGTGGAAGACCTGATTCTTGACAGGCCAAAGAGGAGGGTTAAGCGTGATTATATCTCTGGTCAACAGTTTGTTGGCCCTCAGTCCGATGTAGGAGTAAGGATACGGCGTCAGACAACGTTTGAAAGACGCGAAGTGCCGAAGTTGCCGTTTCATGACCCCCTTTATCAGGATCAGTGGTACTTGGTAAGTTTCGATTTACTGCTTCGAAGCTTGGTTTTGGTTTTGTTTCCAGGTTGGACGCGCAGTCGGAAACTTTGATATGAATGTGCGCGAGGCGTGGCTTATGGGATACGCGGGACGTAATGTTTCGATTTCCATTCTGGATGACGGGATCCAGAGAGACCATCCCGACTTGGTACCGAATTACGACCCGTCGGCCAGCACCGACATCAACGACCACGACTCCGATCCGACACCTCAGAACAACGGGGATAACAAGTTGAAATTTCAGAAAATATTCTGAAAAAAACGTAGAAACAAATTTTTGCATAGTTCATTTTACTCATTCAGACATGGGACTCGATGTGCGGGAGAAGTTGCTGCAGTTGCGGGAAATAATGTCTGTGGAGTTGGAGTTGCGTTTTTGGCGAAAATTGGTGGAGTTCGAATGTTGGACGGCCCCGTGAGCGACAGCGTTGAAGCAGCTTCGCTCAATCTGAACCAACAACACATCGACATTTACTCGGCCAGTTGGGGCCCTGAGGATGATGGAAAAACTTTCGATGGGCCGGGCAATTTGGCGCAGGAAGCGTTCTATCGGGGAATCAAAGCCGGGAGAGGCGGTCGTGGCAACATTTTCGTGTGGGCGAGTGGAAACGGCGGGTCAAGGTACGCAAAAATTATTATCGGCGCTTTTGTTAATTGCTTTCTCAAGGCAGGATAGCTGCTCGGCGGACGGTTACACAACCTCCATTTACACATTGAGCATTAGTTCTGCGACATATGACAATCACAGACCTTGGTACTTGGAGGAGTGTCCTTCAACCATTGCTACCACTTACTCCAGTGCGAACATTAATCAACCGGCCATTGTAAGCTCCTCAGTTTGCCGGTAAATCATAATCGGTCATTTCAAGGTTACTGTCGATGTGCCAAGTGGCTGCACCAAAATGCACACGGGGACCAGTGCGAGTGCGCCGCTTGCTGCCGGAATAATTGCACTGGCACTGGAAGCGAAGTGCTTTTTGTGTTGTGTTTCAACTTGTCATTTGTTTCGACATTTAGTCCTTCCTTGACTTGGCGTGACACTCAACACATTGTGCTGAGAACTGCGAATCCGAATCCGTTGCTGAACAATGCCGGGTGGTCTTTAAACGGGGTTGGTCGACGGATCAGCAATAAGTTTGGCTATGGGCTGATGGATGCCGGTGCTTTGGTCAAGTTGGCTAGAGTGTGGAAAAGCGTGCCGGAACAACACATGTGCACCTATGAGTACTCTCTGGATGCCCCGAGGTTGCAATTGGTTATTAATAAGATAAATGCCTTCGTCTTTTAGGCCTAGGCCCATTCAGGGCCGGTTCGCTCTGAATTTCACGCTGGAAGTGAGCGGATGTCTGCAGGGAACGCCCGTTTTGTATTTGGAGCATGTGCAAGTGATCACCACCATTCGTTTTGGGAAGCGAGGCGACTTGAAATTGACTTTGTTTTCGCCGATGGGCACGCGTTCGGTCTTGCTGCCACCGCGTCCGCAAGTCCGTTATCTTTTGCACATTCAAGCAATTAAAACGTTTAGGATTTCAATCAAAATGGCTTCCACAAATGGCCGTTCCTTACTGTGCAGGTTTTAGATTTTGTTTTTGGAAATGTTCATTAATTTCTATTTTGCAATTTTCAGATGTGGGGAGAGGATCCTCGTGGCGTTTGGACTCTAATGGTGGAGTCAATTTCCAATAATCCAAACATTGGAGGTATTTGTCGCTCCTCTCTCATTTAATCATTTGCATATAATTGTTTCGCAGGGATGTTCAGTGATTGGGCACTTTTACTGTACGGGACTGAGGAGCCCGCCCAGCCCAGCGACCAGCGATACAGTCCCTACGCTCCATCGGCCTTCCGCCGTCCGGGGATTGGGCAGGCACTCACTTCCCAGGTAGGCTTCCGTCGGCGTGGTGGTGGCTCCGCACCACAATTCCAAAAGCTGAGAAAAGGAGATGGTGGTTCTGGCACTCAATTCTCGTCAAGCACCGTTTTTGGGGACATCATTAGGCAGCTGAGTAGATTGATGAACAGACGGAATTAAAGGGGGGGGGGAATTCAGTCCACCAAAGCCCAACACCGCTATTTGTTACGCCCTCCAATTCAAACAAACCACACACTTCTTACCACTATCACAGCACTTTAACCCCATCCAGTTTGTTTACCCTTTCTTTTCCCTTCCAAATATCTTTGGCCTTCCTTCACTTACCTACTTATTGCACAATTTACTTGATTATAAACCAACCATTCTCAAGATTATCCACAAATCCGCTCGAAAGGAGAAAGAAAATTTAACCAAAACAAAATTGGGCTTAGTTTGGGTGACTTTTCCCGAAAAGCTTTTATCCGCTCTGCAGATCTTCCTCTCTGGGCTGATCGTCGCCCTGCAGGTGTTTGCCCTTGTGTTTGTGCTGCTTATCGCTGTGTATGCTTGTGTGAAGTTGGGTATTCGCCAGAAAAGGAAGAAGAGAGGGGCCCGGGGCAAAATTGACGGGAGCCGTAGAGAAAGTTCTTCAACGACGTCCAACCAAATTTACCCTAAACCCGTTTGAACTCGCACTTTCCCAATGCGCATAACCTACGCGTACCATACAATCACTCGAAGGACTAGGACCCGCCTGGACTTGCATTACTCGTCCAAATCCGTCTTTTTGAGCTTTTCCCGCTTTTTACTTAACCAACATTCATTGAACTGCTAACTTTGTTATTCCTTATTCTTTTCTGTTGCTGCCCTCCCCTAATTGTGTGTATCCTTTGTTAGCTGCCATAAAACTTGTTTGCTATGTGATAGGAAGCTCATCGTTAGCACATTAAATCAAAATCCATGCACAATGCACCGGGAAGAGGCCGTAAAATTTATTGCAAATCTGCTCAAAAAGGACGCCCAATTTTCTGAAATTTATATCATTTTCTTAATATACATAAAGTTAATTTTCATAATTTTTAGCATTTACTGTTACAGAATTGTCAAAAAAGAACAAACGATCCCCCTCATTAACCAGCTATTTTGGAAAAAGGCGATTCTGATATGTTTAGAACAGGGATGCCGTACCTTCGGTATTTACCTTGTTTGGGTTTTTTGAAAGGCCTATGAAGTATTTCTGAAGGGAAAAAACGAACACCAAAAAGGCAGAAATATAACTTTTGAACTGGTTCTTTGCTTATTGCATTAAATACCTAGAAAATTTATGCATTTAATCCCTGGTTTACACAGCTTGGCGGTACATTTTTATGCCAAAGATTAATCGCTTTTTCCAAAATATCAATTAATGCATTCCCCCACCCCTCCCCTCCCCCCCCCCGCACATCAAAAATAAAATAATGGATTTTTCTAAAGGGATTGAAAACTTTTGAGGCATCGTCACTGTGGGCCCGATTCACCAGTATGCTTCGAAACCCGCTATAAGTGCAAAAATGTGTAGATAAAAAGTCATTCATACATATCTGGAGGACAAAAAGTTTATCCGAATTTTAAACCGTTTCATTTTAGGCAGAAAAGGAATTTTTCTTTCTCCGTTTTTTATCATATAAATTTGTTGCCTTTCCCATTCTTTTTCTACTTAAATGTTCACAATTATTAGTTAATCTCTAGACATTTTACTTACGCCTGCCTGCCTATTTACAAACTTTCTTTATGGGCCTAAATCCCATGGTTTTGACCGAATGGCCTCCAATTTTAACCAAATTAATTCCCTGGGTTCCTGTCCACGTGTGGCCCATTTCTTCGTATGTTTCCCCGTGCCTAGAAGGTTGTGATCTTTTTCGTTTATGTTTCTTGTATATAAAGCTGTTGTTAAAGCATTTCTTTTTCTATTTCCCGACCTCTTCCACATTTTGTGATGTTTAAAATTTTAATGTGAATTTTCGGTATAAATTTTAAATGATTTTTATTTTTGCACTTTTAAGAATTTACAAATAAAATACGTTGCTTTTGCTTATCAGTATTCAAATCGTCTTATTTTAAATAAACTAGTGTTGACGAGAATTGGGGACCGTAGTATTTTAGTACTTTGGGAGATTTGTCCTTTTTGGTCATTTTAAAATTCCAAAAATGAGAGAGGCTCGAATCCTCTCCCATTCATGCAGAATGAAACGACGGTGGAAGAAGCGTCAACAATAAGATTCGGCACGTTGCAATCTGTCGGAGATTGCCATCCCGAGTGTTTGGGTTGTTCGGAACCTCGCTCACAAAGCGCCTGCTTTTCGTGTCATCATTTCACCCTTACGCTTCGAAATCGAGCCGGATTTAAGTACAATTTTAATGTTTTATTAAAAACAATCGTAAGACGAAAGCAGCTAAAATGGGTGGGGGTGAGGCGGGTGGGTGGGCGAAGAATGGACGACAAAAAGAAAAATGGCGGCGTTGTCCCTTTGTGAAAGAAAACGTCAATTCGTGCAAAAGAAATAAACTAACCCCGTAAGGGAAAATTGGTCTTCGGCTTTTGCAAAATAACAAAACCTGGCGATATGCGCGCTTTCTCAGATGCGTCGAGCATTGCGAAGAGGGATTTTACGCGGATGGGGACAAATGCAAGCGATGCGCCACCGACTGCGAAACTTGTTCGCAAGCCGAGCTCTGCGACAAGTGCCACGACGCCAAACTGCTCATTGACGTAAAACATTACGGCCATTTGGACCACGGTCGCTGTGTCGAGACTTGCCCGAGCGGCTTGGTCGCGGATTGTAAGAGAAACCCCCACCTTTGGCTTGGACTGAAGACTCGCACTTAAGACAGCCTCACAATCCAAGCTAAGTGCGTCCTCAAGAAGAATTCGTGCTCCGCCGGTTATTTCGAAAGTGCGCAAAGCGTTTGTTTGGAGTGCGACCATTCTTGCTCTACCTGTCATGGACCGGGTATTTATTCCCGTGCTCTCTGTTCATAATAACACTGCTTAAAAGGTCCGCTCCAATGCGACGAATGTGCACAAGACTTCGGAAACCGTACGATGGGTTATTGTCGCAAGTGCTGTTCTCCTGATCAACTGACGCAGAAGGACTTGCATTGCGAAGACTGCTCCAAAAGTTTCGCCGCCGCCTCGAGGGACCTTTTGTCGCTGTCTTCTCTTGTCGGCAATTTTTTCACAATCGTCGGCCTCGTCCTTTTGGGGACGGTCCTTTACTATTTGTGTCGCCAATTGATTTGCTGCTGTGTGGGGAAAGGCCGCAATCGAAGCCCGTCCAATCTCGAGTGAGTAAGACTACCGGCGGTATTGGACGCAAGGCACCCTTTCACAAAAGGTATACGCCACTGACAACGATCGGAGACGACTTTGACAGTAACAATGTGAACGGGAAGCGAAATAAAGGCTTTGAATTGGTCGCCGATGAATCAGACTCGGACAGCGATAACACGGGGTCAT
Organism: Globodera rostochiensis; assembly: GCA_018350325.1. Classification (NCBI taxonomy): domain Eukaryota; kingdom Metazoa; phylum Nematoda; class Chromadorea; order Rhabditida; family Heteroderidae; genus Globodera; species Globodera rostochiensis. The sequence continues at coordinate 3,073,922 of JAEVLN010000011.1, forward strand.
TGGTGCTGGAAGGCGAAAACATTGTGTCAAAAGATGGAGTGGACATTGGGCCGAAAGAGAACATCGAAGCGGACAGTTCGTCGACTTCTTTAGTTGAGAAGGAATCGAGAAGCTGACGATGACAGACGTCCCGTGGCGGGGTGGACGAATGAATGACTTTAAAAGTCACTGGAACTATTTATTCTACAGACAAAAGACGATATTAATATTTTAAACAAAAGAGAAAAGAAAGTTACGAAAGTTCGTCCACCCTTTGTCCAGTACGAACGTCCGACGAAGGCTAAATGCCAAAATGAAAAAACTTTTATAAAATGTCTCCTAACTTTGTACTAATTACGGCTTCCTGGTCCCGGCAAATATTCTATTTTTAGTGCCGAAAACTATTGTGATAACCACATTTCCGAGCCTCTTCGTTCCCTCTCACGGCATAATTTTCACTTTTTAAAGTCCGCTGTCATTTTCCGGTATATTTTTTTGTTTCATTCTTTAAACTCCTAAATCTGTTAAAACACACACGTGCCCTTTTCTCATATGTACGTAATTCAATTATTTTCATGTGTTTTTTTTGTTTTGTTATGGAACTCAATTTTATTTAAAAAAATGTTTTGGGCATATACATATTTATTTTCCAAACTAAAAAAATGGGATATAGGAATCACCAGGCGTTCAGGAAATCCGGAATTTTTGAGGTTTCTTTTTGAAAATATTATTTCAATAATAAACTAAATTCTTTAAACCCGTGATTATAAGCTTTAATTATGCTTTTTACATATTCTGTCAGTTTAGGTGTATGATGTCTTCATCTTTAGTCTTGTCTCCGAAGGACAGTTGTTACGGTCTTGATGGGACTTCTCAAGTGATTGGATGTACTCCAATCCGATTGGAGGATGGTCATTTGACTGAATTGCGCTCACTCATTGCGTCATTGCCTGATAGCATACGAAGTTCATCTACTGAAGAAGTGTGGCCTTTTGGGGCTGTGGACATTGCCCAAAATTTGACTTTAGAAAAATTTGGAGCGTTTTGAGAAATTAGTCCTATTGTACAGTGAAGAGCCGCAATTGTTGGATCCAGCTTTAGCTTCTCTGGTCGATGACCTTCTCAAATTCGTCGAATGGCATTCTCCGCCATCGGATGGCACCGGCCGGAAGTTGTCTCTGCTCACTTCGGCTGCGCTGGTCCGTCTCAGAACATTGAGCATGGTTCGGGGCCACAAATTCCTGATGCGTTTCCTTCCCCATGAGGTCGGCTTTATCCTTCTTTCTTTTGCATTGATCTTTTTAGTTTGAACTTTTTGAGCCCGTTTTGGAGAGTTTGGAATATTTCGCGCACCTTTTGGGTGCTGCCTCTAATGCGATAAGTTCTGCCGTGGGTCGGGATTTCGTTCGGGTTGACGTTGACAAAAGATTTGTTCACATTCTCACGGTGTGGCTTTCGATTATCTGCAAAAACCCATTCAATTTGGCGCGCAGTGCACAAATGCAGCGGGATGGGGGGGACGTCGAGCAGAGAATTTCAATTTGTTTGGATATTTTCCAGCGGGAAATGGCCTCCATTGGAGAATTGGTCCTCCGATTTCCCGCATTTTGTTCGCAATTTTGACTTTAGGCCGTTGTCCCCACATTGTTGGCACAAATTTTGACACGAAACGCGGACAATAAACGCATTTTAACGCCTCGTTTTGACGCGTTCAAACGGACTTTTCAAGGCTTTGAGACTGAATCGGACGGAGGAGTGCCGCTGATTAGCCAATTGAAATTGCTTATTGCCATTTTGAAACAGGTCGAACAAAAAAGCATACTTTTCTCGCTATATTTGAACTTTAGGGCCGTCGACTCGAACTGCGACCTTTTGCGTTTGACCTTTTATGCGCTCTTTCTCCGCAATTTGTTCGTGCTAATTGCCCCAATATTCTCATCCGCGACCTCATCGCTAAACTCCTCCAACGTCTCGCCCTCGTCCTCCTCCGTCCTCGGCTTGCACCGTGGCGTTATCACTGTGGCCACAGGTCGTTGGAGGAGAATTTGCGAGGCCGGAGGGGCCAAACCGAAGCGGTGGAAAGTGATAGAAAACAACGCACCGAAGAGGGGGACGAGGAGGGGGAGGACGAATCGGCTGTTCATTACGATCAGGTCAGGTCTCGCCTTTGCGGTCATTCTTTCATTTATACAATACAATATTTTTAAAGTTTTTTTTAATAATATTTTCAGGTCGAAATTTTGTTGGGAGAATTGTTGCTAAAAGTCACTGACAAAGACAACGTCGTGCGTTGGACGGCTGCGAAAGGAATCGCTCGAATTTGTGCCCGACTCCCACGCCAGGCAAATGAATAGGCAAATTTACATTAATTAACCTTTGGGTTCGGGGACCCCCAATCCAGATTGTATTTAAAAGGCAATTTGACTAGATAATTTGTTCTTCAATTAATCGGACGCTACACAAATACCTTTAGGGAATTTGGGCTGGGAGTCGCAAAACGGAAAAGTATTAACCTTTTTTATGTAAAGATGGGGGCTGAAGTTGTTTCTTCGGTGCTCATTAATTGCTTCGGCGAGTCCAACGCGGACGAAGCGGCCAATTCGTGGCACGGCGGGTGTTTGGCATTGGCTGAACTCTGTCGACGGGGGTGCCTTTTGCCGGATCAAGTCCCAAAAGTGATGTTAGCATTTATTGCTTCTGATTATGTTAATTAACCTTCATTCTCTTCAGGTTGTTGTCGGTATTCTCCCACGCGCACTTACTTTTGAGCAGTTTCACCTCGGCTTTACGCAGGCAGTGAATGTGCGGGACGCCGCTTGTTATATTTGTTGGGCATTTGCTCGAGCATATGAGGCAAGTTGAGAAGGAATTCCGTTGTTCTTTGGTGGTTCAGTGCAATTGTTTCTTTTCGACCGTTTTTTGTCTTTGGTTCGAACCCTCTCCACGGCGATTAATTTGTTGCGTTAAATGATGACAATGGTTCTTCTTTCCCCAACTGAGTTCGTTCTGCTGACTTTTAACCGCTAAAAATACTCTGATAACGCTCGTTTTTTTGTTTTATTTTGTTTTTTTACCGCTAAATCCAACAAATCCAAAGCAATTAAACGGCGAAATGCGTTTCTTTTAATTAAAGGCTGAACTCCTTCGGAAACTTTTGAGTCCGTTGGCTGGCATTCTTCTTTCTGTTGCTTTATTTGACCGAGAAGTGAACGTGCGAAGGGCTGCGAGTGCCGCTTTTCAAGTCATCCTTTTGCTTTGCTTCGATTTTCATGACAAATTGTTTATATTTTTAGGAAAACGTTGGCCGCAATGATTCGTTTCCACACGGAATTGCCGTTCTGTCAATGGTCGATTTTGTGGAAGTGGCACGGACCAAACATTGCTACACAGAATTGGCCGTTAAGGTCGACGGGCAGTTTTTGATTCTTAATAAACCTTTTTATTTTAGGTCGCCGCCCATTTTGGCTATTTCGTTCGTCCGATGTTGGACCATTTGTGCGAATTGAAAAGCGTCCATTGGGACGAAATGGTGCGCAAATTGGCGGCGGATTCCATCCAAAGAATTGCTGTGTTTGATTCGGACTACGCTTTCGGAAAGGCAACGAACGTTACCGGACTCTACCGAACTTTGAATTATTTTAGATTTTCCCCGTTTTGTGTGACCGCCTTCGCTCCGCGGACCCCGTCGTGAAGCACGGCGCCTTTCTTGGAGTTTCCGGGCTGCTTTTGGCACTCAGTGGAAAGCATGACGGTGGGTGATTCATTGTTTAATTTGTTTGATCGTGCCAATCTTGGGGTTTTCGTCCTCAGTTCTCAAATATCGCGACCTTTTTTTCTCGGCCGTCACTGATCAGTGCGTTTCTCTTGGACACCACCGAAGCAAAGGCTTTTCTTTGATCGGAAAATCGCTTTGTCGTATCATTGAGTCACTTTGTGCCATCGGATGCGATCTTACGGACGAACAGGTACAGTTTATGTTTGTTCGGTAGCTGATGCTAATCTTTGATTTACCCGACAGCTGATCCAATTTCACGATATTCTCGATATTGTGATCAGTGACTCCAACAAACAAATGGCCGAATATGCGGCCGCGGCATTCCCCACTCTGATGGCTTTTTATAAGAACGGGCGTTTTGCTTTTCTCGTTGATCGAATTCGGAAGAAATATTTTTCTGAGGTGAGTGAAATGGCGATTTTGGATTAAGAAGATGGCTTTATTGTTTCCCCCCATTCTTTCCTAATTCGCATATAATGTGTTACCTTTTTTAGTTTTGGCCCAATTTATGCCTTTGGCATCAAATTAATTACTCAAACTTATGCCCGCCTTCTTCAGGTTGTTGGGCCATGCCAAAATGAATCTCTTCGGGTTTCTTGCATCATTCCTCTCGGGCATATTCACGCAGATTTTCTTTGTTCCCAATTCGATTTGACAACGGATGGGGCGACAAAGTCAACAAATTCATTTTTGGGAGTTTCCGTCCTGCAAAAGTTGAAGGAGGCCATTCAGGAGTAAAAAATGAATCTTTTTTTTTTCTAATATAATTTTTGAAGCTTACGCACTCCGAAATGGGTTTTTGCAAGAGTTGCCGCCATGCAAACAATTTGCATTCTGTTGAAGAAGTTTACACCTCCAAATTACGAGTGGGGGCAGCTCATTGAATGGTTTATTTGTTTTTTGATTAAATAAGAGCAAATCTTAGCTTAACAATCGTTTCCGATGATTACACGACCACAACAAACGGGGACATCGGCCGTTTTGCTCGTCTTCAGGCAGTCCATGTAATATAAATTGAAATGACTTTGACGGATTGAAAGTTTAAACAGGCGTTTTTTAATTGTTAATATTGAAAATTGCCCGATTTCGTATGGTTTTTTTGTGCTTTTGAGGCCATTGGTCAACTTCTTCCCCTCGCCTTTTCGTCCGCCCCTTTTCCGGTGTCGCAATTTCAACTGAACAAAGCGATTGGGAAGGTTGTGGAGAGGGCCTGCGAGTCCATCGACGACCTCCGCGAGGTTTGTGTCGAATAACCAATAAATCTCCCGAAATTGCATATTTCAGAAAGCATGCAAAGTTTTGGGCGAATTGGCAAAACTCGACGAAAAGCATCCGCTGAGCGCCGCAATTGTCGAAAGAGAAAGGCTTATTTCGATATTCACTTTAGCTTCAACAAGTCACTGACCGTTTTAGTCAATTATTTTCGAAAATAAATTTTATTGGTTTTAAGCCAATCAAAACGGCACAACGCCGCCGCCGCCCTTTTCTTCGGTCGATTGGCGCCATTCTCAGGGCTTTTTGCGGTTGGCGCCTTTGTTGGACTCGCCCACTTATGGCCGAAATGCGTTAGCCGGCTTCGTTCTTTCTGCCGGTATTATAAATTGTTTTATAAAATAATTTTCTTTAATTTTGTCATTGCTTTTTGTCACCAACCAAATCTTAGGAAGTGTGTGCAGTTGGACCAGTCAGAACGCTTTTTTGGCAATTGCGTCGCATTTGAAACCGAACAAACAAAATGTTCAGGTCGTCTTTGCATTTGTAGTTGGTATACTTTTGTCCGTTCAGTTCCTCAACAATTTCCTCTCTGAACTTCTCGTCGTTTATTCCGCAATCGTTTCTCGTCATGGCGACGCAAGTCCTGTGCTTTTTCTCTTTCGAACGCTTCTTAACGACCGTCAATTGCAAAGAATTGAGGCAGAACCGGACAAACACAGGGAATTCGTCGCTCTCTGTGAACTGTCGATCAAAGTGAGACTGAAATGGCTTCTATTTACAGTAATTAGCACTTAAATATTCCAGTTGGCCTTAGGCAAGGGAAGGCCAAAGGTTAAAACTTTGGCAGTTTCGGTGCTCGGCTCGCTGCTTCAACTCAGCAAACGAAGCCAAATTTATCGGCGCGTACTTTTCTTGGTGGGCGGGCGGGCATCGACTCGAATATTTATTGCATTTCCCCGTTTCTGAAGCTCCTCTCACTGCTCGATTCTCCCTACGCGTCGTTACGAGAACAGGCGGCCGAGCAGCTGTTCGAGTATTTCAGCTGTGAGGCAAGCGATGGAGGCCAAGAAGGTGAAGTTGGAATTGAAACTGGCATGGCACTCGAATTGTTGACGGGGACCGATTGGAGCAAAGGGAAGGGACTGGCGGACACGAAGCGACAGATCAGCGACATTCTTTTGACTGAAATGACTGAGTGAGAGAGACAAAGTCACCTTTTTTAAAAATTCGCATTTATTTGCCAAAGAATAAGGCCCAATAAATTAATTTATTCAGCGCAAACCTTAGGGCCTAGAAGTTTCTTGGGACTTACAAATTGAATGGAATCACCGGTTGCTTCTTCACTTTTACTTCAAAGAGCAAGAATTTACATAATATATCAAGATTTGACAAAATCGGTTAAATTGAAGAATGCTTGTACCGCACCAAATCCTATAAATTATATGTCAATCGACTCCATTCTAAGCCTAACCCACGAATCCGTAAAAAATTGCGGACTTTGAAGCAAGTTATGAGCCCGGGACTGAAGTGTCTTTTGACTGGGGACTCAGTTGTCCACGATTAAAAAAACGGGAAAAATCACGAGTCCGGATTTTCATGTTTTTTTGGCGAATAGGGAATCGTGAGAGAAGCCCAGAAATAGCATTCATTTCAAAAAATTTTCGAATTAGGGCGACTCTTTAGTCCATATAAATCCATATTTCGTCATTTTCCCATAATAAATCCATATTTTGGCCTTTTTGGTCAAAAATTCAAAAAAATACGGACTTTTTGTGAAAATTTCATTAAAAAAATGCGATAAAAACTAAAAACGTACCATTAAAAATCAAAAAATTTTCAACCAAAAATGCACCCCCCTAAAAATGACTTTTTCTTGGACCAAAATCCCACCCCCAAAGATCGAAATTTTCTTTAAAATTTTTTATTGATATTTTTAATTTTGACAGGGGTATTCGAGGGCGTAGAATCCGAATCTGACATCCATTGCGATAAATTTTGAACCCGAACCCGAATTCGAACAATTTTTTAAAATTCAAAAATTTCCGAAAATCAATTTCATTAAAAGGCATGAATTCGATCATTACTTGCCTTTTCGTTATAATTTTGTGGATTTTTGAATGATTTTGAGGTTAACATTGATTTTTGAAAAGTTTAGATTTTTCACAAATTGTTCGAATCCGGGGTTCGGAATTAGTCGAAACAGAGTTCAGATTCGGAATCTACGGCCCCGTAAACCCCAAGAAACACCATTTCTCGACTCTGGGAATTTTTTATTTAAAAAAAAAAGGGGGGGGTATAAACTAACTATTACCGGAAAATTAATAAAGAATGACGAATTTTGAATCGTTTTTACGCATAAATTGAGAAGATTTGGTCCGTTTTAGCATCCGCTTTTTTTTAGTCAATATAAATCCGGACCCTAAAAATCACCTTGCAGTATTGCCAAAATTCATTTGTGTACATATTTATGCAATTTCATAAAATATAAAAACAGAGGGAAGTCATAAGGGTGAAAAAGTAGATGAACTTCATGGACTTACGATGGTTTCTGTTTGTCAAATGCGATGGTTGTATTAAAATAGACGCGCCTAAGGGGAAATCGATGGGACCAAGCGAGCGGATGAATTAAATGAAGAAACCTTTTCAAGATTTACCAGCATTTATCGAAAAAGAAAATAGCCAAATCAATGCGTTTCTTCACCATTCGCTTATGGGGGATCATTTCCATTTTGAGATGATATTTATAAGTTCAGCAGGTAACAAACAGACAAAACAAATGTGTAATTGAATTGGATGGTCGTTTTTGAAGCGACAAAAATGTTGAAATAATATTGGAGAAATGCCGCCAAAAATAAAATGGCCACTGAGAGAAAGAATGGGCGATGAATGAACGATTTGATTGGCTGCGACAGAGAACAGAAGCGAAATAAATAAGTGAAGAACAACATTAAAAGGGGCGAGGCATTCGTTTGGCCACCCCGTCCCTCAAAAGCTCAATTCGTAAAGAGATGCCTTTTTGTCGCCAGAGCCGGTCAGAAGGAAACGGTCGTCGCTCGAAATGTCGCAGGAAAGCACCGAACCGTTCTCTCTGCTCCTCAGCAACCGGTAACCGTACGGCGTCCGCCAACAATTCACCACGTTGTCTTTCCCAGTGGAGACGAACCACTGAATTAAATTATTCCATAAAAGATAAGTTTTCAAATTTAAACTCGCAAAGTATGATTGCCCAACTCTTCTAAAATCCGTTCCCCAACCCAATACCAGGAAGAGGAAGTGGGTAATGCATATTCGCCTGCCTCCCTTAGGCCCCAAAATGCTTACCTTTCCGCTGTGCGCGAACTTTAATGAGAGAACACAGCTTTGGTGGTCATCAAGCACGTACTTCTCCTGACGGTTCATATGTAAAACCTTAACATTTCGCTTCAACAAAAATAGAAAAGGCCGTCACACCTCCACGTTGTTGTTTTCCATTCCGACCGCCACCCAATCTTCGGTGGGACAGCAACCCAAAGAGAAAATCTGAAGATAAAAGCAAAAACGTAATGATGATGAAGTGCCTGTCGCAACAAATTCACCTGACTCTCCAAGGTGTACTTGTTTAGTTCAGCCCGCTCTCCAATATCCCAACACCGGACCGAGTTGTCCAGCCCACCGGTCCACAGCCGAACTCCGTCGCCGCCCAAATCCACACAGCTCGCACCGTCGGTGTGTCCATCGAGTTGGGCGATTTTTTGCTCATTTTGCAAGTCCCAAATAACAATGGAACCGTTCGAGCAGCAGGAAAAACACAGACGACAATCGGGAGTGATCGCCAAGGCGTAACACGCCTCCGCTTCGCAGTCGAGCGTTGTCTTCACCTTAAACAGAAGCAAAAAGCGGAATAAGTCTTCGCTTGAATGTACTCTAACCTTTTCGCTGTTCAAATCCCACACACAGATTGTCCGCGTCTCTCCGCCAACAATCAACGTCGACGCGTCTGGGAAAAGCTTGCAGGAACGGACGTAACTATCCTTCAAACACTGGAACGTGTTCACGGGGCTCCACGGCTCCGCGCTGCCCACGCGTCCGTTGGTTCCGTCAGCGGCTGTCGATGATGCGGGCGAAATACCACCCGAGGACACGAGGCCAAGTCGTTCTCCGATGTCCCACATTTTAACGGCGCCTTTGCCACCGGTAAACACGTGCCGGCCATTCTGTGCCATTGTAACAGCACAAACGACGTCCCCGTGTGGCAAATCGCCAATTCGCTTCAAACTCCTTAAGATGATTGAACCATTTTACAAAATGCCGAATCAAAACAGTTCGTTTTCTCGCCACACCCCCCGAAAAGCACACCCCACCCCCGGAGTGTGTGTGTTGTTTAGGCGCAATAAACTACAATAAATCTGGCAGATGATCATATGTCAATTATTTGTTTAGGGACGAGTTTTGGGGACGTGCTTAGTACACTCTTCCATAACTCACTTCGGCACGTCCGCTCCATGAGAAGCATCGGCGGGGAATTGCACCGGCATCATCGACTCCCCCGGAGACATTTTAAACGCATAGGCGGGCTTCCCATTTGTGGTTGGTATTCCAGCTGCTGTGCCCAGTGGAGCATTTCCGGCGCCCAACCCAAGAAACATTTGGTTGTTCAAATTGGCAGGAAAACGCCCGCCAAAGGCCGTGTTCAGGAACATATGCGCCATATTTGCATCAGCCGTCGGCATTATTGGGGCGAAGCCAGCAGCGGAGGAACCGGGAGTTGAAGACAGCTGAGAGTAAGTCGTAAAATGCTCATTGCCAGACCGTTCAGCCAGCTAGTAGTTAATACCTGTTGCTTGCCGGATCGAGGGGTCGCCGAATCTCGGGATGATGATGCCGAAGCGGAGTCCCTATCTGCGTCCTTTCCACTGTGATTCTGACGAGGTGGCTGACTTGTTCGTCCATTCGTATGGTGGGAAGGAGCCGCCGAAGAACTTGCATCATCGTTTTGAACCTGAAATCAGAACAGTCTTTGGCATCCCCAGATCACCGCTCACGTCAATCTCCAACTCGCCGTCACCTTCTTCAGGCTCTAATTTCGTTCTCTTTGCCGCCATCGAGTTGGGCGTGCTCGCTGGACTGCCCGACCTTGGGCGACAAGGGCCAATACCGCTATTCAATGCAGACGGAGTACGGCCCGGTTGGGTCGTGGGTGTGAGGCCGTCATCTCCGTTCGGTGGCAAAGCCGAAGGGCCTGGAGCGCCCAGAGGGGCTGCGCAAGCAGGGGCGCCGCTGGTGCAAGGCGCGCCGAGCCCAATTGGGGGCGGTAGACCGGCAGCGGTGGCTCCATGCATTGGACTCTTGAAGAAGCTGGAGAACATTGCCGCCGCCTGCATCGCCTCCTCGGGTTTGATGCCCCTAAAATGTTGAATGTGAGTGTCATCCGACCAAACTCGCTCCCACTCACATCATCGCATTCATCGCCCCAACTGGATTCCCGAAGGCCGCCGGATTCATCATGGAACCGGCAATACCAGGCAGCATCGCGGCAAACTGTTGTTGCTGCACTTGGCCGCTCAACAATGTTTGAATGTCCTAAGGGCAAACTAACTAAAATTATTGTGAGCGGAAACGCCAAAACCTGAGGATTTATGGTCTTGGCGCGTTCAATTGCTTGGACCGCTGGTGCCTGATGCTCTTGGGGCAGGAGAGGTATAACGTGCTTAAACGATGAAAACCACTTTAGTAATCATCTTGTAATTATACCGAAAGAATTCCGCTGAGACGTTTTACGATTTCGCCATGCTTTAGCATTTCAAAGTTGAGCGTGAAGAACGTCTCCGAGTACTGAAAGGGATAGCTTTGAGATGGTATTTTAGTTATAAAACTTGATTTGATAATGCTAAAGCCATGGGCTCCGCCCTTGGCTAAAGCATAAGTTTTCTGAGGCTTGAGTCGCAAAACCCATACCTCCCCCCTTTATCCCACAATGCACCAACCATCATGGAGTATCGCTGCAGTGTCTCCCTCTCCTGTTGGCTCTTGTCCAACTCAACCCGAACACTGTGCAACTGCTGCTGCAGATGGGTGTACTCCTCCAACACTCGGTCCAGAAGATCCTTCATGGTCGGCTTCATTTGTCCAGTTGTTGCTACGCTGCTCGCTGTTCCCTGATGGTGTGATGATGAATTTCCCTGAAATGCAAAATTCTTTTTGTTTTCTATTCCACTTCCCTAGATAACAACTATTAGAGTTGTTCATGATCGGCTCGAACTTACAAATTAGTTAATGTACTTTTTTGGACCCCAAATATTTTTTTGGCGTTGATGTGCTTTTGGTAATACTAAAGATGGTGCCCACATTTAAAAAATAAAATAAAAATAGTTTTCAAAGTCGCTAAAGCTAGGGGTAATCGGGGGTGTAGAATCCGAATCTGACATTAGTTTCGACCAATTCCTAACCCGAATTCGAACAATTTTTCAAATTCAAATTTTTTTCAAAATTAACATTTATTACTCAAAAATTGATGGAAATGCACGAAAAACACCATTCTCGCGTCCTAACGGAGCAGAGTCGTTGGACAAAGGCCACCTATTTTGCATCTGTGGAGCAAACGGGTGAAGAGAGAATGGTGTTTTTCGTGCATTTCCATCAATTTTTGAGCAATGAAAGTTATTTTGAAAAAAATTTGAATTTTTGAAAAATTGTTCGAATTCGGGGGTAAAAAGACGATTCGTTCCCGGCCGATTCGTTCACCCCCGATTCGTTCTCTTTTCTAAAAGTTTTTTCGTTATAACTTCTTTCAAAGCTAACCAAATCAAACATTTTTGGTATCATTCGAAAGCTTACAACTAGTAGAAGCTTTCAAAAGCAAAAGCTAAGCGATTGGCCAAATCTCAAAAAAGTTATGGCCAGAAACCGTTTTTTTTTTGCCACAATTGGCCATAACTTTTTTGTAATTTGGCCAATCGCTTAGCTTTTGCTTTTGTAAGCTTCTACTAGTTGTAAGCTTTCGAATGATATCGAAATGTTTGATTTGGTTAGACTTGAGAAGTTATAACAAAAAAACTTCCGAAAAAGGGGAACGAATCGGGGGTGAACGAATCGGCCGGGAACGAATCGTCCTCCGACATTCGCAAAATCCAAGCTGTTTCCTGTTCTAAGCTTTTTCTCACGCTAGAAAACCTACATTTAAAATTTTAAACATCCAATATTTTTCATTTTTTTGCCGTCCATTTTTCCTTTATTTGTTGAAAAATTTTAAAAATACGCTCATTTTTTCAAGTTTTTAGAGCCGCTCATGAAAAGATAACAAATCGTTTTTTAACCTGAAATTGTTAATGACTGGAAGGAGAACCGATATGTAACACCCGAAATGAGTGAATGAATATGTAAAAACATTCGATTTGTTTGCTGTGCTCACCCATCTTTTGCTGAGGGAAAGATGATGGATGTTAATGGAGGGGGGAACAATGGCGAGGGGGGAGGAAGAGAGAGGGGAGAGACGGAGGGGAGGGGAAGGGCGAATTGGATGAGAGTTGGGGGAGTGAAGGGAGGGGAGAGAGGGGAGGGGAGGAAGAGAGAGGGGAGGGGGGGAGAGGGGAGGGTGGGAGAAGAAAGGGGAGGGTGGGAGAGGGAAGGGGAGGGTGGGAGAGGGGAGAGAGGGGAGGGGGGGGAGAGGGGAGGGTGAAAGAGGGGAGGGTGGGAGAGGGAAGGGGAGGGTGAAAGAGGGGAGGGTGGGAGAGGAAAGGGGAGGGTGGGAGAGGGAAGGGGAGGGTGGGAGAGGGAAGGGGAGGGTGAAAGAGGGAAGGGTGGGAGAGGAAAGGGGAGGGTGGGAGAGGGTAGGGGAGGGTGGGAGAGGGGAGGGGGGGATGTCTATGTCTATTCTCTATGCCCTCCCGCCACTTCGCGTCTCCCCCTTCCGCCGTTTATACCCGCGATAATCTCCTCACGAAAGAATAAGGGGGGGGGAGGGAGAGGAGGGGGCTAAAACAGTGACAATGAGGGGGGGGGGGGGGTGAATGGCTTCGCAATAGAGAGAAGATGAAGGAAAAGAGACGGGCGGGCGGACGGTGTTACTGCGTCAAGAGAAAGTGTGTGTTTCCCGGTTCCAAAGCGGTTTCGGATTTTTGCGGAAAACTGAGCCTAATGTTTTAGCATGCACCATCAATGGGCGCTCGCCGATTAAAGCTATTCGAAAGAGCTCGAAGAGTTGAAGCTAACATTAAGTTAAAGTTTTGTGATTGGACAAGTTTCAAAAAAGTTATGGCCAGAAAACTTAATAAAATTTAAAAATTCCGGTTCTAATGGGTTTTCTGGCCATAAGTTTTTTGAAACTTGTCCAATCACAAAACTTTAACTTAATGTTTGCTTCAACTCTTCGAGCTCTTTCGAATGGATTTAAGTATTTTTGAATCGGTTAAGGTTAAAGCAAGTTATTGTCCGATCTTGATTGTTGATGAGTTGGGTGTTGATGAGATGGGGGAGACCCCAACTGCCCACCATTGCCAATTTCCCGGCGGCGTCTGCCCCCTTTTTTGCCGATTTCTGGTTACGGCTTTGTTCACTAACCGGGTGCCTGTTCTGCCCCGTGAACATGCTGGCGCCCGTGACCGATGTGGACGTTGCAGCAGAGCCCTGCTGGTGCTGGGAGCTGCTGGAAGGTTTGGAGCGAATGTTGGCTGTTGGGGGGACGCACAAAACGCCCGGCAAAGTGACAATCGAAAGGATTAGCACCCAAAAGTAATAAAAAGAGTCCGCTCCCGACGCGCAAATTCCTAAAACAAAAAAGTGATCATTTAAATCATTATTCAAAAAATGTCAAGGAAATATGTCAAATTGAATTCATAGTGGATAAATGGTCCGGTAGGAAAATGTCCGGTATGGGAAGCGGACAAAATGTCCGGTAAGCAAAAATGGGACAAAACCTTTTGCTTTTCGGACGTTTTGACTGAATGGACCGGACATTTCATCGTTTTCCCCACTACCGGACCTTTTTGCGTCGCTTCGGTTTTAGGATTTAGTTTTTTTTTTCATAATTTGTATCAGCTTTTATGTTTAAAAATGTTTTCCGGCGGCCGCCCGAACCCTCCGCTCCTAAAAAAGTTTAATTTAAATCAGGTCTCAGATCTCAAAAAATTTAAAATCCGCTTCGGAGAATTAAAAATCCTAATTTAGTAAGAGCAATAGTGTCAGGCCCCTCACGTCAAAACATTGTTTGACCCTTTGTCCAACTGCACTTTTTAGTGGTGCAAAGGTGACAAAAAAAATCAGTTTTTTTGTGTGGCAAAAATCCAAACAAAAATTTATGCTTGCATAACTTTTGATACTGATCAAAAAAGCTAATTGGACAAAGTTGGTACAACACCACCTTCATGGAATCCGAATTATGACCTGAAAAGCCCAAAAAATCAAAAATATAGTTTTTAATCATAACTTTTTTCAAACTTAACATATCGAGTTGAATTTAAGTTTATTTTATTCGGCGCATTTAGCGCTTTCAAAGATACTAGTTATATTTGGTTTGTTTCGAAGGTTCAAAGTTAGAGGTGATGAGTTGGGTTGGTGATGAAATGGGGGCCTCAAAAGTCCACAAAAATACGCATTTCAAAAAAAAATCCTCGTTGGCCTTTCCAAAAACCAACGCAGATATCCGAGCCCTAATTTAAATTACGAGCGCATTTATTGGGTCTGCTGACAATGAATGACGTTTTATTGCAATAAACAAACTCCAGCTTTTCTACATTACTTCTGTGTGTTTGTGTGAAAGGAGGCGCTAAGGGTCCTTTGTCCCCCCCTCCACTCGGTGGTCGATTGTAATCGCCTCCTCTTCCCTCCCTCAGAAAAGGATGAATTGGGGGGGGGGGATGGATCGTCCGATGGGGGGGGGGGGCTAATGGGCTGTCGATGTGAATGAGCGGGCCCCGACTTTGGTCGTTGCGCCTCTTTTCTCCTGTCGTCGTTATTTGGTGGAAGGCGGGCGAAAAGAAACGAATTGAAAAGGGTGAAGAGGCGATGAAGAAGTGAGTGGAGGAGAGTTGACGGGACGGGAGGGGACGACACTCCGAAATCAAATCGCTCGGATGCGATTTGGAGGATCGGATCAGAAAGAACTGATTTGTGAGGTGGGATGCATTTGGGGGGGGGGCGTCCTCTGTGTTGTTGTCGCCGATTGATTCGTCTGCCATTGGTCGAAAATGAATGAAGGATGAAGGAGTAATGGGTGGAGGAGATGAACATGGGGAACCATCGGCGGGGAGGGGGGGGGGGAGGGGGAGATAAGCGGATGAATGAATTAGGTAAAAGATGCGCGAGAGGGATGAAAAGAAAGGGGAGGGCTGTGAATAAAGGGGAAGAAGTTGAAATCGAATGGATGGGGACCAAAATTAGCGGGGGGTGGGAGGATCAATGGTGGGGGATTGGATGAGGGGGGGAGGGAGGGGGATCATTGGGTGGGGGATCAATGGGGGGAGATTGGATGAGGGGGAGGGGGATCAAGGGGGGGGGGATTGGATAAGGGGGGGGGGGGTGGGGGATCAATGGAAGGGAGGGGGGGATGTACATACATACAAACACATATGCAGTAGAAAGAAGTTGGGAATTGCGTTGTTTGCGCATCTGAAGGGATGAGATGATGATGATGAGTGGGGAAGGGCCTTCTTCCCTTTCTGCGAAGACATTGAAAGGATTGGGGGGGGGGCGGGATGTCGGGAGCAGAGGACGGATGAATGGGTGGATTGGCAGGGGGTGACTGGGCGGGTTGGATTTCGCCAAATGAATAGAAAAGTGAATGGGCGGGTGGATACATACACCAAAAGGGCCCCCCCCCCCCTCCCCCCTCCCACTACATCCATCTTTTCCTCTTCTCCCGCCTTTGCGCCTATTCGAAATGGCAAATGAGTGAGTGGGAAAAGCGAGGGGAATGGTGAAAGGAATTGGGAGGATTGGATGGATGATGGAGAGGATGTGGGGGGGGGGGGGGGAGGGGGGGGGGAGGGGGGGGGGGGAGGGGGGGGGGGGGTGTTTGTCCTTTCCCTTCAATGAATGGATGGATGGACACTATTTGCCTTGGCCCGCTGCAGAGGAGCCAAATGGGGGCGGGGGGGGGGGATGCCTCTCGGCAAGGACGGGTTGGCTGTGTTGTGTTTGGGCGGTGGGTGCCCTTCTCCCTCTCAATTTCATTTCTTTACTGCCATCCTCTCTCTTCTCTTATCCCATATAATTTGGCGATTTGCATATGAAATGGCATGGGATAGCGAATGACTGGGCGAGCGGATGGGCGTGGGGGGGAGGGAAACGGAGGGTGCCGGGGTGGTGGGAAGTGTCCCTCCGAGTGGAACAAATAAATTGGAGGATTTGCTTTAGTGATTATTGGAAATCCCTAAAATCGAATCGATTGTGACAATTATATCGTTCCTTTAATGCTATAAGTTGTTGTTCAAGGAGTGGGGATTATCTGTAGTTCTTTCCCCACAAAGACAAGGCCATTACTCTCTTGCTGCATTCTCCTCCTCCTTTCCCTCCTCTCCTTTTTCCCAATTTCCCCCCCCCCCATTCATCCGGATATCCACTTCCCCCCCCCCTTCCCCCACTTTCCCCCCCCCCCCCCTCCCCACTTCCTCCCCCCCCCCCCCTCTCCCCCCACTTCCCCCCCCCTTCCCCCACTTTCCCCCCCCCCCCTCCCCACTTCCTCCCCCCCCCCCCTCTCCCCCCACTTCCCCCCCCCTTCCCCCACTTTCCCCCCCCCCCTCCCACTTCCTCCCCCCCCCCCCCTCTCCCCCCACTTCCCCCCCCCCTTCCCCCACTTTCCCCCCCCCCCTCCCCACTTCCTCCCCCCCCCCCCCCCTCTCCCCCCACTTCCCCCCCCCTTCCCCACTTTCCCCCCCCCCCCTCCCCACTTCCTCCCCCCCCCCCCCTCTCCCCCCACTTCCCCCCCCCCCACCCTTCGCCTTCCCTTCAACTCAATCATTCGAGTCGCCGCGGGAAAGGGCAAACAGCACACTCACAACAGCAGAGCGGAGCGATGGCGGAGCGGTGGGATAATTAAGGGCGATGGGCTGGGGGGGGGACAGAATGGCATTGGGAGGGGTGCAATTGCCTCGGAGAGAGGGGCGGTCAAACGGATGGCGGATTGGGAGAGGCTAATTGGGGGAGGACAAAAGGAGAAGGGGGGGGGGGACTGAGGAAATGGTAGAAGGGGGAAGGGGGAAGGGGAGGGGGGGGGGGCGTCTGAATGGATGCGATGGACGGGACGGATCACCGAATATGTGCACATTGGCGAATTGCCTGGAAGGATGGACGACGACGACGACACGACTAAGCACACAAAAAGCGTAAAAACAATTTGGAGCAAAATGCTTAGCATAAATATTTGGGACGAATGTATCGAAAGAAGAAAGGGTTCGTTTACAAAAACAAGTCATTGTGCCAATACGAGAAAGAAATGTGCTTTCCGTTGGAATGGAAACGGAAGAATAATTCCTAAAAGAGGCCAACATATATTGCGTCGTGTCGAGAGAGTGAGGCCAATGAGTTCCCCCCCCCCCCCCCCCCCCCCCCCCCCCTCCTCCCCCCGTCCCTCTCCCCGCCGGAGGCCTTCGGAAGGGGCCAAATTGGAAATTTGGCGACAGTGGCGCCAAACAACCACCAAATGCATGGGAAAGTGGGGAGGGCAAAAGCAGCGAAACCATCGAAAGCCTACGGGGGTGGACATTCTTTGGTGGTGCCATCCACCCCATCCTTTCCCCCCAGGGGAAAAGGAATGCTTGTGGGAAATGAGCATTGGACGGAGGGGGGGGGGGGGGGGGGGGGGGCTTTGCCTGGTGGAAGCGACGACATCACCGGTAGAGAGAAAGGTTGGGAGAATGATGGGAAGTGTGAAACAATGGAGAAAAGCAGCGAGCGAGTGGTGTGGATTATTGGATGAGGGCGAAAGATGGTGGTGGTAAGGGGGGGGAGGAAGTTGGGAGTTGGGGGAGAGGAGGGGGGGGGGGGAGGAAGTTGGGGGCTGAGGGGGAGTTGGGGAGGGAGGGGGGAGAGGAGGGGGGGGGGGTGGGGAGGAAGGAGGAGGGGGGAGAGGAGGGGGAGGGAGGAAGTTGGGAGTTGGGAGTTGGGGGATGGGGGCTAGGGGGAGTTGGGGGAGGGAGGGGGGAGAGGAGGGGGGGGGGGAAGGAGGGAGGGGGGAAGGAGGGGGGGGAGAGGAAGGAGGGGGGGGAGTTGGGAGTTGGGGAGGGAGGGGGGAGAGAAGGGGGGGGGGAGGAAGTTGGGGGGCTGAGGGGGAGTTGGGGGAGGGAGGGGGGAGAGAGGGGGGGGGGAGTGGGGAGGAAGGAGGGAGGGGGGAGAGGAGGGGGGGGGAGGTGGGGAGGAGGGGGGGGGGAGGTGGGAGAGGAGGGGGGGGGGAGGAAGGAGGGGGTGGGGAGGAGGAGGGAGGAGGGAGAGGAGGGGGGGGGTGGGGAGGAAGGAGGGAGGAGGGAGAGGGAGGGGGGGGTGAGGAAGGAGGGGGAGGGAGGAAGTTGGGAGTTGGGGGAGGGAGGGGGGAAGGGGGGGGGGGACGAAGGAGGGGGAGGGAGGAAGTTGGGGGGGGGCTGAGGGGGAGTTGGGGGGGGAGGGGAACACATCTGTCGCATAAAGGTCCTTTTGTTCAAAGTTTGAAATGATTTGGCTAAAAAGGGGAGAATATGTAAGGGGTTGGGGTGAAAGGCAAATTGGCGGCGGCAAATGGAATTGCTGAAATGGGAGACATCCGAAGAGAGAAGCGGCAAACATATCTTTTCCGTTATCTCTTCCGTCGCTTGGTTTTATGATTCAGCACAGATGGGTGGGGGAGGAGTGGCAAAAGTGGAAGAAGAAACGGAAGAATAGAAGGGAGGGAGGGAGGGAGGAAGGGGGGGGAGGGAGAAGGGAAGGACGGGGGGAAGAATAGAAGGGAGGGAGGGAGGGAGGAAGGGGGGGGGAGGAGGAAGGGAAGGACGGGGGGAAGAATAGAAGGGAGGGAGGGAGGGAGGAAGGGGGGGGAGGAGGAAGGGAAGGACGGGGGGAAGAATAGAAGGGAGGGAGGGAGGGAGGAAGGGGGGGAGGGAGGAAGGGAAGGACGGGGGGAAGAATAGAAGGGAGGGAGGGAGGGAGGAAGGGGGGGAGGGAGGAAGGGAAGGACGGGGGGAAGAATAGAAGGGAGGGAGGGAGGGAGGGAGGGGGGAGGGAGGGAGGGAGGGAGGGAGGGAGGGAGGGAGGGAGGGAGGGAGGGAGGGAGGGGGGAGGGAGGGAGGGAGGGGGGGGGAAGAAACAAGAAACGGAAGAATAGAAGGGAGGGAGGAGGGAGGGAGGGAGGGAGGGGGGGGAAGAAACAAGAAACGGAAGAATAGAAGGAAGGAAGGACGGGGGGAAGTAACGGAAGAATAGAAGGGAGGGAGGGAGGGGGGGGGGGAAGAACGGAAGAATAGAAGGAAGGGAAGGACGGGGGGAAGTAACGGAAGAATAGAAGGGAGGGAGGAGGGGGGGGGGAAGAAACGGAAGAATAGAAGGGAGGGAGGGAGGGAGGGGGGGGGAAAAGAAACGGAAGAATAGAAGGGAGGGAGGGAGGAACGGGGGAAGAGGAGGAAGAAAAAGAAGCGAAATAGGGGGGGGGGGGAGAAAAAGAAGCGAAATAGGGGGGGGGGGGAGAAAAAGAAGCGAAATAGGGGGGGGGGAGAAAAAGAAGAGAAATAAAGGGGGGGGGGGGGAAGAGGAAGAAGCGAAATCGATCGAGAAATCTCTTTCGGTTGGGGGGGGGGGGTAACAATCGATCAATTGCTTTGTAAATGTCCGTTTCCGTTTTGAAATTTGGAGGAAGGGCAACAAACATTAGTAAGACTCGTGTAAAATGAAAGGATTCCTTAAAAGGGCAATTGCTGCGGGTGCGGTGTTTGGAGTGTCTAAAGGGGGTAATGCCCCCTCATCACAGCCTCAATGCCGGGCATGGCAGCTAATTAGCCCGGAGGCAAAATGGTAAAATTGAATGGGTGGCCGTCCCCCGGTGAATTTGCTGCCAATTCCTAAAGGGTCCCTTATGGCTTAAATTACCAAAAGCGGGGGAGAAACTTTGAAAGAATGAAATGTTCGAAATTTGTGTAAATCCTCCGGTGTTCTCAGCAAAAGAAAGTGAGGGAGGGAAGGACTTACTTAGCCTCATAAATGTGGTGGGATCGACAGATGCGAAGCGATGGTGCGCCTATCCTTGCACTTGTAACCTATTTATGCCCCCCCCCCAAGGGGAGATGCCCCCCCCCCCCCCCGAGGGGACGGAGGGAGGGCATCATTCATTTTGTTATCGCTCTCTGCCGCATAAAAAATTAATGTCCGCCAGCACACTTTTGCCCCATCGGCGAACAATAATAAAATTATCCGACCATCCTTCCTCCGCCGCTGGGAAAACTCCGCAAAATGAGAAGGGAATGCCCCCCCCCCCCCCCGAGGGGAGGCGGCAACCATCGAACGAACACAAAGGCCCCAGCCAGCGAAGAATTAAAGGAGCCGAGAAGATTAAATGGGGGGGGGGGGGGAATAACATTGGGGAGAAAAGTCGGAAATTGAAGATGAACCAACGAATGGCGGCTCCAAAACTCTGCTGAAATGAAACGTCATAACCTTTTCATCGAAGGCTCGAGTACTATAAGTAGAAGCTAACTACCGTGATGGAAATTTAGCCGAAAAATTGGCTTTTAAGTTTCCGATCATACGAACGGAATGGAATTCCGCATCCCGGCTAATGCGACTCATTCATTACTGAGTTTCCCATTATGACGATTTTTACCCCCCAAGGGTGTTTGCTTACCGAAGGAAGCTGTTGGATTGCGCGTTGTCTTCATCCCTCCTTTTGCCCATCCCCTAGGGGGAGGGGGGAGTCCCTCTCACCCCTCAGCAGAATGATTTGCTTCAACAACGGAAAGAGGGGGGGGGGGGGTGGGGTGGAAGATTGGAAAAGATTAAGGTCGTTTCTGCACTTCCCAACATCGTAAAAGGATGGATGAGTTGAGGGGGGAGGGGGGGGGGGACGCCGTCACCATTCTTCGTTCGTCGCATAAGTGAAGGATGAGCAGAGGGGGGAGGAGGGGGGAGGGGAGGGAGGGGGGAGACGAGGGGGGGGAGACGAGGGGGGGGGGAGGGGGGGGAGACGAGGGGGGGGAACGAGGGGGGGGGGAGGAGGGGGGGGGGAGGGGGGGGAGACGAGGGGGGGGGGGAGGAGGGGGGGGGAGGAGGGGGGGGGAGGAGGGGGGGGGGGAGGGGGGGGAGACGAGGGGGGGGAGACGAGGGGGGGGGGAGGAGGGGGGGGAGACGAGGGGGGGGGGGGAGGAGGGGGGGGGGGGGAGGAGGGGGGGGGGGAGGAGGGGGGGGGGGGAGACGAGGGGGGGGGGGAGTACCCGGGATAAGTATGGGAGAGATGTTTTTGGGAGACAGACCAATGATGGCGAACGATATGCGGGGGGTTCAGTGAATGGGCGAATTTTAAAATTTTTAGAAATTGTTTCGCCAACCGGTGTTCGGCCGGGGTGCCATAAGTAGGGCTCGGAAAAATATGGCCATAAAATATGGACATAAATCCTCAAAATATGGACAAAACACCAAAATATGGACATAAATCCTCAAAATATGGACAAAACACCAAAATATGGACATAAATCCTCAAAATATGGACAAAACACCAAAATATGGACATAAATCCTCAAAATATGGACAAAACACCAAAATATGGACATAAAAATTGCAAAATATCGAAATATGGAGAAATTTTTTTTCAAATATAACAATGGGCAATGTTTTCTAATTAAAGTAATAAATCAAAATTTTTATATGTAAGTTAAAAGCATTTCAGAAAAAATTTTTGAAATAAGCAGAATTTTAAAAATTTTCATTTTTTTTTGTGGCAGAATTTTTTGTGCGAAAAAGTCGATCCTTAGGGGTGTATTTTTCGTTTTTATTGCATTTTTGTTAAGGAATTTTTGAAAAATGGCGAAATATTGACATAAATCGCGAAATATGGAAAATATGGATATAAAAATCGGTCCTAGAAGCTTCAAATAAAAATGTGTTTTTTTCGTGCATTTCAGGGCATCCCTAGTTCGCAAAAATATGGATCCCCATGAGTTTCCGAGCCCTAGCCATAAGCCTAAAGTAAAAATAAAGGAAGATATAAAAAAATAACATTTTGCTGGTCAAATAAATTACACATTTTTTAACAAATTATTATGAGAATGTGCCCATTTTTCCCGGAATTATTTTTCCCCACAAATTTTTCTTTCCAAGCAGCAATTTGTGCGTCTCGTAGAATTCAAAGTTATTGTTAAGAGATTTGCAATCAAAATTTAAAAAAATGGTGGTATTTGTGGAATAAATGATCAACGAATTTTGAGACAAACGATCGATGAATTGTGTTGGGGACGCCCTCATCATTTTGACTGAAGACTGGAGGTCGACTGCGTGAATGAGGTCGCCAACAGCGATTGCGCCTGGGAAAAGAGACGGATAATCCTTCCGATTATTCTTTCCGGCATGCCGGCTAACCATGGTCCGTGGCGAACCGCCCCTCCCGCCGCTGACCATCCGCGTCCTGCTCCACCGCCTCGTCCCCGAAGGCCCCGCGCCCGTTTCGTCGGTGCCGCCGCCGCCGCCGCTTAGTGTCTCCTCTTGGCCCTCACTCGGCGCGCATTCTGCCAATTCCAACTCACCGCCATTGTCTCCGACTGTTATCATTTGTCGCTGCACCAAAGACCGATACATTCCCTCCTGAGTTTGGAGTTGAACGGCCAATTAACATCTAATTATTTGCACCTTACCTGAGCCAATAATTGTTCATGAGTGCCGATCTGTTCCACTAAACAATGGCAAATTTATGGAAATAAAAAATAAATGTCACGTCGTCCTCGGCTCATCACCACAATTTTGTCAGCCTATAAAAAAGAAAAATGGAGGACAAACTTTTCCGGCCAAAATTTCCCCAAATCGACCTTTTCCACTGTTGACAGCCGATGAGCTATCAGAATGACAGAACGACCCTTTAAGTTTTTGTAAATGGCTTCTTGGACGAGATGTTCGGATTCTGCGCCGCGGGGGGGGGAATGTACAAACGAAACAATCGGAAGAGAACCGGTGTCCAGCGCGGAAGTCGCCTCGTCAAGCAGCAAAATTGCTGGCTGACGCACCAAAGCCCGAGCAATTGCAATTCGCTGCTTTTGCCCACCTGAAGACTTTGCCCTTCTGATCCGGTCCCTTTACTTTCTGATCCGGTCCCTTTCCCTACTGATCCGGTCCCTTTCCTTTCTGATCCGGTTCCTTCTGATCCGGTCCCTTTCCTTTCTGATCCGGTCCCTTTCCCTACTGATCCGGTCCCTTTCCTTTCTGATCCGGTTCCTTCTGATCCGGTCCCTTTCCTTTCTGATCCGTCCCTTCTGATCCGGTCCCTTTCCCTTCTGATCCGTCCCTTCTGATCCGGTCCCTTTCCTTTCTGATCCGGTTCCTTTCCTTTCTGATCCGGTCCCTTTACTTTCTGATCCGTCCCTTCTGATCCGGTCCCTTTCCTTTCTGATCCGGTTCCTTTCCTTTCTGATCCGGTCCCTTTACTTTCTGATCCGTCCCTTCTGATCCGGTCTCTTTACTTTCTGATCCGTCCCTTCTGATCCGGTCCCTTTCCTTTCTGATCCGGTCCCTTTCCCTACTGATCCGGTCCCTTTCCTTTCTGATCTTCGTTCCTTCTGATCCGGTCCCTTTCCTTTCTGATCCGGTCCCTTTCCCTTCTGATCCGGTCCCTTTCCTTTCTGATCCGGTTCCTTTCCTTTCTGATCCGGTCCCTTTACTTTCTGATCCGTCCCTTCTGATCCGGTCTCTTTACTTTCTGATCCGTCCCTTCTGATCCGGTCCCTTTCCTTTCTGATCCGGTCCCTTTCCCTACTGATCCGGTCCCTTTCCTTTCTGATCCGGTTCCTTCTGATCCGGTCCCTTTCCTTTCTGATCCGGTCCCTTTCCCTTCTGATCCGGTCCCTTTCCCTTCTGATCCGTCCCTTCTGATCCGGTCCCTTTCCTTTCTGATCCGGTTCCTTTCCTTTCTGATCCGGTCCCTTTACTTTCTGATCCGTCCCTTCTGATCCGGTCCCTTTCCTTTCTGATCCGGTTCCTTTCCTTTCTGATCCGGTCCCTTTACTTTCTGATCCGTCCCTTCTGATCCGGTCCCTTTCCCTTCTGATCCGGTCCCTTTCCTTTCTGATCCGGTCCCTTTCCCTTCTGATCCGGTCCCTTTCCTTTCTGATCCGGTCCCTTTCCCTTCTGATCCGGTCCCTTTCCTTTCTGATCCGGTCCCTTTCCTTTCTGATCCGGTTCCTTTCCCTTCTGATCCGGTCCCTTTCCTTTCTGATCCGGTCCCTTTCCCTTCTGATCCGGTCCCTTTCCTTTCTGATCCGGTTCCTTTCCCTTCTGATCCGTCCCTTCTGATCCGGTCCCTTTCCTTTCTGATCCGGTCCCTTTCCCTTCTGATCCGGTCCCTTTCCTTTCTGATCCGGTCCCTTTCCCTTCTGGTCCGGTCCCTTTCCTTTCTGATCCGGTCCCTTTCCTTTCTGATCCGGTCCCTTTCCCTTCTGATCCGGTCCCTTTCCTTTCTGATCCGGTCCCTTTACTTTCTGATCCGTCCCTTCTGATCCGGTCCCTTTCCTTTCTGATCCGGTCCCTTTACTTTCTGATCCGTCCCTTCTGATCCGGTCCCTTTACTTTCTGATCCGGTCCCTTTCCCTTCTGATCCGGTCCCTTTCCTTTCTGATCCGGTCCCTTTCCCTTCTGATCCGGTCCCTTTCCCTTCTGATCCGGTCTCTTTTCCTATCCGGATTCCGGACCGGCCCGGCCCATTTCGAGTTCCCTCGCCCACTGACCGCTCATTTGACTGCCCTGCTCCCCCACGTTGGTGTCGTACTGGTCCCGTGTCTGTTGGATGAATGCGTGCGCGTTGGCCATTTTGGCGGCCTCCACCACGTCGACAATTGTGCACCTTTCCACCCCATAAGCGATGTTTTCTGCCACCGACCGGCCGAACAAAACCGGCTCTTGACCGACCAAAGCGACCTAAAAGCCATTGGGAAATACGTAAAGAACAAAAGAACACCTTGTTATGGATGTACTGGTGGTCGAACTCCCTGATGGGGACGCCGTCGACCAGCACTTTGCCGCCCTCCGGGGCGTAAAAGTGCTCCAGAAGGGCAATGCAAGAGCTCTTCCCGCTGAATTTGTGGGCATCGTAAATAAAACACTTGCCTCGAAATTAAAAGCGTCCCAAATTCACCTTCCGCTCGGGCCGACCAGGGCAACAACCTCCCCGGGCTCCACGATGAATGAAAGACCCTTTAATTGGAATATGTTAAGAAAGCAGAGGTTTTCGAACCCGAAGGATTGGGTTGTCCGGTCGGGTTGGGTAGGAAAAGTGCACGTTTTGAAACTCAATTCGGCCCTCCAATTTGTCCGGGGCGTAGTTGCCTTTGGTATCGATCTCCGGTTTCCGATCGATATATTCGAACACTTTCCTGGACGCCCCGACACTTTGCATTAGGCCCGTCCACACCTAAAATAAATCATCGAGACGAATTGTCGCCGTTTCCCTTTAAACTTCGCCAAGCTGACGAATGTTATCGGCCAATTGCATTTGGTAAAGCAGAAAAGAAACGAGCAAATCCTTCTGAAGTTGGCCCGTTAACACCAAATGCCCTCCGTACCAGAGAACGGCCACATTGATTATCGTTTGGAATAGCTAAAGCAAATGGAGGGGTAAAGGCGCCCAAACCGGACATCCCGAATAGACAAATAGCCAACCGGACATCCCGAATAGACAAATAGCCAACCGGACATCCCGAATAGACAAATAGCCAACCGGACATCCCGAATAGACAAATAGCCAACCGGACATCCCGAATAGACAAATAGCCAACCGGACATCCCGAATAGACAAATAGCCAACCGGACATCCCGAATAGACAAATAGCCAACCGGACATCCCGAATAGACAAATAGCCAACCGGACATCCCGAATAGACAAATAGCCAACCGGACATCCCGAATAGACAAATAGCCAACCGAACATCCCGAATAGACAAATAGTCAACCGGACATCCCGAATAGACAAATAGCCAACCGGACATCCCGAATAGACAAATAGCCAACCGGACATCCCGAATAGACAAATAGCCAACCGGACATCCCGAATAGACAAATAGCCAACCGGACATCCCGAATAGACAAATGGCCAACCGGACATCCCGAATAGACAAATAGCCAACCGGACATCCCGAATAGACAAATAGCCAACCGGACATCCCGAATAGACAAATAGCCAACCGGACATCCCGAATAGACAAATAGCCAACCGGACATCCCGAATAGACAAATAGCCAACCGGACATCCCGAATAGACAAATAGCCAACCGGACATCCCGAATAGACAAATAGCCAACCGGACATCCCGAATAGACAAATAGCCAACCGAACATCCCGAATAGACAAATAGCTAACCGGACATCCCGAATAGACAAATAGTCAACCGGACATCCCGAATAGACAAATAGCCAACCGGACATCCCGAATAGACAAATAGCCAACCGAACATCCCGAATAGACAAATAGTCAACCGGACATCCCGAATAGACAAATAGCCAACCGGACATCCCGAATAGACAAATAGCCAACCGGACATCCCGAATAGACAAATAGCCAACCGGACATCCCGAATAGACAAATAGCCAACCGGACATCCCGAATAGACAAATAGCCAACCGGACATCCCGAATAGACAAATAGCCAACCGGACATCCCGAATAGACAAATAGCCAACCGGACATCCCGAATAGACAAATAGCCAACCGGACATCCCGAATAGACAAATAGCCAACCGGACATCCCGAATAGACAAATAGCCAACCGGACATCCCGAATAGACAAATAGCCAACCGGACATCCCGAATAGACAAATAGCCAACCGAACATCCCGAATAGACAAATAGCTAACCGGACATCCCGAATAGACAAATAGCCAACCGGACATCCCGAATAGACAAATAGCCAACCGGACATCCCGAATAGACAAATAGCCAACCGGACATCCCGAATAGACAAATAGCCAACCGGACATCCCGAATAGACAAATAGCCAACCGGACATCCCGAATAGACAAATGGCCAACCGGACATCCCGAATAGACAAATAGCCAACCGGACATCCCGAATAGACAAATAGCCAACCGGACATCCCGAATAGACAAATAGCCAACCGGACATCCCGAATAGACAAATAGCCAACCGGACATCCCGAATAGACAAATAGCCAACCGGACATCCCGAATAGACAAATGGCCAACCGGACATCCCGAATAGACAAATAGCCAACCGGACATCCCGAATAGACAAATGGCCAACCGGACATCCCGAATAGACAAATAGCCAACCGGACATCCCGAATAGACAAATAGCCAACCGGACATCCCGAATAGACAAATAGCCAACCGGACATCCCGAATAGACAAATAGCCAACCGGACATCCCGAATAGACAAATAGCCAACCGGACATCCCGAATAGACAAATAGCCCCCCCCCCAAATACTTAAACGTTAATTCCATTCAATTCCCTCCACACGCCGACCACTGACTTCTTCACTCACCTCACTAACCCACAAAAAAGCAACATATGCCACTGCCTTACGCTTGGTGACCGTCATTGTGATGGTCAGTTTGTCGTAGAAGCGAATGGATTCGAATTCCTCACAAGCGAAAGACCTTTCGATGGTTGGGGGGGGGGGTGGGGAGTTGGCATTGAATGGACGGACGGCCAACGATCGATCGATCGATCACCTGACAGTTCGCATTGTGGAGAGCACCTTAAACGAAACATTGCTTAAAGGCCCCCCCCCCTCTAGTCAATAAAATTTTGAAAATGTTTTGTTCGGGTTGACCCCATCCTCTCCCCCGCGGTCACCTCTTCCGCCACATCGTTGGAGTGAGCCACCGCTTCTTGGACCTTTTCGCTCAGAAACTAAACGGACGAACGTCCAAATGCCTTCCGCATAAAATAGTTCTCTCACGTCGTAGTAAATGCCAAAGATTTTGGAGGCTACCAAAATAATGGGGACGACAATAAATGGGACGAGAGAGAGCCGCCAACAGAGAGCCATCATGAAGAGCATTGAACCGCCCATTTGGACAGTGTTACGCAGAAAAACTGAAGGAAGGAAAGACAACGTTTTGGAGGGTCCGAGAATGACCGACTAACTGTTCACGTTGAGTGCAATTGTGTCCGACCTGAACACGACTTGAGGGTACTGTAGGGAAGCACCGTAACCCCTCCCCCTCCCCCCTCTCCCCACTCATAAACAAACATTGTGGTAGTGTCCGCCGTCAGCCGAGAAGTGATCTCGCCTGGGTAAAGGACATTTGTGAGGGACTTTATGGGATTAAACTGACCTGTTTTGTGCCGGTCGAAGAAGGCGACGTCTTGGCGAACCAAAGAGGCGAACTAAATGTTTGCCATTTTGCAAAAGTTTAGGAGGGCACCCTCACCAAATTATAGCGGATTGCCCGGTTGATCCGGTAAAATAAACAATTTTAGTAAAATTTTTTCACATTAAAACAAACCGGGAATAAGCATATTCAAATGATCCGCCACGAAAACCTCCCGCGATTGCTCTGAAAAAGGAATTTTTGATAGAAAAGGACGCACAAAGAACGGACGATATGATGGAGATGAACAGCATCAACTTGACCGAACTGACCAGGGAACCGTATTTATCACCAGAGGAGGAGACGACGCTGGCGATCACTTGGCCGGTGAAGTAGGGGATGAAAATGCGAGCTTATGGGGGGGGGGGGAGGAAGGAAGCTGCGACGGGGAAGGGGGCACTTACTGAGTGAGTAGATGAACAGCCAGGTGAACCCGCTGAAAGTTTGTTTGATAGGCTTTTGGGGCATTACAGCGGCGTTGAGAAGGGGAATCTGCCCATTCCCAAGACTTAGGTTTAACGAATCACCGAATTTTGTTGGGTCGGGTTGGGGTGGGGGGTGAAGATGGGAGGGGGAGGGTGAGGAGGTGGGGGTGGGAGAGAGGGGGGTGAGTGAGGGGGTGGGCGTGGGGGGGGGACTGACCGTCGAATCAAAAGGCTCTTTTCTAAAAGCTCTGTACCTGAGGTGCCACAACCACTCATTACGACAATATTGGAGAAGCCGAAGGACTAAATTAGTGAATATTGTTCTAAGTTTTCTCATTTATTCCCAATGAACTTTCCGATACAAAAGGTACGTAGATACCGCCACATTTGGCTACCGGTCTGAATCCCCCCCACGATGGATGGTTCAGTCCCGTACTGAAGCTAAGATTAAGCCTAACTTAGGCTTAAGCCACCCTGGCTTGGGGTTTGTTAGGCTTAGGCCTAAGCCTAAGCTTAGCTTAGACCAAGCTTAGGCTTAGGCTAAGACGTTGAGGGGATTCGGGAAGTTTTGGCTGTGGGGGGATTCAGACCGGAATCGCCACATTTTGCTTTTTTGCTTGCGAACCCCCCCCCCCCCACGGCCCACTCACTAATCACAAAGGTGCGCACGTCGGTGGTCACCGCCCCATTCTGCGGCAGACTCTGCTCACTGCCCTCCTCTTCGTGCCGTTCCCCCTCCTCTTCATCCTCCAACCGCTCATAAACATTCTCATTGCACTGCGCCGTGTGCAGGAAGGACAGCCAAAGACGATGAGCGATGATGGAAAACGAGAAATTGGCGAGGAGGAGGGCAATGTCCCCGGGAAAAATAATGCCGGTGTGGTCGGGGCCCGAGTTGTCGCTGAGCGCAAGAAATTTGGTGGGCGAGAAGGAGCAGAGGAGGATGCACAGGCCAAACGAGGCCTGGGAGAGGAGGCCAAGGGTGTGGGAGGCCTTAAACGGCGGAGGGGGGGGGGGGCTTTGGGTGGCGGTCAAAAATATGAATTGAAAACGGAACTTGAACGTTCTTGCAGAGAATAATGGCACATCCGAGCGAGATGAAAAGCGATCGGAGCACCGAAATGACGAAAAAATCCAAAACGGAACGGTTGAACACATAGGGAGCGCGTAACTGCTCGGTAAAGTGGCCAACGGAGGGCGACGAACCGTGGAAGCAGATGGAGCCGAACGTCACGGACAGATCCGTCAGAACAAACAGAAAAGTCCATAAAACACATCCCATCTCATTCCGCTTGACCATTCTGAAACATTGGACACAGTTTGAAGACAACGGAAAGGGAGTCAATTTTTGTTTTATGCATGGAAAGACAATTTAGGATGGCGGGCGAAGTGAACGGAGGAAGCCGAATTATCTTCACCCGAACAGTACGCCCGCCCCAATTGCAAAACGTTCACAGTCCACGCCATTGCAACAGCGACGCGGCCCGATGGTTTTGTAGACTTTCTCTAAAATAATGTCGAAAAAGATAAGAAAGACGACGGCGATGGTGAAAGAAAGGACTGATAATAAATGTTACACAGTCATAGTGAAGGTGAATGGATCACAAAACCTTTGCACAAAAGCGACGATGTTCAACAGAAGGATATATTCTATGTTTGTATCCAAACTTTATATGTATTCATTCATGAAAGAAACTCAATACGGGCATATTGGTGAATAAAAAGCACAATTTTCTTAAGAAAAATTAAAATTCAAAAATTTTCGCATGCGCCTTCAGCACCGCCTAACCATTTGTGGCACGAGTACCATCTTTAGGGGGTGTACCTTACAAATTAGTCCGGTTGCTTTCGGTAGATTATTAATCCCGAAAATTTCGCTCACTATCAGGTCCCGGCCCTATAGTACTATCGTATTTTCTCTATTGGTAGCCCCGGGGCTTCCATTTTTTAACGTATATTTTTGGCTAGCCAACAAAATGCCAAAGCTACGAAACTCCACGAAATGCCAACTCAGCCAAAAACCACGAAGGGTCACGCCGGACATAGCATCCTTAGCACCCGGCGGACGGTCGGTTTCAGCTCGTTAGAATTTAGTACGAATCCGTTGCGCCGGGAACCACTATGAAGAAAAGTTATGAACCACCAAAAGTTGGCCAAAATGGGTTGGCATTGTATTTTTTGAGTTTTAATTGAAATGTTGAGTGCATTTCGGCACCGGGTATGTTTCGGCACCAAATATAGTAAAACAATGTGAAAAATATGTAAAGCCTTTGAATTTTTTTGTTTCTTTTACTCGTTGTGGAGAAGTTTCTTTTTGCTTCTTTTGGTATGCAATGATAACATTCTGAAACTACTAACTTTATTTATAATTCAAAATATTGTATCAATTTTTTGTAAGAAATTTCAACTCGGGCTCAATTATTCTTCCGTCCGCATTCATTATCACACACTCTCACTGCTTCATCATCTATGTACTATCTCCCTGCTGGCAAATGTCTTGGGGGCGGCATAAATGGGTTCCGGACAAAGTCAGTAAAGTCGACGACGGCTGGATATCGATTTTTATCCGCTTTTCTTCTCTCGATGCCACAGAATGGAATGGGAAAATTGACCAATTCCGCCCGCTGCCACAGCCGCTTGTAGTCCACACGTTTAGTCTCTCAGCAAGCGAATATTTATTCAGCAAGCGCGACTTTTTTCGTGTTTATCCCTCAGACGGACAAAAGATCCGGTAATCCAAAGGAAAAAACTTTAAAAATTTGTATTGGGTCGCGGTCAATTTGCCTCGAATCGCGGTCCGCGCGCGAGTCCTGGCCTAAGATTTTGAAATTTTCCGAACATTTTTGGGTCCGGCATGCCGGATTCCGGACATTTTTGGGCATCCCGGTTACATCCCTGAAATACACATTTACTGATTATTTTTTAAATTCCGATTTTTTGTAATTCGGAACGGAATCCCTTCCCGGCTACATATGTACTTATGTAGGTTCTTTTCAAAATTCTATTCCTAACCCAAACTTCAATGGCTCGCCCCAACATTTTGCCTCCACCCGCATTTCCTCGTTTTATCTATTATCGATCGCTTTCCGCTCGTCCGGAGAAAGGGGAGCTCCCACGGGTTGGAGAGGGTTGTTTGGGGATGCAATAGATGGTCGGTCGTCGCCTCCTCGACGCGGGGAAGGGGGGGGGGGAGCGGGTAGGGGGTCTGTCAACTTCTCTCTGCCCGCAACCAACAAGTGCACTCTCATACGCACATTCTTCCTCCCTTCCCATTCATCTTCACCACCATCCGTGAATCGATCAGGTCTTCCTCATCCTAAATACATCCTCCAAATTTCCCCCCCCCCCCCCCCCCCCGCGTTTTTCTGCGTTATTTGCAATAAAAATGAGAGAATCTCCCAAAATTTTTAAATACATTTTATTGCTTTAAATGAAGTAAAGAAACTTTTTTTTTCAAAGGTTTCAGGTCAACTTTCCGTTAAGCTGCAGATGGATGTTGTGGCCAATAATAATGCCACCGCTAATAATGCCGAAATCAGCGTTTCTTCAGCTGCGTCCGGCGATAGTGTCAACAGAAACGTCCTTACTGGTGCCAAGAGCAAAAATGGTCACGTCCATTCGCACACAATGCAAATGAATGGGAAGTCGCACCAAAGCAAAGACGGACTCGAGAAAAAGAAGCCCATCCGACTGCAGAGTCCCGTCGGAGCACAGTCAGTCACATGGAATTGGAGTGCGGACGCGGCAGGATCTATAATAGGCATCGAGGTTCTCGACATTATAAGGTGGGTGAGTTGTGGAAGGCACTGGAAGGAGAACCCGAAAGCTTTGCCTAATAAACTGGAGGTTCGCCGATGGAGGCGTCTCACAAACTAAATTTTAATCCTTTTAACGACAAAATGTTAAGGTTGGTTATCTGCCACTATCCGGAATTTGACGAACCGTTGAAAGGGCGGCTTGAAAACGTGGATATTTCAAAGTATTTTCAAACATTAGCTTGGTCGATTTGGTCTTGGTGTGTTTCAACTTTTTTGAGAAAAAAACCTGTTGGCCGCTAGGCGCGTATTTAGGGGAGGGGGGGGGGGGTGGGACCCGGAAGGAAATTCCCCCTTCCCTAAAATGAAATTTGACAAAAATAAACAAGACCCTATTGTTTTACATTTTTACAATTTTTTGACCTTTTTCATAACAAATTGTCATCAAAACCCAGAAATCGAGAAAAATTGCTTAACAAAAATGCAAGGGAAAAATACACTTCTAAGAATCGACTTTCCCTCCCCCCCCCCTCCTCGAAAATATTTCCTATTTACGCCTCTGTTAGCCGCGGTTCTTGATGGGGTGGGATGTATTTACAGTTTTGTGCACATTTTAATATCCATGAAAATGCCAAGACTTAATCGAACAAGATTTAGTTAAATGCAACAATTTTAATTACACGTTTTTAGTTATGATCAGGTGCGGTCGCTGGCCAAAAAATTCAACAAGATCCTGAATCAGACGAACCAAATTGTAATTTTATTCGATCTTTGCTTTATGAATTCTTTTGTTTTTAGAGAAAGGAAGGACCTTCAAAAGTTAAGTCGAGAGAAATTCTGCATCAAATCGTCACTCGTTGCTATAACAGGGCCGTGGATAATGAGAAGGCGCTCAACAAACATTACGAGGCGTTCTCATCACAAACTTATGGCGAGACGAGTTTTGAGCGCATGAAGATGATAATTGACGAGATAAAACCAACTGAGGTGAACTGCTCGGACTCTCTCTAATTTTGCTTTTTCTCAGAAGGACGTCTTCGTCGATCTGGGCAGCGGGGTAGGACAATTAGTCATACAAATGGCGGGCGGATCTCAAGTGCAGAAAGCAGTTGGAATTGAAATTGCAAACCTCCCCGCGGATTTTGCAAGAAAGTTGGAGTCCGAATTCAAAAAGTACGTCGGATTTATAAACTGTGTCTTGGTCAGGGCCGTAACCAGAAAATTTTGTTGAGGGGGTGGGGGGCTAAGCCGAAAAAGTCGATTTTCAGGGGGTGTGCATTTTTGGGTTTTATTGCATTTTTCTTCTGTATTTTCCCTTAAAAAAGTTGGATTTTAGGGGTGTTTCCTTTTTATTGCTTTGTTAAAAAATTTTCAGAAATGTAATTGTTTTTTGCGAATTTTGAGAGGGGAGGGGGTGACGCCGCCAGGAAAATTTTTAATGACAATTTGTAAGAAAAATGGTTCAAAAATGATTGATTTGCAAACCATAGGGTCTTCCCTATGCTTTTTTTCTCAAAAAACATTTGGGGGGAGGGGCCTGCCCTCCCCCATAGTTACGGGCCTGGCTGGGCGTAGGTGGAAAAGGCATGTCTCGCTAATTTTAATGTTTATTTTTGAATCAGGTGGATGAACTGGTTTGGTCGCCAATTTCGCCCGTTTCAACTGAAACATGGTGACTTTTTGAATGAGGAGTACAGAAGACTGATCACTGAGGAGGCGACAATTATATTTGTCAATAATTTTGCCTTTCAATCCGACTTGGAGTTGCGCATAAAGCGCGAATTGCTAAGTGACCTCAAGCAGGGGACTCGGATCATCTCAACTAAGCCGTACGTACCTCTCAACAAACAGGGTGCTATCACCGACCGACAACTCAATGGTACGGGAAAAAATTGTTGCACGCTTCATACAAATTTTAGATATTTCTGTGATCACCGACGTTGCTGAGATGAAAGCGTGTCCAAATCCTTGTTCCTGGACCTCAGCATACGTCCCCTACTACCTCCACACCATCAACCGGAAGAAGCTGGAGATGTACTTTACACAACGAAACTCCTCACTCCGATGCAAATCGTCTGACGTTGGAAGTCGCCGTTCATCCACACCTAACTCGAAAACATCAAATTCCCGTGAATCCAGTTTGGATGTCCGGGACAAGTCATCAGACATCGGAAGGATTAATGGCGAAGATATTTGGTAATTTTTGTCAATTACACAAAAAATGTTCACTGAAATTTTAGTTTTGGCCCGACGACTCGGAGGAAATGGCACGAGTACGTAAATGATCTCGAACAACAAAAAAAGCGTAAGGGTGGTGCTGGTAGTTCATCGACGCCAGACGAACGAAGTGTCACCAACTCTTCTTCCAGTACACCCACGCCCTTAGGCGTTGCTGCTGCCCCTGCGTCAGCACCTTCGTCTCTGATAAACCACACCATCAACAATTTGCAAAATATCGTGGCGCCTCAAAAAATCTTCATTGATAACAGCTTAAAAAAGTCTTCAGTGATTGAGTTGGTGAATTCAATAAAGGAAGAACCGTTCGCGGAAAGTTCTCCGCCATTGGTGGACACTGCGATTGTATCAACACCGACAAATGCATTGATACTCACTTCGAATATTTTGCATCAGCAACAAAATCATTCTCTTATTGGCTCGCCAAAATTCGGTGATTATTTGTTGGATAGCTTTTTTTATTCAATTACTTAGAACCGATAACGCCAGTCACTAACAAACATGACGGAGACGGCGGTAGCGGCAAGAAACAAGCGGCAAAAAGGAGCTACGAGCGCAAGGAAAAGGTGCCAACAGCGGCAGGTGGAAAACGCGGACGGCCCAGCAAAGCTGATAAAATGTTGGGGACACACACGAGTCCGAAGATGCCCCGATTGTCGGACGACGCAAAGGACGGCATGGAAGTGATGCATCAAATGACACTTTCGGTACAAGCGGTAAATGCTCTCCTATTGTGGCTGTGTTTATTCCAATATTAGGGGAAACCGATTGATCCCGCTTCGATATTGGCCGACATGGTTGAAGCGAGACGGATTACGACGTCAATAAACACACCGGACCTAATTCTGCCGTTTCCCAACCTGAACAGTGCATCTGCCGGCCCATCTAATCTTGGGGGAGACGTGCATAGTCAAAAATATGCAGAGAGATATCCGGGTCTAACCAATTTTCTGGGTACTTGTTATTGGAATGGAACTTGAAATTTATTAACTAACTTACAGAAAAGATGAAAGGTGTATATGAGAACATGTTCGACGATTTTTATGCTTCGAAACGAGCTACCAATGACGTGGTATTCTGGTTTTGGTAAACATTAGAAACTAAATTCTCTTAAGCCGGGTGCTCATGCTAACACTACCAACGACACTCCTGCCAAGTCGAATACAGACTCCTCTAGTCTGCACTTCCGCTCTATTCTCGATCAGACGCCGATTAAACGACATTTGGCTGAAGACCTCGTTGATTTGGGCAGCAGTGGTGGCAGCGGTTCGTCTGGCGGTTGGCACCCGATTGCGGCATCTGACGACAGCAACAAGTCGTTGAACAGAATTGAGCAGTGTGAAAAACGGGTAGAAGGTTGCCGAAAGAGAGTGGCCGAGAAGTTTCAGGATTTTCAAGCAGAAATTCAGCAGGTCGGTTGATCTTTTATTCGTTAGTGTTTGATTTGGTACATCTACGAAAAATATGAGATGTTACTTAGTTGAACGAAGAAGTGGACACACTTTTGAATGAATTGCGCCAGCAACACCAACAAAGGCAGATTGACAGCCAAACACAGCAGAAGCAACTTCAACATCAGCAAATATTGGCACAACAACAATTAATTGCGTCTGCACAGGTGGGCGACAATTGTATTTTTGCACTTGGATTAATTTGTGAAGACAAATGGGAGAAGTAGAAAGCATTTTTTTTAATCTTTATTTGCTAACATAACCATTCGTTATTTCAGGTGCAACTTGCCGCGACACAACAAAGCGTTGCCGCTCAACAACATCAGCCGCAATCATTTCAGCAGCAGCAAGCAGTGAATGCGCAAATGAATCAGGTGATTTTAAATATTTTCACTTTTCATTATTTTCAATCAATAGCAATTAAGGAAAAGTTACTGATTCTTCCAGTATTTAAGGCATTGATTGCTGCAGTCACCAACAACCAGCTGGAGCTGATCATCAACGAGATTCAAGCACAATATTCGCGTCAACTCACTGCCCAACAACTGCTTGTCCAACTGTCCCAGCTGAATTTCCTTGGCAACATTCCCCCACAAGACATATCTACACTCCAAAGTATCGCTTCCGGCGCCGCACTGAACGAAGTGGTACATCAGATGAGCCCTGTGGCTGCAGCTACGCTCCATAGTCCACTCTCTTCCGCTGGTCCTCAGAAACTCCCGCCAGGCCCTTCACCCGTACAACAACATCTGGCGACAGTTGTTAGCAACAGCAACGGATCTGTGGGCGTGCAAAATTTTCTTAGCAGCTTGGAGTCGCTGAACAATGTTTCGGCTGGATGTTCTGCTACACCCACCAACGTTTGTGCCAATTTGTCAGCTGTTGCTGTCGAAGTTGGTCATACGGCGAGCAATCTCGGGGTTGTATCCAGGGGCGCTTTGAGTGATTACTTAAAATGGTTTAGGCCAATTCGACTAGTCCCACTGGCAGTAGTCAACATCATCCAATTGGCCAACCGACCTCTCTTTCTTTGCGCCAAGTCAGTCAGAATTTTCCCTGCCCGTCATCCGGGATTACTTCCTCCGCTGTTCCCACTTCATCCTGCTCACAATCAGTCAGCGGTGCCTCTACATCGCAACTTACTCGAGAATCGACTGTGGCCGAGGTAGGTTTTCATGAAACTCGTCAATTCCAGTGGCTCCATTTTTAGGTTGTTGCTGAAGTGGCTGCTCTGCCAACGACTGTGCCAAGAAAACCATTTCGGCCAAGGCCAGCACGGACAAGCGGAGTTGGTGGAAAACGTGGCGGTCAAAATGCGCAAAAACAACAGACGGCGGACGACCCGAAGAAGCAGGAAGAAATTGAGCGCCAAATCCAGGTATTTTCATGACATTGTTAAAAGAAAAAAATGATGACAAGTGTATTTGTTAGTCTACCTCCGTTTTCTGTTTGCTTTAGGCGTTTAAATTGGAAGTTAAGGATATTGTCGCCAAGGCGCTGGAAGTTGACTCTGCAGCCAAATATGCGGAGAAAGAGCGCAAAGCAAGGGGCGGTGAGAAAAGGAGCAAAGATAAGAATGGAAGTGCCGCTGCTGTTTCAACTTTAATTCCTTCGACATCGTCAACATCGACGCTGCCCACAACGACGTCGAGTGCCCTTCTCGACAAAGCCCTGCCTCCGGTGATCATGCAAAATTTTCTCACCGCGGCTGTTGCTGCACAACGTAAACAACTTCAACAGCAGCAATCGCTGTCGTGTGGGTATGCGAATGATGCTCTGTCGTTAGACAACGAGAGAAATTGGAAATCTTTGAGCGTTGCTTCGGGATGCGTCAACGATTTTCAATTACACTCAATCGATGGTTCATCGATTAATCAACAGCTGCAACAACCAATCGAAACGCAAAGTCCGTCGTCTTCCACTGCCTCAATTTCCATCCAGTCGCATTTCCCCTTCACACCTTCCTCCATTTCATTGGCCATCCAAGGCGCCGGTCTTGTCGGGTCGCAGCAGTTCACCGCCTCCAACAGCTCAATGGGAACCCCTCAACCTCCAATGACGACGACCGAACGCAACAACAGCTCGCCGATGTTTTTACATCCCAAAGGAAGTTGTTCCCCTCCATTCATCTCTCTGAATCTCCCGCCTACCACTTCCGCCGCACTTGTGACTCCACCGACCAATGTCGTTGTTAAGGTGGAGCCTAAACTGCCACCGATTTCAACAAGTGGGGGTGGCTGTAACAATGGCTTGCTCTCGGCCCCGCCCTCAACGATGCCATAGCAAAGAAGAGATATTTTATCCATTTGAAAGCGATTATTATTTTAAGCAATTTGATTATGGCCAGTGTACCTCTTCCACATCACCTTTCTTTGTGACCGTGCTGCTTTTGCTCCTATTTGGACGCCTATCCCAACCAAAACCCATCATCCCCGTCGCTTACTTATTAAGCTCTCACCTCTGAGATTTGAAAAGATCATTCGATTTTGCCCCTTTTAACTTCCTTCCCTCCCTTTATCACTCCCAAAGCACTGCCGCGTCGTATTTTTAAGAGAACATTGGCAAAGGCCATTATTATTGTATGAATCATCATTCCTTTCCATCAACCCCATCCTTTTTTCCGTATGAATTTATTGAACAATTTCACTGATGAATAGTTTATTTTATTGTGTTGTACAATAAAATTGAGGAGGTATAAAACCAAATGAAAAAACATTTTTGATTGGGTGCAACCAGCGATGGCACCTTTCATTTGTCACTTTCTCAGATTTGATTTCCCTGGCCTCAATAACCCCTCGAATTTTGCATAGCTTTTAAGAAAAAATTTTTTTTTTCAAAAATGGGTGGTACAAACTTATTATTACACAAACTAGACTATTACCGGGCTTTTCAGTGGATTTGACAACTTTATAACAGTGGGGAGATTTTGACTGTGGTGGGGGGATACGGCTGTTTTCAAGTGGCATTCGAAACATTCTTGATTGTGTGGTATTCAAACTGGTCTGCACGAATTAAACATGTTCTGGATAATCTGAGATGTTTCGTCCGAACCTAACGGCAAAATTATCCTACCAACACACAAACATGAGACTCCCCCCCCCCTCAACTCATCAACGCTAGCCGGCTTAATAGAACAAGTTTATACGTACTGTAGAAACAAAAGATCACCATTTATCCGTCAACAAATAAAGACTAACAAGCAACCAGAGATGTCAGGTCAATATAATCCAAACATTTTCATATCAGCAAACCATCGGATTAAACCTTGTTGAAGGCGACGACATCGACCGATTGGACCAAGTCTTCAAAACCTGCAAATGATTTCGTAGAAAATAAATGAGAGAGAACTTGCCTGTCATCTCTTCCTCTAGCCAATCTGTCGACACTTTCTCATCCTCGACGCAGCAACAGATCTTAAACGTCGAAAATCATTAGCAGGGCGGTATGATGAGTGTTGTAAGGATGAAGTAGCAAAAATACCTGGAGTTTCTGAACGCCAAATGCCACTGGCAAAATCTTCGAAGCGCCCCAAACGAGCCCATCACATTTGATGGAACGAACTTTCTCTTCAATGTCTTTGGTGTCAATTGTGTCGTCCCAAGGCTTCACGTCGTAAATTACGTTAGACTTGGCCACCGGCCCAGGTTTCTTCGCCTTCTTCTCCGCGTAAGCCTTCAAACGCTCCTCGGTGATGCGCTTTTTCTCTTCATCGTCACTGCCGTCATCTCCGAAAAGATCAAAGTCCTCCTGAAGATCAGTATTTATTTATGTATTAAACCAAGAAGCCGTCAATTTACATCTCCTTTCTTTGCAGGCGTCCCTTCTTTGGCTGCGACTGTCTGTGGAGAACCTCCAGTTTTCATCGGCCAACTAAAAATGTGTATTAACCAGAGGTCGCATCTGTACTTATTTATCAGAAAACTGATTTTGAGGCCGAATCTACAAATTCAAAATGTACTGATTTGGACAGAAATGTACTGATTTCAGCTCGGCGTCTGATTTTCAAGGATAATTCGTAATTTTTGGGCCAATTTTAAAACAAATTCCGTCAAAAATCCTAAAATCTTCCCGAAGGCGCCTATCGGCACCGCCGACTCCCCTCCCATTCCTAAAAAAAGCAACCGTATTTGGTTGCAATCTCTTAACAAAATATGAGCAAAACTGCTAATTTTTCTCACAAATTACGTATCAATCAACTCATGTATCTCGGCATAGAATGCTCGCCCAATCAAAATTTTGAAACCATCCATACTCGATGAGTTGATTGATATATAATTTGCAAGAAGCAAGTTTTTGATAACCAGTTTTTCATATAATTCAAATAAAAAGTACGCTGAGCGCTCTGCATCGTCGTAGCTCTTGATGTGTTTGTACCAACGGTCAATGTGAGGATACTCTTTCGCAGAAGGAGCCATTGTGAGACTTTTAAACACATACTGGTCTTCTTGAGACGGAAGAAACCTAAAAGCAAAGTTGTTCTTAGCTAAAATATTCCCAATGAAACCCGTGAAGGTAAGCACGAGACGACAAACAATTGTTGAATTCAGTCAGCTCTTTGCTGGTCACTGCCACCCCATTGTGAGCTTGTTGCTGAGCCATTTAAAGTGAAAAGCAGCTAACCTGTCAAAACTCATAAAAATTGGGACAAAGAAGGCACTTATGTAGCCAGGGAGGTCGACTGATTTGCAGCGGTGAGGGGGAGGGGGGGGGTGGGTCGACAACATTTTGACCAGTGGGATGCCATAACTTATTTTAAGTCGAGAGTTTTTTTTATCGTTTTTGTATTTGTTGTATCCTCAATGCCTCACGAAGAGCTAAAAAATTTCACCAAAACCCAAAAAAAAAAACACAAAAAAACATTTCTCTGAATTTTTACCGAAAAGAATGCATCATTGTAGGTCGAGATTTTCATGCATAAACTATAGACCCTAATGGTCAAAAAAATTTTTTTAACGCTTTCACCACCGCATCCCCTGCTAGACGGCATACAGGTATCATGGGGTTTAAAAGCTGTTTTAGGAATAGGCGGAACCCCTATTTTGTTAAAAAGTGCAAAAAAAGAAGAAATTCGGGAAGCCATACCGGGGAGCTTACCATAGCGGAACTTCAACGTAGGTTCAATCACTGACTACGAATTTGCCATTAGAAAATATGAGAATTTAGTGGGTTTGTTGATGAAAAATAAGAGAGCCTCCCCTGTGGTTTTGCATAAATTGTAAAAAAACCCGACCCTCCCGGCTTAACCCAGCGACCCCCCGGCTACATACATAAGCTGCCCAAAACAGTAGCGTGACGATTTTTAGGACTACAAAGTTTTAAAATAGGTACCTAAATAGGAGAGGAAAAAAGTGCCAAAATAGGCTTCAAAACCCTGGTTCATAAGCAAAAAACTTTTATTTATTTGGTATACTACTAATCAATTCGGAAAAACGTCGTTTATGGAGAGTAATAAGTTGATTCATAACCACAAGCGACTCCCTCGCTCCCTAATGAACGAATCTGACAGAAAAAAATTTACGCGTAACCATTTTAAGCGTTATGAGCTCTGAACTGAAATGTCCCTTACAATGGGGACTCAGTTGTTCCTTTTTCTCGACTTTTGAATTTTTTATTTTTTAAAAAAGATTTTATGGTCGTGTATTTTTTTCCAATGGTCGTGTAACTTTCTTATGGTCTTGTATGTAAACTGCAATAGAGTCTGAAATTTTATTTCTGGAAAGTACATCTTTTAAGGGTTTGATGTTTGTTTAGGAAAATTGGATTTAAATGCATCTTTTAAAATTCGGATCAGTTTTTGCATTATATACAAATGTGCAGCGACAATTTGCGCAACCTGGACCATCTTTGGTAAGTTTAGTTTTCTTTTGAACATAGAAGACGAGACGATCAAAAAGAAAGTTTACTTGTAAGGAAGCGTCTCCCTTTGTGGGGCTCTCCTCCTCATACGAAATTTGTTTTTAGATTCCTTCAAGCAATTTTGCTGGTCATAGAGCGAGATTCGCACGTTTTCTGTCATCGAAACCAGAAAGGAGAAATACAAATTTTGTTGCAAATTTTATCGAAAACATAAAGGACGAACTTAGAAGAAACAAAGAATTGCAGGTTTGATGAAGCGATGGTTAGACATTTCCATTGATTACTTTAGGAAAATAAAAAGCTTTTGGAAGAGCGCCTTAAACAACTCAATGATAGTGAAGTGCGAAGGAAATACGTATATATTTGTTTGATTATATTGATTATTTTTTTGCTTTAATAGGAAAAAATTTCCAAAGAATCTGCAGAAAGTACTGATGTCATCAAACATCATTTGAAGGAGTTCACAGATCATATCAATTCGGTCAGTTCTAAGCAATAAATGGTGCGGCAGGACAAGGGCTGTAGCTAGGGGGGAGAGGCAGGGGCGTAGCCAGAAAAAAATTTCGGAGGGGGGGAATTGATCCATCTGAGCGCGGCGCTCAGATGACAATCCCATTTGAGCGCCAGGAACGGCCCGGCGGTGCCGATAGGCGCCGCCAGGAAAAATTTTTTGATTTTTGATGGCAATTTGTTAAGAAAATTGCCTGGATACGCCAGTGGGGAGAGGGGGTCATGCCCCCTCGAAATGTTTTTTTTGAGAAAAAAAACCCATAGGGGGATCCTTTTATTATGCAAAATTAGTAATTTTTGACCATTTTCTTAAAAAATCGTACAACACTCAAACAAATTTTCCCGGCGGCACCGCCGACCCCTCCCATTCCTAAAAAGTCAAAAAATTACCATATTTTTAATTGGTTGTAAATCTCTTAACAAGTTGGGTCAAAAATTCAAAATTTTCTCGGCGACGCCTATCAGCAACACCGACCCCCGCCCCATAGAGTGGAGATTCTCAAAAATAATTGTATGTTTATTCCTTAACAAACATACAATAAATACGGAAAATACACCCCAAAAAATAGAATATTTAAAGTCCGTCAAAAAAATTCAAAAAAAATTTCCCGGTGGCGCCTGTCGGCTCCGCCGGACCTCCCAGACTACCGAGAGTCGATAAAAGGCTAAATTTTTTTGATGGAATTTAGAACTAAATTGTGCTTTCATTTTCAGGTGGTTTCCAATGTTAAAGATTCAAAATTGGGACAAGACGCAATTCAACAGTTAAAGATTGCAGCAGAAACCGCAGAAAGAGTTGCCCAACAGGTGGGCGAGATGCAGGCGTGCAAACAGGTGTCCTATGTGGCCAAGGAAATTGACCGATTGGCCGATGTTCGAATGTACAGAAGGCCGGGTTTGTGAGGCGTTTGATGGCATTGGGGAGCGTCAGTTATCTTAGTTGGAATTTTCTTTTAGACGAACTAAAACTTCGGACGAGTCCTTTTTACTCAACTTTTTCTAACAGAACAGTCGAGGCAAATCCGTGAGATTCAGAAATTTGACCATTCGGTGAAATCGTATTTCAGGGAAGCGACTGGAATTGAACTCCACAAAGAGTCGCGTTGGTATGCCGGTTGGAAAGCGTTTACCGAGTCCAATTCTTATTACAATAGTATTAGACTCGAC
Organism: Globodera rostochiensis; assembly: GCA_018350325.1. NCBI lineage: Eukaryota > Metazoa > Nematoda > Chromadorea > Rhabditida > Heteroderidae > Globodera > Globodera rostochiensis. Next base: position 3,117,744 of record JAEVLN010000011.1, read on the forward strand.
AGTTTGGCATTCCAAAATCCAGTTTTAAGAAGTTCTCGATTGGAAAACCCGAATTGACGAAAGTGAGAATGTTTTTGTTCGGACGATGCGTGGTACGCTTGAACGTGTTCAGCTCGCATTTGGTCATTTGGTTTTTTGCATTGTTTTGGGAACGGACGGACGATTCGGTCGGATTTCCTTTTGGATAAAGTTAGTCATTCGATCGGAAAGGAAAATGAATGAACTTTTTGCGCAGTTCATTTCTTCTCTGGAATTTCAGACTTATAATATCAAAAGTTTGATGGAGCTCCGTCTGGTCTGCCTGTCGTTCGTTTTCTAAGCCTAAACGTTTATAAGTCTTAATTCTTCAGAGTCCAAGGATAACGTGTCGGAGGTGCTAACGGCGATTTCAAAAATTGACCCGGAATTCGACAAAATGGAATGGCTTCGTTTTTGTGAGAAGGAAATGATTCCAAACATTCTTGAAGCAACTTACCAGATGAACTTTGATGTTCTCCAGGACTGGTGTTACGAGAAGGTGACTAATTTCTCTGAATTACAATTTTATTTTTGTTAAAGGCGTTCAATATGATTGCGAATGTGATCAAGGAATATGCAAAAATTGGGTTTCATACCAGAGATTCTCGAATTATCGATGTCAGCAAAGTGGAGGTAATTTGCGGGTGATATATTGTCAAAATTGTGATTTCCCCATAAGTTGGTGACCGGGAATATGACAGACCAGGGTCCAACGTTGGTCATCCAATTCCAAGTGTTTATGATCAACGTAGTGAAGAACAGCGAGGGAAAGGTCGTTCAAGGTGACCCTGACAAAGCGGTTCGAGTGAGGCACATTTGGGTGAGGAGTTTGGGGGTTTCAAAAAAGTCGGAAAGTTGCTGAACTAATCGCAATTCAGGTTATATGTCGTGATATGGAGGAATTTAACCCGGCAACGGCTTGGAAATTACTGGAGCTTCACATGGTGAAAGAGGACCTGTTTCTTTAGCGCACATTTATTTGACGAAGTCGTATTCGATTTTTTATGTTTATTTTGTTAACGGAATAAATTGCTAAACTTATTTATTGGTTTCATTTTCTCCTAATAATACAATACATAAACTTAGTTGTTTTCCTATTTTGAATATAATTTTTATTTGCTGTGCATGGAAAAACACCAAAAAAGGTTTTGAATGGAGCAGGAAGCATTTTACACCGTTGGGGAGTTCGACAGAAGCAGGGTTGATCTGAATAAACCGGCGATGACTGTTGAGGAGTACATGCAACAGGTTGGGGACGTTCGTTTCTGTTTGGGCCGCATTAATTGTTTGCTTATTGTTAGTTTAGTGAAGTTTAGTGATATGTCAGAATCAAAAAACGATAATTAGACAATTCGCACTTTGGGGTTATATTGTGGACCCCCGGTTCTGCCGTGAAACTTCAAACGGGAGTCAAAAAAACCTGAGCCGGAAATTCGACGCATTGCTAAATGTTTTCAAAGGTTGTCGCCGGTCGTGAGTTGTTGCCCGACGTTGCCGTGGCTCCCGCTGAAGTTCTTAAACGGGTTAGTGCCACATCCTCGAAGATGTACAACGTCCCGGGGATGCGCGAAAATTCGCACACGTTCACTAACCGATTCGGACCAAACAAGGAATGGTGTGTTACGAAGGTTGTTCCGTTTTGATTTCTCGTGAAATTGGTTTTGTTCAGAGCAACGAATTCTCCCGGAGCAGATCTGTGATTGAATCCATTAAAGTGCCGGACGATCCTCTCAAAGATATTAAATTGCCTCCCGTTGTAATTTTCCCATGGACGGTTTATGCACAGTCCTCCAATTTCAGAGTGATTCAATGCGTTGGTGTCAGGTGTGTTTCGAGAGCAGATTGGAGGGTTTCAAAATTGAGCCGGAACATGAGCAGTGCTTCGCCCACCATAAGGGCACTCCGCCCACAGTGGCATTGACTACGAGTCTCAACGACAACCAAGTCAACGAGCTCATCATCCATCAAGTCAATGTACGCTCGATAATTGTGGTTATACCTTTTTTGTATCATTCATTTGCAGTACATGCTCAGTAAGGGACAAACCCGCGCAACTTTACAGTGGCTTTATGCTTTACTTTTGGTGGTCAAAAAACCGCTGTTGCACGAGGTGTGCAGTTCGTTGCGCGACTTTTGTCGGAAGTGCAAGGAATGGCGATCGGAGCTGGACGAGGATGAGGAAGAGACAAATTACCAACTGAGCTTCTTCATCTCCATCATTTCCATTTACTTTGCGCAACGTGATCTCGCAGATCACCCATAAAAACAAAAGTTGTGGTTTTGCTCATTCATCAGCAATTAGTGGGCCGCGTCCTGTCATCTTCAGTCGATATTATCTCACTTTTTCAGTGGTTAAAGAAACAATCATTTCTTGAACTGTCATTTGTTGAATACATTTATTTTATGCATCAAAGAGTAATCGAAAGCATTTTGAGTCTATCGGTTTCGAGGCCTGCCTATTTTATTCATTTGGAGTGGTGGTGCTGAATTTTGATTAACCTTGCGACGGTGGTACTGATCTTGTGTTTCTGCCGCGGTGCTATTTTTGAAGTAGTCTTTGTGCGCATGCCAATTTTAAACATTTTATCAAGGATTGTGTAGTTCGTTGTCCGTTCCAGGGATGGGCGGAATTCCGTTGTTTTTTGGCCTTTTTCCGTTAAAATGTCCTTTTTAACTGAAAAAATATGTACCCCCCAAGAAAATTTTCCTGACGGCGCCGTCGGACTGGTTAATTATAAGAAACTATGCAATAAAAATCTTAAAATGGGCTTAAGAAGGCCGCTGAAAAAAAGATAACCTTGAATTTTAAAATAAATACTGTTAATATTTCAAAAAATATTTATTAAAATAAATTATTAAAAAAAAAAATAATTTTTTTAATTCACTTCAAAAAATTTTCCCGTTGTTTTTGGGCCGTGCGTTTTCCGTTAAAAAAATCTTTCCGTTTTTTAAAATAAATTTGCGCCCTCCCTGGTCCGTTGCTTAAGATGATGTGCAGCTTTTATTGCCATCGGATTGACAAAGGCTGAGAAATTGTGCGGCGTTATTACATTCATTTAGAAAAATGCATCTTTTTGGCCGCAAAGGGAAAAAAGTTGGCGGCATCGTTGGGAAGACGGGCAAGGAGGTGGCACAACAACAGCAGCGATTGCTTCAGTTGCGCGTTTTGGGTGTGCCTTTGGCCCAGGCTGTGCGCAACAATCCCAGCTACGACGGTGTGCCGGTGCCCGCAGTCGTGCGCGAGTGTCTCGACTTCATTTCGCTCTATGGCACGTCGGCCATTTCTTATGCCGGGAATCGCCCGTTTAGGCCTTCAGGTTGAGGGCGTTTACCGAGTGTCTTCTCCAAAATCGCGACTCGACGACTTGGAGAAGCTGACCAACGATGGGCGGATGGACCAAATCGTCTTCCAGGTCTGTTTTGGCCATTTTCTTTAGCTTTCTGTTTCCGGGTTTATAAATCGTTTTAGGACGCACACGAAGCCGCGGGCCTTTTGAAACGCTTTTTACACCAACTTCCGGAAAATATTCTTACGCCCCAACTCAGCCATCGGTTCGATAGAGAAGCAAATGGTAAAACATTCCAAAAGCCATCCATTGTCCCTTCGGGGTGTAACCTTCTCCCCCCCCCCCCCCGGGGGTACGCCCTTGATTGTCCCAAACAATTCTCCAAGAGTGCCAATGCGTCGACCTCTGTCGGTGTTCGGCGGCTGTTCGACTCAAAGAATTGCTCCTCCAATTGCCCTCCGAGAATTTCCATCTGTTGGCCTTCGTTTTCCGAAATGTGCAATTGGTCATCCAAAAGGTTTGCTGATAGGTCCCCGTCAACTTTGCCAAATGTTACACTTATGTCCAAAATTTGCAGGAAAGTGCCAACAAAATGAGTTTGCCAGCGATGGGCGTCCTTCTCCAGGCGATGCTGGACCTGCCGAGAAATGTAGTGAAGCTTTTCATCACAAACGCTGCGGGGCCCACCACCGAAGGGGGACCAAGCAGTACAGTCCAACTGTTTGACTCGGTGGACATTGGGCCGTAAGTTTCATTTTTTGACAAAAAGAAAGGGAATGAAATAAAAAAGTGATTAGAAAGTGCTAATTGCGAAATGATTTGTCCCTTCGCCCCTCCGGCGGTTTGGTCGTCGATCGCTTTCTCTCTCTTTCTCTTCGCCGTCTTCGACTTTTTCTGCGTTTTTGGCTCTTTCTTTTGTCTTTCCGTCGTCCTAAAAAGTTCGGCCGCCGTTTCCCTTCGATTTTTGTGTCCTTTTCACCTTTCTCCGTGCCACGATTATAATGCAAAATGCCGTAGAAATAACCAAAAGAGTGACCACAACGCCGGACAGCAACGAATTCGCCTCCTTTTTAACCACCGACTTCTCCCCATATTTTACTGCGTTTATGTCATATTTTGGCCTCCGTCCGTCCTCCAATTGGCCGCTTTCCAATGCGGTAAAGTTCAAATGATCATTTGAATCGCTTCCGACGAGCAGAGTCATCTGCTGGTGAACAAATAATGGCTTCTGTTTTTGTTGACCATGTCTTACCGATTTCCAGTCGATGGTCGCATTTTCTTTTCCAAAAACGACCCCTTCGGGGCCAATTGGCGTCGTTGTCGTTGCCTGCGTCACGTCAGCAGTTGTCGGCGTCGTGTCCGCCCTTTCGTCGTATTCCAATTCGCTGGCGTTTGCCCTCAATAATTCGAAAATGGAGGCGCCCTTTCGCGTGAATGGCCTTTCGCATTTTGTGCCTTCGCTGTTTCGCAGTTCAAATTTGTGTTTTTCGTTCGCGGCACTTTTATATAACGCGTCGACTTTCCTTACGACTAAAAACATTTTCCGTTTCATTAAAACCTTTCCATTCACTTTTCTGCATTTTCTCATCGCATAGCCAACGGTTTTCTGAGAGGTCCAACACTTTTAATGCATTCATTCCTTCCAATAAAGTAACTTCCAATGTCTTCAACTCATTTTTGGAAAGATTCAGCAATTCTATCGGGGAGCTTTTGGCCGATTGGTTGTCGTTCTGTTCGATTTCAATTGAAGAAATGTTCGAAGAGGACAAATCCAACTCCTGAAAAGACAAAAGAAAGGCGGCCTTTTAGGGACGGAGGACGATTCGTTCCCGGCCGATTCGTTCACCCCCGATTCGTTCCCCTTTTCAGAAGTTTTTTCGTTATAACTTCTTTCAAGTCTAACCAAATCAAGCATTTTCGATATCATTCGAAAGCTTACAACTAGTAGAAAAAAGCAAAAGCTAAGCGATTGGCCAAATCTCAAAAAAGTTATGGCCAATTGTGGCCAAAAAAACGGTTTCTGGCCATAACTTTTTTGAGATTTGGCCAATCGCTTAGCTTTTGCTTTTGAAAGCTTCTACTAGTTGTAAGCTTTCGAATGATACCAAAAATGTTTGATTTGGTTAGCTTTGAAAGAAGTTATAACGAAAAAACTTTTGAAAAGAGAACGAATCGGGGGTGAACGAATCGGCCGGGAACGAATCGTCTTTTTACCCCTTTTTAGTCCATAAATCCCAACCAGCCCTAGTAATTTACCTTAAGATTTGGCAACTTAAAGACTTTTGCCGACACTTTCGCCAAAAGCGTGCCGCTGATGTTCAAGTAGCGCAATTGGTCCAATCCGACGAATGTGTCGGGTTCAATCTTTTAATTGGCATATTTGAGTCTAATTAGCATATTTGAATCTTTTCTTGGCCTTCACCTCTCTCAGTGCTTCGTTATTCCTCACATCCAACCGCCGTAGCCTTTTGCCCATCCCCCCGAAGGAAGTGCCGTTCAACTTCCTCAGATCGTTCCATCCAATCTCGAGACTTTGCAGCGCGGGCAAATCTTGCCATAATTTGTTCGGCAGTTCTCTGAATTCATTCACTTTTACGCAATGGACTCGGAAAACCGAATGAAATTCCCAGCAAGCGATAGGAACTGCAAATTGTGAAGGCCTTTGAAGGGTTCGTCCATTAACCGTTCGATCAGATTAACGCGGAGGTCCAACTGTTTGTTTGGAATGAAAGTGTTGGGTCGGTCTTTGAACGGACGGACTTTACCCATTCCAGGGCAGGGAATTGCGCAAATCCGCCCATGTTCAGTATTTTTAAATTGCATCCGCTCAGAATAAATCTTTTCAATTTACTCAAATTTTGAAAAGATTCAAATTGCTCCGTTGAAAGAATGCCGTCCATTTGTGATATGTCGAGACTCTTTTTCGTAAGATTTATTCTAATTAATTATTGGAGTGACGGACCTCCAGTGTTTCCAACTGTCCTATTTGCGTTAGCAATGTCGAACTTGCAAAATTATGCTCTCCGATCATCAGATTTTTGATGTTGGTTAATTGACTTAAACTTCCGTTCTCGACAGAGGAAGAGAGCAAATTCCCCGCAATGTTTAGCGTCTCCACCTGAAACTTATTTTGTTGTTGGTGTTAATTTTCCTATTCATTTGCCATTTGAAGTCCGGCAAAGTCGGCCCTTCCCAATGCCGACATTTTGTTGTTTGCTAGCGAAAGCCTCCTCAGCTTGGGCGCTTTCGCAATAAGCTTTGTTGGCATTTTCTCCAAATTGCATTCCTCGATCACCAATTCCACAAGAGAATCGAAATTGCCAATTGAATTTTCTTCAAAATTTAGGTACGGGTTCCCTCTGCACTTTTTGATTTCCAATTGCGTCAAATCGGCAAAATGGGGTCCCGACAGAAATTGGCCTTTTTGGCTTGAAATGCCCTCCACCTCCGCGAAGTCAACGTGGTCCAGAAATATCTGCAAATTGACTGCCTCTAAATTGTGAATTGATTGTCTTTACCCTTCCGACACTTTTATTAGATTTTGCCACGAGTTCGATGGTCCCTCGCAAATCCGCAATTTTAGTGCCGTAAATGCAAGTGATTGAAATTAGCTGGTCGTCGTACGTCGCCTCTTTTCCTCCCAATAATTCGTCGTTTGAATATTCTGGGCCGCAGAGACAGGTAATTTTGGTCAGTTGCTCAGAATTGAGATGGTCCAGAGAGGAAATTGTCTGGAAGGCTTCCAGATCCGGACATCCGAGAACCCTTCTCGAGCTGATGGAGCCGTGCGGGGAATACGCCTCGTGGGCCTGGGGGGTGAGGCACAGAATAAGGCAGAAAAAGAATGTCGATGCCAGCATTTCCGTCATCTTTTAGTGGCTGCTTTCTGTGATTACGAAATATTGGTTAATGTTTTGATGGGTATGGGAAGTTTCGGCGAATTTGCCGATTCTTTTTCCTATTGATAAACGTTTTCCTCGTCATCCGTCCACGACAAATCGATCGCTTCGATCACTTTCAGTTTGCGCATGGTGGAAGGGTTTGAGTTCAATAACCTCTTGGTTTGGATCATTTGAATTATCCGAGTGAAGGTGACTGACTAATCGAATAAAATATGACGAAAAAGTGAGTGCATAAGAGAAGAAAGAATCGCTCGAGGCGACAAAAAAGTGAAGGGCTCTCTCCACACAATCCGGATGCTTCTTTTGGTGTGGGGATGAAGGGAAAGAGCATAAGACGGATCGATTAAAGGGGAAACCCATAATTGTGGCTGGGTCTCTCAAAACACTGATAATCAACAGAGTTTCAGCTATCTGAAGCCAAAAAGTGTGGAGGAACTGCAGAAGAATCCACCAACAGCGCTGAAAGAGTTGGAGGACGAGATTATGAAGCAGCAATTTGTGTTGGAACATCTGCATGGGCAGGTGGGCGATGAATTGTGAATAATTTGAAACTTTTCGAAATTCGCATTTGGAAGATCCAACAAATGCGCGAGGGGGGTTCGGCAAAGACAGCGGCGAAGGAAGAGACGTTGTGGGCTGTGCAAGCGGCGATAACGATGCTGAAACGGCGACTGAAAGCGTTGAACGAAAAGAGGCGAAGTGACGGGCGGGGGGAGAGGGCGGCGGCGAAGCCGGACGACGGGGGCACAACGGACAATCCGTCGGAGGACGAACAAACGACCAATTTCGTCCTGCTGGAGAAGCAACTGCTGGCCGTTCAGACGACTCTCCGGGAGGAAATCGCCGAAGAAAAGCGCCAAATTGCGCATTTGCTCAGCGTCTTGCGAGAGGTGGACGAACAATTACGCGGGGGAAAGGACGCAACTCAAACATTTCAGCTCCGAAACAGATTGCCCGAGGAAGAACAGAACAAAATGAACTCCTCGCAACGGCAAATGTGCGACGAAACTCAGAAGAACAATTCTTTGATGTCCTCAGAAAATGACGGCACGTCAACGGCAGAAGACAAACAGCAACAGAATTTGGATGGGGGTGACTCGGAAGAAAATGCCAAGTGGGAGGAAATGTGCCGAGCGGAAGAAGCGAGGAGGGACCGTCTGTTGGGCGAGTTGATCCGCTACAGGTGAGGGAGGAGGAGTTTTTACGGTTGCAAGGCCTTTTATAGGAGGAAGTCTATGATTGTACTGCTGCATTTTGTTGTTTATCATTCACTTTTTGCCTTAAGAAAAATATGCGCGCAATTGAGGGCCCGCCTGGAGCACGACACGGTGCTGATCAATTTGTTGCAGCAGCAGGAAAACGACGACAAAGCGCCATCGGCGGCAGCCAATCTGCTTGTGACCAGATTCTGATCACTGATCGAGTAATTCTTCCTTCCCCTAACAGAAGACTTAATCCTTTCTTCCCTCTCGATTGTAAATAATGAAACGCATTTTATGCCTACTTAATTATGTCTATGGCTCAAACACCTCCCTAATTAGCTAACAAATTTCTCTCCCATTTTTAATCCAAATAAAGAGAAGTGCGTCTGCGGTGTCACTACCGCCCTCCGAATTCGAGCTAATTGCCTGTCTTTAGGGGGGTGGGTCGGCTTCTTCAAACACTTTCGCGTACGTTGGTCTTGCTTCTGGCAGATCAAAAACAATTAATTACGATTGATCCCTAAACTAAACGTTTTAACTCTTAACTCACCAATCTAACCACCCTAATCCATGCGGTCGCATATCCTTTTCCATCACTCTTCCCCCGGTACTTCGCTTAAACGTACGATTCCATTCATCTTTTATTCATTTCTGAAAGCACAAATAAATATTCAAATTCTGGCCTTTAGTTTTCAGCATAAGTCGACACACTCGTCGAATTTTAGTGGGGACGGGGGGGGGGGGGTACCCGACTTTTCGTTAATGGACTTTTCGTCAACGACGTTTCGTCAATAAGTCTGGAAAAGGAAGTTTCTAGGGGTTTTAGAGGGCGTAGAATCCGAATCTGACCTCCATTTTGACCAACCGGAACTCTAACCTTTTTTCAAAAATCAATTTTGGCTCAAAATCAATAAGCACAAAATATCAACGAATAGGCAAGTGGTGATATCAATTCATGCTTTTTGATGATTTTGGGTCAAAATGATTTTTGAAAAATTCGAATTCGGTTCCGAGGTTCGGAATAGGTCGAAAGGAGGTCAGATTCGGATTCTACGCCCTCTAAAACCCCCCTGAAACTCCCTTTCCAGACTTATTGACGAAACGTCGTTGACGAAAAGTCCATTGACGTAGAAAAGTCATGCCACCGCGGGGGGGGGGGGGGGGGGGGTAATTTTCCCAGGGGGAAAATCGATGGAATTCGCCCCCGGCAAGCCATTTTCTGTGCCTTCGTTTCTTTCTCTCATCATTGTTCCCGCCGGCACTTCGTCTGCGTCCATTCCGTTTTGAGCTTTCTCTGCGCATTACACGTGCCTTTGGGTTTCCACCGACACAGCTAAACTAAAACTGTGAAGGGCAAATTGGAAGCACGGTTTATTATTCAAGTGGATTGTGCCATGTATCGAATGGCGAAAGACCGGATTGGCAATGCCGGAGGGGGGGCTTTGTTTCCTTTAATACGGCTATTAGACTCATTCCATTGTCGCTGACCATTTCAGCGGATCCAAACCGGAGATGATCCGTCTCCCACTCGGCAACATTCTCCTCCCAATTTTGCTCTCGCTGCTCGGTCCCTCTCACTGCTGGTGGCATTTTGGTGCTAAACAGCCCCGGACGCCTTCAGCGCCCCATAATCACGGCCAATTGTCTCTTCCATCGCCTGCCTTCCCCGAACTTCCCGAGGGAGTCAATGCGGCGGATCTTCGTATGCCCGGCGTCAGCCCTCAGATGGTCAGGGGAATAAGCACACGTCCGCATTCTTACCCCTTCAGAACGAGTCCTATTTGTGCAGCGCATTTCCCTTGAACTCTGACCGGGACCACTTCATCGGTAAGGCCATCGGTGGCTCCATGGATTGCCCCTCCCTCCCTCTCTCCCATCAGTGGGCTTCGAGCCGGTGCCCACCTCGCACCACATCCATCATATGATCGTCTACGGATGCGAGTTGCCCGGTAGCGGGGACGAAGCATGGTCTGTCGTTGTTCTTGTTCTTGTTGTTGTGGTCTGTCGTTGTTGTTCTTGTTGTTGTGGTCTGTCGTTGTTGTTCTTGTTGTTGTGGTCTGGTCGTTGTTGTTCTTGTTGTTGTGGTCTGTCGTTGTTGTTCTTGTTGTTGTGGTCTGTCGTTGTTGTTCTTGTTGTTGTGGTCTGGTCGTTGTTGTTCTTGTTGTTGTGGTCTGTCGTTGTTGTTCTTGTTGTTGTGGTCTGTCGTTGTTGTTGTTGTTCTTGTTGTTGTGGTTCTGTCGTTGTTGTTCTTGTTGTTGTGGTCTGTCGTTGTTGTGGTTGTATGAATAGCGATTATTGCCAATCCATCCATCGGATGAATGGACTTCCATTTGCAGGGACTGCGGGGAGATGGCCTCGTCCCGGGGCCGCTACAGCCATTCGCCCGTCTGCTCCTCCCAACCGGACATTATCTACGCGTGGGCACACGACGCTCCCGAACTGATTTTGCCCGAGGGTTCGTATTGTCCCGCCGTTTCCGACGGCACCATTTGCTATTTTCAGGTGTTGGTTTTCGCGTTGGGGGCTCCTCCACGGCCCAGTTTCTTGTTCTTCAAGTCCATTATATGCGCGCGGCTAAAGACGACACTTCGGGCATTCGAATTATCCACACAGAGCACCCACAGCCCCGGGAGGCATCCACCCTCCTTTTGGCCACCGATGGACGAATTGCGCCGACAAAGAACGGTTGATGAATTCCTCAAATTTATATTCACTAATTGGGTTATTATGAACGAAGGAAAAAGAATGGGAAAGGGAAGTGGGACGCCAATTGGTTGTTGGAAGAAGGGCAACAATTAGTGAACGAATGAAAGCAAACAAATGTCGGTTCCGTAGTGTAGCGGTTATCACATTGGACTCTGAATCCAGTAACCCCGGTTCGAATCCGGGCGGGACCTATCTCCTTTTTTCACTTTTTTTTAATATTCTTATTGATTGTAAAATTAGTACGGGTATTTCTACTTATTTTTTATTAAAAATTGACGATAATTTTGTTGAATTTAAAAAATGTTCGATCAATCTTCTCAATATTTCCCATAATAGAACAATTGGAAGTTGCGTGTGTGGTGGACGAACCGGCGGTGCTCCATCCTTTCGCCTTCCGCGTGCACACCCACCGACACGGGCGTAAAGTCGCAGGATGGACGGTGCAGGAAGACCCAATCAGTGGGAAGGACCGATGGACAATGTTGGGACAGAGGGACCCCCAGGCAAACGAATGCCCCCACCCCCCCCCCCAAACATTCCCACAAAAATCAGCTTCCACAATTGTTCCAACCGGTGGCCAACCAATCCATTATCATCTCCCAAGGCGATGTGCTGGCTGCAAGATGCACGATGGAAAACGGAGAGAAACGGTAAGAAAAGACAAATTTCAAAAGGTCCAAACCTTTCCAGAGAGATAAAAATCGGACCGACGGGGGAGGACGAAATGTGCAACTTTTACTTGGTCAGTTAACGGCACCGGGGGGGGGAAGAGGGGAGGGGAGGACTCGAAGTCACTCCCATTATTCTCCCTCAGATGTACTGGACGGAAAACGGACAGAATTTGGAGCAAAATGCTTGCTTCTCGCCTGGGCCGCCAGTATATCGATGGACGAAAAACGCCGGGCTTAATCACACACCAAAACGGAAATGAATGAAAGAAAAAGGGAAGACGGACGAAAGCGGATAAAAATGACCCAAACGCCGCCACCCATTCAATCATTGTAAATGCCCCACTCTTTCCATAACCAAACCATGGAAAACAAACCAAATAAACAGTTGAACGGCGTGAAGAAATTTAAGCATTATGTGAAATTATTAAGCATTTGAATAAATCACGACGATCGAAGTTAAAGCTAGCGTCGATTACGTAAGGGAAAACATCGGCAAATTGCCTCCTTTTTTGGTAAGGCAGGGAAAGAGCGATCAATCAGAGTATTCTAATCGACAAGGAAGTAGCCGGAGGGGGGGGGGTCGCTAAATTCTTTTTCTCAATTTATAAAAAACATCTAAAACCGCGTTTTTTTGAGTCAGTCATCCGAGTCCCAAAGTAGTGGGCTACGACCTTGTCGATCCATTGGTCCTTGCCACCCTCATTATTAAGCGGCCATTTGGTCGTGTCGAGAAGTCGAAAGCGCTGTTTCAATGGGGACAGAATGTGTCGCGCCCAAATCGATCTCACCCGCGTCCCCTCCAGCGACGTCCGTCCCCTCGGCTTCGCATTCGCTTTGCCCCTCCCACCGCTTCGGCTCGTCGCCCGCCTTCTTCAGCGCTCGGCACAGTTCCTGCAGCTGGGCGAGTTGGCGGTCCTTCAGCGACAAATTCTGTTCAGTCTCAGCCTTTTCACCTCTCAGCGCGGTCACAACCCTACGGAATAGAGGCTTTAATGTTATTTGCCATCGGCAATTGAGAAAGCCGCCCACTCTCAACCTGGCGGCTTCTTCCGCTTTGTTCTTCCATTTCCGAGCTTCAGATTCCATTCTGATCAGCTTCGAGTTCATCTTAACTGCCATTAATTATTCGTCGCGTCAATTCCATCCCGCCAAAAACCTTGCCCATTTGGTCCTTGACCTTGTCAAAAGAGGAATTTGACTGGGACAACGATTTTGTGAGTTCGGAATATTTCTCCGAATATTCGTCCAGCAACTTCCGCATTCCAATCTCAGTCTCTATCGACTTCTTCACGCGATCTTCACTCACCAACAGCTAAACGTTGGGGGGGGGGGGGGGAATCTTATTGCAATGTTGAGGTATTTTCTTTTATTTTATGTTTGAAGGGGAGACTGTGCCCACCCTCCCCCAAAGACAACAACAAAACCTCCTTCTTCAGCAGCACATTTTCAGCAAAAACTTGCTGCACTCGCTTCTGCGTTTCGCCAATTTGCGTGTGCAATGCGTCCAGTTCGCTGTCTTTGGCTTTCGCAAGCACTCCCAAATCGGCCTCTCTTTGTTCGTACTGAACAAAACCCAAATTGCCAACGGATTTTTGGGCGATGAGACGAAATGAAAAGGCAAACATTTCGGCGTTAACTTTTTTTAGAAATATTAAAAAATCCAACGCATAAATTTCAATTTAACGCCTCGTTTTGAAATTACCAGTTTTTTCAGTTCTGTAAGACGTGTCTCATAGTCGGATGTTAACCTAAATTTTTTAAAATAAATTTGAATATGTAAAATTGCAATCGTTGTCCCCCCTCCCCCTTAACCGTTTTGAGGAAATTCAAACAAAATATCTGAGCAATTTTTAATGTTGCCCATCCCTCCCCAAAACTGAAACGCCCTACTGGTTGAGGTGCTTGGACAGTTTCTCCACGTCCGCCACCCTTTTGCTGTGTTCCTGCTTCTCCTCCACAGTCTGTTGGATCTCGGACAGCGATTTTTTGAACGATTCGACAGTCTCCGCGTGCATGTTTTGCATTTGTTTGCACCTCAACTGATTCTGCTCCTTCTCCTCCCGGTGTGTCTTACTCAATTCTCGACACAGCTGTTCCAACTTCGACTTGGCCACCTCCGTTTTGCTGAGCAACTTTTCCACGGAGTTGAGCTTCTGAAAAAACCGATGATACGTCTTAAGCAAGACTTAAACGAGTTGGAAAGCCGAAACATCCCAAAAATTTCTCTAAACGGGATGCCTTTGGGTACTTCCGGTATCGTCAAATCATTTAATTCTTAACTGTATTGAGTTTCCCATTTTCCCGACGAAGCCGTTCCAATTCCTTTTTCTGCTCTGTTCCATTCAATTCCGCTTCCGTCAATCGACTGATCAGAAATTCGAGTTGATCTTCCGCCTTAAGCCCACTGATCGCATCGCCGATTTTGCGTTTTTGTTTCTCACGCGTCTTTTCCAATGCCGGATATTCCGTTAAAGCGGTGGCTGAAGAGGTAGCGGCCAAATCCATCTAAACATGTATTTATCTGAAAAAGTGGATTAAAACATTATGCCTCAATTCCAATTGTCCGTTGGTAGGCTTTCTTGATTTAGGTAATCAGGTTGTTCCTTGTGGATGGATCGCAACAATTTTTGTATCAATCGAAAGCCCTATGCGAGAAATCGCTAGGCCTGGGAAAATTGATCAGACGCCATTTGAGTACCGATTAAGTTCCATTGTAAAATGGACACTTCAGTTCCGGGGAAAAATAAGATTCCGCTGGGGTGCCCAATACCCATGAAAAGTGGACCTTTTGTTCGTCGACTTTAGGAGAGATCGGCGGGAACGGGATTCCCGTTCCCGCGCTTTTTTGCGGGAGCGGGAAAAGGCGAGAATCCCCGTCCCGCACTTTTTGAAATTACCGCACCCGCATTTATTTATTTTACCGGCTTCTAGTTTTGATGGGGCCGGGCAGCAGGAGTTTTTGAAAAAGCCGGAGCTAACATTCTGATTTGTCCAGCTCTGCCATATAGCATAGACAAGAAACAACTGTTAATTGTTCCAAACACCCCCCTCCCCCATCCCCCACATCATCAGATATTTAATAGCATTCGTTTATCGATCAATCTGCCGATCTTCTCGGACCTCACACGGGTACGTTTTTCATATTTGGGTTTTCACTTTCAGAAGGAAAAATTATTCTGCCTGAAATGATGTGTGAAATGAAGAAGAAGTATGAATTGGTCAGCAGATTTTTAGGCTACAGGTCTTTTCGACACTGGACGTTTCGACACTGGACATTTCGACACTGAGTTTTAAAAGTCGACAAAATGGTACTTTATAGGGTTATCGTGGCCGTAGAATCCGAGGCTGCGCTCTATTTTGACCCGATTTATAACCCTAAACCCGAATTCGAACAATTTTTCGAAAATTCAAAAATTTTCAAAAATCAATTTCGCCTCAAAATCTTTAAAAAAGCATGAATTCGATCTCTACTTGCCCTTTTTTGTTGTAATTTTTTGCTTTTTGAAGATTTTGAGGCGAAATTGATTTTTGAAAATTTTTGAATTTTCGAAAATTTGTTCGGATTCGGGTTTAGGGTTCTAAATCGAGTCGAAATGGAGCTCAGACTTGGATGCTACGATCAAGAAACTCTATAAAGGACCCTTTTTGCAACTTTTAAAACTCAGTGTCGAAACGTCCAGTGTCGAAACGTCCAGTGTCGAAATGTCCAGTGTCGAAATGTCCAGTGTCGAAATGTCCAGTGTCGAAATGTCCAGTGTCGAAACGTCCAGTGTCGAAATATCCTGCAACGGATTTTTATCAATTCCTCCATCAATGCTTTTGTTGAATGTCCCACTTTGTTTTTTAATAAATTTTCAAGCGCTAAAAAATAATTTTAAAAAAAAATTCACACATTTTCTGAATTTTGTACCAAAGATTGCCATTTTATTAAAAATTTCCCCGGCGACGCATGTCGGCACCGCCGGACACCCGCCGCCACTCTTACGTAAACCATTTTTTTTCATAATCCGAAAACTTAATTTTGCGAAAACTTTGCTGGGATTTCTTAACAAAACCCCAATTTTTTCTCGACGGCGCCTGTCTGCATCGTCGGCCTTTCCTTCCCAGAAAAATTAAAGATTTTCTTGAAAAGGTTCGGGCACTTAAAACACGTACCCGCTGATGTCAAAAATCATCAACAAAATGTATCGCCAATTTTTTAGTATTTCGATAAAAGAGAAATTTACCCTTGAAAAGTCCCGGTTGGTCGTGAGTCCAGGTTGAATTCTTTTTGGTCCCGGTTTTTCTGGTTCCGAAAGTCCCGCTCTCGTCTACCCTACTTACAACTATGAAATAACCATTAGGAGCTATTTATAATTTTAATGATCAGCTGGTCTGGCGCTCAGTTGGGGGGGGGGGAATGGGACATTTAAGCGCCCGCCGTTGAGTGCCCGCCGCCATTAAATCCACGGTTTACTCACTGTTCCTTACAAATTAGCCATGGTTTGCTTAACCACGGTTAGCAACGAGCATACCGGTTAAGGTCAACCGTTAATCACGGTTAACTAAACCATGGATAAACCGTTAACCATGGTTTACTAAACCACAAGACGAGCATGAGGCCTCTGACATTCCTCTTTCCTTTCGTTGTCACACTCCTCTTTCTCCTCTTCTTTCATTTCCTTTTCACCCTCCTCTTCTCTTTAGTTCTTACCCTCCTCTTCTCCTTCTCACCCTACTCTTCTCTTTAGTTCTTACCCTCCTCTTCTTTCCTTTGCTCTCACCCTACTCTTCTCTTTAGTTCTTACCCTCCTCTCTCCTTCTCACCCTACTCTTCTCTTTAGTTCTTACCCTCCTCTTCTTTCCTTTGCTCTCACCCTACTCTTCTCTTTAGTTCTTACCCTCCTCTTTTTCCTTTCCTCTCACCCTACTCTTCTCTTTAGTTCTTACCCTCCTCTTCTTTCCTTTCCTCTCACCCTACTCTTCTCTTTAGTTCTTACCCTCCTCTTCTTTCCTTTGCTCTCACCCTACTCTTCTCTTTAGTTCTTACCCTCCTCTCTCCTTCTCACCCTACTCTTCTCTTTAGTTCTTACCCTCCTCTTCTTTCCTTTGCTCTCACCCTACTCTTCTCTTTAGTTCTTACCCTCCTCTTTTTCCTTTCCTCTCACCCTACTCTTCTCTTTAGTTCTTACCCTCCTCTTCTTTCCTTTCCTCTCACCCTACTCTTCTCTTTAGTTCTTACCCTCCTCTTCTTTCCTTTCCTCTCACCCTACTCTTCTCTTTAGTTCTTACCCTCCTCTTCTTTCCTTTCCTCTCACCCTACTCTTCTCTTTAGTTCTTACCCTCCTCTCTCCTTCTCACCCTACTCTTCTCTTTAGTTCTTACCCTCCTCTTCTTTCCTTTCCTCTCACCCTACTCTTCTCTTTAGTTCTTACCCTCCTCTTCTTTCCTTTCCTCTCACCCTACTCTTCTCTTTAGTTCTTACCCTCCTCTTCTTTCCTTTCCTCTCACCCTACTCTTCTCTTTAGTTCTTACCCTCCTCTTCTTTCCTTTGCTCTCACCTACTCTTCTCTTTAGTTCTTACCCTCCTCTTCTTTCCTTTCCTCTCACCCTACTCTTCTCTTTAGTTCTTACCCTCCTCTTCTTTCCTTTCCTCTCACCCTACTCTTCTCTTTAGTTCTTACCCTCCTCTCTCCTTCTCACCCTACTCTTCTCTTTAGTTCTTACCCTCCTCTTCTTTCCTTTCCTCTCACCCTACTCTTCTCTTTAGTTCTTACCCTCCTCTCTCCTTCTCACCCTACTCTTCTCTTTAGTTCTTACCCTCCTCTTTTTCCTTCCCTCTCACCCTACTCTTCTCTTTAGTTCTTACCCTCCTCTTCTTTCCTTTCCTCTCACCCTACTCTTCTCTTTAGTTCTTACCCTCCTCTTCTTTCCTTTCATCTCACCCTACTCTTCTCTTTAGTTCTTACCCTCCTCTTCTTTCCTTTCATCTCACCCTACTCTTCTCTTTAGTTCTTACCCTCCTCTTCTTTCCTTTCATCTCACCCTACTCTTCTCTTTAGTTCTTACCCTCCTCTTCTTTCCTTTCCTCTCACCCTACTCTTCTCTTTAGTTCTTACCCTCCTCTTCTTTCCTTTCATCTCACCCTACTCTTCTCTTTAGTTCTTACCCTCCTCTTCTTTCCTTTCATCTCACCCTACTCTTCTCTTTAGTTCTTACCCTCCTCTTCTTTCCTTTCATCTCACCCTACTCTTCTCTTTAGTTCTTACCCTCCTCTTCTTTCCTTTCATCTCACCCTACTCTTCTCTTTAGTTCTTACCCTCCTCTTCTTTCCTTTCATCTCACCCTACTCTTCTCTTTAGTTCTTACCCTCCTCTTCTTTCCTTTCCTCTCACCCTACTCTTCTCTTTAGTTCTTACCCTCCTCTTCTTTCCTTTCATCTCACCCTACTCTTCTCTTTAGTTCTTACCCTCCTCTTCTTTCCTTTCATCTCACCCTACTCTTCTCTTTAGTTCTTACCCTCCTCTTCTTTCCTTTCATCTCACCCTACTCTTCTCTTTAGTTCTTACCCTCCTCTTCTTTCCTTTCCTTTTGCGCTTTTCGGCGTACGCTCTAATGGAAAACGAAAAAAGGAGGGGGGAGGCGGTTTAAGCGAAATTATCCCTCTCGTCTTCTGCAGCACTCCAAAGCCTCCCTCAAATAATCTCTTCTCTCTGCTCCATCACGTGAATGTCTCTGCAAACGCACGCATCACAACTTCAAGTGTATAAATACCAGTATATTTCCCTTGTGTATTGTCATTCCTCCTAAACATTCCGTTTTTTAAATTAAATGGTCATGACTTTTTTTTAAAATTTAAATCCTAAATTCTCAAGTAAAAAGAGACGCAACTTGCAATTACTACATCACAACAACATTTAACACAGAAAAAACAATTTTTTAGCATACAAAGAATGATGGTTGAGAATAATTTAAAAATGGTTAATCCAATTTTAACAAAACTGCAATCCAACAATGTTAATAGCAGCAATGGTCAACAATCACACCAAAATCCTTCCACTTCCTTTCCATCACTTTTACTGCTCCCTGGCCGACGTAATGAGCACATTGACGTACGTTTATTTGCTTTTTTATTAATATAATTGATGTTTTGCTCAAGGATTCTAATTTTTTAAAACCAAAAATTTAGATCATGGAGAAAAATTATCACTCTACTGCCGAACGAATCATTTCTCTTTCTGAGGCCGAAATGAAAGATTTCATGTTGAATAATGTTGCGATTCGAAATGAAATTCTTGATGGCATTTTTTGTGCTTTTCTTATCGAAAATCCAAGTGCTAAGGTATTTTTAATTTTAGGCATGGTAAACTTCCATCACAATTTTTTTGTTTTTCTAGGCGATTAGCTTTCGCTAATTAAAATTTTTTAGTATTTAAAATATGTGCACGTTTATGATGCCGGCTGGAATCGGATGCTTTACAATGCGAACTTTGTGTTGATTGAAGCATTCTCCTTTCTGAAACCAGAATACCGTCGTCAAATGGTCAAATTCTTCGCAGAGACAATCAAAATGAATGTGCCATCGGTGGATGCTTGTCTTTCTAATTTATTTCGCGCACTTTCCGATGGTAATTTTAGTGGGTTTTTGGTGTACACGCATTTGAATGTGGTTGGCATTTTGATTTTTACTTTTATCGTAACAATTAAGGCACCGAGTTTTGTGAGACGTGCCAATTTGCTTTTTCCGTCGCCAAAATTCTGAACGCAAATCCGGAATGGATAATTGGCCTGAAGAAGAATTCGTTGGCCTTGGCTGATGCTTTTGCTTTTATGGCGCGGTTCATCGCCGATTTGCAGTTGGTCGTTGCCAATTCGTCGTTTACCGGAGTTGAGCCATTCAAGTCGACGCTGATCTCCGTCTGCGAATTACTTATTCGCGAACGCTTCTCCGATTTGGCCGGAATAATGGGCAAGGACCTGTTGATATCGCTGATGCGACTGGCCAAGTTGCCGCAGTTTCAAAATGTTTGGAAGTCTCTCCTGCACAACCCGACTTCTTTGGTGGCAAACATCAGTAATTTCTTTCACTAATTGTTAAATAATTTACCTAAAACTCGTTCAGGTCTTAAACAACTGTTGCTTTACATGCCAATGGATAAATTTCTGGGGTCCAGAGTGTCTGTCAGTATTAGTCGAAAAATTGATGACCTCAAAAAACCGATTGAACGGAACAAATTTTCTGCTGATTTGGCTGCTTTCAAGAATGCGGTATGTATTTGATTCGTTTTTTGGTAATTTTGTTCAAAATCAGCATTTGTCTGGGCCTGACGGTGGCACGATGCGTGCAGAGATAATTCGTCATATTTGGGTTCATCTAAAGCAAGAAGAATCAAACCATGAATGTTACGAAGCACGTGCTGCACTGCTTGGGTGTATTCTACGCACGGCTAAGGTTGGTGTATTAAAGTGCAAAATTTAATCGAATTCGAAACGGAGGTTCATTAGAGACTAAAATTAAATCAATTTGTCAGGTGGGTGCCGAGCAGCAGTGGTGTAAGTTGATGCTTTTCTGGGAATGGTTTGGCTTTGAGCCACGTCTGGGACACTTGGTCATTGGTGAGTCGCACATTTTAAAAAAAAGTACACTTTTCTTAAGAGCCGGCCTTTTCCACCATCCAAAATATGCTGAACTATCACCCCAAACTCGGCAATTCCTTAATCGACTTTCTGATCAGGGAAAGCCAAGTACTTTATCCTCAGCTCAGTTTGTTTTTCGTCCAGTCAATTACAAATGCCTTTAGAGTGTTGGAAAAAGCGAATGTGTACGTTCGTTTTTTAAGGTTTTGTTTTACTTGCCGTTTTAGTCCCATTTACGCTGTGTTGGCTCATCAGAAATTGGAACCAGCGCTGAAGGAACAATTCCGTTTAACATTTCCCGATTTGTTCCCGAGAAAAGTGACCGCAATTGCTGACAATTTGGCAGAGCCCTCCTCAATAATTGATTTTAATGCCATCCGGAACACTTCAGCAACAACTTCTCTCGGATTGACGAAAAGCGAAACTGTCGATGCGACAGCGATGCAACCAAATGGAAAAGAGACATTGGCTGAGGGATACGGGCAAATAAAGAAGCCGAAGGTTTTTCATGTAACTCCAAAAGAAAAGCCAAAGCAGCCGAACTCCCACCTTCAGACAAAGAATTTGAAGAAGAATTTGGACGAGGCGAAGACGGGAAACAAGGAATATTCTCAATTTACTCGGAAGAGGAAGAGGACAAAGTCGAGGGAAGAGCCGAAGGGGGAAGAGAGTGCGGAGCTTCGTCCACACAGCGTTCTCCATGCCCATCACTCGCCGGCTGTGCCGAGCACTAGCGGTGCCATGAGCTGCGATAGCTGGCCGCCGACTCAGAGGGGGAGTATTTTGGAGGGACGGATGAACGAAAGCATAGAAGATGGGGGCGATATCAACAGACTCCAAAATCTCTTGGCAATGGTCAGAGGAGAGTTCCAAGAGCATTTGGAGGAATTGGATAAGGCAATTCGAAAACGGCGATTTCCCAAAGCTGCTGATGAAGTTCAGGCATTAGCCGATAGTCTATTTGACACGGTACGGTTCTAGAGCAAACCAACAAAAAAAAAAAAATCGATTCTTAGGTGTGCATTTTTCCTTCGTAAGCTTGCTATAAAAGTTTCAATTTTCAGTAAATTTTTTAGAAAATTGGTCCAAGAATTATAAATTTTGCAAAACAAAAGTTCCCCTCTATGGTTTTTTTCTCTAAAAACCGTGGAGGGGGCAGCTGCCCCACCCCCCTGGCTACAGGGTCTGGTTCTCGAGTTTTATTTTTGTATGTTTTTAGGAAGAATTTGACATTGAGCAAGCGGAATGTATCGCCCATTGTTTATTACAAATATTTTTGGAGGGCACTACCGGATGCTTCCCAGAAAAGTAATATTTTTTGTTTACGATTCTTTTGGGATTCTTTTCTTTTTAGTGATCTCACCGACCATCCCATCTTCACACTTTTCCGCGTTATCGCACAGTCCGAAGAAGGCGCAGAATCGCGCAAATCTCTTCTGATGATTTTAGCCAAAATGCGAAATGAATGTGCGTGTGTCGGCTATCTTTTCCTCTCTTTCTTACGAAAGGTCGAGAGCGACGCGGCCTCGCGTCGTGGGGGTGGCGAGGAGGAGTCGAGAAGGGCGTCAGACACTTACAGAAGTCTTTGCGAGACGATGGAGTTGAGTTTGGAGACGGTTTTGATCAGGGACTTGGAGGTGGGTTTATGTCGGCTTTCCCAACTCGTTTGCCGATGCTTCTTCAGAAATGCTCTTTTGACAACGTCAATCTCTTCGCGCGCCTTTTGCAGTGTGTTCTTTCCAAATTTTTCCCCTACGGTTCCCCGCATAAATTGGTGCGTATCATTTGTGCCAGCATCGACCCACACCAACTCTCCGGGCTAATGAGCGAAATCGCCCGAGAGAACATTGTGCTCTTTTCGCCGGAGGATATTCTCGACCTTTTGCAGGGTTCGCTCAAATGGGAGTCTATGGAGCAGTTCATGCTCTGGCAGTTGGTTCAGGTTGAGGCAGTCGAGTTCGACAAGTTTCTCGACCTTTTGTGAGCTTTCTCCCTAAGCGATGGTTAATTGATTCTTTTTAGACAAACGCTAAATTATGCGCAACATCCGGAAGCAACTGCGGGTTGTTCATTACTTATATCCAAAATTTAAAAAAATTTTTAGCAATTCTCGTGATTTTACGAAATATGGAACCGGACCCTGAAGCGTCGGTGATGCGCTCTCTGCTTAGAAACTTATTTTTAAGACAGCCTGATAGAGATTTGTTTACGGTGGATGCACTAAAAGTGCGTTATTGTTTTAATTCATGCGAATGATTGTCTTCGTTTTCAGCTGCTTGTGGATTATAGCAATAACATTTCGCCAATGAGCGACACGTTTTGTAAATTGGTCAAAAACGCTCTTCACAGCAACGATATTTCGGCACCGCCCGTTGGACAGGTTAAACCGGGCAAGGCTCCGAGAGTGCTGTCAGTCGAATACCTTCTGGATCATTTGGTTTGTATAAAGAAGTCAAAAAAAAGGTTTGGTTAGCTCCGTTCAGGATCGCTTTCGACGACATTGTCTTGAGAAGGAGTCCAAAGGGGCCGAAACTCTGCTGAACAATGCGCTTCTTCTGGACTTGTTTACTTCGCTAAAAAGCAACCCGAAGTTGGGAGAGATCCGTTCCCGCTTTGGGGAGTTGTTCACACTCATGGACATTCTGTTGGAGGGGAAGAAAGTGCAGGAGGTCGGAAGGCACCGACGAAGTGGCAAGGGCAGAGGCGGTTCGAAACTGTCGTCCAAGAGCGCCTTCGACTTGGATGTGCGTTCTTTTCTAAGATAACCAACTCAGAAAGGGGCTAATCGCTGATTGTTGTAACATTTGTTGCTAATAAAACTTCTGTACAGATTATAATATTATTTTATTCGATGAAAGCCGTCAATTTTATCTAATTTTCTTCCTCTCGCCCGAATGAAATCTCATCCAAGGACCCTAATTCGAACAAGTTTAAAAAATTCAATTTTAGCCTCAAGATCATTTAACATGACATGAATTCGATCATTATTTGCTTTTTTGCTGTAATTTTACGCTTTTTGAATGATTTTGAGACATTGAATTTTCGAAAAATTGTTCGAATTCGGGTCCGGGGTTCGAAAAGGTTAAAATAAATGTCAGAATCGTGATAAGGGACCCCGAAACCCCCGGAAACTTGTTTTATATTACTTCAAAAAATGGGGGGGGGGGAGACAAACTGCACTATCACCGAAAATAAAACCCCTTAAAATGACCTTTTTCAGCCTTCTGATGGCCCCGTGGTCAAGAAGAAAAGAAAGGTTGTTCAACAAAGCGATTCGGAAGATTCGAATTAATTGAATAATTGAATTTTCTTTTTTTCAAACGACCATTTAACAATCCAAATTGATGTTAAGGTGAATGTAATTGTTTAAAAATAATGTTTTTATGCCAATGAAATTGAAGCATAATTTTGTTTTTGCGAAAATATTTATTCAATTGAAATTCCATTAATGCAATATAGTAATTAGGACTGAAACTTTCTCATTGCTGTGGTGTTTAGATGGTTGATGCCGTCATTTGTGGCTTCTTGGCTGACAATGATCCGCTTATGCCGCCCTATTTTCGTACTGTTAGGAATTGGTGTCGTCGGACGACGTCGCTAAAGAGAGGACAAACGATGCCTTTGATACTGATGGACGAAGCGTCCAGGGATGGGAATGGTGCCTATTGTTCCGATGCTGACGTGAGGTCGGACTTCTTGCCGGGGTGGTCGGTGCGCGGACGACGGAGAAGCCACCGGAAGTTGGCACGGCTGAACGGATGTATTGCGATGACCGTGTTCACTTTTGTGCTTGGGCTGTTCTGTTTGGTGTGCTTCCATCGAAGTTCGCTTGTAAAGGTCGCAATTTCCTTTCACTTCGTTAGGCCGCCCTTCTGTTCATCCCATGGCCAATTATCGATCGCACTTTTGCAGACGTCCCGCCAGATGACGCCGACTTGCGCTTTGTTGAGGTCGCGAAAATTTGCGGAAACGACGGACATTGCCGCACTGTGGCGGATATTATTGCCAGGAAAAGGTCTGCTGAAGTCGGAGTGGGGGCAAAAAACGTTCGAGTCCCCAGACTCAAATGGATCACATCCAACTCGCTTTGAAGCATTTCATATAACGTTTTTCAAAGTCAACTAAATCAAAGATTTTTGATATCATTCGAAATCTTACAATTACCTATCAAAAAGCAAAAGCTAAGCCAAATCTCAAAAAAGTTAACAAATTGGCGAAACCTCCGGGTCGCTGAGGCCCAATGGGTCCTTGGCAAAGTTCTTTTAATTGGATTGGGTCGTTCTTTAACTATTATACGGCAGCAATTCGGCTCGCCGCGCAATGTTCTTCGATGGACTTACCGATGGCTTTGAGTCCGAAGTTCCGCTCATTCGACCAAAAAGTATATAAAATACATTAAATATTCCCTATAATTCATTTAGACGCGACTGTCGATGATTCGGATACGCGCCTGTGGCATGTAGACCACGGCACTTTGCTCAATGAATATGTCGCGGCAATGGCATTGATGCCATTCTTAGTGGGTTCCCTAACTGTAAGAAGCGATGGCTATGGCCTCTCTTCCGCGGATGAACTGGCCGATATTGCAATCGTTGGTCTCGGCGGAGGGTCGCTGGACGCGTTCCTCCACCTCAAATTTCCGTGGGTGGGCACTTTCCGTTTCGATGACAAACTGTCCAGAAATAGGGAAACCCTACAGATCCTAAAAAACTCTCTTAGTCCAAATTATTTGGACTTTACCTTTCTGTTTGTGTTGCATTGTTTAAATAAAACAGTTCAACATCACTGTGTACGAGAGGGATGTCTCTGTGGTCGAACTTGCCAAACAATGGTTCGACATTTCGGATGATCGGACGCGGAGAACGGTAATCGGAGACGGAGTGATTGCAATTTCTGAACACGCTGGAAAGGGTGAGCGTTTGAGGTGGTTCACCGTCAACATTAGTTACAATATGCCGATTTTGAAGGTGACCATCTCAATGCGATCATTTTGGACGCCTGCGATTTTTCCCCTTACATTTCATGCCCTGCCGCTCCGTTCATCACTTTGGAGATGCTCAGAAAGGCGAAATCAGCGCTTAGGCCGCTCGGTTCGTTGTTTTGTTTAATTAAATTGCATTTTGAATGCCAACCCGCTTCATCCCTGCAGGCGTTTTCGTGCTGAACGTGCTGCCCGCGACACAACGAGACGAGGAAAGAACAGTCGCACTTCTGCAGCAAAAGCTGCTCTCTGTTTTTCCGCTTTGCGCCCGCATGAAAATGGGGCGACAATTGAATTGTGAGGTTTTTTAAAGGGGAAGTCCGGGAAGTTCAGTGACGGCTAGCAACTAAAAAAACCGAACGAACTTAACTCGAAAAATCACCGATTTTGTCTATTCAGCCGTTTTCGCCTGTCTCCCTTATGCGGCCAGTACCCGGGACAGAGACGACCTTGTGCGCTTGTGGCAGCAGAGAAAGGACGAAGTTGGGGGACAGCTTCGGCTACAAACGCTGTTGCGGGGTTCTCGACTGACCATCGGAGGGCCTTCGCACTAACACATCCTTTCCTTTGTTTTTGTCCCGTCAGAAGAACGGACAGAAGCCACCACGTCCGCCCCCCCCCCTCCATTGCAGCAGCGAACCGATCGATTTCCACACTGCGGGTCCCTTCACATTGTGTCCATTTTAATTTTTTTTTCTTCTCGCTCAAAGGCGCTTTGTTTTGATGCTTTATATTTCCCTTTGTCTCATCGTTGTCGATATATATTAAATAATATAATTCGTGATCTACATATTTTGGTAATTTCTATCTTATCAGGGACTGGCTCGGATCCGAATAAAAATACTACCAATCGATTTCTCTCGTCGAGCCAAGTACGAATCCGTAAAAAAAAAATTATGAAAAAAGTTATGGCTCCTCAAAGTTGGCCAAAAACATAGGGGGGGGGGGGAACCCTTTTGGTCAGCATTTTTGAAAATTTTTTTATTCAAATAATTGTCTGAAAATATGTCTGTTATTTGATGCACTGACGAATTCGTCAATAAAAACTAAAAATGAGAATTTAAAGCGGTCATTGGCCCCAATCCCGACGGAGGACTTTTGGGAACTCTATTTTGCCATCTTTCGAATTTACTGAATTTTTAAACCCAAATTGGCTGATCAATACCTGCTGGGTTTTTAGTGCCTAAAATCTGGTCCCTACCGCACGAGAAAAAAACAAATTAATGTTGAACGAACGTGCCCACTCGAATTCTTACCTTTTTTCTCGAAAATCTTTATTTGGATGTAAAATATTTTTGTTATTGCTACGCATAGCGCACTCAAAAACGTGAGTAATTATTGATAATAAATAAATATATTACAATATGAACAAAATACAGCGGGACTTAGAATTTTCACAATGATCTCGAAAAGGCATCTTAAATTATGGAAATAAGAAATTGATGGTGCATTAGATCAAAATGGAAATATGCGGAGGGTGTGGCGACTAAGTACATTGACGGTAAAATGAATGGCGCAAGCGATTCCGGAAAAGTTAGAAAAAAATAAACACAAACAAAGTTAAATTCATGAGCCAAGTTTGAAACTCGATGTTAAAGTTTTTAAAAGAACTTTCCGTAGGGAGAGGAGGCCGGGTTGGGCAGCGGAGGCCGTGGTAATATCGGTGCTTTCTGCGCTTGGACTAATGGAGGCCTCAAATTGCCTCCGATGGCTTGCACAACGGTTTGGAGCACGGTGGACGCATTTGGCGTTGTGATAACCGGTGGAGGCGAGGGATGAACGACAATATTCGGTTGTCTGAATGTCGGTGGTGGAAGATGAAGACGAGAAAACACGGGCGGTCTCGTCAAGTCCATGTGCAGCAATGATTGAGGAGGACGCTTGGTCGCATGCGAAACCATTGGAACTGCTGATGACATCATTCCAGCTGCCTAAACGTCAGATAATGTCTTCTGATTTCAAATTGTAACCATTCAAAAGTCAAACTTAAAAGACTGACTGATTGCATTTTTTAAAATTAAATCGTTGATTGTGATAAGTATTTAGCGAAAATGAGGACAGAACAAACACTTTTCCACCCTTTTATTGATAAATTTCTGACCTTGTTATCGTTAGATATCCTCCTTTTTATGATGTCGGGAATGGGCGGCGGTGGCGTATTTTTGATGAATTCCAAATCAACCACGACCGGCACTTCTCTTGATGAAGGCAGCTGCCCCCTTTTGCTATTCACTTTCGTTTTTGGCACATTCGTTTGCTGTGAGTTCGACATGGAAGTGCCAATAAATGGAGTATTATCCACCACTTTGTTCAGCTCGATTTGGGGCGTTTCTGGACATGGTTCAACCAGATTCAGCGATAACAATGAGACCGGCCGTTGGAGATTCATTGTTGATTGTGTTGGCATCATTTTTTGACGAGCTCTTCCAACACGACCTCCGATATTGGACTTCCTTGCCGTTCTCAGAGATCTCGGAAAGCCCTTAGTTGGCGAAAACAATTTTCCTCGTCTATTTCCTCCTCTCTCGCAAGGCTTTGAACGTTTTGAGAATTTTTTGAACGGGCTAACATCTGAAACGAAACGAATCGGGCCTTTCTGAACTGCTGCGGTCTTTAGATTCTCACAAGCGTGGCTTTGAAGGGAAGCTTGTTGATTGGCATCAGACGCAGATTGAACCTTCGAGTGTAAAGGCGGAGATGATATTAACCGATTTAGAGACGAGCATGGGAAAGATGATGCAGTATTTTCTGAATGTATATTTTACATTAAATGGAAAAATAACATACCAAGCATTGGAGGAGGGGGAGGAGGAGGCGGAACCATAAAATCCGTTTCAGTACCGTCCAAAATCGGTGGAGGTGCCGGGGGCGGAGGAAGGAGACCATTTGAGAAAGAAAATGATCCCGAAAAGCAGGTCGCCTGGCTCGAAATCTCCATCGCGTCCGCTTCAAAATTGTCCTCAGCTTGTTGATCTGCTTGAGCCTTAGACAACCCTCCGGAGCCGATGGATTTGCTCTCATCTTTTGGCAAAACGACGCTTGGAACAGGACTGAATTTGAAATGTTATTAAAAAAGCACTGAACATAATAACCTTCGTATCCCTTTGCTCGAACATTCCTTGTCCTTTTTACCAGCGACCTGCTTCAATGACTCGAGGAAAGTTTTCATCAAATCCTCCATCTTCAATTTGTCCAATTTCTGGAGATCATCGCCGAGAAAAGTTCGTATCATTTCCTTCGAAATACCAGATATAGTGCAGAAACTTCTTAGCATTTCTTTTGTGGCGCTGTCGTCAAAGGGTGCGGCGATGTCCTCGAATTCTTTTTTGACTTTCTTAATTCGTGGATTAAATTCGACTTTGCATTTTTTGCGCGCAGTAAAAATTTATTAGAAATTCCCGAAGACAGACGACTGGCAGCGACGCCAGCATGATTCTCCCCTAGGGGGTCAAACGTAACCGGATGAAAGTTGAACTCGTGCATAAAGTCATTATAAATACCATCATTTCAGTGTAATTCGATATTATTTAAAAGGATAAATGAAATGTCATCCAAATTTGCTTTTGCTATTCACTCTGTACAAAAAATGTTTGTTTTTTTGATCACACTGAAACCTACTATTATCCGTTGATCGAGTTCAACTGAAACTATTTATAGAGAGACGAGCACGACAATACTTTGCTTGAATTTTAAGAAATAAAATCGCAAATAACCGGCATAGTCGAGCAACATTCGACCGGCAAAATCGTTTCAGTAGGTTTTGCTTCCGCACCCGACGATGATGATCGATTGGTCCCAGGGGAACCTGGTGGAGTCATTGGCCCTCGTTTCATACCTCCTTGATCCGGCGTTTCTGGGTTAATTAATTTGAGCTGCATGTCGGCAGGCTCATCTTTTACGACAAACGCCACCTTGCCATCCGAACTGCTATTTTTATCGAATTCGGTCGGGCATAGCTACGATAAAACAATGCATTGACAAAAACAACAAAATTTTACTTCATATTCCGGAATTGTACAGTTGTCCAGATCAATTTTAATCCTTATTGTTGAGTAAGATTCCACACGCCCTCTTAGCATTTTGTAAGCCAATATCCGTTGCATCAAGTCATCTCTATCCAAAAAGGATTGCACCATGCTCTGGTCTTGATCTTGTCGGGCCAACTCCATTCTGTTCAACGAGCGATAGGAACCGGGCATCGGTGTTGGTGGCAGTTGCCTGCTCGAACATGGAGCATTGTCCACTTCATCGTTATCCATTTCAGTCTCTTTAATTACGTTGGTTTAGGCAATGTGAAAATTACTCAAAAATTAAAAGCTTCTTTCCATCGAAAACGGTCATACTTTTACTTTTGAGCTCTTCTTACCTTTCTTAATTTTTTTCTTGTTAGCCGTATCAAAAGCCTCAATTTCATTCAGTATTGTATCCAGCGGGTTAATTCCGTTGATTGCTTGATGTGCAACTGTGACGACAGGCTTAGTTTTATTTCTAAAACGATTCAATATAAAACCTTTTAAAAATTGTTACTTTTCTTCTAACTTTTGTAGCTTTGGTGTTAAATTTGCGACTTGTCCATTAGGCACAGACTTTTGTTTGCGTTCAATTGTTTGTTCAAATTCGTCGGGAGCATCTTTTTTCCGTTTCTTTATTGTTCCAGAAGTTGAGGCGAGACTCTGAATGTAATAAAGAGTAAGATTAATGAATTGTTGGGAAGACCCTTTGCTGTTTCCCATCAGAAAGATCTTGCCCGTCAGCATCAGCCTTTCGTCCATCAGTCCCGTTCTGATGCTGCCCTTCTTTTTTCTTCATTGCAGCAACTGAATTTGGCGCCGGAAAGGCCGTTTCCTTCTTACAAATAGTTCTAGCTGATGTTGTTGGATAAGATATTTGTTTTCGTGATGGGTTTTTTCGGCTTATCATGATGTGAAACAAATATTTATAAAGTCAATCATATTTGTTTAGCTTAAACCTCAAATCGGAAATGTTTGGTCTTTACTTCCCTTCCAATAAATAGAAGTTATTGTATGCAAAGCAGTTGGGCAAGGACCCATTAACAAAAATGGCATTTCCTATTAAGAAGCTTAGTAGTTAAAGAAAATAAGGAGGTAAAGTTTGACTGGTCCCTACAACATTTTTATAATTTCTTTATGGTGGCAGAACGCCAAGATTTATTGTACCAAACATTTTGTTCAAATAATTCGCTTTTTTTTTTTGCCATCTATTGGGTTGAGTAATATAAGTGCTGTCGGTTTTTTTTCACATTTTATATTGCACAAAAATAACAAAAAGGGACACCGAATCAATCAATAATATATTCCCCCGCATTGTTCACGATCTCCTCCCAACGCCCGGGTAGTTTTTCGATCCCTCTTTTGAAAAAAATGGGCGGTTTGGACGCGAAGAATTCGTCAAGCCAATTTTGGAGTGCCGCGGCATTTTCGAGGGTCACTCCAGAGAGGGCATTGGACAGGGACCTGAAAAGGTGGTAGTCGCTTGGAGCCACATCCGGATTATAGGGCGGATGTGGCAAAACTTACCCAGCCCAGCTCTTGGAGTGCAATTTTTGTCATGTTGGCGCAAACCATTCAAACGCTCTTCATCAAAGGCCGATCGCCGACCAGTGTGCGGTGTGTTTTTGAGGTCAAAAACCCCCTCCCTAAACCGCACAAACCATCGTTGTGCAGTCCTTTCATTCGTTGCACCTTCTCCGTACACGGCACAAATGTTTTGAGACGCTTCCGACGCCTTAGAACCTTTGTTGAACTCAAACAAAAAGAGGTACCGGAAGTGCTCGTTTTTGTCGACTTGTGGCTCCATATTTAAAAATCAACAAATTTGCTAAACGTCAATGGAATTCGCTGATTCACAGTGCATTCGATAGAGAAAAGAATGGGCTTCCCCCTCCCCATGATTTTGTTAACTTTGAGGAGCTGTATCTCGGCTTACAATTCGATTTCTCTTGACAAGGATACTTTCAGGAAAAACAAAAGTTTTTGAGTTCTTCATTCGAAATTTTAAACTTATTTTGTTATGAAAATTGCACCAACCAAGAAAAAGACTGGGTCGGAATTCTGAGCCCAAAAAGGTCGGAATTCGGGGTATGTACCTATCTATGACCGATATTTATCCTACGAAGTTTTGTTTCGTGGTCAAATTGTGTCGCGGTTTAAAAAGTTTGATTTCTTTTTAATGCTTTCCCAGGTATGAATGAGTTTACAACTTCAGCAATTGCGCTTTTGAGTCGATATTCGGTAAATAAAAAGAGTGTAAATGCATTAAACATAGCTTTTTTAGAATAGTCTTCTGAAGAAAGACAGCGAGGCAGCACTCAGCGGTGAAGTTTTTGGCGACGAAAGAAAGGCTGGGAATATCGTCGGGACCTTAATTACATTTATTGATTCGTTTGAAGAAAAAGGTATTTTAAAAATAAACACAATTAAGATTTAAATCCAGAATTAAGAGTATTTGGTGCGAGGCCTTTATCGGCTGAATGGTTCTTTGGCTATGCAACAAAATTCACTCAATATAATCGAAAATGCTAAAGGGAGCCAATTGGTTTGTTTCAGCCTTAATCATCCTTTAATTCCAGAGTCGGGTCTTATGCTGCCTGAATCGGGGGACCTCTAAAGCCCGATTCTCGCAATTTTGTTAAAATTTTTAGAAACTTTACTTCATTTACGAACTCAGCGCAGAAGACAAGGCATCCTGCATCAAAACCCTTTTACGTAAAATGCCCGACACGCTCTTCCCGCATTGCCAGCGTGTTGCACTGCTCGACCTTGCTGGTTCGTTAGTAGTATAGTAGGTTTTGGCAACGAGTAATTGGAAAGTATTTAATAAAATGATAATGATGAAAGTATTAAATATCAGCAAAATACAGCTTCATTTACAGTTAACTAATGACTTTTAAGGTCACATTTTTTTAATACAAAATATTTGTTCTTTAGACATGGCAAAGCATCTGGAAAGCGAAGAAAGAATTTTCAAGGCTCTCCAAATTCTCGTTTACTTCATCCCAGAAACGCATAAGATATGTCTGGAGAGTTTGTTGATACATTTGAAGGCAGTGACAGCTCATTCCGATGAAAACAAAATGGACGAAGCCAACCTTAGTCTTCTCTTTTCTTCTTATATTTTCCCAGTTTTGCAGGTACAATGCCTGAAGAATGTTGTTTATGATTGATTAGTTGACAATTTTTGATTTAGAATTACGACTCAATTGAAAAAGCGAAGGAGGAAATCGAGCAATTTGGTCGTTTATTTCCGATTTTGCTCAGACACATCGAACATTTGTTTAAACTGTCCGACGAACTGGTTCAGAATCTTGACGCATCTTTGATCAAAAAAATGTCAGAGCATAATGGCAGTGCAAACACAACGTTCTCTCCATTGCTGGTTGGTTTTCTTTTTTATGTTCTTTTTGCAACAAAATTTCCGTTAAGCAAACTCCGTCCAGAATTTCTAAGACTACGAGTAAGGACGAAGACGACTCGGGTGGAGTTGTTGCTTCTAAAAATATAACCAACAGCCAAATTCAGAAGTTGTGATGGTTCAGTCTTGCTCGAAGAGAGTGCTGACGCCGACTCGTTCCACCACTGACTTAGAAGTGGCGAAGTTAGCCGCCAAAATCGCATCGATGGAGGAAGGTGCGACGAAGAAGCGATTGTTGAACAAAATGGTGTCAGTACAGCGGCAGAAACTGGGCATTAGGAATAGGTCCATCCTTAAGGTTGTCTTTATTTTATTTACACACAACATTACTTAATTCATTTTTGTTTCAGCGTGCTCTTAACCGGAATAATTGATCGCATTTTTGCACTTTGAATTGAATTGCCTCGAATCTCAGCGATGTCTTATCTTTTTCCACGAAATCACTTTTGCAAAAACAAAGAAATTATGATAAAAACAAATGATTAAAAGTCTGTTCTGATTGACAGTGGCGACGGCCGACCCCCCCCCCCCCCCCCCGTCCATAATAATCGCTTATCACTTCTTCCACATATTGTACCAAACAAAGTCCCACATTCACGAGTTAATTCGAATTAAATTTTCCCGAACTAAAATGTTTGCTATTGCCGGACTTCTTGTTATCCTTTTTTGTTCCTTCCAAGCGGTCCTTTCGGGTTATAAGGTTCAATTAACTTTGATGCATTGTTTCAAATGGCTCTTTTAGCCAGATTGGGCATCGATAGACTCACGGCCGTTGCCTGTGTGGTATGACGAAGCTAAATTTGGCATTTTCTCGCATTGGGGAGTGTATTCGGTTCCGGCATTTGGGTCCGAATGGGTAAAAAAATCGCAAATGATTACCCACCGGTTATTGGATTCGGTTAAGTTTTGGTGGTATTGGAAGGGGCAACACGATCCCAAATATGAACAATTTGTTGAAAAGCATTATCCAAATGGTACGACTTATGCCGACTTTGCAAAATTTGTATGAAATTTAATAGCCACCTTTGTAAAATTTCATTGGTTTTTAAGTTCACCGCTGCTGACTTTGACGCCAACAATTACGCTGAAATCGTCAAAGCGTCGGGTGCTCGGTGAGAGCGTTTGAATCTTCAGACTTTTAGGGGGGTGGGGATAAAGTCAATTACCGAAACTTTAATTCAAATGAGTGCTTATAAATAGAGACCAATCGAGATTCTCGATCGGTCCTCAAGTCCGGGCTCTACTTATAAATACGTTTATGGTATCTGATAGTGAACGTTTTCGACATCCATTTTCAGATACTTTGTGCTGACTTCAAAACACCACGAGGGCTTCACGGTGTTCGATTGTTTTCCGAAGATAATTTCGTCTAATTTTCAGTTGTGGCCCAGCACAACTTCTTGGAATTGGAATGCCGTCGATGTACTCATTTTTTTCGCTGTTTTGCGTCTTAATTTCGCATCATTCTCAGGTCGGTCCTCACCGGGACTTGGTGAAGGCGTTCTCTGAGGCGACGCGCGCCCAAAATGTCCATTTTGGACTTTATTTTTCACTCTTCGATTGGTTCCACCCACTGTACCTCAACGATATCAAAACGTAATGCGATTGGTCATTGACTTAATGAGAATTTTGCGTTTTAATTGTTTAAGGCACAGAACGGACTTCGTGCAGGCACATTTAAGGCATTGGACAGTCGGGGTCACTCTCTCTGTCCCTTTAGTCAGTTTCATTTCCGCAGCTGTTGGAGATAGTGAACGAATACCACCCAGAAGTCATCTGGAGCGACGGGGTTTTTATCACCATAAAATTGCCATTTCTACGAACATTTTGAAAAAAAGGACTGGGAACAGCCAGACACGTATTGGCGCTCTAAAGAATTCCTCGCATGGCTTTACAACGAAAGGCCGGTGTTCTGCCTGTCCCATTCATCTCATTAGAATATTTAGTCCGGTGAAGGAGAAAGTGGTCGTCAATGATCGTTGGGGCCGTGGAATATCCGGAAAGCATGGAGGCTTTCTGACTTACCAGGACCATTATGGTCGGGCGGATTGATTCAATTTTCGTGTCCAAACGAAGATATGTTTTCAGATCCTGGCCGTTTGTTGTCTCGAAAGTGGGAAAATTGTCTGACCGTATGAATGGCATGTGTCTGTCCGGTGTGTTTATTGCCCAATTTTAGTTGGACAAACGTTCGTGGGGCTATCGTCGATATCTGAAGGCATTTCTATTTAAATCTGTTGATAAAAAAACAATTAATTGAAGCCTTCGGACGTCCTTTCGTTGGCCGAATTGATCAGTCAATTGGCTCGTACAATTTCTTGCGGAGGGAATATGCTGCTCAATGTGGGCCCCGACCACACCGGTCGCATTGTGCCCATTTTCGAGCAGAGACTTCGCGAATTTGGCCAATGGGTTACAAGAAACACAGAAGCCATTTACGGGAGGCAAAGATTGCTTTTATTTTCTTAATTGGCTTCGTCCCCCAATTACACGTTTAGCAAAGCGTGGGTCCACCAGAGCGACGGACCCACAATTTGGTTTTGTGACCGGTTTATTGTGCATTTATCGAATTTGGTACAGGTACACGAGTCAAATGCGAAACTCGACCGAATTGAGTCCGCATCGGATGTACAACCCGCAAGAAACATTCAATACAGTACAACAAATAGTGCCAGTCCGTCAAACTTCCAATAATTTTCAGATTGTTTATGCCTTTATGCTTTCCATTCCCCGAACGGGGCGTATCAAATTCCCCTCCGTTCATCTTACAGACAAAGTAAGTTCAACTAGTTCAGACGTTTATTCGTACTTCCGTACATTTTCCAATTCTTCTGAAGACCGTCGTCAGCATCGTCGGCACGTCGACCAAAGTTCCCTACAAAAAAGGCGAGACTTCACTTTCAGTCGACATCAGCGGCATTCCGTGGCAAGACTTGCCCAGTACGGTGTCCATCGTGTTAAAGATCGAATTCGCTGCAAGTTCTCAGGTGATGGGCGAAAATTTAGATTAATAATGTATTATTTAATTTGTTTAGATAAATCCACTGAGGACGGCAACAGAATCGGATTCAAGCGGAGACGACGACGACGCAAGCAGCATTGAGGAAGCGAATAATGCTGTTAGTGGCAAAGAGAATAGTGCTCTCAGAACGCGAGGACAGGACGAGGGAAGGCGATACGGACAAATGATGGAGTTGGTGTCGGCGACCGACGAATAGGGGAAAAGTGGAAGAGACAGACGGGGGGGGGGGGAGGCGAAGTAGGGGAAAGTGGGAGACAGAACGGAGGGGGGGAGGCGAGTAGGGGAAGTGGAAGAGACAGAACGGGGGGGGGGGGAGGCGAGTAGGGGAAAGTGGGAGACAGAACGAGGGGGGGAGGCGAGTAGGGGAAAGTGGAAGAGACAAAACGGGGGGGGGGGGAGGCGATAGGGGAAAGTGGAAGAGACAGAACGGGGGGGGGGGAGGCGAGTAGGGGAAAGTGGAAGGACAGAACGGGGGGGGGAGGCGAGTAGGGGAAAGTGGAAGAGACAGAACGGGGGGGGAGCGAGTAGGGGAAAGTGGAAGAGACAGAACGGGGGGGGGGAGGCGAGTAGGGGAAAGTGGAGAGACAGAACGGGGGGGGGGGAGGCGAGTAGGGGAAAATGGAAGAGACAGAACGGGGGGGGAGGCGAGTAGGGGAAAGTGGAAGAGACAAAACGGGGGGGGGGGGAGGCGAGTAGGGAAAGTGGAAGAGACAGAACGGGGGGGGGGAGGCGAGTAGGGGAAAGTGGAAGAGACAGACGGGGGGGGGGAGGCAGTAGGGGAAAGTGGAAGAGACAGAACGGAGGGGGGGAGGCGAGTAGGGGAAAGTGGAAGAGACAAAACGGGGGGAGGGGGAGGGAAGGGGCGGACGATGGATGGAATGGAGCGATGTGTGGCAGGGGAAGATACACATAACGCCTAATCAATTGTATTCTGTCCGGTGCTCAACTTGCTGCAGTTTTTATTTTGTCATTTTTAACTCTGCGGATTTTTGGTAAACTTTTTTTGTTTATTTTTAATTATGAATTACTGATGGATGAATGCTTCGTCCATAAACATTCATTCCTATTCCCTCACCCCTTCTTTTAACGGACTGATCAAAGAGTCTTTCTGGACCGTATGAAAGCCTATGGAGAAGGCGAGGGACAGTTTTCATCAATGGAGTAAGGTGGAACCCTCCCGCACCCCACCCAATTCCTTACCCATTCGGTCAGCGGCAAAAGCGATGGGACGGATAGAAAGTAACCATCAAGGTTATTGGAGGTGATGTGGCGAGTCCAACAAAAATTCTCTGATGACGAAACAGCAACAGCAAATATTCTCCAGTCCTTCGCTGGTACGCAGAGCGCGGCTGATCCGACGTCGGACGACCAATGTTTATTGTGAGACGCTCAAAAGACTGAAGGAAAAAGATGCAGCACTGATCAGTCAAATCTTGCTGATCAGTTTGAAGCCGAGGTGAAAACGACACTCACTCACTAAAATAGGAAGGAAAAGTGAAACTTTACGTGGCATAAAGCGATTGCTTTTACGGCTTGTTTATTGATTGATAACAAAGAGAAAAAAAATCGTTTTCACTTTGTGGTACTCTTTAATTAGGCCGGAGGCCACCGAATTCGAATGTTCCTGCTCCGGCCCTTCCATCGCGCCTGCGATCCCTTCAGTGGAATTGGCGTAATTTTGCCTAATGATTTTCATTCCGCGAATTCTCTCCCGCCATAAGGTGCCCCCCTTTGGACGCCAACTTTCAACAATTTCCACCCACTCTTTTCTATCCGAACTTTATGAAGGGGACCCTTCAACGGAGGGAAGAACGCGAGGCTTTCCAAGTGATTCTGACAAACGAAAATGGCGAACGGTGAACCGAAATTTTAAGAAATAAAAGCTTTTTTCCTTTAGAAAATTTGCATTTTGCTTCAAATTTCTAAGGCCGCACTTCATCCCTAATAAAAACGGGGCGCTGCTGTCCGTGGACAGCGGAATCGGCACACTTCCACCATTGGGTTATTTATACATTTTGGGGTTAATTTATGGGATTGGCCTTTGCCTTATTATTCCCATTTTTAGCCCCGTTCTCTGTGCTTGTGTTCGTTTCGCCTTATCCCCAGGAGGTCCTTTTCCATGGATTGGCGTCGGATTTTGTCGATTTGTTTCACAAAGAAAAGTCAAAAATTATGCAAATGTGCCGCGATTTGCTAAAGCTTCGCTTCACAACTTCGGGCGGCAAGTCCAACCAAAGCAAGCAAATAATAATGAATGCTTTAGAATCCTCGATAAAACCCTCGAAATATGTTATCGGAGGCACAAATTACGCAAATCATTGGTCGCGTAACAATGTGAGCACTGTTGTTGAGAAAGTCGGGGTGGAGAACGCGGCTCTGATTTTCCTCAGTTTGCTGTCAGAGCGACGAGTGATTATCACCGGCTCAAACGTCACATTTATTTCACTTAGCTAAACTGAACGGACAATGTTTAGGTTGCGGACGTCTCCACAACGGTGCAGACTTTTGTGCGTCTGTTGGCTCCGTTGGAATGGCCCCACACTTTGATTCCGATTGTTCCAGATTCTCAGGCCGAACTTTGCTTTAATCCAACGCCGTACATTTGTGGCATACTCAGGCAAACTTCGTTAGCATTTCCAGCTTTCTACGGTTTCCAATTTACAGGTACAACCTCAGCAGGATAAACGAATTGCTCTGTCCGGAACGGTACCCGAGGGACGAAGTGCTCAACGATGGCATCACTGTGATGGACGTCGACCGTGGAATGATCGTCCCTCCGATTTTGCGCTCGGACTGCCGCATCGGTCTCAAGACTATCCTCCAACACACTTCGTCCATGGGCTTTCCCCAGTCGGCCGTTTGCGAAATAGTCAGCGCCTTTAAGAGTTGTTTGCCTGTACGGAATCCGGCACATTCGGACTATAAATTTGAAAAGGTTTTTTTTGTCATTTAGTCTTCAAAAATTTTGTCACCAGAAAGTGATGATTTGGTACGCCAAACTGTTTGGGCACTTCCGAAAGTTTGGACAAAACATTTTATCGGCTCGGAACCGAAAACTGTTCGCCCATGCCCACCCGTGTGCTGAGACGCGCCTCTTTCTCAAGTGGTTTGTGGAAAACGGAATTCTCCAGTCGTTCATCTTCGCACAAGTTTGTCCGTTTCCCTTTGCCTCTGTCATTTTTTGCCGTAATAAGTTTCATGGTGAGGCCATTGGCACGTCAAACTCTCTAAGCAATAGTTGCGGTCTGCCGCTTCGTTTTCAGAAGATTCTGAAGAAATATGCGCCTCCGGTGGATGGAAATGGCAACCGCCGCCGCACAAAAGCGATCATTTGGAAAGTGTTCATTCGCTGATCCTCGCCTTATAACAAATGCCTCTGAACGATGCTTTAAGTACAAAGATAATTCTATTTGTTAAGTTTTATCGGACATTCGGTAATAGTTTGGATTGTCCCCCACATTCTTGTAACAAAAATTCCAGAAAAAGCTTGTACCTGGGATTTTCGAGGTTGTGTAATCCAACTAACCGCTTTTCAAAAAATGAACTTGAAAAAACTAAATTT
Organism: Globodera rostochiensis; assembly: GCA_018350325.1. Lineage (NCBI taxonomy): Eukaryota > Metazoa > Nematoda > Chromadorea > Rhabditida > Heteroderidae > Globodera > Globodera rostochiensis. The sequence goes on from JAEVLN010000011.1 coordinate 3,157,142, forward strand.
CACGTTCTATGGCCAAATCACTTCGTTTAAGACCAGGGTTCCGATATCTGACGCTTTAGCACTTTTGTGGTTTTTTGATAAGTCAATGGTGTTTTTTTAAAAATGGTGCTTTTTGTTCGTTTTAGGAGCTTTGAGGGCTTTTTTGGATTTTTCGCAAAAGGATGAAAAATTAATATTTTTGAATATTTGGCATAATGTTAATTAAAAATGAACATTTGTAATTTTTTTTTGACAAAATCGGCTCAACAAAAATGCAGTACCTAGGTAAATTGAATTAACAGTTTCATAAATTGTCGAACAAGCGAAAATTTCTTTTTTATATGAAATTGAATTCCGAGTCAAAATTTTCTCGGCGGCGCCTATCCCCCCCCCCCTTCCCAAATTGAATTTGGTGCTCAATGATGATTTTTTCACGGTCTGATGCTGCTTTTTAAAATTATGAGATCGGAACCCTGATAAGATTTGTCCAAACTGTTTGAATTTGAAGCTAGATTCGATTCTACGACCTCGAAAATCCCAGAAATAATGGAGATGGCAGCCAAACTTTTACCGGACATTCTTTAACCGATCTTTTTTACATCTTTTCCCCTTGAAGCATTCCGATTTTTCACATATAACTTTCTGTACATTATGACAGCACGTATTCGTCAAAAGTTTTTTAATGTGCAAATGATTGTTGTACATTTTCAATCATATTTAAATGCATTTTACTTCTCTCAAAAATCTTTTGTTTAGCAAAGAAAGGAACTGAAAAAAGGAAACTCGGCGATGGCGGCGCATAAAACGTTCATCATCAAGCGAAAGTTGGCCAAAGCTGCCAAGCAAAATCGTCCTCTTCCGCATTGGTATTTTTTGAAAGTTGAGGGGGGGGGGGAAGCATTCAAAATGCTCGGGGGTTGGTATTTGCTCTTCCCCTAAGGGTGGAATGGGACACAACCGGCGGGTTGTTCAGGGTCGGTTTTATGCATGGACAAGGAAAACTTACGGCGCCACGGTGGGAATCCCCCGCCCTCCATTTTGTTATTCGATGCCGACCGTTTGACATTTATTTTAGGGTCCGTATGAAGACGGGCAATCGCATTCGCTACAACGCAAAACGACGCCATTGGCGCCGGACCAAACTGAAGCTCTGAGTGTTTATTGGGTCGAATCTGAAAGACCTGAAAGACGGGCGATGGATTGGATGGATTTGATTTGTTGTTGGATTTGTCTGAATTGTTGGTAAAAAACTTATCAAAAAATACTTTTGCTGGGGGTGAGGAGTTTTCGCTTTTGAATTACTCCCTCCCCCCGTTGGCTGGAAGCTTTGGTTGTCAAATAGGAATAACCCCGCGGGTAGAACGCCTTAGGGGAATGTCTCTCCACGCTGGTGTTGTTTTGGAGGCGACAAAAATGGTGGGGGCGCTAGAAAAGATTTATTCGTACGCATTTTCCATTATTATCGCTTTTTGTTACAAATTCTTGCGAATTAACCCTTTCATCGACATCCAAAGAACTAAAGCGAAACGGCGAATCAATGCTTTATGCAAATTGTCCAAAACTGAGAGAGGGGGGGGGCCTGAAGGCCAATTCCAAACCAACCGCCGAAAGAGGAGATTCAATTGGACGAAATGCATTTAGCCCCCGAGGGAACGTCGTCCTTTTTCTTGCCTTCGGTATCCGCCCCCCGCCCTCCTTTTTTTATTAACCGTTTCCGCAAGGGATTTACCCGCCCCCGGGGGGACACTTCTTCCCTTTGTTTCTTTGTCGAAGTGTTCGTCTTTTAGAGGCGAATTGCCGAAATGGTTAACAGCCATTGAGTGAGTGCATATTTTTCCTTTTTGTTTATTCGAACAAAAGGAACGCCCGGGGGGGGGGGGAGGCGTGGAGAGTTCGGTGAGTTCATTCATTTATGCCTCCGTAAGTTGTGCTCTTCAGCTTTCGTCGCTTCCATTGTCCAATTTCTTATTCAAATCACGGCTTAAATTCAATTCGGGTTTTAAACATCATTCATCACGCACAATTTCTCATATCGTCGGGAAAGGGCCGGCGGTTCGTAGTGATTTTTCCGTAGAGAAACCGCCGCTTTAAAATTCCACCGCTTCTTCTGAATGTAAAATGGCATTCGTCAACCACAACCAGCCAAAAAATGTCGCCTGAATGGCATTTTGTGGTGATTTATTCTTCGGTAAAAAGCTGAGGGGAGGGGGAGGGGAACAAAAAATGGAAGGCGATGAGTGGGGGGGGGGGGATGTCCGCCCCCCGGCGACATTGCCTCCTCGGTGTCTAGGGAGAGGGAGTTGGGAGAGAATTATGGGGAGTTGGTGGACGAGGGACGCCACCGATGGAAGGGGGGGGGGACGCCCCGGGGGACAACGGACGGAGGAACCTCCGACGGGCACATTGTTCACTACTCCAAACCCCACCCAACCAAGCTCATTATTTGTTGTTTGGCGCCAATGTCCCCCCCCCCCCCACGCCGCATCCATTCTCTTGTAATAACACAAATTAAATAAATGCATTAGCGATTTAAAGGAACCACCCAATAAAGAGAATTGGAAGGGCCCAAACTCAGAAGGAATTGTTGAGCAATGAATAATTCTCTAATTGTTTTTGACGAAAACATTTTGTAAATTTAATTGCCAAAAAAGGGGGGAGATACTAATTAGGCATTAAATAGCCCACAAAGGTTCTTTCAACTCCAAAAGGGCAATTGGGCACTGTTTTTTGCTGGGGACACTTTCCACCTAAAAATTTCGAGTCAATTTGTCAGTTTTGTCGTTTGCCACTCTCTTTCCCTTCGACCGTTTGCCTTGGGGCAATTCCCTCATGGAACACAAAATGAACAAAGAATTTTTTGGGAGGGAAAGTGATTATTTTGGTAGTTCAAATTCATTTTCATTCGCTCCCAAATCCCCTCCCCCACCCCCCGTCTCCCCTCCCCCCCCCCCCCGCCCCCCCGCCCCCCCCCGCCGTCCCCTCCCCACCCCCGTCCCCTCCCCCACCCCCCGTCTCCCCTCCCCCCCCCGCCCGCCCCTCCCCACCCTCCGTCCCCTCCCCACCCCCGTCCCCTCCCCCACCCCCCGTCTCCCCCCCCCCGCCCGTCCCCTCCCCTCCCCACCCCCGTCCCCTCCCCCACCCCCCGTCTCCCCCCCCCCCGCCCGTCCCCTCACCACCCCCCGTCTCCCCTCCCCCCCCCCCCGCCCGTCCCTCACCACCCCCCGTCTCCCCTCCCCCCCCCCCCCGCCCGTCCCCTCCCCACCCCCCGTTCCCCTCCCCCCCCCCGCCCGTCCCCTCCCCACCCCCCGTCTCCCCTCCCCCCCCCGCCGTCCCCTCCCCACCCCCCGTCTCCCCCCCCCCCGCCCGTCCCCTCCCCACCCCCCGTCTCCCCCCCCCGCCCGTCCCCTCCCCACCCCCGTCCCCTCCCCACCCTCCGTCCCCTCCCCCCCCCGTCCCCTCCCCCACCCCCCCGTCTCCCCTCCCCCCCCCGCCCGTCCCCTCCCCACCCCCGTCCCCTCCCACCCCCGTCCCCTCCCCCACCCCCCGTCTCCCCTCCCCGCCCCGCCGTCCCCTCCCCACCCCCCGTCCCCTCCCACCCCCGTCCCCTCCCCACCCCCCGTCTCCCCCCCCGCCCGTCCCCTCCCCACCCCCCGTCTCCCCCCCCCCCCCGCCCGTCCCCTCCCACCCCCCGTCTCCCCCCCCCCCGCCCGTCCCCTCCCCACCCCCCGTCCCCTCCCCACCTCCGTCCCCTCCCCACCCCCGTCCCCTCCCCCACCCCCCGTCTCCCCCCCCCCCCGCCCTCCCCTCCCCACCCCCCGTCTCCCCCCCCCCCCGCCCGTCCCCTCCCCACCCCCCGTCTCCCCCCCCCCCGCCCGTCCCCTCCCCACCCTCCGTCCCCTCCCCACCCCCGTCCCCTCCCACCCCCGTCCCCTCCCACCCCCCGTCTCCCCCCCCCCCCGCCCGTCCCCTCCCCACCCCCGTCTCCCCCCCCCCCCCCGCCCGTCCCCTCCCCACCCTCCGTCCCCTCCCCACCCCCTCCCCTCCCCACCCCCGTCCCCTCCCCACCCCCGTCCCCTCCCCACCCCCGTCCCCTCCCACCCCCGTCCCCTCCCCACCCCCGTCCCCTCCCCACCCCGTCCCCTCCCCACCCCCGTCCCTCCCCACCCCCCGTCCCCTCCCACCCCCGTCCCCTCCCCACCCCCCGTCTCCCCCCCCCGCCCGTCCCCTCCCCACCCCCCGTCTCCCCCCCCCGCCCGTCCCCTCCCCACCCCCTCCCCTCCCCACCCCCCGTCTCCCCCCCCCCCGCCCGTCCCCTCCCCACCCCCCGTCTCCCCCCCCGCCCGTCCCCTCCCCACCCACGTCCCCTCCCCACCCCCCGTCTCCCCCCCCGCCGTCCCCTCCCCACCCCCCGTCTCCCCCCCCCCCCCGCCCGTCCCCTCCCCCCCCGCCGTCCCCTCCCCACCCTCCGTCCCCTCCCCACCCCCGTCCCCTCCCCCACCCCCCGTCTCCCCCCCCCCCGCCCGTCCCCTCCCCACCCCCCGTCTCCCCCCCCCCCCGCCCGTCCCCTCCCACCCCACGTCTCCCCCCCCCCTCCCGTCCCCTCCCCACCCCCCGTCCCCTCCCCACCTCCGTCCCCTCCCCACCCCCGTCCCCTCCCCCACCCCCCGTCTCCCCCCCCCCGCCCGCCCCTCCCCACCCCCCGTCTCCCCCCCCCCCCCGCCCGTCCCCTCCCCACCCTCCGTCCCTCCCCACCCCCGTCCCCTCCCCACCCCCGTCCCCTCCCCCACCCCCCGTCTCCCCTCCCCCCCCCGCCCGTCCCCTCCCCACCCCCCGTCCCCTCCCCACCCTCCGTCCCCTCCCCACCTCGTCCCCTCCCCACCCCCCGTCTCCCCCCCCCAATGCTTTTTGCCACCTTTGCTTAAATAATTGCGATGAACAATACACCTAACAATTCTCTCAGCTTCTCTTCGCAGTTGTTCTCCCATTCACCGCTTTTCCTCAAATTTCTTCCTTATCTCTCTCCCCTCTCCTCCTTTCCTTCTCAGCCGCCCATACGTAGCCAAAATTCCGCTCCGGCACTTCCTTAACAGACAACTGCCATTCTCTCCTCTTTCTCACCCGCCCGCTTTCATCAGAATCTGGGGATGGCCCACCGACGAATTCGTTGTCCCCCCGCCCCCGCCCCCGCCCCTTCACCGACGCATCCTTTCCTCAACCTCCTCATCCTCTTCATCATTCACATACCATCCTCTCATTAAACCTTTACCCCCCCCCCCTCCCCCCTCCCCCCTCCCCCCTCGTTTTCAATCTCAAATCATTATTTATTATTATTTATTTGGCCGCCTTGATGGATCAGGGAAAAGCGTCGGTAATTAATTAGGGTCTTTGGCGGTTTGTTGGTTACAGCCCCTTGGCCCCTGGGGGGACGTCATGTGTTGTGTTAGTTCGTAAAACATTATTTATCGCCTTTCACCTCCATTCATTGCCCCTTTTGAGGCCAAATTCTGCCGCCGTCCCTTTGGCTTCTTTCCCACAGAGTTTCTCTTTTTATTGGCAGGGCAATAAATGTGCAAATGAAAATGAATTTATTTTAATTATAATTGCCTTAATCGCCGACGGCGAAAAGGCCAAGCGAAGCGAAAGTTTTGGTTCATTTAAATGTTTATTTATTTTCTTTTGACTTTCATTTTCCAATTTCGCCTCTTTTTCCTTTCATAGGCTTTGCCATTTCAAATCTCGCGATTTCGACAAAAAATGTTTGGCAAAGTTTTTGTCTGTGGGAAAAGGGAAATTGAATGAACGCTTCCAAATGGGTGAGAATTGGGAAACTGATGAGGAAGTGCCATAGAATGTGAAATATACCTAATGACAGAATTCCCTCCCTATTTTCAAAGTGCCATTGTCCCCTCAATTCCGTGGCATTTGTCTCTTTCGCCCAATTTGAGCGCCGTCCATTCAATCCGATGACCGGACCGGCTCTCTGACCGATAGACGACAGCGACGGCGATGGGACGCGGAAGGCCTTTTTCCTTTTGTGCCCCCGGCATGCTCATCTCCAACATGCTTATCCACAGCTTCTTCCCGCTGCTCGCCTATTGCTCCTTCAACCTGTACATCTCCAGCGAGGAGATGCAACGTACTCTCGGTTGGCATATTGCCCGTTTGCCCCCCCCCTCCTCCTGATCGGTCCCTCCCCCCTGGTCATTGATCGATCCTCCCCCCCCCCCGGTCATTGATCGGTCCCTCTCCCCGGTCATTGATCGATCCTCCCCCCCCCCCGGTCATTGATCGGTCCCTCCCCCCCCCGGTCATTGATCGGTCCCTCCCCCCCCCCCCCCCGGTCATTGATCGGTCCCTCCCTCCCCCGGTCATTGATCGGTCTCTCTCTCCCCCCCCCGGTCATTGATTGATCGATCCCCCCCCGTTCATTAATCGGCCCCCGGTCATTGATCAGTCCCTCCCTCCCCCGGTCATTGTCGGTCTCTCTCCCCCCCCCCCGGTCATTGATCGGTCCCTCCCCCCCCGGTCATTGATCGTCCCTCCCCCCCCCCGGTCATTGATCGGTCCCTCCCTCCGATCATTGATCAATCCTCTCCCGGTATTTGATCGATCCCCCCCCCCCCCCGGTTCATTAATCGTCACTTGCAATTGAGGTATCTCCGCTCGGATGGATTATGTGACAGGGGACACGATCAACGAATACTCCACTCGATTTCCCTACCGCGTGGCTGAAAATGTGTCACACTTGCGCTTCACATGGAATAATGCGGGCGATCGCAATGTAATCACAGCGGGAGGGCACTTACACTTGCGACGAGACCGTTTGAATTCTCGGGAGTCAGTCTCGGACTTACAAATTATACCCTTCTTTATGGGATTGATTGGGTTATCAAATTAAAACCCTTAGAGAAAAGCGGCAAAACTACTCTTTTAGGTCCGGTATTCCATGCGCGCCGTCTCCGAACACTTTGACGTTTTGCCCCTCCTCCATTTGCCCGCAGAAGGAATTGTGCCGCGAAGAAGTCAAGGTGAGCTTCCAATCGGCGGGCGGGGTAAGCTTTACCCTCCTCTGCCAGACTTTGTGGTCGAGTACCGGTGTGTGGGTGCCCGTTCTGGCCAATTCTTGGTGCTCCTTCACTTTAACGTTTCCCTCCGATCGCCGCTTCGTTTTGCACTGAAACAGGAGAAAATCTGCTCCTCAATGGAGGGCCGGAGGAGTTTTTCGGGCGGAGGTTCGCTTTTCCCCCTCCCTTAGCCTTAGCCTAAGCCTAACGCTCCTCCCATCCGCCGGCAGACGACGCGTCCCATCGTCCGTCGCTGCTCGACTCCGACCCCTCGTCCCCTGCTTCTCTGCTGCCCTCTCTGCTCTTCCAACTCACTATCGGCTCTCTGCTGCTCTCGCTTCTCTTCTGTTCATCGCTCTTTTGCTGTTTTTACCTTTTCCGTTCAAAACGCCAAAAGGACGACTGTCGAATGGCCCCTGGGGGGCCGATGAGAGAAGGGCGGTGGAGACAAGGAAAGTTCGGCTCTCTTTACGCCTCCGGAAGAATGTCTTTGCGGGAAAAGATTCAAAATTGCCACGGACAGAAGGCAAAGACGACGATGGGGACGACGACGACAACGACGACAATATCGCCCAGTCAGCACACCATCGGAATTCAGCCGTAAGGGCTCCGACTCAAACTGACTTTCATCCCAATAAAGCACGCGAACTCCGAGCAGTTTGGCGTTGAGCAGTCGCAGTAATTCGATGACAGACGAATTGGGTCATCAGCAGCGCGTTCAGCACCGGCCCTCCTTCTTGCTCAACGGCGTGCCGATGCCCTCCTCCGCTTCGGAGCCGCAAATGCCGTCCACTTCCACCGCACCCTTTCCCACCTCGGGCCTTCCAAGCAGTTCAGAAGCTCTTCCCCTTCACACATTTGTTATTTATTCAGACTTTGTGGCCCAACCCTTGCTCTTTCCCGGGCGAATTTGGTTCGAAAGGCCGGAAGCGCAACTGTTGGACATAAACCAAGCGCTGGTGGAGCTGAACGCGGACAGAAATCTGTTTGCCAAAAATGGATTATATATAATTGATTATATTTTTTGTTTTAAGCTTTGAGCAATCCCCGCGTGCCGAAATGGAGGGTCAGTGCAAGTGAAAGTGCCAAAAAGGCACTTTATGACGGTTATTCCCCTCAGGCATGTATGGCCAACTTTTATGGGCAAATTGGCGTCAAATTGGTGCCTCGGGGCAAGGGGCGATGGTGGACGAAGTTGACGACGAGGAGGACGACGCGAAGGAGGACAAGGCGTTGATCTGCAAAACGCTGAAACCCGGCGCTGGACGGACTCAATTCGAGCGCTTTTTGCGCAACGCGCTCCAATTTCATTACGTTCCTGCGCATTCGAAGTTGGCGCAGGTAATCAATTTAAATTGATTTTGTGATGTTTTGAACTCTTTCGTAACGGTCATCTTTCCGTTAAGGTGGTGGCGGCTGCCACTTTTGGCAATTTTCTAAACCCGGACTCTGTGAAGGACTTGCCTCTGATCTGCTACGCCCATAATGGCTTTGGAGTGCTCAAAAACTTTTTGCATACGTGCCGAAGTAGCGGCAAGCAAAGTCTAGGCCAGTCGATGGACTTCGGCCATAAGCAAAGATCTGGCCAGACTGATGACGGGGAGGGCGCAGAGGAGGGAAGAGGAGCGGCCGCAGAGGCGGCAGGGGCCGCCCAGTTCAGTGCTGGGCCCGTCCGAATCGGTCAGATTCTGAGACAACACTTTTGCCGATGTCTGATGCTTTTGGTTCAGTTGTGACCAGCACGCCTTCGGTGGCCTTGCTGGAGCAACAGGAAACGACGTTGCGCACCCACGACCTGGTCTCGATCGGTTCTCAGCTGATCAGTGCCATATGTCACCTTCAAAAGTTTGGCCTTGTGCACAAAGACATCGCTACGAGGTGCATTTTGGCCTTTGTTTATTCCACAACTCGTAGTTCAGGAACTGCTTGGTATCCCGGGTATCGCCCCGCTTCGGCTCCGACCGTCTCCATGTGCAGCTGTGTGACTCGGCACTCAGCCGCGACCTTTTCTCCGACGATTACGCCCTTCCGCTTCCTCTGACCGTCGATATCAGCTCGGAGGAGGAGGCGGAAGAGCTTGTGGAGCCGCGTCCGGTCCGCTGGATGGCTCCCGAACTGCTCGTGGCCGCCTCCTCCGCCCCGCCTCCGCTGGTCGCCCCCGCGCCCGCTCTCTCCCGCAACTCCCCGCCCGCGTCCGCCTCCTTTCCGCTCCTCCATTCGGCCGCTCTTTCGTCCGTTTCTCCGCCCCTTCCCTTTTCGAGTGCCACGGACATTTGGGCCTTCGGAGTGCTCCTCTGGGAGCTGTTCACCTGCGCACAACAACCGTACGCCGAATTAGGGCCCGAAGAAGTCGTTCAGGTACTGAAACGGAAGGACGGAAAGTCTCCGAACTCGGACTGAATTCTTCCAGGCCATCACCGACGGCGGAGTTCGCCTCTCACAGCCGTACAATTGTCCGGACGAACTTTACGAAATGATGTGCCATTGTTGGGCCATAGCGTCAGAAGAACGCCCAACGGCCGCCGAGTTGCAAGTGCACTTGCAGGAATTCGTTCAGAGGCTTAGAAATTACATCTGACAGAGAGAGAGAGAGAGAGAGCGATTGGAAGTGATCAATTTATGCTTTACGGGTGAATCTCAAACCAAAAACATTGTGAAATTGTCCAACATTTTAATTTAAGAATAATGTATAAATCGTTAAGATTATTATTTCGACATCGCTTTGGGTGGGATTCATTCGCCGATCGATCACGTACACATCACGTCCTTCCCTGTTGACCCCCCCCCCCCCCTCCCCCTCCCCGACGACTCATTCGAGTCCATTCTCTTCCTTCCCATCCCTTCCAAATCAAACAAACTCGAACTGTCACAAAATTGCCAAATTTCTCGAATGCCCGCTGTCCCTTCCTCTCTTGCCAAAAGATTAATCGCCGCGAATGGTTGAACCTTTCCTAATTACCCCCCCCCCCCCCTCCCCCCCCCCGCTAATTCCAATTTCTGTCCCCAATGACTCAGCGCCCAATTTCCTTTTCCCTTTTCGACTTTTGCCCATTCGCGCGCGTTTAATGTTTTTGCCGTTCCTCCCAAAGTCAAAGGCGCGCACAAAAGACGAAAGGCCATTCGATTGGTATAAAACGAACGGCCGAAGGGAAGGGACGCCAAACGAAAAAAGGGCGCCGGGGGGGGGGGGGTAAAAGGGCCCCCCCCCCCCACAAAAGGGCCCCCCCCCCCACAAAAGGCCCCCCCCCCTCAAACCATCGTCAAATTGTTGGAGTTCCCTTCAAAGTGAATAACACTCCCCTCCCCCCCCCCCCCACAAAATCGAGTTTCGCCTTTTAATTTTCACTTCTCACAGCCCCAAGGGCCATTTCCCCCATTCAAAAGGCTCTTAAAAGTTACGAATTGTGAGGGCGGTCGCTGTTTGGGGTGGCTAGAATTATTTTTGCTCGGAAGAGTCAAATCGCTTCAACTCATTTTGAGTCCTTTGCCTTTCATTTTCGTTCACTTAACTCATCTTTTTCCATTAATGGCCCTTTGTTCCCCCCCCCCCCAATTTGGACCTTTTCTTCAAATTCAAATCATTCAGTCACCGCTCCCCCATTCGAACATTCAGCCCCCCCCCCAAATTCGAATCATTCAGTCCCCCCCCCCCAAATTCGAATCATCAGCCCCCCCCCCCAAATTCGAATCATTCAGCCCCCCCCCCAAATTCGAATCATTCAGCCCCCCCCAAATTCGAATCATTCAGCCCCCCCCCCCCCCCCCAAATTCGAATCATTCAGCCCCCCCCCCAAATTCGAATCATTCAGTCCCCCCCCCCAAATTCGAATCATTCAATCCCCCCCCACCCTTTGGGCTATTTAAGCACATCATTTCCAATTCAGACAATTAATTCCTTTTCAGCAACAAACTTTCCTCACCTCGCCTCCCCTTTCAGCCACAAATTAACCCATAAATAACCCTTCGAAATGGCGCTCGTGTCCAAATGGCGTTCCGATTGGCCCAGTCTTTGGCGTGATCGCTTCTCTCGCGATTTGGACGACTGGCCGCGCGATTGGCCCCGTCCGGGAGAGTTGATGGAACGCGTGAGTTTTCATTGAATAAAGCCACACTCCCCGAGTTGGCTTGTTTGATTCATTATCCCTCCAATTGTTCTGATTGATCAGAGTTATTTTGGGACATTTGGCCGGGAGACTGAAATTGACGCCTTTTTCACAAATGAATTATTGGGGAGAACAAATAAAACAAAATTTATTATTATTCACTGATCAAACAAAACAAACTGTGGAGAGTGAAGTGAGTGGGGGGGCACTTTTTATTATTGTCGGAGGGTCGGCACAATTGGGTGGGATGATTGAATTGGATTCCGGACGACCCTCTCGAGAAAGTGGCCCGCCAATTGTTGAGCGATCCTGTCTTCCCGAAAACTTTCGATCACCTCATTTAATCACTTTCACACGGTCCGTTCTCCACAAATCCGCGCAATGCCTTTTTGGAGGCGATTCCACCGCAACCGAAGCCTCTCCCCCGCCGGGCATCGCCAACATTCTCCCCACCGCCAGCGGCACCTCCACCATTTAAGCGTGCCCTTTGACAGAAAGGCGCCCTCTTCCAAAAGTGCCAAAGTTCCCTCCGACGTCCACCGCCCCCTCCTCCGCTTTTGCCCCTCTCCCACCTTTCCCTCCTCGTCCCCAAAATGCCGCCGCCATCGTCTCCGCTCTTCCTCCCCTCACCAACCCTCCCAAATTGTTCAGTTCCGTTCCCGCGACTTTGACCGCGACCACTGGTGGCGAGACTGGCCCACTGATTGGCCTCGCATGGACGCAATTGTGCCAAGGGTAAGTGCATACAATGGGCTAAAAGCATGGCATTGGAAAGGTAAGGGCAGTTTTATCGAGGTCCATTTGGTTACAAAAGGTCCCCCAACTCGGGGGGGGGGGCGTGCCAACCCGGGGATGGCACCGCCGCATACATCAACCTGTTGCTTATCGGAGAATGAATGGAATGCGGCGGCACAGTCTTTTTGCTTTACCACCAATCAGCTAGGCTAATTGACATTTAAATGTCCATTTATTTGATTTTATTCAACACTTTCGCTGCTCTTTCAATTCATTCGCTGTTTTTCAATCGCTTTTTCGCTCTTTTGGCAAAGCGTCACAAAAATAAACGGATGAATTTGGGGGGGGGGGGGGGAATGGGGGGGAGGGATGAATTGGGGGGGGGGGGGGAAGGGGGGGGGGGGGGGGGGGGGGGGGGGGGGGGGTACGGGGGGGGGGCGGGGGGGGGGGAAGGGGGGGGGGGGAGGGTGGAGTGGTTTTGGTTATCAGCAGATCGCCTCCCCTCCCCTCCCCCCGCCAATGCCCTTCCTCCAAATGTTCATTATTCCGCCATTCCCTCTGCTGTTAATTGTACCTCCGGTGACATAAATGTTCCTTCCCAATTCGTTCCCATTATCCGATGTCCCTGCAGGGCCTCCCCTTTCCCTTTCATCCCCAGCGATTCCGTCCATTTTTGGTCGTTTGTTTGTCTCTCTTTCTCTTTGCTGTCCGCGAGAATGCCTTCCTCCCGGACAACAATAAATACAATGAATAGGGAAGAATCGATCAACCCCCCCCCCCAATCCGTGCAAATTCCCTCCCCCCCCCCCCCTCCCCAACCTTTCCAATCCCCCCCCCCTCTTCTGCCGCCTCCCACCCCCAACCTCGTTGGCCTCCCAACAACTTCATCATCACAATCCACCCACCCACCCACCAGCCACTCATCGTCTCTTTTCCTCAATGAATTGATTAGCATTCCCTCCCCCCCCCCCCCCGCAGCCCTCTCGAATGGAATGAATGCGGGAAGGACTGACTCTCTCTGTCGTCGATTGGCATTTGTCCTGAAAAGCTCTTTCTGTCAAAACTGTTTTCTGCCAATAGCTCTTTCTTCCGTCCTCCAGCCACTATGCCATCGGACGGCCATCCCCACCCTTCGGTTTCTTCCGGAATTCCCTCCGCCTCTTCGGCGGCGCCAAGTCGTCCAAGTCCCCGATGGAAGGATCCTTTAGTGGAAGAGTTCCCCGCCGAAATGCGTGACGGAAAGAACGGAAGCAGAAGGATATGGACGCGGACGGAAGAGGAGGAACGGAAGCGATCGGAATGGAGGGAGAACCGATGGGACGCGGAAGAGGAGGGAGAGGAGCCTTTCTTCTCGGAAGAGTTTTACAGGGCGTTTCCTCACCTGAGGGGGGCCGGCATGGCCATCAACGGATGGACGAGGAGGCGGGGCGGGCCGTTCGACGATAAGGAGGCACGGCAAAGGAAGGGAAGAGGCCGCGGATCCGCTGGACAGAGCGCAATTGCCCCGGGGAAGACAATTAGCCCGCAATTGCCCCGGGGAAGACAATTAGCCCGCAATTGCCGGGGAAGACAATTAGCCCGCAATTGCCCCGGGGAAGACAATTAGCCCGCAATTGCCCCGGGGAAGACAATTAGCCCGGACTTCAGACCCCCCCCCCCTATTTAAGGGCCTTGGTTAAACTGCTCTTCTGCTTTCCGCCCCCTCCCTCCCTTCACCCACCCCTTCCATTGTCAGTTCTCGTCCTATTTGGATCGCTTTGATCGCAATTGGCGTGATGACCCGTTCTGGCGCGATTTGTACCCGCGCTGGGCTGAACCCATCTTCAAAGATGGCATCGATGTCAAAGTGAGCGACGGGGAGAATTTGTGCCATTCCGTCCTAATTTGAATTGTCTATACGATTTCACGATTTCAGACCAACATCGTCAACGACAATAGCCGTTTTGCTGTCGAAATTGACACCTATCAATTCCGCCCGGAGGAGCTTCAGGTGAAGACCATGGACGACACTCTTCTGATTGAGGGGCGCCACGAGGACGTCCGAGACAGAGAAAATTACACAAAAATGGTCAGAGGGGTTAAGCCACAATAAACGAGCCCCCCCCCCCCCCTTAGTACTTCGTTCGCAAGTACCTGTTGCCGGCCGATGTGGAGCCCCACTCGATCAGCAGTCACATCGACAGTTCCGTGAGTCCCCCCCCCCCCCCCCCCCCCCAATTTGACACCCCCCCCCCCCCCCCCCCCCAAGGGTCGTCTGAGTGTCGAGGCGCAAAAGCGTTGGCAGGCCATCGAGGGCGAACGTTCCATTCCAATTGAAAGCGGCTCGCGCCGTTACGGCAGCGGCTACGGGTCGCGCTCCAGCTCCCACTCGCCACGCGACCGCTATTACGCCGACTCGGGACGCGGTTCGGCCAATGACCAATATCGGGTGGAGAGTCGCTCGAATGGAGCAGCGAGTGGCGGCGCCTATCTTTCACCAAACCCGCGTTCGGACGGATACCGCACGGAGTACGAGAAACGCGAGGTGCGGCGGCTTTTGAATTGAAGCGGGGGACGGGGGGGGAGGAGGAGGGATTGGACTTTTGATTCATTGCAGACGGACGCGAACGGAATGCGCCACGAGGCTCGTCGGGAGGAGTTCCGCGAAGAGGTCAGCCCGCCCACCCTCCACAATTGGGCCAAATTCTTTCAGTTCCGCCGCAGCGGATCAGCCGCCAATGTTCTCTCGCCGCTGGCCTCGCCGATGTTGCGCAACGACTCGCGTCTGAGCGGCGGAATCGGCGGTAACTCATCGGCGGGGGAAGAGCGCCGCGAGTCGTCCCACTTCCGTCGCACCGCCTCCGCCTCGTCGCGCGAGCACCGTTCAGGCGGGGCATTTTCCGGCGGTGGAGGTTCGTTGGAGGGGCGATCCGATCATGATGCATATTGGCTATCGACAGAGAACCTTTTGCGACCGGCGGAGGAGTTGGGAGGGCGCAGCTCGGCATTCGGCACCCGCAACGTGCCAATCCATCGCGGATGAACCGAAAGGCGGAGAGTGAAACGGCGCTGAGAATGTGATCGATTGATTTGACAGACAAACGGACGATGAACCCCGGTTAAACTTCCCCGCCCCCGGCGCTTAGAATGATTATCACCGGTTATGCCCTTCAAAATTCCTTTTGAATGATCAAAAACTACCCAAGTTATGTATAACAACAATCAAACACCCACACGCCTCCCATGCTATCGCAAGCCTTATTAGTGGAATGAAGCTATCATTAAACAGATAAAAGGGTTAAAATTTCAGTCATTAAAATTTATGCAAAATAGAAAAGAAAGGAAATATGGGCTTCATCCGATCACACTTTGTTTTCTATTAGGACATCATAAGGAAATCCTCGATTTTTTTGATTGAATGTGTGGATCGAATGAAGAAAAGAGCATCCCAGAAAAAAAGCAAGTTAACGAAGGGGGCAGGGCGGTGAGAAATAAACTCGGCAATTTGTTAGGTTGCTCAAAACTGAATTTGGGGAATAATGATAGGAATGGAAGTGGTGAGGTGTGGGAAAGAGGTGGGGGGGGGTGGGGGTAGGCGCGTCCCAACAACCAAAGTTTCAGAGAAATTTCCGATCGTTCCCATGCCCGAAACGATTCGACAGATCACCGCCCATTCGTTCCTTCAGTTCCCCGCCGCCTTCGGCGCCGCTCTTCCCGCGGAAACAACGAGCCTAAACACGGGGAAACATTGAAGCTTCACTGCACTTCCCCGTGGAATGCCTCGATTTCTCTGTCCCTGTCGAAAGGTCTTCGTTCTCCGCTCTCCGTGATGACGAGCTGAAAAAGAAGTCGAGAATATAAAAGAATTGACCTTTAGAGGGCTTTTTCATCCTCTGAATTAACTCACAGACGACGACTGGGTATTGTCAATTTTTCGCTTTTTTTGATGCATATCCAGAAGTGATTCGTTGCGATCCTTCTGAACGATGCAATTTCAATTTCCATTTCAATTCATTTATCCCACATTCAATGCATCGGCCCGTTGCTGCTCCCTTTGCTCATTATCCACTCTTTTCGTCGAAGGCCCACTCGAAGTGGACGGCCCAGCCCCAGTGATTTGCTGAAATTAGCGGAAACTATTCCTGCAAGGAATTCTGAGGAACAAATGAATAAAAAAACAATTGGTTAAAAAAGTAGAAAAGTTGCAAATCTACAACAAATAAAAAGAAATAGGCACCTTTTTGATGTCCCCATTTGGCACTTTCGTCCAAAGGTCGGATTGCACCGGAGTGTCGGAAGTCTGTCGAGAAAATGAACTCTTTGCGGTCAGTCCAAAGGCGCCGGTTTTAAGTATCTTTTGGGGCAACTCCGTCATCCATTCTTCGCGCCGCAATTCCTTTGACTAAATTGTGCTTTTTATGACGCAGGTTTTCCCTTTAAGTTTAAACTAAATATTAAAATAGTTTTCTCATATCTGAAGGTTGCTGCAGGTCGGGATAAAACTGCAAATATGGAAACGAACCTTCGTCTGTTTATTGAACTCGAACTGGGCCAATCTGCCCAAGTACTCCGCCTGCTCCTCCTCCGTCCTCCCCGGAATGGGCGGCATTGGTCCGACCATTTCATCGTCCTCCTCCCCTCCCTCCCTCTCTCCAGTCCCCTTTTTCTCCCCAAAAGTGCCGTGCTGTTCTTCCCCATTCGCTTCCGATTTGGGCTCCTCCTCTTCCTCCTCGTCGCTGCTACTTGGCAAAGTCGGGCCGACGTTCGTTCGCACGTGAAACGACGACTTTTGCTTTCGGTGAATGTTTGCCCCATCCGACTTTTTCCTTTCTCGCCCAATAGAACACTGCGGCTCATCGGGCGGAAGTGCCGTTCCAATATCGTATTCTGAATTATTTATAGATTTCAATTCTGACTATGCCGTTGCTGTTAAGTTAGGAGGAGGGATTGGGGAATTGGTTAATCATCAATTTGAGATTTTTTTAAAGAAAAGCAACTAAATACAATAATAAATTGCTGGTTTGTAAGAATAAAAAATTTTGGCCTGTTCTTTGACCGACCAAAAATGTTTCCGTATTTAGGCCAATTTTAACTTAAAACTTGTTAACCCCCTCCCCCCTCTGGGTTGAGTGCGATAACCATCGATTTGCTGCGTTGTCAAAGCGAGGAATTCCGGCGGAAGTGCCGGTCCAATGGCTTTTTCCGCACGGCACTGAATGCTCGAACTGCTGCACGGCCTTTGGTCCATCGGCACAAAATCGGCCAAATTGGATGAAGAAATGCTCAGAGACGGAAGCGAACCTTGCTCATCTTCAAAAAAACTATTGATAAAACCAATCAACCACTTACCACTCTTCTGATGCACAATTTTAGGCAACATTGTCGCCTGAACATTCGCCCTGTCCAATTTTTTTTGTGCGGAAGCGCACCCCTGGAGTGGATCCTCTGGATCGTCAAGGTCGTAACTTTCTGAACAACAAATCGAAGATGTCAAGAAGCAAAACCCAACCGATGGGAATGGAAAAGTCATCATTTGCGCCTTCGCAGCTTATCCCAACGGAATTTGAATCGCCATGTTGAGAGTCACCGCCGACAAATCCTAAAGTTTAAACTAAAAAAAAATACCACAAAAAGAAACCTGGAGGCAAATTTGGCCCAAATTCTTCCGGTGCCGGCTCGTACGGCCCAACTTCCTGCTGCTCAATTCCAAAGCCATTTGTGGGAGTTTGATTTGTGTTTTCTTCCTCTTGTGCCAAATTAAATTCATCCCAAGAAGGCACTTGAGCACTGTTGGAATTTGATGGTTTATAAGACATTTGAAAGTCGGTCTAATTGATTAATGTTTAACTGAAAAGTGATTATTAATCTGCAAAATCGGACGTTCGCACATGGACATTTCGCTAGTGAAAAAACGGATGTTTCGCACACTGAGGGTTTAGATGGATGGATAAATTTGAAATAAAGCCAAAGTTGAATAATTTGGCTAAAAATGCGAGTAGGGGTCGTTTCGGCGCCGGGTACGTTTCGGCGCCAAATAAAACAATGTGAAAAATATGTAGTAAAGCCTTTGAATTTTCTTGTTTCTTTTTTTAAGCAAAAAATATACCCGTTTCTGAAATATTCTCAGCCTATAATTTTTACAACATGGGGCAGATGTATTATACATAAAATCCAGATCCAGGATTTTTCAAAATGTCGGTTAGGCCTAAGCCACCCTAAGCTTTGGGGTTCGTTAGGCGTAGGCTTCACGTCATTTTGCAATTTCTACGTGGCATTTCTAGCAATTACCAAATGAATCCCTAAATTTCTTGCAAATTTCAGATTGTTGTATTTAAAAATTTTGTATGCATTCATTTTTTGCTTAAAAAAATACTGAATAAAAATGTTCGGTAATACTGCAGTTTGGCCCCCCCATTTTTTGAAAAAATACAAATTTTTTTAAAAGGCATATTAAACAAGTTTCCGGGGGTTTTCGGGGTCACTGATCACGATTCTGACATTTATTTTACCCAATTCCGAACCCCGAACCCGAATTCGAACAATTTTCCGAAAAAAATATTTTTACAAAAAAATTAACATTTATTGCCCAAAATCGATGCAAATGCACGAAATGGAAAGTAACAGCACAGATTCAGATGATGCTTATAACTTTCTTCAGTGGTTTCCGGCGCAAAATTTTTGTGGATTCGTACTCAGCTCGACGAGAGGAATTGATTGGTAGTATTTGTATTCGGGTCTGAACCATTCAATGGGTGAGCAAAGTTGTCCAAGTGCAATTATGGGGTCCACTCCAGCAGCAGACAATAGGCGAAACGCCAAAATTTACGCAATTTTTGCCACTAATTTAAACCTGCGAATTCCTTATTTGTTTTCTAGGGATGGTGAAAGTTTGAGACGGTTCGCCGGATGTAACTGAAGTTAAGCGCTTCGAAGTGCGGCTTTTTTGTTGATTGAAAAAGGTGAGAGAGAACGCCAGATGAAGAGAACGGTTAGAGATAAAAAGGAAAATTGTTTTTTTTTCAAGCTCTGTTATTGTACGTAAATCAGGGCTTCTATCTTGTTAAGGTTAGGTCCAATCTTGACCCAAGCTGTAGAAATTTGTCCACACCTATTTTTCCCCACAAAGATGCGCCCAATCAATTCGCCATATTTAAATCGATTTTTTAGCACTTACAAATTAGGTATCCGAAAAAAATGCCTCCAGGATATTTTCCAAATCCAAGTCCGACAAATTTTCGTATTTCCACGTTTTAAGCGGCCAGTAGGTGAGGCGCCGCCCGGTCGGACAAATCCGTCATCATAGGGAAATTCGAACAGCGATTTCTAAGCAGACTTTTTGTCCGTTTTTTAAAACTTCATAATCATATTTCTAAATTAGTTAGCAATTACCAAAAAACTAAACCAGATATCGTAATCAACAATGTACTTTGAACCCAAATTCAACAGCCCGGTTACGCCACAACTTTTCCTTGAAATGGTCAAGAAAATTACCAGTAAACATCATATAACGGCGGGACTTCCCCATCGCTTCAATGATCGTACGTACCCTTTCACCCCCCCCCCCCACCCTCCCCCGCCATCGCTTTGTTTGTTCGATGGGTAGAAAGAGGAGTACCCTTACCACCTCTGCTCGCTCACTGTGCTTTACTATACGACAGGGAAGACCCTGACCAAGGCAATCAAGCGCAGTGCAGTTTCAACGAAATGATAAAGTAGGTGTGTAATGCAAGGAAGAAGGGGCCGGAGGGGGGGGGGGGGATTCGCCCCATTACAAATCACAGCATAAAAATTTGACAAAAAACGCATATCGAAAATAAATGTAAATTTGTGCATTCATTAATAGTTTATCGGTGTAGAAATAAGATGAGAGAAATTAATTGTGCGAAAAGCTCAAAAACAGTTTTATGATTGATATGACCAGATTATGAAAGACACTTTATGACGAGATTACGACCAGATTGAGCTGGGGCACCAAGCATCCCGCGGGCATTGTTAAAAAAAAGTCGTTGCCCGGGCATTAGTTGTACTTCGCAAGTGTTTTCCGCGCAAATCCGGCCAAACTTTTGCAAAGATTCGTAAAGTTCATCCAAAGAATCGACAGTGATGGCACTTGACCGGGCGGCATTGTTGAAAATTCCCTACAAAATAATTCAAAAATATAGTTTGATGAGCAATCCTCGGGAATTGCGGTCCCGGTAAAAAAATCAATAATTTAAATGGTTGTTTTCTGGTGTACAAGTACACGTAGAACACGAACCGAGCTCGGATTTTGCGAATGTCGAACCCTAAAATCTAATCCGAACAAATTTTTAGAAAGGAAGGGGGGATTTGTTGGACCAAATGCTCGAGTCGGATTCGTGTTCTATGCGTACTTTTGCCCCAGAAAACATTAAAATTTGACTTCTTTGCATCGGGACCGCAATCCCCGAGGAGTGCCGTTGGATGACAAAAAGCACAAACCGGTAAAACCAATCCCTGGTCATCAATCCTAACAATGGGATGAGTTGAGAAGAACGGGCCCTAAACGTCCATTTTGTTTCCACAACCAATAAAAAAGTACCTACCTCAGAGTACTCGAGAACACAGGTCCCGAGAAAAACCAATTGCTTCGGATGCCGTTCTCTCATTTCACTGAGCACTCTTTCAACGTCCACAAAGGAAAGCTTTGCTGGCCCGGACAAGGTGTCCACTGCGACTATCGAAGGGACTTTGAGGAGATGCGGCCAAATTGTGCCGGGTTCTTGCGCTTCCTCTCCCCAGTAGCATTTGCCTAACTCGACTCCTTCCTCCATCTGCATTCGAGCATCCACAACTGACAGCAAATTCCCGTTGAGTGGAAATAAAGGGTTTTTTTTTTCCAACTGCTCTCTCATATTTTTGACTCTATAAGTACTGCAGAGCCCTTCGACAGAACTGTAGAAGGCATTGTCGCGAAGAAAATTTGAAGTATACCTACGATTGAAGAGAAAAGGCCTTTTAAAAGAAAGGATTAAAATCACCTTGATGCAATAAACGGCGGCCATTGCACTTCGAGTGCCTCCCTACTACATTTTATTTCCTGGGGCCGCGTGTTAAGGTCAAGATGAACCAGTGATGGACGACGACGAGTGTTATCTCGCAACCAGACATAGCTGAACTAAAAAACAATCTTTGGTTAAAAACCAAAGCAAATTATATAAAAATCAACCTTCGCAAGAAGTCCATCTTCCCATTCAACTTGAACATATTTCTGCAGGTTTCGAGCAGTTTTTAATCCAAACATTTTCGAACTGTAAGTCCAATCAATGCGTCGTTAAACGCAGCAGAGCTTTATTTTAATCGCTGTTTCGTTTCCGTTTGAGTTGGACCCTCCTTTGCACTTCGACGGAGCAGCGACTGCGGCTAAACAAATGGAAAGCGCATACTAAATAGCGCTTTCTTTGAGTTGCGAACAAAGAGAGCGAGCGGTCGATGGGAGGAGCGAGCGCGGACGGGGGAATACCCAGTCCGATCGCCAGTTCACTATCAGTCCAGCCTCTCCACCCAACCCACTATCTCTCTCTCTCTTCAGATTATGAAAAGTGAAGAGGAAGAGAATTCCTTTGGTGCTGAACAGCGTTGCCCAAAGGCAAAGGAGCCGATTACATTCATGAGTCATTCGTCATGCACGTGAGTCGCATAAAGGACGATTACGCCTCCGAAGCTATTTAAACCACCAAGTGGCAAATTTACCTAACTATACGCTAGCATCTGCGAAGCGAGATTGGATAAGAATAGAAGTCACTTGACTCCCTCCATCAGCAGCAGCACCACCACAGAAGCATTTCAATGAAATGTGAATTTGATTGTTCAGTGTTCTAGACAGAAAAAGAAGGTCTAAAATAAGATATAACGCACAAAGAGTGCGGAATTGAGAAGAAAATTTTAATCATTTAGAGAGAAATAGGCAGAAATATGGGGTAAGGACAACTCGGCACTGTGGGGGTGTAAACTAAACTATTACCAAGGTGTTTCTAGGAGTATTCAGGGCCGAAAAATCCGAATCCGACCTCCATTTCGATCAATTCCGAACCCCCGGCCGAATTCGAACAGTTTTTTAAAAATGATTTTCAGCTAAGTTAATTTGGTAAAAAGACGATTCGTTCCCGGCCGATTCGTTCACCCCCGATTCGTTCTCTTTTCAAAAGTTTTTTCGTTATAACTTCTTTCAAAGCTAACCAAATCAAACATTTTTGGTATCATTCGAAAGCTTACAACTAGTAGAAGCTTTCAAAAGCAAAAGCTAAGCGATTGGCCAAATCTCAAAAAAGTTATGGCCAGAAACCGTTTTTTTGGCCACATTGGCCATAACTTTTTTGAAATTTGGCCAATCGCTTACTTTTTGCTTTTGTAAGCTTCTACTAGTTGTAAGCTTTCGAATGATATCGAAAATGTTTGATTTGGTTAGACTTGAAAGAAGTTATAACGAAAAAACTTCTGAAAAGGGGAACGAATCGGGGGTGAACGAATCGGCCGGGAACGAATCGGCCGGGAACGAATCGTCCTCCGTCCGTTAATTTTAACATTCTTCAAGGTTACCCTACGTTTTGCCAACTTTACGTTTTGCCAACTCAGCAAAAATGTTACTTTTTGCCAACCCAGCAAAAATTTTACGTTTTGCCAACGTTACGTTTTGCCAACTGTACATTTTGCCAACGTTACGTTTTGCCAACGTTAGGTTTTCGCCAACGTTACATTTGCTAATGTTAAATTGCTCTATTCTTCAATTTTATTCATATGTATTTATATTCAAACTTTTCTATTGCTTTTACATTCAATTTTCGATAACAGCGATCAACAAAGATGACGACTTAGAGCAAGATGAGAACAATGAAAATGTGGAGCCGGGTGAGGATGAAGAAGCTGCGGAGCAAGTTCAATTCGAAAAAGGCAGCATTAGCTTTGTGGTTCAGAAGTTGGGGGAAAAATGCCTAAAATCTATTTTTTTTTGTGTGTTGGCAAATTTCATTGGCAAAATGTAACATTTTTGTTGGGTTGGCGAAATGTAACGTTGGCAAAACGTAAGGTTGGCGAAACGTTATGTTGGCATCATTCGAAAGCTCTTAGTATGCTGAACCTTTATCAAGCTAAAGCTAACCGATTTGTCTTTCCAAAAAAAAGTTATGGCACCATAACTAAAAGTTGGCACGAAAAATGGAAATTTTCAAAGATTTTAAGCTATAACTTTTTTTTTGGAAAGACAAATCGGTTAGCTTTAGCTTGATAAAGGTTCAGCATACTAAGAGCTTTCGAATGATACCAAGGGTGTCTGGGGTTTTCGACACTGATTGATTTCGACACTGAACTATTTTGTTTTTTTTTTCACTGTTTTCCTATGATTTCGACACTGATGAATTTCGACAAACTTTGATTTCGACACTGAACCAAAATTTTAAAAATATTTAAAGTTTTTATGCAAAAAAAAAAAGATCATAAAGAAACGACGAAGTACTTACAATCTACACTTTAAAATTGAAAAATACCTACTGTAAATTTATGAAATAATTAGCAAAAAATGTCTTAATTTATGAATTATTAACAATTCACCCATTCGAGAAATTAATCAAGCAAAATTGAAGCAAATATCTATTTTCATGCCCACTTAGATGTTTGTGGTCGTTCTTATCTTTTTTTGGTCTTCCCGAGCCGATGTGACCTTTTGAAGGGTCATTCGTTAATTTTGAGAGGGAACTAATATGGCTCTCGTTCGCTTCAACGAAGCTAAATCGAATCGCGGAAGAAGCCTCCTTTCATTCCGGGGCTTCGAATATTGCTATGAAAGGGACGCCAACATAGAAGGAGGAAATATGGCTTTCCCCTATTTTATCCAGACTGGGATATGCTGCCCTTGCTATGCTTTTTAAGAGAATATGGTCAACGGAAGTGCTACTAAACCGGGCGATGTGGTTACCGCTTCCAAGGAAAAAAATCCTATATCCCCTAAGGTAACTGCTATTGCGCTGACCATCTGTATAAAGGTAAAAGGATTTTAATGAAGCATGCAACATTTCCCTTACCCTTACTTCTGTAAGCGTAGGGCAAATTCTTTAGCATCTATTGCATACTGCGGGAAGGTACTGGTACGGTAGATGGAGCGAATACCGAACCATAAGTTAATTGATAAAAAAATGAGAAATACAATCTTTTAGAAAGTTTAAAAGAGGTGAAATTCCCTTTAATACGAGCTATTCCTTCCGCTAACGCACTTAGTATAGCTAGAATAACCGGGTAAAATCCATTATAAAACTCAGCCAACGTTTTCGAAACTACTCCTTAGAAGAACCATACTTTCCTTCTATTACGTTTGAGAGAGTATTGGCGTTGCCCGGTTCGACCGCCGTACTGCCCTGGACGTGCTTCAGTACAAATGGCCTGGCAATTCGACAAGAATGGCACTCGCTACAAAATGGGGCGTGTTACGGCCGGCCATAATCATCCCGAAAATTTTGCGAAATATTCTGTAATATTGTTGGAAATAAATTTGTAATTTATTAAGCGAATAGGTAAGAGAATGCGCTACAACTACAATTTTGCGAAAAGAAGACACCATGAAGAAGTCCGTTTCGAATTAGGAGTTTTCTAAATTTTTAAGTGCGCATTTAAATAAATCCATTTTCTTTGAAAACTGTCCCCACGTTAGAGCCCGGTAAAAAAAAATTTCCGGGAACGGGAACGGGAACGGGATTTTCAAAAAGAACGGGACGGGAATCCCGAACGGGAATCCCGTCTTTTTCCCGTTCCCGTAGAAATCCCGTTTAATTTTTAACGGGAATCCCGCGGGAACGGGAAAATTTTTGAAAATTTTTAAACTAAGAATTTTTAGAAATTTTTTTTGGCGGGCACTTTGCGATAAATTTCTGATATACAATTGGAGGGTCCGACAACGCCGATAGGCGCCGTCGGAAAATTTTGCATTTTTTGCTCAATTTGATAAGAGATTTGCTACCAAAATCTTAAAAATACGGTATTTTTTAAGCTTTTGAAATCTTAATTGATTCAGAAAATCAGAAACCAACAGAATATGGCACATTTTGGGTGGGTTCGGCGGTGCCGATAGGCGCCGCCGTTAAAAAAAATTTGAAATTTAAGCATTTTTGTGATGAAAATTGGTCCAAAATTGTTAAATTTTTGAAAACATTTCGCCAAGAAAAAATAAACGGAAACGGGAAAAATACTGAAATAAAATTTCCGGGAACGGGAACGGGAACGGGGTTTTCAAAAAGAACGGGACGGGAATCCCGAACGGGAATCCCGTCTTTTTCCCGTTCCCGTAAAAAATCCCGCTGGGCAAAAAAGACGGGAACGGGACCGGGATTCCCGTACTTTTCCCGCGGGAATCCCGTTCCCGCCGGGCTCTACCCCACGTGATATGAGGGGTAAACGTTGAAAAATTCAAATATATTTACCAATTTTTCCGTTCGGTACTTTTTTCGGGACTCAAATTTTGTTCGGTCGCCTTCGGTACTCAAATTTTTTCGGTCGGTACTTTTCGGTAAAGTACCGAAAAAGAACCGGTACCGAATAGTACGAAAAAATCCAAAAAGGTTCGGTCGGTACTTTTCGGTAAAGTAACGAAGCCTGAGTACCGAAAAGTACCGAAAAAGCTTCGGTACTTTCCCGTACCGACCGAACACTAATTCCAATCCCTTCACATTGAACCGAGTTACAAGAATATAAGTGGTTTTGGCGCGCCAACCCAAAGGGGGGACCCTTTTGGGGTTTTCATCATGACATTTTTTAACGCTACATCATCAGAAAAAAGTCTTTTCCTACTAATTCCGACCTGCTGATCACGAATCTGCACTCTGTTTTTGATTTTAGTTACAGTTATGGTCTTAAATTTGAAAAAAAATCAATGTTCACCAAAAAAATCAAAAAAAAATTCTAGAAACGCGGCGAAGCCGCGTCCTTGAGCGCGAAGCGCTTTATCATCATCTAATCGATTCCAACAACACCCCCATCTATCTTCACTAGTTTTAAATTTAGACTAAATTTGTAACAAAAAATTGATGATGGAGCAGCCCCTAAAAATACTTTACATTTGTGGAACTCAAGGCGATGATGAGAACGGTGATGGAAGTGAAATTAAGCCAGTCAAGACCCTATTGCGCGCTCTTCAACTTTCAAACGTACCGTCAGAAGTCGATTACCGGATTTTTGTGCCTTCGACCAAAGATGACCTTGATTGTCAAAGGCTTTGGGATAAGCCGTCGAAATCGGCGATGAAGAAGGCCATTAGTCGGTGGGAAGAAGATCGCCGTAAGCGGGAAAAAGCAAATAAACTGACAGAAAGCAACGAAAAACATCTTGAAAAGGTAACAAAAGGAGCTCCAATACGATTTGTCGATATATTTCGGTCTATTGGTTTGAGTCAGGCCCGTAGCCAGGGGGGGGGGAATCCCCCCCCCCCCCCCCGAAATGAAATTTGAGAGGAAAAAAACCATAGGGGCAGTGGCGTAACTGGGGGGGGGGGGCCAAGGGGGCCCGGGCCCCCCCCCCCCCGAAATGTTTTTTGAGGAAAAAAAACAAGAGGGGGGACCCTATTGTTTTGCAAAATTAATCATTTTTGGGCCAAATTCCATAAAAAAACTCAAAAATTTTTCTCGGGGCGCCTATCGGCACCGCCGACCACCACCCCCCCCCCCCAGAAGTTTTAAAAAAAACTTGCATTTTTTTAAAAATTCGAAAATAGGCGATCTCGATTTTTACGCTATCTTTAAACAAAAATGTTAAAAATATTAAAAAATTTAACGAAAATCGAATTATTTTTTTTGGAAAAAATTTCTTTAGAAAAATGCAATAAAACTCAATTGAGTAAAAACGGAATTTTTGGAGAAATTTCTTAACAAAAAAAGCAATAAAAAAAGAAAAATACACCCTAACTATAAGGATCCTTTTTCAGAATTTTCAAAAATGTCCCCTAAAATTGACTTTTTCGCGACTTGAATTCCGCCACCAAAAAAAAAAGCTTATTTTCAAAAATTTTCTCTGAAATGCCTTTAATCTGCATATAAGAATTTTTATTGCTTATTACTTCTATTACGAAATTTGCCCATGTTTGCTATTTTGAAATTTTTTATCCATATAATTATCGGACCTAGCAATGAGTTCTGAGCTAGCTTGACCTAAAATACCATTTTTGACAATAGTGATTTTTTGTTTTTATTTTTTGATGTTTTTAGCACGATATCACGATATAAGTACACATAAGTGCCTTTGTTTGCTCAATAAAATTAAATTATAAATTGAGTTTTGGGTGCACTATTTGTGCTCTTCTTAATCACACCAAGAGCAGCGTGTTTAGGAAAGATCTGCCGAAATGAACCAAAATGTTGTCCGAGAAAAACGCTTGGAGGAAGCAAAGAATGTCCAAATCAAATTGGACCCTTCTTTACCAGAAGCAGTTCGTGCAAAAATTCGAAATTGCCCTGAATTGAGCGGCCAGCGTGTGAAAGTATTTGCATTTGTGCACCGTTTGAGACAACAGAGTTATATTTGGTTCAAGAAATTAAAATCACCGGCTTTTTCAGGAAAGAATCTGTCATTTCTCGTGCTTCGTGACGGCACTGGGTTTCTTCAAAGCGTGCTCACCGGGTCCCTCTGTCAGACTTACGATGCACTCACATTGACCACTGAAAGTTCTGTTTGTGTTTATGGCCAGGTGTTCTGTTAAAAAAATGCACTTTGTGACAACGCTCACCCACAGATCAACAAATTGCCTGCCGGTAAAGTGGCGCCGGGAGGAATTGAATTGGTGGCCGATTATTGGGAGCTCATCCACGGCGCTCCCCCGGGAGGGGTGGACAATGTACTAAATGTGGAGTCCAACGTGGACGTGAAGCTGGACAACCGTCACTTGGTGCTGCGCGGTGAGAATTGTGCTGCCATTCTTCGAATTCGCGCAGCTGTGACACGCGCGATTCGCGAACACTTTAATGAGGCTAAATATACGGAAGTGTGTCCGCCCACTTTGGTGCAGACGCAGGTCAACACTTTCAGTTTACTCGACATTTTCTATTACCCTTTCCTTTTGTGTGCAATTCTAGCCAGGGCCATAACCACAAAAAATTTTCGGGGGGTAAATCCAAAAAAACTTGCTATGATGGCCATCCAAAAATTACAATTACAAATTTTGCAAAACAAAAAGGGTCCCCTCTATGTTTTTTTTCTCAAATTTCATTTCGGGGGGGGGCAGCTGCCCCTGGCTACGGGCCTAATCCTAGCGTTAAAAATAGAAACACCCAGTTCGGTCTTTGGCATTTGTTGTTCGCAAATCGATCCGTAAAAGATTACAGGTTGAAGGTGGTTCAACGCTTTTTTCGATGAAATTCTTCGGAGAATCTGCCTATCTGACTCAATCGTCTCAGCTTTACCTTGAAACGTGTATTGCCTCATTGGGCGACTGTTATTGCATTTCGCAATCGTACAGAGCGGAGAAGTCGCGCACACGACGCCATTTAGCCGAGTATTCGCATGTGGAGGCAGAATTTCCGTTTATTACTTTTGAAGGTAACAGTTTCTGGGGTATATTGGCCGAACAAAGTAAGCACGACATTTTAGATTTGATGCAGCGAATTGAGGAAATGATGTGCAATTCGGTTGAGAGAGTGATGGCCGACCCGGAAATTCGCGACCTCATCCAACAACAATGGCAGAACGAAAAGGTTAAACGTACCCACACTTAGTGATCTCATATCGATTGTTCGCTGAATAATCCATTGGACTGAAGTTGTTAGAAAATAGTTTTAGGGCTTTTCTAGCACATTCTTTAGGATTACCCCCGGATTTGACCCCGTTCGATTGGTTAGTGGACTGGGTTGACCAGGATCGATCTTAAGCCGTTTTAGGACTCGCAATTAAAAAAGGAATTTGTTCTTCCAAAACGGCCTTTTCTGCGGATGACTTACGGTGAGGCGATTGAGTGGCTCCAAAAGCATGAAGTGATGAACGAAGAGGGGAAACCGTTCCTGTTCGGAGAGGACATTCCCGAAGGCCCAGAGCGTTTCATGACCGACACAATTGGAGAGGTTCTCGCGACATTCTGTCCAAGTTCCGACGCGTCCATTTCCTTTAGCCAATTCTTCTCAACCGTTTTCCGCACGGAATAAAAGCATTTTACATGTCGCGCTGTGAAGATCACTCGGAATTGACAGAATCTGTCGATCTGTTGATGCCGGGCGTAGGCGAAATTGTCGGAGGATCAATGAGAATTTGGAAGGAGGACGAACTACTTCAAGCCTTTCGAAAAGTGGAAATTGACCCCAAACCGTACTATTGGTATGTGGACCAGCGAAAATATGGAGGATGCCCTCACGGCGGCTTTGGCCTTGGCCTGGAGCGCTTTGTATGTTGGCTGTCCAACCAGCATCACATTCGCGATGTGTGCCTCTACCCCCGATACATTGGGCGATGCGCACCCTAATGGATAGACGAAGAACCACTCTCCGATTGTTGTTTCCGAATTTATTTTTGTGGAAATGTATAGACGCCCGTATCCAGAGATGTACGTTCCAAGGTTCTGTTGCACTTTACGCGTCATTCGAGCCAAAATAAACTATGTGTGTGGCTTTTAAGCGTCAAAAAATATAAACAAAGCTAGCAGCAAATTATTAAGCCGATTGTGTGCAAAATTACATAGGGAATTTAATTTACAATTAATGTCGTCCAATTGTTTTTCCCACACTCCTTCCACTTTTACCAACCGTCCGTTCAATTCTCGGCTGTTCAGAATTGAACAGTTCCATTTTTTTTGAGTGCGATCGCGTCGAGAATCGCCTTCCTTTTAGCGTGGTAGCGCGCTTGTAGCTCATTCAGCTCCGTTTCCATCTCTTTCTCCAAAAGCTCCTTCCGTCGTAGTAATTCTTCTGTCGAAAGTCCACTCAACTGAAAAACATTCTTACTCATTCGGATTATTAAAAAGTAATTTTCTAACAAGACCGTTTTGCGAAAGTATAAAATTTGAAAGTGCAGTCAACCCATCTCATCACCACCCATATAACGTTATTAACCCCGCTGAAAGTATAAAATTATACATAAAATACCAGCACTCACAAAGCTGTAGTCGCACTGGCCGTTCATTGCCTGCCTAAATGCCGCGTTCAACGCATTGTTATAGCTGCCCGGGTCCCATGTTGAGCTCGCCGTCTGGTCCCAACAGCCGACTTCTCCCGCCGCTTGACGGCCGTCAAAATTATTCAAAGCCTTTTGGTTTAGTTTCATCAATTCCAAATCGCTGGTCAAGACGGCGTCGATTCTTGCGGTCAAGTGAGATTTCTGCTGCTGTTCATAAGAGGGTGGCGCTGGGTTAACACCTGACGGATGAGCCACTGGAGGTCCAGACATCTCATGAAGATCAACAGGTCCCCCCTGTTCCCAAGCTCCTAAATTCAAGTCCATCCTAACTCTGCCATGTCAATTTGTGTTTGCAGACCTAGCGCCCTAAGCGACTGTTCCCCGTGTTGGATGAGCGTCCCATCATCGTAATTCACCGCGTCGGTCCTCAGTGAAAATGTCCGTTCCTCCACAGCCTCCACACCCTTTTCGACGCCCTCTCCCGTCGAATTTAAAGTCGAATAATCAATTTCCCGTGCTGATTGAGAATAATGCTTTAGACAAAGAAAAAATGTTTATTTTCTTAATCTTCACTAAGCGAAAGATTACCGCTTCCTGTAGTAAATATTGTGCGGCGATGTCCTGTGCATTTGCAATCATTTCTCGCACAACTTTGGGCCCTTTGGCGTTTTGAACAAATTGATGCTAAAGAAAATAATTTAGAGAAAAGCGCACTGGTCCAGTAATATTGCTACCCTTTAATTATTATTTTACGTTTTACCTTCAGAAGCAAATCTGCCGTTGCCCGATCCTCTGGATTTTTCACCAAACAAATTGCGATAATGTTTTGGAACGGTTCAGTCCATTCTTCCAGAATTTTCAAAGTCGGCGGTGGTTTGGTGGGAATCATAAAAATGGCCTAAACCCATTATTAAATCAATTAGCTAAAAGTAAATACTCTCATCGGATGAATTTCTGCGTGCGGCGGCCGTCCCTCGGCCATTTCAATTGCGGTAATTCCCAGAGACCAAATGTCCGCCTTCATGTCGTAGCCCATCTCCTGTATCAGCTCAGGGGCCATCCTTAAAATCGTGCCAAATAAGAGAGAATGACGGATGACCGACCAACCAGAATGGAGTCCCAATGACCTAAACAATATTTTGCATCAATCAGACAAAAGCAATCCCTTCGCATTTTCCATACCGTATTTCGTTTTGCCATTGTGTCTGTTATTTGGCCGGCTACGCCAAAATCGGCGAGCTAAAGTTTGATCAGCATAGACCAATTATGGTAAATTCAATGTTTTCACACCTTGGCATTACCATCCATGTTCAGCAAAATGTTCCCTTCAAATTCCGTTTAAGTCAAATTCAGCTAAGAATAAGCAACCAGCTTTGATATCTCTGTGAATCTTCTTCAACCCGTGCAAATAATTGAGCCCTAAAAGTGTGTCTTTGAGAATCGCGCTAATTTCGCATTCGTTCAATGTTTTCCGTCGCAGACGCATTATGTCGGATACGGAACCAGCGCCACAGTACTCCATAACAATCTGAAATCCTTCAGTTTTAAGACATAATTCCGGAGTTAGTTCTAACCCAAAGGTCGGAGTCCTTGAAGTAACTTCCATAGTACTTAACGACGTGCCGAGAATCACACTGTTGCATGATCGTTATCTCTTTGATGATTTCCTGAAGGTCGGTATCCACCGGCACCTTAAAACAGCCGACATTATGGAAAAAAGAACAAAAGAATAAATTGCCCCTCCATTTTGCCAAAACGCACTCAGTTTACCATTTTAACTGCAAGCGTGTGCCCGCTCTCCCTGTGCAAAGCTCTGTGTACGGAGCCGTACGATCTGTAATTTGGGTAAACAGCTCTATTATCACCGAAATTGGTAATAGTTAAGGTTGTACCAGCGAGCTCTGTCTGTTCTGATTTCTAAAAAAGCGACCAGAGCACATCTCCGGTTTGTACCCTCCATTTTAAAAAAAAATAAAATTGTTTTTAAAAGATAAAATATTTCTAAGAGTTTCAAAGTTGTAGAATCCGAATCTGACCTTCGTTTCGGAAATCCTTAAGAATTGCGGTCCCGCTTGTTTTTTTTCTCAAAATTTAATTTCGGGGGGGGGGGGCAAGGGCGTAGCCAGGAATTTTTTTCGGGGGGGGGGGGGGGGCAAGGCGTAGCCAGGAATTT
Source organism: Globodera rostochiensis (assembly GCA_018350325.1). Taxonomy (NCBI): domain Eukaryota; kingdom Metazoa; phylum Nematoda; class Chromadorea; order Rhabditida; family Heteroderidae; genus Globodera; species Globodera rostochiensis. The sequence continues at coordinate 3,189,265 of JAEVLN010000011.1, forward strand.
TTTTCGGGGGGGGGCCGATCCAAAAAGTCGATTCCTAGGGATGTGGAGTGTATTTTTGGTCCAAAAATTACAAAATTTTGAAAAACAAAAGGGTCCCTCCTTTTGTTTTTTTCTCTCAAAACGGGGGGGGGGGGGGGCCCCCCCCCCCCCCCTTGGCTACGCCTTGATTCTACCCCGATAAGAATTGAATTCAAGGGCGTAGCCAGGAATTTTTTTCGGGGGGGGGGCCCGATCCAAAAGTCGATTCTTAGGGGTGTATTTTATGAAAAATCAAAAAAAAGTCGATTCTTAAAGGTGTATTTCTGGTCCAAAAATTACAAAATTTTGAAAAACAATAGGGTCCCCAAAAAAATTTTCGGGGGGGGGGGGGGGGCCCCACGGCACCCCCCCCCCCCTGGCTACGCCCTTGATTGAATTGTTTTGTTTTCTCATTATTACAAACTTTTTTGTGCATTTTTTGAAGACTTTAAGCTTTTTGGGTTCATGCATAAATTATTTTTCACATGTCTAAAATTTTTAAAAAATGTTCGAATTCGAGTTCGGAATGCTTCGCAAAATCCGAGCTCGGATTCATGTTCTACGCATTTTTTTACCTTAGAAAACTTGGCCCCAAACTCATTCAACTTTTTGCTTTTTTCTTGTAAGTTTGCGCTTTTTGAATGATTTTGAGGCCAAAAATAATTCTTGAAAAATTTTGCAGATTGTTCTCTGGGTTCGGATTGATCGAAACTAAGGTCGATTCGACTCTTCACCCCTGAAATTAGTTCAAAAGGATAAAAATAGAACTGGACCAACCCTTCGCCAATTTTGCTGACTACATCAAATACTTCGTCGGGCGCCCTGCTCAATTCTGCCGGTTGTAACTTGAACGAATTACTAAAAAATGATTAGAATTCTATTGACAACAAATAACTAAGGCGAGGATTTTTAGTTATTTAACTATTTTTTATGCAGCTTTGTTTTGACAAATTATGCACGAAAAACATGTTTTTAGTCGAAAATTTTGTCGTTTTAACGTCACTATTCGTAACTAAAAAAAACTATTTCGGGGTTTTTGTCACTAAAATAGTGACGAAGGCTTTTCGTCACTATTTTCGCGACGGCGTTTTTTTCAAAAAATTTCATTAAAAAAATTAAATAAAATCCGAATTTTTCTTGCCAAGATCACTAAATTTTTGAAAAATTTTCATAAAAAAAATAATAAAATTCGTGTTTCTTCTTGATAGGATTTTGTGTTTTTTAGGCGACTTTTTGCAATTTTTTTTTGCCTAAAAGTAGCACTCTACTGATTGCTAATTTTACCATGTGAAAAACAAGTTTTTAAGCTATTAGTCATTTTTACACACATTTTTTCATCACTATTTTCGCTTATAAACCCGGATTTTGGCCACTATTTTGGCACTTTTTCGCCACTATTTAGTTAACTATTTAGAGCTTTTTCTTAACTAAATATCCTTGCCCTACAAATAACGTACGGGTCGGGTGTTCTTCGTATGTGATCGTCATCGTTCTCATCATTTTGCATTTCCAGTAGTCGAAAATTAAAAGAAGACACTTCAGTAACTAATGATGAGTGAAAAAAACATAAGCGTTTATATAATAAACTTATCATTTCGATCGACTCAGGGACGAAGAATATATATGAATTTAATGTTTACAAAGAATATTGACGAAGGAAAATTTTATCGGTTTTGTGACAAGAAGCTATTCAGTTTATGAGATTATCCAGCGAAAGAATTGGAAGCATTGATGAGTAGGGCGGCGATTTATATGGATAAAAAATCTCGAAATATGGCCATAAAATATGGATGAAAAATCGCAAATATGGACCAAATATGGATAAAAATTGCAAAATATGAGAAAATTTTTCAAATATAGCAAAAAATGGGCAAAAAATATCCTAATTGAAGTAATAAGAGAAATAAAAATTTTTATATGCAAATTAAAGGCATTTCAGAGAAAATTTTTGAAAATAAGCAGAATTTAATAATTTTCATTTTTTGGTGGCAGAATTTTTAGTCGTGAAAAAGTCAATTTTTAGGGGTGCATTTTTGAAAATTTTTAAAAAGTCGATCCTTAGGGGTGTATTTTTCGTTTTTATTGCATTTTGGAAAAATATGGATTATAAAATGGGCTCTAGATGCTCCAACCAAAGCTAAAAACACCATTTATAGCATTTATACGCTGTTCCGAGTTCGCCGCCCTATTGATGAGGCAGAAGAGAAAGCTTAAGGGATTGAGGAAATTAGAACAGACAAAAGGATGGAAAAAAGAATGAACGGAGGAAGGGATAGAAGTTGTAAAGTGTAAATAATGAAGCGAAAAGATCGAAGCCAAGCAGAATCAGAAAGGAGGGAATGGACCGGAAGGGAATGGCAGTGTAAAGTAAAGGAAATGGAACAAAATGATGCGAGCGAACAGAAGGGGATAGTGGGAAAGGGTTTTGATTACTCACCTAAATGTTGATCAGATTTAATTTGACCATTGCCTTTTTCGCTGTCAACAAGCGACGGCGTAACGGAGATCCATTGGCCCATCCTTTTCACATTTGATGCGTCTGTGATTGTTAATTAGCATATAAAAAGGAACGGACCCCAATTCGTTTTTGGCCAATTCGTTTTTTACCCAATTCGTTTTTTGTCTATATAAACTAGTACAAAATAGGAAGAGCGCAGACAGTAAGAAGGTTAGAGTGCCTATACTTATAACACACAAAAAACGAATTGGGCAAAAAACGAATTGGGTATTTACCATAAAAAAGATCAATCAATTCAATTGTTGTTTATCTTGAGATGGGATAGGCACTCGTGATGAACAGGGACACTATAACTTACTAGCAAATTTGCAGGCGTGACGCAGTGGTGTTTCAAAACGTTGGCATACTGTATTTATGCAACACAACAATGCCTTATTTGCTCTGACCCAGGGGTTCGAACCCGATAGACTGTATGGATGAATTTAACCGATTTTTCAATAAAACAGTTACGGATTTGATTCAAAAATTTTTTTTAATTCTAGTCGATAAAAAGGTGTTTCTAGGGGTATTCAGAGGCGTAGAATTCGATTAACATCCATTTCAACCAATTCCGAACGCCGGACCCGAATTCGAGAACAATTTTCCAGATTCAAAATTTTCCCAAAAAATCAAATTTGGCCTCAAAATCATTCAAAAACCATGAATTCGATCACTATTTGCTTTCTAGTTGTAATTTTGGGTATTTCTACTTTATATGGGACTGGCTCGGATCTGGATAAAAATAGTACCAATCGATTCCTCTCGTCGAGCTGATTACGAATCCGCAAAAATTTTGAGTCGGACTCAACTATGAAGAAAGTTATGGCCCCATCAAAGTTGGCCAGAAACCATAGGGGGACCCTTTTGGTCAACATTTTTGAAAATATTTTTTATTTTAAAATGGTCTGAAAATATGTTATTTGATGCCCTGATTACGAATCCGTCAATAGAAACTAAAAATTTAGAATTTATAACGGGTTTTGAACCGGTTTAAAATTTTGAAAATTAAGGAAAAAACGGCTTTTTTAACAAGTTGCGCGCTTAGACCTAAGCCTAATGAACCTTAAGCTTAGGGTGGGTTAGGCCTAAGCCTAACAAACCCCAAGCCAGGGTGGTTTAGGCCTAAGCCTAACGAACCCCAAGCCAGGGTGGCTTAGGCCTAAGCCTAACGAACCCCAAGCCAGGGTGGCTTAGGCCTAAGCCTAACAAACCATACGGCTTTTGTAAACAATTTTGGTGTCATTCGAAAGCTTAGTAGGAGGAGAAGCTATTTGCAAGCAAAAGCTAAGCGATTGGCCAAGCCTCAAAAAAGTTATGGCCAAGTATGGCCAAAAAAACGTTTTCTGGCCATAACTTTTTTGAGGCTTGGCCAATCGCTTAGCTTTTGCTTGCTAATAGCTTCTCCTCCTACTAATCTTTCGAATGATACCAAAATTGTTTGATTTAGTTAGCTTTGAAAAAAGTTATAACGAAAAAACAGTTGAAAAGGTGAACGAGTTGGGGGTGAACGAGTTGGCCGGGAACGAGTCGTCCTCCGTCCCAAAAAAAGGGGGGGGGTACAAACTAGAGTATTACCGAAATTTTTTGCCACCCCATCAAGTTCGAGCAGCTCAACCAACTTGGCATCCAACGCAACCATACCTAACTCATCACCAATCAAGATCAGGGCAATGACTGCTTTTAACTAACATTTCGCTAAAAGGAATAATTGTTTACTATATTTTGATCAGAGACAATTACAATAATTGCGTTGATAATAATGGAAGGAACGCAATTTACGTCCAATAATCTATCGGCAAATTTACAAGATTTGGTACATCTATCTACTCTGGATCTTTATCGCGAAACTCTCTTTTCGGTAGTTTTAAAATAATTTATAAATTAACATTTTATTTAGGAGCTTCAACATATCAAAGCAATGATCTTACATAAACATAATGAGTTGAATGTCTACAAAACTTCTAATCAATTGATCGGAGTGGAAGGTTATTCGGGGCCTAAGCAAGCTTTGCGTTTTGGGAAGGGTCGAATTTCCGAAAATATTCTAATTTGGCTTCGGGTTCAAAATTGATCGAAATGGAGGTCAGGTTTGAACTCTATGACCCTGAATACCCCAAGAATTGCATGTCCTTTAAGTAATTTTTCTTTTGAAAAATAGGAGGGTACAAAGCTAACTTCGGCTTTTCTCTTTCTGTCTTAATAAACACATTTTGCTTTTCAGCAGATGAATGCCTTGTATTTCTGGGCGATAATCTTTTTGTTATGCGCAAAAATGACATAGCAACGGCAATTTTACAAAGGAAAATTCAATGTAATTTTGCATACTCGCCGCTGAAAAGGGGGAATAGAAATCTGCGAGCGAAATATTTCTGTTTTTCAAGGGGGAGAGAAGTTACCTCCAGAGTTTCTGGATACGTCCCTGGGAAACCGTAACCAAAAATCTTGCATTTTAGCATTCACTATTGATTTGCACAAACTTGAAGACGAGAGAAAAGCATTGGAAATTGAGCTTTTCGCAATTGAGTCAAGAGCAGTCCATTCATTCGTTCGTTTTATTCGTTATTTTTGATGTCGAAAGCTAGGCATGGGGGCAGGACTTCCAACTCACCTTCGAAAAAATATGCAACCGGTTCTAACAAGCCGGGGTGACTTAGATCTAAGCCTAACGCACTCCTAAGGCTCTAACTTTTCCCCAGTTAAGCTATCCGGCTTTGGAGTTACTAATTAAAAAAACTCGTTTTTCCTTAATTTTCAAAAATTGTTTTAAATTCTCAATTTTTATTTTCTATTGACGAATTCGTAATCAGTGCATCAAATAACATACATTCAGGCAAAGGGCATTTTGGCACCCCTGCATGGAAGAGAGATTAAGGCGGGCACGGGTACTTTTCGGTTTGGAGTCCCTTTTAGGGGTATTTGAGTGTGCTGATAACGAATTGTCATCTTTCTGGATTTCACTCTATGTGCATTCTTGAGTTTTTTTTTTTGATAATCCGAGGGAGGTGCTCCAAACCGAAAATGTTAATCGATATATTTCAATGAAAAAAAGTTTTTGTTGAAACCGACTGATTAAACCATTTTAATAGGCTGGCGGCTCTTTAATCGATATTTGTGAGCATTTACCGGGAAATTCGGAAATTCAACAAGGTTTTGAGAAAGCGCTCTAACCTTGGTACTTTTCCTTTATGTGTCAACAAAAAAAAAGTAAGTCGATAAAAAGCTCTTTCTAGGGGGTTTCGGGGTCGTAGAATCCAAATCTGACTTCCATTTCTACCGAATTCGAACATTTCCAAAAAAAAATTCTTTCGCATTTTTCCATTTTTTTTTTTTGATTTGCATTGTGCAGAATAAAGATTATCAGTTTGGTGGCATAAATTCAACAATGTTTTGCTAAGTCTCATTGAAAATTCATCGCCATTCGACGATTTTAATGGAAAAATGCAAATAAATTTTTTTCTGAAAATTGTTCGAATTCGGTCGAAATGGAAGTCATTCGGATTCTACGACCCTAAACCTCTAGAAGTTGACATTTCAACAAAAAAAAATTTAGCTGTTGACACGTAAAGGAAAAGTACCCTAACCTTTCAAAAAAGCTTTTCCGCAGCGGGAAAGAGAATCGCACACGTGCCAACGAAAAAGCGAAAAATGGCTGAAGAAGAACGGGCAGAGAAGACTGACTCTAACGAAAAATGTCAAGCGATGCCGAAGAATGTTTCGGAAAAGGTATGAAACTCAAATAGTTACAAACAGATGCCGGACATTTCCAGTATTTTGATAAATTACGCAAAAAGGTTATAAAGATGTTTATGGGTGGGCCATCGTTTTTTTTTTCTCGCGAAAGATGCCCTGTTGGTTAAGAACACTTTTGATCCAATTTCAGGACTACGTTGACTTTCTCAACTTGCTGGACAGCCTCAATATGAGTGGGGAAGAGAGTTGCGAAGATACTGAGAATAAAGAGACGCAAGGAACGGGGGAAGCCAAAAGGCGAGTTCATTTCGTCAAGGGGGCAGTGGTTACGCATTCGGCCGTGGAAAAGAAGGTGATTTGTTTCATTTGCTTGGCTTGAGGGTTCGCGCCGTGTGCACTCCCCCCCCCCCTCGCCAGAAGCAACTGCTGCCAGAGAAACTGGGCCTTAAATTTTCCGCAATCACAATCGATAAAATCGTCAAAACTCTATTTCAGCCTTGAAACCGGCAGGAGGTTTTTAAGACGCAAGTTTTTCTGATAGGCAAAGGGTTGAAATTGTTGAGATTATATTCCGCTGAAAGATAAAATAAGCAAAAAGGAAAACAGAACCGGCCACATTTGATCTGCGTTTCATGCTAGCAATGGTTTGTAAATGTTATTCACAAAAAAGGAACAATTCGTGATCAGCACCCTAAATACCCCTAAAAAAGTCCGAGGTCGGGGTATCAAACCGAAAGTTCCCTTAACCGTTTGTATGCATATTTAAGTCGATCCTTCGTAATCGAAACGAGCGCTCACCAATCGACACTGCAGAGCTGCAGAGGATGTGCAAAAGGGGCTTAGTGCAGTTTCTGCCGACTTCCAGAGAGGTTGGGCTTAAAATCTAAAAGCTCTAAACTTGTATTTTAGACTCTAACTGATGTCGTAATCGAACGGAAGGTCGGTGCTAACAGGGAAGCAAATAAGACAGTGGAAAGGCGTAGGACGAAAAAGGGAAGGCCAATTTCGACGTGGAAGGCCAAGAGAATGGGACTGCCGGACAGTGACGAGGATTGCAACTGATAGATCGCTGACCGTTCCAATGTCTCATGTTCATAAACATACCACCTATTCCCCGACTGTGAATTTCTGTGGCTCGGTTCACTGAGCGGAAAGTCCCGAATCGTAATTTTTTGTGGTTTTCAGGTTTTTTAAACAAAAAAGTTCTCTAGTCATTGGGTTCATTTTGGAAGACGTTTTCCCCTCCGGAGTCTTTATATGTAAACGAAAGCTTGCTCTCACAAATCAGAGAAGTGACATTCGCATACTACCAAAAAGTGAGAGTATTGACACTACTGCCGCAAACAAATAATGATTTTTTTTTGCCCCCACCCGCGGCTAAGTCGTTCTCTGGGTTCGAAGTGGGCAGAGCAGAAATAGTGAAAATACCTATAACATTTAAAAAACGTTTGAGGCTCAAATTTGAGTCGATTTAGGTCATTCAGTCTTCATCATCTTGGCATCAAATCGGCGACATCCTTTCCATTTATTTGACAGCTATCAATTCAACGTCAAAGACAAGGGTCGCGTTCCCGGGAATCTGTGATTGTGTAATTGGTTTGGTTGTGAAGACAAAGTGAGCGAAACATACGGTCCCCGGTATTCCTTTGGCTCCGTAGCCCAGGTCAGAGCTGATGGTCAGCTTCGCCCGTTGACCGACAGACATCTTTTGAACGAATTCCACTCGGAAAATAAAGACAAATAACTGACCTTGGCCACGCCTTCATCCCAACCTTTGATCACTTCGCCCTTGCCGATCTTAACGAAACAGCTTTCAAATAAGCATTAGCACTTGACAAAGAAGTGAACCGCGGGAAAAAATATTTACTGTAAATTCAAAAGGCTTCCCGCGATCGCGTGAGCTGTCAATTTTTTGGCCATTTTCCAAGGTCAGCACATAGTGGCACACAACTTTACGACCGCTTTTCGGGTAAGTCGATTCTAAATGGCCAGTGTTCAGCTTTCGAGCATCGGTGCTAAAAGATGCTTACGGTCGCCCTCGTTGATTGTGTCAATTTTCACTGGCATTTTCCGTTACGTGTTTTCTCTGGAGTGATTAAAATAAAGGAAGCAATATGTACTAAATGAAATGTATCTAAAATAAAACAATGTGTTTTGTTCTTAACAAATAAGTGCTTCAGCTGCGATTTCCCATTTGAACACCACAGCGATTTTATGTTAGTCCTTGCTCCGTTAGCGTTCTGTCTTACTGTACGAATATAAAATAACACACGTACTTTTTGTACATAGGTAAACTGGGACTAAAGAATGATAAGGGATTGTTTTGGTGAGGGAGGGAGGGGGCTTTAGGGAGAGGCGTAATGTGTTGGCAATGTGTCAATGTGGACCCATGGGGAAAGGAAATCGCCATAACTGTTAATCCCCGCTTACAAATTAGTGCACATTCACTGGTAATACCAAACATTGAAGGAAAAAAGCGAACGGTACGTTTGAGTGTCGCCGTTTGAGTGTGGCCGTTTGAGTGTGAAGTCAAAAATGGACCTTTCTGTGTCAAATTTTAAAACATGTGAAAAGGAATGATTCGCCATTTTTTTACAATTTATTTTCAGAAAGGAAAAAGATGTTCTAAGATTCATTCAATAAAGTATCAGAATAACAATCAATATTTGAACAAAGCATTAAAACAGTAATGAAAAGAAACGTAATCACGGATTCATATTGTAATTGTAAGAGATGCCCTAAAGGAATTCAATGATTGCTTGATGATTGGGATTGGCTGCATATTGGTGATCATTATTGCCCGGGTTTACAGGTGCATAACGTTGAATGAGTTCAAGGATACGGCGGTCGGCTTCGCGAAATTTCTGCCTCTTCTTCGCCGCTTGATGACCTTTTTTGCAAATTTTTGAAGTTATTATATTTTTTTGTATACCAGCAATGAACTGGGTCGGCGTCCGTATTTTTTTGCGCCATGCGTAGGATCAATAAAGCGCCACAACGAAGGATGGTCACATCCGAAGAGACGTTGTAGTCGCCGATGTGCCGACTCGCAGAAATTGTTTTCAAGGTTTTTTATTAGATTGATTTCATTGACACTGAAAGGTCCAGTTTTAACTTCACACTCAAACGGCCACACTCAAACGGCGGCACTCAAACGGCCACACTCAAACGGCGGCACTCAAACGGCGCCACACTCAAACGGCCACACTCAAACGTCCGGGTCCGAATTAAGATTGCTTTCATTGCGAAGGCCTTTTATTGTTGCATTCTTTTGACATATTCTAATGCATCATTAACAAAATTGAGTACAATTTGGTAGGCCGGCGATTCTTTAGATTCGGGTTTGCAAACATAATGGTGATTATTATTCAGGTGGTAAACTGGGCCTTTTCCCAGAATTCCCGACTCAATCGGCACGAGCATCATTTCTCTCCCGAAAACTGCCGTTTTTTTGCATTCCAATGTGGTGACAATGATGGGAATTCGTTCTGCTGCCGTCTTGAAGTGCTCAGATAGCTCGTGATTCAGTTCACTTTTGGGTTGTAGCAGCAGAACGTCGTTGGACGGTCTGATGAAATACGGGCCAAGTTGGGAGGCCACCGGAGTGCCGAGATGGGGTGTCGCCATGAAGAGCACACCGACCGTCTTCGAAAGGAGCGCCTCATTCTCTAAGAATCAATCCATTTTTATTTCTCAAGACAAAATTCCCAAAATCAGCAAACCTAAAAGCAGCTGTTTGACCAGCAGTCCTCCCAGACTATGGCAAATGAATACGACGGGTCTCTCGCCGATTCCGTTCCTCCTAAACTCGTCGATAAAACGTTGCGCGCGTGCTGAGATTGTTTCCATTGACTTGTTTAGTTTGAAAAAACGCGAAGAATAGTCGACAGCGATCACTCGGATGGGCTCGTTCACATCGACGGGAAGCCAATCCTTCGAAGAATTTGCAATTTCCCTGACAGCCGTACCCAGGAAGGAGGGATTCCCCCCCCCCTCCAGGGACGTATTTAGGGGTACAAATTGAGACAAAAATCCAAAAACTTTCCTCGGCGGCGCCTATCGGCACCGCCGACTCTCCCCCCTCCCCCCAAAGTAAAGCGGAATCCTCAAAAAAAAAAAGCATTTTTGAAATTGCCTAAATGCAATAAAAAGGGAAAAACCCCTAAAAATAGGTTTTGTTTTCGGTACTCCCTCCAAGGCAAAATCCAAAAAAAACAAAATGAAATTGGTCGACGATGCCAGCATGGGTGCCGCCCCCCCATAAAAATCCTAAATTCGTCCCTGCCCTCCCGGCCGAATGAAATGAGAAAAAACCCATAGACCCATAGAGGGTCCCTCTTGATTTGCAACATGTTTTTTGGATCATTTTCTTAACAAGCTGTTTCTTCTTTTCAAAAAATTTTCGATCCCCTCACCTTCCATAAAAAGCTTTAAAAATTTTTTGGCAAATCTCTTAAAACTAGGTCCAAATTTCTCGACGGCGCCTATCGACACTACCCCTTCCCCCAGAAGTCAAGCAAAATTCTCAAAAAATCGCATTTTTAGAAAAAATTGATAACGCACCCCTAAAATCGAACATCTTTTGGGAAATTGCTTAACAAAAACGCAATAAAAATGGAAAAATGCACCCCAAAAATGGACTTTCTCTCTCCAATTACCCCCCCCCCCCCCTCCCCTCCCGAGAATTTTTCTAAATAAGCGCCTGCCCCGACTTATAGCAATTGTGAATACTTTGGGCCAAAAGAGTGTCGTCTTACGGTTTGGCACTTCCTTTTGGCGCCACGTTCGAAATGCACTTCCACGTAACCCATGGACAAGGACCTGGATTAAACGTTTACAATATGCCAATCGTTTCAATTGGCTTTAAGAACAAAACAAAATTACAATGTCAATTTTTGGCGTTTTCGTACTCAATGGCTTATGCAACTCATAAAGATGAGGCGGTAATTCATTTCTTTCGTGCCCAAAAGCATAAAGCATGTTGGACAGAATTTTGTGAGACAAAATTCGTTCCTCATCGTGCAATGGTTTTGTGAGCATTGACGCAAGCAGCGAAAGCCAATCTGTTTTAAACGATTAAGAGTTAATAAACAAATTATTAGAAGTTTGGTTTTTAAAATCTATGCTATAGTTCCAAAGCGGGCCAGTTCCAGGCCGTGAACTTTGAACCGTTTAGAACCGGACTGGAAACCAATATTGTGAGTATAAAGAGTGTTTACCAGATTTAGCAACGATTTCAGCACACTCCTTCGAAGAAGCGACTGAGTTGGCAAGGATTTTTAGGGACGTTAGTACAATTGGCTTATTAGTGGCACGATAAGAGTCGACCAAATTGATGAGCAAACGAGGCAACTCCCGTCGAAGGAATTGCAAATTGGTCATTGGCCTTCCCTCCTCGTGGGTAAGCTAAACTTTTAACCTCATTCGACCGTTTCCAATTTTACGTTCGCTATGAGAAATTTATTTGCCTCGGATTGGAGCAGCAGTTGGCTCAGCGACTCGATGACTTTCCGTTCCTCGCGTGAATTCCTCAGCCTCCGCTCGAAGCGATAGTCTTCGTCCGACGGCCAAAGGCCCTCTTCGGTGTAAATGCTTGGCATATAGTAGAAAAAGCTGAGAAAGATTGTCTTCAGCCAAGCGGACTTAAATACTGTTCATGAGTAGAATATTTAGGCCAATTTGAGTGAGAACCTTGAGTAGAAACTTATCAATTTCGTCAGGCTGAAGCGTTCCGGAAAGTTTAGTTTCTGGTCTTGGGAAGTGGCCGATGTCAACGCCATCCAACGCCATTTGACACAGAATGAAAGGGTCTGCAAGAGGTACGAAGTCATCAATCGGGGGCCGAGACGTAGGTTTAAATAGTCGACCTAAAAATTGAAAATTTGGCAGAAAGGAAATACGGCGGAAAAGGAAACCAAAATTTGATTAAAGAAACCCGTAAAGTTCCAAATTATTACCTAGATTTCTTAAGAAAAGGCGGCGTATCTCGCCATCCAATTCCCTTAAATTTTCTCTCAACCAAATGCCTTCCGAAGTCGATGCTGTCGAAGACTCTGAAGGATTTTTGAAGTGGAAATATCCAACGGAAGCGCTGAAATTATTTAAATTTATGAGGAGAATTCACAATTAACATAAGCCTACGCAAATGCTGCAGCTCCAAAGGCGCCATACGCAATCAATCGGGGAGACAGAGAAGGAAATGGCCGCATATATGATAGGGATGGAATTCAATCGTCTAGTGCTCTCTTATAAAACAACAAAGAACTTAGGTATGTCAGTATTCTAGTGCTGCACGAGTCTCGGTCTCGAGTCTCGACTCGAGAAATTTCTCGGGTTTTTTGGGTCTCGGTCTCGAGTCTCGGGTACTTGGTCTCGAAAATCGAGACTTTTTTACACCCCTAAAGATGGCATTTTTAGAGAGAATTTGTTTAGAATTCAAAGCTTAGATTTGAAAAACATAATGCAAATCAAATTTAAAAATCCTTTAAATAAATCCTTTGCACAGCGCGCCCATTGGATTGTCTTATGACTCAGTGGTTAAACTCTGTATCGTACTTTATGTACCGGCGGTTCTATTCCCAAAATTAAATTAGTTACTTTTTAATTTAATAATTATTTCTTACAAAACATCACTCACTCACTATCAGGAAACCTTATGAAATGTAATTTTTTTTGGCAATTTTTTTAACAGAATTCAAAAAGACTTTCATCTTCCTCGGCGGCGCCTATAGGCACACCCCTCCTTCCTACACCTAAAAAAGCTTACAAAAATTACCGCATTTTTAAAATTTTTAGTTGCAAATCTCTTAACAAATTGAGTCAAAAATTCAAAATTTTTTCGACGGCGCCTATCGGCACCGCCGACTCCCTCCCCCGCCCCCCCTAAAAGTAGAGCAGAATTTGCAAAAAAACTTGTATTCCTGACCAATTTTCTTAATTTAAAAAAATTAACTCAAAAATACACTCCTAAAATTATTCTTGTTCGCCGCGGCGCCTGTCGGTACCGCTAGTCCTCTGCAAAACCCTTTAATAAAAATCGCAAAAAAAATTTGCAAAAAAAATTTGTTTTTTCCAAATTTTTGAACCAAAAAATTAAAAAATTTTCAAAAAAGTCTCGGTCTCGAGTCTCGACTCGGGAAATTTCTCGGTTTTTTTGGGTCTCGATCTCGGTCTCGAGTCTCGGGGTCATTTCTCGGTCTCGGTCTCGACTCTCGAGTCTCGGTAAATTTCGGGTCTCGTGCAGCACTACAGTATTCTTGACTTTTTTCAAAGGGACTCCGGGGATCATAACTTGGTTCATAGTGGCTTCCGCACAAAAATTTTGGGGTAAACCCAACTCATCCATACCCATCTCATCCATATCCAACTCATCCATAGAGCATAACTTGCTTCAAACTTAACTGATTTAGAAAGTCTTAAGGCCATTCGAAAGATCTCGAGGAGCTGAAGCTAACATTAAGTTAAAGCTTTGCGATTGGATAAGTTTCAAAAAAGTTATGCTCTATGGATGAGTTGGATATGGATGAGATGGGTATGGATGAGTTGGATATGGATGAGATGGGTATGGATGAGTTGGGTTTCCCCCAAAATTTTTGTGCGGAAGCCACTATGAACCAAGTTATGATCCCCGGAGTCCCTTTGAAAAAAGTCAAGAATACTGTAGTGGCACGAGACCCGAAATTTACCGAGACTCGAGAGTCGAGACCGAGACCGAGAAATGACACCGAGACTCGAGACCGAGACCGAGAACATAATTTTTTTGAGATTTGGCCAATCGCTTAGCTTTTGCTTTTGAAAGCTTCTACTAGTTGTAAGCTTTCGAATGATACCAAAAATGTTTGATTTGGTTAGACTTGAAAGAAGTTATAACGAAAAAACTTTTGAAAAGAGAACGAATCGGGGGTGAACGAATCGGCCGGCCGGGAACGAATCGTCTTTTTACCATGGATGAGTTGGGTGGGACCCGAATAATTTGACTAAATTCCACTCAAAAATTCATTACGTTATCAAAACAAACTCAAAAAACACAATGTCAATCTATTTTGGCCAACTTTTGGTGGTTCATAACTTTCTTCATAGTGATTTCCGGCACAAAGTTTTTGCTAATTCTTACTCAGCTCGACGAGAGGAATCGATTGGTAGTATTTTTATTCGGATCTGAATCATTCAATGGGCGAGCGATGGGCGAAATGTCCTATGGGCGAAACGTCTGTTTTTTCACTACCGGGCGAAACGTCCGTTTTTTCGTTACCGGGCGAAATGTCCGACGGGCGAAATTCGATGTCGAAAACCGAAAATAAAAAAATTTCGACTAAGAAAATTTTTCTTTCGATGAAACACTGATATGCAAAGTTTGGGCACCGGGAAGTTTAGGCACCGCAATACAAATATAAAAAATTAAAATTTTAAAATTTTCGCCATCTTATGTAGGTTCTCATAAACACTTTGGAGCTTTTATCGTAAGCATTTCAAACCCATTATTGATTAAAGTGATTATCCTTCTTGGCCATGAGGTTTTAATCCCGGTCCCGGCCAACTCTAATTAGAAGAAAATCTCAGTCAAAATCGCCGAGAGCGAAATCGAGATTTGGGATGGGCCGAGACCGAGATCGGGATTTGTCTCGAAATTTCGAGAGTCCAGGTCTCGGAGTTTTAGCCAAATTTCCGAGATTCGAGACCTGTACTCTCGGAAAATCTCGGTCGGGATCTCGATCTCGCCGGGCTCTAGCTAAAACTCATAGGGGGACGGACCCTTATCGTCAAAATTTGTGAAAAATTTTTTTTATTTTAAAATTGTCTGAAAATATGTTATTTGATGCACTGATTACAAATTCGTCGATGAAACTAACGCTGCCCACATAATGTCGAAGCCACGAAATGTCAAAAAAAAAAATTTTTTTCAAAGTCGATAAAAAGATTTTTCTAAGGGTTTTCGAAACCTGAATACGACCTCTATTTGGACCAATTCCGGGCCCCGAACCCGGATTCTGACATTTTTTCGAAATTCAAAAAGGTTCAGAAACCAATATCGTCTCAAAATCGTTCTCAAAAAGCATGAATTCGGGTCCGGGATTCAGAGTCTATGGCCCAGGAAACCCCTAAAAACTTTTGAATTTTCGAAAAAAGTTCGAATCCGGGTCCGGGGTTCGAAATTGGTCAAAATAGAGGTCAGATTCGGATTCTACGCCGTTGTATACACCTAACAAAAATTTTTTATCGACAAAAAATTTTATTTTTTTCGACATTTCGTGGTTTTTGGTAGAGCCCAGTAAAAAAAAAATTTCCGAGAACGGGAACGGGGTTTTCAAAAAGTACGGGACGGGAATCCCGTGTTTTTCCCGTTCCCGTAGAAATCCCGTTCAATTTTTAACGGGAATCCCGCGGGAACGGGAAAATTTTTAAACTAAGAATTTTTCGTAATTTTTTTTGGCGGGCACTTTGCGATAAATTTCTGATATACAATTGGAGGGTCCGACAACGCCGATAGGCGCCGTCGGAAAATTATAACATTTTTGTTAAGAAAATTGCTCAAAATTTTCGAATTTTTTCCGATTTGCGAATTTTTCAAAATTCAAATTTTTTGAGAATTTCATTTCCCGAGGTGGAAGGGGGGGGGGGGAGGGGTCGGCGGTGCCGATAGGCGCCGCCGAAAAAATTTTGCATTTTTTGCTCATTTTGATAAGAGATTTGCTACCAAAATCTTAAAAATACGGTAGTGGAAGAGCTGCCCACGGATTGGGTGGAGGACGTGGGTTCGAGTCCCACCCGGGGCTAACATTTCGATATTCTTTACTGGTAGCACCGGATGGTTGCCCAACCGTCGCCAGCGAAGCGATCGATGTGTGATCGATCGCCCGTTGAGGATGGAGCTGTAAGGATGAGAGAGAATTCCGCTGGTTGGAGCGGGGGCAAAAGATCAACCATATGTAAAGAAGAAGGCAAATGGGATGCCCCGGTAGCTCAGTTGGAAGAGCTGCCCACGGAGAACGGGACGGGAATCCCGAACGGGAATCCCGTCTTTTTCCCGTTCCCGTAAAAAATCCCGCTGGGCAAAAAAGACGGGAACGGGACCGGGATTCCCGTACTTTTCCCGCGGGAATCCCGTTCCCGCCGGGCTCTAGTTTTTGGCTGACAAATGAGTCCGACATTTCGTGGCTTCGACATTATGTTGGCGCGCCAAAACTAAAAATTGAGAATTTAAAGCGATTTTTGAACCGGATTAAATTTTTGAAAATTAAGGAAAAAAGGACTTTAAGTAACAAAAGCCGGATAAATATGAAAGGCCACTGGCGGCCCGCCAACAGCAAGCATGCGGAGACGGAGCAAGTAGCGGGGCGAGACGGAGGGAACTTTACGTGTATTCTCCTTCTTTCCTCTCGGATTAACAAAGAAGTTACTTTCCCAATCACTAATTTTCTTTCAGAAATCCGCCACCGGATTGTTTAGCCATTCGATCGGATTCTTTTCCACCTCAAATTCGTTAACTTTGCTGCCCTTTGCCCGCTAGTGAGCTTTTGCTTCATCATTAAAATAACCGACTAAAATTCTTCGCTCCCATTTGAACCAAACGAACAGTCACCTCATTCTTTCTGTCCTCGGATACTTAATGATAATTGCGCCACATTGTCTGAATCATAAGTTGAGAGCGGACAATTCGTTTTTGAGAGTTAATCGCTAATGTCAAACCACATTCATCTCCTTCCAATAACGAACATCAAATTCTGAGTACCTATCTTGTAAAATTCGTTATCGGCCGCCAAATGAATACATAGGTATTTATTTTCCGCCCACTTTCTCCCATTCCTTCACAAGCTTCTAAACCCTCCACACTTTACTTAGTCCTTCCTCCTTATCTTCGGTCCATCGTTCGGTTCTTGTTCTTTGTTGATTCGATTATTACTGCCCATTTACTTCGATCGGAACGAGTTTCACATTTGTGGAGAATAACAGTGTGTTGTCTTGAGACAGTTGGGGGTGATTGGGTAACAATTGACCGTTCTTTCGTATTTAACATACCTAAGTGGGGTTGTTCCTTTCCCCAATGCTTCTTTCTCCGTACTTTTCAGCTCATTCGTAAAGATTTTACCCGAAGCGATTGTTGCTGCTGATGCGTCATCGACATGGTGGGATGCCCTAAACAAAACGGACACTGCCATCAATTGCCTCTTTTCAATGCTTCTGAGCATTTTTTCGAAGGGGCTGAGAAGCTGCTGGAGATTTGGTTTGAGAGTGACCAGCAGCTGGGAAATGGCAGCAAATGCACACTGAGAGCCATTCCCGAGAGCGAACTGCGGCGACTTTTGAACATGGCCGGATGCCACATCCTTCAGGCAAACGATAGGACTTTCGACCAACGGACGGGAAGGACGGACTGACTGTTTCCCTCCACGCATTCACCACGAACTATGCTTAGCATTTTAATCTAATGGCTGATCAAAAACGACGCCTTTCTCAAAATAAGGATTAGTCCTTGTTCTGAATCGTTTTAATTTTTTACATGGAAAATCAAAGGAGAGACACATCGATCTGGCAATCAGGACATAATTCAGGTGCTGAGAACAGATGAAATCGACGCTTATTTGCTTAGGTTCGAATTAATACTGTTGCACTAATTGCTTGGTTCGTTCAGCGAGAGCAGCATGTTCATCTCGGACCGTCGCCTCATTCTGAAGACGTGTGGACAGACGCGGCCGTTGGTTGTAATCGGAACGTTGTTGGAGATGGCACGCAAATATTGCCAGATGGACACAGTGACAAATGTGTGTGGCCGAGGGGAGGGGGAAGAAACGCCCCACCGATGCGTTCTTCACAAATCAAACTTATTACACTAATTTGTAAGGTCTATTATTCGCGCAAGAATTTCTTCCGGCCCCAGTTGCAGCCCCAACTCCACGCCACCTTCGACGAGGAAATTGACTATTTGGATGGCTTCTTTCAGGGTCTTCACGCTTTTCTCACTTTCGCCTAACTTTTCTATTTCAAAGGTGGAAGTGCCTTTTGCATGGGGCCGCTGAAGCATGACCGATGGTGACTGCCATTGCCGTTGTTGATCCCATCCATTCCGCAGGTACCTGTACACGTTGAACGCCCCTCGTGCTCCACTGAACTTTTCCGACCACACGTTGGAGTTGCAGATGACCGGCATTCCGGTGGAGCTGCTCCGCATTTACAGCAAAGAAGCGTGCCCTGACGGTGCGGCAGAGTGCACATGGGTAAATTAACCGAGGCGAAGTTCTTTCCGTCGTCCGAGCCGACTCATTTATTCCCAATCACTATTCTTTAGCGATCCGGCATTTTGTCTCTATTGCCCAAGGGAACTGTCATCCAGGACGAGCTGTTCGAGCCAGTCGGATATAGTCAGTTAACCCAATCAAAGTCGTTGCCAGGGGGCCGCGGGGCCCGACCCCCCCCCCCCGAAAAAAATCCTGGCTACGGTCTTGAACCCAATCCTGGCAGTATGAAATGTTGTTTCGCAAGAACAATCGTTCTCACGATTCTCTAAAAGAATGCCACTCTGAAAGGCATGAATGGGATCCCGGCCCGTGATGAATATGTGACCATCCACGTGACACCTGAGTCCGAATTTTGTTACGCCAGCTTCGAAACAAATCACCGTCTGGGCTGTCTGTACGAACAGACCATGAAGGTGCTCGACTGTTTCAGGCACAGTCTTTGGTCGGTCAGAAAGAACGACTTACCGATCGAATTCCTTCAGACCCGGACGTTTCATTTTGACACTGTTCGCTAACGAACATTCAAACGGGGCTATCAAAGTGCAGCAACGACTTTGGTTCGAAGTCTTCCCGGGCTATCGACGATTGAGCGTTCAGATGCTACGTCTCCAGGTAATGCTATGACACCAAGAGTTCATTTATCCGAATTAAATTGAAACTTTAATGAAAGAAAAGTTGGAATCTCTTTAAGCTTGAGTTGGTCTGTTCCGGTTTTTATAACTTTCTATGGTCCCGTTTTTTTATCTTTTTCTTGGTCCATTAGTCCCGGTTGCCGAAATTTTTTTTGGTCCCTATCTCGGGCTTTTCCTAAAATCCCTATGAACTCCTTCACAAGACCAAAAATGAAATTCAGTGCGACACTTTGCTGTTTGCCCTTTACCATCGTGACGAGAAGAACGAGCAGAAGTTGAAGGTGGGCATGGACATGGGCGTGGTCAGTGAGTGCAACGAAAGTGCCAATGGGGCGGAGGTAAATAGACAAGACGGAAACGACGATCCAAGCATTGAAAAATTGGGGTGATAGTTGAACTATGGACTTTAATTGAATTGAAATGTTTAACAACCAATAATTGTGGCATAAACATTTTTTAGCAGCGGAATATTGTGCTTTGATGGACGGCAAAGGGCCGTAAAAATCCCCCGGAAGTTCTTCCGTGCCCCCACCCGACTTTTCCTTTCCCATTACTGACTTCTCCTTGGGCAATTAATTTATTGTATTCCGTAATCAGTAGACAAAATCAACCTTTTAAAACAAATATGAGGGAGGTAAGGGCAGAAAAGAATGCTGGTTTCCCTTTTTTGAGTTTAGAACACCGGATTGGCTTTTCGATGCTTTAGCCTGGCCCCGAAAAACATTGTCTAAACATCCGGTATCGTTCACCTCTTCGTGTCTTAATCGACGTTATCTCACTCGCCATCTTCCGATTGGACAAATTATGAGGAAAAAGTGATCAAACGCAAAAGTATTTGTGGAGAATAAGGGGAGAGGGGATTCAATTAGTTTTCATTTGGACACTTCAAATAATAATTCGACAGAAAGCGCCCGAGGAGAAATGCCCTCCTCCCCGTCAATCATCATCATTCGTCGCCACCAAATGGCATTTTCTAGCGGAGATTACTGGAGCCGATAAGTGAGTAAATTTTCTTTTTCGAAGCTCTCGAAATGCCAAAGTTTGCCTCGGCGATTTCTATCCCAAGCCCATCCATTCTCTAAACATCGTAACACTGTCAAAAGGATGAATGGCATTAATCACTTACAAATTAGTCAGTCCATCCCTCAATCACTCACCTCTTCCTCTTCCGTGTTCATCCTTTCCCTTCTTCCTCTTCCGTGTTCATCCTTTCCCTTCTTCCTCTTCCGTGTTCATCCTTTCCCTTCTTCCTCTTCCGTGTGCGTCGTTCCCTTCCTCTTCCATGCTCATCCTTTCCCTTCTTCCTCTTCCGTGTTCATCCTTTCCCTTCTTCCTCTTCCGTGTTCATCTTTTCCCTTCTTCCTCTTCCATGTGCGTCCAACGGACGGCTCCTTCAAAGAGTCTCCCGACCGACAATCGTCACCCCAAATTCACACAATAATTCCAATCTCCTGTTATATGTATGTTACCCGAGATTGTTTTTCTCTTTTTTATCACAATTGTTCATTAATTGCCTCCCGCCCATTCCTTCTTTTGATCTCGCCCGCCCAAACCAGAGAGAGAGGAGTTTCTTATTTGCGCATTCCCTCGATGTTTCTGGCAAAAGGACAGAACCTTAAATCAATCATCCACCCTCCTCCCCCCCCCTCCTCAAATCATCCACCCTCCCCCCCCCCCCCCTCCCTCAAATCATCCACCCCCTCCCCCCCCCCCTCCTCAAATCATCCACCTCCCCCCCCCCCTCCCTCAAATCATCCACCCTCCTCCCCCCCCCCCCCTCCCTCAAACATACACCCTCCTCCCCCCCCCTCCTCAAATCATCCACCCTCCCTCCCCCCTCCTCCCCTCAAATCATCCACCCTCCTCCCCCCCCCCCTCCTAAAATCATCCACCCTCCCCCCCCCCCCCTCAAATCATCCCCCCTCCTCCCCCCCCACTCCCTCAAATCATCCACCCCTCCATCCCCCCCTCCTCAAATCATCACCCTCCCCCCTCCCCTCCCTCAAATCATACCACCCTCCTCCCCCCCGCCCTCCTCAAATCATCCACCCCGCCACCACCCCCCCCTCCCTCAAATTCATCACCCTCCTCCCCCCCCCCCCTCACGCAAATCATCCCACCTCCCCCCACCCCTCCCTCAATCATCCACGCCCTCCGCCCCCCCCCTTCCTCCTCAAAATCATCCAACCAACTCCTCCCCCCCTCCTCAAACAAATCATCCACCCTCCCTCGCCCCCCCCTCCTCAAATCAGCCACCCCCCCACCCCCCCCTCCCGCAAATCACCCACCCTCACCTCCCCCCCCCCTCCTCAAATTCACCACCCTCCCCCCCCCTCCCTTCAATCATCCACCCTCCTCCCCCCACCCTCACTCAAATAACTCCACCCTATCCCCCCCCCCCCTCCTCAAATCATCCACCCTCCTCCCCCCACCCCTCCTCAAATCATCCACCCTCCCCACACCCCCCCCTCCTCAAATCATCCACCCTCCTCCCCCCCCCTCCTCAAATCATCCCCCTCCCCCCCCCCCCCTCCCTCAAATCACCACCCTCCTCCCCCCCCCCTCCTCAAATCATCCACCCGCCCCCCCCCCCTCCCTCAAATCATCCACCCGCGCCCCCCCCCTCCTCAAATCATCACGCCTCCCCCCCCCTCCTCAAATCATCCACCCTCCTTCCCCCTCCCTCAAAATCATCCACCCTCCTCCCCCCCCCCCTCCTCAAATCATCCACCTCCTCTTCCCCCCTCCCTCAAATCAGCCACCCTCCCCCCCCCTCCCTCAAATCATCCACCTCCCTCCCCCCCCCCCCCTCCTCAAATCATCCACCCTCCCCCCCCTCCCCCTCCTCAATCTCCACCCTCCCCCCCCCCCCCCTCCAAATCATCCACCCTCCCCCCCCCCCTCCCTCAAATCATCCACCCTCCTCCCCCCCCCTCTCAATCATCCACCCTCCTCCCCCCCCCTCCTAAATCATCCACCCTCCTCTTCCCCCCCTCCTCAAATCATCCACCCTCCCCCCCCCCTCCTCAAATCATCCACCCTCCTCCCCCCCCCCCTCCTCAATCATCCCACCCTCCCCCCCCCCCCTCAATCATCCACCCTCCTCCCCCCCCCCTCCTCAAAATCAGCCACCCTCCCCCCCCCCCTCCCTCAATCATCCACCCTCCTCCCCCCCCCTCCTCCTCAAATCATCCACCCCTCCCCCCCCCCTCCCTCAAAATCATCCACCCTCCTCCCCCCCCCCTCCTCAAATCATCCACCCCCCCCCCCCCCCCTCCTCAAATCATCCACCCTCCTCCCCCCCCCCTCCTTTGAATACGATTTAAGCCTATTGTTTATTTGAATATTTTCTTTTGCTTATATTTTTTTGTTAATGAAATATTCTTCAACAATTTCACACTTTTGCTCATCATAATAATCATTTTTTCATTTTTTTATAATTTTTTGCCAGGGTCGCCATTTTTTAAAATTTTATTCAAAAATGCAATAATTTTGATCGTAGAATCAGAATAATTTTATTCAACAAATTTATTGTCAACAATCGACCAATTTTCACAACATTCATCAAATCTTTCCCTTATTATTCTATTTGCAAAATTTTCATAAAGATCAGAAAGCTTTGTTCATTTGGATTAGGCTGATCAATTCATTTATTTTCAACTTCTGATTTCCATTTATGACATTCTTTGGTTTCTGTAAATTCCGGCACCTACGCGTCCAAATCTTTACCAAATTTTCATAAAATGTTTTGTTCATTTAAACCGAANTCAGTCTTTTCAACTTTGACTATTGCTAACAAGAAATTAAAAGTAATAGTAAATTTTTCATTTTTTTTAATAATGATGAAAATTAGGATATATGGATGCTTATAAATTTTTAAGTCATATTGTAGATATATTATTAAAATTATACAAACATGGAACTAAATATTTGATCTGTAAGGAATTGCGAATTACATATTTTAAAATTTTAAAAATTATTTTAATTACCTTTAATACTGTTTTTATGTTACAATTCTGGTTTTATTGTTTATTGCTGTAACTGGTCTGTTTATGCTGCAATTCTTTCTGTTTTATTTACAATTATGGAAAATATAGATCATACGGTCTAGATTCAAAATCGATCAAAAAATATATAATCAACTCCTTCGGTCTGCTATGTAAGATGTTAAAGGTTCTTAAATTCTTTTTTATTTGCTTTTTTCTATACTTAGGCTTCCTGTTGAAATCTTTAACACATCAGCAATAATGGCATCTGTCATTTACGATTATCCTCTTTAATTTTGACATATTTCTACAAAATTCTAATTTTTGTTGCGTCAGAAATTTTATTGTTAACAGAAATACCAAATTTGCAATTCCGTTCATAAAATTTTTATTCTACAATAACCANATTTTTTCACAATTATATCATAGAGTTAACGCATTGAAAAGTTTTTGAGGTTGCCTTTTTACATTTTCTTTTTAAAATTGTTTCAAAATTTGACGCTATTCTAACTCAGTGTAGGGGTTATTTGATCGAGTGTAAAGAATTATCATTCTCATGACAGTATTTTTAAGTCGCTTTTCCATTGCNCCAAAGGTGCTTCCTATTTATCCTTTCCGCTATTTCTAAATCGTTCGTTTTGCTTTTTAATTTAACAATATTCTTTCAGATATTTCTTTTGTTCTTGTTTTGAATTTATGACTCTGTCCAAATTTTTTTTTCCATTTTTTANCATTTTATTATGATTGACAAGATATTCTTCGCAAATATGCATTTTTATCCAATTTTTTTTTGAAATATTTCCTTTTTGCGATATTCATTTGTCATTTTAATAAATTCTTCGAAATTTCACGTTTTTGCTTCTCGAATATCATTTTTGCATCTTTTTTGAGTTTTTTGCCATTTTTTTATTTGAATACGATTTTAAGCTATTGTTTATTTGAATATTTTCTTTTGCTTATATTTTTTTGTTAATGAAATAATTCTTCACAATTTCACACTTTTGCTCATCATAATAATCATTTTTTCATTTTTTTATAAATTTTTTCCAGGGTCGCCATTTTTTAAAATTTTATTCAAAAATGCAATAATTTTGATCAGTAGAATAGAATAATTTTATTCAACAAATTTATTGTCAACAATCGACCAATTTTCACAAACATTCACAAATCTTTCCCTTATTATTCTATTTGCAAAATTTTCATAAAGATCAGAAAAGCTTTGTCATTTGGATTAGGCTGATCAATTCATTTATTTTCAACTTCTGATTTCCATTTTATGACATCTTTGGTTTCTGTAAATTCCGGCACCTACGCGTCCAAATCTTTACCAAATATTTCATAAATGTTTTGTTCATTTAAACCGAANTCAGTCTTTTCAACTTTGACTATTGCATAACAAGAATTAAAAGTAATAGTAAATTTTTCATTTTTTTTAATAATGATGAAAATTATGGATATAGGATGCTTATAAATTTTTAAGTCATATTGTAGATATATTATTAAAATTATATCAAACATGAACTAAATATTTGATCTGTAAGGAATTGCGAATTACATATTTTAAAATTTGTAAAAATATTTTAATTACCTTTAATACTGTTTTTATGTTACAATTCTGGTTTTATTGTTTTATTGCGTAACTGGTCTGTTTATGCTGCAATTCTTTCTGTTTTATTTACAATTATGGAAAAATATGATCATACGGTCTAGATTCAAAATCGATCAAAAAATATATAATCAACTCCTCTCGGTCTCTATGTAAGATGTTAAAGGTTCTTAAATTCTTTTTTATTTGCTTTTTTCTATTACTTAGCTTCCTGTTGAAATCTTTAACACATCAGCAATAATGGCATCTGTCATTTACGGATTATCTCTTTAATTTTGACATATTTCTACAAAATTCTAATTTTTGTTGCGTCAGAAAATTTTATGTTAACAGAAATACCAAATTTGCAATTCCGTTCATAAAATTTTTATTCTACAAATAACCNATTTTTTCACAATTATATCATAGAGTTAACGCATTGAAAAGTTTTTGAGGTTTGCCTTTTACATTTTCTTTTTAAAATTGTTTCAAAATTTGACGCTATTCTAACTCAGTTGTAGGGTTATTTGATCGAGTGTAAAGAATTATCATTCTCATGACAGTATTTTTAAGTTCGCTTTTCATTGCNCCAAAGGTGCTTCCTATTTATCCTTTCCGCTATTTCTAAATCGTTTCGTTTTCTTTTTAATTTAACAATATTCTTTCAGATATTTCTTTTGTTCTTGTTTTGAAATTTATGCTCTGTCCAAATTTTTTTTTCCATTTTTTANCATTTTATTATGATTGACAATGATATTCTCGCAAATATGCATTTTTATCCAATTTTTTTTTGAAATATTTCCTTTTTGCTGATATTCTTTGTCATTTTAATAAATTCTTCGAAATTTCACGTTTTTGCTTCTCGAATAATCATTTTGCATCTTTTTTGAGTTTTTTGCCATTTTTTT